>CM070561.1:63766144-65064635 GCA_036346405.1 Phyllostachys edulis | reverse complement strand
CGCGGCCATCTTCCTCGACATGCATGCCACTTTGGAGAAGATGATTGTGGATCAGAAGGAGAAGAAGGCGCAACAAGAGGCGGCGGCGTTTCCAGCAACCGCAATGACGTTGTCGGAACTTGCCGCGCCACTACCGCATCTTGCCATGGTGTCGCTGGTTCGCCACTACCGCCAAAGTATGTTGTGGCCACTGCGACGCTGCCAAGGTTGTTGTCATGCTCGCCACAAAGAAGCCGGTGAGTTTGCCGCGAACCGCGTGGAGGCAATGATCTTCAAGGACTCATGTCGTCGTCACAACCTCTCGTTAGCATGGGGTCTCCTAGGGCTTCAAACCATAGCGCCACCACACTCGAGGACGGTATCACGAAAGAAGGGGAGTAGTGTCACAGGTGGGGTACTGTTCACGCACGTGAGCAGTATGCATGTTACTGTAGCGCCTTGTACTGTTCATGGTGGGCCCACGGATGCATTAGTGGTTGGAAATAGAGATAAGAATAGTTAGTTTCCTTGTTAGTTGAGTTTACTTCCTTAGAGATCTATTCCATCTAATAGAGATAAGTTTCCTTAAAAATAGAGATTGTTTTTTAGGGGTCAAGTCGGGTCGTCCCTATAAAAGGGATAGCATGTATCAATTATCAAAAGGAAAAAAAAGATGAATTAATCTAGTCTCCCTCCCAAAGTTCTATCATTCCAATCTATAGTCTAATCTCTCATCTCACCAAGCCGACGTCGCTCGGCCTTCTTTCTGGCGGTGTCCACTGCCCATGGTAGGGCACTCGCACTTAAACGGTTGGTCATGCTACCGCCAAGGCTCTGAGGCTTAGTTGAAGAGGAGGGGGAGAAACTAAAAACTGTGTTTATTCATTGCTTAATTGATAATGGATACATGTTATTCTTTTTATAGAGAACCTAACTTGACATCTAAGAAATAATCTATAAGGAAACCTATCAATCCAATCTAATCCTTCCAACTATTAAAAATAATCTTCCTAATAGATAAGATCATATCCCTATTAATAACTTGGTAAATAAGGAATCCTAAAATAACCTAACCAACTATTCTTTATTCTAGGAAATCAAAGCATGCATGGAAAACAACGTGATAAAAGTACCGACGGGCATGGTTCACACGATGCTATAGTGTTTGCGGTACTGTTCATGCTCTTGCTACGCAACCCCATGGCTTACTCCATAACATTACACCCCTCGCGGCGAGGCAGCTCGTCCTTGAGCTACGGTGGTGGCCGCGGTTGAAGTCCTTGGTGACCCTATGTTGACAAGAGTATCCAGTATCGGCGTTGGTTCGCTTGAGAGCATATCAGCGACACTTCGACGTATAGCGCCCAAGGAAAAAATGCCTTAGCATGTTGTGGTGATGAGGAAGACATCGGCAGCATGGGCAACCGACATGAGGCAACCGTTACGCCCTTACTGTCCTAGAGCATGACGATGACAGGAAGGACGCGACGGCGGCGCTGGCCCCTCATTTGTTGCGCTCTGCATTGCCTATGGCACAACATCGGTCGATCGTGCGGAAAAAGATTCTGGGCGATGCAGCATCCTTCCTCCAATGGATGCGGAAGACTAGGGACCTAGGTCCACAGACTACGGCAGCGAGAAGCAGCGCCCATCCATGCCGCCTTGGAACCCACCGAGACCAAGCCATGGTCATCAGACTTGCCATCACCGTCACTCGCAACTACAGAACAGTCAGGTTAGACCTGCACCCTACAAGACGACAGCAAAGCAAGGTGCATACCAATGGGTGACCGCGGGGTAGGAGGGACATCCCCGACGACATTGGCACCCCCGTCATAAACGAGCGATAGGGTGTCAGCACCGGAAGACTCTTCAACAACAAGGCGTGTTACGTCGAATGTGCCTACCGCCTCGTCTACCTCCACCGCGGTACACTCGACCTTCTCCGCCTCGACGCCCTACACGGGCGAAGCGACACGCTCATCAGAGAAAGAGCTGCTAGACCCAGAGCACTCCACCCGCTTCGAGGTGCCGTCCGCCAGCCTCTTCGCTGGCCTCTCTATCACATCCTCTGCCGCACAGGAGGGGCCGCTAGCGTCACGGGGACCAGCGACGCTTAAGGGAGCTGCCGCAATCGGCCCCGTTCCATCGACCTCGGGCACGCAGATGCACTTCTTCTTCCCCGCGTCCGGGTCTGGACGCTCTGAAAGACGAACCAACGCAGCGTACGCGCGAAGATGACCCTCCTTCACAACCAGTCAGGCCAGATGCTCTTTGCCGTGTACGGACCAGAGAAGCGGCTTCAATACGGCCACTGGACGATCATTGCCAGGCACACGAGCTTAGTTTCAAACGGTGAACAAAAAACAAAACTCGAGCAAGAACCGAAAACTATACCTTCGCGCGCCCTTCACAGTGAGAGTTGGGAGCCTGGACTTCGGAGCCCCAAGCTCCACGCTCCACTCCTTCACCAGAGGCCAGATGCAAAAGGCGCAAAACTCCTCCACCAGGTCCCGCGTGGAGAGCCACTTCGTCGCATCCAGCAGAAGTTGATGGAGGGCCTCCTCCCTTGAGGTGAGGACAATCTCGGAAGTGATGGTAAGCTGTATCAGCCCACCTCGAGATTGAAGGCAATCCTTCGCGGGAGAGGTGTGGCAAAACCACCTCCGCGTCCAATCCATCTCCCAATGATTCTGCGCCGCCGGGGTGGGCACATACATCTGGCACCGCATCTTTGGTTGAAAATTAACACTGCCAAAATTCGGTGTCTCACCCGTGCTTTCCTTCTTCTTCGGTTGGCAGCGTCCGTCGTGCAGATATGCGAACAGGCGCCCCTCGTTGCTGGCAGCTTTACAATGGAGTTTGGTGTCAATTGCACCAACTCCACCCCGTAAAGCTAAAGTGCCACGAAAACCAGCTTGACGCAGGGGATCCGAAGGCCAACATCAAAGAAAGCAACGAAGACTACCGCCTCGTCTAGCCGAGGGGCAGGCACCGTCTCCGTCCCAAGAGGTCGGACCTTCGCAAGACTCTCCAGCTTGCCCTCGTCCACAAGGGTCTGGAGAACCAGTTCCGTCACGGTAGACCTCCCAAGGTCACTCGTGTACGACACTTCCCCACCACCCTCCTTGCTCTGCTTCGTCATAGCCGAAGCCCCGAGTCAAAACTCTCACGAACCAAGCAAGCGCCACAAGAACAAGCGCGGTGCGAGTTTGGATGGCTAGCCAGCATAAAGAACACAAAAGGTTGGGTGACCACTTATTTATACCCACCAGGACCGCGAACAGGAAAGGTGGGCTGGAGGCGAACAATCACGGCCCACTCACTACACGCCACGTGGCGCTAACAAGCAAGCACACCCTGCTACGCATCATTATGGCGTGCAGCACCCAACCACAATACGCGCAAGCCGAAGCGGTGTCATTAACACATACCAGCGCTATCATGGCGTACGGAACCCCAAACATAAATCGGCGCCATCATGACGCACGGTGCCCCAAGAAACACCAGCATACCCACGAAGTCGGCCCGCCATTCGGAAGAGACCGTTCAACTTGTGCTTCGCCATGCCAAGGGGGACGGTGCATCTGGACCCTCCGGGGGAAGAGCGCGGTTTGAGCCATGACGAAGTAGGACCTCAACCGCGAGAGGCTTGTCGTAGGGGCGTCTCACCGGCCCCCAAGACCCAACAAAACCAGCCCATAGAAGGGCTCAAGGTTACAGGAGAAACCCCGACAGGAACTCAAGGTCAAGACGAGGCCCCGGGGTCCAAGGTCATGGAGAGCTACGAAGGAAGCCGCCGAAGGGGCCCTGTGGGGCCACCCTGCAGGGAGCGCAAGAGCTGCAGGACAAATGGACCGGGCGTACCAGCCGGGTAAACCAAGACCAGGGAAGTCCATTGTGAGCCGAAGGCTACACGTAGGGGTAGGAAAAGCCCCCTGCAACCCCTACGGTTGTTGTACCCTTCTAGGGGTAGATTTGTAGTCTTAGATGTCTTGTCGGGAGGCTATAAATAGCCACTTCCCCCCATGTAATAGCGGACCCAGTTTTTTTGGAGGGCAATCAATACATATCTACTTCCTTGCAACCGAAACCCCTCTCTGAGGATCCTTCGATCCCTCGCATAGACATCGGGGTTCCCCTTTCTACTGTCTAGTCTCTTACTATGACAGTAACAACCTGTACATCAAAATTAGTAATACAATAGCAAATTGTACTTAAATGATCGTGAACATTCTAAATGAAAGAAAACAATAGAAACAAAAGCGGCATCCTTTTCCACACTATATTCTAACCGGTCAAACTAACCTGTACATCAAAATTAGAAAAATTAGTGATATAATAGCAAATTGTACTTAAATGATCGTGAACATTCTAAATGAAAGAAAACAATAGAAACAAAAGGCGGCATCCTTTTCCACACTATATTCTAACCGGTCAAACTTATTAAACCATGATTCTTGAAGGGATCTCCACACTTTGCCATCCATTGTCTTTGGAAAGGCATGCCCAATTGCTCGAGTTAGACCATTCAACAAATATGCCCTCCTTAGTCCTTACTTCATCTCAAATTTCATTAGCAAAATCTTCTATTGGTATGTGATGCGTCGGATCGGCAATAATTTCACCCGGATTAAATTCTAGTCGATACTTTTTTGGTTGAGTTGCGCTCTCATCGGTTAGGGGAACACTACTTGAATTGCTTGTGAAATAATTACTCAAAGTTCATTTCTCCATTATTACAAACCTACGAATAAATTGCTAATTAAGTGTATACCACAGTACCATACTATATTCTAACAAATTGTTAATCAACTAATTGAGGAATGAGTTATGAGTATACGATATACCTCTTCAATCTTCAATTCTTCACAGATCGACAAAATCACAAATCCTCAGGCAATTGCGGATGCCTCAGTCAAAATCACAAAATCACACATCGGCCATTACCACTGCCCACTGCCCACACATCGGCCATTACACATCGTGTGCGATTTTTTTTAAAATAATATTTTTTAAAAAGATAATTACATAAATAAATAGTTGGATAAAACAATTACAAAAATAGGCCCCTGTCGCTAGTTGAAATAGCGACAGGAGCCTGTTGCCATTTCAAATGGCGACAAGAACCGTGTCACCAGTGGGGAGGTACCTGTCGCCATTTCAAATGGCGACAGGGTGTTGTCGTCATTTCAAATGGCGACAGGACAGCTCTGTCTTTTGGCTGTGTCCCGTGTGGGACCGGTGTCCGGTTGGGACGTGGGTGGATCAGTGGATGCGAGTTGGGCTGGGGTTTGCTGCTTCGGCAAGGCGCAACCGCGCAAGGCCCATTTGCTCGCTCCTGCTTCTTCTTCTTCACGCAGCCATGGCAGCCGACAGTGCCGAACGCAAAGCCGAAGGTTGGGGGGGGGGGGGGTTCGCCCCTGGTTGTAGCACTGTTGGTGCAACCAAGTAAACATACTGATGGGTTGGGGCTCTCACTTCTCACGACACCAATGTCCCATTGTTTTATTCAATGACCATATCTTTTAGAGCCCAATATTTGTGAGCATTACCTGCAGAACAAGCTATCACTTACATTCTGAATACAAAGTAGACATCAAGTTCTAATTAACAGTGTGCCGTAACATCTCTTTAAAGCTGCTATAGCATTTTATTTGAGTTATCCTGATATGAACTTCTCTTTCTGTTGTTGTCTTTTTTGTGTGCCTGTGTATCCCGAAGTTCGACATGGCAGTAGCACATTACTTGCATTCCAAATATGAAATTAATACAACGATGAGAGAATCACAACCAAATCCCCTGACTTGGTGTGGTAATTTGCTGAGGTCAAACTCTTATCATGAAGCTCAAATCTTGCCGTGCTTGTGCAATCTCATATAAGATTGCGCTTCATCTTGTTGTTGATGTATTTGTTGTTGTTTTTCTGAGCTTTAGGCTGCTTACCTTGTAGATTTTATTTGGAGGTCGATTTTTTTTTGCTCCCTGTTGTCTGTTTATTTTGAGCTTCAGGATAGCTAGAATTTGCTAGGATCTTTCACTTGAACTTACACGATAGTCAACTTAAAACTCAAATATGATAAACAAAATCTAATCCGTTTGACTTGGCATGTTGACTCAGTTTGAATTCTAAACTGGGCTACATCATCCTCTTCACTTCATAGGAAGCTAGATAGCAATGTTGGTTGTGGCAACCAAGTAAACATACTGATCCTCAATGACCAAAATAGCCATCCAAAATAGCCATTTTATCTGTGGGTGAATTGGGGTTCTGATAATACGAACTACCCATTGTTTTATGCAATGAACATATCTTTCAGAGCTTAGTATTTGTGAGTATTGCATGTAGAACAAGCTATCACTCACATTCTGCATACAAAGTCAAAAGACATCAGAATTTTAGTCTTCCTTATGTGCATGTGTCGCATGGTCTAACAAGGAACAACCTAAGGCTTGTCTTTGTATTGACTATTTGGCTTTCCTACTGCAGAAATTGAGGAACACAGCAATAACACGAGCAAATTCAGCCTGCCTTCCTATGGGGGATTCTGGTGGTATCAAGTACGACAGTGTCAATGAGGGCGAAGAGCGTAAGGGAGGGCATGGCATCCCAAAGGTTTCCATTGTCCCCCTCATCTTCCTCATATTCTACGAAGTTTCTGGGGGCCCCTTTGGGATTGAGGATAGTGTCAAGGCTGCTGGGCCACTCCTAGCAATTGTGGGCTTTTTGTTGTTTGCGCTCGCATGGAGCATTCCAGAAGCTCTAATCACTGCTGAGATGGGCACAATGTTCCCAGAAAATGGTGGTTATGTTGTTTGGGTCTCTTCAGCTCTTGGGCCCTTTTGGGGTTTTCAGCAAGGCTGGGTGAAGTGGCTCAGTGGTGTCATAGATAATGCTCTCTATCCAGTCCTCTTCCTTGACTATGTCAAGTCCAGCGTTCCAGCTCTTGGCGGTGGGCTTCCAAGGACCTTGGCGGTGCTTATCCTCACAGTTGCGCTTACTTACATGAACTACAGAGGGTTAACAATAGTTGGCTGGGTGGCAGTCTTTCTTGGGGTGTTTTCTCTCCTCCCATTCTTTGTAATGGGAGTGATAGCTATTCCCCGGATTGAACCCTCAAGATGGCTTGAAATGGACTTGGGGAATGTAAATTGGGGTTTATATCTGAACACACTGTTTTGGAACCTTAACTATTGGGATTCAATCAGTACATTGGCTGGAGAGGTTGAGAATCCAAAGAGAACCCTCCCGAAGGCGCTCTCTTATGCGCTAGTGTTAGTAGTTGGGGGATACCTCTACCCTCTGATCACTTGTACAGCAGCAGTTCCAGTTGTCCGGGAGTTCTGGTCAGACGGATATTTTTCAGACATTGCAAGAATTCTTGGTGGCTTCTGGTTGCACTCATGGATTCAAGCAGCTGCTGCGCTGTCCAACATGGGCAACTTCCTTACTGAAATGAGCAGTGATTCTTACCAGCTCCTTGGGATGGCTGAGCGCGGCATGCTCCCTGAATTTTTTGCCAAGAGATCGCACTACGGAACCCCGCTGATCGGCATCCTGTTCTCTGCGTTCGGTGTGATCCTGCTGTCCTGGATGAGCTTCCAGGAGATCATCGCCGCAGAGAACTACCTCTACTGCTTCGGGATGATCCTGGAGTTCATTGCCTTCATCAAGCTGAGGGTGACCCACCCAAACGCCTCCCGGCCTTACAGGATCCCGCTGGGCGCCGTCGGCGTCGTCCTGATGATCGTCCCTCCGACCATCCTGATTGTCGTGGTGATGGCGCTCGCGTCCTTCAAGGTGATGGCGGTGAGCATCCTGGCGATGCTCTTTGGGTTCGTGCTGCAGCCGTGCCTGGTGTACGTGGAGAAGAGGCGGTGGCTGAGGTTCTCCATAAGCGAGGACCTGCCTGATTTGCCGGATTCGCGTCTCTCTGAAGATGACACCCCCCTTGTGTTCTGAATTCTGATTCACTTGTATTTTGGTTATGGAAGTATAATCCCCAATCAGAAGGTGCTAGAGCTGGGATTTGCAACTTGCTTCTCACGACTTGCAAATAGGATCTTACTCTGCTTTGTATAACGAACGTATGGTTGTCATCATGCTATTGTGTACCACATGTTGGCATAAAATGTAATTCCAGGGCTAGTCCGAAAAACACTTCACTTGCATCGCGTGTTCCTCCAAATACTTGTGTGCCGTTTGCTCATGTGATATTTGATGGTATACTGCCATACTAGTGACTGACCCTTGATATCTGACATGGGGAAAGCTCAACTTAAAACAGGAGAATGTCAACACTCAAATCAATCACTTGCATATGAAATGAACTCTCGATCTGATCGCAGATTCAGATGAATAAAAAACGTACAAACTTTCAATCCGCAGTTAGCGACACAATTGGCAAACGAAGACAAGGTTAATGCACGACGTACCGATGGGAACTAACTACACACAAGGGAAATTTGCAATACTTGCTGCATGCCAGCTTCTCTCGAAGCCAGCAGCAACACGAATGCACGAACGACCACGATTTTCAATGAGTCCGGACTAGCGATAATCAATCTTCTCTTCGGATGGTAAACAATACCAGAACATCACTAATTTTGAATAATTGTAGCCTCGGAGAACACAATCAATGCAAGCTCAAAAACTAAATAAACAGTGACATTCTGGCCCCTATGGGCTATGGCAACACACCCATTAGAACAATGGCGGTAAATCTGGAAACCAGGGCAACGATTGAACAAAGAGACGGTCAAGAATGAAAGCGCCAAACCACAATTTCGCATACATATGAATGGAACTAGTCTCAGCAAAACTTAGTTTAAACAAAAATAACATAGCACCGGTACATAGAGCCTTTGTCCATAAAACTTAGGGCAAACCAAGTGTCGCGTTGCCCTTGCTTATCATAAGATAGAGACCTAGCTATAACCGATCAAACATTTCGCGGATAGTGACCACCTTGCCCAAAGACTCCAAAAAGGTGTGACATTTCATGTGTTGTATTGGGAGCTTAGAGCTCAGGGACCAATACTGGAGGGCGCAGCTCGTCCTCCTCCTTAGGAGCATGAATGGTGACAAGGTCTGGCAGCGGGGTGGTCGGGCCAAGCTTGCCCTTGGGGTCCCAGTCGAGCATGATCTTCACCTTGATGCCAAGAACACCCTGCACAAAGCAAAGCAACAAGTTCATTCACTCAAAAGGTTACTTGAGAGGTTACAGGGAAACAGGGCTTAGACGGTACAGCAAACAGACCTGTCTGAGGAGCACATGTCTGACAGCTGAGTCAATGTACTCATTTACTGGCTGACCAGATGAGATCATGTAACCATCCTTGAACTTCATGGACTTAGCTCTTTGGGCCCTGAGCTTTCCACTCACAATGACCTAAATAAGCATCAATAGATCAGTCAGCCACCAAACCATAAAAAACTGCAATATGTTATATATATGTAACATCTCCAAGAGTGTAGAAAACTCACCTCACAACCCTTGGCACCACTCTCCATAACAAAGCGAAGAACACCATAGCATGCCCTGCCATGTATACAAGGATGTCAGCATGTGAATAGGAACTCAGAAATTGAGACAAACACCAAGTACAACATATGCAAAACCTACAAACCAAGAAAATATTCAGAAATCATATGAATCACCAACATGACATTGAAGAACACGGTGATTTTCCATGCATTCATGTAAGCAAGACCTAAACCATCTTACAAGCAGATAATGAACTAGGGTAGCATTAAATTGATTTCCATTAAGATATAAATATATTAAAATAAAAGGAGGGAAGACCATTCGTGGCACAATAAATGTGAGAGAGAATTAGTAGACAAACAACAGAAAGGCTGTTCATCTGTGGATCTGTCTCAACGGTTGTCTGGCCGCCGCTGCTTCCAGAGCAGCATTTCCTTTGTGCACCAGTTTCAACATCCCACCATCATAATAAGAAAGCAGGATTATAACAGTTTACTGGTGCAGTAATGAACAATTGCTACCTAATATGCACTGCCAGCACTCGCACATTATTCATGTATTTGGCTTTGCAGCAAGAATAGCAACACAAATTCTTTAACAACATTGTTTGGTTGCAGCAAGCAGAAAACAGAAAAGCATTAAATTAATGCAGATAAAGAAACGAGCATTTGCCACAACTCACTTATCTAGGCTAGACACTGCATACTACAAACTAGTTACACATTTTATCTAGGGTAAACAAATAACACAATTCAATCCAATGAATCCATCCTAACTTGAAGTCTTGGCGCATCATAAGACACACTACACTAAAACACAAGATCATACATGCACCATAAATGGCGCACACAAAAATGTGAGATAGAATTAGTAGACAAACAGCAACAGATTAGCCATTCATCTGTGGATCTATCTCGACGGTTGTCTGGCCGCTGCTGCTTCAAGGAGCAGCTTTTCCTTTGTGCACCAGTGCCAATATCCCACTAACACGGCCGGAAAGCAGGATAAAAAAATAACAGGTGCAACAATTCCACTTCCTTACGTAAGTGCAAGCATATACACAGGGTGCAAATTCCACATATACGCTGACCACCAAACATATGCATCGATTGTTATTTCCTACGATCTCATTGTCACTACAAACATCGGAAGAAATGAACGGTATACTGTATAAACTCTAGCCTATTCAGAGCAGCATTTACAAACTACTATGCATGTCCGCAAATCTACCAAGCGCATCCATGGCAAGAAAACAGTTAGGGCTTGACGGTTATTATACCTGCGGACGGCGAGGCCTCCGAGGAGCTTGTAGCGGAGCGACTCAGCCTGGGCGATGGCGCAGAGTCCGCGGTTGACGACCTTCTCGGCGTAGAGCTCGACGCCGTTCTCGGGGAAGTTGAAGCGCTTCTGCACGACGGAGGTGAGCTCCCTGATCCTGCGGCCCTTCTCCCCAAGCACGTTCTGCGTCCGCGTGGCCCGGATGATGATCTCCGTGCGCATGGGCGTCACCCGCACCTCCACGCCAGAGTAGCCGTCCTCCGCCAGCTCCCGCGTCAGCATCTCGTTCAGCTCCGCGTAGAACACGCCATCACTCACAAACTACACACGCGCGCAAAACGGAAATCGTCAGATCGATGCGCCCATCCATCGCTGAAGGGTGTGGAATCCGGAGGGGCTAGGGTTTCGTACCTTCTTCTTCTTGCTGATCTGGGTCGCCATGGTCGGTAGCGGTGGAAGAGATGGAGCTCGCGGCGGCGGCGAGCTGTGCGCGCGAGGGTTAGGGTTTTTTAAGGGGAGTGGCGGCGCGAGAGGAGGAAGGGAAGGGAGAGGACCGATTTTATAGGTGGTGCGGGAGGATAGGGTTTGGGTGGGTGCGAGCTCTGGACTCTGGAGATGGGGGCGAGCGGCAGTGGGGAGGTGGGCCGATCGGGCACATTTGCAAGTGCCCATGGGCTTCGTGTGTGATGGGCACGCGTGGGTCGTCATATAAGTGGGCTTTGATATTGAGAGGGCTGTGCACTTGTGTCGCCATTGGACCATGCGGGCACAAGTGTCATGTTCTTTTCTTGCGAGGGGACACGTGTGTGTCCCTGTTGATCTGATTACTTGGGGGCGAAGGGGTGGCCTCGATGCGCGAGTGCATCGTGAGTAGTGCTATCATCTCACCGTTGCAAGCGTGGGTCTAGGGATCCGCACCACTACAAATGAACAGGTGCAGCGCTGCAGTAATACTATAGCACTAGTGTGATCTATACTGCAGAGTTTTTACTGTACAAAAATCATTGTAACGGTTGATATTGGCATTTTATTTTCGATCGAACGGTAGAGATCGTTCTAATACTAATGCACTATAGACCATCTGCATTGGATCTCTTTCTTGAGTCTAGTGGCGTGGGCTGCTATGTTTTTGTTGCTTGTCACATGTGCTTGCTAGATTTGCCTTCTCTCGTGTCCCTAGTTAGGGTCGTGATTATGGTACCTATAAAAGTGTATCCTCTGTCCTTACGGGGTCAAATGAAGAGGGTGACTTTCGGTTCATTGCGACAATTGGATCCGGTTTTGGATGGTTAGGATTGACGAGAAAGATAAATTGTGATTTCATCGCGAGAAATTGGAAAGCCTCGAAATCTCGACTGTGTTGATCCAAACCATCGAAATCGCATCCAACGACCATCCATGTCGTGTCATTCGTGCCTTTTGAACAGAACGACTGAGGATGCGATTCCGATACATATGGTTTGTTGCTTGTCATATGTATGTAAAGATGCGCCACCTCACATGCCACACGCGTCTAGAGGAATTTTTTTTGCAGATACTACTGTTTTCAATCAGATTTGCAGAGCTGACCACATAATGGGAGTATTTACAGAATATAACGTCAGGTATGATGGGTCTTGTATGGCCAAAACACGTACACCGTAACAAGAAGGTGGCCATGCACCAAATTTTTGGCGCATGGCCATAATGCACCGGCCATTAGGGACTTAATTAGTGGGGTAATTAGTTAGCTTAATAGGTTAGTTAGGGTTATGGTTAATAGGTTAGTTAGGTTTTTTTTTTAATTGTATGCTGAAATTTGGAGAAAATTTAAAATATAGCAAATGAGTTCAAAAAATTATGAAAGTTTTTGTGGAGCCTTTCGATACTGTGTACTTGATTGTGTAAATTTTCCATAATTTCAT
This sequence comes from Phyllostachys edulis, assembly GCA_036346405.1. Taxonomy (NCBI): domain Eukaryota; kingdom Viridiplantae; phylum Streptophyta; class Magnoliopsida; order Poales; family Poaceae; genus Phyllostachys; species Phyllostachys edulis. The sequence continues at coordinate 65,051,986 of CM070561.1, read as the reverse complement.
TTGTTCAGAATTGTTATCGCTATTTCGTATAAGTGTCATTGTTCGTATGAATCAATAAACGTAGAAAATGAGCTCCAAAAATTATGAATTTTATTTTGAAGGGTCCTCACACAGTGGAATTGATTCTGTAATGTTTCGGCAATTTTATATGTGTTCTGGTATTGTCTCAAAAATTTATGATTTAGGTCGCGAAAATTTCGATTTTAGGTTTCATGATTTCATGCGAAGAATGTATTAAAAAAGCTATATTGCAACTCCATTGGAGATGTCGATATACAATATGGTATACCGAGTACATATGTAACAACCAAAATACGCGTACAAATATAGCAAAACAAAATATGTATACAAATATACTCGATCAAATAGGATACTCTTTGTTTATTTAGTTTAGTGTCCGCTGGCACATGGCTACCATGCGCCAACCAAAACAGTGGGGTTAATTAGTTAGTTAGGTTAGGTTAGCCAAAACACCTCCCGACTCGCGCCTCCTCGGCCTCCCTCCCGCCCACTACACCCGCCACGCTTTTGACCATTTCGCAAAGAATTAAAAAACCTCACAGTGGCCATCTTTCCCACCGTCCCTCCTCCCTCATCTGCACATCTGTCACCTCGTCCAGAAATTTCGGCGCAAATGCTTACGGAATTTCTGGTGCCAACGCCGCGACTCCTTCTCCGCTTGGTTATAAATACCGAACTCTGGTGCTCGCTCTTCGCTCATCTCAATTGCGTTTCGATTCTTGTTCTTGCGCTTGAAGCGTATCAGGCCAACCAACCACACTCTGTATCGAAGACGTGAGTTATATACAATTTGCATCATTGTTACATTTCTTACTGTACGATCCACTTACATCATGAAATCGCAGGACATGGACAACTTCTACACTCTCTGCCACCGTGGGCAGCCCCAAGACAATGGGCACTCGCTATGGCACCGTGGAGACTAGTAGCACACATCGTTAAATAGGACACTTTTTGTCAAATTATCGGTTTGTCATGGATGATCTGTATTGTACGACATGCTAGATAAGGTTGTGCATGAACCAACCGAGGGAAATGTGTGGCGTGCAAATCATATAATGATGTATTGTAGCCTTCGAAACGCACACGAGTCGGAGGTTACGGTACATCGTTATATGATCTGCTTGTCACGTATTTCTCTCGATTGGTTCATGCACAACCTTATCTAACCTGTCGTACAATACAGTATTAAAGAATATCATCCACACTAAACCGATAAATAAACAAGTATCCTATTTGATCAAGTTACATGTGATAATACCCGCCCTCCTTCATGGGTTCATGCACAAGCTTACTTAGACTTTGGTATATCATGTGTTAATGCGATTATGTTTGGGTATATTTGTATTCATATTTTGTTTTGCTATATTTGTACGTGTATTTTGGTTGTTACGTGTGTACTCCAACGCTATATTGTATATCAACATCTCCAATGGAGTTGCAATATAGCTTTTTTTATACATTCTTCGCATGAAATCATGAAACCTAAAATCGAAATTTTCGCGACATAAATCATAAATTTTTGAGACAATACCAGAACACATATGAAATTGCCGAAATATTACACAATCAAGTCCACTGCATGAGAACCCTTCAAAATAAAATCCATAATTTTGGGAGCTCATTTTCTACGTTTATTGATTCATACGAACATGACACTTATACGAAATAGCGATAACAATTCTGAATGAATAAAATTATGAAAAATTTACACAATCAAGTACACGGTGTCGGGAGGCTCCACAAAAACTTTCGTAATTTTTTGAACTCATTTGCTATATTTAAAAATTTCTCCAAATTTCAGTCTAAAATATTTAAAAAAAACCTAACTAACCTATTAACCCTAACCCTAACTAACCTATTAACCTAACTAATTACCCCACTAATTAAGCCCCTAATGACCGACGCATTGTAGCCATGCGCCTAGGGATGGCAATTGTGCCCAATTACCCGTGTACCCGTGGGCGAATACCCTAATAGAGGCGGGTATGGGCGTCTTTTTTTGCCCACGGGTATAAAAACGGGCACAATTTCTTACCCATCGGGTAAACGGGCGCGGGTATAGGTAAGCTCCACCCGTACCCGCTTCGCCCGATTACCCACCATCTTACACTGACAGGTGGGACCTCACTGAGTAAAAAAATTAAAACCCACTCAAAGTCTCAAACCCTAGCCTCGCTTGGTTTCACAGCCCCCACCCCCCAGCTTCCCACAATCCCGCCGCCAGAGGCCAGACCACTGCCTCCTGGGCTCCCAATCCTCCAATCAGCCATCGCTCTTCCCGGTCCCGTCCCCGCGCCTCCTGGCCGCTCTCCTTGTCCGCGCCTCCCGGCCGCCCGCCGTCCTCGGTCCGTCCCCGGCCGCCTCTCCCAGCCCCCGGTCGCGCCTCCCGGCCGCCCTCCTCCGGTCCGTCCCCGGCCGTCCTCCTACTAGATCTCCTCTGGCGTCCTCCTCCCTACTAGATCTCCTCTGGCGTCTTCCTCCCGTCCCTAGCTGGCGTTCGAAGTTCTTCCCGAACTACATGGCTAACACCGAAGTCGCCCCGCCAAAGCGTCCCGGCCCCAGCGAGCGCCGAAAGAGGGTCGATTCGCCGCTGAGCGGCAAAGTTGTCGCCATGGTGTGGCGTGACGAGGAGCGTCAAGATGCATGGCCGTCGTCGCCGCGACGTCGGCTGCGCGCGGCGTCGAACGGCCGCCGCCACGCAAGACTACCGCATTTCAAAGACCGTGGTCGGTGAAGTCGATTTGGGCCGGTCAGTAGCGTCGCTCAAGGACAGCAAGTCTTGGTCGACGAGCTCTGTCTCGCCCTCACCGCGGTCACTCTTGCTATCTCCCTCGTCGGATTCGAGGCGCGTGACGATGAATTGCACGATACTAGAAGTCTCGAACAACATTTGGGTGTTTGGTGACTAGTTCTTGACGTTATTTTGAGTTGTGGACCGACAAGTTCTTGGTGTTATTTTGAGTTGTTTCAGTGCAGAGAGCCGCACCAAGTTCTTGGTAATCGAAACTCCACTCCACAATGTATCGAGATAGCGTCTTGTGTGTAGATGTTGCCAATGTTCTAAGAAATTTTGAGTTCTTGATGGCTTGACGACGCAATTCCTAGCGTTGATAGCGTTGTTTATGTGTGATGAGTATGCCCGTGGTGACGGTACCCATGGGCAGTGCATTGTTCATGAGAAGCGGGCATGCCGCGGCGACGGTATGGGCGAGGTTCTTCGCCGTCGTCCTTCGCGGGCATGCCCGTGGGAAAATGGGTCGCGGTATGGGTATGAAAGCACTACCGTACACTACGCCCGATTGCCATCCCTACATGCGCCAAAGGGTGGCGATAGCCACCTGCGTCGGTGGTACGTGTCGCGTCAATTAATGGCGCAAGACGGCCATCATGCGCCAGCGTTGTCATTTATGCAAATATTCCGGTTGTGTGGTTAGATCTACAAATACGCATTGAAAAACGGTCGTATCCGCAAAAAACTCCGTCTAGAGACGTGGATTGTGAATTGTGATGCCTATGTTTGCCAACTACGTTACCTCTCATGTAATGCCATAAAGATGTAGGTGGCTACTATGACGCGTAATTAACACTAGTAAAACCTCAACTTTTAATGCCTACACGTCCCAATTCCCAAGCTATGAATCATTCTGACGAAGTGATTGTTGCAGTGGAGAGCTTTGATGGGGTAGCGGGTAAGTATATATAAGCTCAATTGCAACATGGCTCACTTTTTTTCTTCCTGTTTTGGTTGTGATACGTGAGTTTTTTTGGCGCAAATGTCACTATTACAGACGTTTTTGACCCAATTAGTGTTTTTATCGAGATAAAATGGCACCTCATCTGCACGGTGGCTGGCCGAACGTGCCGTCGTGTACGCGACACGTGCCCTCGTCTATCCGTGGCGGTAACCAACGCCTCATCCGCACTACCACGAGCCACACTCTCACGCCACACGCCCACAGATTCGATGCGGCGCCATCAAGCCTGATGGCCGGCTAGACCCAGCCTACCCACGCGCCCCATCCTTATCACTTTATCACTCATCACCATGTCTATTCCATCACCTCCGCGTCACGTCGTTGTCTCCACATGCATGCATGCAAGAGTTGAGCACGGGAGGGAATCCGATCTCTTCTCGCAGCACCCTCTCGCGGCGGCTATATAATCGTAGGAGACGATGATTTCAGTTCACACTCTCGCTCTCTTGCTTTCCCCTTCTGTTGATTTCATTTTTGCGGACGATGAAGTACTATTTGCAGCCGTCATTTGTAGTCATATCAGCATGTAATTTTTTTCCTCATACGTTATTTCTTTTTTAATTTTGTGGTTAGTAAATTAGTCATAACAAAATATTTGTAGTTAATTAGTTGTATTTATATAGGCGTAGTTAATTTAGCCATTTTAATATTTTCGTAATAATTTTTTGTGGGTTTATTAGTCGTAGTTAAATTAGTCTTACGTAATTTATTAGTTCTAATTTTTAGACATAATTAATTAGTTACCAATTAATTAGTCGTAGGTACATAGTTTTACTCAATTAATTAGTCCAAAATAGCTAATTGGAATTAAGTCTTAACTAATTAGCCGCCATTAATTAGTCATAAATAATTTAGTCGTATTTTATAAGACGTGATTAATTTACAGTCATTAATTAGTGGTAATTAATTTAGAGGCCTTAGTTAGCCGTAATATTTTTTTTGTTTTTAATCTGTTGTAATAAATTTATCGTAATTATTTTAGTGCTATTTAGGTCATCGTAATTAATTCAGTCGTGACTGATGTAGATGTAATTATGTAACACATGTTCATTTATGGTAATTAATTAGTCTTAATTATTTTAGTCACAACTATTTTAGTCGTACTTAACTAGTAATTAATTTGGTCGTAGTTATTTAGTGTTCATTAATTTGTTCTCTCATATTTAGGCGTAATTTATAATTTATAGTAATTTATCGTCATCATCAATTTTTTCACTAATAGTCTATCTCTTCCATCCTTGCAAGCCATGGCTCTACCGGAGCTTTTGAAACTCTTCTACGATGAGAATCACTGGTGCAAGTCGTGGATCTACGGGGACGCAGATGTCCCTCCACCCCTGACGCTTCGGTCCAGGAGGGATTGCTGGCGCTGGACACTTGCTACAACCCCATCCTCTAGGACATGAGCTTGTTGCCCTTTGCAAGATTGGTCTTCGTTGGACTCCACTTCACTTTGGACGGTAGTCTGCTGTCGGCACATATCGACAGGTGGAGGCCTGAGACGCACACCTTCCACTTTCGGTGGGGTGAGATGACGGTCACTCTACAGGACGTCTCATTCCTAACCGGACTCCCGATCCGGGGTGAGCCACTTCTTCCAGGTCGTTCGCTAGCGTGGAAGGCCGAGCTAGGGAATCGATTCAAGATACTGTGTGGGCAAGATCCGTGGTAGCCCTCGGACTTGGCTAAGGCATTTTAGTCAGTGCTCGGATGATGCACCTGACAAGGTTATTCGAATGCACCTCGTCGCTTACCTTCTCTATCACTTTGGTTCGGTCCTATTTCCCATGACACAATGCGATTGGGTGTACCCCAGCTTCGTCCGTATCGTCGAGTCTTTGGCTAACGCGGAGGTTGGGACGATGTCTCAGTACAGCTGGGGATCAGCCATCCTTTGCGCCACATACAGGGGGTTGTGTGACTCTTCGAGCCACGACATCGGTGTCAAACCGAGCTTTGCCGTCTTCTACATGCTCCTACAACTGTGGAGTTGGGCGGCCGTCCTTCGACGAGAGCAGTGCATCTGTACCTCGAATTGCAGTACCCGATAGACGGGCCCACTATGGGCTATCGGTGGACTGTTGCGCAGCTATGCTGGGTGAAGGATAGACCGACGAGGTGCTACTCATTATTCCGCAACGAGTTCGAGTCGTTGCATGACAACGATATCATGGGGCTCCATGGAGCCCATATTTCATGGGCACGGTAGCGCCACACGGGTTGTCCTTGCAATGCATGCAAAAATGCTGGATTATGGGCGACGACATGCTACCTGGTGTTTGCACATATGGTAGAGCCTTACGCATTGCAGTGCGTAATGCGATAGTTCAATTTATACTAGGTCGTGCCCTATCCCGACGGCGGGATCCTGCAGCGAGTCGTCCACTTGTAAGTCAACTCCATCCGAGTAATTTTTACACTTCACACATATATCCTATGTTCTAACATCAATACTTTCGGAATGTACGCAATCGAGAGCGGGCCAACATCTTTGAGGACGAACAGCGATCCGGCATGAGTGGATTAAGGCTTGGACGTAGACGGCGCACATCGAGATCTTGAAGTAGTAGCGACCGTATGACATACGGACATATCGTGAGTACATAGAGTGGTACGTACCACAGTCGCACACCAAACTCACTCGTCCTTTGCTAGAGTGTCCGACCGGTGACGCACCGGGAGAGCCTCTGCCACTTGTTCGATCGACACACTTCACGGCGTGACGACAACATAAGACACCTACAACCTCTGGTTGTTTCGTTGATGATATTTGTACTCTTCGTTACTGAATCTGATTCGTCTTTCACTTGATGAGGAGCGGCGCAGCAAGATCGCATAAGCGATCGAGACCGCCATCTGAGTGAGAGCACACAAGATCGGGTCGCTATGCACTTTGAAGTGCATCTTTCGTGGAGTCGAAAAACGTAATAAAGAACATGAGCTACGATCGTTTGAGGAATAATGTCCTGCACACCGGTACCAAGTGGGAGGACCATGCTCACCTGCTAGGTCGGCATGACCCAGTGACACAGACATGCATCATAGTGCTCCCTGTCGGTCATCCATGGTCCAGATCGGAGGGGAGATAAGTTATGTACAGATCTACATTTTTTGGTTATGCCTTATGTTCCTCTAACATCATGTCGTTCTCTAGCTGTAGGTCCGTCGAGAAGCATAACTTTTGTCATCTGCACCCCGTAGTCAGATTGGCGCTCCACCTTAGTCATATGCACTACACATCTGGGAGGTACGAGATTCTTAGTTTACGTCCAGAGTATTTATTTTGCCTAACATCATTTCGTCTTGCAGCCTTCAGTTAACCAGTGGGGGTGACGACCATCCATCTACTAATAAGGATACGGGTCTCCCAGCTCCTGCCAGGGAGCAGTACACAACACCAGGGTTTGGACTATGGCACCCTAGGCACCCACCCCGTTGTGCATTGACCAGTACGAAGTATCGTACGCAGTGGAAAGCTCCTCCGGGGTCGATGGCACATCATACGGTCAAGGCCAGAGCTCCATCCGCACCGACGGACTTACAGACAACGTATCTAGGGCGAACATTCTAGGAGTGGATTTCTTGAATCGTTCATTACTGACATGATTGCGGTGGCAACCGGCTTGGCATGACTTCGCTGCACGACTACGACATTGGACAAACTCAACTGGGCTAGAGTTAGCCTGCTGATGCACCTCCGTCCACTCAACAATCTCCGTACTCCTCCGAACCGATTTGCGATCTCTAGACTGGCTAACATATCCCACGGGGCATGCTCGACGTAAAACCAGGACGCGCACACAGCGAGCAGAGAGTGGCCCAGACGAGTGAGCCATATTGTATTCCGTGTGTAACTGCACAACATATATGTTATACGATTTTATTTTGCTATATTTGTATTCATATTTTGTATGTTATGTATGCATTGTCAGAATAAATCGGTTACGGACTAACATAAAATCCAAAATCAACGAGGTTCACATGGATTCATGAAATCACGATAGTTTGGACATGAAATCATAAAGTTTGATAACTAAAATTGGCGACATTTATGAACGCACTCCGTGATTTGCGAATTACATGCCCTGTGCGGTGAGAATAACATGCCTTACAAACGATAGCATGCATGATTGAACAGACAGGAAAAACAGGTAAGATACACACACAATTTTTTTTCAATCCGGAAAACGGAGGATCAAAACTAGTCTTTGCGACGCAATAGCCCCTTCTCCTTGTCTCAAGACTGCCCACGGTGGCAATGAGTGTCAAAACAATCCATGTCCCACGATTCCATAATGTAAGTAGGTCTACGACATAATGCATAACCAACATGCAAATTTGTGAATCACTTTCAAGCTTGTTTATGTACGTGTCGGGTTTTGCTTCGACAATCTGGTGAAGCAATCTCGGCACAAGGTTGTATGCCTCTTCGTATGTCCCATACATAGACTCGATAACCTTCTGCTTGGCTCATTGGACCTTGTTGTAGCTGACTGGATAACCAACCAGATTGGTGACTTCGACATCAGCATCTTTGGGGAGATGGACACGTCCTCCGCAACTAGTTAGCTGATGAGGCTTGCCACATATGCGGAAGTCATGTTCCGATGTTGCCGCGGGGGCTCGCTAAGCTCGCAAGTGTGTTCGGTCAGCGCCTTGATCGCGAAAACCGAGTTAAAAAACTTTGCTCAGCGAGTGCTGACCTTGCCAGGGCAGCCTTCCACAACGCACTTCAGTGCGTAATGTCCTGTGTTAGACCGGTGCACTCGGTAGACGGCTGATGGACAAGGCGTCCCGTGCTATAACTTATTGCACGACCGTCTTGCTAGGGAAGTGCTGCCCAACTAAGATGGTGTCGGCATCAAACCCCCATAGGAACCCTTCTTCTTGCCACAGACGAGTAAACACGCCGCGATATCATCAAGTCTCATACCATATAAGGCACCTCCGATGACACAATTCCCCGGTTGGACCATCAGCCTGGTCTGCATCCTCGTCGCTACCATCCGAGCCCGGATCGGCGTCCTTGTCGGACTCCAACCCGAGAGGCTAGTCCGGTAGATACTCGTGGCAGTCAATGTGGGCCGACCTCCGCAATTCCACCCCCTTATTTTGCACAAAATTATGCGCGAGTGTTCCCCCCGAGACAGCACATTCCATGCTACCGTCTTCAAGCTCCGCCTGCGGTTGCCCACTTGTCGAGGCCCCGGCATCATCAAGGTTTCCCGGCGCCCTACGTACGAAACTCACGTACACCATCGGCTTCCCGTAATAGCCGCCTCGGGCTGGGAGGCAATCTGTATGTACTGGCCCCATGTTACGCTTCCATTCACCTTGATCAGCTCCCATACGCCATTCGTACAGGCAGTCCCCTCGACGATAAGTTTCCTCGTCAATGGCTCCGTGTCGAACTCCCTCTGAATGCAGCTCCGAAGCTCGTGAATATTCATCGCATCAAGCCCCTCCGCCGGACCAGCTTGTACTGACATCTCGACAGGTCCAACCTATCGGGTCCGGCCTGTACAAGACCGTCGCCATAAAACACTACCAAGTCTCGCATGTTCGAAATTACCTAAAGCCACAACAACCAGATCTGCGGTACGTGATATAACAAACATGATATGTAGTTACCATAAATTGAATATGAATGAACTAATTACAACTAATTAATTACGATGATTTCATTTCCATAATTTTTTAACCACTAACTAATTCATACTTAAATAATAAAGCCTCATTAATTACGACTAATTAATTACCATTAATTATGAAGCACTAATAAATTACGGATACATTAGCTACGACTAAATTATTAACAGTGAATAACTACAACTAAATTATTAACATATATTTAATTAAGAATACAATCTACATTAATTAGGATTAGCTAAGTAAGACTGATTATCTATGACCACGGTAATAACGACAAATACATCGGACAAAAAATTACCTGCCCTTCGGGGGAACCATTCAAAACTGCTATGGTCCTAACAACTGCTCCGAACTATAATCTCCAAAAAAAGTTCTCTATGTCCTCAGCGACGAGCGCGAGAATGAGAATGAACGCGAAAACACGATTGGGATGAGCGAGTGCGAGAGTCTGTTATTTATAGCCGCACGGAGGGAGGAGAAGCTGTTGGTCGCGGGAACCCCGGAGGCGTTGTTGGGCCGGAGCACTCTGGGCAAGGAGGACAGCGGCGAGGCGACACTTGTGCGGAGGAGGTTTGTCCGGACGGTGGCCCTACAGATTCGGCCTCGTCCGGTCAGTGGCCGTGCGGAAGCGACCTCGTTCGGCCGGTGGCCGTGCGGAGGCGCCGCATCCGACCAATGGGCGTGCGGACGAGGTGGCCACCGTGGGGGCATCCGGGCGGCCACCGTACGGATGAAGGGCTATTTCTGTCATTTTGTCACGAGTTCGTGACAGTTACATTTGCGCTAAAAACTCATGATATGTCTACCAAAGATGACACCTTTCATGTCATGTGCCCATGAACTAGGTTACGAATATGTTGCCTAATGTCGCGGGATGCGCCGGTCTTTTTAAAAGGAAAAGCTCACTCGGATTTATCTAGGAATTGAGCTGCTTCTTATGAAATTCGTGCATTCTAAACGGTCTCTTGCTTGATCATGCATGACTTGTAGCATCTTGGTGCAGCCTGCTGTACTAAGTTTAATAAGCAGTAAAAAAGATCCATCGCTTACCCGGAAAAAAATCTTTATGCCAAAAAAAATAAAATAAAAAACGGTGATCGATGTGCTGTAGACGAGTACAAAATGTGTACAGCACATGGACGGAGGGAGGGACGAGGGGGCAGGGCACAAACCTAGATAGATCTTGATCTGACTCGGGAATCTCGGGGGCCGGATCGTGGAGGGCAGCCCGGCCGCGCCCATCCGCCGTCCGTTCCCCCGATCCGACGGCCCCCACCCCATCCTGGCCCCGCTGTCACTGTGTCGGCCCATGCCTTGGGTGCCGCATACGCGCTGACGAGCGAGCAACCGTGACCAAATCATTTGTTTGGGTCTTCCTCCTCGCAGCAGCAGCACAGCTCCACCGCCCCCTGCTTTTCTTTCCTCGGATCGTGACGGCAGAGAGAGGGGGAGCGGGCGCGGAGGAGGAAGAAGAAGAGGAGGAGGCATGAGTCTCTTCGGGCTCGGACGGTGAGCGGGCGCCATCTCGAATTCGCCCCCTTCTTCTTCTCCCCCCAGCCTGTTGGCTCTGCTTCGTTCTCGAATAGGATTCTGCTTCTTGTTTCTTGGACCGGTGAGCCGGCGAGGCCGTGAGATCTAGCGCCGCTGCCGCTGGAATCGCAGTGTTTCGGCGGATCCGTCGCGGATTTCCTGGGCCAATTCTTGCTTGATTCGTAGGCTCGTCGTAGCTCTAGCCGGGTGCTTTCTTGCTACAGTCCTAATCACTACTGCTCCGCCGTGCTAGTCTTGACTCTTTTCCTTTTTTTTTTGTTTTCGATGCAATCAATCATCCTGAACCATCCTCTCTCTCTCTGCAGGAACCAGAAGACGTTCCGTCCCAAGAAGAGTGCTCCATCCGGCAGCAAGGTATGAAATTAAGAATTTCAACTTGCAAGTTCCTTTCATTTGGTTTGGTGCCAACAAGAGCAAACTGTACCGGTCTTCGGGTATAGTGGCACGCATAGCGTGTGTGTAGGAACTGCTTTGATTTGGGCCATCAAACGGGATTTGATGTGACCAAGAAGAGATCATGCATAAGAGTTTGGCTGAGTAGTTAGCACTGCTATTGTAATGGTTAAGAGCATGGCTTAATTAATACACGACCAACATGTTTAGGTGCCGGTTTATTTTCATTGCGGGCATTGCTTAAGTAATGCTATGCCAGGATTTTCATCAATTGCCATAAACTATATTTAGGGGAAGTGCGTGCCATGCATGCCGTTGGAAAAGTGTGATAGCAGAGCTAGTATAATACATCTGTTTACATTAACTTCAGGATTGTGAAATTTGTGATACACGTGGATTGGTGATGGATGTAATCAGGGAATCACATTTCTTTTTCCAAGTAGACAAACTGTGATGCATCTGTTTTAGTGCCTTTGTCTTTGTCCTCCGTTCTAGTCACATAAGAAAAAAAAGGGCTTTATTGCCTTGTTTGTGTTCCTACATCCATTTATTCCAAAGCAGTCTGCATCAAACATTTTGACACATCCGGATACTAAGATTTGATTTTTTGCATGTCATGTATCCAGTTCAGTACAGCCTGTTAGGTATGTTTGGTCTATACATGCTGGATTACACCCAGTCTTGAACAATGTTCGTTAGTTGTTATTGCTTAGCAGATTCAATCATCACTACATGCCCTGGGTTCCTGAATCACCTCAGATGGGCACAGATTTAGGCATAACATATATTTCAAAGTTAGATTTTGCTACAGGAAACAGAGGGCATCTCTAGGGTTTCCTCGATATATTAATTTTGCCACAGAGCTTGCATGTTATACACGACATTCAGAAATTAGGAAAAAACACTAAATTATAGGTTACATAGTGAGTAATGTCGTACATAACTTGATATCGTTGTTATTATCCATTTCTTATGCAAATATTCCCTTTCGATCTACAGGGGGCACAGCTCCGAAAGCACATAGATGCCACCCTCGGCAGTGGAAACCTTAGGGAAGCTGTGAGGCTGCCTCCTGGAGAGGATATCAATGAATGGCTTGCTGTGAATAGTAATGTTCTTCCCTTTCCTTTTTCACCTTAACCTGTACTCGACATTTTTTATTTGGTTTTTATATTTAGGAATTTATCGAATGTAGCAGTAACCTATATAGCTTAGTGCTGAATTATGTATCTATCATTTAGAATGTTATTAGAACACAGTTGTTTCATCAAAGCTAACGTGTGTGTTTTGCTTTTCAGCTGTGGATTTCTTTAACCAAGTTAACCTGCTGTATGTCACACTCACAGAATTCTGCACACCGAGAGCTGCCCAACAATGACTGCAGGTCCAAAGTAGGCCTTTCCGTCAATCTCATTCTTTGGACTTGTCAAAAATAATAAGTCAAAACCTTTTTATCCAAAGCAAGTTTGTCAGCGACTAAAGTCTGTTGTGATTGTGATTTAACATATGATAAACTGTTTTACAAGGCTGCAATTTAGAACGTTTGGTCATTATCCGGCTGAAACCTTTTAAACGGCCTGGTGAAAAACTCCCACTAATGGCCTGTTTAGTTTCCTTGCCCATGCTAATAACTAACAAGTGACACATGTTGTCTTCAATTCTTTTTCTAACTTTATAATGACACTATATGGCAGTATGCATACACTGATTTATCTCCTTCTACTTAGAAGCTAATATGCAAGTGAGTACCTTATCATGTAGAAAAAGCTCAGTTCTTAAGATTTGGCTCAATACATACCTAATTATCAATTCTTAGGGATTAAAGCTTAGGATATGGTTCAGATATATTGGTGTGCCAAGTAATTGTATGCCTCGAGGTTGCCTTTTATGATTTTGCGTTTGGACTTTCTCTTCAGTGCCTTATTCTTTCCACGTGTCCTCCTATAGTTTGGTTTGAACATTGACTAAATAGATAATCATAGTTACACCCTTTTTTGAAAGAAGAAAATATCCAAAAACATTTTTTTATAACAATCGTCTTCTGTAGTACTAAGCATTAGGCAAACAAAGTATTATACTCCACCTATTATAAATTGGACTTTTCATGCCCATAATCCCTTGGTGACATTTTCTTCAGAATTAGATCAATATTTTGGCCACATCACGACAAAAGTCACTAAACAAATGTGAATTTTATGAAGGTATGAGTACAGATGGGCTGATGGTGTACAGATAAAGAAGCCCATAGAAGTGTCAGCACCAAAATACGTGGAGTATCTAATGGACTGGATTGAAGGCCAGCTTGATGATGAATCCATATTTCCTCAAAAGCTTGGTATGCTGATAGTGCCATCGACCCTTCGTTGCTTCTCACAGACACTTGATATTGTAGCAGTCAAGCATTACTGATCTGGGTTTAATTCCTTTCTCCAGGCACACCATTCCCACCCAACTTCAAGGAAGTTGTAAAGACAATTTTCAAGCGCTTGTTTCGTGTTTATGCCCACATATATCACTCCCATTTTCAGAAGATTGTCAGCCTCAAGGAGGAGGCTCATCTTAACACCTGCTTCAAGCACTTCATTCTGTTTACAAACGTAAGACTCTTGCTTATACATTGTAAGTTCATCATTCACGGCGATTGTGCTGTCGAACATCGCAGATCTACTCTTGGCCGAGGAAAGAAAGGGACAGCAAAATTTACAAGTCTCGGTTTGTGCTGCAGGAGTTTGGGCTTATTGACAAGAAGGAGCTGGCTCCACTCCAGGAGCTCATCGAATCCATCATCGTTCCTTACTGAGAAGAATACTGAGGCGGAACCGAACATGGATACCAAGTTCTCTATACGGATGATTTGAGGAATTAGGCTACCTGCAACAGTATTTTTATTATTTACTGGCATAGAGCCTACTGTTCCAGTTATTAGACATAAAAAAAGACATGTGCCATTGCTAATGCTGTCTTATTTGTGTGTACCCGTGTTCACCCTGATTCTATATTGGCCGTGCAAGCGTGCTTGTATTGTTATTAACAGGCATGGTGGGACCGGGACATGTTGCAAAGAACATAAATAGCTTGGTTCGATCAACAATTTAATATGAATGCATTGCGAGATCGGTGCAGTTGTTGATGGATGTAACTACGAAGTGTTTGCTTCCTGTTCCTATAACAACAGTTTAACAAGAATACGAGCAAGTGGCAATGGCCCTCTTTGTTTAGGCTTAGGCTTTTTGGTTTATAGCTTAAAACCAGTTTTTTAGCTTAATCAGCTTATAAGCCTCTAAGCTTTTAAGCCAAGCTTTGTTGTTTGGTAATCAAGCTTTTTATAGGATGTTGGCTTATTGAATTGTGTGTGAAGGATAAAAGGTCTGAAATACTTTTAAGGGTTTAAAGGACCTTGTTAAGCATGTATTTAAACTGATTTTTGCATAGGGTATGAAAATATGATGATACATGCACGTGTACCTATAAAACAAAATAGATATCGCTCATACATAGCGAAATTCCCACTCGATTGTAACATATAAATGTTGACAATACAAATCAGGCATTTTAATTCGAGGTCTAAACATTTTACTTCCAAAAAGAAGGTGCAAGCAATATTACAAACACCGTTACAAATATTTTGGCAGCCCTCTACAGAACATTTCATAAAGGCCAGGAAAAAGAGAAGTACAAAATCTCAATGTTTCTAACACTTTTGAAAAATCATCACACAAATATCAGCATGCAGTTCTACAAAGTGCGGTCGCTATGGTTCTTCCTTATTAAGTTTAGCGAGTGCTCGATGAGCGAACAACTTCTCTCGGGCTCGTTTCTTCGTCAAGGCTTCCTCATCCAGCACTTGGATGGGTGACCACTCGGGTAGAGTAAACCAATCTTTGTCTCCAGAGGAATGCTCTTTCAAGGCATGCATTCCATTGAGGGCTCAGCTTCAGTGCAGCGTAGTCCAATGCGATTGCCCTTGATAGCAAATCACGATCCCATATTTCACTGCTCCAAAGTGTCCACCTGCAGTCACAAGCAGTAATAAGAATGCAAATAACAAAACATCACTGGTGGTTTCAGCTGTATATATTGATAAATGACATATAAATGAGTTTCTACCCTTTCAAATGCTAGCTTGAGCTCCACCTTAATGAACACACCTGGTCATAATAAAATCTTTTGCTTGATTCCAGTCTATATTATGTGTACCTTTTAGCAGTAGACTATAAAATCTATTTCACTACCTTAACACAATCTGTCTCAATAATGAGTAGTTGAGAACCACACTTTGACAGAAATCTGAGCAACAATGTACTATCAACATATCCACAACTAAATTTACAGGCCATGGTACTCAATTACTACAACCATAAATGACACTACAATATTTTCAAGATAAACAGCGTGTGTACTGTCTAATCTCACATACACACGCTGTAGAAACTCAAGTTTCCTTTTTAAAAAGCAAAAAAACAAGTTAATGCAAATTGTTTACTAGACAACTCAAGACAACAAAATAGGATTTGATCCAAAAATGCCCAAGTCATTAGGCCGTGAGTATATTGTGTAGCATTGATTTTGCTATGTGAGAGCTCAAAATGAACAGTGATATTCAAGCAGAGATCCATAGCAGAGAATTCCTCAGTGATAAAATGTGCTGCTACATTGGCAACAAAGTATTGATGCAAAACAGAACATTCTCAAGACATTGACATCTTACTATGCTGAATTAACGTAAACTCAGACCTTTGATTCTTCAATGAAGAATATGTTAATAGTAAACTTTTGAATTGAAAGTACAACAATCATGAAAGATTTATTTAGCAGTTGGTTCTTCCAAAACAAAGTGCGTCCATTACGAACTTTTCTAATCAACAAAGCAAGTCCAGGCATTTAAATGTAACCAGGTGGATGACATGAGTATACTGTCTTGAAAGACACAGATCTCACCGAACCAATTGCAGACCAAGATATCCAATATAATACTATCTCACCAAACCAATTGCAGTCAGATCCATATGATCGCTCTGGTAATTCTGCATTTTAAGATAAAGATATGCTCAGAATAAATTTTTTGTACTGATTAAAGTTTATTTGTTCCATGTGAATCTATTCCATACAAATATATTACCAACTCCAAGACCAGGGTGAAGGTGTTTCATGAACTGCCGTGCATCATCACGGTTTTGGAAAAATGGGTAATAAATTAGACATCAGATACCCTAATCATGCTGAGAACAAAGGAAGGTCCTAGGAAAAATCATTCCTGAGTAGGTCTTAAAGGAGACTTGTCTTGCAAATAGCCCTTCATTATGCTAGTTTACTTGAATAGGGCAGGAGACAGATACTCAGTGGGGGCGGCAGCGTCTTCGTCATGAGGCGGCAGCGTTAGAGGAGGGAGTGGCGTCGGAGGAGGAAGGGCCGGTGTCGGGGTCGTCGGGAGGAGGCAACGGACCAGGGGAGGCGGCGGGATCTTCTCATGAAGCGGCAATGTCGGGTCGTCGGGATGAGGCGGCAGCGTTAGGGAGGGCGTCGGAGGAGGAAGGGCGCGGCCGGGGTCGTCGGAGGAGGCGGCGTCTTCCTCGCGAGGGCGGCAGCGTTTGGGGAGGAGGAGGAGGAGGCGTGAGGAAGGGAAGCGGCGTGGGGGAGGGAGGAGGCGGCGTGGTAAGGGGAAAGAAGGGAATCGGGTGGGGGAGAGGAATATGGAACAACAAAAAAAGGGAAGATTGGGACTTATATACAATGGCATTTAGTGGGTAATTTTAACGAACGTTGTGGCAACCGATATTCCATTCATAAAAAGCTAAAAAGCACCTCTTCCGCGGCATGATTTTTTAGGCTTAAATTAAACTTAACTTATTTTAATGGGACAAAAACACCCCTTTGTTTAGGCTTAGGCTTTTTTACTTTTAAGCCGGAGAAAAAGCCTAAACAAAGAGGGCCAATAGCTGTGACTTTGCTTAATTACAGTGATTTCCTGTATGTCACTGTCACAACCCTCGAAGAGAAGGGGATGGGGGATGTTTGGGCTCATCACTGTTACTGTCTTGCTGATGACTTACTTGCCGAAATGCGATGGAAGCACAAGAATGTCATTTCTGCTTCGATGATCCACACACACACACGAGACGCAATGACTCGAGTAACATCACATCAGTACGTACGCATGGCATCGCATAAGCATTGATCGGCATCGGCAGAGATACAGCGGGGGGGACATGAAAATATCACAGTACTACAGGACATGAAACTATCATACTACTACGAAGAGTCTTACTAAACACAAGCCGCTAGAAGCGAAGCGGGGGTCTCCTAGACGCGGCCCTCCCAGAGGCATGGCTGGGCGTCGGAGCAGAGGGCGGGCGGCGGGGCGAGGCCGAGCGCCTCGGCGCGGCGCCAGCGCTGGGCGCGGGTGAGGCCGAGGCAGGGCCCGTAGCGCATGTCCATGTCGAACTCCCGAGCCGCCCTCCCCCGGTCCTCCTCCTCCTCCTGCCTTCTTCTCGCATCGACGTCGTCGCCGTGGTCTGCCGTGACAGTAGAACAGATGGATGGATCGATCAGTTTGTGGGGACGGAATCGAATCGAACGGTTGGGATCGGGTGGGAGAGACGGAGGTGTACCTGGCGTCGAAGGGTGGAGATGCACGGCGGCGGCTGCTGGCTTCTGGTGGTGGCGCGCCGCCTTCTTGGAGACACCGTCGGTGGGCTTAGTGGCGGCGCTGGTGTGCGCCTTCTGCTGCCGGAAGAAGGACTTCATGTCGCCGCCGCTCCTCATGGCTCCGTCGCCTCCGATGATCTCTCTGGTCTCTCTGGCGTGTAGTATTGGGGAGGATGGTGAATGGTGATTGGTGAGGGGGTTTATATGCTGCTTGCGTTGGGGTTGATTGGGATTTGGGAGGTGCCGCGGCCGTTTTGTTGGTGATTTGAATTTTGAAACGGGAGTCTAGAGTCTAGAGTATTCTATTCTTGACTGGTGTTGGCTGCTGGAACGCGAACCCATGGATGGTGTTTGTCCCGTCTCCAGGGAACGCCAATCCAACCGTCCGTCGCGTGACTCGTATTCACACCCGAACGTATGATGGCTGTGCCGTGCCGTGCCGGTCCGGTCCGGTGCACGTTCGGCTCGAAACGTATACGCGCGCGTGAAATTCGCAACGTTCCTCGTGTATCGCTGAGATAGTGCGCATGTTGTTGTAGCGCCTCGACAGCATCGGAGCTTTTTGGGGGCTGCTTCCGTTATAAAACGGGGAAAAAAAACAGGCAGAAAATGCCTTTCCCAAAGGATAAAGGGTATGTTCGATGTTTCTTTAGCAATGGATTAGCCGGATCTTGGCCCCTTGGCTTGCCTCGAGATGTGTGCCACCAAACCCTAACATCCTAGATTTTTTTAAAATAATCTATTTTTTATTATTAATTACAACATTATTCATGCAATATTTTTTTACAACAATATACGTCTGTCGCGAACCATTGAGCGACTAGCCTCAGTCGCCTAACGGACAAGCGACACTAAAGTTAGCGTCCAACGGACAAGCGACGTTATTGCAGTCACCCAACGGATGGGCGGTAGGAGCTATCGCCTAACCGCACGGCAACCAGAGCCTTCCAGTCGCCCAATGGTTCAAATGTTGGATGGCCTATCTAACGTCATGTGACTCGCCCCCACCCACGTAGAAGCGACAACCATTCGAAAATTGAGCGAGAAGAAGAAGAAGAAGAGAGGGAGAGGAGAGGAAAGAAAGGGGGAAAAAGATAGGGAGAAGAAGAAGAGGAGAGGGAGAGGAAGAAGAAGAGGAGGAGGAAAGATTCGTCCGTGAGGTAAATTTTTTTATCTTGTAGTGTATTTCTTTGTAGTAAGTAAATAGTTTGTGTAGTTAAAATAATAATGTAAGTAGCACCCGTAGAAAATTTTAGTTAGAGAAAAAAAGTAGAAAATCGTAATGTTGTTAATTTATATGCAAGTAGCAGCGGTAGAAAACTTAAGTTAGAGAAAAAAAATAGTCCGTAAGGGAGAATTAGTGCTGTTTGTGAGAAGTATTATAGTTGTGTCGGTGCATACGTGACCGACTATTATTCGATGAATAATTAAAAAGTTGGTAAGTAGTGGTAGGTACTCTGGCCGAGCGCATGAGGAAGATGAATTATTTGTATGGACTAATTAGTACATGTTAATTAGTATGAACTAATTGACTTTGGTAATCGATATAGCTCTGTAGAAGACTGGAACACCACTTGTAGCATTTCGGATTGCAAGTTAGCGTCAAGATCAGATAATGTCTGGTATGGAATAGCTCGGTTTTCAGGTTGAATCAGAATAGTGTACTGCACGTTCATTGTGCCCTCTGCCTGAGGGAACGAATGACGTCTTGACCATGCTGTAGTGTAGTTGTTCACAATAGGCGAAGGGCCGTACAAATGTAAATTACAGTGTAGCAGTACTTGCATATCGTGCGTTGCGATCTGACTAGTTGCAATATTAAAAATATTTGCAGGCAGACAATAAATCATGCCTGTACCCACTACATTGAAAGTGCATTACGGTGTTGGCACCTTTCGTGAAGGTCTGTGCGGTGTTGACTTGAGCAGTTTTTTGGCAAACCACTCTGGTACACCCGGACAACGAGAATGCACGAATCGCAAATGTGATGCACTGGCTCACCCGCAGCTTCTCCTTGGACCCTGAGGTGTGTAGCATCGTCATACAAGGGCTTTGGAGCCGGTCTCCCACGAACATTAGATGGGAGTTAAGAAGAGTGATGCGCACGGCTGTGTGGAAGGGTTTTATAGAAGGTTGTCGTGGCGTAGTGGATCTGAGTGTGTCTTTGCTTGTGTAAGCATGCCCAAAAGAAGCTGTCTGAGGCCCCATACAGGATATCATCTGGTGGTGGGAGGCGACTTGGTGCCAAACATGTGGTGAAGAAGAGGACCGAGGCCGGTGTTACGAAGGGTTCGGAGGATGTTGCTCGTGATGAGCCCGACGTGGTAGATCTGAGGAGAGGAAGATCGGTTATCGCTTGGTGAGCCTACATGACATGCTGATGAAGGAGAGTATAGGGAGTACATATTGTGTCAAATGAATAGCGATGACCGGATGACCTTGGTGAAGAAGGAAGTCTGATAGGGAGGACGAGCGAGGGCGATTCGATGAGGGCGGAGCTCCCATCCCCGAGCACGGAGCGGATTTGTGCCGAGGGTGTAGCTACGCATGACAAGCACGAATCGTCGTGGGAGTACCATGCCATAGAGGTTCGGTTGCACTTAATGTTTGCTGATAAGACATCCTTGCAGGATGCCATTAAGCTGTGGGCTATGTCCATGCAGCGGACGTTTCGGGTTGTGAAATCTAGCCAGGAGCAGTACACCGTCAAGTGCGATCAGGCCGGTTGTCCTTGGCGAGTGCAAGCACATAGACCAAAGTATGAGACTCACTGG
The DNA here is from genome assembly GCA_036346405.1 of Phyllostachys edulis. Classification (NCBI taxonomy): domain Eukaryota; kingdom Viridiplantae; phylum Streptophyta; class Magnoliopsida; order Poales; family Poaceae; genus Phyllostachys; species Phyllostachys edulis. Next base: position 65,031,192 of record CM070561.1, on the reverse strand, counting down.
ATTGTCTCGAAAGTGGACCCGCAATCCTGCATGCTCAGCAGTGTTTTGTCAAGGCATCGTAATCTAACGTCGACCTTCATAGCCAATTTGATGCATGGAGAGATAGTGGAGAAGAAGGATGTGGAGGCCAAGCACATTATGGTGGCTATTAAGAAGAAATTCAAGTACAAGATCAGCTACACGAAGGTGTGGCGTGTGAAGCAGAAGGCTTTGGAAATACGGTTTGTGTCTTTTGAGGCGGCGTACGACAACCTTCCTCGTATGCTTGGGGTGCTGCAGGAGAGAAACTTGGGCACATACACTGCTGTAAAGGACAAGCCATCTAAAAATCCGTGAGGTTTTTGATATTGCATAGGGCCTTCGTAGCCTTCGGTGCCTACATCAAGGGACTGCCGCTCCTTGTTTCAGAGGTTCACCGACGGTGTGGAGGGCACACACGAGGAGGCGGCCCAAGCTTTCCGTCGTGTGGCTGTTCAAGTCACACGTATTGTCGTCCTGTTTTCATGAACTAGGCTCTCGGAGGTTGACACGCTTGCGTCTGGTTGACAGTCCGTACATCCGCCGGCGCGTCCCATCTGGCAGCAACACAGCAAGCGGGAGGGTCAGCGTGGCCACATGCGGCATGCCCTGATGAGGCCAGAGGCTCGGCCAGACCACTTCCGAAACAAATCACGGCTTTGAGGCCGGAGGTCCGGTGGACCTGACTCCGTACACCGGCAGCGTCGCACTACTTCGGTCCTCTGGACTCCTTCGCCTTCCACACGTAGCACACGCAGGGCGCGTATGACGTGCCATACTTCCCTCTGGACGCCTTCGCTAGCACCATGGCGCTAGCCGAGGGTACGTCACGTCTCTGTTTGTCAGCACACATCACATTTTTTTTATTAACTAACAATATTTGATGTGCAGGTGTTCTGGCCTATGACGATTTAGGGGCCTTCCCTGGCGACACAGACACACACAACTTCCTTGTGGACGAGGACCCGGCACCTCATCCCACACTCGCTGAGGTTCTCTCCAGTCACGGCTTCGCCCGGTGTGCGATCTGAAACATAGCGATCGATTATGTCCACCCCTCCACCTTTCGGTCCTCGTCAGACCAGGCCTCTAGACCGTCTTTCTCTCTCGGGGCCGAGGCCCCGACACCCAGCGCAGAGGACGGGGCCCAAGTGAGCCCGTATGGGAGGACGCGGAGGTGGAGTGGGCGGTGGCAACGCGGGAGGGGATGCTGGGGGTGCGGTTGGGGGAGAGGGGGCTAGTAGGGGGCGTCCCCCTGCACTAGCTATATATTTGTTCGTTATGTGATAAATAAATTTTGCACTTAATGTGTGATGCATGTAATACTTTTGCATTCTTATGTGTACTCGTTCATACAATGCATGTTTGTTCATTGCATATCGACGCCTATAGTTTAATGCACGCGACACCTCGATGCAACAGTCAACTCGATAAAAGGCAACGCAATGACGCGTCCACCATTCGATTACATGCTTTATGAGATTGAACATAACTTGTGTCTGAAGAAACTACCGAGGTTCAAGCTTCTCCGCCCGTGTCTAATGGTAGAATGTGCCTCGCACTACCCACATAGAGTGTTGTCTGGCGCCTCGGGCGTGGCTAGCCATCGTTGTATTTGTCGACGATCGAGTCGCCGATCTTCTGAAAATAAAAAGAAAAAATGATGTGGAGTATCACGGAAGAGAATGAAATTGCTCTTTATTAATATGAGCGGGATTACAAGACACGACTAGGGACTATCTCTAATTACAGAATGTATTGAATGCTACTACTTTGGCCACGAGTTGCCTTGCTGCGTGTCTTACATTGTTTCTTTGTTGTGTCCCCTCCTCATCTTCTGCGTTCCACCATTAAATAACTCCGAAGCGGCGATTACTCCGGAGAAAGCGTCCTGATGAAAGCGTTACGGTGGTCGGATGTTTAAGGTAGTTAACAATGTGCTAACTACCTTGCGGTTAAATACTTGTGAGAACCTTAGTAAGGTGGTTTATTGTCGATGTCTTGTATATCATCGCATGGTATGGAATGTTTTGCGTGTTCCACTCATCATACGATTAAGGGTGCTGTTCATAGCATTTAGAAGCGACTACTGGTGAAACCTAGTCAGACTAGGGTACCCATCGTGTAACCTCTGGAATCCTTCGACCGGTGAGGTCGTTAGCCTTAGGGTTCACGACCATGAAGGCGTATGGTCTTTTATGTATTTAAATTAATACATAGAGGTTTTAATCCTCGTCGGCCTAACCCCGAACTTTAAATGAGCAGTCGTGTGAACACCTTCTTCCGATGAATCGTGTCAGGCGGACCCCATTTAATGTCGTGACATTGAGGTGGTTTGTGTTCATTTTAAAGTTGAGAACTTGCCTTGGGAATGAAGAGTTCCTCTGTTAGATTAGCGAAAAAAAAGCTTTTGCCGTTCGGACTTTTATGGATAACCTCAGATAGTAATTTAAAGATCTGAGGCTATAAAATCCCCATCGCTAGACCTTTTGGACTTTTTATGCTTCGGATCCCTTTCGATCTCCTTTTGAGAAAAAAAATCTTTGTCCTTCTTTTCTTGTTCTTGAGCCACAAAATCTCCTCTGAACTCTACTCATCCTTGAGATTTTCACCATGTCGAGCAAATCACAAAGTGGTTGCCTTGAATTGAGCAAGAAAAAGCTTGAGGCTTTGGAGAAGATTGGGATGCTTCCAGGACAAGAATTTGATCGAGATGGAGACCGGCGTTTGGAGAGCATTTTTCAAGCGCGAAGATGAAATCCTGTTTTCCTCGCCTACATCGAATCTTGGTGAGGTTCTTGGTACACAAATTCCTTCTCGCGTTCTTGAATTCTCTGAGGTGGAATTGGTGAATTTGGCCCCAAATTCTATCGCCAATATCAGCATCTTCATATATTTGTGTGAAGCATACAGGAGTGCCTCAGAGTTTGAGGCTCTTGGTACTTCTCTACCGAATAGTGATGGGAAAACCACGGAAACTCAGGAGAATGTACATTGCGCCTTCCACGGCGGAAAGCCAATGAGTATATTCATATGTACTCGAAATCCTCGTGGTCGTCATGGAAGAAGCAGATTGGTTTTACATAGCGATTCACGAGATGATAACCTCTACTACGCGGGATGAGGCGAATGAAAATCTCAAGTGGAAGAAGGCGAGTGGAGAAGGCGAGGGTGGTTGGGCGATGGGTGGATGCCATCTCGACCTACAAGTCAAGGGCTTGACCTCTTGGCATGTGGTGAGGACTTTACCAAGCGCCAGATTAGTCGTGAAGCTTGGACTCACTCCCGATTTGGTCCATTGGTCGTGATGAAGCTATCTCGAGGAGGTGGTAAGTCTTTGAGATAAACTCAGGCCGATATTTTTATTTGATTAATGTATTACCTTAAAACTTGTTCATGTTTTATTTTCCTCTCCTTTTTCTTTCAAAGCTCTTTCCCTGAGGAAATTAGGGGCGGATCGGTGATCTATCTTGAGGAGCTGGAGAAAATTTGGATTCCCGAGATCTTGGCCATAGTTCTGCTGAAGACACAAATAGTAAACAATCAAAAATTTCTTTTATCATGCATACATATTCTTGATCAGATTTTTGATCATGCTCTATTTTGTAGTTGGTGGGTTGCGAATCACACTAAGCGGTGAGGCTAAACATCCCACAGTTGTTCGACCGATTCGTGCCGAGATGCCTTTGGAAGAAGATAAATCTCCGAAATGTGAGAACATTTGAGTAATATATATGTAATTTAGATAAAAGATTTCATCACCTAACCAAATTTATTTATTGGTTCGGTGGAGAAGGTTGAAAGGCCAGCGGTGCTTGGCTGCTGAGGCGCCAACTCGGGCCGATCGTTAACGGCCGGGACGGTTATTCTTGGAACAACTAGTCACGGAGGTGGTGAAACCACTCCACCCGACCGGATGGTCAAGGACATAATCTTTGTGAGTGATCGAGGGCATCGCTCAGACATCTGTTGGATGATGCAGCAGTTGTGGTCTGGGTTGAGCCGGCAAGATCGAAAGAAAAAAAAGGAAGGGTGCGATGCAGATTTTACTCTTAGCGTTTTAAAGTCAAATCTCGGAAAGTAACTAGGTATGCTCAAATGAAAGTGGTCGTATAAGCGTATACCTTTAATAATTTCTTGATGATTTGATGTTTTTGAACTTCCCTTCTTTGCTTGGTATAGGTCCTCACGGTGTTAGGTCGTTTTCGACGGACTCCTTCTAAGGACCGAGTACTTGAAGAGGTCCATGAGCAGACCATTTCCCGGAGACGAGTTCACGAGGAGCGATGGTCGGAGAAGCCCCGGCGGCGTCGGGGCCTTGTCGAAGTGGAACCATTGGTGGTTCTAACTCCTTCTGCGGAGGTAGATGCCCTAAAGGCCCTCAACAAGTTCCGACCATTGTTGGTAATTCTCCTCAACGACAAGTTCCTTTTCACCCCGATTCATCGAGGATAATGAGCTTGACGAGGCATGGGGAAAAATATCGGATCATCAAATCAAAATGCATCATGATTCAATATTTGGCGGATATAATGATTTGGCAATCCGGGTAAGTATCTCGACCGGTTTCATAGTCTCTCTAAAAAATCTTTTATAGAGAATTTTAAAGAAAAAATGCTATTTGAGCGACATATGGTTGAGAATTTTCTTTGTGGTGGGAGGATGACCAGTGATTAAAGACTTGGGCGAAAAATTCGAATTAAGTAAAAACTTTCCCTTAGCCTTTTCTTTCTTCAACGCTTAGCCCTTTGCTAAGTATTCTCCTTATCGTATTTGATAGATTTGGAGAAAATAAAAGAAGAGATCTGGCCGAGAAAGCCAAGACGACTTCTGCTTGGAGAAGAAATCAAAACTAAGGACCATTCGATCGTAGAAGCGGCGACCGACAAGGAAAGAACTTAACAAGAAAATTGAAGGTAATATGTAAGTAAACTTGACTTATTATCTTCCTCAAATTATTTTTGTGCTTATCACTGTTTTACTTTTCTGAGCAAAAACAAGCTTTGGGCGAGTAGAAAAAGACTCGAAATTTGAGCAAGACAAGGAGGCGGCTCTCGTTCAAAGTCTAGATGAAAAGACTTTATTTTTAACAAGATGATATTTGATATAGGATCGGGATCAAGCACGCCTACCTAAGAGATCCGATAGAAAATGAACTACTTGGGTCAACTTCTAGAGGATCTTAATACTCTGCTCAAGACTACTCGGAAGAACTATGCCCGGGCCATGAAAGCAGGCGTTGCTAGTGGAGTTAGTTTTGCTTTGGCAAAATTGAAAGCTTCAAACCCTCCATTGATCTTCAAGTTGTTGAAGATGACTTCAACTACCCTTTGAGGAGGCGACCAAGTTCATGGAAGAACTCAAGCCACTCGGAGATAAAGTTGTAGAGGAGATGGAGGTCGGATCCCCATCAAGCGATAATTAGTGCAGGAATATTTCTAGAGTAGGCTCTGCAAAAAGTGTAAAAATATTGAATATGTATAAAACTTACCTTTTATGTCATTAACAATGCCTTTGTTTATCCTGTTTGACTCTTTTTTTAAAAAATTCTCATACACTTCCTAGCCCCCGACTGCTTTATAGTAGAAGAACTTTACTATACAAGCAGGTTTTGAAAGAGAATGAAAGTCGAAACCATCGTTTTGAAGGTATGTGCCGATATGAAGTCAAAACTGGTCGTAGTAATACTAGGAAATCATTGTGGTCGGAACTAGCTTATGACTTCGCCTAGTTATAGATCTTTGTTTGTTATGATCGAAATACCAATCAAAAGTTATACATGGTCGGATAAAAGACCTTGTTATTTGACATAAGAAAAAAAAAATGCAAAAATGAATGCAACAAATTATAAGTGAACTTTGTTTATATCTATTATCCTAAAGTCTAGTCGGAAGGAATGCTTAGATCGAAATCATATAACATATTTCGTGAAAGCGTGTTCAAGCTCTCTATCCATTGTAGTAGCGAGGATCGTAAAGAAAAGAACCGTCACTAGGAAGCTCCTTCGATTAGGCGGGACCACGATGCAAAAAGGAGAGACTTCGACTAGGAGGCTTTCAGTGTCGAGCCGATGGCAGGACAAAAGCGAGCGAGAATCTTGAAATAATGAAATATAATCTTCATAATCTTAGGCATATCATTGGTATGGAAAGTTATTTGTATGATGCTCGATTACTCATATATTTCCTTAAGAAAAGAGTGTTGTGTAGCGTGGAAAAAATACTCACGACTAGGACCAATACGGCATAAGACTTAGAAGTCGTTGCCATAGAAATGCTGAAGATCCTTGGAAAAGGATATCGGAGAAAATTATCTTCTCAGACCGGTTTAGATGAACAATCATGAGCGACCGGCCTATAGGTGTGTGTGTGTGTGTGTGTATATATATATATAAATAAGCAATGTTACTTTTTTAATGAATAAATGAATTTATTGAAATTGAAAGAATGTAAACAATAATTAAACATAGAACTTACATAATTGATCAATGTTCCAAGAATTTGACAAATTTGCCCATCGAGACATAGCTAAGTAAATACAGAACACGGTCGGGTGACTTGACCACGATGTAAGGACCTTCCCCTTGAGAGAAAGTTTATTGCGATTTGCTTAGTTACGAATTTTTACGAGAACGGATCACCTCTGACAAAGCTGCGAGGTTGCACCTTCGACTATGGTAGCTTCACATGGCTTGTTGGTAGGCTAGCGATCGTCATAAGAGCTTGGTTTAAATCGTTCTTCAAGAAAATTGATATCGTCGAGTCTTCGTTCATTTTGATCGTTTTGTTAAAGCGATCGGTTAACGAGCCAATTTTGAGTTACGGAGGAAGCATGACTTCACCCGTAATCCAAAAAGAATGGTGTTTCACCGGTCGCATACGGTCGGTCGATGGTTGAACGACCCATATCTGACCGAAGTTCTTGAGCCCAAGCTCTGACCGTTTGATTAGCGGTGAATACTCGGCGTTTGATCCTTGCATAATGATACCATTAGCTCGCTCAAGCTGCTCCATTGCTCGTGGATAAGCAGCGAAGCAAAATGAACTTTGACACCAAGTTCATCGCGAAATTCTTGGAATTATTGCTAGAAGCTGGCGCCATTAGCTGTGATTATCTGTTGGGTACACCAAATCGTGTGATCACATTTTTCATGAGGAATCTCTTAGCGGCCTCGGTTGTTGTTTTAACAACCGGCTCGGCCTCGATCCATTTTGTAAATGTGTCAATCATGACGAAAAGGAATTCGATGCCCCCGGGCGCTCTTGGCCCATAAAAATTGTTTTGGTAATTAATGATGATATGTGAATATGAGATTAACGTGTTTATTTAGGATCATACATGCATTTGAATTTGAATTGGGAAGCCAACTGTGCAATTGTCAGATCAATTGGTAGTACCGGAAACTACTTGGCGGAACTACCGCTTAGCGATATGGCCGCATATCCTTTGGCGGTACTACTGGTGGACATTCGGACCGTCCGAGCAGCGCAATAATCGTGCGGTTAAGACTTGTGGTCGAAACGACCAAATGAATATGAGCCGTCCGCGTGTCGATCCGATCAAGCAAAGCCGATTAAGTCACTCGGTGAGACGATCGGCTCGTGGTCTTGATACTATCGCAACCCGATCGTTTTGTTTTTAGTTGGTGGTATGAAAATTCCGAGAGACTCCATTTCGGTTTTGTTGCAAACCCTTGGAGCGGTAGTACGCCGTTGTTCAAAGCGGTACTACCGCACTCTGTGATTCCAAAAATTTGAGCGGTACGTATTTTCCAGAGAGCACCCTTTTGGGTCGTTTTGTGAAACGGTAGTACCGCCTTGGTGAGTGGTACGACCGGGCATAGCGGTAGTACCGCATGATAGTTGGCGGTAGTACCGCGTCGCGTTTGAAACGGTTATGTTAGAGGGAGTTAATGCTCCTGTTATAGCCGATTCTGGGCGATGAGTGAAAAGCGATGAGTACCACACCTTGGTTGGTTTGTAGTACCACATTTATTTGAAAAGTTGGGATTTCTCTCCCAATGGTTATATTTGTTTGTGAGGGGTATAAATACCCCTCCACCTGCTCAAGGATAACAAGACTACATTTAACATCCTGAGAGCCTTGAGCATCCTCTCAACTACTCATATACACCTGCGCATTCATTGTGAGGTAGTTAAGCCCAAATTCAAGTGCATTCATTCTTAGATTGATCCTTTGCACTTAAGTGCCGTCAAGCGAAGATCATTGGTTTGTTACTCTTGGTGTTTTACCAAACACCTAGACGGCTTGACAACGGAGGTTGCATGGTGATCTCTTCAAGAAGATTGTGAAGAGGTCCGGTGCCAAGATTGTGAGTGGCTTGGTGTTCGCCATGTCCGGAGCGAAGGAAGAACAACCACTAGTGATCGAGGGAAGACTTAATTCGTGGAGCTAGCTTTATTCGTTCAAGCTTCCTCAACGTGGACTAGTGAAGACCGGCAAGTCTTCGATATCACAGGAAAAACATCGTTGTCTCTTTGTGTTTATTTCTAGTCTTTACTTTCCGCATTTAAAATTCTAGCATTTTTATTGTGTTGAATTGTTTAGCTAGAATTATATCTAGTTTAGACTTATTTCTTGAATTGGCTTAAATTGTTAATTAGTCAAAAAGTTTTAAAATCTCCTATTCACCCCCTCTAGTTGGTTATCCTTGATCCTACAAGTGGTATAAGAGCTTGATCTCTCATTGATTTAGACTTTCGTAATGTTGCCTTATGAAAACATCAATGAGATGTATTCAAGACTCAACAACATTGTGAATGAACTCAAAGGCCTTGGCACTAACCTTCTTGATGTTTGTAACACCCTGATTTTTAGAGCCTTTTTGAAAATTTTCAAAATAAAAAGAACCATTTGGTTTTGGTGATAATTCAAAGCTTAACTTGAGAATTTCAGAATTTGAAGAGTTTAAAATGACTTAACTAAACTTCAACTAATCCAAAACTTAGCTCTTTTGGTGTTGCTCTAGCTCTCTGGAGCTATCTCTCCTTTCTTTGATAGGGGTTTCCTTTCCTCTATCCTACATTTGGACATTCTTTTATGTCCAGACCGTCCCTCTTGTTCGACCTCTGTTGATGTTATCTCCTCCTTGTCCTTTCGGGTCCTTCCTCTCCCCTGGAAATCTCTCTCTATTGAGACCTTTTGTCTAGGTCTCCCCTCATAACCGCTTGAGTTCCTTATATGCTCTTGTGAACCTCTCGGTGATCACTCGGACTCCTTTTCCATACGATCCTTGTAACCTTTTCTTTGGATAAGTCCTCCTAGTGCAATCTGGTATTCTGCCCCAACTCAGCGGTATTACTGATTTTCTAGGACCTCCTTATGTTCCTTGGGCCTCTCTCACGCGGATTCGAGACCTCATCTGGTGGATCTAGCGGTTCAGAGCCTTTTAAGTGTTAGATCCGGGGCCCGGACCTCATGCTTGTCAAATCTATGAGTTTGATCTTGTCCTTGATAGATCGAGGGCTCCAATTCCTCCGCGTATCCTTGCTTCGCGGACCTCCGTTCTTGCCAATCGTGGCCGTTAGGATCTCCTGTGAGGTCCTAGCCATCGATCTCCACCTTTTATTTGAGCTTGACCTTGGGACCTTACGTGAGTAGGTTGTTGGACTTCTGTCGAGAGGACCTCCTCTGGTTGTGTCTGCTAGACCTCCTGTCCTTTGACCTCATCCTAACCGCCAGACCTCCTCCTAGCGAGCCTAGGCCGTTAAGATGTTCCCTGATCGATCTCGAGCCATCGAGACCTCTTTGAGAGATGATCTAAACCGCTCAGACCTCCTTTGATCATCATCTCGAGCCGCTCAGATCTACCTTGCTTATTTTCTTGATTGTCGGGACCTCTCCTGACTTTTGATCTTAACCGTCAGACCTCCCCCTTGTGAGATCTGACCGTCAGGACCATCTCGTGGGTGTGTCTTCTGGACCTCCTGTCCATGAGACCTCCCCCTTATGTGTCCTTTGGACCTCCCCTTGCCTTGATCTTAATCGTTAAAGCTCACTTGATTTCATCCCGGTAGTTGAGACCTCCCCTGAGTTGATCTCACTCGCTAAGGACCTCCTAGACCAAATCTTGACCGCAATTTCATTTCAATCCTTTGAACCTCTTTTGTCCTTTAGGACCTCCTTGCGTCCTTTGGGACCTCTTCCTTGTTTAGTTGGATCTTTCCATGTCCTTCAGGACCTCTTCGTGTTCTCAAGGACCTCCCCTTTGTCTGGATCCCAACCGTCCAGACCTCCCTTGCAGAGATCTCAACAGTCAGGACCTCCCTATGTCCTGACCTCCCTGTTGAGTTTTAGACCTCCTTTAGGTTCCAACTTCCCTATGGTGTTCAGACCCTTATGGTCTGGACCTCCCTTTTGTGTTTAGGCCTTTGTGGTTTGACCTCTGTTGTCTTTTGCACCTCATGTCCTTAGACCTCCTTGTGGCCTTTAGGACCTTTTGTCCTCAAAGACCTCCTGTTTGTCTTGGGACCTCCTCCTTGGACCGTCCCCTTTGACCAAAATTGTTCACCCTTTTGGTGGTCTTCCTTGGTTCTTAAGTGCATTTGATGTGGGATGAGTCACATTAAATCTTGCCATCTACCCTTGTCCTCTTTTCTACTTTTTGTCACATCCTTGCTTTCTTTATTCTCTTTTGTACAGGGCACAGGTGTGCCTTTGTACCAATACTAATCGAATTTGGACATCCTCTGTTTATGGTGCTTCTATTCTCTCTCCTTTAAATAGAGCATCGAGGGCACCCTTGCCTCCTGTTCTTAATTTGGCCTCTGCTCTCTGTTTGAGGAGCTCCCAAGCCCTCTGGTTGGGACCCCCTCTGGGCAAGAGCCCTTCAACCATCAGACCTCCTCCTGGGATCCTCTCTGGTTTTCTTTTAGTTTCATCCTCTGCTATTTACTTCTTGCTCGATTTTAGTTGGAATTCATTTGGATCTTATTTGGATCTTTATTTGCTTTGCTATGTACCGTGTAGATCTTGGCATTCGCAGAGAAACGAGGTGTGAGGAAGGATAGATTCTTAAGCTATCAAGTAAGAGGCAAGTTACACTTTTGACCATATTGCACCCAGTATCTTAAATTACTTATGTTCTGTTTCAAAGTATACTGCATGCTTATTTCTATCAAGCTATTTCAATACCTGTCTTCAAATCCATAGTTATGCCTATCTCTTTCCTATGGCCGACTTTGATGTTGTACCCAACTTATTGTCACCATTAGGCAAAATCTGGTTGATGTAATAGTGTGAACCAGGAACAATTGTAAAACCAAATGCTTAGACTTTCTTAGACCAAAAGTACTTGATTTGGGAAAATCTTTACCTTCATGACCAACTATTGTTTAAAATGTTTTGACCATGACATTGGGGTGTCATGGGCGTATGAAAATATTCTTTGGGGAAGCAAAGAAAATGGAAATTGATTTAGACTTGGGCGAATTGGTTTGCTTGGTTGGTGCAAGGTTTATGCGGACTCTATCTGGAAAAAGGTGGAGGTCGAGGGTATGTGTTTGTCGCCCAAGTCGATTGAGGACCGGTCTTTGAGCCGCCAATGCTAGGCCTATAATGGGCTATGCCAAAATCGTGCAACCACATGTCTCCGGTATGGGGTGTGGGACCTAGCTAAGTAATTTGGAGAACTTTCACCACAGTGATCCAATTGGAGGAGTGGGAGGTCTTCTATGGCCAAAATGGTCTTTTATGACCTATGTTCCCCTTGGTGCAAGAGGGGCCCAGATCTGCAGAGTGAATCAAAGGAGGCGAAACCTTAGCAAGGAGAGGTGTGGTGGGACAATGCATTTTAAAGGCTTTGTCATGAACTCTAGACCTCTTACCTTTGGTAGTGAGAGGTGGCACTCATGTGAGCCAAACAAACTCGGGGATCATGTCATGTGGGTAAAGTGTACAACCTCTGCGAGTTAAATCTATTGAATAGCCGTGTCATGGTTATGGGCGTCTTTGGCGTGACCACTCGAGTTAGAAATTGGTTTTGGGTTTCCAAAAGTGTTTAATAAACTGTTTTGGGATTGCTATCCCATGGGCTTTGGGCGAGGAGCCTTGTGGCAGGAGGTATCCTTCACCATCTTATGATGAATGTTATCCAAGCTGAAAAAGCTGATTTGATAAAATGAATTTTAATTATTGTATTACTGACCTTGGAACTTAATACATGTATTTGAAAGAAACTTGGCTTTATGCAAATCAACCATATTAAGCCTTCCATTGAGATATCCATTTATGCATGTCATTTTGTTATCCAGCAGGTGTAACTTGCGAAACACGGTTGTTGTGCTCACTCTTGCTTAATCTTTGTCTTTAGCGAGTTATGGGAAGCTTTGGGATAACCTTCTTTGTGGACCAAGTGGTCTGGACCGACTAGGATTAAGCCCTCCAACCCGATTACTGTGGTGTATCGGGTGGCCTATATATTTATCATACATTTGTATTTTAATTCTTTGAATTGTAAGCTCTCTTGTAAACAACTTCCTTGATATTAATAAAATTGGTGTTGTTGCAATGCTATCACTATTATTCTTTGTGGAAGAGCTAGCCATGATCCTTGGGACTAGCTCGGTATGCACTGAGGAACCTTGGAGCAAGCCAGTCCTCCACGATCACCCTCAGTGCAGGCGTGTATGGTTGCAGGGTGGTCTCGATCCTCACGACCTCCTCTGGTGTGTATGGTTCAGGGTGGTCTCGGTCCTCCCGACCTCCTCGGTGGGTCGCGGGTTGTCTTAGGATGACCTCGGACCTCCACGACCTCCTGATGCGGCCGTGGCGGTCTGCGGGGTGCTCCATGGCTCACGACCTCCTGGAGTGCTGCTCCTCCTGGACTTTCGGTGGTCTCTTTGGACCTCTGGGAGGTCTTAGTGGGTGTCAGAGGTCCTTTGACCTCTGGGAGGTCTGATGGACTTTCGAGGAGCTCTTGGAGGACCTCTCGGGTGCCCTAGGGTTTGGTCGCTACAATGTTGATATTGTGCGCAAGATCCTTAGGGCTCTATCGAACAAGTATGAGGCGTTGGTGACATTATTTCTCAACTCTCTGAGTTGCCAAGAATAGCATAGCGGGACTTTCGCAACCTCAAAACAAATGAGTTGTTCAAGAAAGACAAGGAAGAGCTCTTGGAGTCATCTTCCTCAAAGAAGAAGATTATCGCTTTCAAGGCCAAGGCGGAGTCAAGTGATGATGAGGATGAACAAGGAGACTCCGAAGAGGAGTTTGCATTTCTTATGAGAATAATGAAGAAATTCATGAGAAGACGCCCACATAAAAGCTTCAATTTTGACAAGAGCAAAAAATGGCAATCCTCAAGTGACAACAAGTATTATAACAACATCTAGTGCTATAATTACGAAGAGAAGGGGCACATTGCCTCTCATTGCCCCACAAAGAAGGATGACAAGGGCAAGTCATTCAAGAAGAAAGAGTATGATGGCAAGAAGAAGCTTTTCAAGAAGCCCATATTGGAGAATAGGATTTCAATGAGGAGTCAATCGACTCCGATTCTGATGAGGATGAGTCCCCCAAGAAGAAGGGACTCGTTGGCATCGCCATCAAGGAGGCTCTATCACTATTCTCTACTCTTACTTGCCTCATGGCAAAAGAAGATAAGGTAAAATCCATTAATGATAGTGAACCTTCTTATAATGAATTAATGGATACACTTGAAGACTTGAATGAATATTTTGGAAAGAAAATGTCTAAATATAAAGTCTTAAAGAGAGAGCATATCTCTCTAAAAGATTCTTATGAGGAGTTAAAGGAAGCTCATGACTTGCTTATTCAAGAAAATTCAAACAAGTCTTGCTCTAGCGTAGGAATTACATGTGATATTATTGATGAAATACCTAGTGTAGAAATTACTAAGACTAGTGCATCTACTTCATGTAATGATCCTATTGCTATGCCATGTTGCTCTAGTATCAACTCCAATCATGATAATGCTAAGTCTCATGATGCAAAGCTTATTGTTAAAAACGATGAGCTAAAAGAGCAAGTGACCAAGCTAAGCAAAAGCTTGGAACGGTGCTTTAAGGGAGCTTTTGAGTGAGCAAAGGTGCTCATTCAACAAAGAAGAACTTGTGTATGTGCCCAAGAAAGATAAGGAACCGGTGAACAAGCCCACAAGGTTTGTAAAGCAAAATGGTAAGTATTGCTATAAGTGCTGGGAAATATGATATTTACAACAAGCTTGTCCTATTGGTAAGACTCCATTTTTTGGTATATATGATTCATGTTATATGCTTAGAAAGACTAATGATGGTAAAGTAAGTAATAGATTTATTGGCACTTCAATTTTAGGCGCTAAAAAGAATGTTATTTGGGTGCCTAAATCCTTAGTCACTAACCTCCAAGGACCCAAATAAATTTGGGTACCTAAAAGAATTTAATTCTTGTTTTGTAGGTGAACTATAAAACCGGTGGAAAACATCGAGTGCTTGATAGTGGATGCACTCAACACATGACCGGTGATAGAAAGATATTCACCACATTCGAGAATGGAAAAGGAGTTGAAAAGATCACATTTGACGATAATAGCAAAGGAAAGGTAATAGGATTGGGTAAAATCGCTATCTTAAATGACCTTTCCATTTCCAATGTATCTTTAGTAGAATCATTAAATTTTAACCTGCTATCCGTTGCTCAAATATGTGATCTTAGATTAATTTGCTCATTCTCTAACGAAGGTGTTACAATTTCAAATGCAAAATATAGCTCTTTAGTTTTCAAAGGTTTTAGATTTGAAAATCTTTATTTGGTTGATTTTACTTCAAATGAATCATGCTTAAAAACTTATTTAATTGCAAAAACCTTATTGGGTTGGCTTTGACATAGAAGGCTAGCTCATGTTGGAATGATTCAACTTAAAAAGCTTTTCAAACATGATTTAGTTGTTAGCTTGAAAGATGTGAAGTTTGAGAAAAATAGATTTTGTAGTACTTGTCAAGTCGGTAAAAAAGTTGCTAATTCTCATCCTTCCAAAAGTATCATGTCAACTTCTAGACCATTGGAACGCTTACATATGGATTTGTTTGGCCAACAATCTATAAGAGTATCGGGGGTAATAACTATTGTTTAGTCATTATGGATGATTACTCTATATATACATGGGTATTATTCCTAGATGATAAAGGTGAAACCTCCGGTATTTTCAAAAGTTTTGCAAAAAGGGCTCCAAATGAATTTGATTTCAAAATTAAGAAAATTCGTAGTGATAATGGTTCCGAGTTCAAACATACTAAAGTTGAAGACTTTTGTGATGAACTTGTAATAAAGCACGAATTTTCCACAACCTACACTTCGGAGCAAAATAGAGTTGTAGAAAGGAAAAATCGTACATTAATTGAAATGGCTAGGACAATGCTCGATGAATATAATACTTCCGATAGCTTTTGGGCGGAAGCCATTAACACCGCTTGTCATGCCATAAATTGTCTTTATTTGCATCGGCTTTTGAAAAAGACTTCTTATGAGCTTCTTGTTGGAAGAAAACCGAACATCTCTTACTTTCGTGTTTTTGGTTACAAGTGTTATATTTTGAAAAAGGGTGTTTGTCTTTCAAAATTTGATAGTCGTTGTGATGTTGGTTTATTACTTGGTTATTCTTCAAATAGCAAAGCTTATCGTATCTTTAACAAAAACTCAGGTTTAGTTGAAGAAAGGCATAATGTGTAATTTGATGAAACTAATGGTTCTCAAGAAGAGCATGAGAATTTGGATGATGTAGGTGATGAAGTCTTAAGAAAAGCAATGGAGTATATGCAAATAGGCGATATCAAGTCCGAAGACAATCCATCATCTTCCATTCAAGTTGAATCTCCTACCTCTTCCACAAATCAAGTTCAAATTGATAAAGAGGATAACAAGGAAAATTATCAACCATCCAACTTACCACCAAGAATTCACAATGCAATTGCAAAAGACCATCCAATAGAACAAATATTGAGTGACGTAAGTAAGGGTGTCCAAACTCACTCTCGTGTCGCTTCTTTTTGTGAACATTACTATTTTGTCTCTTCTATTGAGCCAAAGTATGTAGAAGAAATACTTGATGATCCGGATTGGGTAAATGCAATGCATGAAGAACTCAATAACTTCACCCGGAATGAAGTTTGGACATTGGTGGATCGACCCAAGGAACACGACGTTATTGGTACAAAATAGGTCTTTAGGAACAAGCAAGATGAGAATAATATGGTTGTAAGAAACAAAGCAAGATTGACCGCTCAAGGTTACTCACAAATCGAAAGTTTGAATTTTGGTGAAACCTTTACTCCCGTAGTTAGACTTGAGTTAATTCAGATATTACTTGCTTTTGCATCATATTTTGATATTAAATTATTTTATATATATGTTAAAAATACTTTGATAGACGAAACAATATCCAACTTGTCGCCGTAGCCGTAGCCCCAGTGGGCCACCATGATGGTTAGCGTCGTCGCCGCCGTCTCATCGCCCAACTAGAATCTAAGGTTCGGTGCCCGGTGAACTCTCAGAAACCAAACCGGAGTACGGATCTTGACGCACGATCAAGGGCCGATGATTCAAGTTTTTTTTGTTTTTGTTTTTGCTGAGAGGTGAGCTGAGGGCAGCTCCGGTGGGCCGTAAAGCAGCCCGTGTCACTAGAGCCCATGGAACTAGGCAAAAACAACACGAGGGTCGTGTGGGGCAACGAGGGCCGGAAGGGATCTTTTTTGCCTGACGAGGCGGACTGGTGGCGGAGGCGCGGCGTGGGCAAGGCGACGAAAGACACCCACAATATCTCCCCCGACCAATGGCCTCCCTTCCTCCCGCTCCCGCTCCCGCACCCTATCCTCGCCTCCCTCCTCCCCGAGCCCTTCCTCCCTCCCTCCACTGCAGTCTGCAGTAACACAGTAAAACCAACAACGTAGCGGCGGCAACTTGCTCGTTCCTTTCCTCGGTGCCACCGCCACTGCTCATCTTTTATAACCGCCGGCCGCGGCGGCAACTTGCTCGTTCCTTTCCTCGGTGCCACCACCACTGCTAATCTTTTATAACCGCCGGCCTCTTTCTTCGTCTGTCTCTCTCCTCCCTCTCTGCTTGGCGCGTGGTGTCCATAGACCATAGCTCCCCCCTCCTTGGGTTAGTCCGGTAGTTCTTGCTTGCTTGGTTGGTTGGTGCATCCGCCGCGCGCCTCTACACCCTAGGTGTATCGTGTACGCCTGTACCGTCGTCGTCTTCTTCCTCCTCCTCCCCCTGCTCTGCTCTCTCGCACGGGTACGAGCACGACGCCGTCTCGGCAATGATTTTCTCTAGTCTAGTGTGGCTTAATTGTTTGTTTCTCTCTTTCCTTCGACAGGTTACAATCGCTGCGTGCATGCGCGCACCGTGCAGATAAAGAGGGAGGGAAGATGACGGCGACGCCGGCGGTGATCGGGCTGAGCGCCGGCAACCGCCTACTCAGCACGCCCTTCGGGCCCACCGACCTCCACCCCGACAAGACTAATATTAATCTTGGCGCCGGCCCGGACGCACACGCCTCCTCGCTGCAGTTCGCGCCCCCGACCGCGTCCAAGCTCACCGTCGTCGCGCACAGACTCAAGCTCTCTCCCCACCGCCACGCGCAGGTCATGCGGGCGCTCAGGCAGAGCGCGCCCGCGCTCGCCGCGCCGCCTCCCACCGATCCCGCCCAGGCGCCCAACGCCGCCGAGTTCGAGCTCGAGTCCTCCCTCGAGGCCATCATCCTCCTGCAGAGGTCCATGCTCGAGAAGCAGTGGGTGCTCCCCTTCGACGACGACGACCGCGCCGACGAGGACGACGACGAATTGGCCATCGGTTCGGCGGAGGACGATGTCAACGGCGTCGAGGACGAGGAAGACAAGGCTACCGTCGTGGTCGCGCGCTCCGGCGTCTCGGCGCGGCAGAGGAGGATGAGCAGCCGGAGGCGGGGGAGGTCAAAGAACGGCGCGGCGCACTTCACCATCAGTCCCGAGCTGCTGCAGAGCAGGAATCGGGTCTACCTCAGGGGCGCCGTCAGCAAGGAGCTCCTCACGCACAAGCAGGTCGTCCAACTCTCCAAGAAGATCAAGGATGGCATCTGGCTCCAGCAGCAACGATCAAAGTATGCCGATTACATTACAATCTACAATGCTACGAACAATTAATCCAACTGCTATTTTTCCAAAATTGAGATTCTTCCCATCATCAGTATACTTTTACTGCAATGAGAAATTCCACGAATGATTCCATCGTCAAGTACCCTTGAAACTGCTATTCTGCATTGTAATTAGTGACTTCTCCATATGGGTCTTACAAGTTCTGTCTTTATGATTACTAGTGCTGGAATGCGTAAATGTTCCATACTACTAACAAGTAGCAATTCCAATTCCCTCTTTTATTGATCTCTGCACCCAATCTTGATTCAGGCTGAAGGAGAAACTGGGGAATGAGCCATCATACAAGCAGCTGGCACAATCGCTCAGGATATCAGCGCCGGAGCTGCGCTCAAGGATGTACGAGTCGTATCTCGCAAGGGAGATGCTAACGATGAGCAACATTCGTTTGGTCATATCCATTGCCCAGAAGTACGATAACCTTGGGGTCGAGTTGGCTGACCTTATTCAGGTAATAACATCAGTTGCCTTGTAAGTTAAATGTTCATTCCAATTAGTATCCATTTGTTGCGTACTTGCGTTACGATGATAAGTGTATTTGGAAATCTTAAGCATGATGCGACTTGCAACTCAATTGGTGCTGTAGGGTGGTCTGATAGGCCTACTCCGTGGGATAGAAAAGTTTGATGCTTCCAGGGGCTTCAAAATTTCCACATATGTATACTGGTGGATTCGTCAGGTGAGAGCTCTTTGCTAATCTCATTAGTATAATTTGCTCAGGCAAATGGCAAGAAGCTAATAATGTATTTACCTATGCTCTTTAGAACTAATCAGAGCATGACCCAATTGAGACTTGGCATGTTCTTCGTGTTAGAATAGGACTCCTTATCTGTATATGGCAACCCTCTTTGTACTCCTGTATATATATTACCCATTGGGCCTTTTGAATAGATACACACAATATTCATAACATGGTACCAGAGTTAGGGCACTAACCTAGCTTTTCATTGCCACATCCGTCGTCTGACGATCACGCCTAACGCCGTCGCCGCTTAGTCGCCGTCGGCCGAATCTTGCCATGAGCCGCATTGCTCTCGGCCGCGCCCGCGCACGCGCCGGTTGTTGCGCACCTGACTACCGCAGCTTCTGCTGATGTCATTGTCATTGCCCGACAACGCTGCTTCCTTCGTCATTGCCGCTTCGCTTTGTTCTTTGCCTTGCCGGCCGCCGCTGCTGCCGTCGCCGAAGTCCGCCAGACGCCAGATCCGTCGTCGAACGCCAGAGTTCGCCAGATGCCGATCCGCCACGGCCTCCACATCGCCTGTCGTCGCTCTCGTTCGTGAGGCCCTCGTGCCTCCGCTGTTTATGCATGCCACGGATCCATCGGAGCTGAGAGACTCTCCATTGCCGAGGAAGATACTCTCCACCGCCGCTACGCCACCGAGAAGGACTTGGGGGAAACCTAGTTCCCCCGTAGGCCGTTAGCGTCTCTTCTCTCGAGTGGGCCGGTTCCTTTTTAGCCAGCCTGTTCGGTTTTCCTTTTAGCCGGCCCGTAAAAACAAAGGAGAAAAAAAAGAAAAAGAAAGAACATTGTTCTAACTGCGCCGTGTCGGCCGCTTTGTTATCGCCGTTGTTTGGTCGCCGCACCGCAAAGGTCACCGTTAGACTTCGTTGTTTTGTCGCGCCCGCCGTCGGCGCCCTCTCGATGGCTTTTATCCGGCTATGATCCCATTCGAACTAAGCTTCATGGGACGAACTATGAGTTGTTCTCGGGATCACGATAAGCTTCATGGGACATGTCACCGTGCCCGACCTTGTCCGCCGTCGCCGACTCAAATTTTTCTCCCTCGACACCTCAGACCTCCTACAGAAGATGAGGCCGCCAAGAAGGAGGCGAGGCCGATATTATCTGCTGGCGATGAGGCCTTCAAGATGCCATATACGCTTTTGGCTGGTGTGTTGATGAGGCACGTGTTCGAGCCATCACGGTGGTCGATGTCGACGACTCCATCCGGCCAGATATTGTTGGTCGCGTGCCACTCGTCGAGATCTGGGACTACTTGCGTGGCGATACCGAAGAAGCGGCGATGCTCGCTTTTTTTGCTTGGCGTGAGTTGGAGACGCCGCCAGAGGACTCCTCCGTCGGCGACTTCTTCCGAGCCTGGCGATCTCTAGCGCCCGGCTAGACGAGCCAAGCTCCTTCTGCCGGGAGTATCATAAAGTGCAAAGGCGGATCATGATCGCCCGCCTTTATGACTTCGTCTGCCGTCTTTGCCCGAGTTTGAGCTGTCGAGGCTCACTTTCGAGCCAGCCACCACGACCGACAAGCGACCGAGGCTCTTTCGACACTTTGTCCGAGGAGCTTCGCAGTGGGTTAGCAAAGATAGTTTGTTCCTTGTGCTTGCTACCCTTCTTCTTCGACTATCTACCGATGGTTTACGCCCGACTACTGATCCCTCCACAGTGTGCATTTACGCTCTGTTTTGCACCAACGGGGTTCAAATGCAATTATTACAAGAACTTTGCACACGACTACGGCGTTGTGCGTAAAAAGGCGAATAAGGCTCATGGAGTTGGGCGCCCAAGGGAGGCAGGAGGCCCTTCCTCGGCAGAGGACATACCAAAGACGTCAGATCTTCTTAGCGAGGTGACTCTGTCGGCGATTATGCGAGCTCTAGTTTAGCAGCTCTCTCACCGGCGAGTTTTGCCGATCTAGCTCGAGCGTCTCCTCCAGTACTTCTTAGGTTCTGGATTCTGGTGCCTCTTTCCACATGACACCAGACTCCACATCTCTCACTTCAGTAGGACCTCCTGTTTTCCCTATCTCGATTCGAACGGTGAGCGGTACTCCTCTGTCTGGTCGTGATCGTGGTACTCTTTTGTCGTGGCTTTTACATTCCAATTGTTTCTCATGTTCCTTAGCTTACCATGCGGCTTCTCTCAATGGGTCACCACTAATCTCTTTGTAGGGTTGGTTTTGACTCTCACACTGCTTTGTTCAGATCGATAGACAGGGCAGTACTTGGGACTTGGCCGGCACCGTAGGATCGTCGTGGTCTCTACATTCTTGATCGCCTCCACCTTCCGCCCACTTTAGTTGCTCCTATCACCTCCACATCCATCTTCCGCCATTGCCACCACCTCTGGAGTTTTTTGCGAGATGGCATCATCGTTAGGTCACTTGTGTGGGTCTTGTCTTTCTTCATTAGTTTGTCAGGGTGTTCTTGGACGTGTTCCTGTTGACACGTTCATGTTTTGTCAGGGTTGTAAGCTGGGCAAGCAGCTCCAACTTCCTTATCATTCTAGTGAGTAAGGCTCGCCCTTTTGATTTAGTTTATTCAGATGTATGGGGACCTGCGCCTATTATCTCTAAAGGCGGGCATAAATCTTATGTGATCTTCATTGATGATTATTCCTGTTTTACATGGATTTTCCCTATATCTAATTGTGGTCAGTCTCTTGCGATCTATCGTAGCTTTGCAACGATGGTTCGTACTCAGTTTGATTCTCCCATCCGTACTTTTCGCTGTGATTCTACTAGCGAGTACTGTTTTGGCGCTTTTAGACAGTTTCTTTACGGCGAGACACTCTTTACCGATCTTTTTGTCCTAGTGCCCATGCTCGTAATGGGATTGTCGAGCATAAACTTCATTATCCGATTGAGATCGCCGCGCTCTTCTCCTTGCCTCTCACGTTCCACCATAGTTACGGGTCGAATTTGTTTTACTGTTGATATCTCATCAATATGCGACCTTCCACCGCTTCTTAAGGGTGTCGGTCCTATAGAGTGTCTCTACTCGAGCCCCAAAGTACACTCACCTTCGTGTTTTTGGTCAGTACTTGTTTTGTTCTCTCGCAACCTCGTGAACGCACTAAACTATCGGCCCAAATCGGTTGAGTCGTGTTTCTTGGTTATAGTTACGAGCATAAGGGTTATCGTTCTTTGGGATCCTTCTACTCGACGGATCAAGATTTCATGAGACGTTGTCTTTGGCGAATCTCGACCTTTCTTCTATCGAGATTGACCTCCCTGCTTCCACTATTGAGTCAATTTCATGGTTGTCTCTTTCGACTCTTCACCAATTTCTCCACTATCACAGTCTTCCCTGATGCATCTCCGGTGGTTCCTTCTATACCTCACTCCGGTCTTGCCTCCCGCAAAGACCACCGCCTCGTTCTCTGGTATTCACTTTTCCAGCGTCCTTGTCCTTCATTAGTCTCCTCTCCGGTGACTTGCCGACACCCACTGCGGTGATCCTTCGGCGATGCTCCTCGTTCGCCCTTCGTGATCGACATCCTTCGACCTCGATCGTCTTGGATTTGCTCGATAGCTCATACTCTCTCATCATCGAGCCTAGTTCTTATCGTGAGTCTGTTCCTCATTCCGAGTGGCGGCTTCGCTATGGCAGAAGGAGCTTGATGCTCTTCGACGTCTGAGACTTGGGATATTGTACCGACACCTGTGCATGCTCGTCCGATCACGTGCAAGTGGGTGTACAAGATTAAGACCCGGTCTGATGGTACTATCGAGCGCTATAGGGCTCGTCTTGTGGCTCGTGGCTTTCAGCAGGAGTACGGTCGTGACTACGATTAGACTTTTGCCCCTGTTGCCCATATGACCACTGTTCGCACTCTTGTTGCGGTTGCTTCTGTTCGCCGGTGGTCTATCTCTCAGCTGGATGTTAAGAATGTCTTTCTTAGTGGTGTTTTGCATGAGGAGGTCTACATGCAACCATCATCTGGGTATTCTGTTCCTGATAGGCACGTCTGTCGTCTTTGTCGTGCTCTTTATGGCCTCAAACAGGCTCCTCGTGCCTGGTTTGCGCGTTTTACCTCAGTGATTACTGCTGTCGGTTTCACTGTCAGTTCCCATGATCCTGCTCTTTTTGTCCATATCTCATCTCGGGGTAGGACACTGCTTCTTCCGTATGTTGATGATATGCTCATCACTGGTGATGATTCCTCATTCATCACGCATGTGAAGAAGCATCTCAGTGAGCAGTTTTTGATGACTGATCTTGGTTCTCTTACGTACTTCCTTGGGATTTGAGGTCTTTTCCATGCCTAAGGGCTATTACCTCTCCCAGCAGAAGTATGTCCAGGATCTTCTTGATCGGTCTGGTCTGACTGACACTCGCACCGCTGAGACTCCTATGGAGCTATCCCTACAGCTTCGTGCCACTCGATATCGCCATCTTGTTGGGAGTTTGGTGTACCTTGTAAGCACTCGTCCTGATATTGCTTATGCTGTTCATATCTTGAGTCAGTTCATCGTGTTCTTCGCTACTTGTGTGGGACTATATTTCGTCGTTTGTTTTTCCCTAGCTCTACCTCACTACAGCTTCAGGCATACTCCGATGCGACCTAGGCTAGTGATCTTTCTAATCGTCGTTCTCTTTCTGCTTATTGTGTTTTTCTTGGCTCCTCCCTGATTGCCTGGAAGGCTAAGCGAGCTCGATTTCCGTCTCTGCGCAGAGGCCGAGTTGAGAGCTATGCGCGATGGATGACAAATGTTACTTGGTTGAGGTGGCTCCTTGCAGATTTTGGAGTTTCTGTGATAGGACCTACGACTCTTTTGTCTGACAGTACAGGTGTTATCAGTATTGCTCGGGACCCAGTGAAGCATGAACTCACCAAGCACATTGGTGTGGATGCTTCATACACTCACTCACAAGTGTAGGAGAGAGTACTTGCTTTTACGATTTATGCCATCGAGTTACTGAGTTTCTTGATTTCTTCACGGCCACGATTAGGGCACAACATTTGTATTTTCTCTCCAAACTCAGTGTGTGTGATCCACCGTGAGTTTGAGGGGGGGGGTGGGGGGGTGTTAGAATAGGACTCCTTATTTGTATATAGTTTCCTTATCTGTATATAGCAATCCCCTTTGTACTCCTGTATATATATTGCCCATTGGGTCTCTTGAATAGATACACACAATATTCATAACACTTCGTTCATTTGTTTGCTTGCTTGTACCAGGGTGTTTCAAGAGCATTGGCTGAGAACTCGAATACATTCAGGCTTCCTACTTATCTGCATGAGAGGCTGATCGCCATTCGTGGTGCAAAGTATGCATTGGAAGATCAAGGAATTGCTCCAACAATGGAAGTAAGTCAGGCTGCATTGCTTTTTTTTTTGTGTGTGTGTTTTTATCATGCTACTTTGTTTGTTTAGTTAAATTTCAAAACAGAAGTCTCTGATGGTTTGCTATAACCTTTTGTGATCATCGTCAGAACATCGCAGAATCGCTCAATATATCAGAAAAGAAAGTACACAATGCTACAATGGTAACACATCTTTATCTTACCTGGTGGAATTTCTTTTGTTCAATGCTTCTGACATTTCTGCCATTCTTACAAGCATCTTTCTGGTTGAAAATGCAGGCTGTGAACAAGGTTCTTTCTTTGGATCAACAGGCATTCCCCTCCTTAAACGGCCTACCTGGAGAGACACTCCATAGTGTAAGCTGTTGTATGACCATACTTTAAACACTACTCAAACTTTTCAGCTTTGAAATATGCTATGGAATTAACTTTCATTCTTTTTCTCTTGTCCTCAGTATATAGAGGATCAAAACGTTGCAAATGATCCATGGCACGGATTTGAGGAGTGGTATCTCAAGGTATCCATACTGTTGTTGATTTGGAAGAAAATTCTTCTTACTATTCCATGCTCCTCTTTTTTTGGCAAGGATCTGTCCATAGTACCAAACAATTATTATAACTTTTAATTCACTATTGGTTATGATTCATGGTTCTACCTTATGTCCTCGGAAAATTTGTCAATCATGTTTTAACATAAACATTCTGCTGATACCAGGAGGAAGTCAACAAGCTTCTAAACTCAACTCTCAACAAGCGCGAGAGGGACATTATTCGGTTATACCATGGTATAGGAAAACAATGCCGTACATGGGAGGATATTAGCAGACAGTAAGTATTACTTCTTCTTTAGCCTTTGCAACCAAGCACCGGAAACATCGTCGCACCTATGCCTACTATGCCCCTACGCAATTGAGACATGGTCTAGGGTGTTCAATTCGACAAACTGGAACATATTGAGCCGTGTACCACCTTAAAATTTCAGTAGCTTAATGACATGGTGGCAACAAACTAGCCAACAAACGCTGAAAGGGGATAGAAAAAAATCAATGGAATAGTCATCTGCGTAGCTTGGAATATTTGGAATAAGAGAAATAGGAGGATATTTCAAAATGTGGAAATGAACTCACAGCAGCTCGCCACCTTCAAGATCAGAGAGGACATCCAACTCTGGGAGCAAGCTTTCCTTGATTAGTTTTCTCTTTCTAGTCGTACTCTTGCAGCTCCAGTCGCGAGTCTTTAGTTTTCTTTGAGTAGCTGTGTTCCTTCTAGTTGTGTTTTTCCTCTCCCTTGTTAATTCTTGAACTTGCTTT
The DNA here is from genome assembly GCA_036346405.1 of Phyllostachys edulis. Taxonomy (NCBI): domain Eukaryota; kingdom Viridiplantae; phylum Streptophyta; class Magnoliopsida; order Poales; family Poaceae; genus Phyllostachys; species Phyllostachys edulis. Next base: position 65,005,670 of record CM070561.1, on the reverse strand, counting down.
ATCCCCTCTTTAATGAAAGGGAAAATTGGATACATGGCAATCAAATTTTGGGTCAACGACTATTGAACATCCAAAAAAGTGGTTTCGCCAAAAGACACTAATATTTTGTGGCTATTTGCTGTAGGACACTTACCCCATTAAAATATTATTTCCGGACTGAAGAGGAGAGAGAAAGACAGTGAAAAGTCCATTTTACCCTCCTCCATCTTCTACCTTCGTTCCTATTCCCCCTTTGTCTTCTCTCCTCTTCTCTCACCCGAATGGCCGAACCAGCTCCTTCCCCTTCCTTCCCATCCCACTGCGCCGCCTTCTCTGCCCATGCTCCTTTACGCACGGGCGTGGCTCTCCGCGCCACCCCAAGCCGCCCCGAGCCTTCTCCCCTCAAGTCGTTCATCAAGTCCACGAATAGTGCCATCGTCATGGCGGCGGCGCGTGGAGGAGCTTTGTCGCCTCGTCGGCCGAGCCGAGCTCCGACGCCTGCGATCGGAGGTCACCGCCATGGTGAGGCGGCGACGCTACTGAGCAGCGGTGTTCATCCGACACCAAGCGGCGTCTTGCGCTGCAGAATCGGTCGAGCGATGTCGCCACACAATGTCGTGGCTCTGCTGGCGGAGACACTAGGTGCTACGCAGGGCATGGAGGCCGAGGAGAGGAAGGCCGAGGGGCTCGCTGGGGGGCGGAGGCGCCATGTGGCTTGGGGCGAGCCGCGAGCCGGGCGATGGCGAGGCTGGAGGCGCAAGGCCAGAGGCAGAGAGGCAGCCGAGGGCATCGGCGCCAAGACGCGGAGGCCGACGGGTGCATCAAGATGGCGAGGAGGGGACATGCGCCATAGAGATTCTCTGTTTTTGTGGATTTGGGGAAGAAGAACTACAACAAAGTAGTTAGGTTAGTGAGGGAATTAATTAGTGTTAAGTGCAACTAGTTAGTCGTTAATAATTCATTAGTATTTTGTATGACATGTGGGTCCAAAACTATTAGAATTGCAATTAGTGAGGTTAATTTATATGACATGTGGGTCTAAAGCCCAACACTATAGACGGTTGAACAAGACCAATCGAGGCGGATAATCGTGTCTTGGCCAAGGCGATCATTGTGTATTGAGGGTATTGAGGACATTTTACAAAGTTTCTCTTTCCTAATAACTCGGATATATTATTTTAATGAGAGGAGTGTCTAACAGCAAATAACCACAAAAATGTTAGTGTCTTTTGACGAAACCACGTTTTTTGAATGTCCAATAGCCAAATATGCAAAATTTGAGTGGCTTGTAGCCAATTTTCCCTTAATGAAATTGGTAGAGCTCCTGCCTTATCGTTCAAAAAAAAGTACTACTTCTTCTTTGACTGAGGAGGATTTTATTTTGGACATGTGTGTGCGCATCTTGTACTTGTTGAACTTACTGTAACAAACAAATCACCGACACAGCATGACAATTTGCAAAGAATTTCTTAGCTAGGCTATTCCTGTTGAACTTTGTATTTTCTAATCAAATCTATTTGCTCATCTGAAAAAGGTTCTGAAATTGGTTTATACATTCTGTTCACATAATCGATACAGCCATGACAATTTGCAGAGAATTTATTGGCATATGATGTTCTAATCCTGGCCTTGAAAATATTCTTCAGGTTTGGATTGTCGAGAGAGCGGGTGAGGCAAGTAGGACTTATCGCGATGGAGAAGCTGAAGCATGCTGCAAGGAGGAAAAATTTGGACGCATTGCTTGAGGATTATTGAGGTGTTTTTTATTTGAGTCAGATCCACACACGCAGTGGTTGTATATACTCGGAAAGAGAACATAGGGTACATCCTTGAAAAGGCTTTACTGCCACTCACCTGCAAATAATTATACGTGTACATTTTGTGACAATAGGCATGCATGTTCAAAATCTCTATGCCTGTGTTATCATCAAGGCAATTCAGCAAACAGGGAGATGACCTTTTTCTTGGAAGCTTTACAAGTATTCTGTAATGTATATGTAATGTATCATTTAGCTTGATCAATAGAGCAATACTTATGTCCTGAATCTCTTCTTCTTTTTTTTTTTTTTTTTGGGCATGGCTTATGTTCTGAGGTTTTGTTCTGTTCTAATTGCATAAAAGGAAAATGCTTACAAACGACGAGGCTAGCAATCAGAGTTTTGTTTCTTCATGCCATCTGAAAGACCGGACCATATATGGGGTACCATTGAAATCTTCATACAAGAGGTTTGAAAACCATGACAGCTGAACTTGGAGAAACTTCTGAACATGTGATGAAACAATAGCAATGCAGTGCAGTAAAATATTAGCTCTGTTCTGAACTTCTGATCACATCAAACAAAATACTGGTCTCAGGTATGGGTAGCAGTGCAAATGAGCATGCTGGCAAAGATTAGAGTTTGTCCACAGCAGATTTAAAAGCTTTACCTTGAGATGAGTGAGTGGAGAAAACTCTGAACATTTGAGAAAACTTTGGCAATGCAGTGAAGCAACCTTGCCATTACCTGGAACTCTGAAGTATGAGGCACAAGCTGTGTATCTGCGGCAAACATCAGCAATTCAACGAAGGTAAGATATTGGAGGAAAACAAACTGGACAGTTCAACAGCCTTCAGTTTGATCCCCTCCAATTCTTACGTTCGATGCCTGGTTTGTGGATCCTATGTTTATATCTTCGAGTAGAATCATTTCCCAAATGGACCATTGAAGGTGAGATATTAGAGGAAACTGAACCTTCTTATCTTCAGCAATGGTTCACTTCCCTCTATTTCTCACTTTTAATGGCACATGCATGTTTCTTGTTCCTTCATATGTAGTACACAATCACCAAGCAATCGACTCGAGGTGAGATATTGGAGAAAAACGAGCTGAACATGTTTGCCCACCTGTTGCAAACATCAATCAGTAATCAGTTTGTATTCCTCCAATTCTCACTCAGTGCCTGAACAACACCACTTGAAAGCCAGCAGGGACAGTATGAGGCATGGAAACGAAGCTAGTAACTATTCAGAAGCTACTAGATGTAAACTGTGAAGTTGTTGGTTCAGCTAGAGGCAAATTTATAGCCGTGTTGGAAAGAAGATAATCATTCAGAAGCAGCAGCAACATCTGTTTCTGACTTTCTGTTACAACTGCCCTTCATGCCCATTGTGCGTTGCCGCCAGAACACATGCACCTTTTGCTTTCAGTTTCAGAAGTATAGCAGTACAGGTAAATTCGGTTGACTGTATTTGCAGACAAGCATGACCAATTGTTACACCCAGAATGTTTTTCCCCCCTCAGAAAGATCAACAAAATTCTGAGCTAAATCAAGATGATCGACGTCTTTACCTCGTGCAGAACACACGCACCTTGGCTGGAATGGAACACGAGAATTTCGGAGGTTTTCCAAAAAAAAAAAGGACTGTTTTCCAAAAAACCTCCCGTGGAGTTGCCTTCCAAGTAGGCCCTAAGCTTGAACAAGATTAGACGGAATTGCGCTCAAGTGTAGTTGAACGAACTCAACTCCTTTATTCTATACTCATTTGGATGCCTTATCTGTCGAGACAAAAAAATACGATTCTGGATTCTCTGTGTATAATACACTAGTCCAGGATCACACTAGTGCACACAGTATCAACATATGTGAATATCGATCTACACAAGACGATTAATACAATAAATGATTAATTTGGATAACAAATAACTGTTGTGATTTTATGGTCGAGAATAAATAGCAGCAACGGAACAAATAAATTTCAGCGGAAACCCATCAATTCGCCATAGGCAACCAACTGGGATCAAGACCTAATGATCAGCGCCTTTGTGGAACTCATTCTCAAAAGCAGGCGATGACTCTTCCACTTTTGTTTAATGATTGCAGCAAGCATGAATACACAACCGCACTTGCAAGTCATAGCACATAATGCAAATATAGATAATGACTTATTCCAAAGGAATGTCTTCTATAGTTCTTTTGCATAAAAGCAACATTTGCAATTGAACACGAATAATAGATTGAAACATAATTTAAAACAAATAAACAATAATAATTTAACAGTTGTTTTCATAAAGAACACAAAGCCTAATCCAATTTCTTCACACAGCCATATGACTTAAATCACACAGTTTCCTTCCCAAAATGTTTTATAAAGAACACAAAGCCTAATCCAATTTCTTCACGTGAAATCAACGCTTCTTCCCAAAATGTTTTATAAAAACTACCCCTCGTGTAAAATCTCCGAGCATGTCTATGACCGCGGACGCGGCTATTCGAATAGATTGTTTAAACATTCTGCAGAGGTTGTACACTTTACCCACAAGATATAATCAGTGTAGCTAGAACTAGCCATAACAAAAACCTTCAGAAACTTCATCTCAACAATTGACACTCCTGATGTGTTTGACTGCCGACCCTAACCCTCACACAGAAAGTTAGTTCGACGCACACCGTTGGATCTGGAAGTTGCGAACCATCCATCAATGTGAATCGCCACGGAGACAGAAACACACCCCCACCTTGGCACAGAGCTTAACCTGCTATCTGAGTAGTCAATGTCGAAATTCCATAACTTACTAAGTTAGATCCGTCCCATCAGGCATGTAGTTGTACAATAAGACTCAGTTCAATGGCGCACAAAGTTAAGTCCTTAATTGACCAAGGCGAGACTTCCAATCTCTAACTAAACCATTCTTTTCAATTCCCAAGCACGGTGCTCCACCATATCACACAGTATCCACCACTCGCCTCAGTCTAAATCCTTTCCCACCCTGTTGGCTAAGTGCAACACATGCCATCAACGAGTAATAGCACACAACGCATATAATTTTATCACAAAGTTCTATATTTACTTAGTCAAGTTTATAATTGCAACACAATGATATGTATGACTTGTCACATGGCTAAGCAAGCTACTCGTATCTAACCAACCATGCTATGTAATACTAACTAAATAATGAACCAATCTAGGGTAACAAAATATCATGACATAATAATAGACACGGTGGATATAAACAATTAGGATGAATAACTAACCCCAAAGCATTTAAATAAATACTTGAAGCAAATGCAATAATTTGAATCAGAATAATTTTAGAAAATTGGGTTCAACATGATCAAAGATACAACTTGCCTTAGAATAGATCTTGGTACTGGTCTTGGTCTTGGTGAACTCCTTTTTCCTCGAAATTCTTCGAAGTATCAACGTCTACTCGCAAACAAAGTAAATAAATAAAAATAGAGAGAAAACAAACTCTAAAAATTAAATAAAATATCAAGAAAATAGATCTCAAATTTAGATGAATTTAGAAATTTGAATGGGCTCAAACGGAGTTCGTATGAGGAAGAACTGGTTTCTAGAAGATCTAAACCTAAAGAAATAGAACAATTGGAATTTTTGGAATATTTCGAATTATTTCTCTACTGAGAATTCCAGATTATGATGTCATGCTGACGTCATCCCTCAAAATCGGAATTAAAAAATCAGGGAAAAAAGCTTAGAGACTGACATGTGGGCCCAAGTCTATAGACCCGGTCCACGCAACTAATGCACTGGTCTATGGGATCATGAGTCTACGGAATAAGTCAACTGACAAAGGGGCCCACAAGTCATGTACTCGGTGTATGGTGGAACAGATCTATTCGGGTTGGATCTGGTGCGGGGTTAGGCTGTGCCACGCATGCATTGACACGGCCGTGACTGGGCTGCCACGTGAAGCGACACGAGGGCGCTTGGAGCTGATGTGGCTAGCCATGTGGCATGACACGTTAGACACCGACGTTGAGGCTTGGGTTCCAAAGGCTTCTGATGAATGGCGGCGATTCACCGGCGGTGAAGGGTACCAGTGTGTAGAGGAGGCTAATGCGAACCCATTGAGGTACTCACTGGTGCACGAGGGCTACTAGGTTGGCCGGCGGCGAGGTTTTGGCGGCAGAGAAGCTCGGCTATTGTCGGGAAAGGACTCCGGCGATGCTCCGCCGTCGTGGATGGGTGCATGAGGTAGCTCTGGTGATGGCGGACTCGGCGGTGCAGTCAACGTCGACAGGGCATCGCAAAATGAAAAGCTTCAGCCAAACCCTAAATCTCGAATTGCGGTGGCGCTAGGGCTTTAGAGGTGAGGGGACTTGGGGGGTTTGAGATGCGGGCGGAGAGGCGATCCTCGGGGTGCCTTTTATAGCACGAGGGCGTGGCTGATTCAATAAGATCCCAAAAGAGTCCGAGATAGTCGCGATACGATGTTAGAGTTTGAAAGAGATATGGGATATGATTCGGTTGGATTTGGACGCGGGGAGATAAGGAAGATCGAACGACGCGGTTTGCGCAAGATTTTATCATTGGACTCTCCGTTGTTGGACGAAGCTCAAAGAAACAACAATGGTGTGACAAGCTCAGTGCAAGGAGGACAAAGACGAAGGTGGGAGGAGATCCTGACAGGCGGGGCCCTCGGTCAGCGAGACGAAGAGAGGAGCTACGCGGGCTGAGCTACGCGTGGGGTTGGGCCAGGAGAAATGGGTCGCGCGTGGGGGAAAAACAGGACTGGGCCAAGGAGATTTAGCCCGGTTGGATTTTTTAGATTTAAATAGATTTTCTATTTTATAAAATACAGAAAATACAAATAACAGTTAGAAAATAGCAAATGATCTCTAAAAAATTCTAGAAAATATATCCGAGCACATAGAATCCAAATAAAATGGTTTTGACAATTGTTGATGTTGACAATAATCATATTAAGTTGTTTTGCTATTGAAAGTCCATATTAAGCTTTATTTAAAATTCAAATAAACTCTTGGGTGAATTTTCTAGAGACTAAACTACTTAAAAGATTTTTAAGACCGGAAAAATTGGGATGTTACACTATCCCATCAGGAGACGACCATTCATGTGTATGTTCCGTTTCATCCAAAAAATGGGACCGTATCACCAATAGCACAAGGTCGAAATATTAGCAAGCGGTAATGGTGTTACACGATTTGTAGGGGGTGCCCCAACCCCTAAGGCTGTTGGGAATGCACAGTGAGCTCTAGAAAATACATGTATACACATATATCAATTATCAAATTGTACCAAGAAAAATGTATGATGCTACTCCTACTCTAGATATGTATCCAAGGGGCAAGATGGGGATTTGACTACCCCTCTCCTCTTTATGGCCTCATGGGCACTTGTGAGAGGGCTCTCTTCCCATTCATTCATAATACAATACATTCACTCTTGTGCTTCTTCTTATCCGGTCCTTTCATGACAAAATGTATTATATACCCACTAATTAGTCTTGTAACTACAACTACACGTGCGAACTAAAAGAAAAAGGGGGAAAGAATAAGAGTATCATGTGAATTGCAAATATCATTATACTGCTGCTAGGGGTACAACTGATCTTGTACTCTTTTATCCCAAGGGTTAAATATATAAGGTTGAAGGAATAATCAGACGCTGGCTATTTTCTGATTCCCACGACGCCAAGTCATAGACTGGATATATCTTTTAAGTTGTTTTACAACTATCTCTTGGAGATATGTAAAACAATCGATTGTTGCTATGCCAACTAATCATGCTAAGATCATTGTACTATATGAGACAACTCAAGAGTACACATGGCTTAGAAGACTAATTCACCATATCCAAGAGTCTTGTAGTGTAGTGGTGGATAAAACTCCTGTAATCCTCTATGAGGATATGCAGCTTTTATTGCACAAATGAAGAATAACTATGTCTAGATACATATGACAAAGCATATACTCCCTAAATATTTCTACCCATGCGAGCAGTAGGAAAATGAGAATATAGAAATACAGAAAATCGGATCAAGTGAGAATCTTGAGGATTTGTTTACTCAGACCTTGCTATGACCAAGTTTTGAGAAACTTGTGTGTGGTATTGGTATGAGAAGACACAAATGAGTTGTTGTCTTGGCAAGACATCTTGTGGGGTGGATATATGATCTTTATATATGTTCATCATTGGATGAATATATATTGTACTCCATTTCCCTTTGTTTGAGTTTTGTCCCAATGAGTTTTCTTATTCGAAGGTTTTTAATGAGGTAGCATGTGCAATGGTAAGAACGCGAGCTATATTTTCTTTTCTTTTTACCATTTTTTCCCACTGGATTTTCGGAAGAAGTTTTTAATGAGGTATGAGCATGACGTTAGCAAAGTGTCAAAGGAGAGTGTTGTATATCGGCACATTTATGAGGTCCGATTATATGTGAACACTTTACCTAAACAAATGCTCATTAGGATGCTGTCGGCCCACAAGGCTCATTAGTTAGTTTAATCTCATATTACTTAGAAAAAGTCCGGTTTACTCTCGAACTATCAGAAAAGTCTGGTTTACCTCTGAATTACAAAACCGGTTATTTAACCCCCTGAATTTGCAAAATTCGGTCAAATAACACCCCGTAGAGGTTTGGAGTGGTGGTTTTGCTGACATGGCCAAATTTGGCCAACTCAGCATAGATGTGTCACATGTAATTGCCACCAGGTCAACAAAGAGGTTAAGAGTTAATATATTCTTCCTCAACAGTATCCCCTTCTTCTTCTCTCATGCGCTCTGATCCCTTCTTCTTCTTGCATGTGGCATCAGCAGCAGCACAACACAAGAAACAAGCCACACTCGCTTTCCCCTCCCTCCTTTGCTTCCCTTTCCACCATTTCGTTCAACACCTTCTCCGATCAGGCCGCCGCCATGGGAGAGTCCGCCTCCGGCCCGATGCGGTGGCACCATCTCTCTCGCGAGGTCTTGAGTGGTGGCCGACGACGACGCTGGCGGGTGGGTACTTCTTGCGTCAGGCGACAAACCGGTGTTGTAGCAATTGTTGCCGCCGGCTACCTTGCCGGTTCTTCGGAGGCGGCGAATGATGGAGCACTTGAACTCCGGCATTGAGGTCGGTGTTGATGTGCTCGGGGCTCATGTATGCGATGGTGCCAACGGAGGAGTTGCAGGGGTCCATGGCGTCGGTGGAGGTAGGCGATGCCGGAGACCACCTAGCGCACTACGTCGGCGAGGAACGCCTCGGAGGCGATGCGGCGGTCCTCGAGGGAGCCCCTGTCCATGTACTCGAGTAGATTTGGGCTCGCCACCGCTTTCAGACATATAGCGGTAGCTCCGATGTCATGGGCGCGCTCCAGCCCGACAATGGGCGGGCGGGCGGCGGCGTTGTTGCGGTGGTGTGGATGGCGCCTTGGCCTCTTCAGATGTCCTCAAAGAACTTCTCCATACTGGTAGCCCTGGACCTTCGCGATGAGGTCAAGGTGCACGGCGTAGTCCCCCAGAGCGACCTCATCTCCGGCCGAGTCCTCATCCACTCGCAAATCTGCATTCGGCGTGAGACGGGTCAGCAGCAATACAACAAACAGTGGCGGGCTCGGCCGGGCGGCTAGGAGCAAGGCATCGATGGCGGCCATGGCGTACTCGAGGGCGTGCTTGAAGCGGCGGTGCTTATGAGCTCGTGAATGACACGGTTGAGCCTGGTATAGACCGCGGCTGCCGCCCTCCACCCACCGCCGCAGAGAACCACCACCGCGCTCCGCCGGGTAGATCACCCAGCCACTTACCACTGTTTAGTGTGTCCCTCCTCTGGAGTCGGGTAACGGACACGAAGAGCACCTTGGCGCGCATGGCAGGCTTGGTGCGAGTCAAGGGGAGCATCATGGCTTGGCAAGACTCGACACGCCCACGGAGGAAGAAGCAAAGGCGGGGCCCACGAGTCGAGAGAGTGAGGAGGAGAAAACGGTCAGCGCGCCACGTCATATCTTCGAGTTGGCAATTTGGCCACATCAACAAAAACCACCGCTCCAAACCTCTACGGGGTGTTATTTGATCGGATTTCGTAAATTCAGGGGGTTAAATAACCGGTTTTGTAATTGAGAGGGTAAACCAGATTTTTCTGATAGTTCGAGAGAGTAAACCGGACTTTTTCCTATTACTTATAAATGTATGAAGGGATACATCCTCCTCCTATATAAAGGGGCTTATAGCTCTCATTGTACACACAAGCGTACGTGAAAAGAGATCAATAAATAAAGAATGCTTCAACTATATCTTTGTGTTCTTATATATTATTTATTATCTGTGAGTTGAGAGATTTGTTCGTCGATAACATGACCTCAATTATACAACAATTTGGACGCTCTGTCGCATCGGAGACGACCATTCCATGTGTATGTTCCGTTTCATCCAAAATAGGGAACATGTCACCAATAGCACATGATCGAAATCTTAACAAGTGGTGACTGGTTACCGTGCGAACTGAAAGAAAAAAAAAAAAGAACCAGAGTATCATGTGAATTGCAAAAATCATTATACTTTGTCTTAGTAAGAAAAACCGCCAGATTTTTTTTTTCAGAAATCTATTGGGTCAATTGAATCCGGCACAGGTGTGTAAGTCCGCGCATTGTCCACCACAATGCATGTGTGCGCGCGCTTACAAAAGTCAAAAACCGTGCAAAGTTTGTTAGATTTTGCTAGAAAACTGCGACTGTTTTTTTAGTTCAAAATAGTCATATTATAAACTGTTTGATATGTGTTGAAATATGTGTTGAGTTTTTTTAAGTATGTTTCTAAGATGAATGATATCCGATCTTATCATACGATTCATAATATAACTGTTTTGAACTAAAAAAATAGTCACAAGTTTTCTAAACAGTTCCAGATTTGTTAGGTCCAAGGGAGGATGTTAGGTCCGTGAAGAACCCTAATTTAGGCTGGCACCGAGCACCTGGCCCTGAAGAAAAGAAGGCGACATTGACTCTAATAAGATTAAGAGGAACAACATTAGCAGTTTAATGTTACAAGGGGAGGATCATCCGTTGTAGCCCGCGAAGTGACCGCATGCTACTTAGCCTACGAATAGTAAAACTGATGGCGCAGGTACACTAACACAAAAGGTGTACCCAGTTTGTTTAAGAATATATGATGTTCTGAACATTGATAGTGTCTTCAATATGCAACTTTAGCCATTAATTTTTATATAAATATGTTCATAAAATAATATGAAACCATTATATTATGGAAATGTTTTTATGACTAATCTAATGATACCATTTTCACATGACCATACACATAGTTTTTTATATAAAGAAAATCAAGTCAGTGACATCCCAATCGTCAGGATTTAAAGAAATGACATTGCATTTGTAGTTGACCGCCTGATAACACCGTGAATAGCTAAAAATAGAAAAATAACACCCGGATAAAAATAATGTTTTTAACCATCTCTCTTGCACTCCTCTCTTCTCCAGCTTCACTCTCCCTTTTCTTTGAGTCTGCCGCCGAAGTTGTGTCGCTACCACCGCCGACCTCCAAGCCGCATGCGCGCTAGCATGCGACCGCCAAGCCGCTGCCGCTCTCAAAGCGGCGGCGTGGCTTCACACTCTCCTCGGAGGAGACCTAAGAGAGACACCGCCAAGAGGGCAATTGTGTTTTTGTACATTTGTTAAGAAGATTTAATTGCACGCTTCTAAACGTCCTCGCTTATGCCGCTTGCCCGGCCGTGCGAATGAGCCGCCACCATTATCGGTCCACGCGCCGCGTCCGCGCGTGCCCTCAAGGCCGGTTGCACAGCTCGCTTCGGCTCTAATCCGGCTGAGCCACGTCGCTTCCCCCATGTCGCCACCACCGCCGGCGGCCTCTTAAGCACGCAATGCGCCATCGCTAGCTCTCCCATGCCACCGCCAATTTCATGATTTCTTCAACTCAAACTAGGTGAGAAAGCGAACACGCCATGGATCAACGAATTTGAGTGCTTTTCCTTCGGTTTACAGAGAAACTTGCTGAGGAGATTCCCACTCGATCATTAGTCCTCAATTACAATCCTTTGATGGGTTGGAGGTATGGAGTTCAGATGGTAGAGACAAACATGCGGTAAGCGGGATTCGGACTTTGCCATTCTCAAGAGAGACACCAGAGAGGTCGAGAGAAAAGGGTAATTGTGTGAATTTATAAATTTGTTAAGAAGATTTAATTGCACGCTTGGGTTTTGCGCCTGAAAAAGTTCTAGCTCCGCCCGTGAACGGAGTGCAGTAAATCCTTGTAATCGCAAGGAAAAACATGTACAAGAAATGGAGACTCTAGTGGGCTGCGTTGATTCTCGTTTCGGGCTTGTTTGGATACATTTTGTCTACAGACACGATTTCTTCCTCTTCGCCGCAACGAATCCGAAAATATATCTGCACATAGGAGTGGAGACGGAGGAAAACGAGGGGGAAATAGTAGGAAAGGGCAATTGAGGTGGAAGGGGTTGCTGTCCGTGCCTGGCTGTCTGAAAACCAAGTCGCAAGTGGCCGCTGTGCACTCCAGCTGGCGCCGATTGCTCCTATCTGCTACTACTAATCCCCTATCATTAGCTTAACATCACGTACCGGAGTTTTCCTTCCCCGTCCATCATTAATTTTTAATAGTGCACGCTTATATTAAGTTACTCGCGCGCACAACCAACTCTTGTTTCCTACTGCTGCTAGTGTACTGATTGATCAGCAGTTGCTTGTTTGCTCTGCCTAAAAGCTTCGACTAATCAGCAATTAGTTAAAGCTTAAAAACTAATGCCTTTTTCCTGGTATGGGTTGGAGCAACCGCATTGGATAGTGGGGCGATGTATAAGTAAGTAGTCGCGGTCGTCCTCCTCTGCTTCTCTCTCTCCACTCTTCCTAGTTTACTAGCAACTCTTCGTCTCCTTGCTCTCGTCCTCCTCTCCACCTCCAATTCGGACTCTAGCCAAGATGAAGCGCGGTTTCCTGCGTCTTGCGATCAAGGCTGGGCTGTGCTCGAGCTGGCCGTCCAGTCTTGCTTAATCGAGCTACTGTATTAGTCTGAGCCTCCCCATCCTGCTTCTTGGGGGCTCTTTCATAAGGAACAGCCAACAAGCTAATTTGGAGAGACAGGTGCAATTCATTTCCTTTTTTTGTTCCTTCGATTGTTTCTTGTCTTGCCAGTGTTTAATTTTAGAAATTAAGAACAGTGATATGTATACTCCGAGGCATGTATAGATGTATGTATTGGATACTTGTAGTACTAGTATTGATTTGAGCTTGGGAGTGCTTGAGTGGATGAGTTGGAGATTCTTGGGATCTGGGTTTGGGTTCCTTCTATACAAGACTTGGAACAAAAGCAAGCAAAGAATGAAATAACGAAGTGTCGGACAACAACCCGGCGAAAACCGTGAGGCGCCCCTCGCCCCTCCCCCCCAAGCCCCGGCATCCACGGGCGCGGCTCGAAGCCCTCCTCCCGAGGGGACCCAAGAGTGCCTTCGGGGTGGCTCGGAGCCCGCCCGCAAGCCACAGGAGGCCAGAGCGACGTACCATCGGGGAGGCCTCAGGTGTAACCCAGAAGTCAGGGTTTCCCGGGGCTATCTCGGGATGTCGAAGGGTGTCTAGGGCCTCCTCGGCCTGAGGATAACTCGCACGTGGCGAATGGTGGAAAGCACTAGAGAAGCCTATGTCTAGAGAGAGGAAAAACTCATGCAATCTCTATAGGAGTAGATTTATAATCTCATGTATTTTGTTGAAAGGCTATAAATAACCTCCTCCGTTCATATAATAGGATATACTCGATTTTTAGAACAATCAATATATATCTACTTCTGATAATCAATCCCCTATCTAAGGATCCCTGGTTTTTTTCCTAGTGTCGTGCCTTTCTTGCAACGACAAGGACACGAAGAATCAGGAAAGAAAGGAAGAGGGGGCAGCAGAAGCACATGCAGGCCACTGACTGAGTAGCCAGATAGGGTCCCAATCCCCATTAGCACAGCACATTTCTTCCTTCTTTTCTTCTCTCTCATCTCACTTTGTTTCTTTTAATCCTTTTCGCTTCCTTTTGTCGTTTTCTTTTCCTCCCTAACATTTCCCTTCCGTCAACTCCAATCCTCCAAGCAAGAAAGTTTGGGAGAGAAGAAATGAAATTTGCTATGTCTGATTGTTTCCACTAGTCTCTGTTCCCCAATCTTGTCACCTCAATCAGGAGTTAGGACTTTGGCAATCTAAATTACACACCCTGGTCCCTAACTAATTTTACAAATTGATCTTTTTTTACCAATCTATACACTAAACAAAGAAAGAAAGAAAGGATCCAAGAAAGCCAGTGGCTGTTCTTGATCACACCCAGAAATCCAGATATTTGGATCGGTTAGGAGAAGAGGTGGTTTGATGATTATGCATGTCATGTCAGTACCGGAACTTGGACTTGCAGCTGAAGTCGAGCGCCGTGCCGTTGGGCCAGGAGAAGCGGAGCTCGCAGCGGAGGCGCGTCCAGTACTTGACGGCGAAGAGCGCGCCGACCTTCCAGTGCGTCCTCGCTCGCCCGGCCACGGACAACGGCACCACACCGTCGTTCAGCGCGGCGTCCATGGCCGCCCGCCCGGCGTCGTCGAGCGGTATCCCCGACGAGCGCGCCACGTAGCCCAGCGGCAGCTTCCCCTTCTTCGGCACGTCGAACGGGTCGGCGCGCAGGATCGCGATCACCATGCCGTGGAAGCTGAGCCTCAGCTCCAGGTCCGAGAAGGACACGTCCGTCCGGGCGTTGCCGTTCTCGGCGACGACGCCGACGGAGAGCTCGGCGTCGAGCTCCCCCTGCTGGTCGTAGACGAGGCTGTCCAGGCGCGCCGACCGGATGGCGATGTACGGCACCTTGGGCTGCAGCACCAGCACCACGAGCAGCACGGCGAGCGAGGCCAACAGCACCAGGATGGCCAGCACCGTGAACACCACCGCCACCGCCCACTTCAGCGGGCCGGACCGGTACACCCTGCGGCCATGCGGGTGCTGCCAACGCGGGTGCTGCTGATCATGGTGGCTGTGGTGGTTGTGGTCATTTTCGCTGTGCGTGTTGTTGGACATTGGGATGGGAGCTGCACAACAGCAGCATCAGGGAGAGGCTAAGACGATGCGGTGTTTCTCGGCGAAGCCGTGCCGTGCGGCGGCCACCTTACGTGCCCGGCGGCGGCAACCTTGCCTTGCCCGGCGCGGGAGGAGTCCTTTCTCCTTGGTGGAACACCTTGCCGGGGGCAAAGGTTTGGTATCTCCCCTTCGCACGCTCATATGTAGCATGATCCAGAAAGCATCCTTCTGATGCTGGAGAAAGCTTTGCTTACTGATTAAAGAACTGAAAGCAAGCTAGGGAGAATTCTGATCATGGGCTCCCTCACCAGCACTGCCATGGCCACCCTTTCCGCTACAATTAGTAGTTTAATCGCGGCGCGCCATTGATACTGTTGTGGTTGTTGCTTTGGTTGTTCAAGCTTTTGCAAGTGCAGCTCCAGCTCAGGTTCAGATAACCCTGTGCCTCACTGATGATAAGCTTTACAGCGAGCTAGCATGCTAATGCCATTGCCATTGCCATTGCCATTACCAACCACTCAATGTCATCATTGCAAAGCACCAGATGCATTTTTTCTTTCTTTTCCTTTTAGTTGTTTAAGCTAAGGGTGCTGAGTGAGTGCCTTTTGTAGTGCACTAGTGCTTGCACTAGTGATTGTCAAAGGGGGAATATGCTGAAATCAATACTCATATTTCTTTAGTTTTGTCAAGGATCTCCAGGGTTACACAAAAAAGAAAAGAAAAGGAAAGGCAAGTATCTAGCCAAAAAAATCTGGCTTGCTCTGCCTGGTTTGGCCTTTGTCCTAAAGCTTATGCTAAGCTGGAGCTGAAGTGAGCAGATTGTGGGGACCCTGGAATCCGTTTCAAGTAAAGAGATTATACCGGATGCATAACTCTTAACAGGGAACAAGCCCGATTTCAAGTCCTCAGATATGTGTATCGCATTAGCTCCCAAGATCAACGGCTAATGCACACATATTCTAAACAACATTGCACAGAGTCATATACAAGTTTTACATTAATAACAGTAATTTACAAGACTAATGTTTTAATCCATAAGTTACACATGGGACCACCGGTCAACTAATAACAAAAGTATGCAGCGGAAACAAATATAAAACACCCAAAAATACCACCAAGTGTGCCTAACACCCGAAGGCAACTGAGTGGAGGTAGAAACAATATCATTCGTTAGCGTCGCCATAATCGGCGCTAACGGATGGATCATAAGCATAATCGTCCTTACCTGCAACAAGTGGTTAATCTGTTTGAGTACAGAAGGTACTCGCAAGTCTTACACAAACTAATAAAAGAAGGTGTATGATAGAGCCTATCCAAAGGATTAGAGAGTATACATGCTAGATGTTGTTTAAAGGAAAGCTGTATTGGCATTAGTTTTGCATAAAGCGACAAGTTTTATACCTATACTTTCTAATTTGCAAAGGCTATTTTGTAAACAAGGTTTGAAAAAAAAGACAACAAGTAATAATGTTATAATCATAATGCTAAACATATCAAATTGGCTGTCCACTTTGATAAGCTAACATGCATGGACACCCATCCATGCCGATAACCAGTTATACCCAAGCCAATTTTTATTTCAGAGTCTAATGATGATGTCTATCAAAACCAAGTATTGTCCATAACCGGGGACATGGCTATTCGAATAGTTTTAACCCTGCAGGGGTGTACATTTTTACCCACACGACTCGACCAAATTTCAGAAGCCTCCGGATAATGACACACTTCCTTTGGTATGCTAGGGTAGATCGAGATTTAGTACTTTTTAGCAAGAACACCTTATTGAGTTGAAACACCCATGCGCGACGAATCCTGCTTAGTACAAGCTACTGATAGAACCTACTAAGCGGGGCACGCAAGTTGTGTTGGGAATGCCGACCCAATGAACATAAATTTAAAAGGGAAAATTAGCTACAGGGCACTGCACATTGTCACCATTTGCTATTGGACATTCAAAAATCGTGCCTTCGTCAGAAGACACTCAAATTTCGTGTATTTTGGCCATAGGACACTGAGCCGATTATTATATTATTATTCGATGTTTCGGAGAGAGAAACACTACCAAATGACCTTTATACCCTTCCCTCTATGACCATGTGCTTACAGGTGGGACCTACATGTTAGCATCTTGGCTCACCGGAACAGTGTGTGTGGACTGGGTCCACAGCACAGCTCATGGTCCATGCGGTGGAAGCACTATAGTTAACGGCCTAGGGCCCACGTGTCAGTGTAAAGCGGCTTATTAGCTTAGCAGTTAATCACCCTTTTAAGTAAATTAACCGGGATTTGGTTCAATTAAGCGCTCATGATGCCGTTCGCTTTGGATCGCAGAGAAGCTCAGTATTGGCTCTCCAAACCACTCGCCGACGTAACAGGGCTGGTGGCATGGCTGACTAGTCAAAAGGGAACCACCTCACCGGGGTGAACCTATGGGTACCGGCAGCGAGGTCTCCGGTGACCCACAAAGATGGGTGACATGGTTGAAGCGGCGGCGAGGTTCGGCCAAAATGCCAAGTACCAAGATGAGCGGCGCCCTTAACCAAATGGCATGCGCACAAGAAGCTCTGAGGCACTACGAACTCACCGAATGGTCTCGAGGAGAAGGAGCTCGACGGAGGATGGTCGGGCGGCGAGAGCAATGGCGGCGACAATGGCGTCCACATGGAGGAGCTAGCCTAAGCCAACAAGAATGAAATGAATGGTCGTGGGGAGTGTTAGTGAGGCTAGGAGATGGTGGAGGCGAGAGCAATTGAACAATGGCTTACCCGAGATAGAGGCGGTGGAGGTGACCACTTTCGGCTTAAGATGAGGAAGAAAAGAGCAAATGCGAGCTCTTGTTCATGAACAACCAAATTAGGAGAGGGTTTTGCTTCGAGGGCTAAGATACAAGATGACGCGGTTAAGAGAGAGCTCCATCGATCACCCGGCGTGGTGGTGGTGCCCTACCAGCAATGGAGGTTTGAGCTTTTATTTGAGCTTGAGCTCAACAGAGAGAAAGAGGAGGTAGGGAGGCGGGGTGTGCTTGGGGTGTGAAGAGGAGGCAGAGGCTCACTCGGGTGATCTTAAATAGGCTTCATGAGAACCCGCGAGGAGGCGGCATGGGCGGAAGCAAGACGGCAAAGACTGGCGAGGTGCTCCCCAAGACAGCCAACAAGGACATGGTGAGTCTTGACTTCACGGAAGGGCGCAAGGCGCGGTATGGCGAGGATAGGGTAGGGAAGCGATTGTATTTCGGTTGATCGGGGAAGAAGAAGGCGGCCATGTGAAAAGGAAGAAGGAAGCAGAGGAAGGTGGCGGAAGGGCAAAAGGTATTTTCACCGGCTTTCTCTCTCTTTAGCTCAGATATATTATTATATTGGGTTCGTGTCTTTTGGCAAAAACCACAAATGTTTAGTGTCTTTTAGCGAAGGCACGATTTTTGAATGTCTAATAGCAAATGGTGACAATGTGCAGTGTCCTGTAGCCAATTTTCCCAATTTAAAACTGTGCTCACTCGCACATATTAAATTGCAATCGGATCCCTATGAACATATGATCAAACACATATATCCTCATACCACTTATGTTCCAATCCAATAAAATCCTTCCCCTACTTGACCAAACCGGCCACAATCCAGAGTGTGGAAGTACGAGTAGTTCTTGGTATGACAGCCCAAAGTTTGTCCCTTAATGATTCGGACAAGACTACCACATTACTCAATTCTCGTGCACGAAGGCACCCTCACTATCAACCACTTGTCCAGATCTAAATCATGTTTTAATAAACAAATTTTAGACTTAAACCTCAGTTTTGAAAATCTGAACAAAGAAACAAAATTTAAAAGTGGTTCAGTGTCTCCCATGATTGACAAGATAATCTTGTCAACCAAATGATGTGGCCTGATTATCTATAAAAAATATTTTTGATTTTTCTCGTTTAATACTTGATCAAAACCATGGGCATGACATTATCAAGGCTGTTGCAGTGCATGAGGACGTCACACATGTTGTTCAAAGCCAAGGAAAGAAAACTTCATGTATGCATGTTGTACTTGAGCGGTGCATGGAGTCAAGTTATGCATATACATGTGCACGCATGTTGTTGGGTGTGTTTGATTCAGGAGGAGGCCATGTAGTGCACATCAAAGAGTTTGAGTTCTTTGAGTTTGACATTGGTACATTTAAGGAAGGACACTCGGATTTGTTTCACAAAAAGGAGATCGTTTCGGTCAGGAGATTAAGTCTACATTTTATCTTTTCTCTGTGCAATCTTGGATGGAGGCCACCAAGTCAACCGAAGCCATTTCAATAAGGAGAGATGGCGCACTAGAAGTTAATTTTATAATTACTTGTAATAGGATAGTTTAATCTATTTTCAGTAATTAGAGTAGCTTAAATATCTAATTAAAGTAGGAGTTTTTTTTTCTGACTTGGATTACTGTTCACACGAATAGTACCGAATTGGATTACTGTTCATCCGGCGCACTGTCCATCCAAATCTAGTAGTACTTGCGTGGGAGGCTATATAAGCCCCCCTGGCCGCACCATGTAGGTGGACACGTTATGATTTAGATAATAAAATCAGAAAAGCCATTTTGGCGCATATCGTGTGTTCATGAGTTGTGAGATGAGTTGAGAGATTACAAAAGAGTTAAGTTGAGAGAGAGATCAAGAGATTGCCAACTATTGCTAGTCTTGGGCGTAAGTCAAGAACACTTTCGTTCTTGGATTGAATCGAAGCATCTATAGCTACTTCCTTGCAATTCAACCTACTAGATTGATTTGTGAGTTGTGCTAATTTCTTGCAATTCAATTCATTTGAATTGGTTTGTGAGATTGCTATTCTTCCTCGTTATCTAATTGGTCATCGCTCTGCTGCAAGGTGTCTTCGCTCAACCGAACTAAAGAGAAGGAGACGACGATCTACTAATCTTCGAGTCTACCGTGAAAGATTGGGCTACATTACGCATCAACTACACGTTGATCCGTATCATCTTGCTATCAGAGCGAAGGTTGCTCACGGTGGAGATGGTGCTGCTATGACGTCTTCGGAGGAGAGCTTCAGGAAGTTGAGTGCCAACGTCCTGTATAAAGATGAAGGCTATGGCGTGGATTGGACTTTTCACTCTCGCTGCAAAGTGAGGGAGAAAGTTTGTGCCATGTCGATCGACCGCGAGAGTTTGATTAATACTGCAAGTATAGAACTCATTGAGAAGTTGGAGTTGCCAATGATGCGGCATCCACAATTTTATGTCCTGAAGTGGTATTCTGGTGTGCTCAAAATCACGAATCAAGTTAAGGTATTGTTTTCATTGGGCAAATTCTCATGCGAGGTTTTGCGTGATGTTATACCTGTCACTATGGTGCCGTGTCATCTAATGTTAGGCGGACCATGGTGCAAAGAACAAGGAGCATCAACATAGAATTGGCGCACCTAGGGTTGTATCTTTACATGGAGGGGTACACCGATTTGTTTGCGTCCAATAGGCATTCTATTGATTCAAGGTGATTGGGAGAAGAAACTACTGCAAAGAAGGAACCAAGATGCGAAGAAACAACAAGAAAAGGCAGAGGAGGAAAAATTTTCTTTGGCTATCCATCAGGAAGAAGAAGCTTTGACGATTGCCTTAAAACCGAGGACGGTTTCTCTTGAAGAAAGGGAGGATGATGCAGCCAGACAAATGTTTCTAATTTTTTTCATTTAATACTTGATCAAAACAATGGGCATGACATTATCAAGACTGCTGCAGTGCATGAGGATGTCACACATGCTGTTCAAAGCCAAGGAAAGAAAACTTCATGTATGCATGTTGTACTTGAGCGGTGCATAAAGTCAAGCCATGCATATACATGTGCACGCATGCTGCTGGGTGTGTTTGATCCAGGAGGAGGCCATGTAGTGCACATCAAAGAGTTTGAGTTCCTTGAGTTCGACATTGGTACATTCAAGGAAGGCCACTCGGATTTGTTTCACAAAAGGAGATCGTTTCGGCCAGGAGATTAAGTCTACGTTTTATCTTTTTTTCTATGCAATCTTGGATGGGGGCCACCAAGTCAACTGAAGGCAGTTCAATAAGGAAAGATGGCGCACTAGAAGTTAATTTTATAATTACTTGTAATATGATAGTTTAATCTATTTTCAGCAATTAGAGTAGCTTAAATATCTAATTAAAGTATGAGTTTTTTTGGCTCGGACATCGTTCTTCCAAAGACACCTGCTCATCCGATCTAGTAGTGCTTGCATGGGAGGCTATATAACCCCCCCCCCAAGCTGCATCATATAGGTGGACAAGTTATGATTTAAATAATAAAATCAGAAAAGTCGTTTTGGCGTATATCGTGTGTTCATGAGTTGTAAGATGAGTTGAGAGATTACAAAAGGGTTAAGTTGAGAGAGAGATCAAGAGATTGCCATATATTGCTAGTCTTGGGCGCAAGTCAAGAACACTTTCATTCTTGGATTGAATCGAAGCATCTATAGCTACTTCCTTCCTTGTAATTCAATCTACTAGATTGATTTGTAAGTTGTGCTGATTTCTTGCAATTCAATTCGTTTGAATTGGTTTGTGAGATTGCTATTCCTCCTCAAGCTATCTAATTCGGATACTGTTCACGCGGCGTGTGTATTGTTCACCGAACTAAAGAGAAGGAGACGACGATCTACTAATCTTCGAGTCTACCGTGAAAGATTGGGCTACATTACGCATCAATTATACGTTGATTCGTATCACCAAACTACCGATCTACTAACTTTCATGGCTAAGCATTCACATAAAGACTATATATATATACACACCATCATATGATTTCTATCTTAAGCATAAGTATATGAAATGATTAAGGGTAAGCCACAATAATTAGGACATAGCTAGCTAGACTTAAAAATTATGGATACACCAAAATAGCATGCATGCAATTATCATTGCATTTTAAAATATTAAATTACCAAAATTGGGATCAAAATGATGCAAGAGGATGCTTGCCTTGATGATATTCCACTTGTTCAAACTCAGGAGTCTCAGAAATATATTCACTCGCGTTGGGCAGTTCATAATCTAGAAAGAGCGATAACAAATGAACACCGAGAAAAATATCAAAATGCCAAAATGCTGAAAAATGCATGACAAAATCACAGTAGCGAGGTTATGATTTTAAGTAAATTTGGGTGAACATTTTAGTATATTTGGAGTTCATTTGAATTTTCTATGAATTTTACAATGTTAAAGTTCTTAATGTGCAATTAATTTAATTATCAAAATTTTCTATAACAGAGACATGTGTGAGAGTTATTCCAGATTAAAGTACAGTAAAATTATAACTAAAAAAATTGATTTCACTTGATTTGGAGTTAAAATGAATTACTTATGAATTTTTGAAGTTTAAACTATTTTTAGTGTAGAAATAAACCATTTTGGGATTTCAAAACGTAACTAATACTTTTTATACTCCGCTGAGCATAGCCACTGTCGCTTACACGTGGGGCCCCAAGTCAAGTGTTGACCCAGTCATCCTTGACTCAGTCCCAGCCGAAGTGACGTCGAAAACGTATTCTTAGAAATACGCCTTTCAATTAAAAGGACGCACTTTAGGTTTGAACCGAGTAAGAAATATATGGCCCTTAAAGGAAAATGTACTACCCAAATTTACTCCATCACTTACCCGGCCATATGGCCCACAAGTCAGTGAAACGTTACAGCGTTAAACCGAAAACTAAGTGATGCTTTAATGCTAATCAGACAACGGTTAGGGTTAAACACGTGCTACAGTTGTCGTTCATAAATCCGACAACAGAGCACCTTGCGCCCATGGCTAGCCGGCACGGTAGTCCATGGCTATGCGAACTAAGGCTCAAAATGGATTCACAATAGCTCGCTGAACCTAGTGGTAGTTGGAGTTTTGCCGGCGGCGAGCCCTAGTGGTGGCGTGACATGGAAGTGCGGCAGTGAACTTACGGCAAAAACGGCTACAACAACCCGGCTATGCTTTGAACAAATGGTCACATGTTTAAGCATCCATGGAGCATAAAGAAGCTACCTGAGCTAAGAAAACGGCCAATGGTCCAAGGAGTAGCTCCGGCGATGGCGACCGTGTGCCGGCGGTGAGAGCTTTACCCGAACAAGACGATCTAGACAAAATCAAACGGAATGAGTGGTCGGGATAGCTTAAGTAGAGCTCCTAGATGCTCTGAAAAGAAGGGATTGAGCAAAGGCTTACCAGTTTAGAATTGAGAACGAAAGAACCGAAGTTGACTGGAGATAGAGAAAATCCAAATTTCCGATAACCCTATGAATCAAAAGACAAATTGATTGAGGAGTTTTGCTTCTAGCATCAAAGGACACGAGATGACACACTTGATTAAGGGTAGAACTTACCAGACAAAGGGGTGACGCTGGAATGGCACTTAGAGCACGCTCAGGGCCAGCCGAAAGACAACCTCGTGGTCCGGAAGCTACGACCAAAACCAAGAACTCACATTAGCACCATGGATACGACATGATAAAAGAGAAAGAATGTCACAGAAACGAGAGGATACGCTTCGGTGAGGAGGAAGAAACAATGATCGCACTGATTCAGCCGATAGAAAGGTGAGGTGGTTTTGATGATCCTTCACGACTGCAAAAGACCCAACGTCGACCCGTGGCAACACTAGATTAAGCGACGAAGGTACGTGGCGATGCATGCACCGAAACGCGTGGGTGCGACGCCACCTCACGCTCGATGCGCTCGGAGCAGGCGCGGTGTTAAACGGCGCAGAGAAGACGAGGGAGATGAGGATGACGAGTGGGCCCGGGTCGTCAATCTCAGAGGCGAAACAACGCGGTTGGTCCGGTGCGAGCGAATTGATGCGGTTGGATCAAGTCCTTAGCTCACTCGGTTGGTTCAAAAATTTCCTCGGTTGATCCGAAGATTTGCTCGGTTGGTCCGAAAGTGATCTCGGTCGGTCCGAAGAGATTTGATTGGGTCTAGCCAAGTCAGTGGTTTTGGGTTGGTCCGAATGGGTTTGGTTGAGTTGGATAGATTGACCGGATCAAATTCAAACTTTAAAAGTTTGACCCGTGGGTTAAAAATATCAAATAAATTTATAAAAATCTAAAACTTTTTAGGATGATACTGGGATGATGTAGATCCTATATAAATTTTAAAATATCATTATTCAAGATTTAAATACTTAATTTAAAAATCCTTAACCTAATTTGTTTAAATAATGAACATAGATTTTTCTTAAGGTCAAACTGAATTCCCAAAATTTGAGAAAAAATATATTAATTGATGATAATTAATCTAGTATTTGATTAAATTGTTTTCCAGAGTTCTTTACAAGCATTACCTTTTTTTTTTGGAGTTTCTTTTTAAGATAAAAATTTGGCTTAAATTTGAAATTTTCAAATGCAACCATTTGTACAAATGATTCAAAATGTCATGTATGCTCTTGAAATACATATAATTACCATTTATTAAAATAAAGCTGTTACACAGATTGTGAGAAGTTCAAAGAAGGATGTCCGGCAAAATTTTGGGGGAGAATTGGGTACCTTTGTTCAGTAATTTTCAAGTGGTGAAGGAATATGTGACCTGAAAATGGCTATGGTCATATGTGATCAGCTCAGCTGGCAGACACATTGGTAGAAGTACTCTGTGCAATGCTTCATGATCAGAATGCCTATGATTGCTTCCTATTTACAAAAAACCAAGGTTGCTAATGTTTTGGAACACTACAAAAATCTTAGCAGTATATAGGCTATTACGCAGTCTTACTCTTACATAGCTTCATGGCATTTGTAGTATCGGATGGCTTGTCTAACACTACCATTACCGACGCAAAAATTTAAAACCTGTTGCACATTTGTTGTTAGTTTAACTGCATGAGATGCAGATTTCATTTCCTGCAATTATACCCTCGTATTATTTCTGAAAGCATGTTTATGCAAGATTTCCAGCACAAGCCATGGAAGGACCTAGTGTCCAGTGATACACACCATGGATCCCCAGACATTTTTCAGGCTGTCAGTTGGGCAACTTGGCCTGAAGCTCCCTGGGGCAAATGCTAGGAAGGCGGCCCGCGTCTGTCACTGCGAAATCCGGCTCCGAGGCTTCCCGGTTCAGATTGCCCTTGTGCCTCTGATCCATTCTTCAGAGTTCAACCTTGATCCCCACACAAATGTGGCTGTCTTCTCCCTCGACGAGTCCGACATGAAGGCGCTGTCGACACGGGGGTGCTTCCGAGCCCCTCAGGCATACCTTGAGGTTGTGGTGTACCTAGGCAGGCGTGGCGGGCATTGTGGCAGCTTCGCCGGGAGGAAGCGGCTAGTCGGGGTGTTCAGAGTGGATATTGGCTCGGAGTGGCGCGACGGGAAGCCTGTGCTGCTGCACCATGGCTGGGCAGGGATCGGCAGGGGGGAGGCCAGGCCGGAGCTGCACCTGAGGGTGAAGCTGGAGCCTGACCCCCGGTACATCTTCCAGTTCGACGACGAGATCGCGCTGAACCCGCAGGTGGTCCAGCTCCATGGCAGCATCAGACAGCCCATTTTCAGCTGCAAGTTCATCCGCGACAGGCGGTGAGAGCGCCGCGCCACCATCTTCTTTATCGATTACACCTTGCATTGTGATCTGTACATGGTGGATTGGAAGAAGCTTGATGAGAATACCATTCTTGATGTTGTTTGATGTGTTGTTGCCAGGGCGTCTCAGACGGATCCATTGGGAGGGCCGTACTGGTCGAGCTCCGGCAGCGAGGAGAAGGAGATGGAGATAGTGAGGAGGGAGAGGAAGGGCTGGAAGGTGGTGATCCACGACCTGTCCGGCTCCGCCGTGGCCGCGGCGTTCATGGCTACGCCGTTCGTCCCCGCGACTGGCTGCGACAGGGTGGCGCGGTCCAACCCCGGGGCCTGGCTCATCGTGCGCGCCGACACTTCGGGCTCGTCGGAGAGCTGGCAGCCGTGGGGCCGGCTCGAGGCTTGGCGGGAGGCAGCGCCGAGCAAGGACACGGTGTGCCTCCGGCTGCGCCTCCTCCCGGAGCGCCAGGACGCGTGCGTGCTCGTGTCGGAGATGCCGCTGAGCAGCGACAAGGGCGGGGAGTTCTTCATCGACATGGACAGGCAGGCGCCAGCGGAGGCCGTCCCCGTCGCCGGCGCGGAGGCGGCGGCGCCGTACTGCGCGGCGAGCTTGGGGGCGGCGTGCGTGGGCGATGGGTTCGTGATGAGCTGCAGGGTGCAGGGGGAGGCGAGGAGCAGCAGGCCGCTCGTGCAGCTCGCCATGCGGCACGTCACGTGCATGGAGGACGCCGCCATGTTCGTGGCGCTCTCTGCGGCCGTTGACCTCAGCGTGAAGGCGTGCCGGCCGTTCCGGAGGAATGGGGCGGCCAAGAAGGCTGGCTCGTCGTCTCCCGATCCCCTCGAACTCGACACGTAGCTAGTAGCGTACTACTACTATCACTACTTCTTCTCTGCACAGCTCAGGAAGCACCTGCACCAAGCATCCATGGCCATGGCCATGGCTCATGGAATCCTTCTAACTCTGTAAATTCACTTGTTTTAAAGAACTGGACAGACTCGTTTGTTTGCAGTGATCAGAAGTTGTATGAATCTCGTAGAGCCTACTCAAATGCCATTTCTTCTGTTCCGAATATGCGTTTGATTTGCGCGTATTTCGCATTTTCTGCGCAAATTAACTCGACGACGATGAATCAATCGCGCACCGTCATCGCCGGAGTAACTCCGCGCACCGTTGTCGACGCGCTCGCGCTGTTCTATCCACGCTGGCTGTACTGTATGTCGCGCTTTCTTTGGCCCCACCAGTCAGCGAAACGGTTGACTGCTTCTGACCTGGACTATTTGGCCCCACTAGTCAGCTATACAGTTGACTCGTTCTGACCTGGTACTGCATTTGGCCCCAGAAGTCAGCGACAGGGTTGACTGCATCTGACCTGGCACCAAATTTGGCCCCACCCATCAGTGACAAAGCGTTCACTGCGTCTGACCGGGGACTCTGTCCATGAACCCACCCGTCAGCGACTAGCCCTCGTGGTGTGCAGCAACCGACCTGCGCTTCCGAGCGACGCCTTGAAATCACCTTGGCGCCTAAACGCAACCGTCGTAACGTCTTCTTCTCCTCTGCTCGCCTCTCTCTGTCTCGTCTTCCTCGCAACACAACGCCAAGAAACCAAGAAGCCGAGGAGAAGACACCCGCCTCCCCCCTCTCTCCGCGAGGCGTCGATCTGCGGCAGCAAATGGAGGTGTTCCAGGCTGCGGAGTTCGTGCGGCTGCGGAGCATGGAGCACGGTACGTACCTCCACACCGGCGAGGACGGGCGGTCCGTCCTCCTCGACGCCCATCGCGCGTCGTACAACGCGGCGTGGGCCGTGCAGCGGCGCCTCTCAGCCGGAGCCGGGGGTGGCACGCTGTACGTCCTCCTCCGCGGCGCCTACGGCCGGTACCTCGGCGCCCCCGACGAGGGCTGCTGCTCGCTCCCCTGCTCCTGCCGCCGCGCCACCGTGCAGCGCGACTTAGACCAGCCGGAGCTCCAGGCTGTCATGTGGCGGGCCGTCGCGACGAGCTGGGCCGGCCGCGGCGTCGCCCTGCTGCACGACGCGTCCGGCCGGTACCTCCGCGCCAACGGGAGGTGCCTACCGTGCCGCACCGGTGTCTTCGTCGCCGGCGGCGGCAACATCGGTACGACAATGCAGTGGGCGGTGGAGGTCGTCCCCCGGAGTTTCGGCAGGCCGGAGCTTCCGATCGCACGTGATGTGAGTTCGTCGTCCCCTCTTCTTGGACCTGTCAATTGTGTGATCGAATTGGTTCTTTCTTGGAGCATGCCATTCTTGTGCTTGTTTGTGTCGAAGATTCTTTCTTTCTTGCAGCAACAGTTTAAATATGTGGATTTGGGTTCTTTCTGGAGCATGCGATTCTTGCGGTTATTTGCATCAAAGATTCTTGTGGATTTTGGTTCTTTCTGTCGCAATTGTTGGACGGTTCTTGCCAAAATTTCTCATCTTTTGATTGTAGCTGAAAATGTTAATTATGTGGATTTGGGTTCTTTCTGGCGCAATTCTTGGTACTGTTCTTGAGAAGAAAAAAAACATTATCTTTCAAATGTTGCTGAGATTGCTAATCACTCCTGCTGTGCTCACGAAGGAACATATTCTTGCTACATCTTATGCCAAGATTACTTAAACTTGACAAGTTTGCTAATTCTGTATTGTTCTCATGATTTTGTGCAGTCGGAGTGGGCTAAGCTCTTCGCCTGTTTGTGCCCATCACTCTCCCGTCTTTGCGAGCGGTGGTTCTCCGCGCAGCGGGAGATCCGGTGGGTGCGGGCCGACGACTCCGGCAACTTCAGCGAGGAAGACTGGACTTCGTTTCAGTACACTGGGAGGCACGCGATTCTTCTGAGGACAAAGCTAGTGCATCTGCTGGGCCCTCCATTGCTGTTCTTCCGCCTCACGCTGTGCGTTCGCGCCGGCCGCCACGGGCACCCGAGCCCTCTGATCATCAACCTGCCTCGAAGCAGGGAGCCATTGGACATCGTGGTTGTCAGGGCCAACACAAGAGGTCAGTGGTTAAGTTACATTCAGGCCTAATTCTCTTTTGATGAATGCTGCATGTCATTGCTCATGTACTGAACTAAACATTATTTCTGTAGTTCTGAATTTGCTGTGAAAGGAGTGCATGGCATGCGTCACTATAGATTGTTGATAATGCTGTATGCAAAGTTATCATTTTTCAGCTTCTTTGTGTGTTTTTTTTAGTAAAGTGCATTGTTCGGATTTGTTCTTGAAAATGCAGTACTATGTTTGCTTGGGAGTTGGGACTTAAGAATGTTGCAGATAAGCAGAAGTAACTGAATAATATATTTCCCTGGACTTACCTGAAGAACTTTCTGTGAACGGAGTGTATCAGTACTTCAGTAGATACTATGTGCAAAGTATCATTACCAGTCTTTTTTGTTTGCTTAGTTTGTAGTTAAGTGCATTGAGAAAGCAGTACTATGTTTGATTATT
Organism: Phyllostachys edulis; assembly: GCA_036346405.1. Classification (NCBI taxonomy): domain Eukaryota; kingdom Viridiplantae; phylum Streptophyta; class Magnoliopsida; order Poales; family Poaceae; genus Phyllostachys; species Phyllostachys edulis. The sequence continues at coordinate 64,976,905 of CM070561.1, read as the reverse complement.
AGATAAACAGAAGTAACTGAATGATACATTTATCTGGTATCTGAAGAATATTGTGGATCACATAAAAAGATGGTCTGATACTAGTTCAAACCTTTATTATATGGCATATATAATGGAGGCTAAATTCAGTTTGTTCTGAGAATGGTTAAAGTGTGAAATGTAGCATCTACCTAGCATTTTTACTTGCAGCATTACTGTTTGTGCATGAAACTTATTCTAGATAGCCTTCTTTTCTGTTGTTTTACTAAAGTGCAAAATTTAGGTTACTAGAATGCTTGATTTGTTGCTACAATTGTTTGTAGCACGCTGTCTAACTGCATCATTGTTTTCTCTGTGATTGCAGCGGATGATCAGTTGATATTCCCAGATGTGGATGCAGAGACGGCAGGGACAGCAGAGGCAGACGCAGTACTCTGACGACCACTTCGCGATTCGCCTCTTCGAAAGCATCACAATTCCTCCCAGGTTTGATAGCATGAGGATTGGATTATTCCTCTTCGAAAGCATCACAATTCCTCCCAGATTTGATAGCATGAGGATTGGACGATGATTCCTGTTGTTCTGAACTTCTGATAGGTTTAGAGAACTCGACAGTAGTTTTAGTCAGGATTAGCGCGCTCGTTCTACCGTTTTGTTGGAGTAGAGTTTTCAGTCGACAAAGTCCAGTTTTATGTGTCTTTCCGCTGTAGAAATGGCTGAAAACTCTGAAATCGTTAGGTTGGAAAGGTTGAATACAGTCTTGCACATTGACATTGGTCACGGGTTTTTTCTGACGAAAATATTTGTTACTGTCGTAGCATGAAAATACTAGACAGTGGGTATAAAATACGTTTTGTCTTTAGAGAAGACCGAAAGGGAGGAGCCAAAGACACAAGTAGTGTGTGAGTTGCATTATGAGTGTGTGTACGAGAGAATGAGCCATCCCCCTTGTACATGCCCTTGAGGCTTTATTTATAGGAGGGCAAGAAGGGACATTTACCTTCTTGTCTTCACAATGTTGAGAGAGAGAGAGAGAGAGAGTATTTGGGTACATTTGCCTAAATACGTTATACAGACAAATTCTACATATCTACAGTATCCCTGACGACACACCGGTATTCCTGACGACCATAGGGTGCGGGGCACCTCTTAGTGCCGCTCCTAGTCGAGTATGCCCGTGACTTGGAGTGGCGTGAAGGGTTCTGTTTCTTTTTTGTTTTGATTGGGCTCATTTAAGAGCCCAAAGCTAGCGAGGGGGGGGAGGCGAAGTCAATGCAGGTGAAGCCGGACGCTGTCCCCCAACTTTTCTTTAATTAGGCTCGTCTGATAGCCCAAAGCTAGCGAGGGGAAGGCGAAGCCGAACGTTGCCCCCCAACTTTCTTGATTGGGCTCGTTTGAGAGCCCAAAACTAGCGAGGTGGAGACGAAGCCGAACGCCGTCCCCCCAAATTTTTTTTTGATTAGGCTCATTTGAGATCCCAAAGCTAGCGAGGGGGTGGCCAAGCCGAACGCCGTCCCCCGCTTTTTTTTTATTGGGCTCGTTTGAGAGCCCAAAGCTAGCGAGGAGAAGGCGAAGCCAAACGCCGTCCTCCAACTTTTTTTTGATTGGGATCGTTTGAGAGCCCAAAGTTAGCGAGGGGAAGGTGAAGCCGAACGCCGTCCCCCAACTTTCTTTGATTGGGCTCGTTTGAGAGCCCAAAGCTAGCGATGGGAGGCGGTTTAACGCCGCCCCTAACTTTTTTTTGACTGGCCTGCTTGAGAGCCCAAAGCAGCGAGGGGAGGCGGTTTAACGCCGCCCCTAACTTTTTTTATTGGGCTCGTTTGAGAGCCCAAAGCTAGCGAAGGGAAGGTGAAGCCGAACGTCGTCCCCCATCTTTGTTTGATTGGGCTCGTTTGAGAGCCCAAAGCTAGCGAGGAGGAGGCGAAGCCGAACGCTGTCCCTCAACTTTCTTTGATTGGGCTCGTTTGAGAGCCCAAAGCTAGTGAGGGAGAGGTGAAGCCGAACGCTGTCCCCCCCATTTTGCGCGAATGAGTGCGATGTGAGACGTCTCTCCGTCGGGGCAAGGCACTCGAGGCGGGAGAGTCCCTAGTCACCGAGGCAGGGCCTCCCGAACGGCTAGGGTTTTGCGTGAATGAGCGTGATGTGAAGTGTCTCTCTGCCGAGGCAAGGAACTCGAGATGGGAGACTCCCTAGTCGCCGAGGTGGGGCCTCTGGAATGACTAGGGTTTTACGCGAATGAGCGCGATGTGAAATGTCTCTCCACCGAGGCAAGGAACCTGAGGCAGGAGACTCTCTAGTCGCCGAGGTAGGGCCTCCAAAATGGCTAGGGTTTTGCGCGAATCAACGCGATGTGAAATGTCTCTCCGCCGGGGGAAGGCACTCAAGACGGGAGACTCCCTAGTCGCCGAGGCAGGGCCTCCGGAACGGCAAGGGTTTTGCGCGAATGAGTGCGATGTGAAATATCTCTCCGCCGAGGCAAGGAACTCAAGGCGGGAGACTCCCTAGTCGCCGAGGTAGGGCCTCCGGAACGGCTAGGGTTTTGCGCGAATGAGCGCGATGTGAAATGTCTCTCTGTCGAGGCAAGGAACTCGAGGCGGGAGACTCCCTAGTTGCGGAGGTAGGGCCTCCGGAACGGCTAGGGTTTTGCGCGAATGAGCGCGATGTATAATGTCTCTCTGCCGAGGCAAGGAAGTTGAGGCTGGAGACTCCCTAGTCGCCGAGGCAGGGCCTTCGGAATGGCCAGGGTTTTGCGCGAATGAGCGCGATGTGAAATGTCTCTTCGCCGAAGCAAGGAATTCGAGGCGGAAGACTCCCTAGTCACTGAGGCAGGGTCTCTAGAACGGCTAGGGTTTTGCGCGAATGAGCGTGATGTGAAATGTCTCTCAGCCAGGGCAAGGCACTCGTGGTGGGAGACTTCCTAGCCACTGAGGCAGGGCCACCGGAACGGCTAGGGTTTTGCGTGAATGAACGCGATGTAAAATGTCTCCGCCCAGGCAAGGAACTCGAGGCGGGAGACTCCTTAGTCGCCGAGGCAGGGCCTCCAGAACGGCTAGGGTTTTGCGCGAATGAGCGCGATGTGAAATATCTCTCCACTGCAGCAAGGAACTCGAGGCGGGAGACTCCCTAGTTGCCGAGGCAGGACCTCCGGAACGGTTAGAGTTTTGCGCGAAGAGCGCGATGTGAAATGTCTCTCTGCTGAGGCAAGGAACTCGAGCCGAGAGACTCCCTAGTCGTGGAGGCAGGGCCTCCGGAACGGCTAGGGTTTTGTGCGAATGAGCGCGATGTAAAATGTCTCTCCACCGAGGCAAGGAACTCGAGGCGGGAGACTCCCTAGTCGCTGAGGCAGGGCCTCCGGAACGGCTAGGGTTTTGCGCGAATGAGCGTGATGTGAAATGTCTCTCTGCTGAGGCAAGGAACTCAAGACGGGAGACTCCCTAGTCGTCGAGGCAGAGCCTCCAAAACAGCTAGGGTTTTGCATGAATGAGCACGATGCAAAATGTCTCTCCGCCGTGGCAAGGAACTTGAGGTCAGAGACTACCTAGTCACGGAGGCTGGGCCTCCGGAACTGCTGGGGTTTTGCGCGAATGAGCGCGATGTGAAATGTCTCTTCGCTGAGGCAAGGAACTCGAGGCGGGAGACTCCCTATTCGCTGAGGCAGGGCCACCGAAATGGCTAGGGTTTAGCGCGGATTTGCGTGATGTGAAATGTCTCTTCGACGAGGCAAAGAACTTGAGGCGGGAGACTCCCTAGTCACCGAGGCAGGGCCTCCGGAACGGTTAGGGTTTTGCACGAATGAGCGCGATGTGAAATGTCTCTCCGCCGGGGCAAGGCACTCGAAGCGGGAGAGTCCCTGGTCGCCGATGCAGGGCCTCCGGAACGGCTAGGGTTTTGCGCGAATGAGCACGATGTGAAATGTCTCCCCACCGAGGCAAGGAACTCGAGGTGGGAGACTCCCTCGTCGCCGAGGCAGGTCCTCCAGAACGACTAGGGTTTTGTCCGAATGAGCGCGATGTGAAATGTCTCTCCACCGAGGTAAGGAACTCGAGGCAGGAGACTCCCTAGTCGCCGAGGCAGAGCCTCCAGAACGGTTTGGGTTTTGCGCGAATGAGCGCGATGTGAAATGTCTCTCCGCCGAGGCAAGGAACTCTCAGCGGGAGACTCCCTAGCTATGGTGGCAGGGCCTCCGGAATGGCTAGGGTTTTACGTGAATGAGCGTGATGTGAAATATCTCTTCGCCAAGGCAAGGAACTCGTGGCGGGAGACTCCCTATTCGCTGAGGCAGGGTCTCCGGAATGGCTCGGGTTTTGCGCGAATGAACGCGATGTGAAATATCTCTCCGCCGAGGCAAGGCACTTGAGACAGGAGACTCCCTAGTCGTCGAGGCAGGGCCTCTGGAACAGCTAGGTTTTGCGCGAATGAGCGCGATCTGAAATGTCTCTCCACCGAGGCAAGGAACTCGTGGCGGAAGTCTCCCTAGTCGTGGAGGTAGGGCCTCCGGAACGGCTAGGGTTTTGCACGAATGACTGCGATGCGAAATGTCTCTCCACCGAGGTAAGGAACTCGAGGCGGGTGACTGCCTAGTCGCGGAGGCATGACCTTTGGAACGGCTAGGGTTTTGCGCGAATGAGCGCGATGTGAAATGTCTTTTCGCCGAGGCAAGGAACTCGAGGCGGGAGACTCCCTAGTCGCCGAGGCAGGGCCTCTAGAATGGCTAGGGTTTTGTGCGAATGAGCGCGATGTGAAATGTCTCTCCGCCGAGGAAGGAACTCAAGATGGGAGACTCCCTTGTCGCTGAGGCAGGGCCTCCGGAACGGCTAGGGTTTTGCGCGAATGAGCGCGATGTGAAATGTCTCTCCGTCGGGGTAAGGCACTCGAGGCGGGAGACTCCCTAGTTGTCGAGGGAGGGCCTCCGGAACGGCTAGGGTTTTGCGCGAATGAGCGCGATGTGAAATGTCTCTCCACTGCAGCAAGGAACTCGAGGCGGGAGACTCCCTAGTTGCCGAGGCAGGACCTCCGGAACGGTTAGAGTTTTGCGCGAAGAGCGCGATGTGAAATGTCTCTCCGCTGAGGCAAGGAACTCGAGCCGAGAGACTCCCTAGTCGTGGAGGCAGGGCCTCCGGAACGGCTAGGGTTTTGTGCGAATGAGCGCGATGTAAAATGTCTCTCCACCGAGGCAAGGAACTCGAGGCGGGAGACTCCCTAGTCGCTGAGGCAGGGCCTCCGGAACGGCTAGGGTTTTGCGCGAATGAGAGCGATGTGAAATGTCTCTCCGTCGAGGCAAGACACTCGAGGCGGGAGACTTCCTAGTCGCCGAGGCAGGGCCTCCGGAACTGCTAGGGTTTCAAGGGTGAGGCAGTGTGCGTCGGGGCTCGGGGCCATGCGCGGCGTCTTTGTTGCCACGGTGGTGGGGTTATTGATGCTGCCACCCTTGCGAACTTATACACTTCACGCTCCGGAGAGTGAGATAGTTTGCGCCGGGGCTCAGGGCCATGCGCGGCGTCTTTGTTGCCACGGTGGTGGGCTTATTGATGCTGCCACCCTTGTGGGCTTATACACTTCACACTCCGGAGAGTGAGATAGTGTGCGCCAGGGCTCGGGGCCATGCGCAACGTCTTTGTTGCCATGGTGGTGGGCTTATTGATGCTATCATCCTTGTGGGCTTATACACTTCACACTCCGGAAGAGTGAGATAGTGTGCGCCGGGGCTCGGTGCCATGGGTGGCTTTTTTTTAGGCCGAAGCACCCCTATGGGTCAAAGGCCTCTTCGCACCTGGGCCGAAGGCCATCATCGGCCAAAGCACTCGCCCTTTGGGCCAAAGGTAGCTTCGTACTTGGGCCAAAGCCCATCGTGGGCCGAAGCGCTCATTCGCCCTTTTGGGCTAAAGACTGCTTTGCCCCTTTGGAAACCTAGTGGCGGCGGCTGCGAAGGGTCTTTGGGCGGCCGGAGGAGAGCTGGGGGTGGAGTCAGCCGGAGGCCGGAGCGACTTCGGCGACAGGAGAACCGCCGGAAGTGGCCCGTGGTGGGAGCGGAGCCGACGAAGGGGGGCGAAGGCTGCCCAAAGTGGTCGTGGTGCTTCGGAGGTGTTGATTCGTCTGGGATGGTGGGCTTGAGGCCTCTGGCTGTTAGTGTGCTCACGCAGAGGAAGGGTCGGAGCCGGGGGCGCCCCCCTTCGTGCGGTTGTGGAGGGCTCCAGAGGATGCCGTGCGGGCGACGAAGGCGGTGACCCGAGGGGGCTCCGGAGGCGCTGCGTGGATGGCGAAGTGGTGGTCGGTGGAGCCTCGCTCCCAAAGGGGCTAAAGATGTCGAAGGCGAGGGGGCTTCGGGTGGCCGGTTGTGCCTCGCTCCCGAAGGGGCCGAAGATGTCGGAGGCGAGAGGGTGCGGTGTCCTAGAGGCGCTGCGTGGGCGGTGAAGTGGTGGACGGTGGGGCCTCGCTCCTGAAGGGGCCGAAGATGTCGGAGGCGAGGTGGCTCCGGGTGGCCGGTGAAGGCGTGTTGGAGGGGAGGGGGCTCCGGGTGGCCGGCGAAGGCGTGTTGGAGGCAAGGGGGCTCCGGGTGGCCTGCGAAGGCGTGTTGGAGATGAGGGGGCTCTGGGTGGCCGGTGGTGCCTCGCTCCCGAAGGGGTTGCTCCGGAGGGTCTTCGGACCGGAGGCGAAGCTCCCGACTGCTCCTGCCAAATTTGCGGGATGGGGGCTTCGGCCGAAATTTTGCTTCGGGCGAAGGGGGCTTCGACTGAAAGTTCACTTCGGGCGAAATTGGCTTCGACTGAAAGTGGGCTTCGGTCGATGTGTCTCGAGCTCCTCCCGTGTGTGTAGCTTCTTGTTCGGTCCGCATGGATGGCGCCAACTGTCGTAGCATGAAAAGGCTAGACAGTGGGTACAAAGTACCCTTTGTCTTGGGAGAAGACCGAAAGGGAGGAGCCAAAGACACAAGTAGTGTGTGAGTTGCATTATGAGCGTGTGTATGAGAGAATGAGCCATCCCCCTTGTACATGCCCTTGGGGCCTTATTTATAGAAGGGCAAGAAGGGACATTTACCTTCTTGCCCTCACAATGTTGAGAGAGAGAGGGTATTTAGGTACATTTGCCTAAATACGTTATACAGACTAATTCTACATATGTACAGTATCTTTGACGGCATATCGGTATTCCTAACGACCCTAGGGTGTGGGGGCACCACTTAGTGCCCTGCTACGACAGTTACAGTTATAGTCCTAGCCTTCTTCTCTAGTTTGGAATAGTTACATTTATGATTGGGAAAATTAGGTCAGTGACATCCTAATTGTCGAGATTTAGAGAAACGACATTGTATTTGTAGTTGATTGCCTAATAACACCACGAACAGCAAAAAATTAGAAAAATAACACCCGCATGGTAAAATGACGTTTTTGTCCTCTCTCTTTGCATCCCCTCTTTCTTCTCTGACTTCACTCTCTCCCCCTCTTCTTCAACCGAGCTATGTCACCTCCCCCGAGCCGTGTCACCTCCCCCGAGCCGTGTCGCCTCCACCGCCGGTCTCAAAGCATGCCTCCATTCTTGCGATCCCACACATTGCGTCGGTCTCCAAACTGCATGTGTTGGTGTGCTTTCATGGCACATGCAATGGGCGTAACCGCCTCGCACCCGGTCTCAAGCGGCGTAATCTCCGAGTGGCGGTCTTTGCTTCCACATGAGACTCAGCCAGAGAGAGAGACCTCAAGAGGAGACACCGGAGCTGGGGGAGAAGGGGGCAATTGTGTCTTTATGCTAAATTTGTGATGGAATATTATCTTAGAGTGTTGTTTTCCAAATTTTCTAGCCTTTTGGATGTTATTTAGTAGTCAAGTTCCATTGCGATGTTATTTATCTAATTTCGACTTTTTATGATGTTACTAACCTAACTACCCCTATATGATATGTTTGACGAATTGGAGCCATTAATCATGTTGAGACAGTGCAACTGTGCTTAATTCCTGCAACAAATTGTTCCTGCTGATCTAGGGAGCATGTTGTGAAGATTGTTCTGATGCCAAAACCTGAATCTCTTGAGGCCATTTAAGGCATATCTATCTATTTCCAAGCTGCAACTACAAATAGAGAAGAAAACATGTCTCATATTTTCATTGCTTTTGGAAATGTCTCTTTTGGGAAATTTTGATTAAGACGGTTCACTATTCAGAGCTTAAAGGTATTTGTTAAGCAGAGCATGGGAGTGGATATGCTAGCCAACCTTCAGAACAAGGAATTTTTGGCCGTATTGGCACGTTTGCGCACCGTATGTATAGAAATGGTCATCACAATTTTTTTGTGCAAATTTGGTCATATCATTACATGACATTTGTCTTGATTCTTGCCCGCCACGTGTGCTCCATTAGGGTTAGGGTTAAATTAGGGTTAGGGTTTCGGGTGTTCGTAGGAATTTTAAAATATAGCAAAAGAATTCATAAAATTATAAAATTTTATGTGGAGCCTCCTGACACAGTGTACTTGTGTAAATTTTTCATAATTTTATTCTTTCAGGATTTTTCTCGCATTTTCTTTAACGTGTACTGTTTGTACGATTTTGTAATGTAGAAAATGAGCTCAAAAAATTATGAATTTTATTTTGAAGGCTCCTCACTAGTGGACTTGATTGTGTAATATTTCGATAATTTTATATGTCTCAAAAAATGAAGAATTTAGGTCACGAAGATTATGATTTTAGGTTTCATGATTTCATGTGACTTGGAATGTATAGAAAAAAAGCTGCATTGCAACTCCATTGGACATGTCGATATACAATATGCCATAGGAGTACACACATAACAACCAAGATACCCGTACAATTATAGCAAAATAAATTATGAATACGAATATCCCAAAACATAATCGCATACACACGAGACACAACATAGCTCAGTCGTCTGAGCCACTGCTCTTTGCCTGTTGCGGTTGCATCCGCGTGCGCAGCCTTTTCTTGCGCCGAGCATGTCTCGTGGGATATGTCAGCCGGTCCAGAGGCTGCGTGTCAGTTCGGAGAGGGCACGGAGACCATTGAGTGGGCAGAAGTGGACCAGTAGGCTGAGTCTGACCCAGCAGAGTCTGATAACCATACATGTCCTGATGAGGCATGTCGACCTGGGGGACACCTCCGAAGATGTCATGAGCGACGGACTCGAAAAATTCACTCCCAGGGTACCGTGCCTGCAACTCCGGTTGTGTAGATGAGCTCTGGCCTTGGACGTACGAGGTGCCAACCCACCCGGATAAGATCTGGCCTTGGACGTATGGTGGGACAGCGAACCTGGAGAAGCTCTGCCTTGCGTACGCTCCAAACCCTGGCTGCCATGCTCCAAACCCTGACACTCTGTACTGCTCCCTAGTAGGAGCTGCGAGGCCCGTATCATCATCATTAGTCATCGTGAACTGGCCATCACCCCCATGGTCAACTGAAGGCTGCAAGACGGAACGATATTAGTACAGATAAACACTCGGGATGTGAACTGAGAATCTCGTACCTCCTCGATGTGCAGCATAGATGACCGAAGGGGAGTGCTAGTCTATGTACCGAATGCGGACGATAGAAGTGAATCATCCTGACAGACCTACGACGGGAGAATGACATGATGTTAGCGCAACATAAGGCATAACCGAAAAACAAAATGTAGATTCGTACAAAACTTACCTCCCCGCCGCTCTGGGCCGCAGGTGACCGATAGGGAACACTACGATGCTAGCTGGACTCGCTAGGTCGTGGTGACCTAGCAGGTGAGTGCGGCCCCCACTTGGTGTCCGATGCACAGGACATCGTATGTCGAATGTCCGCATCTCAAGTTCTTTATTATCTTCTTCATCTCTGCTGAGATTTGCTTCAATTTTTTTATCCCACCAGTCTTATGTTTGGACGCGCTATGGTGGCCTTCGATGCACTATGGACGCACTACACCCGCTCTAACTGTAGTTACATATGTAACATGTTCATTAATGAAGAGTACGAATGTCATCAATGAAACGACTAGAGGTTGTAAGTGTCTTACGGTGTCGTCACACCGCGAAGCGCTGTGACGATCGTACGTACGGCGGAGGCTCTCTTGGTGCGTCTCTGATGTCACCAGCTTTGAGCGCTCTGATGGAGGAATGGTGAGTCTTGCGTGCGTCCGTGGCACGTACCACTCCAAGTACGCACCGTACGTCTCAGAGTCGTATGAACGCCGCTCATTCCATACATCCATGTGCGCCCTGTCCCTTCATGCTGTAGTCTACTCCTCCTGGACCAGGCACCAGTCCTGAATATGCCCACCCGCCCTCAATTGCCTGCATTTCCAGAAGGATTGATGTTAGAAAAGAAGACGTAAATACTGTAAATATTACTCGGATGAAGTTTGACTCACAGGTGTACGGTTCACTGCAGGAACATGCCATCGGGGGGGGCACGACCTGGTATGCACCAAACTATCACATTACGCGCTGCGACGCATAAGGCTCCACCATATGTGTGAACACCAGTGACGGTCCAGCATCCATAACCTGATGTCCTGGGTGCATTGCACGAACAGCCCGTGCGGCGCTATCGTGCGCATAAAATCTGGATACCATGGACACCAGATGATGTCGCTCTCATGCAATGACTCGAACTCGTTGTGGTACAATGAGTAGCACCTCACCGGCCTGTCCTTGGCCCAGAGCAGACGGCCAGCAGTCCACCGTGAGATAATGGTGGGCCCATCTATCACATCGATCGGGGGGCGTACGGGTGCACCACTGTCTGCATGGACAGCCGCTCAACTGGAAAGTGCTCCCAACTCCATAGCTACAGAGCACGAAATGACTGGTGGGGGTACCACCGTCTTGCAGGCGATCGACCCCACTATCTCGAGGCATCGGTCCAGCCCTCGCGTCAACCAATGACTCGGTGAGACGGATGTAGCTAGGGTAGCAAAAATTGCCCTGTGTGGTTGAAAACAAGAGCCAACCAAAGAGCTGAAGAAGATAAGCAACGAGATGCATCCTAACGATCTCGTCAGGTGCACCCTGTGGGCAATAACCAAACTGCGTTAACCAAGTCCGGGGGACGCCATGTGCACCCTCTGGGAGAGGTTGGCCGAACCGCTGCTCCAGTGTGGCCTTCCAGTGCGCCGACGGAGGGCCCGAAACAAGTGGCTCACCCTGGATCAAGAGACCGGTGATAAATGAGACGTTCTGCAAGGTGATTATCATCTCACCCTACCGAATGTAGAAGGTGTACGTCTCGGGCATCCACCTATCGACAAGTGCCGACAGCAGACTGACGTCTAGGATGAACCGGCGTTCGAGGGACACCATCCTCGCAAGGGGCAACAAGCCCGTGTCCTGGAGGATCGGGACGTAGCGATCGTTCAGCTCCCAGGAATCCCTCCCCGCCCGAAGCTGCAGGGGCGAAGGGCCATCGGCGATCCACAGCTTGCACTGGTGGTCCTCATCGTAGAAGTGTTCCTACAATATAACAAGCATTACGCTCAGTGTAATTAGAATTAGTCTACTACATTGCTGAAGGCATCCCCTATAATATCCAGTTCATAGCAATAATGAGCAGTCTTATTCTCTCACAAGAACTCTTTGCCATTTTCCTTTTTTTTATTTCATAAGATCGACGACTCGATCGTCGACAGCTGGCGCCGTCCGTGGGGAAAGGCTATTAAAAGTGGTCGTGGAAGTTTACCTCGATTGCCATATCATCATATTCAGCAAAAATAGAGTCGAGACTTGTCTTTGTTTGACGGTCCAAAATTCTTCCCCAAGCTTCATTAAGATCTTCATCTTTGAAGATTCGGAAGCGATGAGAAAAGACGACTCGGAGAGGAGAATTCCCAGTAGGAGTCGGAACCTGCTGAGATTCGTCAGGAACCACCACCTCTGCAGGTGGGGTTGGAGCCACCATAGGTTCCTGAGTAGGCACTGGCACTGCCACCTGCTCGGAGGCTAGCTCGACCTCTTCCTCTCTAGGAGCTTTCTCCTGAGGGGTGCTCTGGTCGAAATCGATCGGAATGCTAGAGGATCTACAATGAAAAGAAGAAAAAAAGCTCAAGACTCTTAAAACACTGGAGGTAGGTACTTACATAAGTCCTTTCATGTATACGTACATAGTCGTTTTCTTGGTTTTTAGTTTCAAGCGCGCTGAAGTAAAATCAGTCGCGCATGCTTTCCTTTTCTTTTATTCGACCAACTTTACTAGTCTTGAACCGGTAGGGCTGGTCAGACCCCTCATGTCTTCCAACTAGAGGTCGAAAAAAATAGCCTCGACCAGTTGATCGAGAACAAGATCCCTGACCATCTAGTCGGAGGGTGTGGATTCGTCGATCTCCAAAACAGTTACTTCAGTAGCACCTGGTAGGTCCTGATCGACCACATTGGGGTCCACGACAACCACCTAAATTAACAATCAAAATTAGTTAGGTGATGAAAATCCTTCATCTAGAATATACATTTCTGTCCAAGTTACCTACCTCTACAGAACCACCATCTTAGGTGGTCCTAGGAGTGGTTGGAGCGTCAATAGGCTCACAACTTTCGGTGGCTTCATTGATCCTCAATCCGACTGACTGCATATCAAAGAGGATTTACGGTAAAACTGATCGAAAAACATACAAAATATGAAAAGTGGTTGATATTTTTACCTTCAGCCTCTCAGCTCTCTCGTTTGCGGAAACAACAGCTAAAATTTGAGGGAAATCAGCCTTCTCGCCAAGCTTTCCGGCGCAGATCATTTTGACTTAGCTTCTGATCTCATCAGGAGACAGAGCTGTAAGGGTAAACAAGGGACTTTAGGATCACAAAAGTAATCAACTAATATAAGCAAACGGGTCAGAATATTTAAGGACTTACCCTCCTTGGAATCTTTGGTCATGTCGTCATGACCAATGTACCAGAGCATCGAATGTGCTCAGGCCTTTATGGGGCTAATCCGACGCATGGAGAAATCCCTTACCACGTGCTAGGAGGTTAAACCCCTGACACTAAGGAGTTGGATGGCTTCAACCCATCTCCCTATTTTCCCCCATCTCCACGGAGGAGCGCCATTCTGGATTCTCGACCGCCTTCTTACTAGTTGACGAGGATTAAAATCTCTGTGTATTACTTTAATACATAATAAAAGACCATATGTCTTCGTGGTCGCAACCCCTAAGGCTAACGACCCTTGTGGTCGTAAGGATTCCAGAGATTACATAATAAGTATCCTGGTCGGATGAGATCATGTACCCAGTCCCCGACCAGATAACTGCTCATAGAAGCAATGAACTGGCATTCGAATCTAACTCCGAGTATATTCCTTACCGTGTGATGAATGGAACACGTGTTATATTTGTTCCATACCATGTGACGTTTCATGGTCCTAAGACAATGACAACAATCACCCTACGGATTGAGTGTCTCACAGACACACAACCGCCGAACTGTTGGTACTTTATCAACCGCTGCCTCGTTCTGACTAGTCGTGACACTTCCAACAGGCGTCTCTTCAAGGAATAACTGCCACCTCTTCGACGGTTACTTAAAGATGGAGCACGGAGGACAGTGGGCATTGGATTGAAGCACTGCAATCGGCATTAGATTCACATTTCAAGTCTGATTCCACAAGATAGCAAGCATTATGCTCAGTGTAATTAGGATTATTCCACGACCTTGTCGAGGGCACCCCCTGTAATAGCTAGTTCATAGAAATAAAAGAGCAGTCTCATTCTCTCCAAAGAACTCTTGGCCATTTTCCTCTATTTATTTCGTAAGATCGGTGACTCGATCATTGACAGCTGGTTCTGTCCGTGGGGAAGAAGGTGTTGAGTTCTTGAGGATTACTTCGCTCAAGCATTCCTTATGTAGTTCCTTTGCTCCATTATCGCTCATGCGAACATGGTAGGGACTTAGGATGAGGAAAACTGGTTCGACCTAGCGGACTACTCTAACCTCGACATAGACGCATGCATTCACGCCATGAAAGAAAATAGGATGTCATCATCCTCCTCCTCTTCTGCCAGCTCGCTAGTCGCAAAGATTGACGAAATCGACCGGATGGATGAGGATACACTACCACCAACAATGGCGCTCTCAGAGGAACCGCTTGTTCCGACCAGTTCGGAATGTCCGAACACCTCTGCAAGCCCGGTCGATCCGACCGGCAGAGGCGGCAATGGGAGCCCAGCGCTGTAATCAGATGGTCTATGTACTCTCGATATTGTCATGGGCGACCAGTATTCACCAATGGCTCCTATGTATTCTAGGGGCCAAGCAACATCTAGTAAAGGTATCGATGAAGTTATCACTGATTGTAGGCCAAGTGGGTATGGTGAAACTCAGCATACGGTCGGTAATCCGTCGGATCAGGCTAAGTCCACCATAAAGCCCACCAGAGGTAGTAATCCCCGATCGCTCCCCATTGTGGAGGCTCCTTGCGGAAGCACTGGAAGGCTCTCCCTTAGCTACGATGGGAGTTCCTCGAAAGATCATTGTTGGCACCACGAAGTTAACACAATTAGAGATACGAATCCGGATGCCATGCACGATCATCCACGGGTTAACTCACCACCACCTGCTGGTGGAGATGGTACGGGCGCTCAAGCACCAACTACCGCAGGCAACCGAGCTAATGGACATGTATCAGTTAATTCACCTGTTCCTACCCTATCACGAGTAAGGAATCAGGCAGGGCCAACTGAAAGGTTGAGGGAAAACACGATTCATCGGATGCCCACTGCAAGCAGAAATCTGCCACGACCTTTGGTAACGATACAAAACCTGCAACGAGTTCGAGATATCTTGAATAATCCAAACCCTGCTTTAGCAGGAACTCCAGGTTATGTTCAGCTTGCATGTCAGGTGTCGGAGATCCTCCAACAAACCATGCAGCGTACAGAAATGTACCGGGAGTAGAGGAATTCACAAAGTCACACGATGACCTTGTCCCATTGCTCCTCTCTCAGTAGAGGACAGCATGGTTGAGCAGAGAATCGATCAACACCAAGACCCTCTCGTAGGTTCTGACCAGGAAATCACGAGGGAAGACGGCTCTTCATAGCAGCCACTCCTCCTTCTCGTCAAGAGGAATGACTACTTAATTCAGGGGATCTCAGGCATCATCTGAACCAGGTAGGTGCTCAAAGATGTTATCATAACATCCACAACCGGGTTGGGACACCGGATCCTAGATATGTAAATATTAGGAATCGATCCCCGATTGACTATAATCTAGCTCCTTTTCAGAGAAGGCGTCATGACTCCATTACGGGCTACCGAGCGTTCTCAGTAGGTCTCTAAGCTGTTCGTTGGCCGGATAGGTTCCGACCTGCCAACATAGAGAAGTTCAATGGGACTCAGAACCCATTAGAATTTCTTCAAATTTATTCTACTGCCATCAAGGCCGCTGGTGATGGCAAATTATTTGCCCACGGTCCTTGAAGGGTCTGCTCGGTCGTGGTTACTTAATCTACCAGTCGAATCTATCTATACTTGGGAGAAGTTCTGTGATACTCTGATTACCAACTTTCAAGGGACGTACGACCGCCCCGGAAAGGAGGATGATCTTTATCGAATGAAGCAGAAAACCAATGAAACTCTTCGATAGTATATCAAGAGATTCAATCAGGTTCAAAATTCCATCCCAGAGATCGCAAAATCTTCTGTCATATAGGGTTTCAAAGCAGAGCTGATGAATCATCGGTTTACGGAGGATATTGCAATAAATCCTCCACGAACAACCATCGAACTTTTCGACATGGCAGACAAGTACGCTGCCACTAGTGAAGCGGTCGAATGGTATGAAGCTATCAATTGAAAAGATAAAGATCCCCAGTCGAGTCGGGAGAAACAAGAAAAGAAGAACAAGAAGTCTCTCAAGAACAAGAAGAATCGCAAGTCCAACAACAAGGAAGTCCTCGTGATTCCAGAAAAGTATACAAAGGGCAAGAAAGATTTCATTGGTCGGAACAAAGCTAAGGCTCCGACCAGTGACTTAAAAAAAACTTAGAAGTGGTGTCCACTTCACAAGACAACAGGGCATGATTTGTGCACTTATCAGGCCTAGCAAAGTAAACTGAAGGATTACTACTCAGGTAAAGGACCCTTCCCCTCCATAACAGAATTGGGAGAACCAAGATCCAAGAAGGACAAAGATGGTGATGAAGAGATGGACTATTGGGAGAAACAGCATACGGTGGATATGATCTTCGGAGGATCCTCCTCGTACGATTCGAGACGTCATCTGAAGGCCATGGAGCGGGAGGTCAATCTTGCCGAGTCTCCGATCACCGTCAAGCCATCCAGGTGGTCCGAAATTGTAATCTCCTTCAGCAAAGAAGACTGCCTCATCTCGTCAACTCGACCAGGTAGGTTTCCTATCGTAGTTGAACCTACTATTAACAATTGTAAAGTTAATCGAGTCTTAATAGACGGAGGTAGTTCTTTAAATATTTTATTTGCGGGAGCATTGGAAAAGATGTAGATCCCCATATCCAAGGTAAAACCTGTGAAATATGCCTTCCACGGCATAGTTTCTGGTTCTACTGCTAAACCGATAGGACAGTTGTTCCTATCGGTTACATTCGGAAGACCTGACAACTTCCGAACAGAGAAAATTCTATTTGATGTGGTGGATTTCGAAACCGAATACAATGGAATCCTCGGTCGTCCAGCTCTAGCGAAATTCCTAATAGTCACGCACTACGGTTATCAGAGTCTAAAGATGCCAGGACCAAAAGGTGTCATCACAGTTCGAGGAGACCGAAAAATAGCTTATGCATGTGATCAGAAGTCCTTAGAACTGGTCGATGGGCTTTCGACCAGGGAAACTAATCCACCTACCATGCATGTCAAGCACTCGAGGCCAAAGATGGTGCCAAAGCCTTCCAACCAGACCAAGGAGGTGTCACTCGGCAAAGGTGCTCCTCTGGAAAGCACCAACATTCCATCTGGGTCAAGAAACGCTAACGCGTCTGACCGAAAGGTACTGGTCGGGGCAGGACTCAACCTCAAATAGGAAGAGTCGTTTGTCTCCTTCCTCCGAGCAAATAAGGACGTATTCGCCTGGCAGGCGTTCGACACGCCCGGAGTCCCCGGGGAGATGATTGAGCACATGCTAGCTCTCCAGCCTGACAAAAAACCGGTCAAGCAGAAGCTAAGTCGTTTTGCACCTGATCGGAAGGAGGCAATCCAGTCGGAGATCAACAAGCTCCTCAAGGCTGGGTTTATTCGTGAAGTCGACCACCCAGATTGGCTCGCTAACCCTATAATGGTTAGAAAAAGAAATAGGAAATGGCGAATGTGTATTGACTTCACATATCTTAATAAAGCTTGTCCGAAGGATAACTTTCCCCTTCCACGCATAGATCAACTTGTAGACTATACTTCCGGGTGTGAGTTGTTAAGTTTTTTAGATGCATACTCAGGGTACCACCAGATTAATATGAGTAAAAACGATGAAGAGAAAACTTCTTTCATCACTCTATATGGCACTTACTGCTATGTTAAGATGTCATTTGGTCTAAAAAATGCTTGTGCAACTTTCCAAAGGTTGATGCAGAAAACCGTTAATCCTCAGATAGGTCAAAATTTAGAAGCCTACATTGATGACTTGGTCGTAAAAAACATCAACACTGGCGACCATATTTTCGACCTACACGAGACTTTCAATAACTTAAGAAGGCATAACCTTAAGTTAAATCCAGAGAAGTGTGTGTTCGGAGTTTCTTCTAGAAAGCTTCTTGGGTTCCTAGTTTCGGTTAGAGGAATTGAAGTAAACCCAGCAAAAATTTCGGCCATCGACGGATCGCCCTCGACCTAAAGAAGGAAGTCCAAAACTAGCGCTTTTATGGCGGCTAAGTCGTTTCATAGCACGGTTAGGTGAAAAAGGACTCCATTTCTTCAAACTTCTTCGAAAACACGGAAGTTTCGAGTGGACTAAAGAGGCAGATGATGCCTTTAAAGAACTTAAGAAGTACCTTACAAGTGCCCCAATCTTAGTCTCTCCAAGATTAGGGGAAACATTGCTGATTTACGTGGCTGCAACGCCGCAAACAGTCAGCGGTGTATTGGTCGTTGAACGTGAAAACATCCGACGACTGGTATATTACATAAGCGAAGTCTTACATAGACCAAAGGAATGATATCCACAGGTACAAAAGTTGCTATATGGTCTCCTTATGGCTTCAAGGAAACTAAGGCATTACTTTCAGGCCCACAAAGTGGTCGTACCAACCGGATATCCCTTGGGTCAAGTCCTTAGAAACAGGGAATTATCAGGACGAATAGCAAAATGGGCGGTCGAGCTTGGGGTGTTCGACCTGCATTTCATCTCACGAACAGCAATCAAGTGTCAGGCAATAGCAGAATTCATTTTCGAATGGATAAACCTTGAACCCACCCAAGGGCCCGAGTATGAACACCACGACAAGTGGACAATGTACTTTGACGGTTCTTTGATGCTCAAAGGCTTGGGTGCTGGAGTTGTCTTGATATCCCCTACTGGCGAACACATCAAGTACGCCATCCAGTTAAACTTTCCTACTATAAACAATGTTGCAGAATATGAGGGTTTACTGGCAGGACTCCGAGCAGCTCGTGCACTCGGGATTTGCATATTACTAGTGAAAGGCGATTCTCAACTAGTAGCGAATCAAGTCGGGAAAGTGTATCAATACTCAAGTACCAAGATGTCATCTTATCTGACGGAAGTATAGAAACTCGAAAAGCACTTCTTCAGTTTCCAGATCCAACACATTCCTAGAAAGGAAAACTTTCTGGCAGATCAATTGGCACAGATGGCCTCCATCAGGTCACCTATCCCGCCCGGAGTTTTTCTCGAGCAACTCGATTCACCCTCAGTGGTCGAGCATTTCGAGGACATAGATGTTCCACTAGAGGTCGTACAAATCAATCGTAAGAACATGGATGCTCCACAGGTCATACAACACGATCACAGTAGAGATTGGATGACATCGATCTATAATTATATTCAGCATGACATTATTCCTGAAGATGATGTAGAGGCTGATCGTATAGCTCAAAAAGCCAAATCATACACTTTGATCGGAAGTATCTTGTATAAACGGAGATCTCACGGAGTGTTGATGAGATGCATATCTCAAACGGATGGCATTAAGTTGCTATCCGACATTCATGGAGGAGTCTGTGGAGCACATCATTCCTACAGAACACTGGTCGGTAAAGCCTTCAGGTAAGGATACTACTGGCCAATTGCCCTTCATGATGCAAAAGAGCTCGTGATGAAGTGTGTACAATGTCAATTTCATAGTCGACAAGTACATCAATCGGCACAAGCTTTGCAAACCATACCTCTTTCTTAGCCTTTTGCAACCTAGGGACTAGACATTCTGGGACCTTTCCCAAGAGCACACGAGGGCTTCGAATTCCTTTTCATCATGATTGACACGTTCACGAAATGGATAGAAGCCGAGCCAGTTATTGAAACCACAACTGAAGCCGCTGAGAGGTTCCTCACAAAAAACATGATCACATGATTTGGTATACCTAGTCGTATAATCACAGACAACGGTACCCAATTCTCCAGCAGAAAATTTCAGGAATTCTGCGAGGATCTAGGTATCAAGATACATTTCGCTTCTGTCACTCATCCTCAGAGCAATGGAGCAGTTGAGCAGGCTAATGGTATCATAATGCAAGGAATAAAGTGCCGAGTACTCGACCAGTTAATCAAACAGTCAGGAGCTTGGGTTCAAGAACTTCCTTCTGTGTTATGGGCCGTTCGAACCATGACCAATCGTGTGACCGGTGAAACTCCATTTTTTCTGGTTTACGGTGCTGAAGCTATGCTTCCTCCAGAACTGAAAATTGGCTCTGCTCGAAATGATTGTTTTAGTGAGAATGATCAGATATAACGAAGACTCGACGATGTTAATTTCCTTGAAGAACGACGAAACCAAGCCCTCGTATGATCAGCGGTTCACCAACAAGCCATGCGAAGGTACCACAGTCATAAGGTGCAACCTCGTAGCCTAGCTGTAAGTGATCTGGTTTTACGATGAATTCAGAATCAGGATAATCGCAATAAACTGTCTCCCAAATAGGAAGGTCCATACACTGTGATCGAAGTCACGGACACAGTTGATGCGACTACTAGTCGAGACAGGCGTGTTTTGTCAAACTCTTGGAATATTGACCAACTGCGTAAGTTCTTTGTGTAAATGTATTTTCATTCTTTTCTTAAATTTTTTATAATAAAGATGCATTTCCTTTCCTTTGTGACAAATGATATTGTTTATATCTATCTCATCATCTGGTTTACATACTATTGTTGTCTAATTGGTCAGAGAAGACCAAATTCTCTCTGATATCCTTTCTTAAGGATCTCTATTACTCTATGGCTACGATATACAAGTCAAATGTTGTAAGGGTCCTAGTCGTGACCATTCAAACAATGGCTCTCATGCGCGATGAACACACTTTTCTTAAAGAAATATACGAGTAACAGGAGCATCACACAGACAATTACATATAGTACTTTACATGTTTAAAATTTCGGAGACTCATTCTGTACATTGAGTCGTTTTACGAGTCTCAATCGATAGAACGTGGTATAAAGCTATTAAAGTTTTTCTAGAAAGTTTTTGAGTTGGTTCTTTCGTTTGAGAGTGTTGCTTCGCTCTATCCCCTTAGTTCTTCTTATTCGTCTCTTTCCTATCCTTTGTCTCCTTTCCTAAACCTCTGGAATAACCGATAGATGGTAAACACCCGTCACTCTGGAAGTGGAACCAACACCAACAATGATGGAAGTGCCCCAATTCCACCACCACCAGCAATCAATGGATCAGAATGGCAGCAGATGATGGCCAATCAAAACCGTCTGATTAAACTGCTTTCTCAGTCTACCAACAACAATCAAGCCCGACAAGCTACAGCTTTCCAAGCTCCACCTCCATCACCCCAAAGGACCAGCATGTCAGAATTTATGAGGACACGTCTACCAACTTTTTCTAGCAACACAGAGCCCATGGATGCAGATGATTGGCTCCAGATGATTGGTAAGAAATTGGACATTGCTCAGTGCACCAACCATGAGAGGGTGTTGTTCGCTTCGCACCAACTCATGGGGCCAGCTTCTGAATGGTGGGACAACTTCAGCATCTCACATACTGATACTCAAGCCATCACCTGGAATGAATTTGTGCAAGCTTTCTACCGTGCGCATATTCCATCCGGCATGATGACCCTCAAGAAGGAGTTCCGCTCTCTACGCCAAGGCAACCTCTCGGTGAACGAGTACCTCCACAAGTTCAATCAACTGGCACGCTATGCACTGGAAGACGTTGCAAAAGATGAAGACAAGCAAGAAAGATTCCTTGAAGGACTCAATGATGATCTGTCTGTACAACTGATTTCCAGGATTATTCTGATTTCCAGCAGATGGTTAACAAGGCGATTCGTCAAGAAGGCAAGCACTAGGAGATGGAGAATCACAAGAGAAGAATGACTGCATAGAAGTTCAACCCTGGAGGCTTTCCTAAAGCTAGAGGGACTGCATCGCATCAAGCCAGATCCCAGCCAGCAACTTTAGCTAATACACCTGCAATAAATGACCCAGACAACTTGGAGTCTTCCAAAACACCTGAGGTGGCCAGCCACCAAAGGATTCATCCTATATTGCAGGCATCACGTGCTTCAATTGCCATGAGATAGGACATTATGCCAATAAATGTCCAAAGAAGCAGCAGGAAGCGAATCCATCTAACTCTGAAGTTCCAAAGGTCAACACCATGCAAGCAAACAGGAAGCCGCAGAATTCTGGAAAAGGACGTCTCTACAACATCATAGCTCAGGTCCTGCCCAATGAGGAGCAAGATGTGGACGACGACAACTCCAGTTGAAAACCTTGTATCCACAACTTTCTTTCTAGCCACTCCGAATCTCGGGGACAAGATTCCTTTTAAGGGGGGTAGTTTGTAACATCCCAAAGTTTTGTTACCAAAATAAAAATTAATAAAGTTATTATTTTATTGGATTTTCTGAAATTTGAAAGAGTTTTATTGCTTTCTTGAATTTCTAAAATTTTAAAAGTCAAAAATAAAATTTATTGAAGTTTTTGAAGTTTTCTTGGATTTAAAGTGAAAAATAAAAATTTAATTAATTTCTAGAATTTTCGGAGTTTTAAAAAGCATTTCCTAATTATTTTAAAGCCAAAATAAATTTATTTGCAAAATTAAAAGCCAACTTTAAGTTGAAAGTAATTTTATTAAGTCCAAAATGACTCTAGGAATTTACGTGAATTTTTCTAGAACTTTTGATTTTATTTACTATTTTCTAAAGCTTAAAAGAATTAATTGAATTATTTAAATTAATAAATCAAACTAAATCCCAAATCCTTCTTTGGGCCGAATCTCCCGTTCGGCCCATTTCTTCCACGCCCGCGCGGCCCATCTCCACCCGAGCCAGCCGCTCCACCCGCCTCTCTCTCACGTCACCGCCACACGGGTCCCACCCGCAGCCTCACGCGCCCCTTCTTCTTTCTTTCCTTCTTCTCCCCCGTGTCGTTCGCACGCAGGCGCCATTAGCGGCCTTGACGAGCTCCACAATCACCGCCAAAGAGTCCTCCGCTCCTCAAACGAGCGCGTGCATTGAAGCCCGCATTCCACGCTGTGGGGACCCCCGAGTTATTTCTGTAAGACCAAAGCATTCCTAGCCTTATGGAGATAACACTGGGTCTCTCGTGTGAATGAATTCCAACTTAACTCCATCTAAGCGAGAGGCTTTACCGAAAACTAGAGCCCCGATGATCATGTGTGCTGCACCTTTGCGAGCACTACATGATGATCGGTTCTCCAACAGTCTAAGCACTACACTTAGTGAGTTAAATCAGAATTCATAAAAAGCGAGCATGAGATCATGTTGGCTCCCAAGTAGGGGTGCAAATGGAACGGATAGTTCCCGACCGACCGACCGACCGAATGAATGTGGCCAAAATTCGGATTTTTTCCCGGATATCCGGATGTTTTTTCGGATTCGGGTATTTTTCACTGGATATAGATTCGGATTCGGATAGTTAGGTATCCGGTTTTTTCGGAACTATCCCGAAATAAAATCGGATATAACCGGCAACTATCTGAAATGCTATCCGAAAATTCACGCAACTGACGCGCGCAGGACATCTCCCGCCTCCCCCGCCGCCCCAAAACCAAAATCCCAAATCGGCTCGGCTCAGTCTCCCTCTCCCTCTCATAGTTGGAAGGCACCCGCCACGCCCTCTCCATCTCCTTCCTGATCCGTCGGCTACAAACCCTAACCCGCCTAGATCTCCGCCTCCTCCTCCGCCCGGCGAGGCCATCGCCGGATATCCTCGATGGCGTTAAGCGATCCTCTCGCATGAGAAGGCGCCGCCGCACACGGCGGCGGCGGCGGCCGCCGAACGCCAAGAAGGCCTCCATCGCCGTCCAGGTGGGCCGGTCATCACCCCGACGCGACCCGTCGCGCCTCGGTGATGCCGTGACGACCGCATCGCCGAGGCTATGAAAACCGGCCCGGCGGCTCGAGCACCGGACCCGCTTCCCGCTACGCCAAATTTATGCCCGCCATCGTCGACCACACGGCCATCCTCGCCTGGCGGAGACCTGTGTGACAACGCCGCTTAACGGACCTTACGTCGCCACGGAGTCCTCGCCGCCGCTGCTTTCGCCACCGCGTCGGCGTGTGGATCGACCAGGGGAGCAGTACGAGACGGAGGAGGCCTCGGTCGCGCATTTCGCCGAAAGCACATGCCGTTCAAGGGCACAGGAAGCGCAAAGACGCGTGCAACTCGAGCAGAGATCGAGGACATCGGCGCCACCTCAACGCCTACACGTCGCGGGAGTAGACGACATACTATGCCAAGGTGCTCGACAAGGACGTGCCTCGTCACCGGAGGTTCTCGCCGACATTATGCGTAACTCTACTCTCGACTGTGCCCGCATCGAGCGTGAGCGTGATGTGATCCTCCGAGAGATGGAGGAGGTCGATTCTCGATGCATAGATATTTGCTTGCTTTAAGCACTCCTTCCTCAGATTGCGATAATTACTGCTTAGGTAATTGGTTGGACATTTTATTGGGTGCCTTTATCTTAGATGCATTATGTATTATCTAGTGTATGATGAATAGCTCTTTCTTGTTGATTGCTATGTTTTTAACTAATCCACAAAGTTCGTCGAAAAAAAACAATATACATAGTCCCGATTTCTTTTCTTCTTCTTAATCTAGGCATTGTTATGAATCGGTATTTGTATCAACTTGGTGGCGCGATCTGCACTTACAAGCGCAGAAAATTAACATGTGCCATCAAAGCATTTAGAATCAAATTGGAGAAGGGTTTGGGGAAAAAAAAAAAGAAATGAATAATGATCTGGAGGTGGACTAAAATGGACTAATTCTATTTTGTAATTTGGGGTTGTGATCATCTTGCCTCAAATCCAAATTCCAATGCTTCAAGAGAAGTAAAGGAGATGCTCTTTATGAATCAAAGGAAAATCGGTCTTATTGTTTGACATTGTTTACTCCACATTTTTATTCTCAATCGATCATGCGGTTCCTTATTTGATCATATACAAGATCCTTCTCTATTGATAAAGTGGAGTGCTTGTCTTCCAAGATCAAAGCAATGCTAGATGTATTGAATTTGTCAAGCATTATATATAGATCGCTGTGGTATCTTGCGATCTTTATGCGAGATGGTTTGCAAACTTGTTTATTAGAAAAGTAGAAAACAGAACTACCAAACATTCTAATTTTCGCTCAAGCCGATTAAGTGCCGGGGAGCTCAATATGTCAAGCGAAAGCAAAGAGTAACGCAAACGATCATACAAAAGTCAGACACGAGGATGATGAGGTTGTGCTAAAAATTGTGCATCGTCCAATGGAACTTCTCCACCAAGTTGGTGCACATAATGTATGATCAAGCAATCATCTTGTTTTCGTTTCCAAGATCTTACAAATCTCCTATAATTGTTTGCTTATATTGGAGTTACTTTCATGAGATGGTTAACTTTTTAGTTATATTGGATTCTGAAATAATCAATCCTCGCTGAAGTCGCTTTCATGTTCAACTTTTCAATATTTCAAGCCTAATTGGTGTAGAAGCGCAAAACTTTCATGTTTCACATCATTTAATTGTTAGCACAGACTAGCATGTCTACAAATGTGGCAGGTGCAAGTGGCCAAGTGCTTGCTTGCTTGGGGTGTGTGCTTCCACACGCTATGTAGTTTGTTGACTTATTCTCGCCGTTGTTTCATTTGTTAGTTCACATATTATTTGTGCTAGAGCATTCTCTGTTGGGGTGGCTTTGTCTTCGATCTGTGATGATTTAATCATTTCCTTTCCCTTATTTCAGGATGCATTTGATGCACTTGCAGATGAAGACTCTATGGAGTACAGTGAGAATGGGAGATGGCCTTTCCAACAATTTGTGGATCAACTTATTCATGATATGTTTGACCCTAGTAAGTTCATTATCCAACTCCCAAATTTGTCTCCTTTTGTCTTGCTTATACAACCTTTTAACTGGGTGTTGCATTGTAGTTTGGGAAGTTCGTCATGGCACCATTATGGCTTTGAGGGAAATTTTGACACATCAAGGTGCTTGTGTTGGAGTATATTTCCCGATCTTAGCTCGCTTTTGTCGATCTCGATGATAAAACCAATTTGGACTCTGAAAAGGCCACATGGTATTGATCTCAACGAAGTGTGATCAAGCCGGTGTTTGTTCCCGCTTGTGGAGCTTCTCTGTATGTGAAAATGTTGCATCACAATTTTACGTTATTTGATTTAGTATGATTTTATTATTTATGCTCATTTCTATTCTTTGTATCTTTGCTTCCACATGAAGTCATCCATCACCTGCGGTGCTTATACTGCGGCATTTAACTGTTGGAAATATTGTCACTAGAGATGACATGCAAACTCGTATGACATTCGTTTTTGTATCTTTCTATAGGTTTGACACATTCTGCATCAATCATTTAATTTATCTTTTGTTCTGCAGTGCATCATTGATCATCAAGCTCTTACCGCCTCCTAAGTCTGTTGACACAAAATCACAAGAAAAGCCTAGTAAAGTTGGCATTTACAATGTTGGCACCTAAGAGGTTTGACAATGAGAGCTTTTTTTTTCTTTTTATTTATTTGCGATTAATTCTTTGCTCATATATGACCTAAGTACAACTCTTAATTAAATGTTGTAAAGTTTACATGAAAATTTGATAGTGAATGATAGGACTTGCAAAGAGTTACTCTTGAAGAACTATTCTTTAATGAAAGTACATGAAAAATTCGCATCAAGGTTATATAATTTTGTGTACCAAACTGGAAGAATAATTGAAGTTCTCTTATAAAATTATCTCCGAATTCATCTCATGTGTTCCATGATGTCAGTGTCAGCGCCAATTTATTTTGATATATGCATGATAACTTGCTTAACTAGCTAACCACCATTTGTTATCGTGTGATGCATTTAAATTTTCTTATTAAACTACTAATCTAGTTGCATTTTGGACATGTAGTATGGTTGATTGATCTTTATTTGTGCGACATATATGGTTTCTGTTTTCACGCAATATCCGAATAAGTATTCGTGACCGAGACAACCCGTATTCGGTTCGGCATGTATTCGCTCCGTATTCGTGATCGAGACTATCCGCATTCATATTCGTATCCGACACTGTCCGTGTCTGATTCCGAATCCGAGAAAAAATATGGAAAAGGATACGGGATGAACGATATCCATCCGTATCCGCTCCGTTTGCACCCCTACTCCCAAGATCAGCGACCAACATGCCCCAAACTCTCATATAGCATTGATTATATCCATACAACATACATACATTCATAGTTCAAAAGACATACATCGTAATAGTTCAAGTCTACAACTATTACAAGTGGCCGACCGGCCAAATCCAAATAAGATCATAAAGTAACAGTAGAATCAATATAAATAAACCAAAAGTCCAGCATGGTATGCCCCATAACCCATCGACAACCGACTGGGAGTTAAATAATAGCACTACTCGCCAGTGTCGCCTAAATCGACACTAACGAGCTCATCGGGCTCAACGTCTTCCTCACCTGAAATTGTAGCATCCGAGTTGAGCACATATGTACTCACAAGTCTTACACAAATAAAAATTAGTTATGCTAGAGGTTGTTCCAAAGGATGGCTCATATTGGCTTAGTTTTGCGAAAGACGTAACAATTTTCAACCTACACATACTAGTTTATCAATTGCCATTTTAAAAACAGATTTGAAGTAGAAGTAAAGCATATGAATAAGTAATAAATTGAATAACAAATGAATTAAACAAACACCATAGTGGTAGCCCACTTTGATACAATAAAATGCATGAACATCCCATTCATGCCGAATATCGAGTTTACCTACAATTAAAATACAAAGTCTAATGATAGTAACTCCCGAACTCAAGCGGTTATCCATAACCGTGGACACGGCTATTCAAATAGTTTTAACTATGCAGAGGTGTACTACTTTACGCACAAGACTCGATTAGCCCGTAAGCCTCCGGAATAATGACACACTTCCTTTGGTATGCCGGCCGGAGAGAAATGAGATACGGTCGTTTTTGGCAAGAAAATTCTATTGACTTAGGTCCCCCATGTGAGATATTTCCGTACCTAGTACAAGCGTCTGATAGCACTTGCTAGGGGGCTCACAAGTTGTACTGGAAATACCGAGGTAATGTAAATAATGAAAAATGGTGCTCCCATGCACATTATAGAAAATTACCTCGGCTCCTACGGACAAATGATCAACACAAGTGCCCTTACACCACCATGAGACTTCACCCAAGAAAACCTTCCCCCTACTTAACCGTACAGTACTCATATCCCGCATGTGGTAGCACGAGTGTACTTAAATCAACGACGTTATCAAAGTTCGGTCCTTAATGGTCCGGACAAGACAATCACATACCTAATCTCGTGCACGAAGGCACCATCACTAGCAAGCACTTGTCCAGACCCCAAAACTCATTTAAAATGATAAAATTTATCTCATAAAACAAATATGAAGATCTGAAATAAAATGAATATAAGAAAATAAGTGTTTCCCATAATTGTCGGGTTAGTCCCGACAATCAAACTACCGTTTCTAGACTTGCATGGCTAAGCAAACTCGAACAATATAATTCACACATTTCTATGTTAAGCATGTGGTACTGGAGTAATTCAAGATTAACCTCAATGAATAGGATATAACTATTCTACACATCACAAAAATAGCGACATTATCAAAATAGCATGCAAGCAATTATCATTGCACTAACTTAACCAAAACTGAGATCAAATATGATGCAAAAGAAAGTTCAAATGATGCTTGCCTTGCTGGTAGTTCAGTTGTTCACTCTCAGTAGCGTACGAGTCAATATCGATAGCCTCGGAATCTATAGAATTAACGATATCGATAAACACCGAGAAATACTTCAAAAATCAAAATGCTCAAAAATGCATGATTTTCCTATAGTGGCTAGTGCACGATTTTAGACAAAATAGGTGAAATAATTATTCCATTTGGAGTTATTATGTGAAAGTTATAGCATTTCGAATTTTAGGTTCCAATAAGCCTTAGGGCATATACAATGGTACAGACAACGGGTGTCTATATCAACCATCCATGTCACCTATAGACAGCACTAAAGACGGCTCATATAATAAGTTGTCTATATTAGATCCCACATTCTTTTAGTTTTTGCTTGGAAAAAATATTTGTTATAGACAACAACTCATACAATGGTGTTTTGTGTTGTCTATAAGGGTTTTATAGACTGTCTGTTGCATGCTAGACGGCTTCATTATTTCTCCTTGTTCTCTCTCATCCACATCATTAAAAATCTTACGTGGCAAAGATTATAGACTGCTGATGTCACCCACTGTACATGCCCTTAGTTCATGTAATTTAATTATTTGGTTAAAATTTGTAGAGCAGTAGGGAATATAAAGATTCTATAGATAAATAGGGAATATTATTACAAGTCCAAAACATTTGGGTTCTTCTCATTTGGAGTTGTTATGAATTAGTTATGCAATTTCAAAGTTATCAGCCTTTTTCTATTGTAAAAATAGTAGGTTTATGGATCACTCTCCAAAATTATATTCTCTACTACAAAGACAAGTTTGAAACTAATTTTAATACAGAGTTCATTAAAAATGAAAATTATTAGCACTGGTTTCATCCATTTTGGAGTTGAGATGAATTAGTTATGTATTTTTGAAGTTATTCATATTTTCAGTGTGCAAATTAATGGATTTCAAATTTTCTAAAGTATTTACTATATTTTACACTGAGGGCTGCAATAGCCACAGTCACTGATTAGTGGGTCCTAATGAATAGTGTGTTTTCCAATTAACTACCGGTTTAAAATACCGAACTGACAAGTGGGGCCCGAAGTCAGTGGCACGGCTCACTAGACTTCGTCCACGCATGCATGCGCACTGCGCACTGCGCACGCGCTTAATTGGCTGGGTCCACTTGTCATCCTCTCACATATTTCACTTAACTCCTCTGATTTATACGCGGGGCCCGCATGTAAGTGGCACATTAGCGCGGCTAAGACATCTATATATTACTAATCATTGCCATTAACGCCTAATCATTTAGCTACGGTGCATGTCCGTGTACGACAACGGGAACTCCCATTCCGTGCGATTCACCGGCGGCTCGCCAGCGCTACGCGCCACAGCTGAGCCGGCCAAGGACAGGGTTAGATGCGCAATAGTGTTGCGCACCTAGAGGGAGCGGTTACATCATCTGAGGTGGCCTTCACTAGCGGCTTGCCGGAGTTGAGCAGCAAGAGAGCTACGGCCAAAATGCATGCAGCAAGTAAAGCTCCATAGCGGTTCAGATAAGCGGGTGCTCAAGTGTCTAAAGGCTACTAGGAGGCTACTTGAGCTAAGTGGATGCTCGGAGAAGCTTGGAGTTAGTTGAAGCAGCGACGGCGTCGGAGAAGATGACGGCGTCGGCATGGTTCAATGAAGAGAGGATGATCCGAGCAAAACATAGCAAAGTGAGTGCTCGAGATAGCTCAAAGATCCTATGAGGATGCTCTAGAAGCGATGAATCGACGAAAATCTTACCGGATCATAGTGGGAGCTTCAAATTCACTAAATCCTGTCGTGCATTGCTCAAATTAGTTGATGGGAAAGTTTTAAGATGTCCTTATACACAATGTGACGCATACAATCGAGGACAATACCTCTCGGAGACGACGATGACACAGTGGTGTCCTCGGGAGCGTGCTCTGAACAACCCTAATGGCACCAAAGTGGATTGAACACTACAAACAACCATAGGAGATGAGTATAACCAAAATAGAAAAGGCATTGAACGAGAAAGAGAATGTCATCACTCGGTTGAAGCTTACCCGAGCGATGCACATGAGAGAGCTTCTCCTTCCTCAACCACCGAGAGGAAAGATGGCGAAAATGGATGACAAGGAGGGGGTATTATCCTTAGTGAATGACGGAGATGGAGGCAGCGTTAAACGAAGAAGCTCTAGGATTGGTTGCCATGGGCAGTGGCTCACAGCAGTGATGGAGCAATTCAGGGCGTTGCGGTCGCGTGGCAAAGAAGCTCTGCGAGGATGCAGCGAAGGGAAAGAGAAAGAACTGACAAGCGGGCCTGCCTTGTCAGTGAAAGTTTGGACCATGCACGTGGACGGTCCGATTAAGATCCAATGGTCCACAATCGCTGCTCTCCCAGACGGTACGAACAACCCATTTGATCTGGATCATTGATTTCGCATCGGACGGTCCAAACGCGAGTGAACGTTCGGACCGCCCGAGCAGTCAAGAGATCTGGGGCGTTGCTTTTCCATCGGACGGTCCAAATTGGCCCAAGTTACGTTTGGGCTAACCTGGTGCGGATTGGACCATTCGTATGAGCCGCTCGATTAAGATCGGACGGTCCACAAAAGCCCTAGTTAAACTCGGTTGACTAATTTTGAAATCTAAACTGCTACTTTGACTAGGTCACTAAAAATAGAAATAAAATTCCTACAAATATGAAATAATTTAGAGGTGTTCCTGGGATAACCTAATACCCATATAAAATTTAAAACCCCTCTGTTCATGTTATATTTTGCAGTTTAAATTCAAACTTGAATTAGGTTGTTGGGTTGTGTTAGAATTTTTTGAGGGTTAAAACTAATCCAAAAATTTTGGAAACAATTATATTAATTCAAGATAATTAATGTATTATTTGAATAAATTATTTCTATAGGAACTTCAGTGGCATTTGCTTTAGTTTAAAATTGGAGTGTAATTTGAAGTGTAGGTTTAACATTGTGTTTTAAGATTTTCCAAGTGCAATATATAATGTAAATACATGAAAACAATGATGCATGCTCATGAGATGCATAGTAATCATATTTATTAACTTGGGGATGTGACACACGCCTCGCCCGTTTCCGGTGGTTTCCCCCTCCATCATGCACACATTCACCGGGATTTCGCGTAACGGCTGCCGCCGACTTCACGCCCGATTTCCCTCTCCCAGCCTCCTCTGCCCCTATAAAAGGGAGCCTCAGGAGCCCCCTTCCTCCCTCATCCCGTCCCCATCACCCACTCCTCCTCTCCCCTCTTAGTTTTTCCGTATTTCACAGTTGAAGTTTTCCGGCCGACCACCCTTTCTTCGACGTCTCCGGCGTTGACAACGCCGCCCCGTCTCCGCCTTCACCTCCATTCGCTTCGCTGCGCCACACGCTACCCAGTGCATGCCTCGCCCTCACTGGAGCGCCGCCCGAACCACCGCGTCGCCTCCGACCCGACCCTCGCCGCCGCCTTCATCCTCGTTGCCGGTCACCGCCCTGCGCCCGACCGCCGCCATGGTATGCCCTAGAATCCTCGCGTTCCCCTCTCCCTCTTGCCGTCCTCGCCGGAGCTCGCCATGGCGCTTCGCACCGGCAAGCTCAACGGTCGAGCGCGCCGCCGTCGGTCACACGGGCACGAGTGCCACCGCGATGCCACGTAGGCGCCACCTCATGACATCTGCTTGTGTGGCTGCCACGTCAATTTTCCACGTGGCGTTTTCTTTTCCTCTATAAAATAATTTCGGCCGAAAAAATCAAAACCAATTGATGACGTCAGCGTGATGCATTAATCTGATTTTCCCTTATAAAAATAATTCCAAAATTCTGAAAAATCCCAAATTCATCATTTCATGTGATTTCTAAACTTCCAGGGGTTCGTTCTCCTTCATACAAACTCCGATTTTATCGATTCAAAATTTTAAATTCATATAAATTCAAGATCTAGTTAACTAAACTAAAATTATTTAATTTGGAGTTCATTTGAATCTTCATTTGAATTTGACATATTTTCGCGTATAGATTTTGACGACTTCGGAAAGTCAGATTTCGACGTCGTTTGAGAACAACTAATTGAGCAAGGCAAGTTACATCTTTGATCATATTTGAAACCATTATTTAAATTTTGTTTTAAATTATTACTGCATGCTTATTTATATTCAGTAATTTAATTTCCTGTTTAAAATTTATAGTTATGCCTAAATCTTTTGTATGGCCAAAGTTGATATTTGAATCGAATATATTGTCACCCTAGATAAAACCTAGTTGATATGATAGTATGAACTAAGACCATTTGAAAATATTATGCAAAGACATGCTTAGACCAAAAATGTTTGATTTGGGGAATTTCAACCAAAAAACAAATGTTGTTTAAACTGTATCCATGGCATTGGCGTGTTATGGAAGTTTATAATTGACTTTGAAAAATGAAATAAAATGATGGTTTGTACTTGAGCGAAATGGTTGTTTGGATGGTGCATGTTGATGCACGGGATCGAGTCATTTCTATGATCAAGGCCTATGGGCTTTATGGAAAGTCACCCAAGTCAGTTAAGGACCGGTCTTCGAGTGTATTTTGCTAAGCCATACCATACTAACTATTTTGCAACGTTTCATCGTGATCGTGCCATCCGGTTGTGTGGGTGTCTTTATGATCTACTTTTATGTATTCCCACCTAGCGCAAGAGGGGGCCTGAACCCGACGGATGGTTAGTCCAAAGGAGGTGAATCCTTAGCGAGGCGGGACTACGGTGGGATGGCACATTGTAAGAGCCTTGTGATAATCTCCTAGTCGCATACCTTCGGAAGTGTGTGAGCGAACAATACAAGTTGATTATCTCTTGTGGGTAAAATTGTACAACCTCTGCAGAGTGTAAAACTATTTGGATAGCCATGTCCGCGGTCATGGACATGCCTAGCAAAGCTGCTCTAAGTTAGATCTTTGGATTTTGGTTTTTAAAAAGATTTTATCATAAGGTTTATGCAAATGGGAAATTGGGCAGGAAGCCATTTGATAGGAGGGTATCCTTCACCATTTTTATGTGAATGTTATCTGACTATAAAACTGAGAATTTATAAAATAAATTTTAGTTATAGAATAACTACTTTGGAACTTAGTACAAGTATTTAAAAAAAATACTGCTTTATGCAAATTCAACCAATCAGCCTTCCTTTGTTATATCCTTGCATGCATTATAATCTGTTATTGGGTGTAACTTATGAGCACGGAAGTTGTGCTCATCCTTGCTTATTGCAAATAAATTTCAGAGGAGAAGGACTTCACTACTGGTGTGGATCTTGACGACTAGGCGCTTCTGATCGATTGCTGTGGCGATCAAATTGAACTCCACTACTTCTTTGTCTTCATTGTGTTCTTTATTGTTGGCTTGTAAGCCTCTTTTGTAATAAACTCTGTTGATTATTAATAAAATTGTGCGATTTATGGATGCTACCATATCATTTCTTGTGTGAACTAGCTCGATCATGGGACTAGTTCGTAAATACACGAGGATTTGGGGTGTTACTCCGGAGTTTACGCTACCTTAGCTCTCCTTTTCAATAGTATCAGGGACTTCTTTGTGCCTGGTCGTCAGATATTCGATCGACCGGTCCTTGTTTTGACAATCTTCCTTAAGCTTGGCAATTATGGCTTCCTTAGCCATAACTTCTTCTTTAAGTTTCTCCGAATCTATCAGATATGATAAAAGGAGAAATTAGTTAATAGAAAAAGAGCCAAATGGTAAAGAAGGAGAGAAGAAGACACTAAAAGGGTGCTTACTTTCTAATTCA
Organism: Phyllostachys edulis; assembly: GCA_036346405.1. NCBI lineage: Eukaryota > Viridiplantae > Streptophyta > Magnoliopsida > Poales > Poaceae > Phyllostachys > Phyllostachys edulis. The sequence continues at coordinate 64,942,848 of CM070561.1, read as the reverse complement.
GAGTTCTTTTTCTCCAAGCGTTTTATTCGCTGGACAGTCCTCCGACCACAGCGAAATTCCCCACCATATGCTACGAAAATAGCAAGCTCCTTTAAGTATTTTCTAAGGGAAAGGCTATTAAAAGTGGTTGTGGAAGATTACCTCGATTGCCATGTTGTTATATTCGGTAAAAATAGAGTCAGGACTTGTCTATGTTTGACGGTCCAAAATTCTTCTCCACACTTCATTAAGCTCTTCATCTTTGAAGATTCGGAAGCGATGAGGAAAGACGACTCGGAGAGGAGAATTCCCAGCAGGGGTCAGAACCTGCTGAGATTCCTTAGAAACCACCACCTTCGCGGGTGGGGTTGGAGCCACCACAGGTTCCTAAGCGGCCACTGGTGTTGCCACCTGCTTGGGGGCTGGCTCGACCTCTTTCTCCTCAGGAACTTTCTCCTGAGGGGTGCTTTGGTCGAAATCGACCAGAATGCTAGAGGATCCACAATAAAAAGAAGAAAAGAAGCTCAAGACTGTAAAAACACCAGAAGTAAGTACTTACATAAGTCTTTTTTTCATGTATACGTACCTGGTCGTTTTCTTGGTCTTTATTTTGAAGCACGCTGAAGCAAAGTCAGTTGCGCTCGCTTTCCTTTTCTTCTGTCTGACCAACTTCACCGGTCCTGAACCGGTAGGGCTGGTCAGACCCCTCGCATCCTCCAATTGGAGGTTCGAAGAAATAGTCTCGACCAGTTGATCGAGAACAAGATCCCTGACCATCTGGTCAGAGGGTGTGGATTCGTTGACTTCCAAAATAGTTACTACAGTAGCAACTGGCAGGTCCTGAGCGACCACATTGTGGTCCACGACAACCGCTTAAATGAACAATCAAAGTTAGTTAGGTGATGAAAATTCTTTATTTCGCATATACATTTTTGTTCGGTTACCTACCTCTATAGGACCACCATCCTGTGTGGTCGTAGGAGTGGTTGGAGCATCAATCGACTCACAATTCTCAGTGGCCTCATCGATCCTCAACCGACCAACTGCGCATCAAAGAGGATTTATGGAAAAATCGATCGGAAAATATACAAATGATGAAAAGTGGTTGATATGTTTACCTTGAGTCTCTTAGCCCTCTCTTTTGCGGAAACAACCGCTAAGATCCAGGGGAAATCAACCTTCTCGCCAGGCTCTCCAGCGCAGATCATTTTGATCCGACTTCTGATCTCATCAGGAGAAAGAGTTGTAAGCGTAAACAAGAGACTTTAAGATCACAAAAGAAATCAACCAAAATAAGAAAACTGATTAGAATCTTTCAGGACTTACCCTCCTCGGAGTCTTTGGTCGCGTTGTCACGACGAATGTACCAGAGCATCGAATGTGCTCGGGGCTTCAGGGGCTAATCCGACGCATGGAGAAATTCCTTACCACGTGCCAAGAGGTTAAACCCCTGATACTAAGGAGTTGGATGGCTTCAACCCATCTCCCTACTTTTCCCTCCTTCACCACGGAGGAGCGCCATTCTGGATTCTCAACCGCCTTCTTACCAGCATAATAAAGGCTGTCGTTTTGCGTAATCGTCATATAGAACCAGATTTTCTTCCATGACGACCACGAAGACTTCGAGTACATGCGAATGTACTCATCGGCCTTCCCATTGTGGAGGCACAAGGTGCACTCTCCAGGCGTCCTGGTCGTCTTCGCCATTCTGTAGTCGTACTTGAAGAGATCCAGATCTGCGGGAATCCACAACTACGCTCCACAGAGATAGACGAAGACGCTGAGGTTGGCAATGGCGTTGGGGGCAAGGTTCACCAATTCGACTCTGTAATGCTCCAAAACCTTGAGGAGAAAGGAGTGAACTCGCAGCCTGAATCTGCATTCGATATATGTGAGGAAAATAGGAATTTCCCCATCTTTGCTGCTCAGAGAATGCTCTCCGACCACTGATCTCCAAGCAATCAGATCCTTGTCAGGAAGTAACCCGATCTTCTCCAAACTCTCAAGCTTCTTCTCACACAAATCGGAGGCTGACCAGTTGGTGATAAGATCCGACTTGGTCGACTTTTGGGTGAAGGAAGAAAGGAGGTCGCAGGAAGTTGTAGAAAGGAGGAGGTCGGAGGCGATTATTCTCTCAGGAGATGAAAAAAAGAAAGCAAGAGTTGTAAAATCCTAAAGCCCTGCGCTAAAGGGGTTTTATAGCTGCAATTATTTAACTGCATCAGGGGAGTTACCCAAAGTCTAATGGACACAAACCAAAGTCCAACGGACATGAAAACTCTTCGAGTCCCAAGGCAGTTTCTCAATTTTAAAGTGAATACAGGCCATCTCGTATATCACGGGGTTAAATGAGGGTCTGCCTGATATGACTTTATCGGAAGAAAGTGTTCACACGACCAATTCATTTAAATTTCGGGGGCTAGCCGACGAGGATTAAAATCTCTATGTATTACTTTAATACATAATAAAAGACTATATATCTTCGTGGTCATAACCCCTAAGGATAACGACCCCTGTGGTTGTAAGGATTCTAGAGGTTACATAATAAGTATCCTGGTCAGATCAGGTCTTGTACCCAGTCCCCGACCAGATAACTGCTCGTAGAAGCAATGACTGGCATTCGGATCTAACTCTGAGTATATTCCTTACCGTGTGATGAATGGAACACATGTCATATTTGTTCCATACCATGCGACGTTTCATGGTCCTAAGACACTGACAACAACCACCCTACGGATTGAGTGTCTCACAGACACACAACCGCTGAACGGTTGGTACTTTATCAACCGTTGTCTCACTCCGACCAGTCGTGGCACTTCCAACAGGCGTCTCTTCAAGGAATAACTGCCACCTCTTCGACGGTTACTTAAAGATGGAGCGCAGAGGACAGTGGGCATCGGATTGAAGCACTGCAATTGGCATTAGATTCATGTTTCAAGTCTGGTTCTATAAGATAAAAAGCATTACGCCCAATGTAATTAAGATTAGTCCATGGCCTTGTCGAGGGCACCCCCTGTAATAGCCAGTTCATAGCAATAAAAGAGTAGTCTCATTCTCTCCCAAGAACTGTTGGCCATTTTCCTCCATTTATTTCGTAAGATCGGTGACTCGATCGTCGACACCAGTATAGTAAAGGCTATCTTTTTGAGTGACCGTCAAGTAGAACCAACTCTTCTTCCATGACGACTACGAAGATTTTGAGTACATGCGAATATACTCATCGGCCTTCCTGTCATGGAGGCGCAAGGTGCACTCTCCAAGCCTCCCGGTTGTCTTCCCCGACTTCGCCATTATGTAGTAGTACTTGAAAAGTGTTGGGCCACGGGTAGGCTACGATAGCAACAAACAAAATTTTTCTACCACGCAATCCAGGAAGCCAAGCAAGTAGATGATCATAGATTGTTACCACCAGACGCGTAGAGCAGCAGAAGAAGGTTTTGAGCAGCCAGGTCCAACGTAGAGCGTGTCGATGTAGTGGTCATAGTCGATCATTCAGTGTCCTCGCGAGTCGATCGTCTCCTCCAGCAATGTCTACAGTTCCTTGTGAAGATCGTGGATCGTCCTCAAGCGCAATAGTCGCAGTAGCGTCTCTACGGTATCCACACGTATAGGGAAGGAATAACCATACGTCGGTGTACTAGCACCAAGTCGCACGGTAGAGCTCTCAGGAAGATGGCGGCTAGAGTTTCGGTGGTGTCAAAAAACTTGTGTCGCCCAATAGCCTCATGCATCTCCTTATATAGTGCTCGTGACGGATCCTATCTGAACACATTTGACGAATCGTATCCGTACTGGTTTGTTCCAACTTTGTTAAGTGTGTGACTCAGAGGTTCATGCGTGTCGGTTGTGACTCTAAACCCTTTCCAATCACGAGTCGTAGCGGTTCCTAGCGTAACATAGCGATTCCGAATACACATAAATTATATCGATTTAACCTTGATACAATATGATCTACGACCAGGTCCTCATCACTTACAACTGTGTTTTATCTCTATCTGACCGGTTCAGTATTTGGTCACGACCATTTCAGAACTCCTTACGACTGTGTTACGACCACTTTAGATTACGTTCGACCGATCTCGACCAGCTCAGATCTCCATACGACGATCCCAGGCTATTCGAACTAAGCGACCTACTTGTGTATACTCCTTTGCCTCACGATGTCCGGTTGAACTTCAGGTGAGATGTTGTGTTATCCATGGACTGTTCAATACTTTCTCGATCGAGTGTCAGATAACTTTATGTGGTCAAACACTTTGACCACTAGTGGCATGGCCGTGCACTTTCTTTATCCGACCACAACGTGGGGCCCAGAGACATCTCTCCTCTTATGTTAGGAGGGGCAAATCTCATATCCGACCAGTCACATTCCTCCGCATGTTTCATAGCATACCCAAAAGCTACCTTTATAACTACCCAGTTACGGTGTAGTGTTTGGCAACCCCTAAGAGTGCTATTACACATGTAGGAAACCATGTTGATCTCAGGTCTAAGGATTATACATCATCATTGCTTGAGACCAACTAACGACATATAGAATCATAACAATCTCAATAGTGTCTCAAGGTGGGTCTAATCCAACATCATGTTCTCTAACATGTGTCCATATTATTGGTTTGATATGTCCATATCCATGACCCGTGAAACATAGTCATCAACCAATACATATGCTAGTCTATTCATATGTGTCCTCATATGTTTCCGACCAGGGATTGTATAAGAATAATTATCACAGAAATATAAAATTTCACAATCAAGTCACATACTTGATAATAAATATTAACAATATTATTCTAGGAACAAGATATCATATTATCCAATATTATGAACATAATGAAATATAATCATCTCTATTATTGCCTCTAGGGCATATTTCCAACAGTCTCCCAGTTGCACTAAAGTCAATCATTTAGGTATCTAATACCGATAGCTCTTGTGTGTGCCTCATGCTTTGGCTATGTGAGAGGCTTTGTCAACGGATCAGCAACATTCAAATCCGTATGAACTTTGCATATCTTAACATCTCCTCTATCCACCAATTCGCGGATAAGATGATAGCGCCTGAGTATATGCTTGGACTTCTGATAGGATCTAGGCTCCTTAGCCTGCGCAATGGCTCTATTGTTGTCACAATAGAGATCCATTGGGCTCGAGGCACTTAGAACCACACCCAACTCAGCAATGAAATTCCTTATCCAAACACCTTCTTTTGCGCCTTCGAAGCGCAATGTACTCGACCTCCGTCGTGGAATCAAGAATCGTCTCTTGCTTGGAACTTTTCCAACTCACTGCTCCTCCATTCAAAATGAATACAAAACCAGATTGCGAACGATAATCATCTTTGTTGGTTTGAAAGCTTGCATCGGTGTAACCATTTACAACGGGCTCTTCATCACTGCCATAAACTAGGAACACATCCTTAGTCCTTCTTAAGTACTTAAGAATATTTTTCACAGCTGTCCAGTGACCTTCACCGGGATCATCTTGGTATCTACTCGTAACACTTAGAGCATATGATACATCTGGTCAAGTACATATCATGGTGTACATGATAGATCTAATGGACGAAGCATATGGAATATCACTCATTTTGTCTTGCTCATCAATGGTCGTAGGACACTGATTCTTGCTAAGATTAATGCCATGTGCCATGGGCAAGAATCCTCTCTTGGAATCTTGCATGTTGAACCGATTCAACACTTTATCTATGTACTTATCCTAGCTTAATCCAATTAGCCTATTAGATCTATCTCTATAGATCCTTATTCCCAAGATATATGCTGCCTCCCCTAGGTCATTCATGGAAAAACTATTTTTCAATGATGACTTAATGGATTCTAGCATAGGAATGTCATTTTCGACTAGTAGTATGTCATCTACATACAAGATCAGAAAAGCAAGTGCGCACCCACTAACCTTCATGTAAACACAAGGTTCTTCTTTGTTCTTGACGAAACCAAAACTTTTGATCTCCTCATCAAAACGTAAATTCCAACTCCGATATGCTTGCTTCAACTCATAAATGGACTTTTGAAGTTTGCATACTTTACTAGCATTCTTTGGATCGACAAAACCTTCAGGTTGTGTCATGTACATATCCCCGTTTAGGTTTCCATTAAGGAAAGCCATTTTGACATTCATTTTCCATATCTCATAGTCGAAATATGCAGCAACAGCTAGAATGATCCGAATAGATTTAAGCATCGCTACAGGGGAGAAAGTCTCATCGTAGTCAACACCTTGAACTTGTCGAAACACTTTTGCGACTAGTCGAGCCTTATGAATGTGAACATTTCCATCCATATCAATCTTTTTCTTATAGATCCATTTGCACTCAATGGTTTTAACACCATCAAGTGGATCGACCAGGTTCCAAATATGATTTTCTCTCATGGTGTCTATCTCAGATTTCATGGCTCCAAGCCATTTCTCAGAGTCTGGGTCCATCATCGCTTCCTCATAAGTCTTAGGCTCATCATTATTCAATAATAATACGTCATGCTCATACCTTGTAGGCAATTGACGCGGCCTTTTAGATCTACGTGGGGCTGGTGCCTCATCTACAGGTTCAACAACATTTTGTTCATCTATCAGAGGTTCAGTAGGAGTTGAAACACTTTCAGATGTTTCCCGAATTTCTTCGAGTTGCACCTTTCTCCCACTGACTCCTTTTAAAAGAAACTCTTTCTCAAAAAATACACCATTTCGGGCAACAAAAACTTTGCCTTCTTCTTGGTTGTAGAAATAATATCCTTTGGTTTCCCTAGGATATCCTATTAAGAAGCATTTATCTGACTTGGGTGTGAGTTTGTCAGACGTCAAACGTTTAACATAGACATCACATCCCCAAATACTTAGAAAAGACAAACTAGGACTCTTCCCAGTCCACATCTCATATGGTGTCTTATTTACTGATTTAGATGGTCCCTTATTTAAAATGAAAGCGGCAGTTTCTAGAGTGTAACCCCAAAAATATAATGGCAGATCTGATTGACTCATCATTGATCGAACCATGTCCAACAAGGTCCTATTACGCCGCTCGGACACCCCATTCCATTGTGGAGTGCCCGGTGGTGTAAGCTGTGGAACAATTCCACATTGTTTCAAATGATTACTAAACTCATGGCTCAAAAACTCACCTCCACGATCAGATCGTAAAAAATTGATTGTCTTGCCAAGTTGATTCTGTACCTCATTCTGGAACTCCTTGAACTTTTTAGAGGATTCCGACTTGTGCCTCATTAAGTAGATATATCCATATCTACTATAGTCATCGGTAAAAGTAATGAAGTACTGAAAACTACCTCATGCTGTCGTGCTCATTGGTCCACATACATCAGTATCTATGAGTGCCAACTGGTCGGACGCCCTTTCACTCCGACCAGCGAAAGGTGTATTGGTCATCTTTCCGACCAGGTAAGATTCGCATGTATCAAATGAGTTTAGAGTTCCATCATTATGGAGCTTTTTCATGCGTTTCTCACTTATGTGACCCAAACAACAATGCCAAATGAAAGTGGAATTCATTTCATTAGGCCGATGCCTTTTCGCATTAATATTATAGACGGATGCATCAACAAGATTTAAAATAAACAACCCATTCAAAACAGGTGCATAGCCATAAAACACTTCATTCAAAAATATAGAACAATCATTGTTCTCTATAATGAATTTATAACCCTCTATCATCAAACATGAGGCAGAGATAATGTTTCTACTAATGGCTGGAACGTAATAACAATTATTCAATTCCATAATAAATCCTGAAGGCAAAAGTAATGGTAAAGTCCCGACGGCTAATATAGCAACTCTTGCTTTATTCCCGACGCGAAGATCCATCTCGCCCTTTGTAATTCTCCTACTCCTTGTTAGACTCGCATTGAATTGCGATATGAGCAACCGATCCCAGATCAAATACCCATGAGTTAACGTAGTGTCGACAAGAAAAACATCTATAACATTAATACAGTGAGTGGAAGTTTTAGTCCCACCATTCCTTTTCTGATCAGCCAGGTATTTCTTGTAGTTCCTCTTCCAATGGCCTAGCTCTTTGCAGTAAAAGCATTCATTCTCTTGAGTCGGGTCAGACTTAGTATTGGGCTTAGGCTTGTTAGTTTGGATCTCATCCGAAACTTTAGCCCTGCCCTTTTTCTTGACCTAAGTTTTGGCCTTCTTCTTGAAGCTTGTACTCTTTTGCACCATCATCACATGATTGTTGTTTTTCTTAATGCCGCCTCTCTACTGTCTTAAGCATCATATGCAGTTCGGTGAGATTCTTGTCTAAGCCGTTCATATGGAAGTTCAAAATGAACTGCCCATAGCTTGCGTGAAGCGGAGCAAGAATCAAATCAGAGCCAACTCTTGACTAAGTGGAAAACCCAGTTTTCCAAGCTCGTGTGTAACCAACCATTTTGATCACATGAGGGCTCACCGGACTACCCTCGCCTAGCCTACATCCAAACAAGTTCTTTGAGATCTCATATCTCTCAATTCTTGCTTGTGTCTCAAACATGCCTTTGGCGCCATGATCATATCGTGAGGCCTCAATGTTCTCAAACCGCTTCAAGGTCCGAGTTCATCGCAGCAAGTATGAGACAGCTAACATCAAGGGATTTATCACATGCCTTTTTATAGGCGGTTTTAAGAGTAGCAACAGCATTCTCTGTAGGCACATCTGGAATTGGTTCCTCTAGAACATGTTCTTTTTTATCTTGCCTAAGAACAATTCTTAGGTTGCGGGACCAATCCATAAAATTTGTTCCATTTAGTTTTTCCTTTCAAGTATCGAACGAAGCAAAAGCTGGATGTAAGTACAACGAAGAGGTGCCATGATCTACAACATAAATTATGCAAAACTAAGACATATGTTCAATCAAAGTAACTTCTATTGAACAATTTAACAAAGATACTCCCACTAAACACCATATCCCTCTTATGACATTTTAGTGATTCAAGATCCTCAATCAATTAATCTACTAGTGAGCTTTCGCATCATTTTATAGGCGGTTTTAAGAGTAGCAGCAGCATTCTCTGTAGGCACATCTGGAATTGGTTCCTCTAGAACATGTTCTTTTTTATCTTGCCTAACAACAATTCTTAGGTTGCGGGACCAATCCGCAAAATTTGTTCCATTTAGTTTTTCCCTTTCAAGTATCGAACGTAAAGCAAAACTGGATGTAAGTACAGCAGTAGGTGCCATGATCTACAACATAAATTATGCAAAACTAAGACATATGTTCAATCAAAGTAACTTCTATTGAACAATTTAACAAAGATACTCCCACTAAACACCATATCCCTCTTATGACATTTTAGTGATTCAAGATCCTCAATCAATTAATCTACTAGTGAGCTTTCGCATCACTGCTAGAAGATTAGTGAAATCGGTAAGCAACCTTTGCTAATCATATCTCTATATGACTCTTGTTGTTGGGTAGCATCTCTATGCTTCGGCACCCAACCCTTATGCCCCAAGGTCCACAACTGTTATGATAAACTTGTTAAGTTAAACCAATGCTCAGCGTGTAAGTGTCTGACACAAACCCATCTAGTCAAGTAGAGTCAATGGCACTCTGCTTTGGCAAGACCTACCTTTAAAATACATGACTTTGGATGGTGCAGCATATTTGGGAGGGCATTCATTTATCTTAATATTATGTGAGGGAATTTTACTTCTACCATGTTAAAAGCATTTAAAGCAAAAACATGTATAAAAATAAATGAACATGAGTATAAAGGCATTCATAGACAATCAAATTGCATTGTGATATAGTATGATCCTTCTCCATGGTGATCTCCATCGCCATGCATCCTGTTCGCCATGTCTCCAAGTGGTCAACTCCTCCAAGCACTCCCACTAAGACATTACTCCTAATAGCGCTAGTAATGAATCACAAGGAGTAAAGAAGCATCACAAGTCGACACGCAGGCCGTTATACAAATATGGACAGCCTTGGGCTGCAATTAACATGACACGCAGGTCATGAACATTACACACAAACATGCATCTCATACATGAAACATTATGGGTCATACTATTCACATCAATCCCTGCAAAAATAAGTTATGCACAAAATCCAATTCTATCGGACGACATGAGCACACACTACCTATAGCGCGCGGTACGAATACCCAGCATGGAAATTTTTTTCGAAACATGAATCTTATTCACGTATCCGAGCCTTGGAAATCATCGGATTAACCATATTAATCCTATTCCGAACCACTCTGATCATTGCCTTGATACGACCACACACTGCGGCAAACTCCGATGGCGGAATTTCGACCGGTAGGAGTGATATGCAGTCTGGTCGTGAACAAGCACAATAAACCATCTGGTCCTTATAGCTCATACCTCCTCGTAGACCCATCTACTACCACCAAAAAACTGATCGATCTTATCGACCATGGCATAGATCGTTCCATCTATATGAACCGATCTAGGTTACCAGACCTGATCAGTAATAGATCCAATCTACTACTATCACATATCAAGTATATGCGATCGATCCAGATCAAAAACTACGCAGGATGGCTTTGATACCACTGTTGGGCCACGGGTAGGCTACGATAGCAACAAACAAAAAATTTCTACCACGCAATCCACGAAGCCAAACAAAAAAATCTCTAAGTATGCTTTACAGAGATAGACAGAGACACTGAGGTTGGCGATGGCGTTGGGGGCAAGGTTCACCAGTTCGACTCCATATGCTCCAAAATTTTGGGAAGGAAGGAGTGAACTGGCAGCCTAAATCCGCATTCGATATATACGAGGAAAACATGAATTTTCCCATCTTCACTGCTCGAAGAATGCTCTCCGGTCGCTGATCTCCAAGAAATAAGATCCTTGTCAGGAAGCAACCCAATCTTCTCCAAGCTCTCAAGCTTCTTCTCACTCAAATCGGAGACCGACCAGTTGGTAATAAGATCTAACATGGATGAGTTTTGGATAAAGAAAGGAGGTCATAGGAAGTTGTAGACAAGAAGAGGTCAGGGGCGATTATTCTCTCAGGAGATGAGAAGGGAAAAGCAAGAGGCGTGAAATCCTAAAGCCCTACGCTAAAGGGGTTTTATAGCCGTAATTCTTTAACTGTATCAGGAGAGTTACCTAAAGTCTAACGAACACAAGCCAAATCCAACGGACAGAAAAACTCTTCGAGTCCCAAGGCAGTTTCTCAACTTTAAAGTAAATACATACCATCTTGTATATCACGAGATTAAATAAGGGTCTACTCGATACGACTTCATTGGAAGAAAGTGTTCACAGGACCAATTCACTTAAAGTTAAGGATTCCAGAGGTTATATAATAAGTATCCTGGTCGAATGAGGTCCCGTACCAAATCCCTGACCAAATGACTGCTCGTAGAAACCATGAACTGACATTCGGATCTAACTCCGAGTATATTCCTTACCGTGTGATGAATGGAACACATATCATATTTGTTCCATACCACGTGACGTTTCATGATCCTAAGACACTGACAACAACCACCCTATGGTTGAGTATCTTATAGACACACAACCGTCGAACGGTTGGTACTTTATCAACCGCTGCCTTGCTTCGACCAGTCGCGGCATTTCAAACAGGCATCTCTTCAAGAAACAACTGCCACCTCTTCGATGGTTATTTAAAGATGGAGCGAGGATCAAGGGCATCAAATTGAAGCACGGTAATCACCATTAGATTCATGTTTTCAAGTCTGATTCCTGCAATATAGCAAGCATTACACTCAGTGTAATTAAGATTAGTCCACTGCCTTGTCGAGGGCATCCCCTGTAATAGCCAGTTCATAGCAATAAAGAGCAGTCCCATTCTCTCCCAAGAACTCTTTGCCATTTTCCTTTTTTTATTTCGTAAGATCAGCAACTCGATCATTGGCAAGATATGACTTACAACACATGAAATAGACGGAATATTTGTGAGAAGATTGATAATGACCATGAAACTAAATATTAACCATAGAATACTGCAAATTAAATATTACGACGAAACTAACACTACGAATTAATGTGCACTAATTTGTAGGCTGTCATAGCACGAAAAGGCTAGACAGTGGGTATAGGGTACCCTTTGTCTTGGAAGAGGACCAAAGGGGGAACCAAAGACACAAATGTATGAATGTATTGCCTTAAGTGTGAATGAGAGGAAGCCCCCTTTTGTACATGCCCTTGGGGCTTTATTTATAGGAGGGCAAGAAGGGACATTTACCTTCTTGCCCTCATAATGTATTCAGAGAGAGATGGTATTTAGGTACATTTGTCTAAAATACACCAAACAGACTTGGTCTACACATGTGCAGCATCCCCGACGGTACACTGGTATTCCTGATGACCCTAAGGTGTGGGGCACCCCTTGGTGCTCGGCTACGACAACTCCCTCGTTTGCATGGTCTGAGGTCGCGAGGACTGGTCCTGTGATCCTGAGGGGCGAGCGAACGCAATCCCGTCAATACCCTAGAAGAAATCGACAAGAGCCCTCAAAGCGGGCGGTGAGCCGGGGCGGAGCCTGTGGGGGCGAAGTCGACGTGGAGCCGCCACGCCGAGGCATGGCCCTTGAGGTGGGCGGCGTGTCGGGGCCACCCCGCCGAGGCGATAGCCTCGAAGTGGGTGGTGAGCAATGGTGGAGCCCGTGGAGGCAAAGCCGATACGGAGCCGCCACATCGAGGCATGGCCCTCAAGGCGGGCGACGCGTCGGGGTTGTCCCGTCGAGGCGATAGCCTCGAGGCGGGCGGTGAGCCATGGCAGAGCCCGTGGGGGTGAAGCCGACGCGAAGCCGCCACGCCGAGGCATGGCCCTCGAGACGGGCAACGCATTGGGGCTGCCCTACCAAGGCGATAGCCTCTAGATGGGCGGTAAGCCGTGGCGAAGCCCGTGGGGGCGAAGTCGACATGGAGCCGCCACGCCGAAGCAAGGCCCTCGAGGTGTGCGGTGCATCGGGGCCGCCCCGTCGAGGCAGTAGCCTCGAGGCGGGTGGTGAGCAGCGGCGGAGCCCGTGGGGGCAAAGCCGACGTGGAGCCACCACGCCGAGGCATGGTCCTCGAGGCGGGCGGTGAGCAGCGGCGGAGCCCCTCGGGGCGAAGTCAACGCGGAGCCGCCACATCGAGGCATGGTCCTCGAGGCGGGAGGCGTGTCAGGGTCGCCCCGCTGAGGCAATAGTCTCGAGGCGGGCGGTGAGCAGCGGCGGAGCCCGTGGGGGCGAAGTCGACGCGGAGCCGCCACATCGAGGCATGGCCCTTGAGGCGGGTGGTGCGTTGGGGCTGCCCCGCTAAGGCGATAGCCTTGAGGCAGGCAGTGAGCAACGATGGAGCTCATGGGGACGAAGTCGACGTGGAGGCGACATGTCGAGGCATTGCAGTCATCGCTACCCTCGTATTTGATTACATCTTTGGTGTGACTGTTTGTGATGCTCCTGTTGGGGGCCTGGTACCGTCCCCCCTTCGGTTGCTCCTGGTCAAGTGTGCCTGTGACTTGGAGTGGCGTGAAGGGGTTTTCTTTTTTGATTGGGCTCGTTTGAGAGCCCAAAGCCAGCAAGGGGGAGGTGAAGCCGATCGCCGTCCCTCAACTTTTTTTTTGATTGGGCTCAATTGAGAACCCAAAGCTAGTGAGGGGAGGCGAAGCCGATTGCCGTCCCCCAACTTTTTTTTGATTGGGCTCAATTGAGAGCCCAAAGCTAGCGAGGCGGAGGCGAAGCCAATCGCCGTCCCCTAACTTTTTTTTGATTGGGCTCGTTTGAGAGCCCAAAGCTAGCGAGGGGGAGACGAAGCCGAACGCTGTCCCCCAACATTTTTTTGATTGGGCTCAACAGAGAGCCCAAAGCTAGCGAGAGGGAGGCGAAGCCCATTGCCGTCCCCTAACTTTTTTTGATTGGGCTCGTTTGAGAGCCCAAAGCCAACGAGGGGGAGGCGAAGCCGATCGTCGTCCCCTAACTTTTTTTATTAGGCTCAATTGAGAGCCCAAAGCTAGCGAGGGGAGGCGAAGCCGATCGCGGTCCCCTAACTTTTTTTATTGGGCTCGATTGAGATCCCAAAGCTAGCGAGGGGGAGGCGAAGCCGATCGCCGTCCCCCAACTTTTTTTTTGATTGGTCTCGTTTGAGAGCCCAAAGCTAGCGAGGGGGAGACGCAGCCGAACGCCGTCCCCCAACCTTTTTTTTAATTGGGCTCAATTGAGAGCCCAAAGCTAGCAAGGGGGAGGCAAAGCTGATCGCTGTCCCCCAACTTTTTTTGATTGGGCTCGATTGAGAGCCCAAAGCTAGCGAGTGGGAGGCGAAGCTGATCGCTGTCCCCCAACTTTTTTTTGATTGGGATTGTTTGAGAGCCCAAAGCTAGCGAGGGGGAGGCGAAGTCGAACGCCGTCCCCCAACCTTTTTTCTTTTTTTATTGGGCTCAATTGAGAGCCCAAAGCTAGCGATGGGGAGGCGAAGCCGATCGCTGTCCCCCAACTTTTTTTTATTGGGCTTGTTTGAGAGCCCAAAGCCAGCGAGGGGGAGGCGAAGCCGATCACCGTTTCCTAACTTTTTTTGATTGGGCTCAATTGACAGCCCAAAGCTAGTGACGGAGAGGTGAAGCCGATCGCCGTCCCCCAACTTTTTTTGATAAGGCTCGTTTGAGAGCCCAAGGCAGGAGACTCCCTAGTCACCGAGGCAAGGCCTTCGGCACGACTAAGGTCTGCGTGAATGAGTGCGATGTGAAATGTATCTCTGCTGAGGCAGGGCCCTTGAGGCAGGAGACTCACTAGTCGTTGAGGCGGGGCCTTCGGAGCGACTAGGGTCTTCACGAATGAGCGCGGTGTGAAATATCTCTTTGCCGAGGCGGGAGACCCCCTAGTAGCCCAGGCAGGGCCTTCAGAGCGACTAGGGTCAGCGCGAATGAGCGTGATGTGAAATGCCTCTCCGTCGTCGCGGGGCCCTCAAGGCAGGTGACTCCCTATCACCGAGGCAGGGCCTTCGAAGCGGCTAGGGTCCGCGCAAATGAGCGCGATGTGAAATGCCTCTCCACCGAGGCGGGGCCCACGAGACGAGAGACTCTCTAGTCGCCGAGGCCAGGCCTTCAGAGCAACTAGGGTTTGCGCGAATGAGCGCGATGTGAAATGCCTCTTCGCCGAGGTGGGGCCCTCGAGGTGGCATACTCCCTAGTCACTGAGGCAGGGCCTTCGGAGCGACTAGGGTCCGCGCGAATGAGCGCGATGTGAAATGTCTTTCCGCCGAGGCGAGACCCTCGAGGCGGGAGACTCCCTAGTCGTTGAGGCAAGACCTTCGGAGCGACTAGGGTCTGTGCAAATGAGTGTGATGTGAAATATCTCTCCGCCGAGACGAGGCCCTCGAGGTAGGAGACTCCCAAGTCACCGAGGCAGGGCCTTCGGAGCGACTAGGGTCTGCGCGAATGGGCGCAATGTGAAATGTCTCTCCGCCGAGGTGAGGCCCTCGAGGCGGGAGACTCCCTAGTTGCCAAGGCAGGGCCTTCCGAGCAACTAGGGTCTGCGCGAATGAGCGCGATGTGAAATGTCTCTTCGCAGAGGTGAGGCCCTCGAGGCGGGAGACTCCCTAGTCACTGAGGTAGGGCCTTCGGAGCGACTAGGGACTATGCGAATGAGCACGATGTGAAATGTCTCTCCGTCAAGGGGAGGCCCTCAAGGCGGGAGACTCTCTAGTCGTCGAGGTAGGGCTTCAGAGCGACTAGGGTCTGCGCGAATGAGCACGATGTGAAATGTCTCTCCGTCGAGGGGAGGCCCTCAAGGCAGGAGACTCCCTAGTCACCGAGGTAGGGCTTCGGAGCTACTAGGGTCTGCGCGAATGAGGATGATGTGAAATGTCTCTTCGTCGAGGCGGGGCCCTTAAGGCGGGAGACTCCCTAGTCACCGAGGCAGGGCCTTTGGAGCGACTAGGGTTCACGCGAATTAGTGCGATGTGAAATGCCTCTCCGCCGAGGCGGGGCCCTCGAGGTGGGAGATACCCTAGTTGCCGAGACAGGGCATTCGGAGCGACTAGGGTTCGCGTGAATGAGCGCGATGTGAAATACCTCTCCGCCGAGGCGGGGCCCTCGAGGCGGTAGACTCCCTACTCGTCGAGGTAGGGCCTTCGGAGCGACTAGTGTCTGCGCGAATGAGCGCGATGTGAAATGTCTCTCCGCTGAGGCGAGGCCCTCAAGGCAGGAGACTCCCTAGTCGTCGAGGTAGGGCCATCGAAGCGTCTAGGGTCTGTGCAAATGAGCGCGATGTGAAATATCTCTCCGCCAAGGCAAGGCCCTCGAGACGGGAGACTCCCTAGTCGCCGAGGCAGAGCCTTCGGAGGGACTATGGTCTGCGTGAATGAGCGTGATGTGAAATGTCCCTCCGCCGAGGCGAGGCCCTCGAGGTGAGAGACTCCCTAGTCGCCAAGGCAGGGCCTTCGGAGCGACTAGGGTCTACGCAAATGAGTGCTATGTGAAATGTCTCTCCGTCGAGGCGGCGCCCTCGAGGCGAGAGACTCCCTAGTCACTAAGGTAGGACTTTTGGAGCTACTAGGGTCTGCGCGAATGAGCGTGATGTGAAATGTCTCTCCGCCGAGGCGAGGCCCTTGAGGCGGGAGACTCCCTAGTCGCCGAGGCAGGGCCTTCCGAGCGACTAGGGTCTCCATGAATGAGCACGATGTGAAATGTCTCTCCGCCAAGGTGAAGCCATCGAGGTGGGAGACTCCCTAATCGCCGAGGTAGGGCCTTCGGAGCGACTAGGGTCTGCATGAATGAGCGCGATGTGAAATGTCTCTCCGACGAGATGGGGCCCTCGAGGCGGGAGACTCCCTAGTCGCTGAGGCAGGGCCTTCGGAGCGACTAGGGTCTGCGTGAATGAGCACGATGTAAAATGTCTCTCCATCGAGGCGAGGCCCTCGGGGTGGCAGACTCCCTAGTCACCGAGGCAGGGCCTTCGAAGCGACTAGGGTCTTTGCGAATGAGCGCGATGTGAAATGTTTCTCCGTCGAGGCGAGGCCCTCGAGGCAGGAGACTTCCTAGTCGCCGAGGGAGGGCCTTCGGAGCAACTAGGGTCTGTGTGAATGAGCGCGATGTGAAATGACTCTCCGTCGAGGCGAGGCCCTCGAGGCGGGAGACTCCCTAGTCGCTGAGGCAAGGCTTTCGGAGCGACTAGGGTTTGCACGAGTGAACGCGATGTGAAATGTCTCTCCATCGAGGTGAGGCCCTAGAGGTGGGAGACTCTCTAGTCGCCGAGGTAGGGCCTTCGGAGCGACTAGGGTCTGCGCGAATGAGCGCGATGTGAAATGTCTCTCCGCTGAGGCTAGGCCCTCGAGGTGGGAGACTCCATAGTCGCTGAGGCAGGGCCTTCAGAGCGACTAGGGTCGGCGCGAATGAGCGCGATGTGAAATGCCTCTCTGCCGAGGCGGGGCCCTCGAGGCGAGAGACTCCCTAGTCACCGAGGCATGACCTTCGGAGCGACTAGGGTCCGCGCGAATGAGCGCAATGTGAAATGTCTCTCGCCGAGGTGGGGCCCTCGAGGTGGGAGACTCCCTAGTTGCTGAGGCAGGGCCTTCACAGCGACAAGGGTCTCCGCGAGTGAGCACGATGTGAAATGTCTCTCGGCTGAGGAGAGACCCTCGAGGCGGGAGACTCCCTAGTCACCGAGGCAGGGCTTTAGAGAGACTAGTGTCTGCGCGAATGAGTGCGATGTGATCCTATTCATACATTTCACACCCGTGAGGGTGAGTTAGCGTGTACCGGGGCTCGGGGCCGCGCGTGGTGTCTTTGTTGCTACAATTGTAGGCTTATATATGCCACCCTTGTGGGCTTATACACTTCTCACCTGTGAAGGTGAGTTAGTGTGCACCGGGGCTTGAGACCATATGCGGTGTCTTGTTTTCTTCTTGGGAACAAGATGTAAAGAGATTTTAGATTATGTAAAGAGATTTTAGATTATGCCCAGGAGCGAGAAGTGACATCCTTTGATACGCGTGTGTTGCCCCAAACCGATTGCTAATACGGATTTTAAAATGCTATCTTAACTTGCCCTCTGCCCCTTTGCCAACAAGAAGCCAACATAATTGGTAGTGGCAGATGGCAGACGGGTTACAAGGTTACTTTTGCTAGGGAATTTTTGAAACAAAAATCTATGGTAGGATACTAATAAAGCTATGCCTTATTACTTGGTTAGCACACGCATATCTGTAGCCGCCCATTTATCCATCGAGGCATGTACCATTTTGGAGACTAGTACTAACACTTGCCAGGCAGGCTTAGAAGTGTACCTGCGGGGTGTTCATCCCAGCTGTGGGGGTTGAGGCCTGAGGGGGTGCAGTGCCGTGCGGCGACAAGGCGGCCGGCCGAGGTGGAGAGCGCCTAGGGTCCCCCGAGGTGGCACTGCTCTGCAGGGGGCGGAGCACCGGCGAAGCTAGCGACGGGGCGCGGAGGGGTGGCTGCGGAGGAAGAGCCCTGAGGGAGCCTCGAAGGGACCTGAGGGCAGGGTCCACGTGGGCAGCCATGCCAACACTGGGCGGGTGCTGGTGTGCGGAGGTGGAGCGCCGAGGGGAGCTCTAGAGGGTTTCGGGCAGCCAAAGCGGGAGGCGAAGGTGGGCTGCTCTCGAGGTGGTCTCGGGGTGATGCTCCACTACATTCATAGGCTGTGCGGGGACTTCGGCCGAAGGTGGAGGTGGCTCCGGAGGAGGGGCTCCGAGAGGGCCCCGAGGGGACTCGAGGGTGAGGGTCCGCGCCGACGGCGGTCCTTGGCAGCCGGAGGGGTGCGGCTACATCGGAGGTGGAGCGCTGAGGGGAGCTCCGGAGAGTTCTGGCAGCCGAAGCGGGAGGCAAAGGTGGGCCACTCCCGAGGGGGCCCGAGGTGGCCTCGGCGTGATGCTTCACCCCATTCCTAGGCTGTGCGGGGGCTTCGACCGAAGGTGGAGGTGGCTCCGGAGGTGGAGCTCCGAGAGGGCCTCGAGGGGACCTGAGGGCGAGGCTCCGCATCGAGGCGGCCCTAGGCAGCCGGAGGGGTGTGGCCGCGCTGGAGGTGGAGCACCGAGGGGAGCTCCAGAGGGCACCGGATAGCCAAAGCGAGAGGCGAAGGTGGGCCATTCCGAGGGGGCCGAGGTGGCCTCGTGGTGATGCTTCACCCGATTCTCAGGTAGCGCGGGGGCTTCGGCCGAAGGTAGAGGTGGCTCTGGAGGAGGGGCTCCGAGAGGGCCCACCTCGAGGGGGCCGAATATAACGAATACTTAATCCCGTTCGGGACGTGCCTCGGTTGGTATGGGATGGGCCTCGGCTAGGAAGCTTGGGATGGTGAGCTTCGGCTGGTGGGTGTCGTGGTGAGCTTCGGCCCGGGGGTAGGCTTCGGCGAGCCAGAGGGGGGCGACACCAAAGGGGCCGGAGCGTGCGACCATGGTGAGGGCGCTCCCGGGGGGGGGACCTGAGCCGGAGCTAGGGGGCTCCGGGCAGAGCTTCGAGGTGCCCCTAGAGGGGCCGACGGTGAAGGCAGAAGGGCCCCGAGGTGGTGGCCTTCTGACGGGGGTGATGGCCCCGATGGTGTCTTGAGCTAGTGCGAGGGATGGCCACGCGAAGGGCATCGGAGCCGATCGTCTCCCCGAGTTCTGCGAGTGAGGGGGTCTCCTCCGAGGCCTTATTTGGAGGCGACGAAGGCTCTTTTTGAGCCTTGGAGCGAGGCCTTCGGTCGAGAAAATGGGCTTCGGCTGAAAAAGTTGCTTCCACTGCTTTTTCCATGATGCGTCAGAGCGAGGCCTTCGGTCGGGGAGATGGGCTTCAGCTAAAGGTGTGGAGGTGTCTTCAGCTCCTCTTATGCACAGCTTCTTATTTGATCCCCACAGACGGCGCCAACTGTCATAGCAAGAAAGGCTAGACAGTGGATACATGGTACACTTTGTCTTGGAAGAGGACCAAAGGGAGGAGCCAAAGACATAAATGTATGAATGTATTGCCTTGAGTGTGAATGAGAGGAAGCCCCCCTTTTGTACATGCCCTTAGGGCTTTATTTATAGGAGGGCAAGAAGAGACATTTACCTTCTTGCCCTTGCAATGTATTGAGAGAGAGGGTATTCAGGTACATTTGTCTAAAATACACCGTACGGACTTGGTCTACACATATGCAGCATCCCCGACGGTACACTGGTATTCCTGACGACTCTAGGGTGCGGGGCACCCCTTGATGCTCGGCTACGACATAGGTACAAAATTAAATACGGCTATTTAATGACGATAAAATAGTGCAAATATGTTCTTAATGTACACTTATTCCTTCGCTTACTGCTCAAATATATTTCTTGCTCAAAAGTACAGAGCCACTCATGAGGTCTAACTTTATTATCCATGTATAGCACTAGATACATTACTTTGTCCATGCATTGATAGCCTACAATATATGATAATCTCAGAACGCTGATTACATTGATAGCATACGTACTGACAATTACATAAGACTCCTAAATCTCAGAACGCTAATTACATAGGACTAACAACGTTAAACTAAGTTAATGTTTGCAAAATTACAACTACTTAAGTACGCATCCACCGTAAAATTACGACTAATTACTTTGTAACTAATTAACGAGCCCTCAAGAATTAAACGACGGAGATACAAATTACCTGCAAATGATGGCGGTCAATAGCGCTGAAATGTCCTCGAAAATATAATCGACAGAGTGAGTGTGCGAGCGAAACAGTGAGTGAGCAAGTGACTGTGAAATGAAATCGCGCTCGTTCGATCGCTAATTTATAGCCGGGAGTGAATCCTTCCCCCGCACGTGGTCGGTTTTAATTTGCATGTGGCAGACAAGAATTAGACACGGGAGACATCGCAAATAGATAGAGGTGATGGAGGTGACGGGATGACAAGTTTGCTCGCTTTTAGTGGAAAAGAAAGACAAATAGAGGGAGGGGCTCATTGGGCTATTTGTCTGCACAACACATGGCACGGTTTCTGTTGATTTTTTGTTCTCGCCAAAACAATACACGTTTAAGGAAGTGCGAGAAAAATTCTAAACGAATAAAATTATAGCAAATTTACACAAGCAAATACACTGTGTCGGAAGGCTCCACGTAAAATTTCATAATTTTTTGAAGACGTTTACTATATTTTAAAATTTCTACGAACATCCAAAACCCTAACCCTATGGAGCACATGTTGCGGGCTGTAGGCGCTATCGCACGGCGGCCGTGCAGCAGCGCCATCGCACGATGACCATGCGGACAGGGCACGTGGTGGCTGGCGAAGTGCCGCCTCCCGACGGCTGTGTGGACAGAGGCCAAATTTGCCAAAAAAAAATTGTGATAATTATTTCTATACATATAGTGCGCAAACGTGTCAATATGGCAAAAAAAAATCCAGATAGCCAATCTGAAACGAGCGTGTAGTATTGGGCTCGTGGCCTCATCACGGTAGGGCTCGTGTCCAACCTGACCGCCCAAAAAACACATTTTTTCATAGCCCAGTTTGCTAAATAGTAACCCAGGTCACTATTGATGTATGGTTTTATATCACCTTTTTAAATAAAAAATTAAGAACTATTCCAAAATAGAAAGCGACCACATTTTCCTAAACTAAAAAAGAGAGAGAAAAACCATAGTTCCACTGTTCAAGCTACTTGTAATACGAGACATATAAAAATTATATTGTTTCTTGTAAAATTAATGTGAAACCTTCATTTTCATACGGTCTTTATTCAGTTCAATTGAACTAAACGCAGAGAGCCGAGTGGAAGGAATTACTGAGGACTAGAGCTGGCTAAATGGGCTGGACCTACCGGGCCAACACGAAGCACGATACTATAAGCTCAACCTAAGCACGACACGGTCCACACTGTTCATAGGCCGTGTCGGCCCGGCACGAGACCCCAGGCCATGCTTGAGCCGTCACCTAAGACAAGGTGGGCGGGCAAGACGCGGCTAACAAGCGATTGCGAGCATAGCGCAAGCATGGGCACAAAGACGGTGGCAGGAGGCACGATCTGGGAAGCGAGGCGAGGGCCGGGGCGCGGCGGCGTCTTTGCGTCGGGCGGAGACGGAGGAGGAGGCGGTTGGCGATGGGTCGTCAAGCGGTCTGGCCTGCAGTGTCGTCGAGGCAGCCAGCGGCAGTGGCCGTGGGTTGCGGGGCGACGAGGTCGTCGAGGCGCGCCTAAGGCGACGGACGCGGGAGGCGAGGAGGCGGCGGGTCGCCGAGGCGCAGTGGTCATGGGAGGCGAGGAGGCGGCGGGTCGCTTGGGACATCGAGGCAGGCGGGTCGAGGGAGGCGAGGAGGCGGCGGGTCGGCGACGGCGAGGAGGCGGTGGGGTCATGGGGAGGCGAGGAGGCGGCGGGGTCGGCGAGGAGCCGTGTGGCAGTGCTGTGCGGCATTACCGCACGTGGGGCGGCACGGGCGAGAGAGGGGTTGGGGGGAGAAGAAGACGGGCGTAGGCGAGCCGGGCCGTGTCGTGCTCGTAGGCCATGCCTGGCATGGCATGCCTCGAAAAATTCGTTCGGGGGGTGACCCTTTTTTTTGACCGTTTTTGACCATTGGGACTTAAAAAATAGCCAAAAAAATTCAAAAAAATATTTTTTTCTATAAATAGCCACCATACCCCTGTCATTCAGCACCCCTTCATTCTCCATTCTCCTTTTGAAATTGTATGCGTGCAAATTCAAATCCGTGTTGAGCTAATTTGGCAAAATTCAAAAAAAATTGTGCCAAAATTTGGAAATTTCAATTTTCGTCAGCAAGTCAGCGAAAGAGGTACGATACTATTTTTGTAATACTTTTATTGTTAGTTATTGTTATGTTAAGATGAAAGTAGTAATAGTGTTAGTTTTGATTTTGCAGTTTTCGTTATGGACAGTTCTTACGACAACTTTGCTCTTGGTGAGTACGGACTTTCATCGGAGGAAATTGCGTCTATAGAAGCGGCTGCGGCTGCCTCAAACCAATCGGAGGAGCAAGGTGGAGTTCCGTCATCAAGCTCCACGTCAGCATCAGGCTCAACGTCAACTGGAGCAAAGAGGTTAAGGTCGTCTACATTGGGAGTGTGGGAGAATTTCGACAGGACAACCAAGCAAGACGCAGTGGGAAATGAGGCACCATATGCTATTTGTAAAATTTATCGCCATGAATTGTCTGCAAAGTCTATAGGTGGAACGAGGCACTTGATTAGACATGCTACAAGATGTCGAACCAAGCAAGGATTATTGATGAGGCAGATACAGCTGTAATACAACCCCGACGGTACGGTATCTAGTTGGGACTATGATCCTCAGGTAGCTCGCCAATCTCTCTGTCGTTTAATTGCTTTAGAGGATTTACCGTTAGGCTTTGTCGAGTCTGCTTCTTTCCAAAATTATATTAGGACAGCGCATAATCCTAGATTTTCTTCCGTTTCTAGACAGACAACAACTAGGGATCTAGTAAAATACTATAATGAACGTCGTAATAAAATAAAGGAGCTATTTAGTATGTGCACATTTTCGGTGGCCCTGACCTCGGACATATGGAGTGGTCGGGCTAGGGAGGATTACCTTACTGTAGTTGCGCATTATATTAATGATGACTAGATAATGGAGAAAAGGATTATAGCTTTGAAATTAATTGATGTAGCACACACAGGGGAGAATATTGCGAACTGTATTATCAAAGTCGTGGAAGACCTTGGTCTTATAGACAAAATATTTGCAATTACTTTAGACAACGCCGCATCAAACTCTAAGGCTATGGACATTCTTACTCCAGTGTTGAGTACATATGCTGATTCCTTCTTGCTACATCAACGATGCGTTTGTCATATTATCAACCTTATAGTCAAATGTGGTTTGAAGAGGTTGAGTCCATATATTAAAGCTTTTTGCGATGCGATTTCTTTCTTGAATAATTCTAACGTAAGAATAGCACAATATAAGAACTTCTGCAGGGCGATGGGTGTATGTCCAAGAAAGTTCGGGTTGTACATGGAGGTAAGGTGGAACTCTACTTACCTCACGCTTAAGAATCTTTTACCATATAAGAGCACTTTTTCTGTATTTATTCAAACACATTATCCTAGCACTGAGGGTACTATACTATTAACTGAGCAATATTGGTTCATTGCTGAGAATATACTGTCGTTTTTAGAAAAATTTTATGAGGCAACTATTGCTTTGTCCGCTGTCTACTATCCAACATCTCCTATCATTGTGCATACTATTTTATGGATTGCTACTCAATTGAAAATGACATGGTTTTACGCGATGTTGTTGTTTTCATGAAATCTAAATACCTTAAATATTGCAGAGAAATCCCTTACCTATATGCATTTGCATTTCTTTTAGATCCTAGGGCTAAAATTGGAGCATTTGGTACCGTACTTGATCTTCTTAGTGATGGTAGGGGCTAGACTATACTGACTATTTTGCAGAAGTTCGTTCTCAGTTACATGAGGTTTACCAAAGATATGAAAATAGGTTCCATGGAGTCCATTCGCAACGACCTCCAATAGCCCCCACCTCAAGTGAGAAGACAAATATGTGGGGCGCGATCTTCGATGCCTCTTCCTCTAGGTCCAGGTCCAGGGCTTCTTCTTCTACACCAACTCCTGCTCAGCCAAGATCCACAAGGAGCAGAGAACTATCCACCTATCTGGACAATGATACGACGGATTTCAACTCAGAAGACTTCGACATCTTGTAATGGTGGCAAGCCCATAAGTTAACATATCCCGTGTTATCCATACTTGCACATGTTAACTGTTCCTATCTCTACGGTTTCCTCCGAGTCCGCTTTCAGTCTTTCTGGGAGAATATTGGAGGAGAGAAGAACAAGTCTCACAAGTGAGATGGTGGAGATCCTTCTAACTATGAAGGACTGGGAACAAGCTGATTCATGAACACAACACTCTGTGGAAAATCCGGAGTTGTCGGAGGTGTTCGAAAATCTGTACTTAGACAATGACACCGACACATAGAACAAAGATGTATCATGTATGTAGAATTGTAGAGCTATAGGCTGTACTCTTTTTCCTTTGCCAAGGTTTTCTCATTTTGAGTTTTTACTTGACGAATGTTTTAATGAGGCAGCCAGTTGGACATTAATAAAGCTCTTTATTACATTTTAATATGATTTTCTCATTTTTTTAAAATTTTCATGTCTACTTTTGAATTCTACACATTTTTCTAATTTTTATTGATTTTTTTTGTTCTGATGGGCCAAACAGGCCACATCTGGCCCGATGGGTCAAACGGGCCTAGGTTCGGCTACCTGACGAATGCTCGACGGTCGTGCTCGGTCGCCACCCCTACCGATTCAAATAGTACACGGTAAAGCAGGCCATGCCTAGCTAGGCCGTCTTAGTGCTTTCTTGAAGGCGGCTTGGTTTGCCGACACCATTGAGGCCAGGGTCATTTGTCACACAAGCAGAAACTAGGGGTTGTTTGGTTTGTGACCCCAGAAAACCGTACCAAAAATTTGGTATTATTAAAAAAATTGGCTAGTGTTCGGTTCTATTCCAAAATTTTAGTTTGCCCTGAAAATTTTGACCGTGCCAATTTTTTTCTTCACAGTTTGCTGGCTAATCCCGGACGGCTAAAACATGCGCCCCGATTTTGGAGTGGTTTGATTAACAAGCTTTAAATGATGATATTTTCTAAACCGAGTATCTGATTTGTGATCCGTTTGAACCGTTGTGGTCCTTATCATTTTATCAACAAAATAAGACATTTGTTAACATTTTTTTAGGCAAAAACAAATAGATGTCATGCAGGACTCACATGTCATACTCATAATTTTATCAAATTTTGGCACGATTACAATCCAAACATATTATTTTTGTTATTGTCTGTGAATTGGTATAATATAAATACTATTTTTTTTACCCAGATTTTGATATTACTTAAGTTTTAGTATTGTCAAAACTTTGGTGCTAGCGCCGAACCAAACAGGCCACCTAGATAGCGAGAGAGAGAAGCAAAGCGCTGCCGTACGGACTCGGCCGCTCTCTCGCCGGCGATCAGGCAATCTCTTCTCCCCTCCCGGCCGTCGATCGTACCAGCGGCCGCCGCAGCCCAAAGGTACTGCCTTTCCTTGCTCCACCCCGAATTGACATCCTTTCGTTGCATTTCTGTCGGAACCCCAAGTCTCACCGAGTCAAATTTCTAGGGTTCTTGCGCTCCATTTCCGCAATTGAAGCTACCTGCTCACAAGTTCTTGGCAGAACTGTTGAAGCTTCGGGTTTTTTTGCTTCCCCCCAGCAGTTGGACAGGCATCGGGGAGTAGCCGGAGCCAGGGAGAGACCTGGAGTTGGTTTCTTGGTTATTGGATTGGGCATCAGGGAGTGGCGGCGGCGGCGGCAAGTTGGTTTCTTGGTTCTTGATTTGTTGTTGGGGTGGACGAGAGGAGACGTGGGAGGGGATTGGGGGTGGGTAATGGAGGTCGGGGGGCAGGCGGCGGGGCACGGGATGATGGAGCCCCAGGTGGTGGAGCTCGAGGACGACAGCATCAATTTCTGCGCCTTCCTCGGCATGAGCTCCCACGTCCATGGCGTCGACCAGATGCCGCTGCACAGTGTCCAGATCGTCGACCACCAAGGACAGGGCAGCGCAGCCGCAGTCCGTCTGCAAGGAGCTATTCCCGGTCGAATCCGACCACTGTTTCGAGCCCTGGGTGGGGATGGAATTCGAGGGCTTGTTTGGATTGAGACCTGGGCTCCATGTCTGAAAAAAACTGGTGTCTGGAGGTTGCCTGAAAAGTAGATGATTTTTGCCTGGCTAGGCAAGCTTGGGAATATGGTGTTTAGTTGAAGACCTGAACCTGGAGAAAATATAAAGTTAAAAAATGACGTTTTGAGATGGTTTGGAAATAAATAGTATGAAAATGGTTCATTAACTAACGTAAACAGTTTGTTAATTAGCTTCTAATCTCAATTAGCTAGCATGAATCAGCACATGCATGCGCGAGCCTCGAGTGCTGAAAATCAACGCCTGGGCTGGCTGCCGGACCTGCCAGGCACACATGCCCTGGCCTCTAACCAAGCAGGGGCTCGGCGGCTCCCAGGGACGGTCTTCCGTCAGGCACAGCTTTGTCAGGCTCCGGTCCAAACACGCCCTGAGTCCGGGGAGGCTGCCAAGACCTTCTACATTGCCTACTCTGGCCGTGTTGGGTTCTCTGTCCGCATTGCCCGGTCCCGCAAGTCCAAGTGCAGTGAGTCCGTCATCATGTTAAGGTTTGTCTGCTCAAAGGAAGGGTTCAGCAGGGAGAAGCCTGTCGTTGTGGGGAAGAAGATGAGGAAGCGGTCCGCCTCCATCAGGGAGGGTTGCTATGCCATGCTTGAGGTGCTCCGCAGAGGCGATAACAAGTGGGTTATCACCAAGCTTGTCAAGGAGCATAACCATGAGGTTGGGATGCCCAGCACAGTGCACTATATCGCCACTGAGAGTGATGCTGTGGTTGACCCTTACATTGGTATGGGGTTTGGATCCCTTGAGGCCGCCAAGACATTCTACTACTCATATGCCATCCGTGTGGGATTTGAAGCTCGCGTGCGCCAGTCCCGCAAGTCGCAAGATGAGTCACTCAAGATGCTGAAGCTAGTGTGCTCCAGGCACCGCTACCATTCTGGACTAGAGAGCAATAGAGAGGACACCAAGATAGTGCAAGCCTCCGATCCCTCCAGGGATGGTTATGATGCATTGTTTGAGATAATTTGGAAGGACAGAGATGTCTGGATGGTCTCAAAACTCATCCTAGAGCATACTCATGAGCTGAACCCTGCACCACCAAGCAGGGTTCGCTGTGTTCGCTCGCAAGGTAAGGTACCTGTCATTGCAAAGAACTTTTCTGACACACGTAATCTCCTATTAAACAGCCAAGATTCCCAGCCTTCTAGAGAGATCCGTTATAATGATTTAGGGCCAGAGGATGCTCAAAGCCTGCTTGAATATCTTTAAAAGACACAAGTCGAGGATCCTGCATTTTTTATGCCGTGCAGCTTGACAAGAATGGGCACACGGTCAATATCTTCTGGGCTGATGCTAAAGCTAGGATGGCTTATTACCATTTTGGTGATGTTGTTAGGTTTGAGACAGCATACAGGAACAACAAAGAGCATATACCTGTTGTCCTATTTTTAGGTGTCAATCATCATGTGCAGCCTGTTGTTTTTGGCTGTGCACTACTTGTTGATGAGTCCGAAGAATCATTTGCATGGTTATTTGAAAAATGGCTTGAAGCAATGCATGTGGGGCCTCCTGTTTCTTTAGTAACAGAGCTGAACGAAGGGATGGCAGCTGCAGTTGCCAAGGTATTACCTGATACACAGCATATTTTCTGTGGGAGGCATATGTTAGACACTGTCAGGGAGGAGCTACACAGTATGTATCCAGAATTAGACCCTTTCATAACTGATCTGAGAAAATGCATTGATGGATGCAGAATAGAAGAATCATTTGAATCATGTTGGGACTCAATTATCATAAAGTATGGCTTCGGAAATAATGAACTTTTACAGTCTCTCTATGATATTCGCCAACAATGGGCCCCTGCATACACAAAGAAGGCATTTCATGCCAGAAACCTGATGCCACAAAGCTGTGAAAATCTTGAAAAGGTTATTGAGAAGTACTTCTCGTCCAAGACCCAATTGTGCGTGGCTGTCCAGCAACTTGGACAAGCTATTTGTAATTCTAATGAAAAAGAGGCTCAGGTGGATTATCTGACAACGTTTCAAATGCCAGCACTGAGGACTGCTTCTCCAGTGGAAAAACAAGCAAGTTCAGTATTCACTAGGATAGTATTTGATATATTTCAGGAGCAATTTGTTGAGTCCTTTGGGTACCATGCGGAGAGACTCGAGGATGGGATGCTACACAAGTATCGTGTCATAGTAGATGATGGTGATGAGGAGATACATACTGTTTTTTTTCAGTCCAGATCAAAGAACAATGTGTTGTAGCTGTTGCCTGTTCGAGAGCTGTGGAATCTTGTGCAGGCATGCTCTTCGAGTTTTCATTACCGAAGGAGTACGTTCCCTTCCAAAGGCTTGTATATTGAAACGCTGGACAAAGCATGCAAAAAGTACTATCACCTTGGATAATTACATTGATCTAAGGGGATACCGCGAGGATCCTTCAACTGCAAGGTACAACGATCTTTGCTACGATGCAATTAAATGTGTAAAACAGGGTTCAACATCCGCTGAGCTCTATAACATTGCTAAAGAGGCACTGCACAAGGTTCTTGATGAGGTAGTGTCTTCAAGCAACATTAGAGAGCAGCAAACTCTGCAATGCTGTACAACATCATTAAAAAAAGCCAGTCAAGAAGTTTGGGAAGACCAATGATTCCTCTGGTAAGAGCTTAAAGAGGCCAACATCCAAAAATTCCCTCATGGAGAGCAATGACATTAGATGACCAGTATATTGTGAGTTGGAGCATAATGCATTTTTACCTGTTCTGACCTTATATAATTGTAGCATCATTCCATCTAATAGTTACCTCTTAGATCGTAGCTGGCCGCAGGCTTTTTTCTATTAGCGCATCTAGTGACTGTAAGGATGCTAATGAACCCTTTTGAGACATTAATGTTCAAAAAGGTTGTAGAAACAAATGCCTTTTTTGGGATCATTTTATAAATGCCACTGTAAAAATAAACCATTTACTATTGCAAGCAATGCAACTTTCCCTCAGGCTAGTTGTGATTCTATTTTGTACTTGAAAACACTGTTCTAAACAGCGGCTACTATGGCCTTGTAAGCGGTGCCACATGTGGAAGTGACACTTGTGCTGCAATGCTATATGCATAGCATTCTAATTTAGCTGTTAAGCGGGCCTTTAAACACATATGCCGCCCAGGATAGATTTTTATATTTTTGAGCTGTGTGCTTTTGTTTGAACATTTGTATGAAACGCAATATGTCCTCATGGTCATTTATTTTGCACATATATGTATTTGTATTTTTTACATTTTTAAACCACTTACAAGGCCTCATACCGCATTATCAGTACAAAGTGAGATGGCAGCTCGGTAACAGCTATGTGAACATTGCTTGAAAATAAGCAGCAGACATCAGATTGTACAGAAACAGCCGTAGTATTGTCTGATCTTAACTCTAATGGCCAACATTGCAAAATAACCTTGCTAGCCGCTCACTGCCTAATGATATTGCATTATTGGTGATGCATACTTTCCTCATGCCAATTCTCTACCCTAGTTTAATTCCACCTGACATGGTCTGGCATGTGTTCCCCCCTCCCCATATCCCATCCTTGGCCACCTATAGGGCATGCATCCAAAGCTTACTCTATGCATGCTACTATTATGAATAGCGCTTGTCTTCATCATGACACCAATGAGCCAATATATATACAAGTACATGTATGACATATATAGACAGGGATCAAAATCCCAGCTAGTTACCGCCGGTAACCGGATTTACCAGTAGGGACCGGGTGAACAGTAATTGGCCAATTTTTTTTTGAATTTGAATTTGATTGCATAATGCCCTTCCTAGGTTGGTTTAGGCCTTTTTGTGCTAGATTATGTATTGTATGAGCTAAATATGTTTGAATTATTGTATTAGCAAGTCCCGGACGGATTTTTTTGACTTGGAAAGCATGTTGAATTATAGTATTCTCACATGAAGGATATCTATTGTTTCAATTGTTGATGTATAAGCAATTAGCACTTGGCATGATTCATTTTAATGATTGTTTGATCAAGGGTTTGTTGGTTCAACAAAAAAAATTCATGTACCAACGCTGATATGAAGGCATACTAAATGGAATTTGATATTAGGAATAGCTTATTGATCTCCTTTTTTTTGACCGGTTTTTCCGGTTACCGTACCGGTTACCTGTTTTCAAAATTTGAAATCCAAAATTTGGTTCGTGAACTTCATCCCAGATTTCCCGTGTTTTCGAAGAATGGATTCTGAATTCTGCGCGCATGGATTGGGATTTATCTTTGATCATGGGATTTCGATCCCCTTGTATGCAAGTAACCCTTTATACAACAGGGAAAATACACAGGTAATAATATACATCTAACACCCCCTCAAACTTATGGTGGATCAACAACATGAAGTTTGGAGAGATAGAAGCTGTGCTTGGTTCTGGTCTGTGCCTTTGTGAACAAGTCTGCCAACTGAAGTTCTGAAGGCACATACTGAATAGCAACCACCTGGTCCTGCACCAGTGTCCGCATGTAGGAAGCATCAACACTAATATGCTTTTGTAAACTCATGCTTTACCGGATCTTTAGCAATGCTAAGAGCACCTGTACTGTCAGACAAAAAGGAGTTGGTGCAGAAACAGAAACACCAAAATCCTCAAGTAACCACTGTAGCCATGTAACCTCCGCAGTCAACAAAGCCATAGCTCGCAACTCAACCTCAGCACTCGAATGAGAAACTGCTATCTGCTTCTTAGTCTTCCAAGCAATGAGAGAACCACCAAGAAAAACACAATAGGCAGAGAGAGCCGTGATCGAGTGATCACTAGCCTGTGGCATCGAATATGCTGGAGTCAGAAAGAGCTAGAGGGAGGGAAAAAGAGATGACGAGTGATGGTTCCACGAAGATATTGTAGAACACGAAGATGACTATAGTGGAGCTAAGCGGGAGTAGAAACAAACTGACTCAAGATATGCACATGGTACGAAATATCAGGACGAGTGACATCTAGATAAACAAGACTCCTAACAAGGTGATGATAGCGAGTAGGATTAGTAAGAGGCTTACCATCAGTGGGCTGAAGATGAACATTAAGCTCCATGGGAGTCTCAGCTGTGCGCTGATCAGTAAGAGAAGCACGATCAAGAAGATCCTAGATGTACTTTTCTTGAACAGATAGAAGCCATCAGGCGTAGAAATAGCCTCAATCCCAAGAAAGTAGCGAAAAGGACCCAGATCAGACATGAGAAACTGCTCACTAAGATGCTTCTTGACAAAAGTGATGTACTGAGAATCATCTTCAGTAATGATCATATCATCAACATATAAAAGAAGAAGCATCCGACCGCGAGACGAAGTGTGAATAAAAATAGCAGGATCATGAGCACTGGCAGAAAAACCAGTCGCAGTGACAACCGAAGAGAAAAGATCAAACCAGGTACGAGGAGCTTGCTTGAGGCCATAAAGAGATCGGCGAAGGTGACAAACCATACCGTCAGGAACAGAATACCCTGGCGGTGGCTGCATATAAACCTCCTCACGCAGCTCACCATTGAGAAAAGCATTCTTGACACTAAGCTGAGAGATGTACCATGCCCGAATAGACGTCACATCAAGAAGAGTGCGAACAGTGGTCATGTGAGCCACATGAGCAAAAGTCTCATCATAATTTCGACTATGCTCCTGCTGAAACCCACGTGCCACAAGACGAGCTTTGTAGTGCTCAAGAGAACCATTAGAACTAGGGCTGTTCATTTCTAAACCGAACCGAAAAAACCGTACCGAAAAAACCGAACCGAACCGGTCAACTTGGTTTGACCAGTATTCGGTACGGTTTTCGAAAATCAGGGTTTTTGGTATTTCGGTTTTTTCGGTAAACACCAGCTGAAAACCGAAAAAATCGAAATGCCGATGCTGTTCTCCGCGTGTCGCGTAGCTCGCCCATTCGTGGTTTGGCTCGGGCGTTCGGTGTCGCAGGAGGCCCGTCTGAGAAGCGACCCATTTGGCAATGGCATTGCCGCATTGGTGAAATTCTTTGGAAACATGGGAGTGGCCGCCAGTCTTTGGGCGCTGACGATTTGGATCGGGACCGCTGGTCTTTGCAAATTTGTGCTTCTCGCTTGGCTCACCGCTTGCTAATGCTTTGATCTTGGTCTGACCAGCGTCTGCAGTCGCAGTCTGAAGGTGCGAGTCTGCGATCTGCGGTAGCCGGCCAGAAAGCGTATTGTCTTTCTTCACGAATCTTTGTCTTGCTTGCTTTGCAAAATTGCAAATTGCAATCACGTCGTTGTTTGCAATTCGTGTCAACTTTGGTAAATATGGTATTTACCGATACTGCACCGAAACAAATTGGGATTTACCGAAACCAAACCGTATTTTAAAAACACCGTATTTACCGAAGTAACAAAACCGTATTTACCGTATATACTGAACCGAAAAAAACGAACGAACACTCCTAATCAGAACGGGTCTTAACCTTGTAGACCCACTTGCACGTGATAGGAGTAACACACGCGGGAAGAGGGACAAGATCCGATGTGCCAGTACGTTCAAGGGCAGCAATCTCATCTGCCATTGCATGTTGCCACTCCTGATAAATAGCAACATCACGATAAGAGGTCGGGTCAGCAAGGGCAGCAGCAGCAAAACTAAAGTGCGCAGGAGGTCGAAGATGACCCATCAGAAGAAGATGGCGCATCAGAAGAATCCTCAACTCGCGAACGACGAGTGTAGTAGAGAGGATAAGAAGGGATAAGGTCAAGAGGAACCTCTGGAGAGGGTACCGGTGGCCAAGGAGGCACCGGCGGTGAAAGAGACGCCGACGAGAAAGGAGACACAAGAGAGAGCAAAGGTTGTAGTGGAGGTGTGTTGACTATGAGGGTGGCAGGAAAAGTAAGAAAAGAAAATGACTTGATAAGAAATACTGGAGTGGTGGAAGGAGAAAGACGATGGTAGAAAGATCAAGACTCATCAAAAGTGACGTTCCGAGAAATCCGCATTCGTCGGTCAATAGAATCCCAACAACGATATCCCTTATGCTAAGCGCTATAGCCCAGAAAAATACACTCAATGGACTGAGCGGTCAGCTTTGTGCGCTCACGAGGTGCAAGAACATAGCACACACATCCAAAGAGGCAAAGACCAGAATAATCAGGAGCCTTGTCATAGAGACACTCAATTGAGATCCCTCCCTGAAGAGTAAAAGAAGGCTGAATATTGATTAGGAAAGTGGCAGTAGAAACAGTCTTAGCCCAGAAATGTGGTGGAACAGCAGAAGCAAGCATAAGAGCACGAGCTGTCTCAAGAAGATGACGATGCTTTCGTTCAGCCACATCGTTCTGGGCATAAGCATTAGGGCAAGAAAACTGAGAGTGCCATGCTCAGCCAGAAAACTACGAAGAACTCCCGACAAGTATTCCCCAGCAGAATCAGCACGAAGAACACGAATAGGAGAGTCAAACCGAGTACGGATCATGGTGGCAAAAGTCTTGTAGATAGATAGAATCTCACTACGAGATGATATAAAGTATATCCATGTGTGTCGAGAAAAATCATCAATAAAAATTATATAATATCGATGACATCCGTTCGAAGCGAAAGGAGCTGGACCCCATACATCAGAATGAACAAGATCAAAAGGACGCTGTGACACTGACTCATTAGAAGAATAGAGTTGAAGCTGTTTACTAAGCTTACAACCCTAACAATTTAGAGAAGCATCACCAGACATAGACCCTAAAAGACCACGACAAACTAAAGAAGATAGACGTAACTCGCAAATATGTCCCAAACGATGATGCCACTGAACAAAAGACGCAGTGGAGGATGCAGTAGAAGCGGAGGCGGTGGTGGAGGCGACAAGACTGACGGGGGCAGCGGAAGGAAGATGAAGTCAGTCAAGCTCCCAGACGCCGCGAGTCACAGCGGCGAGGGCCAGTACCAACCAGAGTTCTCGTGCGTCGATCTTGAACGCAACAAGAATCAGAATCAAGAATAACACAACAACCATGATTAGTGAGCTGACCGGTAGATATGAGCTGCATGGTTAGTTTAGGAACATGAGAAACAAGAGGAACATGAAAAGAGAAATTCGAAAGAGTGCTTTGTCCTGCGACAGAAAGAGGTACCATCTGCTGTCTGAACAATGATAGGAGCAGTTAAAGGACTAATGGAAGTGAGACTGGTGGAATCAAATGTCATATGAAAGGAAGCACCAGAGTCAAGAATCCAAGGTGATATAACTGAGGAAAAAGAAGTAGAGGGTGGTCTCACTGTGCAGCAAAACCAGCAGAACCGAACGGTGCAAAAGCAGCCATGCGACGTAGTAGTGTGAGAAGCTCCTGGGTATCAGAAGCACCAGAGCTCCTCTCAGAGGAGGAATCGTTAGTGCCCTTTGGAGGACGGCCACCACAACGTAAATCCCTCTTCTTTCTGTAGCAGAACTGCTCCACATGTCCATCCTTGTTGCAATAGGTGAAGTGGAGTCCCCTACCAACAACAACTGTCACTGGTGATGGCACCACTGTTGGAGTAGCTGGAGACGTAGCGAGTGTAGAAACTGAAGGAGTTGCCAGAATCGAAGGAAACACCGGTGACGATAGCAGACCCGCAGCACGTAGGCGAATTTCCTCAGCGCAAACAGATGTAAGGGCCTCCAACAGAGTCATACGAGGGTGGCGCGCCATCAACTGAGCATGAGTCTGCTCGTACTCAGCCTGGAGACGTGTCAAGAAGTCGTAGATGCAACGAAGCTCCAGGTGAGAACTGACGCTGACAACACTGACAAGTGTGGCAAACATCCGGTCCCAAAGAGTCAATTTGGCGCTATACCGCGGACAACCGGGCATAGAACTTGTCCACAGTGGCATCTCCCTACTGCAACGACTACTCCGGACGCACAGCAGTAAGATACAAGGAATCACCAGACGGATCGTAGCAGTTGCGCTGATGCGCCCACATCAACTGTGCTGAAGCCAAGCCAACCACATCCCCAGTGAGATGTACTTCCATGCTAGCAACCAGAATAGCAGAGGCACGGGCATTCTCATCAAT
Organism: Phyllostachys edulis; assembly: GCA_036346405.1. Classification (NCBI taxonomy): domain Eukaryota; kingdom Viridiplantae; phylum Streptophyta; class Magnoliopsida; order Poales; family Poaceae; genus Phyllostachys; species Phyllostachys edulis. Next base: position 64,907,234 of record CM070561.1, on the reverse strand, counting down.
CCATGTCTTGTAGGTAGCATACTGAGTCTGAAAAGTCTCTATGGCATCCTCAAAAACATCAGATACCTCTTTATGAGTGCCTTCGGAAGCATCATTCGGGAGCACGAGCTCAACAGCTGGAACAGGTTGAGGCGACAAGGCAGCCGGTGAGAAAATCCCAAAGACGCTGACCACGTATATGGAGGCACATGTGCTGAAACCAGTCTCGATAATTGAGAGCATCGAAGATCACCAGGCAACGAGGAACAGAAACATTGCTCGAAGAGGACATTTTTTTTAATGAATACCGAAACTCTGTTATAAGAAACCGATACGGTTTCGATTCACTTGGCGGGCGACCGGACGGCACTGACGAAGCGAGGTGGCCGATGGCGATGAAGGCGGCAGCCTACCTCCCTCTTCCTCCTCCGCTCTTCTCGCGGTCTCCCTCTCCGGCAGCCTCCGTCGGCGGGAGGCGGCGGATCCGAGTCGGCGACGACACAAGGTCGGGGCGGCCCGGGCGGAGCTCGAGGGTGATCGAGCTCGAGGTGGCGGCGGGAGCTCAGGGCAGAGGAACTCGAGCGCGAGGCAGATCTGGAGGCGACGGCGGCGGCAGCTCGGGGCAGAGGAGCTCGAGTTCGAGGGCGGCGTAGCTCGAGGCAGCGGCGGGAGCTCGGGGCAGAGGAACTCGAGCCCGAGGCGGGAGGCGAACCCACGGGTGGCCACGGGCAAGGACGAGCAAGGAGCACGGTGGAGATGGCCAAGCCAGGCGGCGGCTGGAAGAAGAATCAGCGGCGGCTTGATGTAAACAAACTCTAGGTTTGCCCTGATACCATATTATGAATAACGCTTGTCTTTATCATGAGGCCAATGGGCCAATATATATACAAGTACAGATATGACATATATGCAGGCAACCCCTTATACAAAAGGGAAAATACACAGGCAATAATACATATCTAACAGCTACAACTAGCTTTGCTGCATCTCATGGCTTCACAAGTTGAGCAGCTCTTGCTTTATCTCCTGACCTTCGCTCCTCTCCTACGCTCTTTCTCTCTTTTGCCAACACAGCGTTCCCCATATCTGGCTTAATTGCTAGTTTTGCAGTTACTCTACTAGCCTGTGGAGAGATGAACAAGTTAATAATTGGTGAGTGCATGTCACAATTTCTGTTTGTTTTGTTTTTGTTTTTTTTTTGCATTTAACACTCTAAATTGGACTCACTCTCCATAGTAAATTGAGGCGTGATGCTGTTTTCTTCCACTGCAATTTGTATTGGGATTACGGGAACGAGAACCAACTAGTTAATTTCAGAAAGTTGCTATGACTATGTGCCTATGACTATTGGAAATGTTCTGCATTTTTTTTGCATTCTGATCTTTTGATGTATTTATTATATACACACGGAAATTAACAGTCATGTGGATTAGTCAATTTTGGACTGGTTCTGGTCTGAAAATATCCTTGTTTGTCATTTCATATTATTTCTTCTTATAGATTTTATACATGTCTTACTTCATCCATGTGTGTACACGTGTTGTTGCAATGAGTTGTTCTCACCATAGTGCACAGATAAAATCATAAAACAGTGCTTTGTAGAGATGATTATAGTGGTGTATTTCAGCTGGGCAACATAATGCCCTTTGCTTACCATAATTTGATGTCTTGTGCCCTTCCTCTCTTGTCTGTTTCTATTTGCTGCAAACGTTCTTATTCTTAAAGGGTAATATAGTCCTTAAGATTTGTCAAATACTCTGACTTAAAAGTGTTTTGCTTTTGTTTTGTCAGAATTGCAAAATTCTTGAGTTCTGTCTTGTAGTCGCATAGCCTGGCATAATATGATTTGCAACTTCGAACTGGCACATAGAAGTTTGCCTCATGTCTTTTGTTCATGTTACATGAGTTAATGAAACTGCAACTGTTTTGTCTGTAACATGTGTACCAGTTGCAACCCCCAAACTTCATGCACTAATCTAGATCATAGCTCTCGGACTTCTGGAAATTTTCTCTTTGGGATCAAGGTCCTCTGTTTAGTTGTCCGACTGTCTTCCATTGTTGCTGTATCACTTGTGTTGATAGTAAAAGAAACTGTGTAGGTTTCTTGATGGCAGCTACGGCATCTATTACCCTTAGCTTGAAGCTTAAGGGTATTTTTGGTCCACGATGACTCTGATTAGCTTTCAGTGACTAATACCGCATTTCTATTCTTCAGCGTTCAGGCCTCTAACATGTGGTGAATTGAGTAGTGTTTAAACATTTGTTAATTTTTCCTCATGTGGTAGTTTCATGATCTGCTTAATCCTAGGCGTTTTTGTAGTTTCTAATATGTTTTCATTACTGGTGACTTGTGTTAACAGCTTTGTTTCCTGTTATTTTGCGAATAATTGTTGTTTTCTTCTAGTCCTTGTTTTTTAAATCATGTTTTTCCTAGTCTAAACCTCTAAGGAATGAGCTGGGCGCTTAATCAAGTAGCTTGTCTTGCCATACAGAATGTCAGGTGCAGTGCACAGAGAAACACACTGCCAAAGGGTGGAAAGAAGCCGCCACATATAATACAGTTTGGCAATACTAGGATGCAGTCATGTGTTGGTTTCCCACCACTGTTGTTCTACAAGTGCTGTTGTGCTACACATTTTGCCAGTTTCTCAGTTTGTCAATGCTTTGGTACCTGTGGATAGGTAAAGCTGAACACAAGGTGCTAATTATGTACATTTTTTGTTGATAGGTTGTTAGCGATGTGAAGACAAGAGTGCGATACCAGCTGTATATCATCTTTGAACTGTGCTGTAGCAAGGGGGACAATCTTCAGATACTGCTATTCAGCAGGCTGATAGAACAGATGAGTTCTTTTTTTTTGAGCTTTGATATGCTTTCAGATGAAGCTTGCCGTTTCTGTAGATCATTTTCTTGACTTAACAGTCTTACAGTACTTGGCAAAACGAATCGAGGCGTGGAGTCGTTGAAGGGAAACCCTGTTTTCCCCATTATGGAAGCAAGTGTGAAGAAAAAGGTGCGACCTCACCTGACATGTCCACATCCCCAGTCCACGGTCCATAGCAAACCTGATTCCTTGGCAGGAAGTTGTAGGTTGCTGTTGGATCAGTTGAATTTTGCTGGAACAGCACGCCACATGCGCATAACACCATAACCGTGTACAGCAATGGCAAGAGCACAGGAATACAAGGATCAGCGTGCCAAGATTGGTCAAGATAGAAAGCAACGTATGCACACAGGCACGGTGCCAGATCTAGCTCGAGAAGGATGCTTCAGTCATCGACCGTCGGCACACCGACCACTGTGACATCTTACCTGGGAACAGAAATGAGGGGAGGAACACCTTTGCAATGTGGCATGTGCATCAGGCCCTCGCTCAATCGTCGTCTCTGCGTGGAAAAGAGAAGATGAAAGCTCTGATGGTGTTTTTTCAGTTGCAAATTGCAGAGTTAGGTGGTACTTGTGCGGTTGCAGCTGTCAGGATCAGAATGGGAGCATAGCTAAGCTCCCTGAGCTTTCAGTCCCTGGTGCTTCCAGGCCCAGGCAGACGTGTCCCAACAGTGGGTTCTTCCTTGTACATGTCTCCATCTGCTTGTTCATCCCCACCAAATCTGTCGCGCCGGCCCCACGGTCTCGTCGCGGCGAGATGATGGAGCTAGGATGTGTGCTGTGTGTTGTCGCTGGCATGGAGCTTGTGGCCGAACGGATAGAGCACTATGCCGGCCTGCCATTGGCCACCCAGGGGCAAGGGGCAGCATGCCTGCCTTTACCTCGGTCTCTGCTCTCCTTTGTTTTGTTTTGCTTTGCTGAGTTCATATGCATAATGCGTGTTACATGGTTGCCGTAGCTTCCCTCAATTAGTACTCCAATGTCAAACCTTTCTTCTCATGTGGTTAATTATATATTCATCAATTATATTGTATTTTGCTGATGTATTGTATTGTATCCCCTTTCTTTGGGCAGACTCAATGTGGGCCAGTTCATTTGCACCCCCTACTAGAATTCAACAGTTTCCCTAACCAATTAGGAGCGACACTAGCTTTGGAGGTGCAAACGCTCCTTGCATGCATGCATCGATCATACATTGGCATCACTTCATTTCGATCTCCCTTCGCGATTCCAGAAACTTCTCAATTTTGGGGTCAAAGCATCAAATGCATGCATATGCATGGGGCCCGCCTTTCATGTGTGATTTGTTGACATGCATCGCGATCGATGGCACGTGCTGCGTACAAATTCCTTTTACATCAAAGAGAAGAGAACCTTGCAAATTGCAAGTCGTAATAACACTAGTAGCGGTTCTCGAGCAGAAAGCTAGTACTCCAGCCGCCCCGCAATAGAGTCAAAAAGTCCACTTGACACCCTCAGCTAAAAAACCGATTTTTTAACCAACAAACTTACAAAAATTGAGTTAATTTACACCCTAAGATGGTTTTAGAAAGCGGTTTTGCTGACGGGGATCCAACTTATGGTGTGTTTTTTACTATTTTGGTAGTCATGTTATTGGATTTTGGTGACGCAGGTCCAAATAAGAAGAGGAATGGTGATGAGAAGAAGAAAGGGAATATATACAAAGAAAGGAGTGAGAAAGAGGTTGACGATGTGGATGTCAACATCCTTGAATTGGATCCTCGTTACCAAAACCCGATGACGTGGTCGCCAATATGGCGAAAACCACCTTGCGGGATCGACATCATTAAAACTGCCCTCCAAATTAGCCTTAAGGTGTAAATTAACCAAGTTTTGTAAGTTTTGGGGTGTTAAATACCCGGTTTTTGTAGGTGAGGGTGTTGAATGGACTTTTTGTATAGTTTAAGGGTGTAAAATAAACTTTTTCCTCCGCAATATAAATTCATTGTCTTAGGAAGTGACGCCCTACAATATAAGTCTATTGAAGAAATTAAATGTGTAATTATTGCAATATTTTTAATATATACCTCTACTCTAAAACTGAAAAAGTGGATGATTTTTTTTTTGAAATTTGGTCAAAAGCTCTGGGAATTCACTTAAGAAAGAAGGTAGGCACCCGAGTTCGAGTCCGGGTGGGTTGGACATATGCTATTTAACAGGGATATGTATGATCCAATGACGTTAACTTTAGTACCTCCTTATTTTGTACGTACGATGAATTTGGACTTATATTATAGGACACAGGGAGTACATACCAACAGCTTAATTAATTCTTATAAATGCAACAACAGGGATCGATGTGGTCATGCTGAGGATACGCACTTCAATTAGCTTCATATATTAGACCATCTCCAATGTTGTGTTTTAGTAGGTTCAAATGAGAAGAGAGAAGACATTAAATCGATTCAATACATTGGAGGGGTCGATTCCAACAAAAAACAATACATGGAACCGAACTTTACTTAGGAATTGATTCAAAGCATTAAACAACTCATATGAGCATTAAACAACTACACAGAAGAGAGTGCGGTTGAGAGATGATATTATTATTTTATGGTTTTTTAATGTAACGTGGGTCCCAGTTATTAGTATGAATTGGTTCAATACATTGGAGAAAAACAAGCTCAGTTCCTAGAATGCTTACGTGGCATAACTTTGAATCGACGTTAGTTCAATACACTAAAGATGCTCTTATAGCTCTGCACAAATCATAATTAATCTCTAAACTGGAGAGAGAGAGAGAGAGAGAGAGAGAGAGAGAGAGGAAGACGAACACAACAACGTAACTACTTTGCTTGCACACTAGCTAGATTGCTCAAATCTGCAACATCCTTGAGAATTCTTTGTTAAATTTGGGGTGTTTGCCACACATTTCATTGAAGATTTGTATAAGTGAATTGCTCGTCTTTTCTTATTAGCTTAACCTTTTAGATGAATTGGTTGTTATATGCAACTCAGAAATTTGGAGGTGCTAAAATGCTTGATTATTATTATTTTGAGAAATGCTCCATTATTTACTACTATTTAGTATACACCACCTTGAATTTTTTTTATTTAATCCTTTTTTATTAATATTTTAAAGTTAATCCATTGCGAACTTTATTTCCAATTCTGACCCCTTTGGTCACACCACCACCCGTGGCGCGATAAAACCGTACTGTCACGCCACCACCCATGGCGTGACAAAACATGCCACGCAAGCCCTTGGCCGCGCGCCGTGCCAGCGTGGAGGGCTTGCGTGGCGTCTGTCACGCCGTATCACATAGCGTGACAACCCTTCCTATCACGCCTCTATACATGGCGTGACACTGGGCACTTAAAACCTGGCGCAGCCCATGTTCCCCATCTCTTCATCCGACTGCCTCTCTACCTCTCACGCCCGCGCCTCTCTACCTCCCGCCACCGCCACCGCCTCCACATGGTCCTCCACCCATGGCCGCCCCTGGTCCTCCTCGCCTGCGCCCCTCCTCGCCGCCAGTCCTCCCACCATCGGCCGACGCTCCCACTTTGCCATTGCCGTCGGGTCCTCCCCTTGCCGCCGCCTCCCGCTTTGCCCTCCCGGGTGGGTCCTCCTGTTGTCGGGTCCTCCTGCGCCGGCTGCCCTCCCTGTGTGGCGCATCCTCCCGACATCGGCCTCTCCCTCCGCCCCAGACTGCCCCCCGACGCCTTGGCTCGCCCTCCGCCGTCGGCACGGCCAGCGATTTCTCCTCACCTCACATGGTCAGGCGCCCTCTGCGCCTCGGGCTGCCTCGACGCCGGCGTCCTCCTCCGCGCCTCGTGACGAGTCCCGGCCGCCTCTAAGGTATTGAATACTTCCTCCGTTTGATTACTTCGCTATCTTTGTCGGTTCACCTTCAGTCCAATTTAGCATTGGTCAACTTGTCTGTGTTTGACGACATATGGGGGTCCCCTTAGAGTTGGATTTAGATTTGATATAGCATATTGGCTGATGGCATGATGGTGAATTGATAATTTTGTGTATTCATGATTTATTTTTGCAATACTACTGTAATATGTAATCATTGATCCTTGTTGATATATCTACACATTTGTGAATTCCAGATTCATATTATACAAGCCTTCTCGTATAGGTCATGTTGATGATTAGTTATTGCATAGTTTCTGGACAAAACTATCATTTGGCATGGAAACGAAATAATCAACTGATACATTTGTTGTTTGCATTAAAATAGTTCAATTTGAAGTTACCTACTGGGCCTAGTTGCACAATAATTACTAAATTCTAATTGGCGTTGTCCATGTGTTCTAGAATTTCAGTGGTCAAATCTGTAGAAAGAAGTCATTTTCATCAATCTTTAATTGTCAAATTACTACTGTAGACTAGCTTTTCTTGAGAATGTTCTCACGAAGGTCGAACCCACAATGTGGTTCATTCCATTACCCTTTCACATGTTTTACATCACAGTAAGGATTTGTTTCATCCATGCACAAGACATTCTACATGAGCGCCAATTGATATCTATGGACATTGATGTGTCATAGAGTTTTCTCCGGATAGAACATCAGGAGGGATATAAACTCTTTGCACGCTTGAAATCATAATTTGCTTTATTTTAGTGACGTGCTATATCCTTTTTGGAGATAAAAAATGGTTGATATAGCTTTGTATTATAGCTCTACAAAGTGGCATATTATTAGAGAAAGCCCTTAAGCTGTATAGAGAACTCAGGTGGTTTTGACTCTTGATTTTAATAGTAGTTATCATCTTTCTTCATCATTGTCATGCTAGTTAACATGACCCATGTTGCTAATTGCACATTCAAATCATGTCTTATGGTATCAAAATTTAGGCCTAACACACCTGAAGTCATTGTGAAACGACCCGTCAATTATGCATATGTTTGTACCGTCAAACTGCTAACATGTCTCAGGAAACTGAGCTTTTGTTATGTCCAATGTTGATTGTGACATTTCGTACTTGCGGTATTTCGTTCATATGGCATAGTATTGACTTTGCAATATTTTGTTGAATGTAGACGGACAAAGTTATATGTGTATTTACTGGTAGGGCCATTAGCCAAACTGAAAGTTCTGTCAACTTCGGCGGCATGGAAGCGACTGTCCTTTTGTTTCACGAATCACCAGACTTTAAAACTCTTGTGACTAGGATTAAGTCGACATTTGGATGGGATGAGGCCGGGGTCGTTGTCGGAATGCAAGGACGATATGATGCAGGACTGGGTTCTAAGGTGCACGCCTTTTTGGTGCCAATCCTGTCCGCCGATGATTGGGACATGTACAAGAAAATTATGCTCGCATCTCAAGTCTGGGTGTTGGAGGTTGCGGTGGAAAGGACAATCGTTGTTGAGGATTTGCTAGATAATTTGGATGTGGTGAATAGCAACACAGAGGAACAAGACCCCGCTGCCCATCATGTGCGAGCCCCCCCCCAATGCAAGAGGGACCTTCCGAAGAGCTCGTTAGCGTGAGTCGTACCAACCATGGCCCCCTGTCGGTGGATCTGTTTGTATCTTCTCCGCAACGTGTTATTGACCATGTGACTGATTTCAACGGTGTTGTAATGAACAATGAGCTTGAGGAGGAGTTGTTTCGCGATGGAACAACCCGTGAAGTGGAGTCTGACGAAGGATGGAGCTCGACCGAATATGAGGCTCCCGCACCTCTTTTCTCCTCAGAGGAAGGCAGGGTCCTTTGCAGTGTAATGGGTGAGGTCCCGTCGGTTCATTCTTTCGATGATGTCAGTATGGTTGATAAGGAGGTTTGTGCTAATGGGTTGAGGAGTAGGGATGGCTTTGCGGACCCGGAGAATGACATAATACGGAAGAACTTGTTGTTTCCAACCATGGAGGACATGAAGATTTGGCTGCAAGAATACTCAGTGCGGCACCATCGTCCGTTCATAGTGCAACACTCCGATGTGAACAAAAGGTACATCGTGATGTGCGAAAGGGGGTGCGGATGGAAGGTATGGGGCCACAAAACAAGGGACAACCAATGGAAAATAGCGAATGTGAAGTAGCCTCACACTTGTGGGACCGCACAAGTGTCCGGGGAGCACCTCCAGATGACCGCAAATTTCATTGCTAGGCATATTATGGCGGTTGTGTCTGTCGATCCTGATGTGTCCGTCGCCACCCTCATCGAGGTTATCTACGGGTTTATTAAGTACCGTGTGAAGTACGGGAAAGCATGGAGGGCAAAGCAGAGAGCGATGCAGTTATTGTGGAGTGATTGGAAGGAGGCTTATGGTTTGCTTCCTCGAATCCTAACCGCTATGTAGGCCAAGAATCTGGACATGGTGTTTTACCCTTGGCACTGCAACCGTATGGAACTCGATGGGGGGGGGGGGTTATGAAACATGTCCTTGGGAGGGTGTATTGGTCCTTTGGGAAATGCATAGAGGCCTTCAAACATTGCAGGCCTGTCTTATCTGTTGACGCTACATTCTTGACGGGGAAGTACTATGGTGCCTTGATGCTCGCCATGGGTATTGATGCGGAGGACCAGCTGATTCCATTAGCATTCGCATTGACAGAGGGTGAGAACAATGCAAGCTGGGAATGGTTCCTAGATATAGTTCGTCTACGCCTCGTTGGGCCTGGACGACAGGTTTGCATTGTCTCGAACAGGCACCACGACATTCTGAACGTTGTGAAGAGCAGATTTGACGGACACCCGGATGTGCTGCATAGGTGGTGCATGTGTCATTTAGCGGCTAATTTCTTTAAGCAATGCAGCAGGGAAGATCTCACCAAAAAGTTCAAGCTGTTGTGCGGATGCTTGGAGAAGAGGGAATTCAAGGTCAAGTTGACGGAGCTGAGGGGACTGACCAACTAACGGGGTAAGTCGTGGTTGGACAAGGTCTTGCAGCAGAAGGAGAAGTGGGCATAGGCATACGATAAAGATGTCTATCAGTATGGAATGATGACAACGAACATCTCAGAGGTGTTCAACAACGTTATTAAGGGCATCCGTGCGATGCCAGTATCTGCTATCTTGGAGTACTCGTTTCGAAAGACCAACTCGTCCTTTGTGGATCGATGGACCCGAGCAAGGGATGCATTCAACGTCGGCGAGCGTTGGGGTGCGGCTGCTGCCAAGCACCTTGCTATCGCGGAGGCTGAGTCATGCAATCAGGAGGCGGAGGAATATGATCCCATTAAGCATATATATGCCGTCAGGGCAGCTAGGGGCACATCGATAGGGGGCGAACGTTACGGTGGCCAGAACCATAGAGTGAACCTGACTGAGGGAGACTGTATTTGCATCGTCCCGATGTTGCTGCATGTCCCATGCTCTCACGTCATCACCGCCTGTCGCGTGCGCGGTGTAAGTCACCTTACCTTCGTTGCGTCAGAATTCTCGAAGCAAGCTACGATGCGGACTTGGGAGAAGCGATTCGAGCCTTACCTAGATCCTTCGCATTGGCCACCGTACATGGGGGAGGAATACATTTCCGAAGTAACAATGATGAACAAGCGACGCGGTCAAAGGAAGAGGCTTTGTAATGACATGGACCTCTCACAGCAAGGCGGTAAGGACATGTACTCTCTAGGGGACTGCAATGACGCTGGCAGCACCAACAGGTGCTCGGAGTGCCACGAGCATGGACACACAAGGGCAAAGCACATCAGTAGGGATTCCCAGCCGTGCAAGGTCAGGCGGCGGTGCTCACGTGTCGCCCCACCTGCTTGAGGTATCCAATGCTGTTGTTCCGCAAAAATGGTTGTTCTTTACGTATATAGTACTTTCATTTGCATTTCACATATTGTTTTGAACGTCATGTGTACGTACTGATATAGTTCACTCATTTGCATTCTCTACATTGTTTTGTACCTCACGTCATCTTCAAAAAATCCTATCCTGTAATGCAGGATGCCACAGCATGCGCAATATGTGTTGCTCCTCTCGGAGTACGACTGCAACCACCGCGCTCGCCGCACAGCCCATGGTGGTCAGGTGAGATTTGCTACTCTTCTACTCCATTGTGCTTGTTGTTTCACTTATTTATTTACGTATCTCTCTTGCAGGTACTCCAGCCACTTCGCCCTCGGACCCACACCCCCTAGATTGGGATGAGCGGTACGCGCCACACGTCCGCTTAGCAGGTCTCCTTGCTTTGGTACGGACAATCATCAACGGGCTCCCTCGTATGGATGGTTCTGCGCTCACCGCACTGGTGGACCGGTGGCGCCCGGAGACCCACACTTTCCACCTACCGTCAGACGAGATGAATATCATGCTTTAGGACGTTGGTATGATTTTGCGCAGTGACAAGACCACACGGGGCAGCTTTGCGCAGTGATAAGACCAAAGGAGATAGCCTTGCACAGTGACAAGACCAGACGAGGCAGCTTTGCGTAGTGATAAGACCAAAGGAGTCAGCTTTGCGCAGCTTAGGGTTTAGGTTTAGGGTTAGACTTTTCAGACCGATAAGACAGCACTCTGTCGCAAAGCAAGACATGACTTCTCTTTGCAAAGTAAGACGTGACAACACTATGTCTCGCCAGCTTTTCAGATGGACATGACAACACTCTACCTCCTCAGCTTTTCAGAACTAGAAGACATGACTCTGCATGAAATTAACCACACCATGCCAACCATGGGGCTTATAAAAGGGGGTTGAACCAAACCCAACACTACACAATAGATACCCAGCTATGGACTCTTCGGCAAACTTCTACGCAAGGATATTGCAGAAGCGCAAGTGGCTTGCGCAAAAGAGGAAACATCTACAATACCCAGATTTTTCAATGAAAGATGCTCCAGTACCACCACGTTTTCCGATCCCGCGGTGTGTGTGTGGCGAACCGGCAGAGATCATTCAGTCCACACACCCAGACACCGCCGCCTGGGCGTACTACACGTGCGGGCACCACTGCGCAAGCGTTTCTTTCACGCGCATCAATTTTCCTCTCCCAACGTTGAATTCCTTAAATTTTTAACTTTATCCCCACGTAATCGCAGCCTGAGATGCGCTGCCACTTCTTCCGGTGGATCGGCGGCCGGAGATGTCTGACAGGCATTCATCCGGCGAAGTACATCTTTGAACTACTCGGTGCGAGCCGAGAACTTCGTGCGGTGGAAACCTTACGTACCGGACCCTGTTGAGGAGGCACTGAAGGAGCCCAGTACTCACCCGAGCGTAATCCATATCAACGATGTGAGTTATAAAGAATTTACATCCTTATTACATTTTTCACTTTATGGTGTACTTACATTATAGAATCGTAGGATATGGACAACTTCGACATACCGACTGGCGTGGGCGATCCGCGGCAAGGGCAAGGAAAACTCATCTGGTGAGCGACCGCCACAACATATCTGATCGCCGGCGTAATCCATATTGACAACGTGAGTTATGAAGAATTTACATCCTTCTTACGATTTTTACTATACGGTGCACTTACATCATGGAATCGCAAGACATGGGCGACTTGACATACCGACCCGACGTGGGCGGTCCCACGACAAGGGCAAGGAAAACTCATCTTGGTGAGCCTTGCCGCCATAGCGATCTGATCGCCGGACGTGTCTGTGTCGGCAGCGTGAGTTATGAAGAATTTACATCTTTCTTACGATTTTCACTATCGGTGCACTTACATCATGGAATCGCGGGACATGGACGACTTGACACACCGGCCCGACATGGAGAGTATGGCGACAAGGGAAGGAAGGCTCCTTCGGCCGAGACCCACGACGTCGTTAAATAGGACACTCTTTGTCAAATTATCGGTTTGTCGTGCATGATCATGTTGTAGCCTGTGAGTCATTCCGTAGTACTCCCCATCCTACCCGCCATGTTTTTACTATCCCTAAAGGCATGTATACTTACATGGTCCGGATGCTTGTGTCATGATGTACCGTAGTAGTAGCGACGATGACTAAAGCAATTAGCCGAACCATCATGCCATGTGACTACGTGTAACATACTTCTGTCCGCAGACTCTAATATAGTTCTGGTTCCGTGTCTCCGCTAAGCCATCAAAGCAAGCCTATATTGCAAGTATGCCTCTTCTAGTGGAATCCCAGAAAGAACCATTCACACCGACATCGAATCCTCCATGGTTTAGGGCATCTTCATAATCACAATGAGCGTTCTCAGCCCCTTCAATCATATTCTGTATAAGCTTCATAAAGTACTTCATCGACTGCCTTGCTATGTACGTGTATATGTTCAGACGACTTCATCGAGGAGAGACTCCATGTTTTGGGGCATCTTCATCATCACAACGAGCGCTCTCAGCTCCTTCAATCATATTCTGTATAAGCTTCATAAAGTACTTCATCGACTACCTGGCTATATACGCATATACGTTCAGATGACTTCATCGAGGAGAGACTCGATAATCTTGATGCCTTTTATCCCACTTCTAAAAGACAACAAGTGTTTGGCGAGACATCCTCAAGGTTATACCTCAAATGCGATATGCTTATCAATCCTCCTTTCTCTGAATGAATAAAATTATACAAAAATTACAGAAGCAACAATACTATGACGGGAGGCTTATTAATCATCCTTTCTCTCAAAGAATATCACTTACCTTTCTACTTATAACTCATTACAGATTGACTGGACAACCCTGACCCTCGCCAGGTTTTCAGATCGACGTGATAACACTCCACGTCTTTCTTTGCAGAGTCATGTCTTTTCGTTACGAAAAATTTGGCGAGGCGATCGGGGTTGTCCATCGCAAGAAAGCTATCCCGTCTTGTCTTGTAACTGCGCAATACTGTCTCCTTATGCCTTGTCACTATGCAAAGCTGCACCGTGTGTTCTTGTCACTGCGCAAAAGCTACCCCGTCCGGTCTTGTCCTTTGCGCAAGGTGTCTCTTTTAGTGTTGTCCTTTGCATAAAGTTGCCCGTTTGGTCTTATCTCTCAAGAAAGCGATGACCCGTCGAGTCTTGTCATCTACAACCTAACACATTACCCATACTCTGTTGATGCTACATTCTTGACGGGGAAGTACTATGGTGCCTTGATGCTCGCCGTGGGTATTGATGCAGAGGACCAGCTAATTCCATTAGCATTCGCATTGACAGAGGGTGAGAACAATGCAAGCTGGGAATGTGTAACGTCCCGTTCATCCTGAGTCTTTTAAGCTTTTTAAAATAAAAATAACCATTTGGTTTTGATGAGAGTTCAAAGCTTAACTTGAGATTTTAAAAGGGCTTTAACTTGACCTAACTAAACTTCAACTAAACCCAATTGTTTGGTGTTCTTTGTTCGTTGGAGTTCCTTGCTGTTCTTTGGCTTTTAGCCTCTTCTCTTCGTTGGCCTTGTTTGCCCTCCGGGCTAGCTTTTCCCTCTAGGTCTCTCTCCCTTTCTCTTGCTGGACATTCCCCTTTGTCCAGATTCTCCTTTTGTTGGACATCTTCTGATGTTCAGATCTATCTCATCTTTCTGACCTTCCCTTCTTCTTCCTCTCCCAGGACCTCCCTTAAGTTCCTCTTTTTGGACCTCTTACCTTGGATCTCCTCCTTTTGGAGATACCCTCCCTTGGATCTTCCCTTTTACCCAGATCTCTCCTTCACTGAGATCAAAGGGTCCAGACCTTCCCCCAGCTGGACCTCCTCGATGGGTCAACCTCCCTTGTTCTCTGGACCTCCCCTTGTAATCTTTTGTTTGGACTTCCCCAAGTCCAGACCTCCCCTTTGTTGGTTTCAATCTCTTTCTGTTTAGACCTCCCTTTGGTCTAAACCTTCTTCTCTGTCTAGATCTCCTTTGATCTAGACCTCCTTCTCCGTTTTGGACCCTCCCCGGGGACCTCTTAGAGTTCATTTGAACTCCTTGAGTTCATCTGGGCGTCCCTGAAATCCTTTTGGATCTCCCTGTGCCCATATGGATCTCCTTGTGTCCATATGGAGCTCCTTTTGACCTTCCCGCGTCCAATCGGACCTTCCTGGTGTTCAGTGGGACCTCCTCCAGTCCATTCGAACCCCTTGGGTTCATTTGGATCTCCTTGAGCCCTTTTTGGTCCTCCCTCGCGCTTGTGCAGTGCTACCGCTTGCTTTGGCGATCTTGCCGCTTGTTCTTCGGAACTACCGCCCTCTGTTCTTGGTCGTACCATTCTCGAGCTTAACGCTCAGACCTCCCTTGTTCGAGATCGCCGTTAGGACCTCCTCTCTAGAGATCTTAGCGCTCGAGACCTCCCTTGTTCAGATCTGGCCGTTAGGACCTCCTCTCTAGAGATCTTAACTGCTCAGACCTCCCCTTGTTCAGATCTGGCCGTTAGGACCTCCTCTTTGGAGATCTTAACCGCACAGACCTCCCCTTATTCAGATCTGACCGTTAGGACCTCCCCTTTTGGAGATCTTAACCATCCAGATCCCTCTTTTGTTTGATCTAAAGGTCCAGACCTCCTTAGGTCTAAGATCTCCCTAGCGCTTGGACCTGCCACTGGCTCTTGCGGTTATACTGCTTGAGTTTTGCCTTTCTTTCCTTAGGACCGTTTGATGCTTCTGGACGGCCCGATCTTGTTAGGGCGTTCGGATGGTCCGAACATCCCCTTTCCTTTTAGCCCTCCGATCCGCATCGGACGGCTTGGTTGAGTTGGCTCGTTCGCTTGGTCCGAATGGCCCATTTGCCTTGCTCCGTCCGATCAAGATCCGACGGTCTCTATTCCTCCCGCGCATCCTTATCTCCGCGGATCTCCCCTTGCTCTAGATCTGACCGTCAGGACCTGCTCTTTGAGGATCTGACCGTCAGGACCTCCTTGTAGTCTTTTGGACTTCCTGTCCAGAGAACCTCCTTGTAGTATTTTGGACTTCCTGTCTAGAGGACCTCCTTGTAGTTTTTTGGACCTCTTGTCCAGAGGACCCCCTTGTGGCTGAGTCTTTTGGACCTCTTGTCATGGGACCTCCCTGTTGTGTGCCTTTTGGACCTCCCTGCCCGCAGGACCTCTTTGCCCTTCGGACCCCTCCTCTTTTGTGTTTGGACCTTTGTGGTCTAGACCTCCTCTTTTGTGTTTAGACCTCTGTGGTCTAGACCTCCTCCTGGTGTTTGGACCTTTCAGGTCCAGACCTCCTCTTTTGTGTTTAGACCTCTGTGGTCTAGACCTCCTCCTTGTGTTTGGATCTTTGTGGTCCAGACCTCCTCTTTTGTGTTTAGACCTACGTGGTCTAGACCATCTTCTTGTTATCTTAGGACCCTCTGTCCTTAGACCTCCTTGTTTGTCCTTTTGTCCTCCTTGTCTCTCTCCTTAGACCTCCCCGCAGGACCTCCTCGTTGGACCTCCTCTGTGGATCACCTCCTTGGACCTCCTCACAGGACCTCCTCGTTGGATCTCCTCGGTCGACCTCCTCTTTGGGTCATCCCCTTTGACCAGTCTGTTTATCCTTTTGACTGGCCCCTCTTGTCAGACCTATTCTTTTCTCTTTTCCTCCGTCCAAGCCTTTAAGCGCATTTGATGTGGGCTGAAGTCACATTAAATGCTGTCACTTCCATTGTACCCATTTCTACTTTTTGTCCCCTCCTTCTCATAATCTAATCCTTTTTCATACCTTTGGCAGTGTGCATTTGTACCAATGCTTTGAACTTGGTCACCTCCCTGTTGTGGTGCTTCTATTCACCTTTTCCTTTAAATAGAGCATCAGGGGGCGTCCACTTCCTCCCTGTTCGTCATTCTTAGCCTCCTCTTGGTTTTGGTGTGCTCCTCAAACTCCCCTGGTCCAGAGCTCTTTGGGCTTGGACCTTCCTCTCGGACCTCCCTTCCTTATGGACCTCCTCTCTTTTGTTTTAAGTAAGTTCTTTTGGATTTCTTGGAGTTTCTTTGTTTATTTGGTTTTCTTTTCGCACGTGTAGATTCCAGTTGATTGCTGAGGAGCTCGGGGTTCAAGCTACACCAGCCGAAGCTTTTCCCTTCAACAGAGGCAAATCGTGGACCTTGATCATCTTGATCCCATTTTACAAAAATATTTTGATTTATTAAACTTGCATGACTATCTTTATAGAAACAGTTTGGGCAGTAGCTATGTTCTAGTTGACTTTATGCCTCCTTGGACTTTGGTACTTGACATGTTGACATGATCTCCCTTGGACACCTTAGGATGGATATTTAGTTGGCACCTTTTGTTATTGCCAACATGGGACCGATTACTTATTGCTTAGTCTTGTTGTAGAACCGTGTGTCTTGTGAATCATACCTCATCAATTAATAATCTTGACTAATGAACTATGGAATATGTGGTTAGTGCCATTGTTAAGCGACTATGGTGTGA
This sequence comes from Phyllostachys edulis, assembly GCA_036346405.1. Taxonomy (NCBI): domain Eukaryota; kingdom Viridiplantae; phylum Streptophyta; class Magnoliopsida; order Poales; family Poaceae; genus Phyllostachys; species Phyllostachys edulis. The sequence goes on along the minus strand of CM070561.1, from coordinate 64,890,145 downwards.
TGCCATAAGTTGTGTTGATTGTGATGCGAGATCACCTTAAAACTTGTTATGCCAGGACTGGGTGGTCCAGTGGCCGGGTTGAACCCAAAACTGTTTTATGCTTGGGCAAGAAGGCCGGGAGTGAGTAGTGGGTGCTTGGCACTTTTGAGGTTGTGGAAGTCTTGCTTGAGCACAATTAAGGACTTAACTTTGTGTCTGTGGATTCGGGTAATCCGTGCAACCACAAGGTCATTTTATGGGGATGGCCTGGGCCGAATAATTAGCAATGGTTGGCTCGGATCTGTTGTGGTTGAGCGCGTGAGGCGCCGGCGCAAGAGGGGGCACCCCATAACCCGGCGGACTTCTAGACCAAAGGGGGGATATGCGAAAGCTTAGCGGGCAGCCCGAGTCAGTTCAAAGCTTTGTAAAGGCCTTGCCACGCTCTCTAGACTGCTCACCTTGAGTGAGCAAGGGTCTTTCGGAACCCGCCCCGCTAGAGATCGTGGATTGTGGGTAAAGTTGTACACCTCTGCGAGCGTAAAATCTATTGAATAGCCAAGTCCTTGGTTATGGACATCTCTGGAGAAGTGGTGCAAGGGTAGCTTTTGTGAAATTGTGTCCTGGCGCGTCTCTGAAACTGTGGCTTTGCCTCGAAGAGACCTTGGCCGGCTTTAGAGGGGTCATGGTTGGCTCGATATGAGGTCCAGGGGCCGGTTGGGATCTCTAGAGTGGGTGCTCCAGAGTGGTTTTGGAAGTGAGTGGGTGCTCACGACCTCTTTTGAAATCAAATGTATTTATGTATTATTGTTTTAACTTGTTGCCTTACAATCTATTATGTTATTTACTTGTCAAATATTGCTTTTTGCAACTAACCATCTGACTCTCTTTTGGCAAGCCTTGCATAAGTATTATTGCATACACTCCCCACGGCTTGCTGAGTACATTCAAAAGTACTCATGGCTTTTGCCCTCTGTTTAAATCAGCAGCTCAAGGAAGTTCCAAGGAGCTCAAAGCTCTGTGTTGAAGAGGTATTTGGAGACCATGCGACCTAGGGACGTCCTCCACTCGATAGCTGCTGGGCTGATCGGTTGGACTCACGCGTTGGTGTTTTTGTTTTCCTGCTGCAGGTGCTCTTGTGTTTTAAGCTCTTGCGGCTCTTGTAAGAAGCTTGACCGTTTGGTCTTTAATAATATTTGATAATTTGCCTCTTGTTTTTCCTTTAGCTTGTTGTGGTATGGATTTGATCACACCAATGTGTCTCTGTGCGAGTTAGCAGGACTGATCATGGGACTAACTCAGTGCACATAGGTCAAAACCTCCAGGAGGTCTTGAGATCTCCTGGGAGGTCCTGGCAGACCTCCTCTCGGGGTACCCTGGGCGGTACTACCGCTCCCTAGTGCGGTAGTACCGGCGCTCGGACGTGGGCGGTACTACCGGTCCTCACCGAACGGTAGTACCGCAGCTAAAAAAATCCGAGCATTCCAAGTATCCCAAGAAGGTCCTCACAGAATGGTTCCTGGATATAGTTCGTCTACTCCTCGTTGGGTCTGGACGACAGGTTTGCATCGTCTCGGACAGGCACCGCGGCATTCTGAACGCTGTGAAGAGCAGACTTGACGGACACCCGGATGTGCTGCATAGGTGGTGCATGCGTCATTTAGCGGCTAATTTCTTTAAGCAATGCAACAGGGAAGATCTCACCAAAAAGTTCAAGCTGTTGTGCGGATGCTTGGAGAAGAGGGAATTCAAGGTCAAGTTGACGGAGCTGAGGGGACTGATCAATGAACAGGGTAAGTCGTGGTTGGACGAGGTCTTGCAGCAGAAGGAGAAGTGGGCACAGGCATACGATAAAGATGGCTGTCGGTATGGAATGATGACAACGAACATCTCGGAGGTGTTCAACAACGTTATTAAGGGCATCCGTGCGATGCCAGTATCTGCTATCTTGGAGTACTCGTTTCGAAAGACCAACTCGTACTTTATGGATCGGTGGACCCGAACAAGGGATGCATTCAATGCTGGCGAGCGTTGGGGTGCGGCTGTTGCCAAGAACCTTGCTACCGCGAAGGCCGAGTCATGCAATCAGGAGGCGGAGGAATATGATCCCATTAAGCATATATACGCTGTTAGGGCAATCGGGGGCACATCGATAGGGGGCGAACGTTACGGTGGCCAGAACCATAGAGTGAACCTGACTGAGGGAGACTGTACTTGCATCGTCCCGATGTTGCTGCATGTCCCATGCTCTCACGTCATCACCGCCTGTCGCGTGCGCGGTGTAAGTCACCTTACCTTCGTTGCGTCAGAATTCTCGAAGCAAGCCACGATGTGGACTTGGGAGAAGCGATTTGAGCCTTACCTGGATCCCTCGCATTGGCCACTGTATGTGGGGGAGGAATACATTTCCAACGTAGCAATGATGAACAAGCGACGCGGTCGAAGGAAGAGGAAGAGGCTTCGTAATGACATTGACCTCTCACAGCAAGGCGGTAATGACATGTACTCTCTAGGGGACTTCAACGACCCTAGCTGCATATGTGTTAGGTTGTAGATGACAAGTCCTTTTGATGGTGGACGACTTTTCTTTCGATGCCCATACTCTGGGGTAAATAGTTTTGTTCATATTACTGCTAATACATCCTCCATACTAACCGTCCCTTGCAGCAGATGACGAAATGCAACTTTACCCGTTGGATTGATCCTCCCCATGAACGACATCTTGTGATGCACGTGGATACATTGTGGAACCGAATCTTTGATTTGGAGGCGTAAATTGACTATCTCAAGGAGCAAAATGATGACCTCCGCCAACAGATGCTGCGCGAGAGGGGCAATAAGGAGGTTGTGAACATAGGAAGTTCCTATGATCCATACATCTTCAAGGCCAACCCTAAATTGCATATGTGCGTGCCACTACAACGACGACCAGCGAGGCGGCGGCAGGGGTGCTGTGGTGCCTGAGCACCCCCAAAAAAAATTGAATTTTTTTTTAGGTATGCAATAGTATAGTCAATTTTGGCCCATCTCGTGATCGCATCTCATCCCATCCACGCACACACTATTTCGGACAAGTGGTTCTCGCCTTCTCCCAAGCCACCGACGCCGCGAATGCTTCTCCTCTGGCGGTGGCGACTTAGCTCCTCCGAGCTTCGACGACCGCTGCTTGCCAGCTGGCTGGCCGAGGCGCGCCGAGCCAGCCGAAAGCACGCTGGAGGACCATCAGTCAACTCCTCCAAGGCTCCAACACGGCAACACCAAGGTAAACTCGGCTCGGGATTGGATTTGGGGGGCGGCAGGAGGCGAGGCGGCACGTGGCGGAGCCAAGCCGTGAGTCTTGTGAGTGAGAGCAGGACCCGGCGAAGCCACAGTGGGCGCAGAGGCAAGGCGGCGGTTGAGGGAGAGAGCAGCAAGGCGGCGGTTGAGGGAGCAGGTGGCCAGGTGAGTGAGGGAGCCGAGCGAGCATTGGGAGATCCGGAGATGCCAAGATGGGAAATGGAGTCCGAGAGAGAGAGAGGAGATGAGAGAGAGAGAGAGAGAGAGAGAGAGAGAGAGAGATTGGGAATGATCAGCCGATGGAAGAAATAAAAAAGAGGACAGCCGGCCGACTTTAATACTTCATTGATTATTGATTAATGTCTTGAATTGATCAATTGAATGTCTAGTTGCTCTACTGACTTTTTGAATGTAGGAAATGTTCTATACTTCTATTCTTGAATGTCTTCTGAGACGTCTGTGATTTGTATATGTAGGATAAGTTGAATTATAGAAATGAAAAGGAATAGAGATATTATTTCTTTCTTTCGAGATGGCAAGACAGTCAAGCCTAAAACTGTTGAAGCGGAAACTACTCAAGCTCAAGGAGGAGGAACTGAAGCAAGTATAAATGAAAATAAATTGGCTTTGGTTGTGGCTTCTTCGCAAAATAAATCTGTGAATGCACCATCTCAATCTCAACCCCAATCGCAAAGTGAAGCACAAGCAACCGATAATGACAGTGATGAGTTATGTTATGATGTTGAGCTTCTTCCACATGATCCCAGCAAAAGGATACCTATCATGAGATATGCTATCAATGATTAAGATGCAGTTCGAAGAGGATTTATTCTTAAAGGCCCATGTCAACCTCGTCAACATGATTTTCCCGTAAGGGAAATATCAGGTAAAAGGCATCACTTCAATGTTAGTTGGTTTGATAAGTACAATTGGATTGAATATAGTATCGAGAAGGATGCTACATTTTGCTTTGTCTGTTATTTGTTCAAGGAAAAAAATGTGGGAGGCGATAGTTTTGTTAAAGGAGGATTTAGAAATTGGAATAGGTATGACTCAGTTGACAAGCATGTGGGTAGTATAAGAAGTGTGCATAATCGAGCTCAAGAGAAATACAACTTCTTTGTTAAACCTAGAACATCAATTGATCAAGCTCTTAGGAAGCAAACCGAAGAGGACAAACAACTTTACATTTCTAGGTTGACTTATTCAATTAGATGCTTGAGGTTTATTTTGCGTCAAGGACTAGCATGTCGTGGACATGATGAAAGTGCAAATTCTAGCAATAAGGGGAATTTTCTTGAACTTTTGGAATGGCTTGCAAATAACAATGATGAGGTTGCTAAGGTTGTTTTAAGCAATGCCCCTGGGAATTGTAAGATGATTGCCCATGAGATACAAACAGACATAATTAATTGTTGTGCCATCCAAACTACCAAGCACATTATTGAAGAAATTGGTGATGATCTCTATTCAATTCTAGCTGATGAGTCTGGTGATGCATCCCACAAAGAACAACTTGCTCTTTGCTTGCGTTATGTTGATAAAGAAGGACGGGTATGTGAGCGGTTCCTTGGAGTAATTCATGTGGCTGATACCACTTCCTTGTCACTTAAGAATGCAATTGTGTCCTTACTTGTTGATCACAAGTTGACTCTTGCTCAAATCCGTGGGCAAGGATATGATGGGGCTAGCAACATGAAAGGCGAGATTAAAGGGTGAAAACATTGGTTATGAAAGAGTCTCCTTCGCTTATTACATCCATTGTTTTGCTCATCAACTCCAGATTAGTTCTCATAATTTGTTGCCAAGGGTAATTCGATTGTGTGTGGTTTTTGAACAAGTTTCTCACTTCTGAATATTATTGGAGTTTCTTGTAAGCGTCATGACATGCTTGAGATATTAGAGCTCAAGAAGTTTTGGAAGCACTAGAATTGGGTGAGATAGAAAGTGGGCGTGGATTAAATCAAGAGATGGGGTTAGCTAGGCCGGTGACACTCGTTGGGGTTCTCATTATAGAACTATTTTGCACATTGTTAGTATGTATTCCACAATCCGCAAAGTACTCATACAGCTTGGAAAAGATCCCTCACAGAAGACTGATTGGCCAAAAATACATGCTATGGTGGGAGCCTTTGAGTCATTTGATTTTGTTTTCAATGCACACTTGATGCTTGTCATACTTGGATATCTGAGATGAGTTGTCTCGGTCTTTGCAAAAGAGAGACCAAGATATTATTAATGCTATGGCACTTATTAATTTGGCTAAGGATAGAATGCAACGAATGAGGTGTGATGGGTGGGAAGAATTCCTTCAAGAAAAGGTAACATCATTTTGCACTAAATATGGCATCAAAGTTCCTAAGCCGGATAGTAGATATGTACCTTATGGAAGATCATTACGTTTTTACCCAAAACAAACAAATGATGATCATTTTAGAAGGGAAGTGTATCTTGGGATCATTGATAATGTTCTCCAAGAGCTTGACAATCGGTTTGACAAAGTTAATATGGAGTTGCTTGTTTGCATGTCCGCTTTAAATCCTATGAATTCATTTGCTTCTTATGATAAGAACAAAGTGCTTAGCCTTGCCAACTTTTATCCCGATGATTTTTCAAGCACGGATTTAATGAGACTTTCTTTTCAACTTGATAATTTCATTGATGATATGAGAAGCGATGAAAGATTTAAGGGCCTAAAGAATCTCGGTGAGCTTTCTACTAAGTTTGTTGAAACAGGGAAGCATGACATTTATAAATTGGTGTACTTGCTTCTCAAATTGGTATTGGTTCTCTAGTAGCAACGCATGGCGTTGAAAGAGTATTTTCGGCGATGAATCTTGTGAAGAACAAGTTGAGAAATAGTATGGGTGATCAAGTATTGAATGATTGTTTAGTCACCTTTATAGAGCGAGATATCTTCTCGAAGATTAGTGATGATGATATAATCAAGTGTTTCCAAGGAATGAGATCGCGTCGTATGGTATTGTGATTTCTATTAGCTATTTAGGACTATTTTATATTTTTATTCATGTAATTGCGTTGTATTGCACTATTTGTATTGCACTATTAACTAATTTCGAATTTTCTTTGTGTAATTGCGTTGAATTTGTGAAATTACTTATATGTCGTACAAGATTTTTTTTAACCTTTCAAGTGTGCACCCCCATCATAAAATTCCTGGCTCCGCCACTGACGGCCAGCCACGTCCGAGGTCTCCAGCTGGAGAACACTCTATGTGGGTAGTGCGAGGCACCTTTCCGTACTAGTTCCCGGAAGGTTTAATTTATTTTCATTCAAAAAAGACGCATATGTATCGCAGGAGTACTTCAGTTTGTTGCATCGTGCATGATGTTGTTTCTTATGCATGTAACCAAACCCTGTGCGCCATGTTATTCCAAGCTTTGTTATGAAGTCTATTTTAATTCGCAACTTTAAATCTCGTCATCTTTTCGTATTCAATTCTTCGCGTAGTAAGGCATCCAACATGACAAAAACGAGTTCCGGAAGTTTACGGTTTGGTCTACGACCACAAACCTATGATTCCAGTAGGATGTCTATGCACCACCTATCATTCCACTAGGATGTCTCGCATCTTTCATCGGTGATCTTGTCTAGCATATGTGCATAATTGTGCCTCATGTTGTGCCACACAATCCACATATTACTCATTTTTTTCAGAATGCATTATGTATCACTTTTGGGACACACCCTAGAAATATTGTAAAGTGTCAAAGGTTTTCAAAGCACAAAAATATTACAGGTCCATATATCTATTTACTTTCAGTTAAAAAGGATGGTGTTATATTTGGTTACGTAGAGAGGTCTCTATTTTCAAGTTGTGAATTATTAAATATTACATGTACATGGTATTATGTATCACCGTATCTTCAATTGTTTTTGATCTTTCAAAACGAAGTCCCTTTGTTGACTCCAAATCTATAAATCCAAATGGAATACAAACAAATTGGAATTAACCCTGTTACGCCATGATAAATGGCTTGATAATCGGGCTCTGACAGGTGCCACGCAAGCCCTCTATGTTGACGTGGCACGCGGCCGAGGGCTTGCGTGGCACCTTTGGCCACGCCGTCACTGGTGGTGTAACAGTTTTATTTGGTCACGTCACGGGAGGTGGCGTGACCAAAAGAGTCAGATTTGGAAATAAAATTCGCGAGAGGTTAACTTTAAAATATATTTTTAAAAAAGGATTAAATAAAAAAAATTTCACACCACCTTACAGTAAAACCTTTCACAATTTCCTATCTAAAATCCATGTTTCACACACACAGTTTATATTTCTCACGTGCGGCTTGATCGAGGAACACGTATTACTGACATCAAAGCTACGTCTGATTCATTCATCTTTTTTCCCCTTCTAACCTTTTGGTTTGCCTTTAAATTACAAGGACAAATTAATCTTTGCTGTACCTACACCCAAGAAATAAAAAAAATGAGCACCCGAATAAAAAACAAGGACTGTTTCATGATCACGGGAAGCTATTATCCACCAAGCAAGCTAGCAAATAATTAGAAACCTAATCAAAACAAGAGAAAAGCTACAATTGTTAATTCATTTCTTCATCCGTGGTACTACATCTGTTCCAAAACAGACGCCGTTTCATACATTAGCACATCTTTCACTATATTTATAAAAGTATAAAAATATAAAAATACTTTTGAAGGCAAATATAGAAATATAATTTAGTGTGAAAATCTAAATATTTTTCTTTTCTTTACATTACTGGTAAAAGTTCTAAAATGATTGGCTACACGCTTTCTAAACAATTGTAACATCCTGAAAATCCTAATTTTAGGAAGGTATAATAAAAAATAAGTGGGAGAATAATTATGAGCATGTTTTTGCATGGTAAACTACTTTAGAATGAAATTTTGAGTTTTGTATAAATCAAATAGTGAAATCACATGCAAACAGCAACTTGTAGGAATTTTTGAGAAAAAACATAGAGCAGATAAAATTTTGAAAAATTTACAAAAGAAACTACAGTGGGTTAGAAATCCTCACAAAAAATTTCATAAATTTTGCATTCCGTTTGCTAAGTAAAAAAAATTCAGGAATCACTCGACCAGTTTCGGAAAAATTCAAAAGCCTAAATCAAATTTTCCGCCGGACATTGGGTCGAAACCCAACCCGGCCCAACTGTGCTCGGGCCCACTCCAACCCACACCAGTGCCCCGCTCCTCCCTCGTTGACAGCGTGGCTCCACCAGTCAAAAGCCTTCGTCCACCTCGCGCCCACCTCCGTTTGCCAGTGTGCCAGCCCGCCTCGCCAGCTCCGCCCCTGGTTTCATGACCGCCACCCATGGTTTCGCGCTTCAACTGCCCTGGTCACCTCCGCTGGTCTTCGCCCATGCTAGCTGCTCCGTCGATGCGCCGTTATCTTGCGCGGACGACGAGACCGAAGCTCAGCACAGGAAAGCCGTACACCGCGCCGTTTTCTTGCCACTCCTCTCACACCATTCTTGACTGCATTTAAGCCCCTCACCACGTCATGAGCTCCTCAGCTCGCCATTCTCGCTTCCCACACAGAATCAAAGCATTTCATGCTTTGATTCGTAGGGAACGAGAGTGCCATTCCCGACACCGGTGAGCAAGCCTCATAGCACCATTTGCTCTGGTGAGTTTCCTTGCCCTCGCCACTTGCATCACCATACGTCCCTTACCTCACTGATACTCCCTCTTTGTTTGATGTAGCTCCGGGAACCTCATAGCTTGATCGCGCCATCATCTTCCTCACCTCTAGCGCCCACCTTGATTCGGACCTTCCCGTTCCCGATGCCCTGGTGAGCTTCAACCTCATCTAACCGCGCCATATCGCGTTCCATACTGCACTGATGCTCCTTCCTTGCTCAATGTGGACCCAATCTTAGGGAATCGCCGGAAACAAGCTCTTCCCCAAATCCGGCCGCAACAGATTCTTTTTCTATTCGCCGTCACACCGGTGAGTCCCAGTTCGATTCCTCGCACCTACATCACCTTTAGGACCCTAGAGATCTAATGCACTGCTTCTTGAAGCATCTCCAACACCGTAACATGCCAGCTTCGTGAGCCACCTCTGCGCCATCGCTGTTCAACGTCGACACGCTTCTCCGGCCAACTCCCGACGTCATCTACACCCTTGGTGAGCTTCTAGTAGTTCCCTAGAGCTATTGCGCATGTTAAATTGGACGATTAGCTAGCTTAGCGTAGAGTTCATCATAGCTGATCATGGCGCCACCACGGGAGACGCTATCACCGCTGCTCCGGTGACCATTGGTCCCTGAGCCACTGCCTATAACTTCGTAGTCACCCCCTAGAACCAGTACGCACCATCTTTTGCCGCCGATTAACCCCAAACGCGAAAACAATTTTGGACCCGAGGAGCTCCACCGCTTGTCGCCCGCATAGTGCCACCTCCGATCATCTCTCCAGCCCCTGCCACCACCCGGTGGGATCGTCGTCAAGAGGGGAACCCATTTTGCCCATCCCCCGAGCCTCTCCGTGCCTGCCTCACCGCCGGCGAGCTCCCCATAGCGCTCGGCCACACACAACTCTGCCGCTCCTCCTTTTCTCTCTCTGCCAAGTAAGACCCACATCATTAAGGATTAATTAGTGCTAGGTATCAGTGGTTAAGTGTAATAAGTGTATGACAGGTGGGACTAGCCAAAAAAGTTAACGAAAATATAATTTCAAACGTTTTTAGTAAATGTGTCAATGAGGTGTGGGACCTCTCTGGTTTATAAATAAAATCAATAAAACAAAAATACGAGTCACTCACAAGTAGGCCCCACAGGTAAGTTAATAAAAATCAAAAAATTATGAGAAAACCCGCTTTTAGTTCAGAGAAAAATACGCTTTCTCTGTTGGAAAGCGTAAACCTCACTAAAGCTTAGAGGAAAATACATTTTCTCTGTTGGAAAGTGTAAACCTCATAAAATACGCTTTCGATGTCACCCTTTTTTATAATTTCTGGAATTTTCAAACCGAAGCAAATTAAAATGTTAATAACTTTTGCATACGAACTCCAAATTAGATGAATCTTTTTTTAAAATTCATATAAAATCATTCTCTATATGATTATTCAAAAATATTTGGTTTTTATTTGTTGTTGAAACTATTTTTCCATATTTAATGTTCTTCCGGCTCTCATTGTTAGACGTTGATTGTTCGAGCGAATTTTACAACGATCCTCCATTCTCGTATTCAGAGAAACCAGAGCAAAGCAAGCACCCCCTTTGACCATGTTGTTCCTACTATTTTGATTAATCTACTTCTTTTTGCAAAATCTATTATGCATGCGTGCATGTTTACTTAAAAATTGCTATATTTGGGAATGACGGTAGTTATAGTCCCATTTCATGCATGATACTCATTGAAATATGGATATCCTTATTGTTGTAGCCAACAGGGTATGATTTATACAATGAATGATGTCAAATTGGGTTTTCAAATACGAATATCGCGTAAATGCTTAGCCTGGCTTTAGTCTTTACAAAAATTGAAAAAATGGATGACATGTTAAATATGAGTAGGGAGATTTTGAAATGATGGTCCAGAGGGGTTTACCTCTGTTATTTTGTATAAAAATAAAAATAAAAAACTTAGTTTGTGACGTGGGCGAGTTATATTATAATCTGAGGAGTGTAAGAGGTGTATCTCACAAATAGGTAGGGGGAGATCCTCGCCTGGGTCAATTAAGAACCGAACATCGGTATATCCGACCTAAGTGTAAGCGTACAACCACATGTTCTGGTAATTAAGTCATCGAAAAGTAGCCTTGCATGTTGGTAGGCTGTAGTAGTACAAGCATGTGTGATTGCTCGAAGGGGCTCCCTTCATCGAGGCGTTGGGAACAAAGCCTTCCGACACAACGGTGAATGCCCCACTGAGATGGGGGTGTGCCTGGGTGAAGTGAGGGTGTTCATTTACTGGGCTAATAAAAGGTTAGGACTAGATAATGTAAATATTTCGATGTGTACTCTAGACTGCTTACCTAAGGATAGTGAGCAGTGGTATCGACGGATGCTGAACAAACTAGAGAATTCATGTGCTGTGTGTAAAGTTGTACACCTCTGCAGAGTGTAAATATATTTAAATAGCTGTGCTCGCGGTGATGAGCGTGCTAAGTATAGTATTACCGGGTATAGTCTTGGCTTTTACAAAAAATAGTTCTTGTTGGAAAATACTTCTAATTGTAACAGGAAGCATTTGTGTCATCAGCACATGACAATCATGAGACTTCATATCAATTAATTTCAAGTCTTCCATAGAAACAAGTTTCTTCATGCTGGCGGAGTAATCAGACAGAACTTTCACACCATGAGCGTGCTAAGTATAGTATTGCCGGGTATAGTCTTGGCTTTTACAAAAAATAGTTCTTGTTGGAAAATGCGAGAATGGATTTGTTGTTGATATTTGAGTTGAGTGCCATGTCTATGGCTAAGAATAAGATGTTGATCGCAGCCGAGGAGGGCTGTGATTTATTATTTATCAAGTACTTACTTGTTGTCCTTTACCTATTTAACCGCTCTTTAAATTTCCGTTGCAAAATATTATGTATAGATTTCACAAAGGAAACTTGCTTAATGCTGAAAATAACTTGTAGCATAGAGCGCCATCCTTTGACAGCCATGCATATATATAAACTTTGCGATACACTAAGTTTTGCTGAGTACGCAATGTACTCAATCTTACTTAAATTGTTGTTCAGAGTTAGAGGACGAGCCTATGCTGGACGACGCGTTCTTTGCACCTAGCACTGGAGGGTTCGGTGACCGGTCTTTGTCATACTTGCTTCTTGTTGGTTGTCCGAGGGGTTGGATGGGCATACCATTGGGCCTTTTTGTTTTATTTACTATGCTTCCGCTATTTCATTAACTACTTCTGATACTTAAGCTTTTATTTGGCCGGTCGGCCCTTGTAATGTAAAGTTTGTAATCGCTTAAGTTATATACTACATTTGTTTCATTTTGTAAGAATGTAGGTATGGATATGTATGCCATCATTGTGGATATGTGTACTAGCCATTGATCATGGGACTGATACGATACACACACGAGGACTTTGTGTTTTCAACACCCTGGGTCCGACAACAACATCCATTGAAGTAAAGGAGTAACTGATGCCAAATGGGGCATTGATGCAAATCAATCAAATGAAACAGAACACACGCTAATTAATTAATTAAGAACTTTTTCTTTGGTAGGACCTTAATTAATTAAGCAACTGGGCTTGAATCTACGGCATAATTAACTTTAACTAGAGTTAAGCAGATCATTCTTTTTTGGCAATTCAAGATCATTATTAATCATCACCAATGTAAGTGGGATTCTAGAGAATCCATCCCTGCCCACTTTTCTATCCCTAGATGACTTATTTTAAGTACAGATCCCCTGGTTAATTAAGAAAGGGGTTAATTTTAGTTAGGCATCCATTAAACTCAAACTCACTTTACCACTTTTCTCCAAGCATATATATCTTTCGGTTGCCCGCAGAATATTTCGTCATCCAGGTAATGCAGCATATATGTTGAGCATAGATGCATGCAAAGATTTTTTTTGGCTCATTTAACCTCTTTTTGAAATAAAATAGCAAATAGCCCCTACGACTTAAATGACAAAAATAGCACTGTAGCAGGTTAGGCAAACGACACATGTCCCCTATCATGCTCCCCGTACGCGGCAGTCACCTTCCGTGATCCCCGTATGTGGTAGGCCACCTACCGCGCTTTCAGTCCACGGCAGAATGACATGCGCATGTGGGAAGGCACGTTCCTGCCGCGGACTGAGAGCGCGTAGGAGAGGTGTTGTGCACAAAGAGCTCGGTAGAGGGTGTTATTTTTGTGATTTTAGATGTGAGAAAGCTAGATTTGCTGTTCTATTCTAATAAGAGGCCAAATGAGCCAATAACTTGATGCGTGCAAACCGATCAAACCGGTGTAGCTCTCTAGTATGGAAAGAATGTTTGAATGACATCTATTTCACTGGACTTGCCACCTAATAAAGTTTCAAACCGAAAGTCCACTTCAGTCTGAACTCTATTTGATTTGCGTATAGTTTGATTATTTCAACTATTCTCTAGATACCCGCAATTACTAATGGGTATATGGAGAATTTTTTTAAAATAATATTATTTTAAAAGATAACTAAAAAACTAAATAGTTGCTAAAACAATAACAAAACTAGGTCCTATCGTTGCCACTTGGATTGACGACAGGGCGTCGTCAATCAAGTGGCGACAGGACACATCGCCAAAGGGATTGTGGGGGAGGTTCCTGTCGCCAATTCAATTAGCGATAGGACCCTGTCGCTATTTAAATTGGCGACAAAAGTCTTGTCGCCAATTGAACTAGCGACTTGAGGCCTCTGTCTTTTTTTTAATATTTTTAATTTTGTTTTTAAAATTTGTGTCCACGTAATTTGGTTGCAAAATCATAGAAGACAATGTAATGTGAAGTAGAGAATTGAAATATACTTAATAATAAAATTACAAATTACACGGTGTGCACAGTTTGGTTACGTGCATAAGGAACGATCACATGCACGATGCAACAAACCGAAATATACCTACGATACATATGTATCCTTTTGGAATTGAAATAAAGTCGACTGGAACAAAGATCACTAGTTTCGGTGACCTATCGCTCCCTTCCCCTTATCCGCTTGCTACCCACGGCGGCGGTAGCCAGTCTCGAAGTCATCCATGTCCTGCGAGACGGGCTGGACGGTTGATTGATGTTAGGATTACACAACGTCGAGCCAAATCAATAATTATGATGCATACTGAACATAACTTACCTCTTGGATTCGGAGTGCGCCTGGACGACAGAGAGCGGTAGTACAACCCATGGTCTCACTTGTAGGAGCCTTCCTCTTGTCCGTCGCCCACTTGCCCTTGTCGTACTCATTTGCTTTCTTGGGCTCGTCCGATGCCTTTTCAGTTGGGTTGGGGTCGGGTACGTAAGGTGTCTAGCGCTTAAAGGTCTCTGCTCGCATCGCATAGTTCAGCATGTACTTCTGCTGGATGAAGGTCCTATCGTACATCTCCGGGCTGTCGATCGATTGGAAGAAGTTGTATTGCATCTCCGACTGCCATTATGGAATTGTGTAATCAGGGTTTTGTGGAATGTAACATATGATGTGGAAAATCTTTGTGTGTGCAAGATACGCTTACGAGGTGGTGGCCGCACGTGTAGTACGCTCGGGCGAACGTTGCTGGGTGTGTGGACTGGATGATCTTTGCTGGTTCTTTGTACACATATTGCGGGACTGGGAACTGCGGTGGTACTAGCGCATCCTTCATAGACTTATCCGGGTAGGGTTTAGCCCTCTCAGCTAGTCACTTGCGCTTCTGCAATATCCTCTTGTACATGTTAGCCGAGTCCTCCATCTCCTTCCTCCTAGTTGGGTGAAGCAAGCTCTGGGGTAGTGTTGAGTCTGATTGTGTAGTTTTCTCTCCTAGATCTCTTCCATCTCTTTTTATAAGCCATAGGGTGTAACGCTCCATCCTCCATGTGCGTTGTCTTTTCACCTGAAAAGCTAACGAGGCAGAGTGCCATCACGTCCCTTTGAAAAGTTTGTGTGGCAGAGTGTTGTCATGTCCATCTGAAAAGTTTGCGCAACATAGTCCGGTTTTTTCGATCTGAAAAGCTGGGGAGGTAGAGTTGTTATGTCGATCTAGAAAGCTGGCGTGGTAGAGTGTTGTCATGTCCCTCTATAAAGTTTGCGCAACAGTGTCCCGTCTTTTTGGTCCGAAAAGCTAGGGAGGTAGAGTGCTTTGATGTCGATTTGAAAAGCTAGCATCCTAGTGCGGTGTGGGGAGTCCCGATGCTGACTCCCTCACATGGTCACGGTGTGCACGCAAAAAATAAATATCGAAACACTACACAAGCATAGGTAGTATAAAACTGATAATCAAAAGAACAAATATCTACTCGCATCCCCTCTTGGGGCGTACTCCGCATGTCACCCCTGGCCTCAGGCGCTGGTGTGGCGAGTACATTAAGGGCTCAGGCGCCCAAGGTACCCGACCGGCGTGAGTTGCCAGGGGGGGTGTCAGGAGGGGGTCCTGTGTCGGCTAGCTTGATCCACGCGGGTCGTGCAGCTGTGAAGACCCAATGGAGACCTGACTGGCACGCTCAGTGAACATGTAGTTCCCCAAGTGTGCATCCACATGCAACCCCCCGTTCGTCTCGTCCCAAAGCGGCACAAGACCTATGAAACATTACATTACGCATGTAACCTCAGCGAAAAGCCTGAAATAGTACGTTGCACATTCAAGCAAGATAGTCATACCTCATCGCCCGAAGCCAGAGGACGACTTCGCGTACACCTGGCCCATGTAGGGGTGCAAGTCAGGACCTGTCAGAGAAAATTGCCGTTACTATCTACTGGAGTTTGAAATAAAGAACCGGATGTGAGTTTTGTTTGCCGACCTGCAAACTGTGTCGGGGTACTCCTAGCACAGTGCCACGAAGATCCACTCGCCACGTCTGGGTGAGGAGTCCTGGTGCGTGACGCATCGTGGCTCACCCCCTGTCCACGTACAGGTGGGTCCGAGGCCGCCAACTCGTGCACCTCCTGGTGCACATCGACCTGTACACAAAATTAACAAGTTAGAAACTGGTATATTACGGAGTATGGACTGTTCAATACATATCACACGATAAAATGTGGAGTTGGGCTGGGTGGGGAATGTGTCAGACATCGCAGCCTCATGTAGTGGTGGGTCGTCCACTACCCTCATGCACCAAACCCTTGTCTGACTGGAGTACCACTCGATGTAATCCGCGTACGTGCCGGGGTCGTAGGGAGCATCCTCCTCAACAACGTTAGCAATGGCGTTGCCCCAGCCTTGGATCCAAGGTAACATCTTCTCTACCCAGGAAGTCGTAGCAGATACTCCCTTCCTAGTGTACCTATGGAAAGCAAAACGATTGTTTCATAGGTACGTGTAGCAAATGGTAATACAAAAGTAAAAAAGTGAACTTACCCATGGACGTTTGGCAGCACCCGCGCCCCCCGGGGGGGGGGGGTGGGATCTCTTGTCGCAGACTGAACTGGCGCATGACCTGCTGCACTTGGTACTCCTCCACAAAGATGTCGTGCACCAAGGGCCTCCGCGTGAACCAGTACTCTTGGTCTCGCGTGCACAGGTTCGACGGCCCTCGGTGCGCGCACGCGTACACCCTTTCGGGAGTGTATGGTGTCCAGATGGCACGGTCGTCTGTCAGCTGATCAAAAATTGCAACGTAGTCCGGGTAGG
The DNA here is from genome assembly GCA_036346405.1 of Phyllostachys edulis. Lineage (NCBI taxonomy): Eukaryota > Viridiplantae > Streptophyta > Magnoliopsida > Poales > Poaceae > Phyllostachys > Phyllostachys edulis. The sequence continues at coordinate 64,873,633 of CM070561.1, read as the reverse complement.
ACGCGTGCGTAGTGATCGGTGCATAGGTGACCTACGGAATAGAACAACCCAAACTTAGCACACGAGATTGAAATACATTATGAAAAAGAATATATGTTGAGGAAACTTACCCGTCTGTGGCACCACACTGTACCCATAGTCAGCCGGTCCACGTCGTCGCCCTCGGCGTACATGTTGACTGTGTATGCTCGCAGGTCTAGCTGTGGTCATCCAATATGAAAACACTAAAAGGACCACAATTGAAGTAGCAATGGACATCTTCCTAGGATGGAGCTCTCTCGGGCCCGATAGCTGCTATCTGGCAGCAGCACCCCCTGGAACCTCACCAGGAACTCCGTGCGCCATGTGGCCGGGATGTCGTATGCCATCATGGTGAAACCTATGTAGGGCAATCCGATCGGGAAGCTCACGTTCTGCAACGTCGGTGCCATCCCCCGCACAGAAGGTGAAATGTGTGTGTCTCCGGCCTCCACCGGTCAACCAGCGTCGTCAGGAGGCACCGATCGTACAAAAAGCGCCTGGACGTACGCCCACTGCCCGCGTGGTCCTGGTCGTCCTCCCAGGTCGCCTCAACCATCATTGCCAGTGGAAGGAGGCCTACCTGCGTCAAACTGCGTCGGAAAAGATTAAGAACAAACGTTAGTCAACACAAAGTAGTCATGCTACAAATGATTATACGAAAGTCGCAACTGTACGTACATCGGAACCTAGCGTGGGTCCACCCTCCACGCCCTCATGGGCGTGCGTAGTCGCAGCGCACCAAGCTCAATCACCAATTCACCCTCCTGGGGAGGATGGTACTAAGGTGGCTACGATGATGCGCGTCAATGACAGGGTTAAGCAACTCGTACGGCCACTACGCAGCGTGTTCTGGGTCTGCCATACCTGAAAATAAGTACCGTGCACAGATACAAACAAAATTTAAGTTGGAATTATTTTTATTAAACCGTACAAACCATATTAAGCTAATTTAGGTTGCTTTTTTGCCTAGCTTCAATCAGGATTTTTATTCCATTTTAAGATGGTTCATGCTATTTTCCTAGTTTAAGAAAAAAAATCAGCATTAACACAGCATTTACCGCGCACAAATGAAAACCAAAATTAAGCAAATATTATTTTCATTAAGCTCTACTTGCCCTACTAGGCTACTTTGCAATTTTTACAGATTTTTAATACGTATCTCCCTACTTTAGTTGTTTAAAAGGTGTCTCCAACATTTTTTAAATATTTACCGTGTGCAAATAAAAAATAGGTAAAGTTCATATTATTTGAATTCATCTCTACGTAACCTATGTAGCAACTCTGGGTTTCCTTTACAATTTTAAAATGTGTCATGCTATTTTCCAAGTTTAAATAGTATTTTAGGCAATTCTTACAGATTTTTAATAGGTGCATTCCTATATTTGCATATTTGTTATAAATCAATTGTATACTGCAACAAACATAATATCTGCACAATTAACTAAACTATACACAACTCAAAGGATGTACTACATAAAGCAGCTCAAATTGTCTACTTTTATGAATTCTATGTCGCTATTTTTATTTGCTAACCAACGATGTTTCAAAATAATATACGAAGTTGTAAAAATATGTACATGCAAAATGGTCGATCAAATCTTAACCTCTGTCTCTCTTTCCTCCGCTATGAACTGGCAGGGCTTCACCACGTCTTTTCTCTCCCTCTCCTCCTCTCTCTACTCCCTCTCTTATTTTTTACTTGGAATTAAAATGACATTATCCACCGATTTTTGGGGTTTTTATAGCTAGACCCCTGTCACCAGTTGAACTGGAGATAGGTTCCTGTCACCATTTCAACTGCCAACAAGAGCACTGTTCACTTTCTATCGCTAGTTGAAATGGCAACCGGAAGTTGGACTGGCCATAGTAGGTCAACAGTGTCCCTATCGCCAGTTGGAATGGCGATAGGAGCTTGTCACCATTCCAACTGGTGACAGGGACCTATTTTTGTAATTTTTTTAGCGACTATTTAGTTTTGTAACTATCTTTTAAAAAGGTATTATTTTTTAAAAAATCGGTATATGGAGGGGCGGAACTAGAAACCGAAGGGAGATGAATATATAGACCTAGTGTAAAATGTGAGAAACAAGAGATTCAAACTAAAATAAATAAATAGAAACTTGTAGTAGAGCACTAAAATGTAGGATTTGAATTCAACCTCAAGCTTCCTAGCGAACGATCTAATAGACTATCTATATCCTCCCTTTGGTGCACACATACTGTAATATCTTGTTTAAACATAAAACAAATAAGTGATTAGTACTGAAATTAAATAGAATTAGAGAAGGAATTGGAGGTTTCAGATGGGTGTTTTTGCTTTTATTGGAGAACATAGGCAGTGGGCTTTCGGCCCTAGTGGTAAGCTGGTTTAAGAGCACCGCCATGGTACTGTAATGCATCACGGTTACTGTAGCACCTCCCCTGCTGCCTCCTTGCTCGGCCAGCGGAAGAGAGGAAGAAGGAAGAGGGAAGAGAAGAGAAGAGAAGAGAAGGGGAAAGATGGAAAATTCGTGCTTTGGCTTCATGTCTCCGAGGGTAACGATCTGAACCCATTAGATTTATCCTAGATTAATCTCTAATCCATTTTTAGAACATTTGGTCAAGAGGGAGATGGATTTCTGTTATGTCCAGATTTGTCAGGTTTATGGCTGAACGTTGCGGAGACAATTAGAGGTATATAGGCTCCTAATTAGAGTTCGATGTAATTAGAGAAAAGTTAGTTTATCGTGTTAGCTTTCTAGAAAGGTATGAATAATTAAAAACAGAGTAGCGAGCGAAAAGTTATAGCCTCTGGAAGGATGTTGTCCAGATTCAGGACGTAGATGGCATACTTCATGTAGTTGGGTCGATTTTGTGTATAAATTTGTAAAATTAAATATTTGTGTCAACTTGAATATTGTATAAAATCTTGTGTAGTTTTCATAACTCATATTATTCATATATGTTCAAGTTGTAGAATTAAAGATATGAAATTGTGAATCGGGCTATTCTAACAGAATCTGAACGGTCTTCGGGTAAAGAAACGAGGTAGAAAACGGTAGAATCAGAGTTTCATCATAACTAGAAAAACTTAGGTTGTTTCGTGAGGATTCCATAAAGTCTTATATGGTTGAATTTGGAGTTCGGATGAATAAGTTAGAGCCGTTTTACTATAGCGGGTAGTGCGTCCGGTAAATTTAGATTATTTTGGTCGGTTTGGCATAAACATGTGAGGTCGATTAATGTGATGGGTTGGTGCTGTGATGATGTGATTTTGATGATGTTTTTGAGTGTGTGTTATTACTTGCTTGTTCAGAGACTGTGGCCTCATGCACCGTGCCACAATTTCGTCATTTGACTTCGAAGGGCTAAGAGGCAAGTACATGGTAGAGGGGTGAACAACGGGTTGTTCGCCATTGTCATTGATATTACTTACCATGCTATTTATTATGCTTTTGTTAAGCTTATCCTTATACATGATAATGATGTCATTGGGTGAACGAGAGTATGATATTGAGTTAATGAGAATGAGAGATTGAGTTAATGCGATGAATTATGTTGATGAATAATTAGAGATGTTGCATAATTTACATTCATCATGATAGGAGTTGCACGAGCCAAGTCGGTGAGAAAGTCATGTAACTATTCCGGTAAGGTCGGTGAGAAAGATACATAACTAGTCCGGAGTGCTTTAGATAAAATCCTACTTTAGTGGGGACTTCACGGGAGTGAAGGATAGAGTGTGTCATCGACGGGTGAACACTCCGCTATACCGGTATCAGCTGATGAGATACATGTGAGCATGAGCATGATGATGCATATGCATATATGAGTAAAATGTTAAATTGTGCAAATCTACCTATATGGAACATGACTTGTTTATTTGAGTATAACAATGGCATTAAATAGATAGATGATGATGACAACCTCGATTATGGTTGATAAACTATTGTTTATGACTTTATTATGTATTTGCTGAGTCTTAGACTCATTTTTGCTCTATTGTTGTTTTTAGGTGACCGTTGATGACGTTTCACTCGGGAATGGCTAGCGCACTTGGAATCACAACCTATACCTAATTATTTGATTCATTGGACATGAGAAACTTTTAATATAGCATGATGATTTATATTTAGGACATGATGGTGTTGAATAACCTTAGATGATAAGTTAATCTTGGTTTATTAGCTTGCTATGTTCCTAGAAATAAATTATCTATGATTGTCATATCATTATGCTTGTGTTATTGTGATCCGTGACGGGTTTTATCGTTGATATGCTTGTTGTGATTATAGGTTAATTGATGTTAAAATTGATAGTGTAGTGTAGTGGCATTCCGGGCTCAGTGTTGAGCTGGGATGTTACACATACCATCTAGCTAATTAATTGACTGATATGCACTTGCTTAAAAACTAATTTTTCCTCTCTTTTTTTTTCTTACGACAAAAAAACTAAAAAAAATTCTACATTCATGTTATGTCTATGTCGTTATCTCTGTTACTATTCCAAGTATTCTTGTGAGAAATGAGAATGTGTAAGTCGTACATATGTGAATCTTTCTTGGTCCTATGTATGCCGCTGGATGTTATTTTTTGGCCAATCAATTAATTGCACGAGTCACTATGTTAAACGATTTGGGATAGACATGCATCCATGTATAATTGGACCACAATCCATAGATGTATACACAAATCCATAGGCCATAAGATGGATGGATGATATTTTTTTTTCTTTTCTTCTGATTAATGCGAGAATTTCTAGCTATTTTTTCCTCCGATTAATATGATAATTTCTAGCTTTTATTTTCTAGAATTAACATAGGGCTTCTAGAAAAACCTCCTATTAGTATAGATATAGATAGATAGATAGATAGATAGATATGTGAACTCTATCCTTAGTAAGTCCCTTTAATTTCCACTTTGGTTGCTACAACATTAAGGAGTTAATTATATAACAGCAAAGAGCTTGTTCTATTCGATGGTTATATAGGGAGAAATATATTTTATCGATCAAACTAATGCAGTGTTATCCTATGATTGCTGTTTCAAAACTTTTGCGCGGAAAGTTTGATTGCGAATGGAGTAAGTGGGAGCTATAATTTGTCCTAGGATACAACATCACCTCCAGATTTCCTCCATTATCGAGTAGGGAATGGACAGGACAGGCCGACGCGACATCTAGAAATGCAATTTTTTTATCTAGTGGTTTCACCTTTGATATGCTCATAATGGCTAGATTATAGGTTAGAAAAAGACCCTACTCCAGGTGTACTAACACTTGCACTTCCTATATGGCTATATATACATGCACAATTGACCCCAAAATGAGCGTCTGTTTTGGGGACCCAACTGATACTCTGATAGCATCCGAAAATATATATACGAGCCAACTGAAGTTCCGCATAAAAAAAAAAATACAGACCTACGATGAAGTTGACTTAGAAAGCGTCATCCTGGAGTGTCCAGAGATACACCATTTTAACGCCTTTTTCCTTTACAAATGTTAGGTCACACAGGAATTTCACAAGAATTTTGTAAAAAATAGTATAACTCCTCCGAAATTCCTATTTGATTTCCGCGATATTAATTCCAGACGGAGCACGCCTAGATACATACTATGAACTTGCCTGAGATTTGTGATGCCGATCGATCGAAGTAGTGTAAATCCAGAGGTCACAACTTTTGTCGGCCACAGTAGCTAGCAGTGTACTCCTCCTATAGAACACATTTCTTTCAATTCGTCCTCTTGTTAAAAGGGGTGGTTAATGTTACAAGATGCGAACGCAAGTAATAGATTCTAAAAGCTGCGCTGATCGATCGGCCAAATTGCATTGGTCAGCTAGCTTTAGATGCTTAGGGCGACCGTATCTGCGTTTATTCAGTTCTACAGGCTAGCTAAAGCTACATGTGTAGACTGCAGATTGATGCCTCTAGTCTTTGTATGATTTCATGACCCAAAAAAAATCAAAAGGAGAAGAAAAGCAACCCTACAAAAGTTTAAACTGGTACAAAAATGACAGCACATACAACATGTTAACCAATATGGATATATATTTTAACACCAGCTTTGACGTGTAGGTCCCCATCGATGTTCCATCATGCATACTTACTAAAATCGTAGATTCAGCTTGGTTCCTAGATATGGCCTGATTCTCTGATCTTGTGGAGTTGTGTAGGTTAGGCTCAACGACACTACAGCCTATAGAAATGGAGGTCCAAATTAATGGCCACCAATTAATTAGCCTGGTCAGGAATATCATTTCAACTTTACTCGCCAGTCCTTTTTCAACAGAGGCTTAAAAGTTTAAATAAGTGTGCTATGGTAATTTCCAAAGATATTTAAGGTAAAAATGGCAATTAATTGAGTAAACATGGTCATAGATGCTGTGGTTGTACACATGCGTGCATGGTGTAAAATACTGTGGCAAAATTGTGCTACATCTATTCTAGAAAAAAATATCTTTTTTTTTACTTGGCGTGGTCTCCAAAGTACAGTTTTGACTGGTAAATTTTCTTGTTATATATTGAAGATGTTATAAAACCACGATGTTGGAAGTACTTTTTCACGAGAATATATATACCAATATGTGCTATTTTCTCATGGCTAATATTAACGCTTACAAATACATTTTTTTTGGAACTCAGGGGGTGCATTTTAATTAGGGCTGAAAACTGAATGAATACGAATTAAATAGTGATGAAATCATATTCGTATTTGTATTTCTTTAAATAAATACGAATACAAACTCAAATATGCTCGAATATAGATACGAATCTAATGTCATAACAAATACGAATTCGAATCGAATATATACTCAATTTGGTCGGATCCGAATATCCTCGTAACTGATGTAATGTGAATATACTAGTGACGCTTTATCATTGTATAGTCACACTTAATCATTCTAATGTCAGACCCTGGGCTTTGAATACCCGAAGCCCTCGTGTGTGTACTGTACTAGTCCCATGATCAGTGGCTTGTACACACATCTACAATATTGGTATACACATCCATACATAATATACATACAACATGAAACAAATATAGTACTTAAAATTAACGATTACATTATAAGTATTTATTACACAACCGACTAGCCAAATTAAAGCACAAGTAGCAAGCTAAACAACGGAAGCATAGTAGATAAACTTAGTGTCCAGCGGTGTTCCCATCCAAAACCTTAGGCAATCGACAAGGACCAAACCCTAGCAAGACGCGCCCCCGTACCCTCTAGTACCGGGAGCAAAGAAGGCGTCGTCCGGAAACGACTCTGAACTGAAAGCGGTTTTTCTCAATTTTACATTTTTCCAGGTTTTATTAACTTATATGTGGGTCCTACTTGTCAGTGAGTCATCTTTTTATTTCTTGATTTTATTTTATAAAACCAGTGGCAGTCCCACGTATCATAGACTCATTAACTATTAACTAAATGTTTAAATCCTAATTTGATTTAACCTACTGACAGCTGGGGTCCACATGTTAGTCTCACGGTTTTAAAACCACGTTTTAAAACTGGGAATAGTGAGTGGCCCCACACGTCAGGGACTCATATACTAAAAATATTTAAAAATAGATTTCTGATTATCTTTTTAACCGGTCCCACTTGTCATAGACTTAATAACTTTAACCTCTATTACTTAGCGCTAATCATCTCCTAATCACGTGGGTCCCACTGGTTAGGGGGAGAGAGAGAGGAGAGGAGCAGAGCTGCATGCGGCCGAGAGGGAAGGCGAGCTCACTGGTGGAGAGGCTCGGGGAGATAAAAAATGGAGAGATGGTGTCACGGCGAGGCCACGTGTGGTTAAGATGGCTGGAAACGGCGTCACGACAGCGAGGAGCTTCGGGTCTACGACGGTCTTGGTGAAGGAGGCCTTCACTACTACAGAAAGGGTCATCACAGACGGTTCTAAACAGTCATCACAGACGGTTTCTCAACTGTTTGAATTTATGTGTCTGTGATAACAAGCAGTTATCACAGACGGTTTTTGAGTCGTTTGTGATAAGAAACAACACAGATGGTTTTCTGTTATAAACCGTCTGTGAAGACCTAATATCACATACGGTTATACGTACCAACCGTCTATGATTAGATACATAACACAGACGGTTAGTAAAAATGACCATCTGTGATATCATAAATATCACAGACGGTTTTTGGTAGTAGCCGTCTGTGATATCCGACATATCACAGACAGTTATTGGTGTTAGCCGTTTGTGATTGGATACATATTACAGGCGAGTGTTAGTAGTAGCCGTCTATGATTGATCCAATCACAGACGATTGTCAGTAGTAGCCGTCTGTGATTGTATATATATCATAGACAGTAAGTAAAAATAGCCGTCTATGATATCCGACATATCACAGACGGTTGTTAGTGGTAGTCGTCTGTGATTGGATACATATCACAGATGGTTAATAAAAATAACCGTCTGTGATAGCCTATATATCACAGACGGTTTTTTGTGGTAGCCGTCTATGATAATATGCATTCATAGACGGTTTATTTCACAAAACCGTCTGTGATAGTTCCTTCTATACCTAAATATTTTGGTTTTTCGGCTAGCCTCAGGTAATGCTAGCAATGCCCTCTGAAAACAAGCAAGCAGAAAATAAATATATCACAATTGATTTGATATAAAACAACTCAAAGTGATTTAAAAACTCAATATCAATTACAAAGTGATTTGAATTACAACTCAAAGTGAATTACAATAAATCGGTGTCGCTAAGGTGAAACTCTCCATTCCGGTGAATGCTCTCCCCTGTGATGAAGGCGGCGAGCAGTCTTTGAACGTCCGCAAGTAAGTCCAGATGGAAGGCACTTTTTTCGATTGTCATGCTCTGTCACTAGCAAAAGTAAAGTAGTAACCATATATATATATATATATATATATATATATATATATATATATATATATATATATATATATATTTAAATTCATAATTATGAAATAATTATTGCGAGATTGACTAACAAACCTCTGGATCATTCATCTTAGCACTCATGATTTTCAGCATATGACGACAAACGTAGAATGCAGATACGTTGCCTTGTAGTAGTTACTGGTGGCACTGCAAAAATAGAAGTGTGATATAGGATAGTCAGTTCAAGAGGCCAGGTTACGAAGTGTAATATAGGATTATTGTGCTATAGCGGGTATCAGAAATTGCGTCCTGTGTCGTAGTGTGGCACTCGGTTCCTTGTGTGTCCCTCCTCCGACAACATAGGCGCTAAACGACCTGCGTGATTCCAAAAGGTTATCATCAGCCATTTCAAACGAAGCAAAACTACAATAGAGTTACGTATGGAGGAAATAAGCATACCTGTCGAGTACTTTTTGCACAATGGTAAAGTCGTGGTTTTTTTGAATAGGGAATCAAGGTATATTACCTTGTTCCACTTTGGTACAATGACTAAAAGGATCCAGAGCCACCTACTCATGTATGTTGCTATAGTCATTAAACCTAAGTTTGTGTTGTGTATAAAGTACAAATAGAATTTATATAGCAAGTAGTGAAACACTTACCCCTGGTTGCAGGGCACTAGTATGTAGTCCTTGTCATGGTGAGCAAGCAATGTCGATGACGACGGCGAAGACGGTGCGGATGCCATCTCACTTACTTGCTATCTCACAAGATTAACAAACCAGTACTGCATCAATAAAAGATATTACTGTGAGATCAACAAACCAGTACTGCATCAATCAGGATAAAATGCTCAAAAGATAGAACTTCACAACAAAATAAATCATCAATTGAGAGTTCATTGTCAATATTTCAATTGAACCAACTACACAATATTTCAATTGAAAGGAATATAAACAATGACTGAACAATAATCACAGTGAATAGAAGCTACCAACAGAATGGTTCATTGTCAATATTTCAATTGAACCAACTACACAATATTTCAATTGACAGGAATATAAACAATGACTGAACAATAATCACAGTGAACAGAAGCTACCAACAGAATGGAGCAAAATGACCAGACATCATCAACATAATGAAATAGAGGGATCTGATGAGCATCAATAACATGACACAATATTAGAGAATCCAAAGCGGTGAGCTCGTGCCTCCCACAACATTATTAAGCAATATCTCCCAGTGCTAGAGTCAATAAACCTAAGTTCGTGTTGTCGAGGCCTTGTGGCTGGCGATGAGCCCCCATTCGAGGAACATGAGGCCGTGCTGCATGTCCTGGTGCATGAAGACGAGCGTGAGGCTAATGATGAAGTAGGCCTTTGGGTTGACAGCACCGGCCAGGTGGTTGACGACGGCGAGGTAGCGATCGTTGTTGAGCCACTTTATCGCCTCCTCAAGCTCCAGCGCCACGCGCCTCCCCATGGCGTGCTCCTTGGATGCCTTGTACATGGCCTTGCAACTCCAATATGCGTACACAATTCAAGACGTTAGAATTATTCCATAAGAGAAAATTAAAATTAAGGCCAAATTAAGGGCGTTGTTGCTAGTTAGATTAGTGACATGTTTTTCTAGTCAAATTAAAAGGCTACCATGTATGCATGCATGGATTGGTTGCCACAACAAACAGTAGTATGCATTTTTTGTAGATATATAAATACATACGTGGCTCGTAGGCTGCAGAGGTCAGCCATGAGCTGAGGAGAGCTTACGGCCACGAGGTCGACGATGTTGATGACAACATCGTGAGGAAGAGCAATGGAGATCATCGACCTCCTCACCTTGGTTCTCGCCGTCATACTCCATGTGCTCACCATGGCGCGCAACGTACGGTCTCTGAGTTTTCAATATCGTAGTGATCGAGTTTTTTTTAAACTCTACTGGTTGTTGATGGAGGGTGCGAAAGACATGATCATTCTTTTAAAACGTATCACAAACTGAGACGAAGAGACGCATCATAATGTCGGCGCGTGAGACAAAGAGACGCATCGCGCGGGAACCAAAGCGGCTTGAACATTTCACAGACGGTTCCAACCACAAACCGTCTGTGATACATATCACAAATAGTTATATTTAAAAAACTGTCTGTGAAGTATCCATTATCACAAACGGTTCTTATTAATAACCATCTGTGATAATTATATATCACAGACGGTTTCCACTAAGTTCCTGTGATAGTAAACATGTTCAACATAGACAGTAACTTAGCTTCAAACTGCATTTTTTATATCTTTTTTTGTATTTACATATGGCTAAACAACGTGGCCAGTCGCTTCTTACAAAAGATTAAAAAAAGTAGAAATTATAAAAGATCAAGTTTTTCTAGTGGCCCAAGTAGCCTGCTATCTCCGTTATCAAAGCATCATAGGCGACGTCGTCAACATCGGAGGGTTCAGGATCAGCGTAGGTAGCCTTAAACACTTCCAACCGTTGACGCGATCGTTCCATAGTCGTCCAAAGAAGCTCCTCCTGAGGAGCCAAGTAGAAAAGCGCCCATAGGCCCTCTTCTCTTTCTTGAGGGGTCTCGGCTTGGTCAACTCACCCGCTCGTCGCCTAGATATCGCATTCCAAGCGACAATAATCCTCTTGCAGACATGCAACATCGTGCTCGAGGACTACACCGATGGTGAGGTTAGCTCGCCAAAAGCTGTAGACCACCCGGAAGAAACGACAGAAGAGGTAGTCTAGACGGCGCAACGTTGTCGTCACGTGTCCCGGCATAACCTCCGCCGTAGGAGGGAGGTCACTGTTATGTCCTTCCGTAGCTTCCGCCAGCGTACGGCCGGTGAGGTGTTCGTACAGGATGGCCAGGTAGGCCATCAATACCGGTGTAAGGGGATAAGAGTAGGGAGCCATTTTGTTTGTGCTTGAGAGTAGAGCGATGTGTGAGAAGTACGGTGGTGGATGATCTCATTTGTGCTTAATAGTAAAGCGATGTGTGAGGAGTACGGTGGCGGATGATCATTCTTATAAAACAAGGAGTAACGATGGCGCGGGAGACAAAGAGGCGCATTGCGTGGGAGCCGAAGCGACATTGAATATATCACAGACACTTTCAACCACAAACCGTCTGTGATACAAAATTATCACAGACGGTTCTTAACAAGAACCACCTGTGAATTATCATAGACGGCTATATTTAAAACCCGTCTGTGATATTTATTAATATCACAGACGGTTTTAAACATGAACCATCTGTGATATTACATCTTCATAGACGGTTTTTTACCGCAGCCAGTAACATAGATGTGTGCTAAACCAAAACCGTCTATGATTGTATTTAATACTGACGGTTCCGGGGAACCATTTGTGATGAGGCGTCCAGTATAGCCTCTTTTGTAGTAGTGCTTCCCTGGGCTAAAGGAGGGGCATGCTGGGCTCAATGAGTCCAGGCGATGCTAACGGGCTAGGCATGAGGACCTGGGGTCACCGGAGGCGAGCTGGCGACATGCAACCGCGACGATGCCCTGATCGGATACGACGAATCCTAGGCTATGCTAGCTAATCTACTGATCCAACGTGCAGAAGCTCTAGGGGATTACTAGAAGCTCACCAAGGCCGTTGATGGCATCGGGGAATGGCCGGAGTGGCTTGGCAACGTTGAACAACGATGGCGCAGAGGAGGCTCATGATGACAGCTCTTCACAGCGACGGTGGGGCTACAAGAAGCATCACATTAGCTTACTAGAGTTCTAGGGATGGTGTAGATGTGAGTAATTGGACCGAGACTCACCGAGCTTCGAGAAATGTTGAAAATGGCAGCGGCGACCAAGGATGAGGAAGAAGAAGGTGAAGCACAGATTCATGGCGAGTTGGCCTACGTTAAGTGAGGGACAGAACACGTGATGATGTGCTCAAAGGGAGTCCAAACCTTTTGGTTTGGTAGGGGCGTGACAGCTTGGATCGGGCGCGCGCCGGAGTCGGGGACGAAGGCAATCGCGGTTGCGCTACGAGGCTCCTGAGGCTGCATTGAGTAAAGTAGAAAGATGAGTGAAGCTCAAGGATCAGAATGACATGAATGTCATGGGAGAAGAAGCTCACCAGAGCGTTGGAGCTGCGGGGGTGTGCTCACCGGCATCGAAGACGACGCAAGCGTTCCCGCGAAACTAAGGAGCAATTAAACTCGGGTTTGCATGAAATGGAACGGGGCGAGCTAAGGAGGACTATGACACAGCTAGAGCTTAAGTATAGCGGAGTTTAGCGCGAGAAGAATGGCGAGATGCCGACGGCTGCGTGCGAAACTCGCGGGCGCGCTCTGGCGTCTCCGCCTGCGCAGGAAAAGGGTGCCGTCAGTGGGGTGGCTAGCATGGGTGGTGGCAGGCGGAGGCAATGGGCGCAGTTGAAGCTCAAAACTATGGGCGGCGGTCGTGAACCGTGTGTGAGTGATGGAGTGGGCGAGCTGGCGCGCAAGCATGGGCGAGAGGTGGAAGACAGGTCCCGACGAGCGGGTCCGGTGTGTTAGTGAGAGGTGAGCGAGGAGCTGGCGCGGGCTAAGGCGAGGCGTGGTGAAGTGGGTCGAGCTGGGTTTCAGCCCATTAGGTGAGTGGGAAATTCAAAATAGGTTTTGAATTTTCCAGAAAAGGTTGATTGTTGTTCGAATTTCTAAACATAGCAAATGGGCCCCAAAATCTATGAAATTGTTTGTGGAGGTTCCTTACACAGTATGATTTCTTGTGTAAATGTTACAAAATTTTATATGTTATGTGTTTTTCTATAAAAATTCTTCCAAGTTGCTTTTTACGTATAAATGCAATAGTTGCTTTGATGAAAACTTTCAAAAACATGCTCAAATTATTTTTCCTACATATAAACATGCTTAAATTTATTCCCTCTCTTATTTTTAGTACACTCACCCAAAATTGGGATGTTACATCTAATCTATTTATTCCACCTAAAGGAATATGAATTCACATTGAATTTGAAAAACTTGTCCAACTAATTAGGTATACTGCAATAAAATACTTATATTGCTCGTCGAATCCGAATCCGGATACGAATAGTTAGGATAAAATAACAATTTGGATGGGAAAATCTCATACCATATTTGTATCCATATTTTTTTATATGAATTTGAATACGAATATGAACAAGAGGAATTGTTAAACGAATGATAAAATCTATACCGTATTTGTACCTTATTAAATACGATAGTCGAATAATACGGATAATTAATGTCCGTTTTTCATCCCTAATTTTAATTCTCGACTTGGTAGAAAAAGTAGCACCAGTTAATCGACAACATCGGAACTTGTTTATGACCGCTTTTCATCCCTAATTTTAATTCTCGAGTTGGTAGAAAAAGTAGCACCAGTTAATTGACAAACATCGGAACTTGTTCTGATTATTTACGTGTTACTTTGACGTTTAATTGATGGTTTATGAGATTTGATCCCACGAGCTCTCCTCACTCTAAGAAAAAGTTGTGCCGTGGGCAGGGCACGTGGCTACTAGCCTACTATTGACGTGTCGATTCGGCAAGTACATATACCACCCCTCCCCTCGCAGTGCACCGCCCTGCACGGCATTGCATCGCTTCGCTTGGTCTGCAGAATATGATCTTCCCTTTATTCCCATGTTACCTCTTTGCTCAAAGAATATTACTCCGTACTACTGTAGACTGCACCCCTCGTGCACAGGAGCAACCAAAATAGAATACCGAAGCAGCTAACGCACTGTTCCTAAAAAACAAAACAAAACGCTGCTAGTTAATCGCCGCTTTGTTCTGTGTGCACGGAGCTAAAACGACATCTAGATAAGATCGGCCGAATATATGTGAGCAAGCCACTAAGCCAGACCCCACGCCTGTTCCCTGAGTGCGTGCCACTTCAAGTCGGCATGCATGCAGCTTGATGATGCATGTCTCTGTGCATGGGTGTGCATGCACAGGACAGGAGTTGCTAATCGTGCAATAAGCTAAGGATAACATGGGAAATAATGAAGGCGTGAGGAGAGGGTGGGGGTGCATGTGGTGGCTTGTCCACAGCGGCATTTGGGCCAATGGAAGCAAGTGCAGATCACAAGTACAAGATCTTGTGGGCATCACCATATACCATCTATCTCTGCAACCCCATTATATATATGTATGACCTTCATTCATATCTCCTGTCTAATTCTATTCTTCAGTCTGCGGCTATCTACTGAGTACTGACCAACTCCATTAGACACTATCAATCAGTCTATCTGTATACCTGCGGCCAATGAGGAAGATCAATATATACCCTAGATTTGCCGCCGTCGATATAACCGCCAATGGTCTGATTGGGCGATTGATAGATGTACAATTTCCTTGCCCACAAAATTGAAGGAGGATGAGAGAGAGCGAGGGGCAGGCGGTATCTCTGACGGGACCCGATCTACCATCCGTTGTCTATGTCTTTTCCTATTCTTTTCCCCCCTTCACTGCAAAAGCAAAGCTCGGGCACATCAATATATATGTATACATATACATATATAGGCAAATAAAGTGCTGAATTGATGCCCCTCTTTCTCTGTCTGGCTGGCTAGCTAAACCATTCTTCTTCTTTTTTCGAGAACACACCAAAGCGCATCGTTGTATTAAAAGAGGAAGAGAAGAAAAGTACAACGCGCTTACAAGGTTCAGAACCGCCAACAAAAAAACCATCAGCTATGGTTAACACAAATAGTATGACAAACCTTAGCAACGCTCGTAACTCCTACTTCACAACAAGGAAACATACATTCCTGCTAATTGCCATAAAACGTCCTAGTGCCGGATGCAACTTATGATGACAGGCAAAGAGTTGTACTTATTGTTGAAGACTTGCATTTCGCTCCTTCCATAATGAACTTGAGAATCCAATTGACTCATCTCCCCTGCACCACTCACAAAAATTGCCTCCCCTTTCCCCCTCTTTTCCTCCTTTTTGCTAGGCTTTCTGTCTCATTGTTGGATGCTAGCTACTGCCCTTGCACAAAGGAGGGATGATCGGCTCTGAGTGAGCACACGGATTTGATGAGTTGATTCCCTTCCATCATTCCCCTCTGCACACAGACACCTCACAACCGAAGAGTCTTTTCCACCAGGCTGCCTTTTGTTGCTTGTGATGTCCTATATAATATGTATCATATATATTCATATCCTATGTGCTACTACATTTACACTGTGATACATGCACATATATGCACCTAGTGGTAGGGCAGCATGTGCCTTCATGCATGTTTCTTGGCAGCATATATGCATCTAGTTATAGTCATACAACAACCACCAAAAGGATACATTCTTGCCAATTCAATTCCATCAGTGGCATGCATGAAGTGTGAAGAAAGAAAGATACCCTAGGGGCCAAGCCCTGAAGACACATCAGAGACATTAGATTGCATGTACACAAGCAAACATAAGTATCCATCCATCCTGCTATCTATCTATCTCCAGACCTTTTCGGTCCAAGTCCTTTAAATTGTTCCTACAAACCCAAAATAAAGTCCATATTCCCGCGGAATTGTTGACCCCTAGCTATGTTATTTGAGAACATATACACCCAGAAAGAATGAGCTAAAGGTCAGTCAATATATGCAAAGCGTAATACATACACATCTCTACCTACTAATCGATTAGCATGTTCTTCCCAGATGCCTACCCAGTCTTGGAAGAAAGGAATTAATCAGATCTTTTAGATGCAGGAGCATGAGCGCAGATATGTGCATGCACTCACACTAGCCTTCCATTATTAACATAACACCGATGAGCAGCGCATGCGCATTGCATGGGATTATCTAAAGCTAATCAGGATTGCATGCTGTGACCGATCACTGTAACCACATATTCCACAAAAAGGCATGCAATTATAACCAAACACGGATCATGTTTGTGGGGATTGATATCGATATCGATATCGATATCGATACCGATACCGATATCAATCCGTTGATCCATCCATCGTCGACTTGACATCTATTCCTCGGGCACCGGATGGATGATCATGAAGAACACAAGTGCTAGCTTAGCTAGCAGATCGACATGGAGGTGATGGCGATGCTCGTGCATTATGTATATCCATCATTCCGCACTCTTATTCGATTGCAAAATGCGTACAAACGGTCCCCAATTTTCAATCTTGATACGTGTAAAATGCCCAGTGGACAAGTGGAGCACACTAGCTGAGCTATATATGAAATTTCTTGGGCATATATCTGAAGGCAACAAAATATTGTTAGTTGATGCTGGAATAACATCACATGATATACATGGGAGCTGAGAGAGTACTAGTTGCACACATATGGATGCAACAAATCAAGTACCCTGAGGACTGGGCAGTAGCCCAGTGGGCAAGGAGGAGTTGGGCCTCCGCTCCCGCCACGGTTCGAGAACGGACTCTCACACGCGTTTCATGGTGCTTTTTCTTTGATGTAGGCTGGACGGGGAAAATTCCAGATTAAAAAAAAAAACAAATCAAGTACCTCAATTGTCTCACTAGATTCTGAAGGTAGCAGTTGGGTCTCCCCCCTACTCATGAATCATGATCACCGTCATATGCTAAACCAATAAACTAGCCCAAAGTACCGCAACCGAAAAAAAAGAAACTCCTCTATTTAAAGCTAGAATACAACAGCTACATTACAAATCGTGCTATGCCATCTTAATTTTTACTGGCTCGTTAGTCTAATCTCAGGCTCAGCAGTCAGCACATGGTAGGCAACTTCATTACATAACGAATTAAAGGATTGCTCATGCTTTGTACTCTGCCGCGAAAAAGAAAACTGCACGGATCTCTAAACAGCCATGGTCACTAATGCTTAGGTGCGAATCACCTTCTTATGATCTGTACAATGTTCTTTTAGTAAAGCAAGCACCCGGAAACATAAAAATTAACACCTCTCTTTATGTGCAGACACTAGTTAACTTTGCGAGGGCTCACATCATGATTATTGCAACAAAGTCAGGCAATGGATGGCAGCTGTTGGGGAAAAACTCAACAAGTACGACTATACATTTTTCATGTCATGCAAAGGTAACTAGCTGATTTGGTTATACTATAGTTTTGATGTGGCTGGTTTTAGGTCTCAAATGTATCATTGCCTGCACATGCTTATGCAAACGCCCAGGAAACAAAACAGTTGATCTACCAGAGATCTCAAATTGGCAGCCTTTGCAAATCTGTAGGAGCTGTCATCAGGTTATGGCTACCTAGTGCAGGCAAGCAATCAAGAAAAAAGAGAGAAAAGGAGAAAGGAAGAAGATGAGAAAGAAAGAAAGGGAAAGGAGAGGGGGAAAAGAAGCTAGTGGTGGCAGAATAATACAAATGACAATTTGACATGAGTGGCACAGATTCACCTCCCTGGACAAAACTGGTGACATGTTACTAGCTAAAGGTGCATATGGCTAGCTAGCTCTGGCTTTTCACATAAATTATTGTGACACACCTAAATACTTGGAGCAAGAAGGAATTGCAATGGCTGCATGCATGCATGTTCTCTCAGTGTTTCTAATTACCCATGCATCAGCAGCAGCAGCAGCAGCGCAGCAGCAGGGGCTTGTTTTTACTCACTCCCATCAGTGCATGACTGTACTGTATGATCAGTAATTTGATCTGCTTTGCATGGTAGCTAGCTTTGTGCTGCAAGTAAAGGTGATGGGGCCTGCAATAGTGCAGCAAGTAGCCAAAGTTATGGGCTTTAATGTTAATGTGACATCACTGGCCAAAGGCAAATCTTGTTTCGAGATCTCTCTTATTTCCCAGCTGATTCTCAACAGTACTATGCTTTCTAGCCAGTGATATTAACCCATGAGCTAGTTACATGAATCAACACAAGTATTTCTGTTCCAAATGGGTTAATTAATTTGGAGCTAGTTAGGTGGCTACATTTTTATTTTATGGTCTATAATACATAGCGATCTTGTAGTTGAACTGTTGAAGAAATAAACAATGAAATGGACAAAGAGAGGAAAAAGAAAGGAAAGGTGGCAGGTGCTGGTGCGCTAGATTAGATTGCACCAGGGTTTTGGATACCGAAAACTTTTTTTTTGGGGGGCGGGGGGTTCAGATCCAAATTTGTTTTTTTTTCCGGATTTTAAATTTTAAAAATCAAATTCGAGTAAAATTCAAACAAATTCAATTTTTTGGATAAAATTCATCTAAACCGATTTTTTTTTGGACCGGTTTGTATTCTTATCGGCCTCTACGGGTAAATTTTTTATTTTTGGCCGAAATTCTGAACACTGGATTGCACACAAGAATGGATGGATCGTGTACGAAGAAGATGAAATGTTTTTAAAACTTCTGAAGAAATAAATAAAGAATGGAAAAGGGAAAAAGATGGATCAGGGGTACATGTACTTGCATTGTATATATTTTTCCAGAATTAATTTTGGGTCAGAGCGCACCCAACAGCCGGACATCGCGATCATCTCCATTTCGAGTTCATATATATTCGCGTCATCTTTAATTAGTTGGCTGTCCATCACCACAACATCTAACTATGCTTCCCTTCATACACATATAATACCACGAATTTTTTGCATTTATGGCCCCTTAATTTTCTCTATTTTTAAAACTAGCCCCCTCCCGCCGTAATTTACATATTTAGTCTCTATACAGTGCTCCTACCACGGTTCTCGGGACGACAGCACACTGCCCGGCGGCGGGCGCCGAGCATCTACCCCGGCCGGGCGGCAGTTGCTTTCCCCACGCCAAAAAGCAATTTTGGCCGCATGTGATTTTTGTTTTTTCTTCCTTTACATCGCGTCGTCGTCGCGTCGCGTCTCGTCGAGTCATTCGCTGTCTACGTCTCTTGTGCCTATTTAAGGAACGCGCGCGCCCGACGTTTTCATAAGCGCTCTCGTTCCGATTAGATTAGCTAAACAAATTTCGATCGTTCGTTCGCTCGCCCGTGGTATTTAATATTTTTATTATTGCAATTTGTAGCGTTAAGTACTTACTTAATAATGCACGTGCATTATATCAGCCGCAACTGTTACATGCATAATTATTGTCAATCTGCCATGTAGTGAATTCGCTAATTATTAGTTGTTCTCTATTTGCAGTAATGGCATGTAATCTACCACCCCTACTTAAGGAGGCATGGAACGTCCAGCATCGCTGTCACGCTTGGATCGGTGGCGATGGACCGCCAACCCTGGTCACACGGGGACCAAGGGAGACCTGGCCGTTAGACGACCGGTATGTTGGGAGGCTTCGTCAGTCTGGGCTGATTGCGTTTGCCCGTATACTGAACATGGGGCAAAACCTCCTGATTGACGCCTCCCTTCTTTCCGCCCTGGTTGATCATTGGCGACCGGAGACCCATACGTTCCACTTCTGGTGGGGGGAGATGACTGTGACTCTTCAGGACTTCAGCTTCATTACCGACCTGCCGTTGCGAGGCCTTGCAGTTGTTCCCCCTCCGAGGTCGCTAGACTGGAAGGCACGTCTCGGCCATCGCTTCGGGCAGCCTATCCCCGAGAGGTGTAAGGGCGTTCCACACGCCTAGCTGCGACGATTCATGCATTGCCCAAATGACGCAACGGAGGAGGTGGTTCGATGCCACCTAATTGCATATTTGTTGTTTATATTTGGGTGGGTCATGTTCCCTAGCACGCAGGGGCAATGGGTGATACAGCCCCATGGTATCAGTCCGGCTACACGCCATACCCCGAGCAATTCACCCCGCAAGGTCGGTAGTATTCAAGCGGTTCACCCATAAGCTCGGTGAGTTGGTGCCGTTAGGATATGAGAAGCTATCGGCAGCCGGTAAGGACTAGTTACAATGTCTTCCTCTACCATTTCTCTTTTAAAGTACACAGTAACAACCTCTTCCGTCTACCCGTAGTCCCCGAATTCGCTATGTGGCTACCACAAGTGGATCGACCAGGAGATCCACCCACACGACCAGTGGCAAATCGACTACGACGAGTGGGATGCCAAAAGGGCACACGAGATCCAGGAGGAGGAGCGCCGCAACGATGAGTACAACGAGCGCATCCATCAAGAGGAGAAAGCTCGTCTCGAGGCGTGCAGGCGTAGGGAGCGTGAGACTCGCGAGAGGGAGCGCGAGAAAAGAGGAAAATAGCGGCCAAGTCCAAGGTGGCCAGTGAGGAGCACAACGCCAAGCTCGGAAGGAAGGGCAAATGGCCCCGGTCCACACAGTAGGTCATGCCATTCCGTAGTAGTCCCTATGCCTACTTGCCATGTTTTTTACTATCCCCTCAAGGCATGTATACTTACATAGTTCGGATGCTTATGTCGCAGTGTACTGTAGTAGTAGCGAGGATGACTAAAGCAAATAGCCAAACCATCATGCCATATGACCACATGTAACGTGCTTCTGTCTAATAACTCCAATGTAGTTCTGGTTCTGTGCTTCCGCTGAGCCATCAAAGCAAGCACATATTGCAAGTATGCACCTTCTAGTGGAATCTTAGAAAGAACCATTCGCACCGACATCGAATCCTCCATGTCAACATAGCTAAATGCAACTGTAATGACTACATGAAAAAGAGAGGTGGATCAAACACAAGCACGTGAATGCAAAAACTAAATTAAAATTATAGACTATAAGAGCATAAAGAACCAAATATATATGCCAAATTGTGCTGTGCAGTGCTTGAAGAGTATGATACCAACCACAATATTTATATCTACTGTTTTAGGGTATCTTCATAATCACAACGGGCGTTCTCAGCCCCTTCAATTGTATTTTGTAGAAGCTCCATAAAGTACTCTGCTTAAACTCCACCATACGAATTTCAGTCCATAAAGTACAAATAAAATAAACATTTTCTATTTCATTGGATTAATTCAAGATTAATTGCAATAATATTTTATTAAATTGAATAAGCTTATTGGATTTTTATGTAATTTTTTAAAAAAAAAATCGGTTTTTTTTTTAGAAATCACTTTCCTAAAAATTTTCTAGAATTTTGTCGGGGTGAGGCTGACTGCTTGCTTGCTGGGCAGGAAAAGGCCACACTGTGTGCCATCCTGAGGCGGTGTCTCTACTGTGCCGAGGTGAGGTGAGCCACTGCGCCCGGCTAGGCGGTGGTGCCAAGACCTGCCGCCGGGCAGTGCCTGCCGCCTCCGAAGCCGCAGAGAAGCAAACGTATAGAGGCTAAATGTGTAAATTATGGCGGGAGAGGGCTAGTTTTGAAAATAGAGAAAATCAGGGGGCCATAAATGCAAAAAAAATTCTAATGCCACAACTAGGTGAAATGAAGGCATTTCTTGTCTCTCATTCTGCCTGTGATTAATCATGCATGCCCAAAGTAGCATGAATAGTGAGGTTTTGTAAAAATTTAACTTAATTTATGACTTTCTCTGGCTTTCTGAAGCAATACAATCATTCACTTGAGAGTTTCAATTAATGTACCCTATATAAGAATTGTTGTGTTCGTTCAAGTCAAGACTCGAGTTTTTGCTCATTTAGCATGTTTTCGAAGCGAAATAGAAAAAATAGCTCTCCTCAAAATGAAATGGGAAAAATGACACTCCTGCCATGCGAAATGCTGCGGCAGGGTGTCTGCCGCGCGCTCCAGAGAGAAAACACTATAGTAGGCCTGCTACCGCTCTGCGAGAGCACGATAGGCCAGTTGACGCCAAATAGGAGCTTACCACGTGGCCTACCTCGCCCCTAGGGCGGAGTAAGTCCCCTGCCATGTGTTTTAAGCCGCAACACCGAGTAGTGCAGAAAGTAGGTAGTAATTATCGATAATATACTGTCTACATCTAATGTGTTGCAATTTACATATAAAAGAAGACTAGACATACCTTGGAGGTGAGTGTGGAGCACCTGAGGTGGCAGGCACCCAATAAGATTGTCTGAGGTGACCAGTTTATACCTATATTTGTACCAGTTTTAGTACAAACATGCATGGATGTACGCATGAGATTTCTGCTTTTTTCTGTATAATATGGTCTTTCACCTTATGGTTCTCACATGTACATAAGCTAGGATGTCAATGAATCTTGTGCTCCCATATATGTATTAATATTGTACACTTATTGGTATTTGGAACTTTGTGCAAGCAATGTATCTTGCAAGGAACTATATATATCTTATAATTAAGATAATTATTTATGATTGTTACATAAATTAAGGTAGATAGCAACAGTTAGCCGCAACGCATGTATGCGGTATAATAGTGAAGCCAGAGAGGGAGAGAGAAAGAGAGAGAGGAGGAAACACTAGAGATCATGCCCTAGAAGGTACGTGGCTGGCTATAATAAGATGGAGCACAGAGAAGCTAGAGAAGAGGGAAACACTAGAGGACTAGGAGCTTATTCCTAGCATTTTGAAAACGAGGGTTGAGATCTCCTTTTGTCGGCCTCCACGATCAGCCCACTAAATTCACTCATTAATGGGTCACGACGTACGTAACACACGCCGCAAAGGCTAAGACACACCAACAGCTAATGTTTCATCCTCGCTTCGTTTAAAAGGGGTTAAGTCATCGCGCTACGTACAGGACAAGAGCCCAAAACCACTTATGTGATATACCTGTGCGCGTATATTAATGAGTGCAACATATAGCGATGGAAGAATTAGGATTGAAATTAACCAGATAATCCCAGTTGCAAACCAAGTGCCCAATTTAATCAACAAGCACTCTGCATCACAATTTCTATTGTCTGAAAAGGAGGAGATATGCTATCTACTGAATATATATACATCCACTCATCCATGCACCCCCACACTATGACCTTGTTTAGGAAGCCCAAATTCCTGGTCACACAAACAAGCCTTGAAGGGTTACAACAACAATTGCCACTACATTGACATGTGTAAACTTCATTTTAAGTTTTAACAATGACTACCATTTGAAACTGCTAGACCAATAGCTAGTGATGTTACTTTCACACACCACACATTGTTACGTACAAATCGGTAAACAATAATCTAAGAACTACTAACTAACTAGGTGTGCCATCCTAGCTATTTTTTTTTAAAAAAAAAAGTGACGGCAACAAGTGTTGCTCCCCTGCCCCATCTGGTCTGGGTAGGCCCTCCCCCTCCTCCTCCCCTTTGTTTCTTTCTTCCTTTGCCTTTGCCTTTGCCTTTGCCTGTCCCTATCCCACATTCCCACCACTCTCTCTCTCTCTCCCCTCCCTTCCATGATAAATACCTTGCCATCAGGCAGTCACCCCAGCCCAACAAGGCAACAAGACAGTACTTGCAACCAAGTAGAAGTAGCAGGAGCAGCTAGCAAACCAAAGCCTCCCTGGCTTTTCTCTCCTTGCTCCATTTACATCTCCTCATCATAACCTATAGCTGCTGCAGTCACAACAGCAGGGGAGCTAGAGACAGAAAGATCACCATGCCGCCACTGGACTCGCATGATGATGATGAGCAGCAGCAGACAGCAGGGGGTGGTGGCCACCGAGCGCCTCCTCCTAACATGCTCACCTTTAGTACTCCTCCCCCTTCTTCTACTACTTGTAGCACCACCACCGCCGCCAACCCTTCTGGCGCCGTCCATCCCACCACCTCCAGCCCCTCGTCCGCCACCGCCCGCCTCCGCCCCATCGCCGCCAACTCCTTTCCTCTCGTCCTCAAGGTAAATTTCATATACATGCATATACACCTATATGTGTAATTGTGTATTGGTATACACGTGCATGCACATTTTGCATGATGAGCGATGACTGATGAGACGTGTGCATGCATATGATATGCACTGGTGCAGTTTGAGGAGGTGGTGTACAAGGTGAAGGTCGGGCAGCCGGCGGGCGGATGGTGCGCGAGGCTGTCGTCGGCGTGCGCGGCGATCGGCGGCGGGGAGGGGAAGAAGAAGAAGGCGGCCGTGGCGCCGCCGCGGGAGAAGACGATCATCAACGGGATGTCCGGGGTGGTGCGGCCGGGGGAGATGCTGGCGATGCTGGGCCCGTCAGGGAGCGGCAAGACGACGCTGCTGACGGCGCTGGGCGGGCGCACGCCACGGCGGGCGCTGCTGTCCGGGAAGATCACCTACAACGGCCAGCCCTTCTCCGGCGCCGTGAAGCGGCGCACCGGCTTCGTGACGCAGCACGACGTGCTGTACCCGCACCTGACCGTGTCGGAGACGTTGTGGTACACGGCGCTGCTCCGGCTGCCGCGCGCGCTCGGCGCCGGCGAGAAGCGGGCGCAGGCAGACTCGGTTATGCTGGAGCTTGGGCTCGCCAAGGTAGCGCACAGCATGATCGGCGGCGTCCGCGGCGTCCGCGGGCTGTCCGGTGGCGAGCGCAAGCGCGTCAGCATCGGGCTCGAGATGCTCGTCGACCCCAGCCTGCTGCTCCTCGACGAGCCCACCTCCGGGCTCGACTCCACCACCGCGGCCAGGATCGTCGGTACGCTCCGGCGCATGGCGGCCGACGGCCGCCGCACCGTGGTGGTGACCATCCACCAGCCGTCGTCGCGCCTCTACCACATGTTCGACAAGGTGCTCCTGCTGTCCGCCGACGGGTGCCCCATGTACTACGGCCGCGCCGCCGACGCGCTCTCCTACTTCGCCTCCGTCGGCTTCGCCTCGCCGCTCTCCGTCAACCCCGCCGACCTCATGCTCGACCTCGCCAACGGTACGGCACGCAAAGCACAACCCACTCACCATCCATATTCTCTCTCCCTTTCTGTGATGCCTTCCAATTCATATGGCATATTGGCATGTGCCATTCCATTCAGGGCGGAGCCGGTGATGGCCCATGCTCCGGGCTGGACCAACTCTCCTGGGCTAAGCCTTATATCTTAATTTTTTAGCAATTTCTTAAGAAAGCCTCTATAAACTTTTGATCTTATGCCTCGGGGTTATAGTCTAGATAGTCGGGGACCCAGATCCACCTCTGATTCCATTCCTCATGCTCACGTCATCCATCCAACCGGAAACCCATTGCCCTGGCCAGCCACACTCAAGGTGAGTGAGAAATTCACAGTTTCTCACTTTCTCATTCCCGATCAGGACGGACTGATTTTTCGGGCGGACGACTCGGGCATTGCAAACGGCAATTGGCAACTCCGTACGTACCATCGGTGATTCGTATCTACCTATCATTTCAAACCGCACATGCCATTTCTCACACTATGGACCCCACAACTAGGAACCGAGCCTAGCTTAGTTGGTGGAAAGGTGTGGGTGTACATCTCCACCACTCAGGTTCTAGTCCTCTTCTAGACGAAGTTGGGTGTCTATTTGGCTGTATACATCCTTAGTTAGTGCAGAGATCGAGAGTTGTTGTTATTTCCATTCTAAAAAAAATAAAAAACAACAACTAGGAGCTAACCAAAAGTTAACACTATTCGGGTCGTCCGGTTTCTCCCTTGAAACTAGATAGATACGACACTCGCGCCCAAACGGTAATGTATGTACCTTCTAAGTCTCTGTTCGGAACGCGAGTTGAACGGTTTTTGTGTGAATAAATTCATGTGTTTCAAAAGGAGCCGAAATAAAACAAGGGCTGACATGTTACAATGGCCTGAAAACTAAAAAAAAACTAGTCACTTTTTGAGCCATTGGATCACCATCCAATGTCTTCAATTTTTTATTCTAGACTAGACAAAAGAAAATCTAGGTGAACCCTACAAATACAAATACAAAAAAAAATCTAAACTAGATAAAAGTAAATCTAGGTAAACCCTACAAATACAAAAAAAAAATCTAAACTAGACAAAAAAAATCTAGGTGAAGTACCCTACAAATACAAATACAAAACAAACAAAAAATCTAAACTAGATAAAAGTAAATCTAGGTGAACCCTACAATACTTAGTAATACAATTTTAGGCTTAATAATATACCATTGTAGGTGATTAGGTTTTAAGAAAAATTTTAAGCGACCGGGAACTATAAAAGCGAATAAAATAAATAAAGAGGAATCGGATACCCACCTTACCTTACGGTTAACCACCTCACATAAAAGCTAAAAATAAAATAAATAAAGTAGTAAACAATACCACGGGCTCCAAAATAAATAAAAAGAAATGAGCAGGGAGGGGCCGGGCCGGGGAGAGCGAGCAGCACAAATACGCAACCAAATGTGTGTTCAGACTTCAGATTGTGTGCTTTGATACGGTGCGCGCATGCAGCGGATCGCCTGGCCCATGGGGGCCCTGACGATGGCGACACCTTCCCTTTCCGCTTCTCCCTTTCCCTGCATCTGCATCAGCACCGATCCCCATCCCCATCACCGTCGCCGCGTCGCGACCGCGATCATCGCGTTCGCGTTGCGTTGCGCTTGTGATTGATTACATTTATACGGACGCACGCCAGCATCGGCGGCCACTGAGAGGAGAGGAGAGGAGAGGAGAGAGGGCGCGCACCGAGGAGCCGAAATGGCAATGGCAATGATCGAGTTGGGTGGGGTGGGGTGGGGTGGGGTGGAGTGGAGAGGAGAGGGAGAGACCTGGACAGGGACACACTGCTCCGTCCACTCCCAATCATGGAGACCACTCCACCCGGTCGAATCGACCGCATCCGATATCATCATCATCCTCATTCCCTCCTCCATTCCGATCTTGAATCTTTGTGAACAATAGCGGACACTTGTCGAGCTATCTCTCGCTTGTGCTGGGTTAATTCACTGTGAGTGACTTGACTGACTGACGACGTGCATTAATTGTGCATGCAGGTATCACGCTGCAGATGGGCGGCGGCGGTGGTGACGGAGACGGTAGTGGGGTGGCGGTGGTGACGGGCGGCGGGAGTGAGGGTGAGCAGAAGGAGGTGAGGGGGAAGCTGGCGGCCGCGTACGAGCGCCACATTGCGCCGGCGGTGAAGCTGGATATATGTTCAAGGGAGGCTGCGGCGGTGGGAGGTGGAGGGCAGTCGGCGGCGGCGCGACGGGGCTCGGAGGAGTGGACGACGGGGTGGTGGGCGCAGTTCTCGGTGCTGCTCCGGCGCGGGCTCAAGGAGCGGCGCCACGAGTCGTTCAACAAGCTGCGCATCTTCCAGGTGCTGAGCGTGGCGAGCCTCGCCGGGCTGCTGTGGTGGCGCACGCCGGCGGCGCACCTGCAGGACCGGACGGCGCTCATCTTCTTCTTCTCCGTCTTCTGGGGCTTCTTCCCGCTCTACAACGCCGTCTTCACCTTCCCGCTCGAGCGTCCCATGCTGCTCAAGGAGCGCTCGTCGGGGATGTACCGCCTCTCCTCCTACTTCGCCGCGCGCACCGCCGCCGACCTGCCCATGGAGCTCGGCCTGCCCACCGCTTTCGTGCTCATCCTCTACTGGATGGGCGGGCTCGACCCGCGGCCGGCGTCCTTCCTCCTCTCCCTCCTCGTCGTGCTCTACAGCGTGCTCGTCGCCCAGAGCCTCGGGCTCGCCATCGGCGCTGTGGTCATGGATGTCAAGCAGGGGACCACGCTCGCCTCCGTCATCACCATGGTCTTCCTCATCGCCGGCGGCTACTACGTGCAGCACATCCCGCCGTTCGTCGGCTGGCTCAGGTGGCTCAACTACAGCTTCTACTGCTACCGCCTCCTCGTCGGCATACAGTTCTGGGACGGCGGCTACTACGAGTGCGGCGGCGCGCTCTGCCCGGTCGCCGAGTTCCCGGCCATCAAGTCCGTCGGACTGACCAACCACTGGGTCGACGTCTGCGTCATGGCGCTGATGCTCCTCGGCTACCGCGTCGTCGCCTACCTCGCCCTGGACCGCCTGAAGCCGAGGTGAAGCCATCATCAGTCATGGCCATGATGACCATGCACGCCGTAGGATCCAATTAGTTCAAGGCCAAGACGGATTAATTGAGGGGGGAAGTTAACTAGCTTCTTGTTCTTTTTGCCGTTTCTTGGACGGAATGGATGGTGAGACTGAGACCTGAGACTTACTTAATCGAATGATTAAGAGAATGGAAGATAATAAACACTAGTACTACTAATCAGCCGCACGAGAGGGAAGAAGCACATGGGAGTTGGAACCCTGTATAATAGTACAAGGAAATACTACAATACAAACCTGCAGCTGCAGCTGCAGCTTGGCTCTGACCAACATTTTTTGAGGCCACTGCTAATTCAGTAATTAATCTGTTGTGTCATTCACGCATGCAGTAATTTTTCAGTACTGGAGTATCCAATAATTTCCCATGAGTTTCCAAAGATCAGAGATAGGCACAGCTAGTGATTGACTAAAACTTTGTCCTATTCAGTCCTCCAAGTGAAAAGATCACGCCGAAGTGAACTGAAGCCTGATCAGTTGCATTTAAAAGGTGTTCGAATAAGAATTATTTTGTATTTTCTTACCTGTCTTTTATATTTTCTTATATGTATACGACATATCCTTTTGTACTTCCTACATATATTGTCTATTGGGTCTCATGAATATATACACAATATTCATAACATGGTATTAGAACTAGAGCATTAACCTAGCACTTTCCACTGTCATCCCGACACCCCGCCGTCCGACTCTGTCGTCTGCGCCCAATGCCGTCGTCTATCGGCCGCCCAATGCCGCTACTCGATGACATTGCCTGCGGGCCGCTCGACACCACCGCCGCCGGCGCCGTTGCCGCCTCGCCTTGATCGTCTTTCCGCCCACCGATCACTTTGGGTCCACCGGCCGTCGCTTTGTTGGATCATCCTCCTCACGCACCGGCTGCGCCGCCGCCGCCCGCGGGCGCTGGGAACCCCACGTCTCCGCGCTAGTCCGTGCCGTGCCCGACCCAAGGACCAAGCGCGCCACCGCCGCCGCTTACCATGCAGCCGACAGTACTCCTCTATCTGTCAGCTGTCAGGTACTCTTTTGTCCACTGATTTTTTTTGTTCCACTGTTTCCCATGTTTCCTAGCTTACCATGCAGCTTCTCTCGGTGGGTCAGCTTACCGATCTCGGTTGTAGGGTTGGTTTTGACTCTCACTCTTGTTTCGTCCAGGATCGACAGGCAGGGATAGTACCTGGACTGGTCGGCGCCGTATGGATCGTCAGGGTCTCTACATCTTTAATTGCCTCCACTTTTCGTCCACTTCAGCTGCTCCAATCACCTCTACGTCTATCTCCACCGCCACTGCTGCCACCACCTCAGGAGTTTTTGCATAGTGGCATCATCGTCTAGGTCACTTATGTGGGTCTCGTCTTTCTTCATTAGTTCGTTAGGGTGTTCTTGGACATTGTCGGTGTTTTAGAACCGAACTTACGTAAAGATTGTTTGATTCGGGGGGTTCTCCTAGGCTCAAAATCATGCAGAAAGGGAGACACGTGGATTTTTATACAGGTTCGGGCCTTCTCCTAGGAAAACAACAACCCTACTCCTGTGTGTATGTATTGAGTATGCTGGATTACAAGATCAAGAGAAAGACTAGAGTATAATATCTTGTGCTCCTGATTGCTTCTGAAAACTCCCCCTGATTGTCCTGATGATTATGTCTTTTATACAGTCTTCGAAATGCGCTGCTGTATCTCTAGTCTAAAGACCGTCTTAATGTTCCAGATCGTGGAGCCGTTACTGGAGGTTATTGTGGGAGTAATAACGTTCCCACGTTGCTAGGCAGTTATCACCATAACAAAGGAGTTAAATTGTGCCATTATTCCAGAGAATAACAGCGTAATTGGTTGCTCATATCCTTGGATACGGTACAGAAGATTCCCTGATCGATTAGGCCCACATGTTTGTGAGCCCTATCGACTAGGTACTGGTCGTACAAGAACTTACGACCAGATCGTGGTCGTAGAAGAGCTTATGACCATAGACTGATCATAGTAAAACTTACAATCACGTTATAGTCGTAGAAGGACTTACGACTATAGGGTAGTCGTAGGAGGACTTACGACTATAGGGTGGTCGTAGAAGAACTTACGACCTCCAGCTTCTCTCTTATAAATATTAAGGGGTATACTCAAGAACTATATGACGTCATTATTATCCATAATATGAATTACAGATAAATAGTTAAATGAGGATTTATTAGATCCTAGTCATCTAGCTCCCCAGCTTCAAGTGAAAATAACTTACCTGGAAAAGGAGCTGAGATGATCTTATGACCAGTAGGTGGTCGTAGAATAGTGGTCGAAGGAAAAAAACTCTTCGACTGGAGTTTCATTAGACCAGAAATTAACTTGGTCAAGAAGGTTGTGGAGGGACTTACGACTTACAAGGTGGTCGTAGAAAATCTTACGATCACATAGTAATCGCAGTACAGTAGTCGGAAGTAAATTCTTTTCGGTTGTTGTTGCTTTTGACTAGAAGTAGACTTGGTCAAGAAAGTAATTTCGCTTGAGATGTGAAGACAAGCTTGGTTTTCTCGAGCAGATAAATCTAAGAATTTGAATCGACTCTCACAGCACACATGCATTGGAGCGATTCAAGTGGTGGCAATCGTTGGTCGCCACGTCTTTAACAAGCGTCAGATTATAAATATTCACCGTGGGTGAGACTTAGGTCTTTTACATTTCCCCCAAATCGTCCCCACTGTTCAATCTTTCGAGTTCTTCGCCACCGACCAAATTGAACTTCCTCCTGAAATCTTCCCAAATCCAAATCTTTGATTCTTGAGAGAGATGGCCGGAGCCACTTCCCAGTGGGCCGAATCAGAGATGGACGCGACCAAGATCGGAGCTTTGGTCGACTCCGAGAAGATCCCGAAGAAGGAGTTCGTAAAGTGGATCGAGGCTGCTGGGCAACATTGGCCGCCAGGTGAGATTGGGCAAATCCCTGTCTTCTAGGCGTTCTATGAGTGTGGCCTTCGATTGCCTGCTCACCCTTTCTTCACGCTCATACTCGAACACTTTGGTGTGGAGCTGGTGAACCTTGTTCCCAATTCCATTACGATGTTGGGAGTGTTCGTGTACTTGTGCGAGGCCTACCTGGGGATTCCAGTCGACCTGGAGTTGTTCCGTTACTTCTACGGAATGACTAGGCTGGTTGGAGTTGCTGGTAGTTGTAGTCTGAAGCTCCACGACGGGAAGTCGAAGGAGTACATTCAGTTATTTACTCAGTCGTCGTGGCCGGGGTGGAAGAAGAGGTGGTTCTATTGGGAGATAACCAACGAGGACAGCCTCTCCTTCGCCGGGAAGCCGGCCAAGAAGATTTCTTCTGGGATTCGACTCCCAAGGATCTCGGTCGGATCGCCCCCTTTATTCAAGCCATTACAGACTTGAAGGAAGAGGGGCTTACTGGATGACACATGGTGAAGGATTTCATCACACGCCGTATCAGTCCTCTGAAGAAGAGGGCTCATCCGATGTGGAGGTACTCGGGGCCGAAAGACCCGACCAGGGACTACGAGGAGGGTAAGTAAACTTCAAGCTTAGTCTTCTTTCTGTTAATTTTTAGACTTGGCTTATTGAAAGTTTTTTCATCCCTACAGATCTCTCACCAGAAGAGATTGACGCTCGGGTCAAGCTCATCTGTGAGAAACCGCCAGCCCATGTGGTGGCGCCTCCAATCTTGGCAGACATGTCTCCAGAGGACAAGGTGGAGCGCCTAAAGGTAATCAAGAATTGATTTCATCTTTAGGAGCTTGTAGTCATAGAAGAAATTATGATTAGGTACTGGTCGTAGAAAGGCTTACGATCAGGTTCTGGTCGTAGAAAAGCTTACGATATAGTGATGATCGTAGAAAAACTTACGACTGTTTTGTAATATCTCTCTTTCTGATTTATGTAGAAAGACCTGTTCTCTCTTTCTGACTAAGCGGGATCTCATCTTGCAAGGGTGATTCAACTCAATAAGGTTTTTTTGCTGAAAAATATCGAGTCTTGATTTTCCCGACCGACATACCTAAGGAAGTGTGTCATTATTAGAAGGCTTATGAGCTAATCAAGTCATGTGGGTAAAGATGTACACCCCTGTAGAGTTAAAACTATTCGAATAGCCATATCCATGGTTATGGACAACCACTTAGGTTCGAGACAACAATTGTTAGATTTCCAAACTAAAATTGACATGGGTACAACTTGGTATCAGCATGGATGGTTGTTCATGTGTGTTAGCTTATCAAAGTGGACAGCTACTTTGATATGTTTGGATTTATGATTATAACATTGTTACTTGTTTTCTTTTGTCCAAATTTTGTTTACTAAAATGGCCTTTGCAAATTAGAATGTGTAGGATGAAAACTTGTCGGTTTTACGCAAAACTTATGCCAATACAACCTTCCTTTGGAGAGCCTCTAGTATGTATATTCTCATATCCTTTAGATAGGCTCTATCATACACTTTCTTTTATTAGTTTGTGTAAGACTTGCGAGTACCTTTTGTACTCAAACAGATTAACCACTTGTTTCAGGTGAGGAATAATATGTTTTCAATCAATTCGTTAGCACCGATTACAGCGACACTAACGAATGATGTTGTTTCTACCTCCACTCAGTTGCCTTCGGGTGTTGGGCACACTTGGATGGACCTTTTTGGTGTATTATACTGGTTTTTCCGCAGTGTACTTTTGTTTATATTTAGTAGATCACTCGGTCACTTGTGTAACTTTTGGAACTAAGTTCTAGTCTTGTAAATCACCCTTTTAATAATGTATGACTGTGTACGATGTTGTTCAGGATATGTGCATATTAGCCATTGATCTTGGGAGCTAATGCGAGACACATATCCGGGAACTTGAAATTGAACTCATTTCCTGTTAAGAGTTATGCCTCTAGTGTAATATCTTGACTTGAAATGGATTTGATTTCGGGGTCTCACAATATTTATGGTAACAGTAGTTAAATTCCTATTGTGTGCATGAATCCTCCTTGTCAAGTTGTTTTCCTTACTGTTGTAGCCTTTAGGATATGGTTTAGGCTGTAGCTAATGTCGATTTGGGTATTTCGATTAAGACTATCGAATGGATGCTTAGTTGGGCTCTAATTTCACTAAATTTGAACACTTGATGAAAATTTGTGTATGGAATTGGGAAATTTTGAAATGTTGGTCCATAGGGGTTACCTCTGTTAGTTTGGTATAAAATGAAAATTAAAAACTTAGATTTTGACGCGGGTGAGTTATATTATGAACTAGTGAATGCGAGACATGTGTCTCGCATGTAGATAGAGGGAGATCCTCATTTGGGTCAATTAAGGGCCGAACGTTGGTGTATCCAACCTAAGCCTAAGTGTATAACCAAATGTGCTAGTTATGGGATAGCCTTAGCTAATTAAGTCATTTAGGACTAGCCTTGCATGTTGGTAGTCCGTGGTAGTACGAGCAATCCAGGAAGGTTTGTTCGAAGGGGCTCCCTTCACCAAGACGTTGTGAACAACGCTTGCCGATACAACGGTGAATGCCTCACTAAAGTGGGAGGAACCCGAGTGATGTGAGGGTGTATCTCATTTGTCGTGCTAGTGCAAGGTTATGACTATGTGATGTAAAGGCTTCGTTACAAACTCTAGACTGCATACTATAATGTTGTGTGTGGTGGTATCGACGAATATCGAACAAACTAGAGACCTCGTATCATGTGGAAAAAGTTGTACACCTCTGCACAACGTAAATCTATTTAAATAGCCGTGCTCACGGTTATGAGCATGCTAAGTGTAGTTTCACCGGGTATAGTCTCTACTTTTGCAAAAAAAGATCTTGCTAAAAATGTTCGGATGGTCTTGTTGTTGTTATCATGAGTGTCATGTCTATGACTGAGAATGAAATGATGATCGCAACCGAGGAAGGTTGTGATTTTACTATTGTTAAGTTACATACTTGTTATTTCATTATCTGTCAATTGCTCTTTGAAATTTCCGTTGCAAATTATTACATATCGATATTGCAAAAATTAAACTCACATAATGCTGAAAATAACTTGTAGTGTAGAGCCCCATCCTTTGATATCCTTGCATTGATATTATGTTGCGATACACTACAAGTCTTACTGAGTACAAAATGTACTCAATCTTGCTTAAAATTGTTGATCAGAGTATGAGAATGAACCAATGCCAAACGACGCATTCTTTGTACCTGGTACTAGAGGGTACGATGACGGATCTTGCTAGGGTCTTGTCCTTGTCGGTTTCATAAGGATATGGATGGGCACAACGCTAGACATTTTGGGTTTGATTGCTATGCTTCCGTTGTTTTATTTTGCTACTTGAGTTTTAATTTGGTCGGTCGGCCGTATAATATAAACTTGTCATGTAAACGCTTAAGTTTAATGTCCTATTTGTGTCATGTTGTATGTATAATGTGTATGGATGTGATTATCAATGTTGTAGATGTGTGTACTAGACACTGATGATCGGACTAGTACGGTACACACCCACGAGGGCTTTGGGTATTCAAAGCCCGGGGTCCGACATAATGGCTGAGAAGCATTAATACAGAGATCACTCGGCTCCTCTACCACCCATGGATCGGGATCCTCTGCCGTTGCAACGACAGAGGGACACAGTGTTGTCTGCATTAAGGCTCCTAAGCCACTAGATGGAACATGGACGAATGAGACTGATCGCTACAGTGCAATATAAACAATAATTACTGTCTGCAAATCATTGTTCCTACAACTTGAATTATTGTTCACGCGATGGTTCTCTGTAGTATTACAAAGGATCCGGATCCCATTCCCATAGGTATGTAAGAGACCACCACAGTGCTAAATGTGGAATTTTTTTAAATTAATCTATTTTTTATTTGAAATTACAAAAATATTCCGGTGATATTTTTTTTACGGAAATATACGTCTGTCGCCCAATGGTTGGGCGATTGAAGTGGAATCGCCTAACAGTTAAGCGACTGGTTCCTGTCGCCGAACCGTGGGGCGATTGAAATTGAATCGCGCATAGCTTGGGCGATCAAATCGCCCAAACCCTTGGGCATTTCTGCTTGCAGTCGCCTAACAGCCGGGCGACAAGTCCAGTCGCCCAACCCTAAGGCGATAGGAGGCTCCAACTGCTTTTTACGTTTTAATTATTGTTTAATTGAGTTGTAATGAATATTACATTTTGTAGGTTAATTAAATTTAACAAATCTGATTGTATCATGTTATTTATTTTGAAAAAAATAGTGTTGTGACGATGTTGGTTGGTCTGTTTGTTATTTTCGTAGAATATCATGGGTACGAAATTTGTCAGACTCGCAATAACATTTTGTGATCGTTGTATATTGTTGTAGTGCGGTAAATTTCTGTTGAATTTTGTGAGGACGATTGAGATAGTAATGATATGTAACTACAAAGGTAAGTGATATTACGATGCGCGAGGGAGTCTCTCCTCGATGAAGTCGTCTGAACGTATATGCGTATGTAGGCACGTAGTCGATGTCGTACTTGAATTTTTTTTTAAATAATCTATTTTTTATTAGAAATTACAAAAATATTCTAGCGTTCTTTTTTTTTTATAGAAATAACCATCTGTCGCGAACGATTGATCGGGGTCGATCGCTTGACTATTAGGCGATGAAGTGCTATCAGCATAACCGTTGGGCATAAGCACTTGATCGCCCGATTATGAAGCGATGAGTTCTGTCGCCGAACCGTAGGCGATTGTGGGTCTACTCTGTTTTTGTATTTGATTTAGCAAATCTGATTGTATGATGTTATTTATTTTCAAAATAATAGTGTTGTGACGATGTTGGTTGGTGTGTTTGTAATTTTAAGTAGAATATCAGCAGCATTGAAATTTGTGAGACTCATAATAACATTTTGTGATCATCGTATATTATTGTAGTGCACAAAATTTCTGTAGAAGTTTGGGAGAACGATTGAGATAGTGATGAGTTGTAAGTAGAAAGGTAAGTGATATTATCATGTGCGTGGATATGATTGAGCGGGTGAGAACGCTTCGTTGTGATTATGAAGATGCCCTAAAACATAGAGGATTCGACGTCGGTGCGAATGGTTCTTTTCGGGATTGCACTAGAAGAGGCATACTTGCAATGTAGGCTTGCTTTGATAGCTTAGCGGATACACGTAACCAAAACTACATTAGAGTCCATGAATGAAGCACGTTACACATAGTCACATGGCATGATGGTTCGACTAATTGCTTTAGTCATGCTCACTACTACTAGGGTACACTGCGACACAAGCATCCGGACCATGTAAGTCTACATGCCTTTAGGGGATAGTAAACAACATGGGGGTAGGACGGGGACTACTACGTAATGACGACCTCTGCGTGGACCGGGCCATTTTCCTTCCTTGGTAGCTCGGCGTTGAATTCTCGCCGCCTTCCCTTCCCTTGTCACGGAATTCGCCCACGTCGGGCTGGTATGTCGAAGTCGTCCATGTCCTACGATTCTATTATGTAAGTGCACTGTATAGTGAGAATCGTAAGAAGGATGTAAATTCTTCATAACTCACGTCGTGGATACGGATTACGCTGGGCGGCCGGATCTGTTGTGGGCGTAGGGCTCACCCGCATGAGCCTTTCCTTGCTCTTGTCGCGGGACTGTCCACGTCGGGCTGGTATCTCGAAGTCGTCCATGTCCTGCGATTCCATGATGTAAGTGCACCGTATAGTGAGAATCGTTAGAAGGATGTAAATAGTTCATAACTCACGTCGTCTATACGGATTCGCCGGGCGTCGGAACTTATGTGTGGCGGCGGCTCGGCCGCATGAACCTTCGCTTGCCCTTGTCGCGGGACTGTCCACGTCGGGCTGGTATCTCTAAGTCGTCCATGTCCTGCGATTTCATATGTAAGGGCACCGTATGGTGAAAATCGTAAGAAGGATGTAAATTTTTGATAACTCACATCGTCCATACGGATTACGCTTGAGGCGGCCGGATACTTCGTGGCGGGGGCTCACCAGCATGAACCTTTCCCTTGCCCTTGTCGCGGGACTGTCCACGCCGAATTTGGTATGTCGAAGTCGTCCATGTCCTGCGATTTCATATGTAAGGGCACCGTATGGTGAAAATCGTAAGAAGGATGTAAATTTTTGATAACTCACGTCGTCCATACGGATTACGCCCGGGCGACCGGATACGCTGTGGCGGCCGGGCTCAGCCGCATGAGCCTTTCCCTTGCCCTTGTCGTGGGACTGTGCACGTCGGGCTGGTATGTCGAAGTCGTCCATGTCCTGCGATTTCATATGCAAGGGCACCGTATAGTGAAAATCGTAAGAAGGATGTAAATTTTTTATAACTCACGTTGTGTAGTGTTGGGTTTGGTTCAACCCCCTTTTATAAGCCCCATGGTTGGCATGGTGTGGTTAATTTCATGCAGAGTATAGAATCATGTCTTTTAATTCTGAAAAGCTGAGGAGGTAGAGTGTTGTCATGTCGGTTTGGAAAGCTGGCAAGGCATAGTGTTGTCACGTATTACTTTGCAGTGAGAAGTCATGTCTTGATTTGCAGAGTGTTGTCATATCGGACTGAAAAGCTGGCGAGGCAGAGTGTTGTCACGTCTTTCCTTGCGGAGTCTTGTCCCGTGTGGTCTTGTCGCCGCAAAAAGTCGCCGCCCGTCTGGTCTTGTCACAAAGACAAAAGCGCCTGTGTGGTCTTGTGTGCGCAAAAAGTGTCGGCCGGTTTGGTCTTGTCACTGCGCAAGGCTGCCCCCATTTTGTCTTGTCACTGTGCAAACCTGCCCCGTTTGGTCTTGTCTATAAAATGCTTTGTTACCCTCCCCCCGCGGGGCTATAAAATGCACGCCCCACGCTCCAAAATTTGGACCACTCGACCCTTGAAACCGTAGGAAGAAGAACATTCTCCGTCTTATAGTAACAAACGATGGCGACGCCGAGGACCCGATCAACCGGTCGCCGAAGCCGTTTCCAGCGTCGAAAGGAGGGAGGACTTGGCCCTAACTACGGTTGATGCCGAAGAAGCGTGCTCAACCGGTATGGCCGAAATGCGGACACCGGGAGGACGCGGTCGTGCAAGTCATAGATGGCCCCTTCGATGGTGGGCGGCGTTTCTTCCGATGCCCATACGGGGTAAATAGTTTTGTTCATGTCATCGCTAATACATCCTCCGTACTAACCGCCCCTTATAGCGGATGGCGAAATGCAACTTCACCCGCTGGATCGATCCTCCCAATGAAGGACGTGCTGCGAGGTACTTGGATGTATTGTGGATCCGAATATTTGATTTGGAGGCGCAAATTGAAGATCTGAAGGAGCAAAATGATGACCTCCGCCAACAGATACAGCGTGAGAGGGGCAATGAGGAGGTGGTGAACATAGGAAGTTCCTATGATCCCACATGCTGTTGTGCCAACCCTAGCTGCATATGTGCGTGCCACTACAACGACGGCCAATCACGTCCGAGGCGTCCAACTGGAGAACACTCTATGTGTGTAGGGAGAGGCACCTTCTACAATTAGGCACGGGCGGAGAAGCTTGTACGTCGGTAGTCTCCCCTTATTTACGCACTTATGTTCAATCTCCTAACGCATGTAACTAAATGGTGGACGTGTTATTGCGGTTGCCTTTTATGGAGTTGACATGTTGCATCGATGTGTCGTGTGCTATAAGTTATATGCATCGAACAAACTCATTCAAGCGTAGGTAATGTCACTCATTTATTCTCATTCATGACGGACTGCGATGCATAAGTAAACTCTGTGGCTGAGGAAGTCCGGGGGCCCCGAGACCTCGGCAAAGACATCCAATGTGGAGGGCAGCGAGGGGTCCCCGCCGCTGCCGGCATCTCCGTGGCTAGGGTTTGGGCGTGGCGGGGCCCATGGCGGCGGCCGGAGGCGGATGCCCGTCGCCGCCGGATCCGGCCGTCGTGGTTGAGCCGGAGTCGCTTCAGCGAGGCATGGCGGACGCGTCGTCCCGGAGGAGTAACCTTGCAGAAGCGCTAAACTCATCTCTGCATCTGCCTCGAGGCGCAAGCCGTTCGTGGGCTTTTGCTGGTCGCCATCTCGCTCTGCGTTAACTCCACGGCGTACTGACCGTTGGGAGAAAATTTTACGCTCCAGATTGGTCGTTATGGAAAAACAGAGCTGTTGGTCTCTACAATGAACGCTCACCAATCTACCGGTTAATGCACACTCGACAAACAGAACAACAAACTTTGTTTGTCATGTAGGCAGATGGTGACGTTCAGATTTGTTAAAAGACTCTTTTGATTAGAATTCGGACTAAATCAGAGAGGTGCTCATGGGACTAGTCTTCTTCTACCTATAGACTTATGTCTCACTTCCTCTATGGATGGATAGAGGTGTCTCACTTCTTCTACCTATAGGCAAAACCATTGCCGCCGCTTGATTGTTATGCTCGCTCACTCGAAAGTTAGATGATGTCGAGGACATCCTGTCTAAGACTGGAAGAAAGGAGAAAAGCAAATGAAGAGTGAGGTGAATGGCAGTCAAAGCATCCATATATAACATACAGCTAAATTGCAATTGGGTTGAAGGAGATTCGCGTCCGCGAGGTAGCGGGCCCGATGAGGAATCGTGTGCGGCGTTGAAGGAAATTCGCGTCCATGAGATAGTCTCCTTCAGACGCAATTACGTTCAATCTCGTAACGTATGTAAGTAAATGGTGGACGCGTCATTGCAGTTGCCATTTATCGAGTTGACTTTTGCATCGAGGTGTCGTGTGCATTAAGCTATAGGCGTTGATATGCATTGAACAAACATGCATTATATGAAAGAGTATACACAAGAACGCAAAAGTAATCCAGGCATCATATATTAAGTGCAAAATTTAAGTATCACATAAAGAAGAAATGTACAGCCAGTGCAGTCGCACGCCCCCTACTAGCCCCCCCAACCGCACCCCCAGCATCCCCTCCCGCGCCGCCACCTTGATCCACCTTCGCGTCCTCCCCTACGGGCTCGCTTGGCGCCTTCCTCAAGGCTGGGTGTCGGGGCCTCGGCCCCGAGAGGAAAGACGATCCGAGCCCCGATCCGACGAGGACCGAGAGGCAAGGTGGACAACCTTCGTTGCTTGTGTGGGTGCTTGGCGCACCGAGAAGCCGTGGAGACGACGAACCTCGGCGGTGTGGGCCGAGGTGCCGGTCCTCGTCCACCAAGAAGTCTTGCGCGTCCTCGTCCAGCGCGTCCACGTGATGCGCATCCACGTCGTCATAGGGCAATGTACCTGCATAGCAAAATATTGTTAGTTCATAAAAAAAAACGCGAAGCGTGCTGACCAACAGAGACGTGACGTACCCTCGGCTAGCGCCATGGCGCCAGAAAGCAGCCCACACGGAAGTGGCACGACGAGTGTGACGCCGCCGGTGGCGACGGGTTGTCATGGCGGACCCTCCGGCATCCTCAGGCCTCGGCGGTGTCGGACGTGGTCCTCTTGCCGGCCTCG
This sequence comes from Phyllostachys edulis, assembly GCA_036346405.1. NCBI lineage: Eukaryota > Viridiplantae > Streptophyta > Magnoliopsida > Poales > Poaceae > Phyllostachys > Phyllostachys edulis. The sequence goes on along the minus strand of CM070561.1, from coordinate 64,832,666 downwards.
TCGTATGCTGCGTGTGTCGGACGTGGTCTGCTCGAGCCAGCCTCGTCAAGGCGCGTCAGTGTCGGACGTGGTCTCGTTGAACCTCCCGCCTTTGTGGTGTTACGGACGGCCGGGCGGACGGACGGATCGTGAACGCCGGGCGTGCCAACCTCCGGGAGCCTGGTGCACGACAACAGGCCGAAAATACATGTGACCTACTGTCCAAAATGACGGATAACCTGGGTCGTGTCCTCACATGTGCCCTCCACACCGTCCGTGAACCTCTGCAGCCAGGAGCCGCAGTCCGTCGCAAGCTCAGCAGCCATGCCTGCCTACATCGAAAAGAAGACACGGTGAAAACTGTAATGGCGGATACCACAAGTGAAATTTTCGGAGTTGGATGTAACGCATCAAGATTGTGCACGCCCCGCGCTAAATGCATTGTGGTACGGTTTGCCGGTCTTGGGACACGTGGTGCGGGCTCGTCTGCAGCAAGCACGAGCCTGGTATGTGTCTGAGGAGCGTACCAGCGAATGTACTCGTCATAGCTCATGTCGTCGTAGGGGATGTCCTCCTACACACGGTCCTGTAGTTCGTCCTCCCACTGCCCTACCCACGAGTCCATCCTACTCCCCCAGTTTGTGCCACGACAGACTCCCTTCCTACTGAAGCTGCAAGACGTAACATGTAGTTAGCGATGTATGCGAAGAGACGACAACAAAAACAACTCATGTATGCCGATTACTCACGAGTGCACGTTTCGCATCTTGACGCCTAATCGGTATCGAACCTCTCGCCAGGCTGAATGGCGCGATCACACGATGCACCTCGTAGTCCTCCACGAAGACGCCGAAGACAAGCACCTGCGGTCGCCCAAGACTTCGGTCTCGCAAGCACAGCGAGGACAGGCCGTGGGGAGCGCGGGAAAGTACCTCCTGAGGCGAGTATGGCTCCCAACGAACGTCGTTTGCCGTGAGGCGGTCGAACTGCTCCACGAATGACTCAGATGTCGTGTGACTTGCGACGCGGCGCGAATCGCACTCGCGAACGAACACAGGATATTAGGTACGACGATCGGTAATATGAAGAAATTAGTCGCGGGAAAGAGTACGTACCCATCGCCGGCACCAGAGAGAGCCCATCGTCGGCCGGTCCACCTCGTTTGCGTTGTACATCTCCGGCCAGACGGTGCGCCGTTGCTCATCAGGCCGCTCGAGGCTAAAGCGCTCAAACGACCACAACTGCAGTAGGAGAGGACACCCTGTGAGGATAGAGTTCGGTCTCGACCTGAAGCATGCGTCGCACAAGAAGCGATAGGTGGAAGAAAGTACGGCCGAACCCCAGCTGATCTGGGGGCCCTCCCCGTCGGCGATGACCCTGGCGTACGCGATGAGCCTCGCGTCGACGGTGTCGCTGCGGATCGCTGGTGAACAAGACCCAACCAAACAGCCACAACAAGCACGCCGAGGTGGCGTGACACCGCTGGTCGTCGCGTGAGGGTCCATCCGCCGACACATGCACAACGAAAAATATAGTAAGACCTCATGACGGAAAGGACGGTAGCGACACTACTAACGAGCACGTGTGGAACACGTGCGGAACTACGACAACCACCGCAAGGGCGGGCCGTGCCTCTGTGCCTCCGAAAGACGTAGTACCGGCCGCAAAGACACGGTGGGAGGACTCCTCAAACCCCTGCCGAAGGTCTCGCGCCCGCTTGTCCGGAGGTTCTCGGAAGGCAAAGCGGCACCCGCGATAGGGAGGCCAAGAAGCAGGGAGACGTCCTGCAGGGTAGGGGCCATCTCCCCGAATGGGAGATGGAAAGTGTGAGTCTCTGGTCGCCACCGGTCCTCAAGAGCTGTCATCAGGGAGCGGTCGAACGGGAAGCGTCGTGGATCGCCGCCCGCATGGACGTCTCGCTCGCCGCCGATCGCAGTCTGCCGCCGCTCGTCCTCGTCCGTGGCCTACACCATCCGGGCGATAGGTAGTAGACCAGCAGCGCTCAGCCTGCGAAGGAACAAAAGGTCAGTACGAAAGGTACGTTTGGCGAGAAGATAGTGTGGACGTATACTAACTCGCTCGCCCGGCGTGGGTCTAGCCTCCAGTTACCCGAGGTGTCCGCGGCGGATCACCTTCAACACAATCAAGGCCGGCAATTTCAGAGGATGAGGGACATGACGCGACACGCGATATACCCGGCCGATCGCGCTCCAGAGGCCGAAACTCCAGTCCGATCCGTGAGCCATACCTGCAAAACAACTTTAAGTTAGCAAATACGCGGAAATAAAACATCGAGTGTAACGAATGAGTAAATTTAACTTGCAAACAAACAAATCAAAGAGTACTAGGCTACCAGGACAGTCTTTGAATAAACATTACGTGCAACATACGATACATGTCTTACGGCATTACGTACATCAAATGAAAATTGGGTAGTAGCAGAACAGTTACATAAACAATACAAAGTACAAATGACAATGTACATCGACGGTAATTTTGGTCCCACTTTGCACACCGGAAGAAGTGCTAACGCAAACCATAGCAGTGCCTACTCCTCAGCTGGTGCCTTGCATCGTCTGGCTGTGTGCCCCTCCTGGCCGCAGTGCCCGCAGCGTCTACCCAACGCCCCGGCTTGTGCTTCGTCCATATCATTGGTAATACGACGACTCTGCCGACGACCCTTGCCACCCTTCAGCATGCCAATATCCGGAATCCAGATCCTATTTGTAATATCCAAGGTGGCGGTTACCCACAACCACGAAGCCCCTAAGCTCGCCACCCACGCTGCACCACCTCTCCTTCAAGAAGTACTCGGACACAAAGTTCAAAGGGTCCATACGCGACGAGCCCGCATGCGGCGAGCACATGGGAGCATGGCTTGTGTAAGAGCTTCGGTTTGTTGCACGCATACCTAGGCTCGTTGACATGATCTCCAAGGCATACCTCGTGGGTGACAAGAGAACGAGCCGCCTCAAACCGGCTCTATCCCGCAAGAGCACGTCGAACGATGCTCCATATTGCCCATCACGCACACCGTGTGCGATCGCCCTTCGTGTCTTCGCCTGCATGTATGTCGTAATCTTCGAGCAGTACGGTGTTTGAGGGTTCGTGGCATGAAGTGCGGCATTTGCATGCCTCTCCCTGAAATACCCAATTATGCTGTGCAAAACACCTTCCACGATGGCGACGAGGGGCTGAGAACGAAGGCCCCTAAGAACTCAGTTGTACACCTCCACAAGGTTAGTGGTCATTATGCCGTACCTTGCCCCGTCCGTGTCGTGCGGCAGAGACCACTTGTCCAATGGCGGGCCTCGATCCGATGGGAGAAGCACTCGATGTTCCTCGAGGTCCTCTGCCGACCAGCCAGATTCGACTCTGCTCCTCGGTTCCTCGCGCCCACGTGTTTCCTATCTTGTGTTAGTCAACAGCGCCCATAAGGCGTCAAATTTATTTGCGGGTTCTTTGATAGCCACCTCTTAAATAGCTTCACCAAGGGTTGCTTCGGGAACTTCTTGAAGATGTTGGCCCCAAATGGCGAATACACCATCTACTCCTCATATCCGGCCAAGGGAACGGCTCCTCTGGGTCTTCCTGAAGTGTTTTTATGGCCTTGAGCATCCCGGCGTGGCGATCATGGATCACGCACACACCAGGACGAGCTCCAACAACTCCCACCCTCAGATGTCGAAGGAACCACAACCATCTGTCGACATTCTCACCTTCGACAAATGCGATGGCCAATGGCAGAATTTGATTGTTCCCGTCAACGCCTATGGCGGTAAGGATCTGCCCCTTGTATTTCCCGGTCAAAAAGGTCCCGTCAACTGAGATCATGGGTAGCATATGCCTAAAAGCCTCGATGTAGGGACCGAAGGCTACGAAGGCCCTATGCAATATCAAAAAACCTCGCGGAATTTTAGATGGCATGTCCTTTATAGCAATGTACGTGCCCGGGTTTCTCTCCTGCAGCACCTCAAGCATACGAGGAAGGTTGTCGTACGACGCCTCAAAAGATCCAAACCGTCTTTCCAAAACCTTCTGCTTCGCACGCCACGCCTTCCCATAGCTGATCTTGTACTTGAATTTCTTCTCAATAGCCACCATAATGTGCTTGGCCTCCATATCCTTCTTCTCCACTATCTCTCCATACATCAAATTAGCTATGAATGTCGACGTTATGTTACGATGTCTGCACAAAACACTGCTGAGCATGCACGAGTGCGGCTCCACCTTCGAGACAATCCAGTGAGTCTCATACTTTGGTCTATGCGCGTGCACTCGCCAAGGACAACCGACCTGCTCGCATTTCACGGTGCACTGCTCTTGGCTAGATTTGACGACCCGAAACGTCCGCTGCATAGACATAGCCCATAGCTTAATGGCATCCTACAAGGATGTCTTATCAGCAAACATTGAGTGCAACCGAACCTCCGTGGCATGGTACTCCCACGGCGATTCGTGCTCGTCGTGCGTACATAGACCCTCAGCGTCAAATCTGTTCCATTCCCGGGGGATGGGAGCTCCGTCCTCATCGGAACTACCCTCGTCGTCGTCTTCTTGTAAAGCTTCCTCTTCAGCCAAGGACATCCGGTCATCGCTTTCCATTTGATGCAATATGTAATCCCTATGCTCTCCTTCATCACCGTCTCAGAGGCTCACCATGCGGTGCCCGATCTTCCTCTCTGTATGTACCGCGTCGGGCTCATCACAACCAACATTCTCTGAACTCTTCAGAACTGACCCTCAGGGTCCTCTTCTTCACCAACATGCTAGGCACCCGAGCCGCCGCAACACCGGATGATATCCGGTAGGGGGCTGCATGACTTCTTTTGGGCATGGTTGCACAAGTATCACACACTCATATCTATGGCGTCGACATCCTTCTATAAAGCCCTTCCACACCGCCGCGCATCGGTCTTCTCAACTCCTAGCCGATGTTCGTGGGAGACCGGCCCAAAGCCCTTGTATGTCGACGCCAGACACCTCGTGGTTCAAAGAGAAGTGCGGGTCACCGAAGCTTCACATCTTCGATTCGTGCATTCTCGCCGTCCGTGTACTAGAGTGGCTTGTCAAAATCGCTCAAGTCAACACCGACGGACCTTCACGAACGGTGCCAACACCGTAATGCACTTTCAATGTAGTGGGTACAGGCATGACTTATTGTATGGCTGCAAATATTTCCAACATTGCAATTAGTCAGCTCGCAATGTACGACATGCAAGTACTGCTACATTGTAATTTACATTTGTAAGGCCCTTCGCCTATCGTCGACAACTACACGACAGCATGATCAAGACGTCATTCATTCCCTAAGGTAGAGGCCGCAATGAACGTGTGGTACGATATTCAGATTCAACCTAAGAACCGAGCTATTCCATAGCAGGCATTATCCAATTCGGACGCTAACTTGCAACCCAAAATGCTACAAGTGGCATTCCGGTCTTCTACCAACTCAGTTAGTTCATACTAATTTACTTCTACTAATTAGTTTATACAAATAATTCATCCTCCTTATGCGCTCGGTCACGCATTATTCACCCAATAATAGTCGCCACGCACACAACCGACACTACTACAATACATCTCACAAACAAGACTAATAATACTCCCTCACGACTATTTTTTCTCTAACTAAAGTTTTATCGCTACTACTTACATACAAATCAACAACATTTCGATTTTCTATTTTTTTCTCTAACTACAATTTCTTACGGGTGCTATTATACTACTCATTTAACTAAATAAACTATTTACGTACCCAAAAAATTACACTACAAAATAAAGTTTCCTACGACAAATCAACTACATTACACAAGACCTTTGCGGCTACAAAAATACACTACATTACACTAAGCCTTTGCGGCTAGTCACATGGCGGACGAGAACGCCCTACGATGCTTCAATTTTGTACAAGAAGGAATAAAGTTTGTATTCCATTTTAATAGTTGTCCAGAAGGGTTTGACTATATGCAAATAACATTTCTACATTCCCGTATGTTTGCAAAAGTATCACCAAACTCGATTCCTTTGAAGTATCCTATCAAACACTATAGTTGAATGTCCGCAAGATCTATTTATTTTATCTTATTACTATGCGCTCGGTGTTTGAGGATTTTCTAAAGTTTTTATCGCTTCTACTTACATACAAATCAACAACATTTCGATTTTCTACTGTTTTTCTAACTACGCTTCTCATTTAGCGCTACTTACACTATTATTTTATCTAACTAAACTATTTACCTACTAAAAGAATACACTACAAAATAAAACAAACTTACATCATAGTCGAAATTTTCCTCCTCTTCTCCCTCTCCCCTCCTCTTTTTTTCTGATTTTTTTTCAATAATCCATTTTTTATTATTAATTACAACATTATACTGCAATAATATTTTTACGTAAATATACTCCGTAAGCCAACCGTTGGGCGATTGGTCCCGATCGCTCAACGGTTGAGCGATCGACACTTGTCGCCCAACGGGCACAATACATGCCCTGCTAGATAAGTGAGCCGCACACTAGAACCAACCGTTGAGCGACAAGTGTCGATCGTTGAGCGGTTGTGAGTATATTTCAGTAAAAATATTATCGCAGTATAATGTTGTAATTAATAATAAAAATGGATTATTTGAAAAATTTTTTCCTCTCCTCTCCCTCTCTTTCTTCTCCTTCCCAGGCAGCGAGTGAAACTGTTTCGCCTCTCCAAAATAGATCCGTTTGGGAGAGGACGATATATATATATTCTGATCGCCGACCGTTAGGCGATCGAACATGCATCATTCAGACGGTTGGCGATCGATCCTATCGCCCAATGGTTCGGCGACTGTAATGATGACACCAACGGTCCCGCTCCTGTGCAGTTTTAAAGCCGAACGGTTGGGCGATAAGCTTGCAGTCGCCCAACCGTTGGGCGATAGGCTTGAGTCACTCAACCATTGGGCGACAGACGTATATTTCCGTAAAAAAAAATATCGCCGGAATATTTTTGTAATTTCGAATAAAAAATAGATTATTTTAAAAAAATTTCGCTAAATGTGACCTCCCATCGCACGCGTTGAATTCGCAATAGGACTGTGGCTGATGTGGAAAATTTAGGCAACATTCGCAAGGCTTGATTTTTTTTCTTCTTCTGATTACCGATTTGCCGTCAAAATTCATTCCAAACAGGGGCCTTACTCCGTGACAACAATATACACCATTGTTCCATGTTTTAGTAGGGTCATTTTTTGAACAAAAGTAAAATCAGGCGGGCGCGCAGATATATAACCCGTTCCCATAGGTAATACGAGACTACGGTGCTAAATGTGACCTCCCATTGAACGTGTCAAATTCGCAACAGCACTGTAGCCGATCTAGAAAATTTAGGTCTCGTTCTTCCGAGCGGGAATTTTTCTGATTAACGTGGAAATTAAACTGTTTCCTGCGAAATTCTTACGTGCAAATTTAGCCATTTTGCTTTCTGTGGCCTGGACCAACTGTAAGTATTTTCAGACCGTGTAGTGCAGGTTTCAGCCTGGAGGACTTCTGGATTTGCCTTTTAAGCATGCTGCGTGGAGGCCATCTGAACTGGAGTTAAGTTGGGCTGAGCTCGCCGTACATCGCGGGCTGAGTTCTCGGCCTAAAGTAGACCAGAACCCAAATTTACGTTGAAAAAAAAACCCAGAGACCTTAGCCCCTTTGTCCTTTGACTGTGTCATATTGAAACGGAGGAAGTACTGTCAAGTAAACCGATGAATGACCGGATTGATCAACCGTAGGTAATTAAGCACCTTGAAATATCCACACAAATTTACATGACCAAACTGACAACACATGTAAGTATACAAATTAGATTAGAGCGGTAAAACATACAACCTAAATGCACAATTTTTCATATTGATTCGGTGCCCAGACACAAAGTTGATCGTACCTGTCCACCTCAAGAGTAGATTGGACTTGATATGTTGCCGAATTTACATGCACAAACTGACAATACATGTGCGTAAAGTATACAGATTATGTTGGAGTGGTGAAACAGAGAACCCAAATGCACAGTTTTAAGAGCAACACCATGTCACCAACTAAAGTGATTTCGCCATGTGAATCAAGCAATGCATGCAAACTAGGTTAGCGCCCTCCTCCTCCAGGCTGGGGCAGCTGCATCACGGCGCCGAACCAGCGGCTGCACTCGTAGACGGAGCAAAAGGTCTGCAGCGCCGTCATGAGCAGCAGCACGACGGCGGCGAGCAGGGTCAGCACCCTCCACGACCCGAACACGTACCTCTTGAGAAGCTTCCGCGCCCGCACCGCCGCCCTCCGGCTCCGGTGCGCGTTCACCTCCTGGATCACGCCGTCCAGCCGCGACACCTTGCTCAGCCGTATCGCCCGGCACATCCCGTTCCACATGTCCGCCGCCTCCCTGTCGCTCTTCATGCGGTTCACCACGATGCCGGACTGCCGGAGGATCTTCACGTCCTTCGCCGTGTCGATGATGCCGTTCATCAGCTCCGTGTACCGCGCGAGCACTAGCGGCCCGCGCACGGCCACGGCCTCGTAGGCGACCAGGTTGCGGAGGATCACCTCCGTGTTGCCGTCCAAGGTGATGATGGGGAGGCTCAGCGTCGCCGTCGCCGCCTCGAAGGCGATCCCCGCGATGCCCTCCGGGGCCGGCGCGAACCGCACGCCGCACCCGGCCAGCTGCGCCACCGACGGGATCATGATCTCCTGCGCTAGCGGCGAGTTGATGATGCTGTCCAGGTTCACGCCCTTGAGCCGCGCCTCCACGTCCGTCGACGACATCAGCTTCCCGACGAGCGGCGCTACCGCGGAGAGCAGCGGCACCTTGCGCATGATCCGCCCCGGGAGGCTCGACGCCAGGCTCATCGGCCGGGAGATGAGGTTCTTCTTGATGAACCGCACCGGCGCCACGTCGAGGCTGGACACATGCACGCACGCTTGCTTCACCTTGTCGTAGTCCGGGAGCTGCTGCTCGAGCATGTCGAGGGAGAGCTCCTCCGGGAACAGGGGCGGCGGCTCTTGGGCGCCGCCGTCATCGGCAAAGGCTGCCGCATGGACGAGGAAGTGGTAGAGCAGGTCGAGCATGTGCGCGTGCCTGGCGAAGTCGTCGACGATGTCCAGCGCGGCGGCGCTGGTCTTGATGGGGGACACCTCCTTGATGAAGCGGTCGAAGACGGCGCGCAGGGCGTCGGCGGTGGCCTTCTCGGTGGCGTGGCGGAGCTCGAGCGCGCTGGCGAAGAGGAAGAGCGGGATCTGGTTCTCGAGCATCATGGCGTCGCGCACGACGGCGTTGATCCAGTTGGTCGCCGACGACACCATGTCGGTAGCCTCGTCGTGGTGGTAGCCCTCGAGGAAGTCGAGGAGGAAGCACGTGTCTATGGCCATCATCCATGCCAGCGTCTGCTCGTTCAGCTCCAGGAACCTACAGTGTACATATGGTTGAATTAATGTACGTAGCTTAATTGAGATTAGGAGCACTTGAATTACAGAGCCAGAAACACAAAATGTAGGGATAATCAGGAATTACAGAGCCAGAAACTCTTAAGGCCATGTTTGGGGTACTAGAGATTATTCCCGGTCGGGATAGACTATAGAGCCCCGTGGGGTTTTAATGGTGCTATGGAATCCCCTTGCATCCACGGGGAAAACGACCCCGCTAGCCATACAACCCCGCTGGCTGTTTGGAAGTGTTGAGGAAATCCCACCCGAGCTCAGTACCAGCATGGCAGCATGCCGACCAAGGCCAATGTCAGGAGGCCATGGACAGGGTGCTCGAGCTCGACGCCTACCAGCTGCCACTGCTCTCCAGTCTCCAGCATGCTCAACAAGTTCCTCAAGGCCCCCGAGCCCGCCCGCTGGTAGCCGCGACATTGGCACGCGCGGCCTAGGAAGTATAAGAGTTTCGGCGGAGCAGTGAACGGCAACGACCGGAGCCAGGAACTGGAGGACAAGATGCTTAGATGCGAGGCATCCTTTGGGTACTGCTCAAGGCCAAGGACGAGAACCAGTGACGTTTTTTGGGTAAACAGGTGTTGAACCTCAACAGGGGCCTCGTTGTGGCCGGCCCGACGCTGGCCGTCGCGGCAGCACTCGCCGCGGCGTTCATCGGCTCTTGCGAGGTGAGGATGTGGGCGTCGGGCACGGCCGTCCTCAGAGGCATGCTGACGGTGACAGTTGACACGATGGAACACGGCAGGGCAGGGCAGGCGGGCAATGAACCGCAAGATCCAGGAGGGGATTGAGGCCAACCTCGGTGAAGCCAACATCAAGAGGAGGGGGAACAACGAGGTGTTCGAGACCAAGGTAGTGCTGTGGATCTCGAGGAGGTATTGGCGGTGAGGCCTCGTGGAGGTGGAGGCGGCCTCAGGAGGGAAGCATACGCGAAATCGCGATGGGGAGGGAGGCGGTGCTGCGTCGCTCGAGAGGACAAGAAAAAAATTCATGCGCGTGTGGGGAGGTGAGGTTCTCTGTCCCAATGGAATTGGGTGGATCGGGAAGGGAAAATCGTGTCCTTGCTCATCCAAACGTCGGTCCCCGCTGGCCGGTGGAATTTTCCCCGTGGCGGAAACCCACGTGGATTGTGCTCGGATCTCGGCCGGGATTTGGGTTCCCAAACAAGCCCTAACTCTATGATCAGGTCGCACGGTCTGTCTATTTTCTTGATACAGTAGCTATATATGTATAGACCTGGCATTGGGCCGGGGCTTTTCGGGCCGGCCCACGGCACGGCGGAGGTCTAACCTAGCACGCAACCTAGGGCCGTGTTGGGCTTGGCTCCCTGGCACGACGGGCGGCACAGCATGGCACACCGCCACAGCTGTGCTTGGGCCGGCAGGGCACGATCGGGCCAAGTGGGCACGAAGACGGCACGACACGATCGGGCTTGGGTGGGCACGAAGCTGGCAGCCGGAGGCCAGCAGGTCGGTGGTGGCGCAGGGAACCGAATCGGACCAAGAAAAGGCAGCGCCAAGAGCAAGATGAAGAACCAATGTGCAACCAAGCAAAATGAAAACCAGGGAACTGTAAACCAAGCAAAATTAAAATCAAGCCGGCCGGCAAGACAATTAACCTTGCAACAAATCAAGTCATCAGACATGTAAACCAAGAATTGCGGGCTGTGCAAGTGACACTAACATGAGTACATGACACCATTGGTCCCTCAGATAGCTAGACAAGAAGGAATCCATGACCATGATAGCTCATCTGTGTTCTCCAGTTGCTGTTGACCATATGTGGAATCACTCAACAGATTATTGAGTGAATAAATTGAAAGAATGATTCATAAGCACTAACCTATCCATTCATTGCTCTTTGTGAAATCAACCAACCAACATCAGTGAATAAAACAAGCACAAAAAAAATGAATGAATCAAGTTCACCCATGATCAGCTAGCTAGTGAACTAGAGGAGCGACGAGACAACCATTGCAGTGCCGCCCATGGATGACCAACTCTCCCCGTGCTCCTCCTTCTCGCCACCGTCCCTGTTCTCCTCTGACGGCCACCAGGTACTCGAGTTCACCTCCTGCGAGGTCCCCAAGCAATGGCTGCTCAGCGACATCGTCGTGGCCAAGAACGAGGACGACAGGGGGCTGTGGCCCATGGGGAGCTCGCTCTCCCCGGACTCAGAGCTCTCGGAGCTACCCCCGATCCTCCTGGCCACGACGCAGGTTCAAGCAAAGCGGCGGGCGGAGCCCTGCCACGCCCGACGGCCCCACCGTCACCATGTGGAGGCCGAGCGGCGTGGCCGGAGAAGCCGAACCGCTGGTTCTGCGACCTCCGCGCCGCCGTCCCCACCGTGTCCCACTCCTGCATGGACAAGGCTTCCCTCCTCGCCGATGCTGCCGCCTACATCGCCGAGCTGAGCACCCACGTGGCGAGGCTCGAGGTCGAGGCGAGGCAGGCAACCGCCCAGCAACTCCGCCACCGCCGTCTTCCGTGGTGCATCTGGCACCCCCTTAATAGATGGCAGCAAGGGCGCTAGCAACGGGCCAACAGGCCTGGGCGGCGGCGCCAGCCGTCAGTGGCCGGAGTGGAGGAGCCGGGCTGACAGGAGGGAGAGGTGGAGCCAGGGGAGGCGAAGCTAGACTCCAGAGGAAGCTAATTGAGGGAGAGAGAGAGAGATGAAGAAAGGAAAATCAAGAAGATGAGGCCAGAGGCCATTTGGTCAAACTCAAACCAGATGAAAAGGATGAGGAGAGAGAGGAACAAGAGGGAGCCCTCAAGCTTCATTCGGCCATGTCAAGGAACCAGGGAGCAAAAATCATCGGAGAGGAAATGGGGACTGGGGAGATGGAGAGGGAGCCGGCCGTTGGAGAGGGAGGCGTGGCCGCATGGGGAGTTGTGGACTTGGGCGATGGAGACGGGAGAGGGAGGAGAGGACGAGAGTCGTTGGGCAGTGCGACAGTGCGGCGTGGGGAAATGGCCATTGGGGGTGAGGCGATGGAGACTGGAGTCCGAAGAGGGAGGAGAGGGGAGATGGGCGTTGGGGGCGAGGGCCGCGAGGCGATGGAGAGTTGGAGATCGGAGAGAGAGGAGAGGACGAGAGACATGCAGCAGTGTGACTCTGTCACTGTGTGGCTGTGTGCTAGTGTCTTTTGTAGTGAAATATAACTGATAAGATGAGACGGTAGCAGAGAGTTAGAGACCAGAGAGATGTTGTGGTTTTAGATTCTCGGTAGCAGAGAGACGTTGTGGTCTTGGATTCTTGGGAGAGTTTATATCTCTTATTCATGAATCCTTCATGCCTATAAATTCTCTTCCCATCCTCATTTGTTCACCGCACAACACAACTATCCTTTCTTGTGCTCTCTCTTTGCTCTCTCTTTGCTATCTAAATTGTAGTCTTCCAGTATGTTTAGAAAGAAGAAAATGGCAGAGCGGAGCAGGAGAGCATGCCCTCTCTCTCCTAGTCCTCCTCCCCTAGAAGAAGTGCATAAGCAAGAGATCAATCCTGGCCAACTCTCCCCGGACATGGGAGACTATGGTATGGATGATCAACATATGGACGGGATGGAGGGCTTCGAGGATGCCCATGTCTCCACCCCGAACGTCTCCACCCCGGACGTCGGGGCCGGTGCAGCGGTGCATGCAACGGGTGGAAGCTCTGGCGGCCGACGTGCATGGTGTTGGTTGCATATGGAGTACAACATAGAAATAGAGGACGGGCGTCAGGTACCTTATGCTACATGTAAATATTATCATACTAAATTGTCTGCACGCTCAGGTGGAGGAATATGTCATCTCAAGTGACACGCGCTAGCGTGTTTGAAGAAGATAAAGACTGGGTAGACGTAACGAGGGAATGTCCAGACCCAGCTTAACTTTGGGGCCGATGGTTCGGTAAGTACATGGATGTACAACCCTCAGATAGCTAGAGACGAAATTGCTAGATATATAGTTACTGAGGATCTTCCGATTAGGACGGGCGAAAGCTCTAGTTTCGAAAGAATGATCCAACATGGTTTTTGCCCGCAATACCGACGCGTAAGTAGGAGAACAACTACGTGAGACACAGTAGAACTCTGCCAACGTAAACTTTCAAGTTTGAAAGAAAACTTAATGAAAGTTACCTTTTCTTTTGCTTTAACCTATGATATATGGACTTCATCCCACCAAGGGGCAGGCTATCTTAGTGTTGTTGCATATTAATTACTTAGATGATGATTATAACTTGAACAAATGAGTCATAGGGTTCAGGTCTATCGATGAGGCACACACCGGAGAGGCCATCGCACAACGTGTATTAGAAGTCATTCAGGATTTTAAAATAGAGAACAAAATTATTGCCATCATTCTTGACAATGCCTCAGCTAACACAACGGCCATGGAGTTTCCCACACCGCATCTGGAGTCCTACATTGGTGGTTTCGTCCTTCACCAGAGATGCATGTGCCATATCTTGAACCTCATCGTGCAGGCAGGCTTGCGGGTAATGAAACCTAGTCTAGATAGCATATGAGATGCTATCTAGTTCATTATAGTTTCTGGCCCATGATATGCCCAATTCAAGGAGTACTGCAATGCCAACAATAAGAGGCCAAGGAAATTCAACCTGGACATGAAGGTACGGTGGAACTCCACGTATACTATGTTAGAGCGGTGCAAGGAGTACGAGTACATCATCACTCTCTTCGTCAATACTAATTCTGGTAAGCAGTTGGTTACTGAAACAGATTGGCTAGTTGCTGGTCATTTTCGTGAATTTTTGAAAGTATTTTACGATGCAACCATAGTTTTATCTGGTGTTTACTATCCTACTTCTTGCTTGGTTATCGAGTGGCTTTAGACTATTGCTAACGCTTTCAAGGAAAATAGAGACAATGCCCTTCTGAGACCTATTATTGAACCAATGCAGAGAAAAATTTTAAAATATTTTCAAGCTATCCCACATCTCTTTTGTTTTGGTACTATTATGGACCCTTGGAGAAAATTAGCAGATCTGAAGGGGGCTTACGAGGGAATTGGGGAGGCATTTGATCTTGATTTTTCTGAGGCTTACACTCATATTCATAACGAGCTTTTTCGAGTTTTCGATTTGTATTATGAAAAGTTTGGCAGCAGAAGTCAATCGAGAACAACTGCCTCAACAATGCAACAAGGACAACACAATGTGAGCGCTTCCAATATCTGGAAGAAGCTAAAAGGCCTGGCATCCAGTTCGTCCTTTCGTGCGCCGACCAGGTCTTAATGGAATCCAAGAGTAGAGATCAACCACTACCTCGACACACCTTTTGCGGACGCCGAGCTTGACTTTGCGGACGACAATGATGTCAACCTCCTCTTGTGGTGGAAGAACCACCAACTTATTTATCCTGTGCTGTCACATTTTGCACGAGATGTACTTGTGGTTCCGGTGTTGACTGTCTCATTGGAAGCCACTTTCAGTACGGTGGGGAGGATCATCGAGCCAAGGAGGTCGTCTCTCACACTTGAGATGGTTGAGGCAACTGGGAGAGTGCAGATGAACGGACGCAACATCAGCTTGAGGATCCAGAGGTCGCGGAGGCGATAGCCGACTTGGAGAATCTCGACGTCAACTAGTCTATCTATGTGTATATAGTTGCTGCACTCTTTTTCTTACCAGGGGTACCTATATTGGGTGTAAGGTTTTTAACGAGGCAACAACTTTGTATTTGTACTGTACCGAACAATGAATAAATTTTATTTATTCCCCTGAATATTTATGTGTTGCTGTGTTATGAACAATTTTTATTTCCTCCCATTTTTTTCCTAACCACATTTCTTCCCCACCCCCCCCCTCTTTTTTCTCATTCCCTCTTTTTTTCCCCAGTTTCCCATGGCTTTCCTTTCCTTCCCCGATAAGCCTCCTCACGAGCGGCCACCAAAATCCCCAATTCCTTTCCTCCTCCCGAGTCCCGAGAGGACTGGAGCTTCTTCGGTTCCACTTCTTCTTCCTAAATCTTCCCATGGCGCCTCCTCCCTCCGGCCTCTCTCTCCGGCACCACCTCCCCTGGGCGTCGTCGTCGTGCTTCTGCCTCCACCCCGACGACCCGCCTCCACTGTCTTGGCCCAACCTACTCTACCTTGGCTGTGCTGTACTGCTTCTTCGACTAGCTCTGGAAGGCCAAGTGGCTCTCCTCAACGTGTCGTTGGAGGCGGCCATGAAGCGGTCGGTCCGCAGTTCTGGAACCTAGAGGTCCCCGGACACTAGCCGCTGGCGCCCTACTTCGGCCTTACCCTATTGCTCAGCTAGTGGCCTTTGGCAAGTGGCTACCGACGCCGCTGCCCACCACCGCTGGCTCGCTCGCCGCCGTCTCAGACGGCTCCACCGACTCCACCGCCACCGCTTTCTCTTCGCGATCATGACACCCGCCAGACGCCGCTAACTCGTGGTTCCTTGCCTCACTGCAGACTGCACATGCTCACGGACCGTGCCTGGGCCGGCACGGCGTGCCTCTGGGCCGTGCTTGGGCTCGCGGAAGGCGACTCGTGCCGTGCCGGCACGGCTCGATCCTAGCCCGTGGCCCATCGTGCCCGTGCTGTACCGGCCCAGCATGGCCCACTGCCCAGGTCATATGTACGTGCTAGCTAGATTACGCAATACGATGGAATTTTAATCAGGTTAGTTAACCATTTCTTGAAAGCTACGTCACACCAACTTGTCACGGCCGGCTAGAAATGTCAAACGGCTTTCTCAACTGCCCGCAGGATAACTCTCAAGTGGGAAAAAGAAAGACCCTTCACATAGGATATCCATTTTGGGCAAAGGTGAACGTCCACCAAATAGGAATTTACTTGGGAAATATACGCATGGCCACAGCATAATTCACAAATTAAATCGCAGGTGCCAGGAGCTAGGGAGAGCACGCCAATATGAAATGTTCCAAGCTTACATACTGTACAATTAATACTGTACCTGTGGTAGGGCGCGCGGATCTTGTCCTGCAACTCGAGGAAGCGCTGGACGAGGTGGTCGAACTTTCGGTTGGCGGCGAAGAGCTTCTCGGCGCGCTTGGCGGCGGCGAGCTTGTAGCGTTCCATGTCCCTGAGCTCGGCGCGGTGGTGGTGGTAGGGCCCCAGCGCGAAGTGCTGCGGCGCGTACGCCTCGGGCCTGGTCGCCCGCAGCGCGCGCGGCACGTCGAAGACCTTGGCCACCGCGCCCAGCTCCTCCGCCGCCGCCTGCTCCATGCTCCGCCGCACCCGGCTCAGCCACCGCTCCTCGTCGAATTGCACGCCCGCGTTCGCCGCCGCCGTCCCCACGAACCGCGCTCGCTCCTGCAGCTGCGACAATGCCATGATGATCAAATCGCTACCTGCTGATCCGCTTCTTCTCCTGATCCAAGCTAGGTAGGATTAAATGAGTCCAGTATATAGCTGTAAGCTTTGTCTGCTTCTAGAGTTGTATGGCTACTTGGAGTTGGTTGGTTAATTAGGTCAAGCCATGGGCAGTGATAAGCTGTTATATACTCCTACTATGCACGCAAGTGGGTGGGTAGGTGGTTAATTATGAGTTAAAAGAGGGTTTAAACAGCGCGTACGCGTGAAACATGCATATGCTATGCATGTAGTAGGAATTGCAAAGTTGGGTCGTCGTCACCGAGTGAACAAAGGCAAGACTTGGCAATGCAATGATGAACTTGTTATATACGTGTCTATGTTTGTATGTCTACTGTTGACAGAGACAGAGAGAGGGGGCCACGACTAGTCCTAGTTAAAAGAAACGTTGCAAACGTGGAGGGTGCCGGGGATAATGGTATCATAGAGCAATTGCTGCAGCTTCAACGATGGCCGAAGTAGGCCATGTTGAATTTGTTTGAAAAGAGTTTGGTGGGTTTCAGGAATGGATAACTAGGCTGATAGGAATGGGATTCGTTGGAGTATGAATATATACTAGAAGTTTACCCGCGCCGAAGGCGCGGGCACGGATGCGCTGTCTCGCTTGAAGACATGGGCCGCGCGACTTCGCGGGCGTACTGCCAAAGCAGGCGTGTGCTACAGGTAGAAGATCACGAAATTTTTTAATCTAACCCTGTAACACGCCGTAATTGCAAAAATAGACCTCATTATGGCGTATTTGCATTTATAGACCCTTAACGATCATGAACCTCCGGATGGGCGACACGTGTCCCTACCGCTGCTTAGCGCGAAGGTAGCGTAGGTCCGCGGGATGGCAGCTGGGCGCGGAATCGAGGCGGGAGCACGGGAAGCGGTGAGCCCAGGCACCTTCCACGCTGGGGGACCGCGGGAAGGGCCCAAGTTCCGCGCTGGGAGACCGCATGAATTTCCCTCAAAGTCTTGGCCTCGCTGATTTCATGATCGTGATTGCCGCCGCTTTCATGATCGCCGACCGCAGGAGGCTCTCCCCGCCACGCCGCATGCCGTCGCCCGCCCATCTTGTTGCTTGCAGACACGCTGTGACCGCCATGTCTTCACGGATCGATTCCACACGGGCTTTAAAACGCAGTGAAATTTTCACTCGTTCTCATTTCTTCATTTCGAGCAAAGAGGCGAGAAGAGAGCGAGAGAGAGAGAGAGCATAAAGGAGAGAAAGGTTGGATTTTGGCTGATTTTCATCTCGCATTTTGGGGGTTTTGAAGTGCAAAAGTTGTTGGTCATCTTGTGAGCATCACGAAAAGGTAATTTTTATATACATGCGACTATAGTTTTAGCTAGTTGATTAGCAAGTAATTAGCTTAGTGGTCATGTAAGTACACATGCACGAAGCGTAGTTATTTTGTATTACCGTAATGGCTTGTTGATTATGTAGAATGTGTTAAGTTAGCGCTCATAGTTGACGTAAATGTTTAGTTTATGTGGATATCATTGTAAGTTAATTAGCACGTAAATATAGTACTCCTTCATATAGTAGATATCATGGTAAAGTACTTACATGAGATCATAGGTTCATAGAGATTCAGAGAACAACAAGTGAAGAACAGAATGATTAGTAGTACATAGTACTCATTGTCCAAGCTCATTTAAAGAAACGCATGTGCATATGTATGTATGTATGCATTTAAAAAAGCTGGAAAAAATTATTGGCCTAATGGTGAAAGAAGTGAACCGCTAGAGAATGTAAAGAAGCACTCTAGAAAGGCCTAATGTGAGTAATAGATACCAGAACTATGGCATAGATAGTTGATGTTGTATGGAATAGAAGAGGTAGTGCTTGTAGGCACATGCATTGTATTGTACGAAGTTGTGTGTGTTATACGGTTGGTAGCATATAATTTTTAGGGCTAAAAATCATTGAACCTAGTGGATATTAGCAAAGATATTAATCAATAGCGAAGAAGTCACATAGCAAAACTACGAATATATTTAAAAAATTGTTACTTGATTACCCATTTAAGTCCTGTTTTTTATTTACAACTCCATACATAGAATTGAATCATGTAATCTCGCACTAAATGTGACTTAGTACGGGAAAATTAATCGAATCTGTTATTTGATACAAACATCACGTAGTCAAGTGTATTTATTTATTTATGTTTGTTGTTTTGCCCAGAGAACCCAACGTCTTTCACGAACATGTCGATTCAAGACTTGTTCGTGTTCTATGGCGACGGTCTCAGACGCTGACGGCCGCGACGGAGCGGACTCATCAAATTGTGACCGGACGCAGATCCGGGCACTGTGCCTAAAGGACATGAGTCTATGCGAGCTAAGGAGGTGTGTCTGATCCGCGTTCGATCGAGACACCAGAACGAAGAAGTTACGCATCGAGGCATTGTATGCCTCGGTGGTGGGTGCTGAAGGTCAGACCTTTTGGCAACTTATCAAGGTGAGTAGTGACGCTTCGTGGACCAAGTACATGGAGGTTGTGTGCAACCCGGCCGCTGCAATATACGCCAGGCCGATGGTGTATGTCCAGTTTGTGGAGAGGACAGAATCATTCGCCATGGGTGGTTCTGGTGGAGTTGATCACGCCGCTTTGTTGGCGGAGATGTGGGTGAGAAAGTGGGTGATGGAGACTTGAGGAGGCGCGGAGGCTTTCGAGTTTAACGAAGGCGTGGAAAGGTGGTGGGCGACCGTATTGATCGCCACGAATACCTTGCCGAGCGAGTTGAAAGTGAGGAGGAGGCGTGGATACGGCTAGTTCGGAGAGGAGTCGATGGAGAAGTTGCTACGGAGGTATTTTTGTTGGTGTTCGACCACCGACGCTATGTATGTCTCGTCTAGATTGATGACATCGCGGCGACGTCCTCGGTTCTCGCCGCACCAGAGGAGGCGGAGGGGGTTCAATGAAGATACTTTGCTCTTAGGCGGCGCTTCCCCAACAGCGCCGCCTGAAGGTTATTGCGAATCGCCGTCAACATTAGCCGGACGATCAACACAAAGGATATAGCCGGAGACGACGCGACACCGAGGACAACCTCTTCGCCACCGCCCAAGACTTCCTCCGCACCACCGTTTACACGTCGCCGCGACCGGAGTCGACGTAGCCACACTCGCCCTTCGCCCACACCGCCTCTCGCAAGCGGTATGTTAATTACGATTGGTTGTCCGAACTGTTTGCACGCGTTCTTATTTCTAACGATATGTCTCTTCCGCTTGTTTTTTCAAGACTTGCGACGTGTGAAAGACTCGCTACCGCCGCCGCCGCCACGGGCCGACACAGACCGGACTTCGCCGCCAGTCCAGAGGTGCGACCGGACATCGACCGACTTCGCCCAAATAAGCCGAGACGCAGGCGTTGCCCACGTTCGCACATGGCGCCGATCAAACCTATATGAGGGCAACCCGTGGTTGGCGATCGTTTGAAGGAAGGACTGTGCACTATTTCGACGCAAACTGCCTCGGAGCATCATCGTCCGCACAACCACATACACAGGTACGTTATGAAGGCCAAGGATCGCAGTCTGCGCTTCCGACTAGGCAGGACGAGTGGGTGGCTGATATGCTCCAATCTCACCCGGCTCCGTACAATGAGTTGTATGTGACACCGCCTCCCACGCAGCTAGCCCCAAGATGACTTTCGAGAGGAACGCCACTCCCCGACAGTTCACATTCCTTCTGAGCAGCCTATGATGTTTCGGGCAAAGCGGAGGCAACGACCTTGAGTTCTAGTGTGTTCTACTATTATGTCTTGTTGCTGCCAATTACTACTTCATATGTAATCGGATTGTAACATGTACTATTTAACTATGCATGCTAGTCCTTCATGAATGGCTCAACTACCGTGCATCCTTGCATTACAGAAGTTAGGGTTTATGTTTAATGGACACATCCTTGCATCCTTGCATCCTACGACACAGCCCGGCCGCCATAGCGTATCCGATCGCCCGCACGCACTCCATGCCAACCCTTTCAAGACTAGACGGGCAGGTGCACCTTTGCTTGTGAGGACAAGACCAGACGGCCCGGCTTTTTGCGCGATGACAAGACCACACGGGCGAGGCGACCTTGCGGCGACAAGACCACACGGGCCGGCTTTGCAAGAATGACAAAACCAGACGGTGAAGGGCGATTTTACGCAAATAAGGGGAAAGTACAGAGGTACAAGATTCTCTGCGAAGGACAAGACTCGACGGGCGAGGCAGCCTTTCGCAAAGGATAAGACCAGACGACCTGCTTATGCAAAGGACAACACTAGACAGGCAGGGCGGCTTTGTGCGAGGACAAGACCACATAGGGCAGCTTTGCGTAGTGATAATGCCAAAAGAGACAGCTTTGCGCAGTGACAAGACCTAACTGGAGAGCTTTTTTCGGCGAGAAGACCAAAGGACAACACTCCATGCCAACCCTTTCGCTTATAAAAGGAGCGGGAAGAGATCTGGGAGAGAACACTACACAGCTAATCCCAACACTACACCAGAGCTTCCTTCACCACGCCAGGATGGACGACAGACAGAGGCAATGGGATCGGATCCGCGAACTAGCAAGGGCTGCTGGTGCCCGGGAAGACCGAGCAAAGGTCGCCGCGCTCGGGTCGAACAAGAGACGCGGCTCTGGCCGAAGGTCTCCGCAAAGAGGCCCCGTGAGCGTTAGCGTCTTCCGTAACGTTCCTACGGGCGTTCGCGCAACACCCGCCAGAGGGGAGACACCCTCTGCTGGTGCAGAGACCCATGCAAGTTCTTCAAATCCAAGCACCGCATTAGCCTAGGCATGCGCATCGGGTGCGCAAACTACTCCAAAGGACTATCCCGACCGACGTTGGGACACGAGCAGCTATCGGCAGCTGGTAAGGACAGGTTACAGTGTGTTCCCCTATTATTTCTCTTTCAAAGTTCGCACTAACGACCTCTCCCGTCTACCTGTAGTCGCCGGATCCGCTATGCGGCTACCGCAAGTGGATCGACCAAGAGATCCACCCACATGACCAGTGGTCTCTCGACTTCGATGAGTGGGATGACAAAAGAGGCCGCGAGATCCGGGAGGAGCAACGCCGCAACGACGAGCACAACGAGCGTATCCGGCGGGAGACACAAGCTCATCTCGAGGCGTGCAGGCGCAGGGAGCGCGAGGCTCGCAAGAGGGAGCGCGAGAGAAAGAGGGAAATGGCGGCCAAGGCCAAAGAGGCCGGCGAGCAGTTCAACGCTGACCTAGCAAGGAAGGGAAAGTGGCCCCGGTCAACGCAGTAGGTCGTACCATTCTGTAGTAGTCCCCCTACTGGCCTTGGTTTTTACTATCCCCTAAAGGCATGTATACTTACATGGTTCGGATGATTCTGTCACAATGTACCGTAGTAGTAGCGACGATGACTGAAGCAATTTGCCGAACCATCATGCCATGTAACCACGTGTAACGTGCTTCTGTCTAATGTACTTTTGGTTTCATGCCTCCGTTCAGCCATCAAAGCTAGCCTATATTGCAAGTATGCCTCTTCTAGTGGAATCCTCGATGTTTTAGGGCATCTTCATAATCACAACGAACGCTCCCTGTGCCCTTCATTTGCATTCTCGTGAGGTCTAGCGAGCTCTCAGGAGATCAAGAGAGGTCTCGGGAGGCCACGAGAGGTCTCGGGAGGTCTCGAAGGGTCTTGGGACGTCTAGGGAGGTCTCAGGAGGCCACGGGAGGTCACGAGACCTCCCGAGACCTCCCTTGACCTTCCGTGGCCTCCGGAGACCTCCCAAGTCCCTTCGAGACCTCTTGAGACCTCTCGTGGCCTCCCGTATCGGCCAAAAATTCTTCTCCTCCGTGCCCAATTTCCTTTATAATGTTTATCTTACAAATTCGGAGAAGTGCCCGTTAAAACCCTAACTAAAATGACTGAAAAAAAATTCGTATTCGTAAAAGTGCTAACCGGCATAAAATCCTAGACCGCTGCAAACTCTAATCATCCTGCTACAAACTCTAATCCCATTAAACATCCATATCGCCATAATCCCCAAACCCTAAAACCATTAAAAAAAGCAAAAACCACAAACCCTAAAAATGCTTTGGACCCTAAGTCCCAAGAATTTTTCATGATAAACCACATGATGGCATTTCTCCTCCCCGCCGGTAGCCGCACGGCACACCCCTTCCAAGCCTCCTCCACCGCAGTAGGTGGCTCAACCCCACGCCCCGCGCTACCGCGTTGTTGTTTCAGCGCTCGGTTACCTTCGCGCCGCTGGCGCTGAAGGAGACACGTCGTCCTCGGCGCTTCCGCGCTCGTTAAGGGTCTAGTTTTGCAAATACGATCGTATGGGGGTTATTTTTGCAATTTCCGAACGCTACAGGTATAAATAAGCAAAAAATTCGAAGATCACCCGCCACGGACGCTTCGGCGTGGAGAGGCATGTGCGGCTCCGGGGCTTACCGGACGCGCATCCCAGCGGCGGCAGGCCACGTAGTGCACCAAGCGTAGCCGCGTGTCCCCACGATCCCGGCCCTCCGGAGGCGATCCAACGCACGAGATTTTTGCGGGCGACGTGGACAGGATGTGAGGGCACGGAATCCACGATCTATTAATTTAGGTAATACTTATCACTTGACTGACTGGTTGGTGCATGAAACTTCTAATATTATATCAGAGCCAAATTAAGACCTTTATTTCATGACCTTCTAGCCTTGTGGAGACTAGATGACAAAAAAAATCTTTCCTCAGTATCGATAGAGTTGCTAACAATAATGGAATAAAATGTTTGCACCCTTATTTATCTCTCGCCTATGGGTTTCTTGTCTCCACATGAAGTATATGGTACGGAATTGTGATCCATATCGACAGATCCTATAGTTTATGGGTATAAGTTCGATTTTGCGAGGATTCACCTCACATGCTGTCTGCCGTCTCCGGATGAATTAATCGACCTCTAGGTGCACGGCAGGCTGGGACCTGTGAAACATATGGATTAATCAATTTTTCCTCAATTTTTAATTCTTTAATACGAGAAGAAAATACAAGAAAGATGCAAGTCACTACATGTGATATGTCCACATTCTCGACAGGAACCTCATACGCATGATGGAGTTGACCAGAACCACACAAATGAGTGCATGCAGTCACGCCCTTTCCGACTAGGTTGGTGTCAGACCAAGGTGTACCTTTCGTCTTATCAATGGCGAAATTCAACTACTGCTGCCACTATTTTTGAGGCCACTATTGCGTCGTCACACACACGCTGGCCTTCCTATTTCCTACTTGCTCACTACCACAAATAAGCAACTTCAGGAACAACAGGTGTGTGTGCGTGTGCGTCCTTTGTTATCTCAATAGATGAACGCCCAATAATGGCAGCATATCAGCTGCACATGGAGCAAAATGTGAACATATGGACAAAAACCATCTGGATGCTCCATCGCGCAATCAACGGTGCAGGGCGAGGCGAGTGAGCAACACTTTTGCATTTCTTCTTGCTCTCATCCCAAATCTACCAAGGCGACCGTGGCGACGCCAGTCCTCCGGCCCTTGAGTGCCACTCCACCTCCCCCTTGTGCTCTGCACGCTTCCGCCTCACTCCCAGCAGGTCTCCCCTTCCCCAAATCGAGTCTAGGGTTGGGGCCTATGGTACGCCTTGACCAATAGACGACCCTTCGCCATTGAGCGCCGCTCACGTGCGCGTTGCCGCACCATGGACAAGAAGAAATCTCGCGCGGAGACGCACTTCGAGTGGTCAGCGACAGGCCCTAGCGGTGGGCTACCTCTCGTGCCATACCCAAAGTGCCACACAACGATGAACTAGGCCATGTCTGGGAGCTCGAAGAATCGAGGAAAATAGTACTACAAATTCCCTAGAAACGACGGTGTAAGAAACTTCCCTTTCTCTTGATTTTGATGTTCAAATATGGTTTTTGGAATTGCCAGGCGGTTGCACTTTATGCATCTTGATGATGAAGTTGTGTCGGGACCCAAAAATATAATTCTGGACCCTCTGTATATAATGCACTAGTCTAGGATCACGCTAGTGCATACAATGTCAACATAGGTAAATATCGATCCACACAAGCGATTAATAACATAAACGAGTAATTTGATTAACAAATAAGGGTTTTGACCTTATGGTCAAGTTTACACTTATTAAGCCACGCAGGGCTGACAAAGGAAATAAACAGCAGCGAAAACAGAAACGGCAGCGACATCCCATCAATTCACCATAGGCAACCAACCGGGATCAAGACCCTACGATCAAGCACCTTCAACGAACTCCTCCTCGAAAGCAGGCGATGACTCCTCCTCTTCTGTTGCATGTTTTACAATAAGCACAACCGTACTCGCAAGTCATACCATAGAAATGTAATTATACATGATGGCTTATTCCAAAGGAATGGCTTCTGTAGTTCTTTTGCAGAAATACAGCATTTGTAATTTGAATACAAATAATAGATTGAAAGCAATAAGTAAAACAAATAACAATAATAATTTAACAGTTCGATTTCACAAAGACACATAGCCTAAACAAGTTATTCACATAGCCATATGACTTAGATCACATAGCTCCCTTCCCAAACATTTTATGAAAATCTACCCCTCGTGTGAAATCCCCGAGCATGTCCATGACCGCGGACGCGGCTATTCGAATAGATTGATTTAACACTCTGCAGAGTTTGTACACTTTACCCACAAGATGCAATCAACTTGTACGGAGATGATCACAACAAAACCTTTCAGAAACTCCATCTCAAGCATTGATACTCCCAGTGTGCTTTACGCTATACCAACCCTTACATAGCGCTTTGTCATAACACACACTGTTGGACAGGGATACGGTAAACCGCCCCGTGATGTGCACCCAACCACAGCGGTAACATACCTCCACCCATCACTGAGTACCTAACCTACAACCTGAGTAATCAATGTCAAGACTCCGTAACCTACTAAGTTCGGCCCGTCCCATCAGGCATGTGGTTGTACGAGAGGGTTAGTTCAATGGCGCACAAAGTTAAGTCCTTAATTGACCAAAGCAATACTTCCAATTTCTAACTATGCCACGGAGATTAAAATTCCCATTCACAGAGTCCACCAATTCACCCAGTATCCACCACTTGCCTCAGTCTAAATCTTTTCTCACCCAGTTGGTTAAGTGCAACATATGCCATCAACGAGTAATAGCACATAGTACACACAGTTTTTATCACATAGTTCCATAATCACTTACTCAGATTTATATTTGTAACTTATATGAGATGATGATTCGTAGCATGGCTAAGCAGTCTAATCGTATCTAACCATCCCACGTTGGTGCTATGATAATACCAACTAAATAAACCAATCTAGAGTGATAAAAGATTAAGACATAACGATTAAACAAGGTGGATATAACAAATTGGATTAATAACTAAACCCAAAAGCATTTAAATAAATACTTAAAGTAAATGCAATAATTTGAATCAAAGTAATTTTAGAAAACTGGGATTCAACATGATCAAAGGTATAACTTGCCTTGAAATAGGTCTAGGTACTGATCTTGCTCTTGAGGTGCTCCTTCTTCTTCAAATCTTTCCGAGGTATCAACGTCTACTCGCAAACGAAACAAACAAACAAAGTAAATAAAAACCAGAGGCAAAAAAAAATCCAAAAATTAAATAAAAATCTCAGATAAATAGATCTTGAATTTAGAAATTTGAATGGGCTCAATCGGAGTTCAGATGCAAAAGATATGGACTTTGAAAGTTTGAATCTAGAAGAAACCCTAATTTCAGAATAACCGAATTATTCTTTAAAAGAAAAACTGGATATATGACATCATCAAAGGAAATATCAGCTGAAAATAAATAAAAGAATTATATTTGAAAGTGGGGCCCACTGTCATAGGGACAGTGCACCATGGACCGGGTTCACCGAGGGTTTGGGATCTGGTTTAGGGTGAGGTGGCGCAACCGCGCACGTGGCGGCTGAGTCAGCGCACACGTGGGCTGATACGCATGCACGATTGCTGAGATGGCTGTTGACATGGACGCACACGTCGACAACCGACGGTGAAGTCCTCGGATCCGCTTGACAACGGCGAATGACGGTGCTCCGACGAGGATGGATGGTACCAGCGTGAAGCTCAGACTATTGCGCACCTATTGGTGTACCTCCAGATGGTCGGGGATGACTGAGGCAGCTGGCGGCGAGCTCGAAGTGGCAAAGCAGATCTGGTTATTGTCGGACAACCGCTCCGATGAGATTCTGGTGACGGCGAAAGGTCCTAGAGGTAGCTCCGGTGATGCGGAAGTGACGGCGGCAGCGCAATTCGTGAAACAAAGAGCTCCAGCCGAAAACCCTAAATCACGGATTACGGCGGCGCTAGGGCTCGAGAGAAGGAGAGAGTCAGGGCATTGGGTTGCAAGCGACAAAGTGATGCCGAGGGCGCCTTTTATAGGGCTCGAAAGGGGCTAGGGTGGCATGTTGGCGGCGGAGTTCAAAACAAGTCTGAGATGGGTTTGCGAAGGATTCAGAGATAGAAACGAATCCGGGACAATAAAATCCTGATTCGATTACGAAGAGATAAGAGATATGATTTGACGCGGTTTATAGAAGGATTCAGTTGGAGATTACGTATTGCCGGATCGAGCTTTGAAGGAGCCCCAATGGCGGACGCGAGCGGCCGTGCGAGGAAGAAGGCGGGCGCGGAGATGATAACTTGTGGCGGGGCCTACTGGCAAAGATAATCTGAAAAAGCGCCTTGAAGAAGAAGACGACGCGCAAGATTGGGTCATGAGGATTGGGCTAAAAACAAAAGGAATGGGCCACATGGCTTGGAATTCAGCCCAAGAGAAGATTTGGGATTTTAAATAGTTTTTCTATTTTAGAAAATACCAGAAACTCCAAATAGCAAAAGAAAATAGCAAATGAACCTGAAAAAATTCTAGAAAAATCTAGAAAATATATCCAAGCACATCGAATCCAAATAAAATAATTTTGACTATTGTTGATGTTGACTTTAATTATATTAAATTGTTTTGTTACTCAAAGTCCGATATTAATCTTTTGAATTAAATTCAAATAAAACCAAATGGTGAATCTTCTCCCTACTAACTATTCAAAGGATTTTTAAAGCTCAAGAAATTGGGATGTTACAAGTTGGGTGCTTTGTTTTGGTCTAGATGTATTATGGGGGATGCGACACATTCATGTGGAAAGACAATTACAAGAGCCTTTTGAGTGGGATGCATTTGGTGGAACTTGAGAGAAGAGATGAGCCTTTTGATTGTCCTGTGAAGTTGTGCAATGGAAAGGAGGTTGTGTTGCAAGTCGACCACCATGTATTGGAACATTTAGCTGCGATGAAAACCTCATTGGACCAGATCAACGACCAGAGCACCAAGTCAATCAAAAAATCCGCTGCTACAGATGAGAAGTTAAAAATGATTGTTGTTGCATTTTTTTTTCTTGCTGGTAGGAATTTGCATTGGGAAGATTGGGAACTGAGTTTGTAATTTTGTTGTTCAGTAGTCTTATCTACTGTAATATGTAATAGGAATTTGCACTGGTAATATTGGCAATTTGAAATGTTATTTGAACTATGTAGTGAAATGTTCCTTCAACTGTGCTGAAATGTTGTCTCAATTGTGCTGATTGTTGTTTGATTGAAATATGAGCATCCGAAATCTGGTTGTGGTCTGATTGAAATTTGGAATGTTGTCTGAAATGTTCATTCTGTATTCTTGATTGCATTTCATTTTGTATTCTTGATTGCATTTCAGTTTGATATTTTGTAATTGCTTTCAGTAAGAGGTGTCCAGATTGCACTCCAGACTGAGATTTCAGTTTGCATTTCAGTTTTCAAAGAGGGAATTGAACAAAGGACATTAGTACTTTGCTTTTTCACAAATCTAGAACCTAGCAACAGACTCATAGTCACAACCAAGGGTAAAAGTCAGAATTTCTGAAATTTTAGCCCAGCTGAGCTGCATTACTGAATTTGGACAAATGTAATGCAGAGTTAGAGGGAATTTGGACTGCATTTCATCTAGATAGCATTTCAGAAGTACATTTCAGAGGGAATTCATGTCGACGTTTGGGACTCTCGTCACAGAACGGACAAACAAGAATATAATAAAGAAAAAAATGGAGATTACTATCTATTCGCCAAGGGACTCAGAATAGTGAATGTGTATTGCAAAGGATATGCTCTGATTACAGGGAAAGTGGCTGTGAATATACATGGATTAGGGCTTGGATGTGAATCTATGTTACAAAGGCACGTAGGCTGGTCTATTTATAGTATTACAAGCATCGACAGTTGGTAGCAATGGTGCCTCTTCGCGCCAATAGTTGCGTCTCTTCATGCCAATCGTCGCGTCCCTTCATGATGACCGTTATTGTTGATATCTCCACGTGTAGCTGTTATAACCACACGTGGGTAATCGCTTCAGACCTCCTCATTTGGGGGGTGGGGGTGGGGGGGTTCCCTAGAGAGGTCCTGGAGGAGGTCCAACTGGGCCTCCGAGAGAATTTTCGGGGATAGACAAAGAAAAGACTTTATAGGCCCACCTTCTGACTGCTTGATTGATCTTGGGCCCAGAAGATTGACTTAGGCCCAGTAAGAATCCAACTTATCTATTCAATAAGCAAATAAGAATATACTCAGATAATTGACTAGTCAACAATCCTCGTCAGCTAGCCCCTCAACTTCAAGTGAAAGTAACTTACTTGATGAGGTTTTTTGACCAGAACTAGACTTGATCAAGAAGATAGTTTTACTTGAGTTGTAAATAACTATTTCGTTTTTAAAAAGCAGGAGCATTAATCATATATATTTATGAAAGCAATTCCTGAAGGGACAAATATGTTTTAATCTCCATATATTTATTAGGAACAGACTCTAACAAAATCTTATCTGTTAGACTTCCATCTGGTTTATTTAATTCCACCGTAAGTTACTAGCTTATAAATAACCTCCAGAAAGGCAAGAAGAAGAAACATCCCTTTAGAAACTCTCTATCTTTTCCTGTCTCTGTTTCATCGTAGACCACTTATTCTCAAATTCTTTTAGTTTGAGTAGATGGTACATATTTTATAGAATAAATTTGACTTTTTTAAAAACCTTGAGTTATAATCTCTGGATTTTATGCATCCAAGGTTTTCAAGAAGTCAATTCATTATATGAAATCTTCAAGAAGTTGATGAAAGGAAAATCCTGATGGTCAGGTGATCCTCTCTTGATACATATATCAAGGTAACTTCTATGTCAATGGATATGAGATGAGGATAACTTTAGAAAAAAGAAAACAACTTTCCAACTACTTTTCCTTACACATCTCTGACGTGCGAAACAACTTCCTTGACCGAACGTGACATGTCGTGTCACCGCCAATCGAGGCGCAGCTGTTACATCCTTGAAGTAGTGGGTTTTAAATGCACTAAGGGTATATATATGGATTTTTACCTCTCCTTGGGCACATTTTTCACCCTAGTTGCTTTTCACTTTTCTTCTCACCGAGTACCTTTCGTCCTCCACGAACCTTCGAAAAGAAGGATCCTATAGTCCGCCATTGAACCAAGACAATGGCAGGATAGAAACCATCAATGCTGACAACAGAAGAATTCCAAGGACTGGAACAAGACGAACATCTACCGAAGAAGGCTCTCATCGAGTGGCGTGCGTAGGGGAGAGAGATTGAACCGAACCCTCTGGCCGATTTCACGGTACTTTTCGTGCCTTACCTCCGGGTAGGCCTTTGCTTGCTAGAGAGTGATTTTTTGATTGAGGTTCTCAACCATTATGGAATCGAGTTGGTTCACCTTGTACCGAATTCAGTTCTAGTACTTAGTATTTTTGCCCACATGTTTGAGGCGGTTTTAGGGATAGCCCCTAGTTTGCGTTTGTTTAAGTTTTACTACCAGATCATCCGCAACAAGAAAAGTGCTGGTGCTTTGGGTTCTTTTTATTTTAAATTTCAAGATGCCAGTAGGAGGGTGTTCCCCTTCTTGGCTACCAAAGATGCCAACCAGTCATAGAGCAAGGAATAGTTTTATTCCGAAGTTCTAAAAGAAAGTAGAATTACTTATAATCGCCATGCACCACCGAAGTGGTCCACCAAGAACCGAGCTGCTGATAAGGACATTAAGCTCTCAGAGGATGAAAAGACAGTGGTTCTGGTGATCAGCAACCTTGTAGAAGGAGGTCTAACTGGACGAAAGATCGTTCACGACTTCCTCAAGAACAAGATCTTCCCTCTTCAGAAGAAGGAAATATTATCTTGCAATTGTGATGTCCCTGAAAATGGTAATATTTTACTCATCTTTTTACTTGAACTGAATTTCATAGTTAAAGTAAAGTAACTCTTTATTGTATTGCCGCTCTTTCAAATGATGAGGTCCTAGCTAGGACCTCGGTCCTGTTAAACGACTGGGTTCTAGAAAAAGAACCAATCAGTACAGAAGAGCAGCCCCCAAGCTTGATTGGGGCAACTTTATCACTGAGGAAGGATCGCATAGTGGTAAGTATTCATAAAAATTAACTAGACATAAGAAGTGAATTTACTAATATCTGATTTTTATGTTTTCGGACAGACGACATCAAAGAAACGTCATGTCTCATATGTCGGTGCGAGCTCTTCTCCTTCTTTGGCAAAGAGTGTAAGGATTACCTCTAGACCTCCTGTTGCGTCAAAGAAGACAAAACCCACACCTACTTCAACTATTGCTTCTCCAAGACCTCTTGCTTCAATTCCCGCTCCTCCAAGATTTTCCACCCGAGAGGTATCAAAAACAAAGACTAAGACTTCCATTTCACAATATGTCTCTAACCCCTAGCCAATGTCTTCTATATCAACTTTCTTGCCCAGGGTGGTCCAAGGTGAAGGATCATCAGAAGAATCAGAAGAGGAGGTCCCTCTTCAGAGGGTTCCAAGGCCAAGGACCTCCCTGGCCTTAGTTCCCTCCTCGTTAGAGCAAAAGAGAGGACCCACTTTTACTGTTAATGAGGACTTTATGTCGCTCTTTAACAAAAGCAACTTTGAGATCGAGTAAGTTCTTCGATTATACCTTGATAATTTTGGTTTTTTTAAAATTATTAACCTTCTCTTTCCTCTTTAGCTTCGATTTGCCATCAGACCCGGAAAGGGGTCATCTGATTGCTTAGGAACAATATTCGCCTCCAACTATATTGGCGACAGAGGAATCCCCGGCAGAAGGAATTATGCTAATGGAAGGACCACCTAGGGCCACTGAGGAAGTGGTCTAAGACACCCAGGTGACTACTACTGGGACGTCCCAAGGTGAACCGTTGGAGATGGAGGTCCAGGCGGAGAGGTCTTCCCAAGAAGATCGAGTGGAAGATGTGGTTCACGAGACCAACGGATAAAAATCTTTCTTTGAATTTATCAGTATAAATTTGACTCGTAGAATGTCTTAGGAGCCGTAGAGTATCAGTACTGATCCAACCAGAGGAGTTTTTCGTCTGGTTCAACTGGATTAGCCTGAGGATGAGATTCCTCTAGAATGTTCACCTCCTAGAATCGAGAAGAAAGACCTCCAGAACCTCATGACATCTGTCAAAAGTTGCTGGAGAGTCAATATTGACATGGTGGAGGAGATCAAGACTTTTGCAAAGGAAAAAGAGAAGTAAGTACAAGAAGTTATTATTTAATCGTAAGATTCTAATTTAAATAAATAACTTATGCCTTTGTTTACTTCATAGAGAGTGTTTACTGGCGAAAGCCGAACAAGAAAATATCGAGTCTACATATCAAGCTCTCATATTAAAATTATCTGAGGTTGATAAGACAATGGTTGTCCCGATTTTTCGATAGGATGATAACTTCGATTTGGAGGAGAATGACTTTGACGATGCAGGCTTCTAATCGGTCACGATCAGAACACCAAGCAATCGCTAAACCACACTCTGAGTCATTATCAATCGTGCCAAGAACGCAGTTGACGTGACCACGAAGGTCTATTCCTGCATGCAATCGAAGAACACGCAAGAACAAGATAATAAGTAATCTTAAATTGCAAATAGGATTGAAATATTTGATAAAGTTGGAATTTTGAAGCGGTATTATGGTTGGTCTAGTCGACACAAGCCAATACATGAAGTTGCAATGAAGCTAACTTTTAACTAAACAAAATCTAAGGAAAACTAGAGGGGTGCGGCCTCCTTAAATAGAGGAGGGGAAGCCACACATAGGTAATAAAATAGGGGTGGTACTATTTATGGTACTGTACATGTGTGAATAGTGCTCATGAACAGTACGGGCCGCTTAGGATGGTGCCTCCCCTTGGGCCAAAGCATTACAAGGCCCAATTTGGCCCAAACAGGTGACACAACACCTTCTTTTAATGATTACAGTGCACTCGTAATGAATTTGAAGGTGATACTAGATCCATTGGAAAGATCTCAGAATAAGCTTTGCAACAAGACCAAGAACACCCGAATCGGACTCCGTTTGCAAAAGTTATGGCCTTTTTACTATGGGCCTGTTGGGTTGTCCCAGTACCAGATTGTTTTCACGATTCCGACGTGCACATAAGAAATTTGGAGGTGGAGCTAAATCCATTGGAAAGATGACGAGATAAGCTTTCCATCAAGTACTCATGGACCTCCAGCAAACTCCGTATGTGAAAGTTATGCACGTTTGAAGTCGGTGCTGTCTCTAGAGGCCGAATTGGATTCCAAAACGTGTCAAGCTCGAACTCTTGCTTAGCTTGGACAAAAAGTGATGTGATGCTGCACAAATATACATTTTCATTATTAGGTAGCATAATATAGTTCATATAATATAAATGCACTCCTAAAAACGAGTTCACCTGATAATTTAAGTGAAGCATACGGGCTGTTGTTATTGGAATAGCAAGCATAGCAAATATGATTGTATCTATAGGGGTCATGTCCTCATCATCCTCCCCTTCTTGAAAACAAAGCCGTCCTCAGCTTTTGATAAGCTGAAAATAGGGTAACAAAGAAGCCAAGGTGTATGCATGGTATATGTATATGTCATCCGTTTTAACGGTTCTTCGTTGTTGCACAATTAATGTTATAAAATAGCAACGATCATAAAAGCTCATCGTATTATTAGCCCAATAATAATCATATATGTTAATGAGCAAAACAAAATTTCTCACATAGCAATTGTTGCAATTAGTTTTGCAAATATAAGTGAAGCATTGATGAAATTCAAATATCTGAAGTTGTAAACTTGCGGTGGTAGCACATATGGACAAATCTACAACCTTTGGAATCAAACAAAGTTCATCTATATAATCAGATTTCAATTGAGTGTTTGCAAATTCATCTAGCAAGGATGAAAAGATTTGTAAGTTCTTCCATACTTCAATATCAATATTCAGATTGTCAATACTAGATGGTGCAATAAGGGATGAACACATAGGCATTGGATGAGCACTAAATTTTATTTTCCTCTCATATTGAACAAGACTCAGCACACAAGAATTGTTATCCAAAACAGCAAGCTTCAATTCATCCACATGATCACAAGTTATGCATATTCGATATACAAGAAATTGATTGTCTACACTATAATCTCCAATCAAATTAAACTTATACCCAGAGGTGTAGGCACTAGACAAGAATTTTGAACATGCAATTTCAGAAACTTTGTCCATAGCATGTGACAATTTCATAGGTGAATTCAACATAATGTAACATAAAGAATCAGCAGAAGAAATTCTAGTCAAAACTTCTTTATGTCTAACAAATTCCACATGATCATTAGATGCGATTAACTCATCACAGGAAACACTCAAAACAGCAGGCAATTCAATTATTTTATCACATGGTGCACTCAAGTCAATGCAGTCTGAATTCTCTACTTGAAACATGTGCATATCAGAATTCTTTTTCACTAATTTTTTCTCTAAAATAGCATGAATAGTGGACAATTGTAGTTCGTCACGAACATACTCACCTTGAGTGATGATAGCACAATGATCTTTACCTTTTGGCTCTCCTCAGATGATGTAGGTGCATCTATCTCCTCATCTTCCTTCTCAGCCAATGGAGTCGGTGTCTCAATCATCTCATTCTCCTCTTTGGTATGGTTCTCAACTTCCTGCAAGTTGTTAGTCGCAGAAAAAAGACACAAACACATGTTTGTTCTCGTGTTTCCTATCATCAAGCATTCTCAATTTCTCCTCAATCTGACTTTCAACCTTACAGGCAAGTATAAACAAGTGAGGGAGAGAACCATATTCTTTGTGAACAAGAAGGTCCTGAATTGGTTGATTAAGCCCACTTAAGAATCTATTCATTATAGCTTCAGCATGTTCCTCTAAGCCACAACGCAACAAACGAGTTTTCAATTCATGATAGTATTCCCTTACAGTTCTACTACCTTGTTTGAAATATTGTAATCTAGCTAACAAATAATCAGCATGATATTTAGGAACAAATTCACCTCTCAAAGGTTTCTTTAAAGCATGCCACATTTGAGGAACTCTTCCGTGTCTACGTAAGTACTTCCACCAAAGTATGGCATCCTCAACAAAAACACTAGTGGCAGCTCTAATCTTTTGCCTATCAGACCATCCATAATATTCAAATTCTTTGTCTAAAGCTACCTCCTAGTCAACATAGGCATCAGGATCAAATTTACCAGAAGTGGCAAAGGATGGCACAGTGAGTTTAGTTTTACCAGAAGTACTGTCACGATCATATACCTCCCGTGGTGGATGATCTTGTCTCAAGCGTGCATTTTCCTCGCAGACTTTCTTGTGCTCCTGTTCAATGGCTCGAAGAAGACGTGGATCTAGCTAGAAATCATCTCGTGAACCTGCCATAGTTAGTAGAAAATAAGGAAACAAATCACAAGTATATGTTCCTATCAACTACTAGGATGTGGAGTTTATCAAGTCACACACGCTCAAGCTCTTACCAAGCTCTTGCAAGTTCTTACCAATGCAAATAAGTGGTGCAACCGGTGGCTGGTTCGTGATAAACTTGACTCAAGTGATGAGTAGAGCGATTACAAGGGCCGGTTCGATGTGATTTGCTCAGTTAGTAGAAAGTGGAGCTTGGACAGGCTTAATATCAGGTAGCAAAGGGAAAAATCAGTTAATTTCAGAAATTGCACATAATTGAATTATAGTTCGTTTCTAGCACTTAGCCTATGTTGCTGATCAACCAAGGATGGATGAAGGCTAAAACAAGTGTATAACAATGTATATGAGTGGTAGACACAGGATAATTCAATAGAT
Organism: Phyllostachys edulis; assembly: GCA_036346405.1. Classification (NCBI taxonomy): domain Eukaryota; kingdom Viridiplantae; phylum Streptophyta; class Magnoliopsida; order Poales; family Poaceae; genus Phyllostachys; species Phyllostachys edulis. Next base: position 64,796,723 of record CM070561.1, on the reverse strand, counting down.
TCCGATGTGCACATAAGAAATTTGGAGGTGGAGCTAAATCCGTGGGAAAGATGACGAGATAAGCTTTCCATCAAGTACTTGTGGACCTCCAGCGGACTCCGTATGTGAAAGTTATGCATGTTTGAAGTCGATGCTGTCTCCGGAGGCCGAATTGGATTACAAAATGTGTCAAGCTCCAACTATTGCTTAGCTTGGACAAAACTGATGTGATGCTGTACAAATATACATTTTCATTATTAGGTAGCATCATATAGTTCATATAATATAAATGCACTCCTAAAAATGAGTTCACCTGATAATTTAAGTGAAGCATACGGGCTCTTGTAATTGGAATAGCAAGCATAGCAAATATGATTGTATCCATAGGGGTCATGTCCTCATCAGAGGTAGAAAAAAGAACTGAGGAGAGTGCGGTGGTCATGGCAGAAAAAACCGAAGAGATCCGCCTCTTCACTCAGAAAAATGAGAAGTTGCGAGAGATCCTGATCAGACAATCCAAAGAAAATCATGATCTCTTTGAACAAAACAAAATGCTCCTTAAGGAGAAAGAAGGTAAAAGAACCTTTCTTTGTTTCTTATAGAGCATTTGACCTATTATATGCAATACATGAGTTTTATTCTCTTTTTCTGTTCTTTCTCAGAACTAGAAAAGGCAAAAGAGGATCTTCAGAAGACCTCTTCTAATAAAGACCTTCAGATTCAAGACTTAAAAGAAGTAGAAAAATGGAGTCGTATTGCCGTACAAGGGCTTGAAAAGAAGGTAGAAACCTTAATAAAGGCTGGCAAGAAAATTACCACAGTTACTGGAAACAGTTTTTCTCAGATTTCAGCCTCTCTACGAGAGATCGCAGAACATCTAAAGGCTCTGGTAATTCCTCTTGCGACCAAGATGACCTTGGATGATCTTAGAAACGATATCTATACTCAAATTAAACATATTCAAAAACACATACCTGCTATGAAGAATACCATTTATCAATCTTTGATGAAGGCAATGAGTCAAGCTTTAAACCGAGTTTTATTAAAGATTGATCTCCTTTATGGGGATTCTATCGACCTCCAGAGGCTTTTCCCTGCACCCAAGTTTAAGACAAAAGAAGCAGGTATTGCTACTCAAGCCAAGGTCACACAAGTGGTGGCAGAGATCATAAGGAACATAGAAGCTAGTACTCCTGCCCTTCCCTCAAGTACTCCTAGCTTAAGTGCTAAAAAATGACATTGTAATGATACAGATGTTTTGTTTTAAATTATATGAGATAATAAAAAGATTTTGTGTATGATAATTGTGATTTATGTATTGAAGATTGACTGACTTTGTCTTGCAAATTATTTTTTTTGCAATTTGAAAGTCGTATATTTTATTACATGTAGCCCCCCGCCTGGAACACTTTGTCTGGCAATGGGAGAAGTGTTTTGGTCTACCAATTGTGCTAAAATCAGTATATCTATTACAATACAAATGATCAAAACCAGTGTGTATTCAGGAATATGAAGTCAAGCTGTTGAGCTCTTATGCAATGAGAATTGGCTTACAGAAGAGGTCTCAAACAGTTGTCATTTCCTAAATGTATACCGATGGTCATCTGATAAGTAAAGACACTATGATCCATAAGCGAAATTGATTAACCGTAGGCACTTAGAAAATAGTGATCATGCATGAAAAATGATACAAAAAAAAAGTATGCTGAAAAGATTCAATATATTCATGATAGTAACAACTGAACTTATATAAAATGGAAAAAAAGATACTCATACATAGAATTTTTGAAGATGTTCAATGTTCCATGTGTTAGATAAAACACGACTATCCTCCATAGCTAATCTAACTGATCCTGGCCTAGTGACAGAGACTACAGTATATGGACCCTCCCCATCTGGAGGACAACTTATTCAAGTTGGCTTGGTTCTGGATGCGTCTTAGGACCAAGTCTCCCACATGAAGTGTTCTTGGACGAACCCTTCTATTAAAGTAGCATCTCAGCCCTTGCAGATAGATAGCCGATTTCAATAGTGCACAATAGATAGTCGATTTCAATAGTGCACGATCACGTCTTTCTTCTAGCATATTGACATCATCTTCATGTAAATCTCCCTGATTTGTTTGATCTAGGAGGCCTATACGTGTGGAACCTAGCTAAATCTCACTAGGTAGCACTGCTTCTATACCGTAGACTAGTGCGAATGATGTTTCACCAGTTGCTCTACTGGTCGTAGTACGCAATGCCCATAAAACAGAAAAGAGTTCTTCCATCCAATTTTTTGAGCATGCCTCAAGGCAATTAAAAACTCTCTTTTTAATACCTTGCATAATATGACAATTGGCCCTTTCTACTACTCCATTGTTCTGTGAATATGCCACGGAAACAAAGCAGATTTTAGTGCCAATTTCATCGCAATAATCCTGAAACACATCACTAATAAATTGGCTCTCATTGTCTATGATAAGACGACTGGGTATTCCAAATTATGTAACAATGTTTTGCACAAGAAATTTCTTTGCTGCTGCAGCCGTTATACGAATGACTGGCTCAGCTTGTATCTACTTAGTGAATGTATCGATGGCCACAAACAAGAACTTATACCCATTGGGTGCTTGCAGTAGTGGTCCAACTATAACAATGCTCCAAGTCGAAAAAGGCCATGACAAGGGAATGGTCTGTAATTGATAAGATGGTTGGTGCACTTGTCTGGCATGGAATTGACATTGCTCACAGGTCTTAACAAGGTGCATGGCATCTTGTAGAGCGGTGGGTCAGTAATAACCTTGCCGAAAAGCTTTACCAACTATTATTCTATAGGATGTATTTGTACCACACAAGCCCCCATGGATTTCTTTTAGTAATTTTATCCCGGAGTCTTGGGATATACAGCGCATAAGAACACCATATGCTCCCTTCCTGTACAACGATACTTCGACCAGCTTGTACATGCATGCTCTTCGAATTAACCTATCCTTTTGATGAGGATCATCGGGCAATGTCCCTGATGCGAGATAAGTGGTCAATGGTTTTATCCACTCCGCATCTTGCTTGATGATCCCGATCTTTGAGGTGGTCGAACCCATCTCTATTGAAGGTTTTGTAAGGTATTCGAGAAAAACACCTATTGGAATAGGCGTTCGTGAGGAACCCAATTTCGATAACTGGTCCGCTAAGGAGTTTTCCTTGCACGGTATATGTTGGACTTCGAAGTCCTTGAAGTGTTTTTCCAACTTCCTCACTTCACCCAGGTACTGAGCCATTATCTTATCGGAACAACTGTATTCCTTTGATACCTGGTTTACGACTAATTACAAATCTCCCTTCGCTAAAAGCCGACGGACGCCGAGGGATTTGGCTGTTCGAAGCTCGGCTAGAAGTCCTTCATACTCTGCCACATTGTTAGTGGCAGGGAACAGAAACTGTATGATATATTGGAGTTGATTACCCTGTGGTGTTATCAACAAAACCCCAGCCCCCAAGTCTTTAAGCTCGCGGGAGCCATCAAAGTACAATGTCCAATGATCATCAGGCCTTGGACTTTCTTGAGGTTGATCCTCGGTGTTCGTCCATTTAGCCACAAAGTTAGCCAGGACTTGGCTCTTTATGGCTGTTTGGGCAGTAAAATGAAGATCGAATTCTCCAAGTTCTATTGCCCATTTGGCTATGCGACCTATTACTTCTTGGTTATGGAGTATATTTCCAAGAGGAAAAGACGAAGGTACTGTTATTTTGTGAGATTGAAAATAATGCCTCAGTTTTCTGGAAGTCATTAGATGAGCATAAATTAGTTTTTAGACCTCAAGGTATCTCTCCTTCGGTCCGTGTAAGACCTCACTTACATAGTAGATGGTTCATTGGGACCCTCCTCATTCTGCAATGAGTACTGCGCTGACCACATTTGGCGTTGCTGCCAAGTAAACTAGTAAAGGTTCACCTTCTAAAGGTGAAACCAAAACCGGATGATTTGAGAGATAAGCCTTTAAGCCTTCGAAGGCTTTATCGGCTTCTTTGGACCATTGAAACCCGTTATTACTTTTGCGGATCACCTTAAAGAAAGGTAAACCATGTTCTCCTGATCGAGAAATGAAACGACTAAGAGCCGCCATTCGACCAGTTAAGGCTTGGACATCCTTCACTATGGAAGGTGGTCGTAATTGTTCGATGGCTTGAATTTTCTCGGGATTGACTTCAATCCCACGAGAACAAACAAGGAAACCAAGCAATTTACTAGAACAAACCCCGAAAGTGCACCTTTCGGGATTAAGCTTTATTCCATGTTTATTTGCATTTTCGAAGGTCTCTGCGAGATTCTTCAAATAGTCATTCTTAGTACTACTTTTTACAATGAGGTCATCTATGTAGGCCTCTAAATTACGCCTACCGATTGCTAAAGGTTTTTCAGATCAAACGCCGTATGCATGGTCCCTAACGTTTTTAACCCGAACGACATCTTGACGTAGCAATAGACATCGAAGGGAGTGATGAAGGTAGTATTTTCTTCATCTTCTTTCGCCATGCTGATCTGATGGTATCCGGAATAAGCATCAAGAAAACTCATCAGTTCGCAACCCGCAGTAGAATCAACTAATTGATCAATGTGAGGTAAAGGGAAGTCATCCTTTGGGCAAGCAATATTTAAACTGGTAAAATCTACGCATATGCGCCACTTACCGTTAGATTTCTTGACTAGGACCGGATTTGCAAGCCATTCGGGGTGATCAACCTCCCGAATGAATCCAGCTTCAAGGAGCTTATCGAGCTCTGCTCTGATAGCTTCTTGATGATCCAAGGCGAAACGTCTCAGTCTTTGCTTGACTGGTTTTTTCTCAGGCTGAATGGCTAGCCGGTGCTCGATCACCTCCCTTGGGACCCTAGGCATATCATATGGCTTCCACGCAAAGACATCTGAGTTGGCTCGAAGGAAGGTGAGGAGTTTGTCTTCCTATTTCTCGCTCAATCCTGCGCCAATCTAGACTGCCTTGGACTGGTCATCGGGGTTGAGTGGTACAACTTTTACCTCCTCATTGGGCTGAGGAGCGACCTTGATCTTCGTGGACTTCTCTACTTTATCCTCCAAAGTAAGATCTTTTAGAGACAACTGATCGACAAGTTCTAATGACTTACGATCACATGAAAGCATGATTGCCTGGTCACCTTGCACCACAATCACGCCTTTTGGACTAGGGATCTTGATCTTCTGGTAGGCGTGGTGTGTAGCTGCCATGAACATTGTCAGAGAAGGTCTCCCCAAAATAGCATTATAGGCAGACTCAAAATCAACTACTTCGAAAGTAATTAATTCAGTTCGAAAATTAGTAGCCGTACCGAAGGTTACTAGTAAAACTACTTGCCCTATTGGTGTAACCGACATACTAGGCACTATCCCATAGAAGGGGTTTGTCATCGGTTTAATTTTAGAGCAAGGAATCTGCATCTCATCTAAAGTGTTTATGAATAACAAATCTAAAGAACTACCGCTATCTACTAATACTCTCCCTACTTTGCAATTACTTATCGTAGGGGAAACTATTAGTGGTAATTTACGAGAAGTAGACATACCTTTTGGGACGTCCTCCTTAGTGAAGGTCAGGGAGGTCTCTGACCATTTGGGGTATTCTGGACGACCAGGTGGGACTTCAACGCTGTTGACGTCCCTCCACGCCGCCTTGTACTGCGGCTTCGAGGCGTAGGTGGCTGAAGTGCTGAACCCCCGTAGATGACATTGACGTGGTGATCCGTTCTTTGGAACGGCATCTCCATGTCCTTGTCATTACCTTGGACCTCTGGTGGTCCACAATCTTTTGGTGGGACAGGCATTGGACCTTTCCCATCGTAGTAATCCTCCATCTGCTTCTGCCAAGTACTAGCCAGGAGGTCATGGCGAGAACTTTATGCAATGGGCACCGGCGCCATTGCTCTGGACGTATTCTGATTAATTGGGCGCTTTGGTCGTTTGAACGGCCTCCTTGCCTCTTTTTGGTCCAAGGACCTTTGTTTTTGTTGTAGGGTGGTCGCTGGTCAATCGCTGCGACCTCCCTGGTGGGCTGCTTGGACCTCCCCTTTTTCTTCCTTTTGGGTTTCCCTCTACTGCTCGTGGAGCTTTCAGACCTCTTGGATTTCTTTTCCTTGACATCTTCGAGGCCTGGCTGAGGAGGGGTGGTCCCTTTGTCCACCATTCGGTTCCACTCCACTGCCTCATTGGCATCGGAGTACCAATCTGCCATGTCGAAAAGTTCCAACACAGACCTGGGCGGGTTGATGTTGAGGTCTTCCATGAACCTTCGATATCGCATCGCCTGTTTAAAAGCTAGAATTACAGAGTCGTCAGAAATATTCGGGATAGTATTACGAACTTCTATAAAACGCTTCACAAATTGTCGTAGATTTTCCTCGGAAGTTTGGCGGAGCCAGTGTAAATTGTCATCCTTTCCCAGTTTTGCATAACAACTTTTAAAGTTATTTTGTAATGCATTACATAGCATTTCCTAGTTATATATGGATCCTTCAGGTTGGTTGAATAACCAGGTCCTGGCGGAACCTTTTAAGACTGTGGGGGATATAATTTGCCATTACCTTATCATCGCCTCTAGTAGCTTGGATGGTGGTAGTGTAAACTTGGAGGAATTCCGATGGGTTTTGTGTTCTGTTGAAAGTCTCCATGCTCCCTGGCTTGAATTTCTCTGGCCAGGTGACGTCCCTCAATCTAGGGGAAAAAGCTTTGCATCCTGCATAAGGTCCAATACATTACCGTGTATTACGACGATTATTATGACGAACAGGAGATCTGGGACGTCTGCTACGTCCCGAAAAATGGGTGTCATGCTCACCTTGGTCTTGAGCATGACGACCGGGTGCATCATAATTCCGACTCTCCCTTTGACGTCCAATTGAGGACCCCTCTAGATGTGAGTCTGTATGGGAAAGCACGGTTGGCGATCGGGCAGAAATGTTCTCTGCTGCATCTTGTAGTTCCTGTGCAATTGCACGCATCACTTGCACTCCTTGCTCCGGAGTTAATCCTTCTGGAGGACGTGCGATGGCGGTCGCTAAATAGTGAACGCGCTTTTCAGGGGAGTCCTCCTGCATGGGGGTTGGTAAGGCATTTGAATCTCTTACCATTGTTACCCGCGGCGATGGCGTACGCATCGCTGGCGGCGGCGCCCTCTCTGAGGAGCCAGAGGCATCTCGGTAGTAGAGGTCACGAACCTGCGAGATGTGCTCTTGTGTGGTGACACATATCTCGGCTTGTCGGGCCTCTTCCTCTCGTTGGAGGCATTCTCGTTCCTCCTGCCCCCCCGCGTTGCCCTGATGTTCCAGGATTATCACTGGGATCGGGTTGATTGTCACCGATGGCGGCGACCTGACGGTCGTCGGAACAGGCGAAAGGGGTGAACATGCCCTTGTCCTCTGAGGAAGAGGACGAGTTGTATTGTAGGGAGAATAGAAGATTCTCCCCAGATGCTCTCTCCAGGCCTTCAGTGTGGAGGCTGCTAGGGAGATCATCATGGTCCGCTGGGCTCCATGGACCTTCCGAATTTCCTCCTCCAAGGGAGATAGTCTCGGGATAGTATTCGTTCACAGTGGAACCTGTGGACGAAGGCACGGCCGGCGTGGAGCCAGCAGAGGCAAGAGGTTCGGTGGGCGACGGCGCCTTAGTAATGGCCCCAAAAGAACCATGGGTGTTACCGGACACGAGGATGAAGTTTTCTTCCACGTCGTCATCGTAATCGGAGATGTCGAGAATGCTCTCTTCTCTCCAAGCATGCAGGTTGTGATTCATTAGCAAAACACAAAACACATTACCAGAATCGAGTAGGCGAAGATGATGACAGCGCTCCCCACGGACGGTGCCAGCTATCGACGTCTGGGACTCTCGTCACAGAACGGACAAACAAGAATATAATAAAGAAAAATGGCGATTACTATCTGTTCACCAAGGGACTCAGAATAGTGAATGTGTATTGCCAAGAATATGCTCTGATTACAGGGAAAGTGGCTGTGAATACACGTGGATTAGGGCTTGGATGTGAATCTATGTTACAAAGGCACGTAGGCCGGTGTATTTATAGTATTACAAGCATCGGCAGTTGGTAGCAATGGTGCCTCTTTGCGCCAATGGTTGCGTCTCTTCATGCCAATCGTCATGTCCCTTCGTGATGACTGTTATTGCTAATATCTCCCCGTGTAGCTATTATAACCACACGTGGGTAACCGCTTCCCAGGACCTCTTCCGCCGGGGGGGGTGGTCCTGGAGAGGTCTCGGAAAGGTCCTGGAGGAGGTCCAATTGGGCCTTCGGGAGAATTTTCGGGGACGGACAAAAAAAAGACTTTATGGGCCCACCTTCCGACTACTTGATTGATCTTGGGCCCAGAAGATTGACTTAGGCCTAGCAAGAATCCAACTTATTTATTTAATAAGCAAATAAGAATATACTCAGATAATTGACTAGTCACCAATCCTCGTCAATTCATACTGCATTTCATCTAGAATTTCAGACAACAATCAGACAACTAAATTTCAGACAGTATTCATAGAACTGAAAGCATATACACAACATATACTCACAAAATCTGAACCTATCTATGCTGAACTTATTTGAAGAAAAATTGAAATAAGTACAGGACATACACAACATTTTAGGATTACAAAGAGGAAAAAGATCTCCTATATCAAATATGAATGGCATGCACTCATACAGTCAGTACATAATTCAGATAGCATTTTAGACCACAATTAGGATAGCATGTACACAACAGACAGTACACACTTCAGATATCATTTACACAGCATTTGAGACAACAAATTCAGATTGCATTTGTACAGGACATACACAACATTTCACACAACAAATTCAGACAACATTTCAGACAATGATTCAGATTTCAATTGAGACAATTTAGAATTCAGAATTCGGGCTGCAATCATACAACATTCAGAATTCGTAGTAGATTACATCAGAATTCATACTGCATTTGATTACAGACTTGCGACTGCATTACTCCTAGATTTCAACAGCAGATTACATCAGAATTCGGATTACAACAGATTATTCCAAGATTACAACTGCAGATTACAACAGATCACTTGACAGCACATTCAGTCATCTGGTTTGCCTGCCCACAGAAAACAAACACAAAATTTGTGTTAGTATGTAATAAGAGGAACCACAAGTGAAGTGAAAGAAATTAAAATGCTACATTACATCATTATTTTGCTTGTTTTCTTAAAGGGCAGTTGCGGCTATCATGGGTGCTGATCTCATTGCAAGTCCTACACATGCGAGCTACCTTTCCCTTCAACTTCTTTGGTTTGCTCTCCCTAGGCCGATTCCTCTTGCATTTGCCTCTAGTGAGATTGTCGGTAGATGGCAATATATCGATGTCATGAGGGATGCCACACCCAAGATATGCTTCAACATCCTCCACTCTACTTTGTGGTTGGGCAGGAATTTCCTAGTTTATGTCCTGCATAAATTGTTTAAGCTTCCCTCTTGCATTCTACATGTAAGGTAATGAATGTGTAGCTCGATATATCAATTCTTCTAAGTCCTTGCGCATCTCCGAAGCCAACTTTTTAATTTCTTCCTCCGTGGGATCTTTTGGTTTTTCCTCAAGAACATTGCCATTCTCATCGAACACAACTTCCCGCTTGCAATTTGCAGTCCACCTTTTCAAAACATAATGACTTGGAAGCTCTTTCAGCAATGCACCTCATAATACAAGGATAATGTGACGGCAAGGAATTCCATGAGTGCCAAACAACATATAGGAGCACTGGGCAATCATGGTGTTAGTGTCACATGTGACTTTTCTTACCTTCTTGCCATCCTCATTGACCGATGTAAAACATTTGGTTATCCCTCAAATCTGGCCTTGGCAGGTGTCAAAGAGTCAGTAACTACTGGTGTGGATGACGATCCCTGCAGTGGTAATGACGATTTAGCCCTAGAACGATATTAATCATGCAAATTAAAAATTATGTGCATACTCATGCAGAATGGGATGCTAGCCGTCTTTCGAGGGGTTTTACAATCTAATATCGCAACGAGAGAGTGTGCATCGGCCATTTCGGGTTCGGGACTAGGCAAAGCTAGTGGTCGCACGGAGCTGCTCACATCTTCCATTTCGTCCATGCTGCTACACATCAAAACAAAGATAAACAATTCACAATCAGACAACACTTCATATCAATTGTGAACTATCAGACAACACGATCCACAATTAGACAACAGTTCATATCAATTGTTCATATCAGACAACACAATCCACAATAAGACAACAGTTCATAAACACTCCACAACAGTTCATATCAGACAACACAATCCACTATAAGACAACAGTTCATATCAAACAACAATTCATAAACAATCCATGACAGTTCATATGAGAAAACAACTTACATATCAGAGAGCAGGCCAGTGGAGGGGGCGGCGTAGGGGCGACCGAGAGGAGGGGCGAACGGGGCAAAGTCGGCGGCATGCCCATCCGATCCTGCAGGCAAGCGACATGGAACAAGGCCTACGTAGACCAGTCACCAAACGCTTCGGTGCCGAGAGCAAAGAACACGTCGTCTGATGTCGGTTCATCTTCGATCTCTAAATCAACAATATTAGCAAGATTGAGTACTTGTGTACTCAACAAGACTTGTAGTGTACCACAAATTATATTAAATGCAAGGCTATCAAAGAATGAGGCTCTAATCTATAAGTTATTTAGCTCAAAGCTATTTTCATTTTCCATATTCATAAGTAGTACTTTGCAACGGAATTCAAAGAGCAGTTTAAATAAATAAGTACAAGACAATAAGTAGGTTAAGAACTAAACAAATAATATCAACGACGAAGAACAACAATTCACATTCAGCCATAGACATGGCACTGACAGATTCATGTTCATCCATATAAATGACAGTCCTACTATAGACATAGCAATCCAGCCATAGACATGGCGGTCCTGCTATAGACATAGCAATCCAGTCATAGACATGGCAGTTAACTCAACAAATAAAAACCTCATGTCATTACCCCAAGTCTTATGACAAATGATTTTCAAAAATCAAAGCTACAACCATACCAGTCGCACTAAGCATGCTCATGACCGTGAGCACGACTATTTAAATAGATTTTTCACTCTACAGAGGTGTACAACTTTAACCATAGTATGCGGTATTCCAGTTGCCTAGAATATCTCTATATCACTGCTCACTACCGAAGGTAAGCAGCCTAGAGTTCGCGACGCAGCCTTTACATTATCTAGTCCTAACCTTGCACTAGCCCAGCGAATCATTATCCTTATTTACCTGGATAGAAACCCATCGCATGAGGAGCCTCACTCACCTAGAAAGAAACCTGTTGAGTGAGTCCCTCACTTCGCCCGGATAGAAACCCGTCGAAGTGAGGCATCCGTAGTTGTGACGGCATACCTAACCGGTCATGCTCGCACTACTTCTACCTACTAATCATGCAAGGCTATGATTCGATAACTTAGTTAGCTACGGCTACCCCATACTAGCACATACGGTTGTATGATTATGTCTTAGTCTCGAATTTACTAGCTTCAGTCCTTAATCGACCACAGGCGAGAAACTCCACTCTAGCTACTAGTGAGTCACAATCCTCACTTTTTCAGAATACAATACAACTCGCCTGCGTCTAAAGACTAAATTTTTCATTTCATTTTCATATAAAATAACAGAGGTACCTCCCCTAGACATTTTTTAAAATAACCCAAAATTCACAATTAACATATTGTCTTTTTATCAGTTTTTCGGAAAAACTATCGTTCTAGTTGCATTTGTGCGATAATCGCACACAAAAGTTCCCAAATGACATTCTATATTGTCTAACCCATATTCTAATGGCTATAACAGTAAGGGATCAATATTACAGGGAGATATATGCAACAATTAGGATTACAACGACCAATTTACCAATAATAGCATTTTTCATAAACAACAAATCAATTTCAAGGATTATATCTAACCCAAGGGTATCTATCATGATGAGGATGGCTCTGAAATTTACCCCATTTATTTCTACATGAACTTCAAAACATCCGAGTTGTGTCCTTAGGACGGACCCGGGTGAATGAATTAGCAGGACACTATCTAGCAGTGTAGTTTTCCAGTTGTTGATGCATGGCAAACTTCATAGAGATAAAGGAATGAGCTGATCCAGAATCAAATAATGCCAATGTAGGTACGAAATGTACAAGAATTGTACCCGTCACCACATTAGGCGATGCGTCAGCTTCCTCAGTAGTAGTGTGGTTCAGATGACCACGTCCAAAACCTTGCACCAGCTTGGGTGCTTGCTGCCCTCCTAGACCTCGATTGGGGCCTTAGGGTCACTGCTGGACTCCAATAGGTTGAGGTTGAGGTGCTGAAAAGTTCTTCTTTGGGCACATGTTGGCATAGTGCCCGCGTTCGCCGCCACTGAAGCATGTGACGTCCGCTGCCCGGTTTGGTGTACCGGACGGCTGACCTCCGCAGTTATATTGCTAAACCGCTGCTGGTTGGGGGTGGGGAGCTGGTGCTTGGAACCTCAGAGGTGGTGGTACTGAAGGGTGATCATTTGATGGATGCCAGACATGAGGTCTCGGCGAACCGCTACTTGCTGATTTTTGCGCAAGCCACTTGCGCTTGCGGCTCTCCACGACCGTCCAAGTGCTATCTTTGACCCGGATCACCTTATTGATCAAGTTCTGGAAGTTGGATGTCGTGGGTAGTGAGTGACCACTTTATCTCGTCATTTATGCGCTCCCAGAATAGGGCGGCCTTCCTTGCCTCATTTGGTATCTCGGACGCTGCATAGCGAGCGGGATAGTTGAAGCGGTGTAGGAACTCCATCGCAGTCTGTTTCCCTCGCTGGAGTTCGTAGAACTCCTGCCTCTTGATGTCCATAATGCTTGAAGGGATGTGGGCATAATGGAATGCTTCTTTGAAGGTGGTTTAAGAGATGGTCTGGCCTTTAGGGATGAGGGCCTGATGGTTCTCCCACCAAGTTGCTGCTTCTCCTTGTAGCTGATAGGATGCATAGAGAGCCTTCTCCTCATCATTGCACTGGGTAATGATCAGTTTGCTCTTTACTGTTCGGAGTCAATCATTAGCGTCGAGGGGGTTGGCTGCTGATGCAAAGGTCGGCGGCCGAGTGCGCATGAACTCGCCCATCCTAGATGCTGGTTGGTTGATAGCAGCTCTGTTTCCTCAAGCAACTGCGTCGAGAGTAGCGGTGTTCTGAACTAACTGCTAGAGCACTTTGCATGGTGCACATGCCTGTTATTCGATATTACAAAAGCGGGCAAATAAAACATAACAAGTAACATATTACAATAATTTTACAGCGAGATCCCACCTCAATCTACTCCTACAAAATGTCCAAAAGCACTCACTCCAAGTCCTACAGGTGAGCTCTATCTGGTGCAATCTAGACATCCAAGTCACGCGAGGCGGCTCCTGAGGACCTAGGGATAGTGGAGGGTGGAGTGCTCTGGTGCTCGGTATCCTCATGTCCAATGAGGCAGTGGTGGTAGTGCTGCAGCGGCTGCGAAGGATCCACCGCACCGGTGTAGATGACCATCACCCGATGGCGATGTCCGGTCACCGACATGCAAGCATGTCGGGTACAGGACTAGAGGTGGATGATGGGCTGCGGCAACTCCTCAGCTGGTGCTAGTACAGCGTCCTCCCCATATAGTAGATCTCGAGAGAAAAACCCCTGAGCCACCATCCAAGCTATGCTGTCCTCCAAGGTGCAGATCCTCCGGTGAGCCTCCAGGAGCTCGCGAGACATCCGACGGAGGTATCCGTCCAGAGAGACCTCACGAGGCCAGCAAAATGCAGATGAGGAGTAAGGAATTGCCTCCCCTCCACCTAGTAGGTGGCCTCCTCCTAGTCTGCAGCCCTGGTTGGAAAGTGAAAGGACAACTCCCGCAGTGCCGGCAACTCATGCCGCAGACAAATGATGGCGAGATAAGCCGCATCGAGCAAAGACATCCAGACGGTAGAGCCCCTCCCGTAAGAACGAAAGGCTGGGTCACTGAAGTTCCTCCCCTGGATGAGCACCTGAGTGAGGTACTCGATGGACGCTACACTCACGGGTGCACTGTAGAACATGTACTGCAGAGTATGTGGCCACTCGATGTGCTGCAACATCACCCACAGAGTGTGCTGTAGCGTGCCCTCGTCAAAGACACTCGTACGGTACTGAGGCTCCCATTGGCTGGCCATCTACATGTTTTAAGAAAAGGAGAGTTAGTGATCAAGTGACAAGAGATATGGATAAAAAATGACAATAGATGGAAAAGAAATTTCAGCACCACTTTTACCCATTCTCTAATTCATTTAACTAACCCTTAAGGCTTATAATAAGTTATTACTACCCCTTGGTATTTATATAAATAGGCCTTTATAAACTCACTCAATTTAACTCCAAATGAAAGTGGAAGAGGTTTAAAGGATAGTACATTACAAAAATTTCAGCAAACATCAAGTTCTGAAATTTTAAGAAAAGAGGGATCTAGAAAGGTATTCTTAGTACTTCAAAGAAGACTCTTCAAAAGGACTTTGTGTGGGATGTTTTAATAGCATTTTAAAACATTTTGGCTCTTTTTTAAAGTCCGAAAAGTGATTAAATACTTTTATTTTCAGAGAGCATCCCTTCTCTCAATTCTAGAATTATTTTGAACAAGTTGAGAGAAGATGATTACAAATAGACTTTAGATGATAAGAGAATGCTAAGAGGGATAAGATTAGCAAATATTTCTAAAATTTCAGAACCATTCCTATGGTTAGATTGAGTTGCAATTTTAATTCTAAGTCCTAATCTATTAACCATTCTACCTAGGACTTGTCATACAACAAGATGGCTCGATATACCAATATTTATCGGCCCCAGGCGTGGAATACCCGAAGACCCTATGTGTATACCGTGCTAGTCCCAGGATTAGTGGCTAGCACACACATTTACAACCTTTGGCAATCACATGCTAAATTAAGTAAAAGGGTACTTTACTTAAACTATTACAAGAATATTACATCAACGACCAATCGGCCAAATAAAAGCAGTCATCAGAGTAAAATAAATAGCAATGGAAGACATATAGTCGTAGCAAAACTCCAGCGGCATGCCCATCCGATCCCGCAGGCAACCGACAAGGAACAAGGCCTACGAGACGAATCACATCGAACCCTTCTTGCGTTGGAGCAAAGAACACACGTCGTCGACGCTCGGTTCATCTTCGATCTCTGAATCAACAATATTAGCAAGATTGAGTACTTGTGCACTCAGCAAGACTTGTAGTGTATCATAAATTATATTAAATACAAGGCTATCAAAGAACAAGGCTCTGATCTACAAGTTATTTTGCTCAAAGCCATTTTTATTTGCAATATTCATAAGTAGTACTTTGCAACGGAATTTAAAGAGTAGTTTAAATAAATAAGTACAGGACAATAAGTAGGTAAAGAACTAAACAAATAATATTAACGACAAAGACAACAATTCATATTCAGCCATAGACATGGCACTAACAGATTCATGTTCATCCATAGAAATGACAGTCCTACTATAGAAATAGCAATCCAGCCATAGACATGGCAGTCCTGCTATAGACATAACAATCCAGTCATAGACATGGCAATTAACTCAACAAATAAAAACCCCATGTCATTACCCCAAGTCTTGTAACAAATGGTTTTCGAAAATCAAAGCTACAACCATACTAGTCGCACTGATCATGCTCATGACCACGAGCGTGGCTATTTAAATATATTTTTTTGCTCTACAGAGGTGTACAACTTTACCCATAGTACGCGGTATTCTAGTTGCATGGAATATGTCTATATCACTGCTCGCTACCAAAGGTAAGCAACTTAGAGTTCGCGACACAACCTATACATTATCTAGTCCCAACCTTACACTAGCCTAGTGAATCATTATCCTCATTTACCCGGATAGAAACCCGTCGAAGTGAGGCATCCGCAGTTGTGACGACATACCTAACCGGTCATGCTCGTACTACTTCTGCCTACTAATCATGCAAGGCTACGATTCAATAACTTAGTTAGCTACGGCTACCCCATCCCGGCACATACGGTTGTATGATTAGGTCTTAGTACCGGATTTGCTGGCTTTAGTCCTTAATCGACCATGGGCGAGAAACTCCACCCTAGCTACTAGTGAGTCACAATCCTCACTTTTTCAGAATACAATATAACTCGCCTGCGTCTGTGGATATCATGGGGATATGCCCATGATCTTAGGATGATGAAACAATTGGCAATGTGGCTTTTGGTTTGAAGTTTCATGTGTTTTCGACAAAGTTTCAGCTCTGTCAGGTCAGCGGCGGTCTGACCGGCTTTTGTGCTGAATGTTGATGTAAGTGGTGAGTTGTTTATGGATTAGGTCATATCTATATTTGTTAATGCATATGTGTTGCATATTGCATGTTTTGACTAACGTGGGTCAAGTTGTGAAGAACTTGTTCCCGGATTCGTATTTGCTTGTCTATTGCTGTGCAGGTGGTTTGCAGGTCAATGACGGTTAACGGCGAGGAGGATCGGGACTAAGCTTGGAGAGCTGAGGTCCAGAACGATCAAGGATGCCGGGTGAGGTCAGAGGACTCAAGTATGGCGCAGAATGGACAAGGATGACCGAACAGGCGGTTTGGTGCGACTGGTTGGATCAAACGGCGCGGGAGTCGTTGCAAGTGCTCAGTGGTGCCGGTGGGATCCGGACGGGAGAGACTTGACGACATGGAGCCGTTGATCAACCTACACGTGGCGAAGCAGACGATTGCTTCAACTGGATTGGACTCGGTCTTTTGGAAAGGATCGAGAAGGGGTATTTTAGTAATTTCACCAAATACCGCATTGGTGACTTTTTGACTAAGCCGCGGCGCGGGTCGGCGCATGGTGAAGCGGTTTAGATCAATCGATGATGAAGATGGCGCTTTGAGATGCGTGCGTGTGAGTTCCGTTGATGTTGGGCCTTAACGGAAGCCCATTAGGGTAAGTCTTTAGGGTTAGAGGCTGCCCTATAAAAAGTGAGATATGGAATATTCTTTGGCTGCTGCTGTTGGGTTGGCATGCCTGTAGCCGCTGAAAAATTGGGGGCTGCCGCTGGAGATTTGTGGGCTGTCCAGAAAAAAAAGAGAATCGGGGGAGCTTTTGTGGGCGGCCAGTTCTTGGCGAGAAAGAAAAAATGGCGCCCGTAGCAGCTCCCCAACAAATCTGAAGCCGAGTGTGGCGGCAGCGCCGTGTGAACTCAAGAAAAATCTTGATCCGACTTTCTGCTTTGAGTCTGAGCGGCGGCTTCAGTTTGTCCGGTTTTCCTTCTGTATTTTTGCTTTGATCTTGGCGGCGTGTGTTGCTCCCCAAAAATTCTGAGACCGTGGCGGCGTTGTGTCTGTCGGCATCTTGTAGTCTGGTGCAGCGGCCTCTGTGCGCCCATGAGAAAAACCAGATCTGGCAGTGGCTTGTCCAATCTGCTTGTTTGAGGGCTCCTGCACAAAACCGATGGCGGCGGCTTCTAGATTCAACTTGTTTATTTGCTCTTTGATGTGACTAAGCTTGTTCTTGATTGTCGGCTGGTTCTGTGAGGTTTGGGGCGCCTGGAGACCGCCCGGAAAATACAGAAGTCTTCGGCGGCCTGCTCTGGCGTTTTGTTTTTTTAATCGCTTGTCACTGTGGGTGCGGCGGCCAGCAGAGCCCTGTAGATCTTGTCATTTGGCTGTCCGCATAAAACTGGAGAAGTCCTGCAGTCTCTCGACTGAGTGCCCGGAATTTCTGGAGCAGGGTGGCGCGTGTGTTGGCCTGAAGATCGCCCGCAAGAACCGGACCCCGGCGGCTGTTTGCTGTGTATTGTTTTTCAATTCCTTTGGTTCTTGCTGTCAGGTGTTTCAGTTCTATGCACTGATGATGTTGCATTGATCAGTTTTTTGTTCGCTTCTGTTTCAACAGAGTCCTCGGTAGAAAAATCTTTAGCCCCTGGTGGCGGTGGCTTCTCCCAAAAATCTGTGCGGCTCGATCTGTGTTGGTGCGTGTGACGTGTTGATTTCTTGTTTTTATTGCTAGTCGGCTGTTGAAGCACTGCTCTGTAGATAGAAGAAATGGCGGCCAGTGCTGTTTGTTTTGATACGATCTTGGTGATGTGCAGACCGAACAGAGGAGTCCTTAGCGGCTGCTAAATCAAGGCCTTGAGGTTTCTGTGTTGGCTTTTAGTTTTTTTTTTGATTAAATGCTTGAGTTTGTTTACTGCTTTGAGTCTTGTTCCCAGAAAAAGTAGAGCCCACTGCGACAACTTGTAGCTTCTTCAGGGGACAGAGTATTTAAGGGATGCTGCCGATTATGTTGTCTGCATTTGAGTGCCGTCTATTTGTTTCATGCACATGAGTAAAATGCTTTGCTATTTTTGAGTTGATTCATGATCTGGGAGATTGCTTGTTGGCTCAATCCTGTGCTCTAGTAGTGTGTTACAGTTTTAGGATTAATTAATTGCTAGTCTGGTATTTCCTGGAGAAAAACGATCTAGAGTTTTTGTCATCTGTTTATTTCTAACAGCTGCACCTTCTTGCTTGTGTCATGCTCATGAATTGAGAAGCCATCTCAGATTTTATGCATGCGGTTGTGATATGGTTTTAGTCTTTTGTGTCGGGGTTTGATCGGATTCAACACAGGTCATCCGCTGTGCCTGAATACAGATCTTCATAGCTTTTATAGCTATTGGAGTGAAAGTAGTGTTGAGTTCGATCGAGGTGAAAATTAGAGAAAGCGTCTATTCACCCCCCCTCTAGTCGCCTTTCCGGTCCTACAGCGTCTAAAGACTAAAGTTTTCATTTCATTTTCATATAAAATAACAGAGGTACCTCCTCTGGACATTTTTCAAAATAACCCAAAATTCACAATTAACATATTGTCCTTTTATCAGTTTTTCGGAAAATCTATCGTTCTAGTTGCATTTGTGCGATAATCTCACTCAAAAGTTCCCAAACGACATTATATATTGTCTAACCCATATTCTAATAGGTACAATAGTAAGGGATCAATATTACAAGGAGATATGTGTAGTAATTAGGATTACAACTACCAATTTTCCAATAATAGCATTTTTCATACACAACTAATCAATGCTTAATGTCTAATGACCATGATTAGACACTTGATGACGAGCTACAGTTCCCGTCCGGCAATGGTGCACGGTGGTGCTCGCGCCTGTGCATCTCGCTGGCAGTGTGATGCTCTGTGAGGCTGGAGAGTGCCCAAAACATGATCTCCATACTATCGCGCACCTGTCGGCACTGACGGCGTGGCCGAAGGTGGCCTGATGTGGTGATGCGTCGGCGTCAAGTGGAGGAGCAGGTACGGCAAAGAGCAAGAGCTCGAACGAGCAATGCTCTCTACAAACTACTGCGCGCATAAGTATCTACATGCTACTAGGATCATACTGGAAGGACGTGGTGGGTCAAAGATGGCCGAAGGTGAGTCGGCGATGAAGACCAGCGACGGCACAAGAGGCTTCGCATGGAGAAGGCATTCGAGTGATGGAGAGTGAAGTCCAAGGATCGGAGAAGCTCCAGGAGGTCTAGGCGATGCTTCAGGTATGAGGAATCGACTTGAGGTGTAGTAGGGCTTCGACGATGCTTAAGGTAGTGATTCTAGCTGGAGGCGAGGAAGGGTCAATTCGGCCGATCCCGTGAATGAAAGGCCAAATTGAGTGAGGGAAAAGGAGTAAGGTGTTCGGGAACATGATATGACGCAATAGGATTGACACCAAACCCTTCACGCTGTTGGGGACGAAGGTGGTGGTGCACAGCCGAATTAGGGCTCACGCTCTCTGAGCGATTGGGCTCGTTTCAGTGGAGAAGAAGGAGTGAGGAGGTGCGCATGGAGTAGAAAAGAAGATAACGAAGCTCGGGGTGAGCTTTTATAGCCGGACAGGCGGAGATCAACGAGGAAGAGCTCAGGTAGGTTAGCAGAGCTCTCGGAGGCTTTCGGTGACGTACGGGCAAGCACGGGGGTTTGGCCGGGCAGGGATGGGCGTGGAGGTGATCGGCAAAGCGACATGAGCAGTTGGCCGGTGGAAACCGTGGATGCAGCGATGGACTTGTGGTGGTGCGTTGGCGTGTGCGTTGGCACTCAGCGCCGCGAGGTGGAAGAAGATCCCTGTGGGCGGGGCCCACAGGTTAGAGAGAGTGAGGTGAGTTAGGGTTAGGATTTTTCCATTTTTTGGTTGATTTAATTCCTGATTTTATTTACTAAGCAAAATACTTCATAATTTAATGAAAATTTTTGTGTAGGCTTTTGAACTAAGGTAGTTTCTCCTATACTTTTTTTGGAGGTTAATACTTTATGTGAATTTCTTAAAAATTCATGTAAGTTTCTGTTTGTATGTTTTGTAATTATTTTTCTTAATAAGATTTTATATAAAATTTTCGTGAATTGTTCCTGTGATAATATGCCCAAATAATCCTCTTATCAAATATTTTTTCTTTGTTTCATCTATTTCCTTTTTAGCACCTATTTGTTTGTAGTTCATGTTTTGCTTTTAAATTCAAAAACCAAAATCATCATGGTATATTTCATATGCAAATGATCAAAGTAATTTCTCTAGTACATTTATATTACATAATCCCTGAATTTGGATTTTGGGATGTTACAGGCGCGGCGCACAGTGGCGGCGCGACGCAGGACGGCTTGGGGGCTCGGACTCGGGGCAACTCGAGAGGAGGGATGAATGGGGCGAAATTAGTCGGCGGCGCGACAGACGGCAGCGGTGCGACGCAATGGAGAGGAACCCTACAACATGAGCTCTCCTAATGGGGCAAAATCCTGGTGATTCGCTTGTTCGGGCGGGGGAGGGGGGCGTGGAAGAAACAAAAAAGTTGGCATTCGTTCGGGTGAGTGGGGGGATGCAAAATTCGTGGTCGCTCGACCCGCACGCGCGCATGCTCACCCTGGGCCGTCAAATCCGCGATGGGGAGCCTAGATTTCTCTTGTCCATATGTTTACAAATGGACTCATGTCCACTTGATATGCCACCAACAATAATAGGCTGGTTTGCAAATAACGATGAAGATGGGCGACAGACGGGAAAATGAGATGATAGGCCATGGTATGATCTTTTTTGTATGTTAGAATCTGTAGTCACAGCACTAGCAGAGGAAAAAGAGTACTTACCCACACCTACCAGGTCGATGACCTTGTACCACACCGCCGCTCATTTTTAATTGAAAAGAGCTCCTGGTAGGGTCAGATAACTGGTTTTAAATTTTTACCGCGGGAGGGAGGGGGATATAACCGATATGACGGATTATCGAAAAATTTCAAATCAAAATTTAAATTTTGGAAAATCGGTTGAAAATACCGCCCGGAATTTTTGAAAAAAAATTTCGGCAAAAAAATCTTCTATATTTGACAAAATTCATGCAAAACAATTTTTTCAGAACCAGTTCGAAATTTTGAACCCTGGCTCCTGTCTGCCTCTTAGCTAAATAAACGAGTCAGTGCTGTCAAACTATTTATAGTTTTGATAAAAAAAAAAGATATCACAGTGGATCGATGTATTAATTATTAAAATGACATCAGTAAGTTTGCCACTTTCACTTCATAAAATTATTCTTTTATAACCTTTTTGTAATATAAAGTAGTAAAATCTAATGATCAATTAAATTGTATCTGGTTGATTTTTTAAAGTAAAAAATGTCCTTTTTTTTTACAGGAGGCCGTATATATCACTTCCAGAATCGTGTCCCAAAGATATCTGACACATTGGATATATATCGTTGTACTGTCTGGATCGGTGTATGTTGCTAGCTCCTGCAAGCGAATCAAATGGAGAGTGGCTGGGGTCGATCGACTTCCTTGCTAGCAAAAGCATACAGTATATTCAAGAGGTTTCATCAACCAGTACTGAACTCTATCTTGGAAAAAATGTGAAACTGAAAGAAATGGTTTTACCCCTGAATAGAAGCACAAGGCATATATGCAGTCAACCCAATAATTTTATTTCTTCCCTCTTCTATAATTTAACATAAGACGATTTCTCCCTTTACCTAAATTGAATTGGTTTCCTATTATAAAAAAAACGCTGGTATGCATGGATAAGATTTATTATCCACCTTGCGCAAACAACGTATTTAAGAAGAAAGAATTCGAATCCAGGTTGGCAAACCCACCACCTATGGTGCTAACCAAGTGACCTCGAAAGGCTCCTCGGTTTCCCTATTATAATATAGAAGCTGGGGTGGACTTCCTTGCTAGCACAAGCATACAATATATTCAAGAGGTTCCATCAAACAGGACTCAACTCTATCATGGAAAAAAATGTGAAAAATGAAAGAAATGGTTTTACCAGTGAATTGAAGCACAAGGCATATATGCAATCAACCCAATAATTTTCTTTCTCCCCTCTTCTGTAATTTAACATAAGGCAATTGCTCCCTTTACCTAAATTGAACTAGTTTCCTTATTATAAAATATAAAAAAACACTAGTGTGGAGGGATAAGATTTATTATCCATCCCTGCACACACAACATGTTTAAAAAGTGAGGATTCGAATTCAGATTGGCTAGACCATCACCCGTGGTGCTAACCAAATAACATCGGAAGACTCCTCGGTTTCCCTATTATAATACATGAGCTGGGGTCGACTTCCTTGATAGTAAAAGCATACAATATATTCAAAAGGTTCCGTCAACCAGTACTCTAACTCTATCAAGGAAAAATGTGAAACTGAATGAAATGGTTTTATCCCTAAATCGAAGCACACTACATATATGCAGTCAACCCAATAATTTTCTTCCTCCCTCTTCTGTAATTTAACATAAGGCGATTGCTCCCTTTACCTAAATTGAACTGGTTTCCCTATTATATATATAAAAACCGATGGTGTGGAGGGATAAGATTTATTACCCCTACATAACGTATTTAAGAAGGGATAATTTAAATTCAGGTTAACTAGCCTATCACCCATGGTGCTAACCTAGTGACCTTGGAAGGCTCCTCGGTTTCCCTATTAAAATACAGAAGATGGGGCCGATTTCCTTAATAGCAAAAGCCTTCAATATATTCAAGACGTTCCATCAACTAGTACTCTATCATGGAAAAAACGTGAAACCGAAGGAAATGGTTTTACCCCTGAATTGAAGCATAAGGCATATATGCAATCAATCCAATAATTTTCTTTCTCCCCTCTTCCATAGTTTAACATAAGGCGATGGCTCCCTTTGCCTAAATTGAACTGGTTTCTCTATTGTAAAATAAAAAAACGCTGGTGTGGAGGGATAATATTTATTATTCTCCCCACACAATGTATTTAAGAATAAAAAATTCAAATCTATGTCCGCTAGTGGACCACATATGGTACTAACCGAGTTACCTCGGGAGGCTCCTCAGTTTCCCTATTAATACAGAAGCTAGGGTCGACTTCCTTGCTAGCAAAACCGTACAATATGTTCAAGAGGTTCCATCAACCAGTACTCAACTCTATCATAGAAAAAAAAATGCGAAACTGAATGAAATGGTTTTACCCCTGAATTGAAGCACAATGCATATATGCAGTCAACACAATAATTTTCTTTCTCCCCTCTTCTGTAATTTAGCATAAGGCGATTGCTCATGGGTTTCATCATGGCAAGGGTCAAGATGGCTCTAACCAATCATACGTGTATATGTACTTAGATAGTACATATACCTATGGGAGTATTTTAGTACATGTAATTAGGTAGTACGTATACCTAAGGGAGTATTTTAGTACATGTACTTAAGTAGTATGTATATCTTGGAAGTATGTTAGTACATGTAATTGGGGAGTATATACACCTATGATAGTATATTAGTACATCTGTACATGGATTTGGGAAGGGAGTATTTCACGTATGAATGTACTTTATGGAGTATGTTGATTGGTACATGCGTGCCATGGTATGGCAAGAATAAAAAAAGGCAAGCTCAATCACCATATGTGCATACGTGTATATGGGTTTCATCTGTACATGGTATGGCAAGAATAAAAAAGGCAAGCTCAATCACCGTATGGCAAGACTGATGCATGGAACGGGGCGGCAAACAGGAAAGATTCAATCACCAAAATCCCGAAAAAAAAAATAAAAAGGCAAGATCTCGGTCGGTTGAGGAATTTGTTAGCCAAAAAAAAAACTCCTAGAAAGTTAGCTAGGATTAAACTTCAGATAGGTATTGGTTCGAGTCTCTCTCCTATCCATTATTTTTAGGCCCGTTAGCCTCAGAAAGGCGCACGGATCTTATCGAGGATTAAAGGGTGGATAGAGAGGGAGTAACTACACCCGAGAGTAGATAGTATTTTCCCTATATATAACCGCTGGGGGTGGAGGGATAAGATTTATTACCCCTCACACACAATGTATTTAAGAAGGAGGATTCAAATCTAGATTAGCTAGTTCATCATGTGGTACTAACCAAGTGACCTCCGAAGACTCCTTGGTTTCCCTATTATAATACAGAAGTTGGGGTCGACTTTCTTGCTAGCAAAAGCGTACAATATATTCAAGAGGTTCTATCGACCAGTACTCAACTCTATCATGGAAAAAATGTGAAACCGAAGGAATTGGTTTTACCCCTGAATTGAAGCACAGGGCATATATGCAATCAACCCAATAATTTTCTTTCTCCCCTCTTCTGTAATTTAACATAAGGCGATTGCTCCCTTTACTTGAATTGAACTGGTTTCCCTGTTGTAAAATAAAAAAGCGCAGGTGTGGAGTGATAATATTTATTATTCCCCCACACAATGTATTTAAAAAAGGAGGATTCAAATCTGGATTGGTTAGCCCACCTCCGCCATTCCGCGTCACGCCCGACGCCCCACTACTGGCTTTGGCCCCTCGGGCGATCAAGAACGGCGCTGCTGCCACCGCCTCGCCACCGCGCCGTCCGATAGCCCGGCCAGCATGCCACCTCCACGTCGCGCCGTCTCCTCCGCTACCGCTTCTAACGGTGTGTGCCGTGTCGTGTCGGCATGGCCTGACGGCGACACGGCAGGCCAATATGCCGTACTAAGCCTCGCCGGTGACTCTCTGTGCTAGCACGACATGGCGTGGCCAGCTCATCGTGCCGTACTGGCACGGTCCGACTCCCACCTCTACCTACACATACACAGAAGGTGTGATGCTAACAGAAAAGTTAAAATGCAGACTTGAATGGTCTCTCCTGAATCGAAAGTAGCCTGCATGAAACAAGGTATGTGTGTCAGTGTGTGGATGTCAAAATGGAAAACAGCGAGAGACAATGTTTTGGTATGCGCAACCTCTCTCGCAGAAAGGCACGTGCGACAACAGCTGGTGCACGGTCAGCTCTGTTCTTCCTGCGACGGCTCTTACACTGCCGTAGCCTGCTTGCCAAAATGTAAGACAGTAGTAGTTACTACATACATAGATACTGATATTTCTGAAACTTTACCAACCGTCCACATGTGTAGTGGCTGATCCAGGATTAGTAGACGGTAGATCAATAGTAATATCCTAAGTAGTTCCAATACGCGATACATGTACAGTGATACAAATATGTCGATGCGGTGATACAAATATGTCGATGCGGTGATACAAATTCGTCAATACGGTGATACGATGTTTCTTAAATATAAGGCTATGTTGGTTCAGCGAGTATATATGTATTTAAAAATAGACGAACCAACTGTCATTACGAGCACTTAAGCGTCAAACTAGGATAACCAAAACTACAATGTCATTCTCCTTTATGTAAACAAGAGATAAATTTGCCACAATCAAACTAGCTTAACCAAAACCAATATAGGGTATGATGATAATCGGCAAGCAACTTGAATTTGTATAGGACTGGAGCAATGACACACTCTCCCTGTAAAGAAATGGTCCTTAATTGGGTGAAAAGCATCTAGGCCCCTAAAAAATTGTTTTGATAATTAATGACAATATGTGAATATGAGATTAACAAGTTTATTGAGTATTTACAAGGTTAAGTCCCATTGGTGAACTTGTTGACGCAAAGATGCATGCCAAAGGAGAAAATGAAGATTCACAAGGGTTAAAAGACAAGGTACTAGTAGTCTAGGTTCCTTTTCTATTTTACCGGTCTTGGGAGTTTGGTTGAAAGACCGGATTATAGGATAAATGCCGTACTATTAAGAGGGATCATGGCTAGTAGCTTGATAGCATATTCTTGTGCCATATGGATCAATTTAGGATCATGCATGCATTTGAATTTTTAAATTGAAAATGTTTGAAAAGTTCTAAGTCTTCTGTTCAAAATCGGTAGTACCGTAGTTCTACTTGCGGTCGTACCGCTTGGTGCGGTATGACCGGACATTACTCGGCGGTAGTACCGCATTTTGAAGGGAACAGCCAATTAAGTGTTGAAGCGGAACGACCGGGTCCTTGAACGGTCGTACCGCAGTGCGGTCATTCCGTATTTTAGTTGGCGGTTCAATAAAACCAGAAGCGTTGCAAATTGCCTCTGACTTTCTCATGGAAATCGGTCGTACCGCCCGTGACTTACGGTCGTACCGTTTTGCGGTCGTTCCGATTTTTATGAGGCGGTTCAATAAAAACAGAACAAGTGTAAAATCGCCGTAAACTTATCTGGAAATCGGACGTTCCGTGTTTTGGGAACGGTCGTACCGGCCTGCGGTCATTCCGATTTTTATATGGCGGTACAAAAATTCCAGAACCAGTGCAATCCTTGAGTAAATCGCGAAACCCTACAAACGGTCGTACCGCTCGTAAAAACGGTACGACCGGGGAAATCGGACGTACCGCACGATTGCCTGCGGTCGTTCCGACTGGGAATTCAACGGCCACTTTTTTCCTTTTTTAGTATCTGGTCTAGCCGTTGACTGTGCTCAGTCAGAGGTGCGGTCATACCGGCCGTATGCCTGCGGTCGTTCCGTTTTTGTCTGACTTCTCTGGTTTCGCTTCCAACGGTCATAATTGCTTGTGGGGGTTATAAATACCCCCCCCCACTACTCAAGTCAAGGCTGCTAGTGCCCATTTGACATTCATAGAGCCTTGAGAGCCTTTGCATCCACTCAACACTCAAAACACTCTTGTGCATTCATTGTGAGCTTGTTGAGATACATTCAAGTGCATTCATTCTCCTAGTTGATCCATGTGCACTTGAGTGCCGTCAAGTGAAGACTTTGATTCATTACTCTTGGAGTGTTGCCGCACTCCTAGACGGTTGGAGGTGGAGCACGGTGATCTCTTCGAAGAAGATTGTGAAGAGGCCCGGTGCAAGCTTGTGAGTGGTTCGGTGTTCACCATCTCCGGAGCGGAGGAAGAACAACCATAGTGACTTGAGGAAAGGCTTAATTCGTGGAGCTGGCTTGAGACGTCAAGCTCCCTCAACGTGGACTAGTGAAGACCGGCAAGTCTTCGATACCACGGGAAAAACATCGTCGTGTCTTTGTGGTTATCTCTAGTCTTTACCTTCCGCTTTTATATTTCTAGCTTATTATTGTGATTATTTTGTTTAGCTAGAAGTATAACTTGTTTAGACTATGTTATTAATTGGGTAAATTGTTAATTTGTTAAAAAGTTTAAAAACCTCCTATTCACCCCCCTCTAGTCGGTTATCCTTGATCCTACATTGGGTTAACTAAAACTCCGAGAGTTACGGTCATTAGTTTAATTAACATCAACAAGCATCAGCTGAGAAGAACCGACTACTAAACTAAAAGAAAGCTCGCACCCTGTGCCTTGTTGCCCCAGTCTCACTGCCACTCCTACGCGCAGCTCCTTGCCGTCGCCCGCAACGTGATGCACGTGCGCCGCCTCAGACCTCCCTCACTTGAGTCGCTTTGATAGGATTAGAGAGGAGAGTCATTGCTACACTATGCTGTGTGCTCTCACTTCTCAAGCGGTGGGCATGGACTAGTGGACTGGGCCTACTTAATCCTCACGCACACGCCAAGCAACCAAGATGCTCGCACTCCAGACCCAGCAGCCACTGTTTGTCCTGGCTTCCTCCTCCTCGAGACTGAGGTATCAAGTAACCTTTCACGGACCAAAGCCATGGTGGGCCAGGAGACAAGATAGGGGGAGGGGGTCGCGGGTTGCCTCGGGCGGCTGTCCATACTTGCCCAATTGCAGGGTCCGCCCCTGCACATGTGTGTGTGTATGTATATATTATTCTGTAGCCAAGCGTAGAATAATCATTCTACGCGCAGCCAGCCCACCACGCAGCCAGTCCATGCACACGCACACACTATTCGGCTCTAGGGCGGCTGTGGGCCACGCACCTCTCGCGCCCCATGTGCAACACATATTGATAGTAATCGGCATTGTCAATGACAGTAATTCATATAACATTTTTACTGCCAGTATATGCTGTAGGGTAATGTTTTTTTCCAGGCCACGATTACACGCCCACATACGTGAAAGTAAAATGAAATGACTAACAAAGTAATGTGCGTCGAGGAACTCGGTGTGTTCGCCGTCTCATCGGCCATGGTAGTAAATGACGGAGGGGAACCAACATGTGCTAGAGGTCGACCTGTCCGTCACAAGCGACGACGACCGAGTATCGCTAATCGGGAAGCCCCCGCGCGGTGGACGGCGTGTAGTCATTCTCCCTGCCGATTCGTCGGAAGAAGGGCGTCGGAAAGGGATGGCGGGCGGGGAAGCGATTTTGATCGGGTACGTGGATGGGTGGATATTTACGCTCTTCAATTTTTTGTCGGATTTTACATTCGGTTACGTGGGGAGAGCGTTTGGTGAGAGACGTGGGATCCCGCGCTTTTTTATTTGGCGGCGCAGGATGATGTGGTCTCTTTTTTTCCTACAGCTGTGATCGTGTGAACATAGCGGGAAGTTTTTTGTTATACAGTAAAATGCATATTATAGTAAAGTACAATATATTACTACGAGCAGTAATTACAAACATACAACTGACAGTAATACTTCGGGACATTTGTAGTAATATAGCTCGAACCAAACAGTAAAATCACATCACACTAGAGGGTGTAATACGGCAAGCACAATAGTAAACAGGCGGGAGGACAAAAAACGCAGGGGAGTTAGCAGTAGAAAATATGTCAAAGATAAGACGGAGGGAAACGTGTCCACATGTGCCTCCCGGGGGGGGCATTTTTTACTGCCGGTACATGTGTTTGGGACATCTTTTTACTGTCGACAGTTGTGCGATGAGCGGGTTTTACTCACAGTTTCGAGAGGAAACTAATTTTATTACCAGTATGGTCGCTCCCGAGTCTTTTACTACCATTCGCAGCGTTCGGATTTTTACTGTCGGTCCTGTGGGGGTCACACATGGTCGCGTGGGCTGGCACGCCGCGCTTAGCGCGACCCAGGCTGCGACCCACTTCCAATATACCACTTAAACGAATATATTATACTTTTTTATCACTTTCAGTATACTTAAATACCAATTATAAGATACTAAAATGCGACTTGATTCAAAAAATTTCATTGGAGTCCTTTATTTTTGCTATATACCATTTTTTTCATATATAAAAGAAGTATATACATAAAATTTGCTATAAAATTGGACTTTCATGAAGTTTTTAATGGAACTTACTTTGGGGTATCTTATAATCGTTATTAGAGTATGCTCCAATTGATAAAGAAGTTTCATCAAACGGTTTAAGTGGTATATGAGAAGTAAGAGTTGGTACTCCTAGAGTACCATACCATTCTTATATATATATATATATATATATATATATATATATATATATATATATATATATATATATATATATATATATATATATATATATATATGGGAACGTATCTAGTGCTAATGGCTATTTGGGTGATAAGGCGCTAATGCCAACTCAGGCCGTCCGATCTAGCTCGTGTGGCTCGGATCTACGCAGGTGGGAGGCCTCTAAATCACTTATGCCTTTTTGCGTAAAACCCCCTACATTCCCCTTCGTCTTGCGAAACAGCCCTTAACACTTCCTTGCATGTGCCTATGTTTCACCCCTCCATCCACGACGCATCGGCTTCCCTGGCGCCGCCCTCTCACCTGGCCGAACCACCGCCGCCGCCCTCCTTCCCCCTCCCGGCTGCCGCGCCGCTTCTCCACCTTGACGAGCTCGGCTCCTGACCTGCTCTCCCGCCACCTGCGTCGAGGAGCTGCCACTGTCGAGTGCCCCGTCGGCTACCTCCACCGCAGCCGGCGAACGCGACCAAGGTCGGTGCTCCTCGCAATCAGGATCTCTACCGCCGCTGCAGTCCTCCGCCCCACTCTTCCAGGCCAGGGCTGTCCTGATCTCCGACCTCCGCCGCTCCCGGCTGCCGTGCCGCTTCTCCACCTCGACGCGCCCAGCTCCTAACCTGCTCTCCCGCCACTTGCGTTGAGGAGCCACCACTGTCAAGTGCTCCGTCAGCCGCCTCTACCGCAACCGGCGAACGCGACCAAGGCCGGCGCTCCTCGCAATCAAGACCTCCGCCGCTGCTGCAGTCCTCCACCCCACTCTTCTAGGGTGGGGCTGCCCTGATCGCCGACCTCCGCCACTCCCCTTTCAGAGATGACTTCAGGAGCTTGTCAAACATATAGTATGTACTGATTTCCTCTACATGAATGATTTCTAAATGCTTACCAATAAGGCTTGCATATATACTACATTCATGATGCATGATTGCATAACCAGATCGACCACATAGTTGTGCAGTGATATTCTGCACCACCTTAATGTGCATCAGCAAAGATATATTAATTCCCAAGAACTAATTTCAGTGCCTACACATTGCATGCTTTCTTAATTTGTTTTTGTTTGTAAAATAGCCTTCATTCATTGTAGGAACGTACTAGTGACTCGCATCGGCTAAGTTACTTCATTATATACTATGCCACATTACAAGTTTGTCTGGCTGATCCTTTTATTTGGAAGGAGCGCACGTAGGTGATATATACGATTTACTTAAGCGGTTGTTCTCTTTTGCATGCTTCAATGTATATATGCTTCCTTGCTTTGCTCATCATGCAGGCAAGGCACCTTAGCGGATGCATTCTGCCTGATTAAGTGGCCCTTAAGGCCCAGTTCTTATCTAGTGCAGTTAGCACATCTATATCTCGATGGACTATGGTGAGAAGGCCCCGCCCAATTCAACTTGTTCATTTTTTTTCTTTTTGAGGGGAATTCATGAACTTCGTGTTTTTGGCACAATGTAGCAGGCATGGAATCTATGGTCAATGAAAGCGTGGCATTGGCTTTGCCAAGATAAGGAAGCCTTGATACGCACTGTGTCGCTCAAATTAGTTCACCTCCTCAACAATTAATTAATTTTGGTACCCCGGAAAAGAGCGGAAGCACCCCATTCGTAGTAAGTATCGTTTGATGTGCATGTGTTTGATTTTATCGGTCATTCCATCATACTTGACACTTAATCATTTGCATTGCAGGGTTCTTCTTGTACACCTTGTGTTGACCCAGCTATCAACCCATTTGAAGGGATGGTTTTTGATGACTTGACGCCGAGGAATTCTACAAGACGATGCACATTCGGTAGGGTTTGGAGTCCGTGTTGGTCCAGATCTCGATGTCAATGGTGTTACGAGATGGAAGCGATGGATGTGCTCAAGAGAAGGCTTCCGGTCTGAGAAAGATAAGGGCAACGTCAAGTCAAAGAAAAGAAAATATATAAGGAAGTTTACTAGGTGTGGCTGTGAGGCAATTTTAGCTGTAAAATGCACTTGCGACAATAAGTTTAGGGTAGAGACATTTGTTGAGTCACATACACATGAATTGGTATCACCTAGCAAACAACAATTGATAAGGTCTAATAGGAAAGTAAATGAGAAGGCCAAGTGTGCATTAATCACATGTCATAAAGGAGGCATTGGCACGAGCGGGGCATATAGATATCTCCGTATTAGTGAGGGTGGATTTGAGAATGTAGGATGCACGAGGAGAGACTTGCAGAATTATCATAAAGAGCTAAGAAGCTGTATTAAGTCATCAGATACTCAGATGTTTGTTGATAACCTTTGTAGGAAGAATGACATAAATCCTTCCTTTTACTTTGATTATGTTGTTGATGACAAGGGTAGGTTGGTACATGCATTTTGGGCGGATAGTACATGTCGGAAAAATTATGTCCATTTTGGAGATCTAATGTCATTTGATTCTACATATAACACCAACCATTATAACATGATCTTCACACCATTCACTAGAGTAAATCAACATAAGGCATGTGTCTTGCTTGGGGCCGCATTATTAAGCAATGAGAAGTCTGAGACGTACGTATGGTTGTTTCGTACATTCTTGAAAGCAATGGGAGGAGTTGCACCTAGGCTTATCATAACCGATGAAGATACTGGCATGAAGACTGTAATTTCCACTATTTTCCCTGCTAGCACACATAGGTTATGCATGTGGTACATTTTGCAAAAGCTTCTAGCAAAGGTACCGCCACATTTGAGGGAAAACCCTTTATTGTACCAACGTGTTAACTCATATGTATGGGCCTCAGAAACTCCGGAGGAATTTGAGGAGCAATTTTCTTCCATTATTTCTGATTTTGGTTTGGAATCCAATGAGTGGTTGGCTACTCGGTACCAAATCCGCGCATCATGGCTACCCGCTTACTTCAAAGATGTATTCTTGGCGGGAATCCTTAGAACCACTTCTAGGTTAGAGAATTCTAACTCTTTCTTCAATATGTTTATTGGATTCAAAAATACTTTAGTGGAGTTTTGGATCAGATTTGTTAATGCAGTGGAAGAACAATGTCATAATGAGTTGGAAGCTGACAATGCTACGTTACACACAATGCTTGTCTTGCAGACTACCTAGGCAATAGAGAAGCATGCTAGTGAGGTCTTCACGTTCACTGTCTTCACTGAGTTTCAGGAAGAA
The DNA here is from genome assembly GCA_036346405.1 of Phyllostachys edulis. Lineage (NCBI taxonomy): Eukaryota > Viridiplantae > Streptophyta > Magnoliopsida > Poales > Poaceae > Phyllostachys > Phyllostachys edulis. The sequence continues at coordinate 64,763,907 of CM070561.1, read as the reverse complement.
GTGTTTGCTGCCTGGGAGCATTGCAATGTGGAGAACATGGAAAGCGCAGGAGAGTGCAAAATCTCAATAGTTAGCGATAACTCAAACAAGATAAGAGAGGTACACTGCAACCTTACAACAAAAGATGCCAAATGCTCCTACATGTTCTTTGAGTCATTTGGCTTGAGTCATGATGTGAAAGTATGTGGCTACATTCTATTTTCAACTATTTCAAATGCACAACTTTCACTGAATGCTATAATGCTTCTTCTAAGGTTTTTAAGTTCCAAACTTACTGAGACTTATTGGAGCTGGTTTGATAGCTTAGCCTTTTGATCTTGACACATATATGGACATGATGTGGCTATGCCTACTACGGTACTGAAAAAGTGGCTCTAAGAATTTGAAACCCTGCTACAGGTTTGACAATGTCAAAGGCAACAAATGATTCAACACAGGTGACAGCAACTTTACAGTAATCACTGTCATTTATTCGAGCTAGTTCTTTTATCTGGCATCTTAGTTTATCAAGAGCAACAGAAGCAGTAGAAGGGTAGACTGTGTATGTGAATTCCTTGGCACCCAGTGTATGTGAATGATGAACTCTCCAGAGTGCTTATGGTCTGATGTGGCTATGTTTGCTTGTGAGAGCAAAATATATCCATGAGAATTTCAAGAACAGTACCTTGCATCTCCCAGGAAGAATAGAGGGTAGAGAACCAACAAGGCGAACTAACAAAATTCAAGGACAACAATTCATTTCCTCAAATTTAAGGCTTCATTTGTCCATTTACACAATGCATCTATTGTCATTTACACAATGCATTCACAGTTACTCTCCAAAGCCCCTGAAGTCCTCTCTGAAATACATCCATTGTCATTTACACAATACATTCACAGTTACATACATCTATTGTCAGGCTGTCCATTTGTCCATTTACATACATCCATTATCAGGCTGTCCAGCACAAGGCTTCATTTCATCCATCAATACACATAGGAACACAAGTGGTGCCAGCAATTACATACATCCATTGTCATTTACACAATGCATTCACAGTTACATACATCCATTGTCAGGCTGTCCAGCAAAAGGCTTCATTTCATCCATCAATACACATAGGAACACAAGTGGTGCCAGCAAAAGCTTTCATTTCATCCATCAATACAAATAGGAACACATGTGCCAGCAAAAGACTTCATTTTCTCAAAGTTAATACTTCATTCATACAAAGCCATTACATATCCAATGCAAAATTACAGAGAACAAACAAAATAACAAGGTTAGGCTATCCATTAGCCCTTTTTTTCTTTACACGATTGCATGCACTCCTTTCCCTCTCACAAGAAAACACTTGGTTTCTCAAGTACATGACATTACATGAAATTGCCAAATTGATACATAGCATTATCATTCTGAGTTCATCCATTGAAAACAAAAAAAATAGGGGGAAAATAAACTGAGGCATATTTCCATCATCAGTTACATACATCCATTGTCATTTACACAATGCATTCACAGTTACACAATTCATTTTGGGTTGAGCACTTTCTTCCAATCAACTTCTTGTCACCATCTTCTGCGTAGGAGACAAATGTGCTACTGAAAGACTCATGGACCAAATTGGACCAAAAAAAATTAGCACTATACATCGAACATAACATGTTCAAGAACATGAGGCAGACTTGGGCTAAGGGACTTACATGGTTCCTTGGCATTTAGGTGGTGGCGGAACCGAGGGAGGAGGAGGAGAGAGGAAGGTGGCAGGGAACCGCCGAGGAGGTGGACGAGGGCGGCGGCGGCTGGTCCTCGACACAGTTGGTGGTCGTAGCCAGGAGGGGGAAGGAGGGTGGCGCTAGGGGCCAGGGCGGCGGCGCCAGGGGCCAGGGAGGGTGGCGGTGCCAGGGGCCAGGGAGGGGGAAGAAGGGCGACGCCAGGGGCTAGGGAGGGTAGCTCGGATGGGGAGCTCAATCGGCCCCAAATGGATTTGTTGGAGTGAACAGCAGGGGAGGAAGTGCTAAGGGCTATTTTGCAAGACGAAGGGGAATGCAGGGGGTTTTACGCAAAAAGGTGTAAGTGATTTGGAGGCCTTCCACCTACGTAGATCCGAGCCACACGAGCTAGATCGAACATCCTGAGTTGGCATTAGCACCTTATCACCCAAATAGCCATTAGCACTATTGGAAGTAGAAATATATACTCACAGGAATACGAAAAAGGCTTCCTATATAGGAAAACCACCCGGCATCCACCATTCGATTTTGCATCAAAATTCGTATTCTATCTTCTCTCTATCAACTTCAAAGAGTTTTAACTCAAAATTTGAAGACTTTCAACTCAAATTTCTCGCTTCTACCTTAAAAAAATCAACTTTCTACTAAAAAAAAGAGTAAAAACTGCGAATACTTGTAGTTTAAAACTATCAACTTGAAATCGGTGAATTTCAACTCAAATTAGAATGATTCTAACCAAAAATTTCCCACTTTTATCTGATCTGAAAAAAATCAACTTTCAACAGAAAAATATCAAATTTCAACTTTAAAAATCCGGATGGGTAGCTACCTTGGGCAGCCACATATTGCCTATATACATACTGATCGATATTGCTGCTAGAATAAAAGGCTAGAGATCGATCGAGTGCATTGAAAATAGATGAGACGGTTCGGATTTGTTCCCGTCGCCCTGTTTCTCTTTTCTAAGGTGCCCGTCCTTGTTGCTCTTGTCCAAATTATTCGAAAACTTACAAATGATTCGAAAAGCTTTGCATCCGGGTCAGACAAACATTAAATGGTTCAACTAAAAAATCCCTAGCTTCCAAATTATTAGGCCAGTAAACCATGATGCCGCCTAATTAGGCCGTCCTCGAGCTAATTTGGACGTAGGCCACGGTGTCAAGTGGGCCGCACCAGCCCGACCCGAAGAAGCTGGGCGCTATTGTTTTGCTCCAATAAAGAGGGAAACGGAAGAAAAAGAGAAACGGGATAATAAACGGATAAAACAGACGCACGGTGGGCGCTCGCCGGAAGCCGTTGCCGCTTCGCTCGCAGTGACCTCCACGACGCCGGTGGCCGCTCGCCACCATGGCCGCCGCCCACCACCTTTCCGTGGCTTCGCACCGCCTTACACCGAAGCGGCTTAGCAGCACCAGCTCGTCGCTTTATCCTGCTTTCCACAGCTCCCGTCCCAAGAAGCCGAGCGTCCAGTTCCAGGCCGTCGCGCCGCCGGACAGGGCGGCCGGCTTCGCCCTCCGCGTCGCCTTCAACCCATCCGGCAACTTCGATCTCTCCCTCTCCCTCGACCAAGACGGTGAGTTCTCCTACCAACATCGAACGACAACTAAATAATTCTAAGTCCAACTAAAATACTACTAATCCAGGTTGCTAGCAAGTAAAAACTAATTAAAGACTGAATATAGCTTATTCGATCAATACTAATCTCCACAATTCCTTTCTGCTATTGTGCACTTGAATTGGTGATTAAACTGCATATTGTGTAATGAATCAAAACCCTCTGGTCACGAGCCTCGCTTGATAGGTGAATCGGACGCATGATTTTTGAGTGTCTAATGCTCCTTGTGTTCCAGTGTAACCACCATGAATTAGATGCTGTACAAGTACAATTCTTAGGTCCTGTGCTTTTTTGCTTATACCACTGACTGAATGTTCTAAAAAAACAAGAATACTGAATGCACTTGGAACTTCGTTGGGGTGCCTGTGAAAGCCACAATATTAAGGGCATGTGTGGATGCTACAGTATTTGGAAACATCAATATCCGGAAACCACAGTTTTTGAGATACTAGGCATACCATACCACGGTATGTGAATATCACAGTTTTTTACGGTTTAGGAAAAAACCATGACATGTTTGGTAGTTGCAGAATTAATCCATTATTTTGTTTTTTAAAAGTAGCACTCTTAGGCTAATTAATTTTTATTACCAAAATTTATCAAAATTATATGCATAAGTGTTAGCTGGTTGATCTTTGGGCGTACATGTTTATTGTACGTAGCCATTACATGGTACAGGATAGCTAATAGCTATACTTGCAACAATCATGTCTCATGAAAGCCTAGCAAGAGCCCCATGTTCTTCAACAAGGAGACACTTATACCAATGTTGAACAATTACCATACGAGAACGGGGAAAGAGAAAGCATTAATTAATTAGATGCAGAGATAATGGGAAATAGGAGAACCTTCCAAAATCAATCGATGAATGCACAACAGGTTGCGTACATGGTTTGAGAGAGTCTACAGCAGTATGAAAGAGCTCGGTCAACCTGGACTCCCCCCTAATCTGCTATTTCTGTACCTCCATCTTCATTTAGCCCTTAGTTGCTGATCATACTTCCTGTTGTTTTCTTCTTGTCGTTGGCTGTTGCTCCTGAGTGATCTACTAGCTTGGTTGTAACCCTCTGTAACAATGCGCTTTTCTCTTTCTGCTATAAAGAGTCCAAGTAGAGCTCCTGCCTTTTTGTTCAAAAAAAAAAAGAGATAATGGGAAACTAACATACCCAAAAGAAATTACTTAGTGTTCTGCAGATGTATAGAAGACTAGATCAATGCGAAGTTCTGTGCAAGCAAGTGATGAGCCATGGCTCGGTTTAGAAAAAAAGAGGTGGAGAGTAGATTTTTTAAAACTCCAAACATACCATGGTATCAGGCATAATACAATTTATAAAACTATAGCTTTTATTCTATCCAAACACCTCAAAGTTTGTGATATTAAAGTATTTTTGAGAAACCATGATATTCTCCAAAACCCCCCAAAATAACACGTATCCAAACAGGCCCTAAGTTGTCATAACTCATAAGCATAGAGGTATTCAATTAGAAAGGAAGGTGCTGTGCTGAGGTTTGCAAAACTCCACTGCTGAACCGTAAAAATTAGAACTGGCGATGGCACGGAACCAAAAGAATATATGGTTGGATCCAATCAAGAATCAAGATCTTTTTCAGTAATTGCAATTCACTAGTTACAGGAATTTTCTTTGGATCCAGCTTCATTGCGAGCTTAGGAATGTGTGTGCATTTCAAAGCAATAGTAGATTCCACCCTTTGATTAGAAAGAACTAACCAATATTGGTTTTCTTTGGATTGCCATGTTTAACTTGATAACGCACCATTAGAAGATGGCCTCAGACGCCTCATTTTGGATATGTGTTGTCCCCCAGTCTGTTTGTGCAAATTTCTGGAAAGGTTTCCCGCTTACAGTTTTACAAAGTTACAGCACTGAGCACAGATGATGTACAAGGATACCAATTCTTTTACTTCTTGGTAAAAGCTGTCCAAGTTTTCCACTCTGTGATTTAGTGTACAGGATGCTGAATGCATGGAAATGTGGCTTGGAAGTGAGTACTGATTGGTCCAGTAATGTCAAACCTTGTTATATCAGTAAATATGAATTTCTGAACGGCCCAAGTAGTTTTATTTTCTCATGCCGGTCAACCTCTCCTTTAATTTTGTTAGGATAAAAGCTTAATTTGTTGTCCTAATATGTAAGCCAGATTATATTCGTTTCTCCATATAATAGTTTTGTGGCATTCATAGCGCTCTTTTGCTTCCGTTGAATTGATTTCTTTTGCTTGCGAGTAACAATCCTTGACGGTTTGCTGTAGATTCCCCACAAGTTGAACCTCCTCCTCCACCTACAGAAGGGCGGTTTGAGATTGTCATCAACAACGATATCATCCGAACACTCGACCTATCTCCTGTTCAAGAAGTACTTGGTGACTTGAATTCCTTGACGGCAGGTTCACAACCATATCTGGAACTCATGTCACTGCATTTTCTACACAACAATTTCATGCTCTAATTAACAAGAATCCTGTGCACATTGCGCAGCTCAATCCAGAAATCTTTTGGATAGAACAGTCGGGTTCACTATAAACTATGAGAGAGAGGACCCGTACGAGACGCGGGAGCTGTCAGAGTGCCCTGATATAAGGCTATGGTTTGTGAGGCTTGATGCTTGTTACCCCTGGTTTCCAGTTGTGCTTGATTGGAGAGCCGGTGAGCTCGCAAGATACGCCACAATGCTGGTCCCTCACCAGGTAGTCATCAGAAAAACTGATTTCTTAAAAAAAATATTCTGAAACCAACCTATGTAAATCTTCTCATAAAGTGCTACATACTTCTTCCAGGCCAGCCCAATTCTGAATTTTTCAGAAGTATATTTAGCGTTTGCAAACTCATGCCCATGAACTGCAGATGAGTATGCGGCTCGGCGTCGTCTTCAACCCGGAGGCGCTGGAGCTGTTTGTGATGAAGAAGGTGTTCGTCGTCTACTCATGGCTAAAGCAGCAGGATCATCCCAAGCCCGGATTGAAGACGGCTGACATGGCCAGGATGCTCGGTTTCGGCATAGGAGATGAATTATTCGACTTGATTGAGAAGTACACTGTTGGTCCTTCATGAATCTACACAGCCGAAAGGATGGGCGAAGAATAGATATCACACAGAACTAATTTCATCTTATTCGTCTGATTGGAAAAATCAATCAAGATGTAAATAGTACACTACAGAAATCGAAATTTTTATTCGATGATGATGATATTTTGTTCTGTCGTGTTGCCCTAATGTGCAACAACCAAGCTGGGTTGTGACAAGAATCTCCCCTTTTCGTTGTTGGTGTCTGCTCGCCTGTCTCTGGCTTGGAAGCATCCGACAACGTCGTCACAAGGATCATAAATAAAATGATAATTGCAATCGTCTCACTAGCCACTACTCTCCAGGTACTAGTACGCTGTCAGTAGTACAATGCCATTTAGTGGTCAAAGCTAGCTACCAATTCGTAGCACAAACTCCTCCATGAAAAGGCGCAGCGTTTCCAGCAACGCTGTCTGGCTTAGCTTGAACGTGCGTGCATGCCGTTGGAACAAAATATTTTGAAGGCTTCGTGTTAACATTGAGAAAAATAGGGTCTAAGAGTATCTACAACAGTTCACGTCAGCTGTTACTAAGGGGTTGCCATATTAGCATTTAGGTGATGTGAAGGAGAGAAGGTGAGATTGTTTCTAGATGAAGAAACTAGCAAATTGTTAATACCAAGACACAAGAAACAACCAAATACTCTATTGGAGACTTACTTGTTACTTAAAAACGCGTTTTGTGGGTCCCACTGTCTTAAAGCAAAATATCCACCAGATTATTTATGCAGCCCGACTTCATTATTGATATAATAAATGAGCTAAAACATGTAGGCCACAAAGTTGTACTTCATTATTGATCATCAAGAATCATGTACACTTGTAGCAATTAAACTCTTAGACACAAGCTCAAGAAACAATCCATTCAAAGACTTGTTTCTTTTTATTAGATTGAGTACTCTCTCTCCTCTTAGTAACAACCTAAGAAACAACTTATTGTAGATGCTCTAATGTATTCTGCTCTTTGGATCCATGGTTGGAACTATTGATTGTTTGGTTGGACGGTTGAAAGACGTGTAGCCAGACGTCTGGTACAGTTAGAACTGCCTTGATCAGTTCTCTATGTTGAGTCTAGATTCGACATGCTAGCTAAATGGTATAGAAATGCCCGCCTTTTCCTCTGGCAAGTTCAGGCAATTTTTTTTTAGATAATAGAAGAGAAAATCTCTCCTGGTCTCTGCATCAAAGACACACGCAGCCAAATTTATTAAAGAGTCTAAGACATCGAAGTAACCAAACTGTTAGACGTGGCTGAAAACCTAACAAACTAACAATGTCTGAAAATTAACCTCAATCATTACAAATCCTGTGTCTAAACTGCCACCTATGAAAACTTAGTAGTTGCTTCGTCACTACCTCCAATCTGTTGCTTTCGACCAGCATGGACTAAGGGGGTGTTTGGATCGCTACCGCCGCCGCTGCTGGCCGAAGACCTCTGTGGCAGGCTGCTTTGCTCGTTTGGTTCATCGCTGGCAGTGCCGCTCGGTCGGCGGCAAAATCAAGCGCCTGGGATCCTGCCTGGGAGGCAACTCCATCCACTCTTAATTCCTTCGATCCAACGGTCTATTTTTTATTAACCAATTCTAGGCACAGCCTTCCAACCAAACAACTCATCTTCAGGTTTGTCTGGCCAGACAAAAATCATCTACTTTCTAGCCTACCTCCAGACACCACTTTTTCCCAGGCATGAAATCCAGGGCACCAACCAAATAGGCCCTAAGTTCAGGTAACTAGACACTGAAACTCAACCGGAACAGAATTGACAGTAGTAGACAAGAAATTAATTAACAGAGCTAGCTAAATGTGCTAGAACTAGGAAGCTAAGGTACAATACATAACCCACAGTTCAGTTCAGTTCATTTCCTACTAATTCTCACTCTAAGATGAACTCTTTGCGCTTTGAAAACAGACATATGGATGTGTTTTTGTGCTTTGAAAACCCGTTCGAACTTCAGTAGACGATCGGTTGGAACTTTCCTTGCGAGTTTCCTGAGCCCACTCTTCTTCTTCTTTATCCTAGGGGCTCCACCTACCTTTGTTTTTTTGAATCTTTCTATTCTGAATTCAATTAACGACGAGATTTAGTATCTTTTCTTGCAATTTCATAACTCGTGTAGCATGTTCAGAGAAAACCGAACAAGTCACTTAAGCTAAACATACTACATAAGTACATATATGCTAGTAGTATGCTAGCATGGACCGCATGGTTTTGTTCGATGGTGATTCGGTGAATGACCACTGGGCCCAGTGTAGTCTTCACTGAACCTTGGCGCCACCGCGTGAGAGCTCGTCGACTTCTGCTGCTTCCTTCCGCCTGAGCCATGTCCGTCATCGGATGCGCGGCGCGTGTTCATCCGACGGCCACCAGATGCTTGCCACTTGGAGTTCATGATCAGCTCCTAGGTACACATGAAAATATAATTTCAGCAAGTTGTCAGTTGTCACTCGCTATACGTCTAGCGTGGTAATGAAGTAGTGTACTACTGTACTACTACTATACCTAACCTGCTGGTTCACATACTGACCTTGTTCATTGCTGCATGCTGCAACTGCATGTCAAGCCTTCTAAGTCCTAGACATGAAGGAAAATTAATGTAATGGAACTACACGAATCAGTACTTCTACATACTACACTAAAATGGGAGATAAGAAATGAAACATAACTGAACAACTCAATTAGAAACGAGTATTGGATAATTACTACTGAAGCATTACCATGAGCTCTTGCCGCCATGATCAGGAGGATGAGAGAAGCCAATACCATGGAGCTCCTCATTGCAAGTGCTAACTTGGGTGAAGTAACTCTCCAAAAGATAAGAGAAGCTAATTTGTGTATGGAAGTCTAAGGCATACATACTGTCGCCAATGAAGGCCTTTCGTTTGCATATATACAGACAGTGGTTCCCCATAATTCACAGTGATTCTGAAATCTGATGGTGGGATATGCTCCTCATACGCATGTCTACTAGCTGATGTTTCTGACCGCATAATCCTTTAATTAATTTGAATTGGAATGGAAGAGATCTGGATGTGATTTATTTAATCACCCCATGTAGCTCATGTTCCAGTTGGGGATGGCACTCTTTAAGGAAGGATGCCCCCCCCTGAAATATGGTGCATGTTTCACTCAGTGGGCTTGTGCGTGTCCCCCCACCCCTCTCTCTCTCTCTCTCTCTCTCTCTCTCTCTCTCTCTCTCTCTCTCTCTCTCTATATATATATATATATATATGAGTCCTTTATTTTTTGCTATATACCATTTTTCATATATAAAAGAAGTATATACACAGATTCGCTATAAAAAGTTGTTGGACCCCGGATGTAGAATACCTAAAGCCCTCGTGCATATATGCTCTGTCGGACCCGGATTTCGCAATCCAGAATCCTCTGTGAACAATACTGCGCTATTCCCTGGATCAGTAGATAGCACTCACAGAATACATCATTGAATCATTTCATACATATCATAGACCAAACTATGCATTAATTAAACAATATTAGAGTTTTTTTGCAGTAAGGCTGAACCAGGCCAAATGATTACATTACATAAAAGCGGAAGCAAAAGAGGTAGAGCACATCTGTCCACAGGCAAGTGACTAGGGAAACCAATGTACGACCGATACTATCCAAGGATTTGGGTAATATTGGTAGTACACGAGTACCGATGGAGTCAGCTAGACTAGGGCAAGACTAGAACAACTACAGACTAAACTACTCTTCATCAGTTCCTTGGCCTTCAACGTCTAGATCCTCGTAGCATGCATAATGACCTTGATCCACGAGCTCTGAAGGGTTTTGGGGAGAGCGAGAGTGAGCACAACTTCCGTGCTTGTGGCCAATACGCAATGCAATATTTATACATACAAGGCTTTATCAAGGATGGCTCGGGTTCTTTTATTTGCTAAAGCAACATTTTTCAATTATTATAGATAGAAATTCTTATCACTTAGCATTTTGACCAAATCATATTTTATTAAAGAGACTAATTGTGCAATATTTATAACAACATAGGTTACCTCCATGTCATGCTTATTTTTTATTGGGGTTACATCCACCGATTAACAATACTGGGTAAGACTACCCAGGGAAATCCAAATTCAGGGCTAGGTGAGCCCGACAAGTTTTTCATCCCCACCCACAAGGTTTTATAAATAGAACTAACTCATGTAAGTTCTCATGCCTGCCCTTGACCGTGGGCACGGCTGTTCGAACAGTTTATACTCTGCGGAGGTTGTACAACTTTACTCACAAGAGATAATCGTTCTGATATATACACACGTTTCCTTAGACATGTGAATCAAGGGGAGATTACCAGAAGGCCTTTACAATGCTTCCCCCAGTATTAGTTACACCCGCTAAGGTTTCACCTGAGAAGGGTTATGCTCCCACATCTGCGTCAACCCTTACCTAGACCCCCTCTTGCGCCTTCATGACTTACGCCCACACAGATGCGTAAGCGGTGCACCCCAACCCGTAGCCACAAAGGCTTATGGCGTCGCGGGTCATCTACCTAGTGCAACCCGTACTAATGGATACAAATTATTTAGCCAGGTCGACACTATTATAGACTTGTGGTTGTACTGTTTTACATTAGGATGTCATCACAGGATTAAGTCTTTAGAGTTATCTGGGCAGTTCATACCACATTCCCAACATTTCACATACCAACATTTCCTTGGGCTACATCAGCACCCACCACCATCATACCATCCGTCCAGATGTGGCAACAGCAAGTTATCAGGGTTTTGAGAAGAAAAAACCATATTATCTTAAATACACCAGTCATTTACCCATAATGACTACCCAAAACAAGTTCATGACTTTAAAGATGATGGTTGGGGTAAATAAATACCCCGGTACTTAAGCAAGACTAGCATGTCGCTTAAGTACGACCTACAACTAGTATAGTTACCACATAATTACTAGGGTGACAAGGATTTAGTATTTCAATTGTCAAGGATGGCATAATATTATGTAATTATCAAGTTGGTATTTAACTACCTTAAGACCATTTGACGTACAGTTGCATATCGAAACTAAAGTATGCAGTTTGATATTTTAAAAGAATATAATTTGCATAAAATGTAGATTCAATATGATTCGGGGCTCTTTCGCGTTCTCGAACTCTACTCGGATGGTCGCGCCGGAAAAAAAACAATAGACAAACAAATAAAATAAATACAAAAGAAATATCAAATCAACTTCAAAACAAACAAAACCTCTGTCATTAGCAACATATTGAATTTAGACAAAATTAGGAACAAATTTCATAATTTTTGAAGTTAAAATGAAGGAGATCGGGGCTTTCGAAGTTTGAGTTGGAAATAAAATCAGAGAAATTAAGAATGGAGAGAGAACATGTCTCATTGACAGGCGGGGTCCGTTGTGCAGTGCCTTGACTCATGGCCACAATGTGTGGACCAAGTCCAGCTGCTCAATGCACGGGTCCATGAGTCCATGGAAGCTTTGATTGCCATTAAAAAGGTTCGGGCCCATTGTCATTACCTTAAAGGAAAACCATGTGTTTTAGCAACCCCATTAGCTGTTGGCCGAGGCCCACGTGTCATAGACCTTTGGTAAAACTCAGGGCATTTAAGCCAACAATTAATCATTGCTTGATTAATGCTTTATCCCTAGAGACAAGGATTTGCTCCTTTAATGCCTCAGCTACAGGAGTTAAGCACTGCATTAAAACACTGGGTCCACATGTCATTGAACCAGACCACAATTAAAACAATAGTTAACCTAGTTAATCAAAGCTTAGCTTTTAAAGGCAGAGATTGGGACTAGTTAATGTGCTACAGGGTTGGTCCAAGTTCGGACCAAGAAGGGGAGTGCTCGGGTGGCTATGGCTTGGGCTCACTGCCGGCAGAGGGAGGCACAGCAGCGCCGACAAGGGTAGGGGTGGGATGCCCAGAGGGTGGTGGCCTCAAGGGCACAGTGATAGGGCAAGACCTTGTGAAGTGGGTGGCGCTTCGGGCCATGTCTTGATCTTGGCGGTGGAGTGGTGCGGGGAGGAGGGTGGCGCACGCACGGGCCACGCCCGGGGGTGAGGAAGCCGGTGGTGGGGTTGGGGAAGCTTGGGGGTGGCCGTGGTGGCGGGGCGGCGATGGCCGGGGATGGAGGAGAAAAGGCCACAGCGACGGGGAAGAAGAGGGGAGGTGGGGAAGGAGTAGAGGGCCGCAGGAGGTGCGAGGTGACGCGGTTGGCCGAGGAAGGAGCTTACCGGGGTGGCTGTGAGCATGGGGCAAGGAGGAGGAAGGGCCATGGTGGCGGCGCTTATCGGCGGCGGGGAGGAAGAGGGGAGGTGGGGGAAGGGTTGATAGCTCTGGGGGATGCATGGTGACAGGGCTGGTTGGGGGAGAGGCTCACCGGAGGGTGGCTTGACGGCGGCGGCACGGTGGGAGGGAGCTCGGCTTCGGCTTGCTCGGTGGAGAAGAAGGATGGTGGGGGAGGAGCAAGGGCAAGGGGAGGTGCTGGCTTAAATAGCCAAGGGGAGGGGATGCACTGGGGGAGAGTGAGCTTGGGGAGGTGGGAGCAACGCTGTAACACCCCAGCCCACATGAGCCTGGAATGCTACTAAAGAAAACATAAAATAATTATAACTAAGATTTTCCTCCTCATTTCAGCAGAATCTCATTTGTAACTGTCGGTGTTTTAGAACCGATCTTACGTAAAGATTGTTTGATTCAGGGGGGGGGTCTCCTAGATCGGAATCACGCAGAGAGATTGACACATGTATTTTTTATACAGGTTCAGGCCTTCTCCGGAGAGAACAACAACCTTACTCCTGTGTGTGTATGGTATTGAGTGTGTTTCGTACAATCAGGAGAAAAGATTAAGGCTATTACAGAAGATAGTGTCTAACTGTCTTCCTGATTGCTTGTTGTCTCCTCCAATCCGTCCATTTTCCCTCTCTGACTGCTGCCTTTATATAGTCGTGAAGGAATAGCCATTTTCCCCTAGTGAAGAGGCGCCTTATCAAATCCAGTAACGGGCGCATGTTTGTAGTAATAATCGGAGTGGTAACCCCTTCACGCCGCCTGGCAGTTACTTGTTAGAGACAATGGGGTATTACATGCTATTACTTCGTATAGTAACAGCGTATGTTGACTGCTTGGATTCCTTAATCAATTGGTCCCACTTGTCTGTAGGTTTTATTGATCATAAGGTAGTCGTAGCTGACCTGGTCGTAGAAGAGCTTACGACTATGATGTAGTCGTAGAATAACTTACGACTGGATAGTGATCGTAGAAGAACTTACGACCATAAGGTAGTCGTAGCAAGGCTTATGACTATGGGGGTGGTCGTAGAAGAACTTACGATCACCTGGTAGGCTTCTCCCTTGTAATATAAGGGGTATACCTAGGGACCACATGACATCATATTTACCCGTAATAAGAATTATAGATAAAAGATAAAATGAGGATTATTATATCCTCGTCATCTAGCCCCCCAGTTTCAAGTGAAAATAACTTACTTGGTTAAGGAGTCGCAGATGGTCCTATGACCACGAGAAGATTGTGAAAATATGGTCGAAGGAAAAACTCTTCGACATTTGTACATTACTTTGACCAGAAATATACTTGGTCAATAAGATTGCTTACGATTACCAGATAGTCGTAGAAAACTTTTTTGACCATGAAGTAGTCGTAGTATGGTGATCGGAAGTAAAACTTTTCCGATTGATATTTCATTTGGCCAGAAAGACTTAGCCAAGAAAGTAATTTCGCTTAAGGTGAAAAAACGAACATGATTTTCTTGGGCAGACAAACTTAGAGAATCGCAACCGTCTTCTTACATGTCTGTTTGTTAGAGCGGTTCCCGAAACGGTGGTAACCCTTGGATTTCCACCCTTTCAGCCCAAGCATACGGTTATAAATACTTACCGGGGGGTGAGACTTGGGTTTCTACTTTTCCCCAAATCGCTCTCGCTGTTCATCGAGTTCTTGCCTTCTCCGCCGTCAACCCAATCGTGCTTTCTCCTAAGACCTACCTTAATCCAAAACCTCCCCTTTTCGAGAGAGATGGTCGGGACAGCTTCTGAGTGGGCTGAGTCGGAGATGGACGCGGTGAAGATTCAAGCCTTGGTCGACACTGGGAAGATTCCAGAGAAGGTTCTTGTGAAATGGATTGCGGCGGTTGGACAACATTGGCCGTCGGGGGAGATTGGGCAAATCCCCGTCTTCCAGGCATATTGTGAGTGTAGCCTTCGATTGCCTGCTCACCCCTTTCTCACACTCGTACTCGAGCACTTTGGGGTGGAATTAGTGAACCTCGGTCTTAATTCCATCACTATGCTAAGTGTATTTGTGTATCTGTGTGAGGCATACCTAGGAATTCCAGCGGACCTTGAGCTCTTTCAATATTTCTATGGAATGGCTCGACAATCTGGGATTGCTGGGAGTTGTGGTCTGAAGCTCCATGACGGGAAGTCGAAGGAGTATATTCAGATATTTACTTGGTCTTCGTGGTCGGGATGGAGGAAGAGGTGGTTTTACTGGAAAATCACCCAAGATGATGACCTTATTTTTTGAGGAAGGTGCGAAAAGAATTCTTCCTGGGATTCGACTCCCAGGGATATCGGTCAGATTGCTCCCTATATTCAAGCCATCAAGGACTTGAAAGAGGAGGGATTGACCGGATGGCATGTGGTGAAGAATTTCATCACACGTCGAATTAGCCCTTTGAAGAAACGAGTGCCTCCTATGTGGGGGTATACGGGGCCAAAAGACCCGACCAGGGACTACGAGGCGGGTAAGTGAATCTTTGACTTAGCCCTTGGTTTGGTCTTTCTTTAAAGTAGTCTAATGAATGTCATATCTATTTGCACAGATCTTTCACAAGCAGATATTGACGTTCGGGTCAAACTTGTTTGTGAGAAATCTCCGCCACCTGGAGTGGCGGTTCCTCAAATCCTTGTGGTTTTATCCGCAGAAGAGAAGATGGAGCGCCTAAAAGTAATCAATGGTTGATTTTATCCTTAGGACTTTAGAGTCGTAGAAAAACTTACGACTGGTTGTTTGTCGTAGAAAAACTTACGATTAGGTAGTGATCGTAGAAAACCTTATGATCAAGGAAATATCGTAGAAAAACTTACGACTAGGTAGTGATCGTAGAAAACCTTACGATCAAGGAAATATCATAGAAAAACTTACGACTTAATACTGGTGGTAGAAAATCTTACGACTGGTCAGTAATACCTTTCTGTTTTTCTTACAGAAAGTAGGTATGGAAAACCGTTAGGACGACCAAGAGGTCGAAATGATAACCATCGGCGCAGGGATGACAGCGGAAAAAAGTCCAGCTCCTCCGTCTAAGAAACGTCGACTCGTGAAAGTCGCCGACAAGGGAGTGGCAGGCTCAAGTTCTTTTATTTCGCCGATCTTACGCAAAATCTCAGAGACGCTACCGCGAATGAAGCCGTGGAGGTCGAAGCATGGTGAAGTGATCGGCGGCTAACCTCTTAAGCGTAAAGCCCGCAAGGCCAAGGTACCATTCTATTATGACAAGGAAACTTTCGCAGTTTCTGCCTCTCCTAGTTTTGTTAAGCAACTAGAAAAGGAGAACTGGAAGGACTTTATATTTTTTGTGAAGGACAATGCTGATCCAGCAGAGCCTACGGTCGAGGGTAGCGCTGCTCTTGGAGTGGTCGAGACTAACCTCGGCCATCCGAAAAGTCAGGAGACCAAAGAGATGGCTCCTGTTCAAAATCCACGACCAGACATGGTCGTGACCAAGCCCATTCTTCAACTTGAACTCCGACCAGACGTGGTCGTTGAAAAGAAATCGAAGAAATCTTCTGTTGGGAAGATGACTCCTAAGTTCCTGGTTAGGTCTAGGGTGCAGAGGTATGTGAAAAAGACTAAAATGTAAGAATAGCATTTACCTTTTGCTTTTCACAATTTAACGTGATTTCCTTTTCTTTGCTCTTAGCGACTCCTTCAAACCCGAGGATGCTTCTATTGAGAAGCCCATTGCCGCTTCTCCAGCAGAGGGAGAGACGACAATAGGACTAGTCGAAGGATCATCTGAAACCCGTGCGGCAAAGGAAATCGTGGCTTCTGAAGTGGTTGCTACAACCACTGAGGTAGTTGCTACGACCGCTGAGGTGGTCGTGGAGACAATAGAGGCAGCAGTAGAAGCCTCTGGCCAAGGTGGTGATGTACCCGACCACCGTGCCGGGAAGGAAATCGTTGCAGATGTACCTCCCGGTCATCAAAGAGAAGCTGCCGTCATAGAATAAGAAGACGAGGAGTACTTCAACTTCTGTGCTGATTTCTTTGGGCCTGCTTCCATCATGGGGTCTTCTACTTTTAGATCTCGCGATCGAGTCCCTCATCCCAAAGATATTCCAAACAGAGGGGAAACTTTTGACAACGAGCGTCTCGAGAAGGTTTTGTGGGATCAAGTCGCGAAGATAGATAAGCTGAAGAGTCCAACGATGGTTTTCTCGATGTTTGCTCGGACGACCATGAATGTAAGTATTTAAGGATACTTATATTTGTGGCCTTCCCTTGCTTCTTACCGTCTTTCTTTTTGCAGAAAGCTCTAGAACAAATTGCCACTGTTGGTGAATATCACCGACAACTTATAGAGCTATGACAGGAAAAAGCGGAACTCTGCGAACAGGCAGAGAGGTAGTAAGTCATTGTTATTTGTAGTCGTTTTAGGGTTTGACTACTTATATAGTACTTATGAGGTTTGTCGTGGAAAAACTCACAACTAGGTTCTAGTCGTAGAAAAACTTATGACTAGTTAGATAGTGCTCATGTCTACTTTTAACCTTTATAGGTTAAATAGCGACGAAAAGACCCTGGCCGACTCACTCGATTATGAAAAAGAGGAGTCGAGAAAGCTAAGGGAAGAAAAAGAAGACCTCTTGAAGAAGCTTCAGGAGGGTAACTGTGCAACTCGAAAATTGCAGGAAGAGATAAACAGTAAGTGCTGAACTTAAGACTGCTTATGTCGTTGATCTTTACCTTTTTAACTCTTACTTCTTTTCAAAAAAAGAGGACGAAATAAGAAGGCTCCAAACCGAAGTTAAAGATAAAACTTTGGTCGTTCACGAGATTTCTCGTATCGCTAAAGATAAAGATCAAGAGGTTGAAAGGCTGAGATCTCGGCGAGCAGGTAAGCAATTCTTTACCTTTAGTCCTTCACGAGTTCTTTTCTTATTCTGATTCTCATTTCTTTTTAGAAATTGAACTCGAATTGGGAAAGCTCGAAACTAAGGATCAGGAAAAAACCATGATTCTTAACGAGACTATCCGCATTACCAAGGAAAACGCAAAGGACATCAAATTATGGGAGGAGCGACATGCTGAGACCATTGCTTCCCATAATAAGGAAATCGAGAAGTTAGATTCTCAACTAGCAGGTAAGGAATTCTTTACCTGAGAACTAGTTCTTTCCTCTTCTAGGAATTATTTTTGCTTGACTAGTCTTACCCCTTTCAGAGCAAGTAGTCGAGAATAAACAACTCCGCGAGGCTTCGACTCGTAACCAACAGGAGATGAAGTCGATGAAGATTAATCTTCAAGGCAACATCACGCTCCTGAACAATATACTTGGTGAGCTGCGTGGTGAGGGAAAAACTCCTCCAGAAGACACGATAGCTGCTCATATAAGTACTATTGGGGAACAAGTCGGGACTTTGCAAGAACTGGTGACCACTCTGAAGGCCAACCAAGCTGACTCGATAAAGGAGGCGGTCGAAGGTGCAGTAAGTTATGTATTGGCAAAACTTAAAGCTCATGACCCCAGCCTTAATATGCAACCAATCGACGCCGACTTCGACTGCCCCGAGGCAGAAGCAAGTCGGTTGATTGAAGAAATGCAACTAGTCGGCAGGAATGTCTCGAAGGAGATGCAACTGAGATCTCCCTCTTCAGAGTAGTTTGTAATAACAACCTGTGAAAACAAGCATTTGCTGATGTAATATATAATCCATCTTGTTTCCTGCAAATTATCTTGTCTAGTAGTTAGTAACTCAAAAGATAATTGACGAACGAAAGACTAAGAATTGAAGTCAAATTAATAACTTTATCCTAGCCCCTGACTATTTACTTAGTTTATTTAAATAAACTAGGTAAATAGTGTTAAAAGGGTTTCTGAAAACAGAGAGGTTTGATTAACTCGTAGTTTTTTTATCACGATTGTCATGCACTGGTCAAAAGAGTAGTAATGAATCGACTCTAGGAAGTTCCTTCTAGTGGGCAGGACCACGTGCAGAGAGGAAAGGCTTCGACTAGGTGATATTACTATCTCCGATCAGTTTAATCAAATCGAGAATGGCAACTTGAGTTAGGAAAACGTCTAGAGGACTTTAAAAAATTCGTTTGTCCTTCCTTGGTGGACTCGATAAGTTTGTCCTGGTAGCAAAAGTACGAAACTAAACTATGCTAGGAAGTTCCTTCTAGTGGGCAGGACCACGTGCAGAGAGGAAAGACTTCGACTAGATGTGTTTCTTCCTTCGACCAGTTGAAACGGAATGAGTACACCAAAGGTGGTTGAATAAATCTAAGAAAGTGCACTCTGCTTAGAGTATTTTTCAAAATAACTGAAGAAATAAACTAAGGTGAAAAGAGCTGGTTTTAAGAATATTTCGATCAAATAGAACCCGAGCTCTTTGTATACCTGATTGTGGTCGGATTGACCCTTGTCCTTTGAAGGAATTGATTCCTCTGTTGGACGTACTGTTGTGGGGGATAAGGATCCCTCCTCAACTCTATCAGTGGCATGGTCTCCTGGATTTGCGAAAAGATCCCTGGAGGCAGCAACACCATCGGATGAGTCGATACTCGATTCGTAATCAAAACCGGCATCCATGTCGACGTCTGCGTAATCTGCCAAGTCAAACCAGTTCTCCTTGTTCCATTCTCCTGCCATGAGTGCATGAGATTTGGGAAAAAGAGAGTATGTTAACAAGAGATTACCGGAAGATCCCCACGGTCGGCGCCAACCGCCGGTGTTTTAGAACCGATCTTACGTAAAGATTGTTTGATTCGGGGTCTCCTAGAATGGAATCACGCAGAGATTGACACGGTATTTTTATACTGAGTTCGAGCCTTCTCCGGAGAGAATAACAACCCTACTCCTGTGTGTGTTTCGTATAATCGGGAGAAAAGACTAAGGCTATTACAGAAGATAGTGTCTAACTGTCTTCCTGATTGCTTGTTGTCTCCTCCGATCCGTACCTTTTCCCTCTCTGACTGCTGCCTTTATATAGTCGTGAAGGAATAGCCGTTTTCCCCTAGTGAAGAGGATCCTTATCAAATCCAGTAACAGGCGCATGTTTGCAGTAATCATCGGAGTGGTAACCCCTTCACGCCGCCTGGCAGTTACTTGTCAGAGATAATGGGGTATTACATGCTATTACTCAGATAGTAACACAGTATGTCGATCGCTTGGATTCCTTAATCAAGTGGACCCACTCGTCTGTAGGTTTTATTGATTATAAGGTAGTCGTGGCTAACCTGGTCGTAGAAGAGCTTACGACTATGATGTAGTCGTAGAATAACTTACGACTGGATAGTGATCGTAGAAGAACTTACGACCATAAGGTAGTCATAGCAAGGCTTACGACTATGGGGGTGGTCGTAGAAGAACTTACGACCACCTGGTAGGCTTCTCCCTTGTAAATATAAGGGCTATACCTAGGGACCACATGACATCATATTTACCTATAATAAGAATTATAGATAAAAGATAAAATGAGGATTATTAGATCCTCGTCAAGAGCGATGAGAGGTACGTATAGAATGATGTCCGGATGATCATCTTCGATGGCGGATTATACTTTTTATAAAACAAGGAATAAATTTGGCATGTGAGACGAAGAGACGCATCGGGGAGCCGAAGCAGCATTGATGCGAGCGAAGAGACGCATTGGCGATGATGGTGACGAAGAAACTCATTGGGGAGCTGAAGCGATATTATCACAGACGGTTATAGTTAAAAACTATCTCTAAAGTCTACAATTATCATAGATGGTTTGTTTTCAGAACCGTTTGTGATACTTTACAGACGGTTTTAAACATGAACCGTCTATGATATTACCTTTTCACAGAAGATTTTTAGCGCAGCCAGTAACACAGACGGTCGGTAAACCAAAACTGTCTGTGATTGTATTTAATACATATGGTTTTGGTCCGTCTGTGATGAGGCGTCCAGTATTAGCTTTTTTGTAGTAGTGACGACTACCCATTGTTCACCATTATACCAAGCACTTGCATGTTTATCCCTTTGGAGCTGGATAGCGAAGTGGTGACAAGGCACTAGAGGCCACACTCCCTGGACAAACATTGCAAAACAAAACTCAAAATCACAATATCATAGCACTCACACTTTACACTTATCGTCATCGCATGTCTATGCCAAACCGACCCAATTAGCCCAAAACTACTGGACGCACTACCCGCTGTCACAGAAGTAAAACGGCTCTAACTTATACATCTGAACTTCAAATCTGAACATCCACTATTTTATGGAATCCTCATGAAAAATACAACTTCCTAGTTATGACGAACTTCTGATTCTACCGTTCTCTACCCCGTTTCCTTCCCTGAAGACCGTCCCAAAATCTACCAGGACAGTCCACTTCATAATTTTATATCTTTGATTCTAAAACTTGAAAATATATGAGCGATATCAGTTCTTGAAACTAAACAAAATTTCCTAGCTTATTCAAATTATTACCACATTTTATTTTTTCTATCTACTAGATGAAACTGACCCATCTTCACAACATCTACTAGCTACGTCCAAATTCTGGATAGTGACCTTCCCGTGGCTATAACGTTTTGCTCACTACTCCGATTCTAATGATCCAGACCTTTCTAGAAATCTAACGATATTATATAACTTTTATCTAATTGGACTAACCTCTGAATCTAAGCTTAAATACTACGAATTGCCCCTGTAAGATTCTGCGTCAAACCTCGACGAACTAGGACATGCTGAAACCTAACCTTCCCCTAAGCAAAATGATCTACGAACTTAGCATCGACTAATTCATGGCAATTATAGAGATTAACAAGGTTTACCCTTGACAAACGCGATGGATCACTGAAACCCTGTAATTTTCCTCCTCTTTTCCTTACTTCCCTTCTTCTCCTTCTTTCCTTCTTCTTCTCGTTGCCTTTTCTTCTTGTTCTCCTAGCATCACCACCCACCAAAGACATGTGGCGGAGGGGGTCTTGTCAAATAGGGTGGAGGCGCACGGCAAGGGCGGCAAGGGGAAGGGTGGTGTAGGGGAAGGTCTTGTGATAGGGGTGGAGGCGTAGGGGGTAGCGGCTAGGGTTTGACTGCACTAATGCATTAAGCTAATATTTTACTCCCATCATTTGTGTTATGCGCACTTACGTCATTTAAGCTAAGCTATGTACTTTCTATTCAATTCAAACTCTTCAAAAAAATTGTTTGATCCCAAGCTTGCACCCTAAGCGTACCGCGTACATTGGCCAGAGTAGTACATTCATTTCTCGTACTGTGGATGACAACATTCTTGCTGGCCCAACTCAATTTAGTGGCACTTGACTGTCAATTGTGCACACCTTAAGTTACCTTTTCTGTGTTTGCCACCGCACAGGCTTCCTATTTAAGTTATATTAGTTAACTTCCATTTGGTGATGTCCAAATTCCCCCTTTTTTTTAACATAGAATGTATTTTATTCCAGTCTTAATAGGAATGAATGAAATAATATTATTTACTTAGTTAATGGTGTGTAACAGTTCGGCCCAACATTGAGCCCGGAATGCTATTAAACTACACTAACTATTAATTTTAACATCAATTAACAGTAAATTACAGCAAGCATATCAATGATAAAACCCATCCACAGGTCACACTAACACAAACGTAATGATATGGCAATCATATATAGATGATTAATTCCTAGAAAGTATGGCAAGATATAAACCAAGATCAAAGCAAAACCAATCGAATCAAGTCTATAGAATGAATAATCAACTCCAACCTATCAACTAAGGCTAAGCAATAATATCAAGTCCAAATTATAAATCGTCATGCTAATAAAGTGTCTCATGGCCAATGTTTCAAGTATTTTAATGTATGACGTGGTTCCAAATGTGCTAGCCCTTCCCATGTGCAACGTTGTCAATGGTCATCTAAAAACAATAATAGAGTAAGAGTGAGTCCACGACTCAACAAGTACAATAATAAACAATGAACAACGATTAATCAACTGTAAACGATACCATCATCAACATCAACCATTTTCTTTTCTTTATTCTCATACTCAATCATAAAATTCTCTTTTCATTAAATACATCCCTACGCTACATGTACACATGCACTTATTTCGCGTATACCGTGTTGGACCCTGGGCTTTGAATACCTGAAGCCATCATGTGTGTACCGTACTAGTCCCATGATTAGTGGCTAGTACACACATTCATAACATTGGTATTCACATTCATACATTCATACGTACCAAGTAAAATAAGTTATGGTACAAAACTTAAGCGATTACAATGTTGGGGCCGACCGACCAAATAAAAGCTTAAGTACCAGAGTAGCAAAAGTAACAAGGTGCAGCAGAAAGTATGGTAAATAAACCAAACGGTCCAGCAGTATGCCCCATCCAATCCCACAGGCAACCGACAAGGACTAAGCTTTAGAAAGACCCGTCGTCATCTGGAACTGGTTCATCCTCAAACTCTAAACAATAAATTAAGCAACATTGAGTACATTGCGTACTCAGCAAGACTTTTAGTGTATCGCACAATTTATATAAATGCAAGACTAATCAAAAGGTGAGGCTCTATACTACAAGTTATTTTGCATTAAGCAGATTTTATTTGCAATATCAATACATAGTACTTTGCAACGAAAATTTTTAAAGAGCAGTTAAATAGATAAAGACAACATGTACCTAATTGGATAAATAACAACTCGCAACCCTCCTTGGCTACAAGCAATATTTTAGTTTTAGCCATAGACATGGCACTCAACTCAAATATAAGCCAACAAACCCGTTTCCATCATTTTCCAACAAAACTACTTTTAAGAAAATCAAGACTATACTTGGCAATACTATACTTAGCACACTCATCACCATGAGCACGGCTATTTAAATAGATTTACACTCTGCAGAGGGGTACAACTTTTCCCACAGTACATGAATTCTCTATCTTGTTCGGCATCCGTCGATACTACCGGTCACTACCTTTGGTAAGTAGTCTAAAGCATGTGTCGAAGCCTTTACATAATCTAGTCCTATCCTTGCACTATCCCGGTGAATGAATACCCTCACTTTGCCTGGGTACACCCCCATCAAGTGAGGCATTCACCGTTGTGTCGACAAGCTTTGTGCCCAACACCATGGTGAAGGGAGCCCCTTCGAACATGCCTACACTGGTCATGCTCACACTACTACGGCTTACCAACGTGCAAGGCTAGTTTTCAATGACTTAATTAGCTAAGGTCGTCACATACCGGCACATGTGGTTGCATGCTTACGCTTAGGTCAGATATACCGATGTTCGGTCCTTAATTGACTCGGGCGAGATTCTCGCCCTATCTACTTGTGAGATACATCTCTCACACTTTTCAGAATATAATATTGCTCGCCCGCGTCACAAACTAGGGTTTTTATTTTATTTTTATACAAAATAAAAGAGGTACACCCATCTGGACTTTCTTTTTAAAACTCCCAAATTCATATTTGTCATGTCGTCTTTCTTCACAATTTTCATAAAAGACTATAGCCCGACTAAGCAATTATGCGAGATTCGCATTCACAAATCCAAGTTGACATTATTTCATGTCTAAACCATAACCTAATGGCTATAATAGTAAAGGCATCAATATTTCAAGGAGATTCATGCATTGAATAGGATTTACAACTACCGACATCCTAAACATAGCAATTTTATAACAAACATACACGCATGCATAATAGATTTTGCAAAAAGAAGTACAATAATTAAAATAATAAGATCAAAATTGTCAAAGGGGGTGCTTGCCTTTTTGTGGTTGCTCAAAAAATGAGGATGGAATATCGTCACAAAAATCGTCCGAATAATCGATGTCTAAAAAGAGTCGGAAGCAAATTAAATATAATAAAATAATCTCAATAGAAACAAAATACAAATATTTTTGCATATTCAGGTAAAGCATGATTTTAGATTAATTTAGAAAAAAAATATTCATCTCATTTGGATTTTTTATGCAAAAGTTATTAATGTTTCAATTTGTTTCGGTTTGAAAATTCCAGAAAATTAAAAAGGTGACGTCGAAAGCATATTTTTCGAAGTTTACGCTTCCCAGTTGAGAAAGCATATTCTTCTCTGTGTTCTACCGAGGTTTACATTTTCCAGCAAAGAAAGCGTTTTTTCCTCAAAACTAAAGGTGGCTTTCTCATTTTTCTAGATTATTATTAACTTACATGTGGGGCCTACTTGTCAGCAACTCATTCCTTTGTTTTACTGATTTTTATTTATAAAATGGGGGCGGAAGCACATGTCATAGATTCATTTACTAACAACGTTTGAAATTATATTTTGTTTAACCTTTTCAGCTGGTCCCACGTGTCATACTCTTGTTACCCTTAACCTCTATTACTTAGTGTTAATCACCCTTTTAATCATGCAGACCCATTGGCAGAGAGAGAGAAAGGGTGGAGCTAGGCGCGCATGGCTGAGTGCCATGGTGAGCTCGCTGGCGGCGAATGGTGTGATGGCAAGGGTCGGGGACGGGAAAAATGGATTCCTCTCTCGACGGCGATGCCACCGGGTGGTGGTGGAGACCGGAGAGATGGCCGAAGGTGCTACTACGTCAGAGAAGAGGGGCGGAGCTCCTCGGGCTCGAGGTGGATTTCACGACTGGGGCAAATCGGTGGCAAGAGAGGGTGCGCATTCACTACACCATGGCATAGTATTAAGGGCAATGCAAGCGCCGAAAAAGCGCTTTTCGACAATTTATCTGCAGAATGTGTATTCAGCAAGACTTATTGCCCGCGTCAGTAAAGTCTTTCACGGAAAAGTTTTTCCGGCAGATATGTGCATTCTCGACGATTAACCGCCCTAGAAAAGTCGTTTTCCGGCGATTAAGTTTCCCAGCGATTAGAGTTTTCGGCGATTATATGTATTGCAAGCAATTAACTTGCCCTCGATTGCATGTTTTCGGCGATTAAGCCCTAAATAAGTTTTTTCGGCGATTAAGTGCCCTAGATAAGTTTTTTCGGCGATTAAGTGCTCTAGATAAGTTTTTTCGGCGATTAAACCGCCTCGATTATCGATTTTTCGGCGATTAGGCGTATTCTTGCAGCTAAACCGCCTCAATTGTCTTTTGCACCATTTAACTATAAGCGGCTCCATGGCTTATCAAGCACTTAACAGCAATATCAAATGTTAGCTGCACCTAGCCATCCATACTCTTTCAAGCATACACATAATCTTAAAGTGAGCAATCAAGAGGAAATAAGCTATAATATTTGTAGGAAATTCCTACAGTTAGTGTAAAGAAATGCAGAAATATGTCCATTGATGTTTAGGGATATAACTGTATGTTGGAGCTCTAACAAATGAATAAATTAAGTCAGTCAATAAAAAGTGCATTGAGATCTCCAAGTATCCTTATCATAATATGATAACACCAATCTATTTTACATACCAAAATCTTGTAGTCAGAACAGTAACAGCTAAGTATCCTTATCATAATATGATAACACCAATCTATTTTACATACCAAAATACGCTTTTATTTGAGTAACACTCCAAGAAATGCGCTCTCCTCTAGATTCCTTAACCGCTTGCTCCAAGAGAGCGCATGCTGCGATATGTGCTCCTATTGATTGACCGATCAAGTAGATCCTGCAGGTTGGTGATAAATTAGTTTATTAATGTAGTGAAAGCACATTAAATTATACATATCAACACTTCAAAGCAGGGGGGTACAGTGGCGGACCCAGGATTGAAATTTAGATTAGGCGGAACGAACCAATAGTATTATCCGATAACAAAGCAAAACATACATAATGCTCACTAAGCACTACAGGGACAATAATGACTCACTAATGGTATGTATGGTCCCTTCATGTGGAATCATGTATGAAATCAGCTAATAGGAAATCAACAGTCTCATCCTAGATAATGCTCACTAAGCACTACAGGGACAATAACAGCTCACTAATCAGATGAATAATCCACATGGAGTAAAAAGGTCCGAGAGGTATGTGAGCATACTCTAAGTATCTGAGCTTCATAACAGAGCTTGTCTTGTGATAAAATTTCAACTATCTTCTCCAAGCGTTTTATTTCTTGCTCAAGCTGTGGTGAACCTCCTCCTTGATCTCTCATTGCTTTGTTTGATTCCAAATCATCTTCACACCTTGCAAGATCCTAAAAGTTGGATTAAGAAATGACAAGTGTTCAGTGTAGAGTTGAAGAATTCGTTCCTGAATCTTAACATAGTTTGCATTCAGTTAGCGTGTGCCCCTAACAAAGTTAGGTATGCTGGAGATTGATTAGCCATGTGCATGGATCAACAATATACCAAAATGTCTTTAAAGAGACTGTATATCACTAGCATTCAAATAGGAAAATCTGGTCAGAATTCAGCCAATGTTAGCATCTCATCCCTCTGTTAAAACAATGTAAAATCTCATCCTAAGAGTCAATTAGTCTGACTCGATGAAACTGTAGGCATCCTTTCATGTATGCATGCATATATAACTAATAATTAGAACAATGCAAATTGTATTCCTTTTTAAGGCAATGCATGCATGTTTATTTACTGATCTATGTTAGAATTGGTGCAATTTGTCAGGTTGAGAAGGGGTTCAGGCCCCTGTGGAGGAGATCGTCGGGAGGTGAACTCGGCGTTGCATCAATATTACAAAGGGCAATCTTGAAGAAACAAGAAGAAAATAAGCTGAACTAGCTCTTGCATGTGTCATGGATGATGTGCTCATGCGTGCATGTTTAACATCGCATTCATGCATCCTTGCATGCACTGTGAAGTAAAAAATGATGCACATATGAATGATTGAGCATGCTGCATGGTGACGAGAATTTCTCAACCACAGGTTGCAAGTTTTGGTCCAGCTGCCGGCCGTACTTGTTGCCCAATCCAAATCATTGATGAGATCTCTAGAGAACCCAAATATTGACCTTTTGCTGCATGTTATCTCTAAAAAAATGGACATATGTTGTTATATGGTTTTGCAAGTTGCAGTGTTTGCATCAATCCTACCATAGTATGTACTTTGGTCGGTCTTCACAATCAATTCTATATAAACTCTCAACCTCTCATCTAATTTTAGGTTGTTTCTTTAAAAACTCCAACAATATCTTGTATTGATATAGTTTAGGAGTGCATCAAATCCAGGTATATCTTCTCTGACTCGTGCATGAACTAGCACATTTCTAGTAATAATAACATGAAGTACTCGCGAAAGGCAACATGATATCTTAGTGAGGTCTAAAACAGATGTACTTAAATGATCCTCACATCATGGGTTCATGACTTGACCAAAAATATCTCAAATCATATGTGCAACCTTACAGGTTGAAAAAAAATACTTACACCCCCATGTGAGCGGCGTTGTGCATAATTAGGTTTTATGTTACTACCTTTGTTAATCGCCCTCTGCAGAACCATTCGGGCCTTTGCAGAGGAAGCATCACCAACTCCTTTAATGTGTCCTTTACATTCTCCAAGGATCCAATATCATCAAAGGTGACTCCAATATCATTAGGTGGTATAACATCGCCAAAGAACCTTTTCTCAAACTCGTTCTCTGTGACAACATCCTAAGAGAAATAAAGTGATACAAATGTAAAGCACAGGAAAATTCTAATTCTCGAGGAATGACAAGAATGTTTGCAACAACATGTGAGACAGCAAGTACCTTTAATGATTTATTTGAGCTCTTGTTATCACTCTGCATGCTTTGTAGCATGTTGAGCCCATGCTTAAGGCTGTCATTCATAACCATTAAGCTAGCATTCCAAGAGAAGATTGATTGAAAGCAAATAGAGGGAAAAAGAAACATGACTACCTTTCACTCGTGAGTACAAGTTTAGCATCCTTGGAAGTTTCAACTTTATTGTGCTTAAGGTGATAACTAACAGCATAGCCGACGATCTTGTCCACATCTAAGAAAGTTTGGAGCAACAAAAGTTTTAATTGGAATTCTTTAGCACCATATCCTATGCAATCACCCTTTTGTACTCATGCAATTGTTTTGGTTTGGGCACTAAATCAACATAAAAATTCCCAAAAAAAAATCTAGATGTACTTCTCAATTTACTCTACCTATGTATAAACTTTCAAGTTCAAATCCATTCTATGTTAAGAGTAACAAAAATGAGGAAATCTGACAAATAATAAATCAAAGGGAAAGGAAATAAGAAAAAGATGAATGCCACTATTCACAGATAACTTTCGTCCAACACATTTTGAATTTGAAGTTCAAATTTTTAAGGGTGCTAGAACACTATAGAGTATAGACTATAGAGTACATCATAAAAAAATCAAAATTTTTCATGTTGATTTGGTACCCAAACCGAAAGTTTGATTGCATGAGTGCACCACAAAGGGTGATTGCACTTGATATGTTGCCTTAGATAAAAGGCAGAGAGAAAAACAAAAATACTCACTTTCATTTGTCAGTGATTGATCTTTGATGAATAATTCTTCAATGTCATTACATTCAATTCCGCGGTTCGAAGCGCATTCTGAGCAAATGAATAATCACATAGTGGTCTTAGATGCTACTAATATAGATATCAACTCTAGATTGGGATGGGAAAATAGTATACAAGAATTCAACCATTATAGGTAGTAAAATAATTGCAAAATTATAAAAGGTGAATTTATGCATGATTACAGTGTAGAAACTAAAAAGCAATAGAGTATCAAACACCTATATGACCGGTCACTTGAGAAAAAGTCTTTGTCTAAAATATAACGAGAACAAATACTCAGTAGAAATTACATTGCAACCAGATATGGTAGGTTGGGAAGAAACACAAGCCATAAAAGGCTCGGGCATCACACACAAGAAGCCTCGACCGATGCAACATACACATTTTATACTCGGATATCTGAAATTCCAAGCAAATGATTCTCTAGTTATGGTTCATGCTCCATCGTAGTAATATGCAGATACATTGGCTTACAACCACAAGTTGCACCATAGTAGCCTACACAGATCATTACTATCATGTCCTTAAACAGAGCAACCTTTCCAACCAAAAGGATAGCTACCCAATGTACCTTCATAAGCCTCCAATACCTCTACTCTTCTCCACTATTTATCAACACCATACTCTTCTCCACAACCACATTCAAAATGCCAAAGGGGGTAGAATATCTTACTTGGGTATCTCATTTAAAATGATCATATGAAAGAAATCATGAAATGTTAGTAATATCATAATAGCAGTTTTAGTGCTTGTATCAAATCGGTACATGTATGTCTTGGTGGTCCTAAGAGGCGATTAAGGATATAATAGTTGATTAAGAAAAATCATCATGTAGACATATAATGAAAAATAGATGATGAGGCATTTAAGAGCTCACCCTCGAGATAAACCAAAATATGCTTTTATTGTAGGCCTTGAGCAATCCCATTGACTATCTGAAATCTCCTTCCCCAATCTAGCTCACTTTGCTTCTCTCGAGGATCTCATCACCTGAAAAAGAAACCTCAAAATTGTACACAATAAATTCCAATTGTAGGAGAAATGTTTCAATTTGGATGGTGACGGACAAACTACAAATGTAGTAGATGACAACACATTGGATGGGGTGAACCTAGATAAAGAGGGTGAAAGAAAGAAAAATATTTCCTCTAGAAAATTCAGAAAACAAATCAAACCTTTCAGATTAGGCGAATTATGGTCAATTGAAGTTTGCACCTAATGTTCAAATCTGTTTTTGGTTGCGGCAGAATTTGAGCATAAATTGCATGTGAATCAATTTCATTTTGCATTAGGAGGAAAACCAGTGAGCAAACTACAGGACCTCGGCTAAATTATAAACATTACAGTGAAACTTGCATGAAGGAGGTTTTATTGTTAGTCCAATACGGTTTCTGCGACTCTAAACCTTGCCATCCAAAAGAACTGGTCATGTGAATATGTGACGCATCAATTTCTGATGTTTTGGACACACATAATGTGAATAAAATGAAATATGAATTGTGCAACTATACTATGCCCAAAAGTCAAAATGCTTAACTTAAGTCACAAAAGCAAAAATAACAAAAACAATTCTTGCTTATTGGATCATATCATAATACTCAAAGCCTCAAATAGTGACAATAATCATAATGTGAATTTTGGATATAACAAACATGCTCCAAAGTGCTCATGGGATTATTACTCTCATGTCGACATTCAGATGTCGCATGATGGCGAAGTGTTTCATTTCAACAATAAAATCTACTAAAGCAACAGATCATGTCATGCCAACATAAGGCTCACAAGAAATGGAAAATCCAAATGCCCAATTTTTAAAATGAGGTGTTTGTAAGTTCATACCTTGGAGCTAGAAAGCTTCATAAAGTAGTAATAAGTGGACGAGTTTGATGCATGACATAATTCCTTGTATACCTTTATGACCTTGACAAATAAATAACCGTTATCATCAAGGGCAAGAGTATGCAAATTTTTATCGAGATGATATTGAATAGAAAGCCTCGAAGACGATTTCTTGATATCAAACTCAGATGCCTGGTTCCGATCCAAGAATCTTTGTATCGCTCAAACACTTGGACCTAGGAAATCCAAAACCAAATAACAATGATTTATTTGAATCTTGTCACGATGAACCTTGAGGAAAAAAAATGTTTTCGGAGTTCAAATGTTTGCGACCTTACGCATGGCACATCTTAAGTTAACTAGCATATCAAATACTAACATTTAGAATCATTGTCATTAACGACCACGAAGTTGCAAAAGGTCGACAGAAAAAAAGCCTTTGCTAGGATACACAACATACTAGCTAGTCAAGCAAATGATTCTCTAGTTATGGTTCATGCTCCATCGTAGTATAAAATCATTAACCTAAATCTTACCATGCGTACCACCAAGATCCTACAAGAGGAATCAAACAATCTGCGAGAAATTAAAATACCGTATCACAATGGAGATACCCTCGAGGTCAAAATCTAGCTTGTTATCAAACCATTTTGGTATTCAATCATCTAAATTTTGGGTATGTAAAATAGTCACGAAGTCAACTAGTTAAAAGGCACATCACTACCATTAAAAGAAAGTAGCATATAATGTTTTTTAGTACATGAACTGCACCATCCGATTGCTTGGTTAGCATTTTGCCATTTTCAATGTTGTGATTCCATGACATGCCTAAGCTTCATGCATTTACTTGACACAACTAGGCTAACTACAATAGATTATTTACCTCTTTGAGTCTGTCATAGAAATTGTTAAAGATATCATTTTGCACTAAGCGCGATAAGATGGGTGGTGATCTCATCCTTCCTAGCATTGTCCTTGTCCTCATAGATTTCCACCTAAATAAGGCATAAGTCACATTAGCACAAATCAACATACATAGAAAACTACCAACCCCCAACTGCATATTGTTCACCCGAAAACAAAAAATGGGGAAATAGCGACATGGAAAATAAAACCATGTAAAACCTCTAATTCAACACAAGGCGGCATACAACAAATGCATTAACTTGTAAAGAATTTTACAATCGATGAATACTGGGAGTTGATCAATTGCACATGCTAGTTGACATCTTTGGGAACGTACAAACTACCAATACTCAGATACTTGATAATTAACTAAAAGAGATATGTACTTACATGTGTGTCATGTATACATGACAGCACTGAAACTACAGGCTAATGTCGGCACTTGGTCCTGCAAGCTGAGTGCAAGCCCAACCATTTTCCTGAGAAGCAAAAGCACTAAACACGAGAGACAGCACCTTAATGCCTTTAGTGAAATAGAAATTAGCCCTTCTTTCCAATTTATTGAGCACATCTCAGCAAACCATCCAATGAGCACCAATATATCCTTACCCACACCTCATTATCTCCAATGCAGTGAACTACACTACAATCCGGCCTATCTAATTCAAAACACACTACAGAATGAGTAACAATTTACTAATTTAGCAAGCAATTCAAACCAAGAACCAGTCTTATATATGTATGTATACTGTTGGTCATGAGCTCGACCATGTTGAAGACGAGCACGAAGCGGTATCCTCAGAGACTTCGGCCGACGAGAACTGGTGAGTGTGGCGAGGCTCGGGCGCGGCTGGTCCAGCGAGAAGAGCACGACGAGCTGGTCGGCGTTTGCCACGGAGGGTCGGCAACCTCGCTCGGCGGCTCGAACCGTCCTCGATCATCCTGCATGGTCGGTCGGTCGGCGGCCCCGGCGAGCACGCGG
Organism: Phyllostachys edulis; assembly: GCA_036346405.1. Taxonomy (NCBI): domain Eukaryota; kingdom Viridiplantae; phylum Streptophyta; class Magnoliopsida; order Poales; family Poaceae; genus Phyllostachys; species Phyllostachys edulis. The sequence continues at coordinate 64,731,097 of CM070561.1, read as the reverse complement.
CGGCGGATCTTCTTGAGCGGCGCCGGACCACGCAGAGAAGGTCGGCGCCGCTGTGGTGCTCGAGCCCCGGCTGGGTGGAGACCACGATGAGCCGAGCCAGGTCCGGGGAGGAGGGAGGCGGGCTGAGGAGGGAGGAGGAGGAGGAGGAGAAGGGCGGCGTCGCGTCTTGGTGGAGGCGCCAGATCCGGGGAGGCGGGCGGCGCCGGGAGGAGGAGTCAGGAAGGAGGAGGCCCATGGGAGGAGGAGGAGGGAGCGGACGTGCGAGGAGGAGGAGGAGGAAGCTTGGCGCCCGGAGGAGGAGGAAGGTGCTTGGGAGGCGCCCTGGGCGGCGGGCGGCGGGAGGAGGGAGAAGGACGGGGAGGCGGCACGGGGATTGGGGAAAGGAGCACTATTAGAGGTTTCGGAGGAAGGGGGCGGTCGTGAAGGAATTCGGAATTTGGGTTGCGCGCTTCGGTCCAATTTTTTTTCAGTTGCCCGCCCAAGGGGTCGCTATTATTCCCGGCAGATAGCTCGTCTTGGATGACTTTTTCAAGGGCAGTTATACTGTAGATAATATAAAATTATTGTCGGCAGATAAATTGTTCTAGACAATAATTATTTCCGGCAGATAATAGGACCCTCAATCTTTTGAATATTGCCGGCACATGTTTTGCCACTAATCCAATTTTTTCCCGGCAGATTATTGCCCTTAATACCATACCATGGTGTAGTGATTGGCTTTGGGAAGCTACAATGATGCTACATGCAGCGGCTCGGGGACTAATGGTCACCAGAGCGGCGGTGATAGCACTGCACGCGGTGCCTCCATGATCAACCACGACAAATTATATGCTATGCTAGGTAATCCTTCGATCTAACGCACACCATGGTCCTCAACAGCGTAGGGGGATGATCGGAGTGGCTTGGCGATGTTGAGTAGCAGCGGCACGAAGGAAGCTTGCGGTGACAGCTCGTTGTAGGGATGGAGATGCTACAAGGAGGTGCGCATTAGCTTGCATGCACACTGAGGATGGTGAGGGTAGAAGGAATCGTCCAAAGACTCACCGAGGTGGCGGCTAACTGAAAAAATGGTTGTGGCGGACGAAAATCAGTGAGGTATAGGACATGAAGGGCGGGCAAGGGAAGTTCAAGCTCACCAGAGCGTTGGGAACGAAGAGGTCCAGAGAGGGGTTTGCACCAAAGGTGAAGAAGACGACCGCTTGTCCGAGCTACAGGGTTCCTGGAGCTGCATCAAGCACAGAACAAGAATTCGTCTTCTCTTTATGCAATGATGCTTATGAATGCTCAATTTAACATAAGTTCATCAATAATACCATCATCCAACCTTCTTGAATTCATCAACACAATTGATATCATGACCACTCATATTGTTTGCAATTAAATAAGATGAAAGCAAAAACAATATAATAGTAATGTGTGATAAAGAATACATCGATACACCATCGATCACTGTCTACCATGCACTTGTCACTTTATCCCCTTGGAGCTGGATAGCGAAGCGGCGGCAAGGCAGTAGAGGCCACACTCACTGGACAAACATTGCAACACACAACTCAAAATCACAACATCACAGCACTCACACTTTACACTTATCATCATCGCACGTTTACGCCAAACCGACCCAATTAACCCAAAACTACCGGACGCACTACCCGCTATCTCAGTAGTAAAATAGCTCTAACTTATACATATGAACTTGAAATCTCAACATCCACTACTTTCTAGAATCCTCATGGAAAACACTACAACTTCCTAGTTATGAAAAACTTCTAATTCTACCATTCTCTGCCCCGTTTCCTTCCCCAAAGACCATCCCATAATCTGTCAGGACAGTCCATTTCATTATTTTATATATTTAATTCTAAAACTTGAAAATATATGAACGATACTAGTTCTGGAAACTACACAAAGTTTCCTAACTTATTTAAGTTATCACAACATTTTAATTTTGCCATCTACTAGATGAAACTGACCCATCTTTACAACATTTGTCAGCTATGTCCAAATTCTGAACAGTGACCTTCTCAAGGCCGTTACTTTTCGGTCACTACTCGAATTCTAATGATCCAGACCTTCCTGGAAATCTAACGATATTATATAACTTTTCTATAATTGGACCAACCTCTGAATCTGATGAATCACGGTGGCCCGATCTTCCGATAGGTTCGATTGATTTCGTCGTGAGGACGTTGACGCTTTGAGGCTTCCGACCCGCAGGTTGTCACCTCGCAATTCGCTACACCCACACGACTGTCGTTATCAACCACGCTTGCACGCGATCGACCTTACCACGAGGGTTATGATTCCTGCAAGCAATCGAAGCAACTCACAAGAACAAGGTAGATGCAATCTGAATTATATTGCGAATATAGATGAAGTTCACAAGTGGGGTTCCTCAAACCGAACAAGCGCTAAACCGCAAAGTGGCGAGAATAATCTAAGAAAAACCCACCCTAAAGCGTGGCGGCGATGAATATATGGGGGAACACGAGGAGGATGACCTAGGGTTGTCTTTGCCATGTGAGAGGCGACACTTCACGGGTTTCGACCTCGCCACGCTTACAAGGCCTTATTAGGCCCAAAACGGTGACGCAGCACCTTATTTCAATGTCTCTGACCAACACCCAACGTGGTCGTCACTAGTCGTAGGCACAGGTGGGAGGGTCGGTCAGATAGCTCGAGACACAGTCGAGGACTAGTCGTGAGAGCTTGAGACACAGTCGAGATCTGGCAGATCTGGTCGTGAGAGCAAGTACACTGTCGTGAGAGCTTGCAGATCCAGAGAACAGGTCACAGAGAAGGCTGGTCGTAGCCCTTGGAAACACAGGCGTGAGCGGTTTGGATCCTCCCCATTATTCCTAAGTAATAGAAGATCACAATTTTAGGTAGCATACCATTACGCATAGATAAATTATTAGCACCTAGAAACGAGCTCACCTCATAATTTAAGTGACGTGCACGAGCTCTTGTCATAGGACCTTGTAGTTTAGCAACCGGATCTGGAGGATTTTGTGTAGTGCGTGTATCCGAAGGAGTGATGTCCTCATCATCCTCCCCCTCTTGAATTGGTGTCGTCCTCGACTCAAGCTCATCTTCTTCTCCCACGTATGGCTTCAAATCCGAAATGTTAAATGTAGGGCTAACCCCAAAATCTGCAGGTAGATCCAATTGATATGCATTGTCATTTATCTTTGCAATTATCTTAAATGGTCCATCAGCCCTAGGCATCAACTTTGATTTTCTTAATTCCGGAAACCTATCCTTTCTCAAATGCACCCAAACTAAATCACCTGGTGCAAATTTTATTTCTTTTCTACCTTTACTTCCAAAGAACTCTATACTTTTAGGTCATACGCTCTATATTCTCTTTAGTTGTTTCATGCAACTTAAGAACAAATTCAGCACGCTTCTTAGCATCTAAATTAATTTTTTAGAGGTAGGCAAAGGTAGTAAATCAATAGGAGCATGGGGTTAAAACCATACACTACGAAATGGACTTACCTTGGTGGTAGAGTGTCTCGACTGTTGTAAGCAAACTCAATATGCGGTAAACACTCTTCCCACATCTTCAAATTCTTCTTTAAAACAGCCCGCAACATGGTGGATAATGTGAGGTTGACAACCTCCGTTTGTCCATCAGTTTGGGGATGGCACGTAGTAGAAAATAGTAGCTTTGTCCCCAATTTATTCCAAAGTGATCTCCAAAAGTGGCTCAAAAACTTCACATCGCGATCCGAGACAATAGTATTGGGCACTCCATGTAAGCGAATGATTTCCCTGAAAAACAAATCAGCTATGTTTGTGGCATCATCGCTCTTGTGACAAGGTATAAAATGTGCCATTTTAGAAAACCGATCCACTACTACAAATATACTGTCCCTCCCCCTCTTTGTCCTAGGCAATCCTAAAACAAAATCCATAGAAATATCCTCCCAAGGGGCGCTAGGAATAGGAAGAGGCATATAAAGTCCATGTGGGTTAAGACGGGACTTAGCTTTGTTGCATGTAGTGCAGCGAGCCACGTAGCGCTCGACATCGCGCCTCATCTTTGGCCAAAAGAAGTGGGCGGCTAGCACATCTTCAGTCTTCTTTGCTCCAAAATGCGCCATCAAACCTCCTCCATGCGCCTCCTGCAACAACAAAAGACGAACGGAGCTAGCTGGAACGCATAGCTTGTTAGCACGATAGACTAAACCATCCATCAGCACATATTTATTCCATGTTTTCCCTCCTTTACAATGTTCAAGCACTTCTTTAAAGTCTAAATCAGTAGCATATAAATCTTTAATGGTTTCCAAGCCAAAAATCTTATGATCAAGTTGAGATAACATAGTATAACGTCTAGAAAGCGCATCGGCAATCACATTGTCCTTACCTTTCTTATGCTTTATGACATATGGAAACGACTCAATAAATTCTACCCAATTAGCATGTCATTTATTCAGTTTAGCTTGACATCTAATATGTTTTAGCGATTCATGATCGGAATGTATAACAAATTCTTTGGGCCATAGATAGTGTTGCCAAGTTTGAAGCACACGAACTAAAGCATACAATTCTTTATCATAGGTAGAATAATTCATACTAGGCCCATTTAATTTCTCACTAAAATATGCAACGGTTTACCTTCTTGAATCAAGACACCACCTATCCCAATCGCTAGCATCGATTCAATCTCAAAAGTGTTACCAAAATCGGGGAGTTGGAGTAGGGGGTCTTTGTGGTGAGCTTTTCTTTCAATAAGTTGAATGCCTTCTCTTGCGAGGTCCCCATTGGAAAGGCACTCCTTTCTTTGTTAATTCATTCAATGGTGTGGCAATGGTGCTGAAATCCGCACAAAACGTCGATAGAATCCAAGAAGGCCGTGGAAGCTCCGACTTTGTGTCACAAGTGGTAGGCGTCGGCCAACTTTGGATGGCTGCAATCTTTGCCTCATCCACCTCGATTCCTGTGGTGTCACAACATAACCAAGAAACGCAACTCGATCGGTGCAAAAGGTGCACTTCTCGAGGTTGCCAAACAAATGTGCATCTCTCAAAGCATTAAAAACAGCACGTATATGATTCAAGTGTAGCTCATGTGACTTGCTATAAATCAAGATATCATCAAAATAAACCACCACAAATTTTCCAATGAAAGAACGTAAAACCTCGTTCATCAATCGCATAAAAGTACTAGGTGCGTTAGTTAGACCAAAAGGCATGACTAATCACTCATATAGTCCGAACTTAGTTTTAAAAGCAGTCTTCCATTCATCTCCCAATTTCATTCTAATCTGGTGGTAACCACTCCGCAAGTCAATCTTTGTGAAAATAATAGAACCACTCAACTCATCAAGCATGTCGTCTAGCCTAGGAATAGGATGACGATACCTTATCGTAATATTATTAATGGCTCTACAATCAACACACATACGCCAACTACCATCTTTCTTAGGAACCAAAAGAACAGGAACAGCACAAGGACTAAGGCTTTCTCGTACGCACCCACGGTCCAAAAGATCTTGGACTTGTCGCTGAATTTCCTTAGTCTCCTCTGGATTGGTCCTATATGCAAAGACGGTTTGGCAAAGTCGCCCCGGTCAAATCAATTTGATGCTCTATCCCTCGAATAGGTGGCAATCCCGGGGGTATCTCAGCTGGAAATACATCCATATACTCTGCAAAAGGTTAGCAAAAGCAGGAGGCAAAGAGCTAGATATATCCTCAAGTGAAAATAAAGCATCTTTGCATATCAAAGCATAGCAGGACAGCTCATTATCACAAATTTCAACAAGTTCAGATTTAGTGGCAAGCATAACACACCCCTTCAATTTTATTCCCTCGGACTTAGAACTAGGCGTCCCTTTCTCCCCTTTAGGTGGGAAAACATGTTTTTCTACTTGTTGATTTTCAGAATCATGTTCATTGATGTTTCTTTCATTTTTAGCACGCTCTACTTCATCTTTCACAATTTCAGCTGGTGTCAAAGGCAACAACTTAATCTTCTTGCCCCTATGTGAGAACGAGTAGGTATTAGCTCTACCATGGTGCAAAACATCATTATCATATATCCAAGGCCTACCAAGCAACAAAGAGCATGCTTGCATAGGCACTACATCAAAGTCGGTACTATCCTTGTAATTACCAGCTGAAAATTGCACTCTGACAACTTGATTTACCTTTAACTTACCACACGAATTGAACCATTGGATGTAGTAGGGACGTGGGTGTGGCTGTGTGGCCAAGCCAAGCTTCTTGACCATCTCGGAACTTGCAAGGTTATTGCAGCTCCCTTCATCAATGATTACTCTGCAGACTCTCTCCTTTACGAGAAATCTGGTTTGAAACAAGTTGTGCCGTTGATTTTGCTCTTCTCTCTCCACTTGTGTGCTCAGCACTCATTGTGCAACAAGGCTCATATGATTCCCGGTGTCAACAAAGAGCCTACTTGTTCCTCTACATCATCAAGATCACATGCTCTGCGTCTCCTCCACTTGCAATGTTAGTCGCAAGTACATATTCATCCTCAATATCACTAGCACTTACATAACCTCCGTCTGCAGTGGCAAGATATGCTCACGACTTGGCGATCCCTCATGACGTGGCCCATTCCCTTGCAACGGTGGCAAATAATCCCAACAGACGCCCGTGGAAGCAACCGAAGAAGAACTCTTGGCGGGCATGCACACTAGTAGATTTGCTTACCTCGGGTGCATGTGATGGTGTCGGAGGTGTCTTTGAACGCGCCCTACTCGAGGAGGGGCAGCAGACCGTGTAGCCGAAGGTGGGACTATTTTAACTTGACCCGGCGTTGTTCTTGGTGTAGACGTGCTTCCAAAATTGTTCCTTGGCCTCTGTTGTCGTCCCTGCAATTCCTTTTCTGCCAAGCGTGCAAGTTGAAACAATCTAGGGATACTATCATATTCTTTGTAATCAACTATGTCCTGAATTTCACGTGTTAATCCTCCATAAAAACGTGCCATCGCAGCCTCTTCATCCTCAATAATATCATAACGCAACATACTAATTTGTAGCTCCTGATAATATTCTTCTACAGATCTATTGCCTTGGTTTAAGCACTGCAATTTCTTAAGCAAATCACGTTTAAAAGAAGGTGGAACAAATCTATTACGCATAGCAACCTTTAGAGCATCCCAAATAGTAGGCGCTAATCCATCATTGCATACCCTATTCCACCAAATGATGGCGAAGTTTTAAATTCACTTGTGGCTTGTCGAACTCTATGCACTTCAGAACTAAGTGAGCATTAAATTTCGTTCTCTACCGTCAACTCCCAATCTAGATATGTTTCAACATCATAAGCACCCACAAAAGATGGTATAGTGAACTTGACTTTAGCATATGGATCATCATTAACACGTGCATTATGTTCTTGAGTGTTATTACCTCTCATACCTTGACGGTTGAAGTTCAACCGTTCCGTTGTCGTGCATCAAAGGCGTCGTGGTTGTGCATCTCATTTCCATTGTCAAACTCACGGTCATGGGCTGCACCATGAGGACCCACACACCCATTGTTCGGTGGTTGATTGGCCAAACCATCAATGCGTGTGTTGAGCATTGCGATACTATCATTGAGTTGTGCAGATGTAGCGATTGTTTCGCAAACTTCCTATCAATGTCGTCATTAATAGCGTGGCGGTGCTCATCCAACACCCTCGTGAGCTCTTCCTCAAAACACACTCTTGCGCATCCAATTCCTCACCGCCATGGTTAGTAAAAGACAAAAGACAACACAAAGATATTATCCCTATCAACTACTAGGTGGTGGGAGGTGGGATCACACTCTCAAGCGCCTTACCAAGCTCTTATGAATTTCTTACCAATTGCAGCGGTGGTATGATTAGAGAAGGTGGGATGTACGATCATGGCGAGTGGCGAATGCGAGGATCCAAATCGAGGGCGAAAGTATGTGGAGCTCGGACGGTAAAATTTTGTAGCAAGGAATAGCGAGAATGAAAACAGATTAGCAAAGCTGAATCAAAGTCCACGGTACTCGTCACAGTTGCTGGCCCAAACGCGTTCCTAGAACTAGCTCGAGCAAGCCGAAATACAAGCACAATAGAACAAAATTCGCAAGGCAACTGATTTCTCCTGTGGGTGGTCGTGGACCAACTGTGGATTGTCGTGAGCCACACGAGGGTGGTCGAGACCAAATGAGGGTGGTCGTGAGCCAACTGGGGTGGTCTCTTTTTCGTTCTTTTTTTTTTGCTTCTCTCTTTCTTTTTTTTTTGACTGCCGAAACCCAACCGAGGGTTCCTCTCTCTCTCTCTCTCTTTTTTTTTTTTGCGAAAGTGACCTTGACTCACAACTCTTCAAAACCCTCTTCTGGGTTTGGGGATATATATAGGTCACAAACTTTTTCCGGAGAGCAGGGGTATAAAGGTAATAAAAGATACTCTCTCTCTCTCTCTATCTGAACTTTGGCTAGGTGATTGAAAGGGTAGGTGGTCGGATCTGAGGAGGTGGTCGAGCCGACTAGGTAGTCAAACCCGAGGAGGTGGTCGAACTCAAGTAAGGTGATCGAACTCGAAGAGGTGGTCGAATCCGAGTGGGTGGCCGAATCCGACTGGGTGGTCGAACCCAAGGAGGTGGTTGTATCTGAGGATGGTGGTCGAATCCGACTTGGGGGGGGTCGAATCCGAAGAGGTGGTCGAATCCAACCGGGTGGTCGAACCCAAGGGGTGGTCGATCCATCGGTGGTCGAACTCGAGTTGGTGGGAAGTCAAACCGAGTGCGTGGTCGGATGAGGGTGATGACACGATCTCGGCTATAGTAGACAAAACAACGGATGCAACCAAGGGAAAGCCGAGATACACGATGACCGAAGCAAGAAAGACTCGACGCTAGAAACTAGATCACGGACGACTAGACCAAAGAACAAAGACACCGACGATGGACTCGAATTCAACAACGCGAAATCGAAAACACAAGCGTGAAAGGCACAGAGTGGTTTGGACGGCGGAAGAACTAAGATCTAAAACTTTTTGTGGGGCAATTTTCTGGACTCTAGGTGATGGAAAACAACGAACAAAAGGGATCAATGAGATTACCTAACGGGCAACCTGGTGCTCTGATACCACTTGATGAATCACGGTGGCCCGATCTTCCGATAGGTTCGATTGATTTAAATCGTGAGGACGTTGACGCTTTGAGGCTTCCGACCGCAGTTGTCACCTCGCAATTGCTACACCCTTACGGTTGCCGTTATCAACCACGCTTGCACGCGATCGACCTTACCACGAGGGTTATGATTCACGCAAGCAATCGAAGCAACTCACAAGAACAAGGTAGATGCAATCTGAATTATATTGCGAATATAGATGAAGTTCACAAGTGGGGTTCCTCAAACCGAACAAGCGCTAAACCGCAAAGTGGCGAGAATAATCTAAGAAAAACCCACCCTAAACTGTGGTGGCTCTTGCAATATATAGGGGGAACACGAGGAGGATGACCTAGGGTTGTCTTTGCCATGTGAGAGGCGTACACTTCACGGTTTTGACCTTGCCACGCTTACAAGGCCTTATTAGGCCCAAAGCGGTGACGCAAAGACCTTATTTCAATGTCTCGACCAACACCCAACGTGGTCATCACTAGTCATAGGCACGGTCGAGGGTGGTCAGATAGCTCGAGACACGGGTCGAGGGTAGTCGTCAGAGCTTGAGACTGTTCAGAAGCAAGTACACTGGTCAGAGCTTGCAGATCACAGAGAATGTGGTCACAGAGAACTGGTCGTAGCCCTTGGAAACACAGGCGTGAGCGGTTTGGATCCTCCCATTATTCCTAAGTAATAGAAGATCACAATTTTTAGGTAGCATACCATTCTGCATAGATAAATTATTAGCACCTAGAAACGAGCTCACCTCATAATTTAAGTGACGTGCACGAGCTCTTGTCATAGGACCTTGTAGTTTAGCAACCGGATCTAGAGGATTTTGTGTAGTGCGTGTATCCGAAGGAGTGATGTCCTCATCAGAATCTGTACCTAAATACCCCGAATCACCCCCGCAAGGTTTTGCATCTAACCTCGATGAACTAGGGCATGCTGAAAAATAATCTTACCCTAAGCAAAACAATCTACAACCTTAACAACGAATAAACCATAGAAAATCCTAGGGATTGACAGGGTTTAATCTTGACGAACATGATGGATCACAGAAACCCTGCAATTTTCCTCTCTTCCTTTTCTTTTTCTTCTTCCTCTCCTTCTTTCCCTCCTTCTCCTTGCTCCTTCCCTCCTTGCTGACCTTCCTCTTCCCCTTGGCGGTAGCCACCCAGGCAATAGGGCGGCACACCGCGACAGGGGCAGCGTGAGGGGGCGGCGGCCAGAGGAAGAGGAGCATAGGGGGCACCCCTAGGGTCCTATTTAAAGGCCAAGGGGCTGGAGGGTCATGGCTTGGACATGGTAGGGCTGGAAATAACTGGCATTGAATTTGATTCAGAGTACACTTTGAATTCGAGTTGGTTTTCCGCTTTCCTTCTGTGCAGCGAACCTTTCAGAGATCACAACTTTCTCACCTGAACTCGAAATTGAGTGATTCTTTTTTTTCATTTAGCTAACTCATAGCACTTCAACGTTATATTTGTGGAGCTTTTCTGAAAACACAGTATTCATTGTAAAATTCGCGTTGGAAGTTGACTCAGTTACGAGCTTTGATTATCTGTGCAGCCTGCCTTCCGGGCTCCATATCTCACAAGTCGGAACTCCAAATTTGGTCAATGAGGACTCTAAATTAGACTATGGAAAGAGATCTACAACTTTGTAGTTATGAAGTTTTCCATTCAAAGTCGTTCTTGTTAGAATAGGACTCCTTATCTATATATGGTTTCCTTATCTGTATATGGCAACCCCCTTTGTACTCCTGTATATATATTGCCCATTGGGCCTCTTGAATTGATACAATATTCATAACATGGTATCAGAGCATCGGGCTCTAACCTAGCTTTCCGCTGCCACCGCCCAACGCATGCGCCGTCGCCCAACTCGGGCCTTCGCCGCATCGCATCTGGCCCAGCAACCGCCGTCGCCTTCTTCTCCCGTCGAGGAAGCCGCCGCTGCAACAACCAGTCGTTGTCGCTTGGTCCTCCACCGAGAAGAAGTCAGCTGCTCGTTGCCGACTGCCTGTTGCCATTGTCGCTTGAAGCTGCACCGCCGCCAAGGATGGCGGCGCCTCTGACCCGACGCCGCCGCTTGGAGCCGACGCCGCCGAGGATGACGCCATCAAGGACCCGCCGCGCCACCGCTTGGGACTTCTGCCAGCCGTCGCTGCTCGTCGTCGCCGAATCCGTCGCCGCCCAACCCGTCGTGCCACCGCTTGGGACTTCCGCCAGCCGTCGCCGCCCATCGTCGCCGAATTCGTCGCCGCCAGCCGTCGTCGAATCCATCGCCGCCCGCCGTTGTTGTCGCTGAAGCCGCTGACGCTCAGAGGGCCACCACCGCTGAGGCCACTGCCGAGGACTCGGGGGAACCCTAGTTCCCCCGCTCGACCCACTCGATCTGTGCTTCGTGAGCAGGCCGTGAGCTGGCCAGGCTTTTAAGCCGGCCCAAGCTCACGCGTGTAAAAAAAAATAAAAAAAAAGAGTACGTTGATCTAACCGCCGCTCTGTCCAGTGCCGCCTGTTAAACTTCGTTGCCTTGGTCACCGCACCGTCCAGCGCCACCAACCGATGGCTTCTGCCCCTTCCGCTGCGATCCCATTGTCGGAAACAAAGCTTCATGGGACGAACTATAGGTTGTGGTCTTCACTCATGGAGATCACGCTCGATGGTCTCCGCCTCTGGGGACATGTCACTGGTGCTCGACCTTGTCCACCGTTGTCGCTTCAGCCTCCTCCTAGATAGCCTACTTCTGCACCTCCTGCAGAAGATGAGGCCGCCAAGAAGGAGACGGAGGCCATCGTTGTCGCCACGACATCTGGCGATGAGGCCTTCGAGACGCCATAGACGCTTTTGAGCGCTGGTGTGCTGATGAGGCCCATGTTTGCGCCATCCTGGTGGTCAGTGTCGACGACTCCATCCAGCCAGACATTGTTGGTCTGCGTGCCACTCATCAGATCTAGGAGTACTTGCGCGAGCGATACCAGCAGAGTAGCGATGCTCAGTTCTTTTCGCTTCAGCGTGAGTTGGAGACGCTTCGCCAGGAGGACTCCTCCGTCGACGACTTCTTCCAAGCTTTGGCTAGTCTCTGTCGCCAGCTGGACGAGTTGGCTTCTCTGCTCTGCCAGGAGTGTCATAAAGTGCAAAAGGCGGATCTTGATCGCCTTCGCCTTTATGACTTCGTCTGCCATCTTCGCCCAGATTTTGAGCTTGTCAGGGCTCAACTGCTGAGCCGCTCACCACGACCGACAATCACCGAGGCTCTTTCGACGCTTCATCTTTGAGGAGCTTGGCCGTGGGTTAATAGCTGATTTGTTCATTGTGCTTGCTACCCTTCTTTTTCGACTACAAGCGGTTTACGCTTTGACTACAATCCTCCACAGTGTCATTTACGCTCTGCTTTTTGCACCAACTGGGGTTCAATGCAATTATTGTAAGAACTTCGGGCACGACTACTAGCGTTGTGCGGTGCGAAAAAAGCAGAATAATACGCATGGAGTTGGACGCTCCAAGGGAGGGCAGGGAGGCCCTTCCTCGATAGGAGGACAGACCAGCACGTCAGGATCTTCTCAGCGAGGTGACTCTGTTTAGCAATTATGCTAGGCTCTAGTTCAGCAGCTCTCTCTCTCTCTGCTCAGTAGGTTCTGCCAGTCTAGCTCAGAAGTCTCCTCCAGGTACTTCTTGGGTTCTGGATTCTGGTGCCTCTTTCCACATGACACCAGACTCCACATCTCTCACTTCAGTAGGACCTCCTGTTTTTCCTATCTCAGTTCAGACCGCCGACGGTACTCCTTTGTCTGTCAGTAGTCAGGGTACTCTTTTGTCGACTGACTTTTCTGTTCCAGCTGTTTCTCATGTTCCTCAACTTACCATACAGCTTCTCTCAGTGGGTCAGCTCACTGATCTCGGCTGTAGTGTTGGTTTTGACTCTCACACCTGTTTTGTTCAAGACCGACAGATAGGGACGGTACTTGGGACTGGCCGGCGCCGTGGGGATCGTCAGGGTCTCTACATTCTTGACCGCCTCCACCTTCAGTCCACTTCAGTTGCTCCTATCACCTCTACATCCATCGCCACCGCCGCCACCACCTCTATAGTTTTTCTTGATGGCATCATCGTTAGGTCACTTATGTGGGTCTCGTCTTTCTTCACTAATTCGTCAGGGTGTTCTTGGACGTGTTCCTGTTGACACGTCCATGTTTTGTCAGGGTTGTAAGCTGGGCAAGCAGCTCCAACTTCCTTATCATTCTAGTGAGTCCTTGTCTTCTCGCCCTTTTGATTTAGTTCATTCAGATGTATGGGGACCTGTGCCTATTATCTCTAAAGGCGGGTATAAATCTTATGTGATCTTCATTGATGATTATTCCCGTTTTACATGGATTTTCCCTATATCTAATTGTGGTCAGTTTCTTGCGATCTATCGTAGCTTTGCAACGATGGTTCATACTTAATTTGATTCTCCCATCCGTACTTTTCGCTGTGATTCTGCTGGTGAGTACTGTTCTAGTGCTTTTAGACAGTTTCTTTTTGAGCAGGGCACTCTTTACTAGTCTTCTTGTCCTGGTGCCCATGCTCAGAATGGAGTTGCTGAGCGCAAACATCATCATCTGATTGAGACTGCCCGCACTCTTCTCCTCGCCTCTCACGTTCCACCGCAGTTCTGGGCTGAGGTTGTTTCTACGGCTGCATATCTCATCAATATACAGCCTTCCACTGCTCTTAAGGGTGTCAATCCTATAGAGCGTCTCTACTCTCGAGCCCCCTAGTACACTCACCTTCGTATTTTTGGCTGTACTTGTTTTGTTCTACTGTAGGCTCGTGAACGCACTAAACTAGCGGCCTAGTCAGTTGAGTGCGTATTTCTTGGTTACAGTTCTGAGCATAAGGGTTATCGTTGCTGGGATCCTTCTACTCGACGGATCAGGATTTCACGAGATGTTGTCTTTGACAAATCTCGACCTTTCTTCTATCGAGATTCGGCCCCTCCTGTTTCCACCATTGAGTCGCTTTCATGGTTGTCCCTTTCTGACTCTCCGCCAATTTCTCCACTATCATAGTCTTCTTTTGATTTGTCTCCAGTGGTTCCTTCTATACCTCCGCCCCCGGTGCTGCCTCCTGCAGCACCACCTCTTGTTCCTGCAGCACCATTGTCTCGTTTCTCTGGTATTCACTTCTCCAGGCATCCTTGTCGTTCATCAGTCTCCTCTCCTGGTGTTTTGCCGACACCCACATCTGATTCTTCTGCTGATGCTCCTCGTTACGCCCTTCATGACCGGACATTCCTTCGACCTCCTGATCGTCTTGGATTTGCTTCGATAGCTCATGCTCTCTCTGTCACTGAGCCTAGTTCTTATCGCGAGGCTTCTCCTCATTCTGAGTGGCAGCTCGCTATGGCAGAGGAGCTTGATGCTCTTCGACGTACGGAGACTTGGGATATTGTACCGACACCTGTGCATGCTCGTCCGATCACGTGCAAGTGGGTGTACAAGATTAAAACCCAGTCTGATGGTACTATCGAGCGCTACAAGGCTCGTCTTGTGGCTCGTGGTTTTCAGCAAGAGTACGGTCGTGACTACAATGAGACTTTTGCCCTTGTTGCCCATATGACCACTGTTCACACTCTTGTTGCGGTTGCTTTTGTTCGCTGATGGTCTATCTCTCAGCTGGATGTTAAGAATGCATTTCTTAATGGTGTTTTGCATGAGGAGGTCTACATGCAACCACCACCAGATATTCATTCTCGATGGGCACGTCTGCGTCTTCGCGTGCTCTTTATGGCCTCAAACAGGCTCCTCGTGCACGGTTTACGCTGCTTTTACCTCGGTGATTACCGCTTTGTCGGTTTCCTTTGTCAATTCCCATGATCCTGCTCTTTTTGTCCATATCTCATCTCGGGGTAGGACACTGCTTCTTCTATATGTTGATGATATGCTCATCACTGGTGATGATTCCTCATTCATCACGTATGTGAAGAAGCATCTTAGTGAGCAGTTTTTGATGACTGATCTTGGTTCTCTTACATACTTTCTTGGGATTAAGGTCTCTTCCATGCCTGAGGGCTACTACCTCTCCCAGTAGAAGTATGTCTAGGATCTTCTTAATCGGTTCTGCTTCGACCGACACTTTCGCCTTCGCCGAGACTCCCATGGAGCTATCCCTCTGATTTAAGTGCAATCGATGGTGATCTTTTTGAGGATCCTACTCGATATCACCATCTTGT
The DNA here is from genome assembly GCA_036346405.1 of Phyllostachys edulis. Lineage (NCBI taxonomy): Eukaryota > Viridiplantae > Streptophyta > Magnoliopsida > Poales > Poaceae > Phyllostachys > Phyllostachys edulis. The sequence goes on along the minus strand of CM070561.1, from coordinate 64,715,780 downwards.
TGGGAGTTTGGTGTACCTTGTGAGCACTCGTCCTAATATTGCTTATGATGTTCATATCTTGAGTCAGTTCATGGCGCGTCCTACCCATCTTCACTACAGTCATCTTTTTCGTGTTCTTCGCTACTTGTGTGGGACTATCTCTCGTCGTTTGTTTTTCCCTAGCTCTACTTCACTACAGCTTCAGGCGTACTCCGATGCAACCTAGGCTAGTGATCCTTCTTATCGTCGTTCTCTTTCTGCTTACTGTGTTTTTCTTGGCTCCTCCTTGATTGCCTAGAAGACTAAGAAGCAGACTGCAGTTTCCCGTTCGAGTGCAGAGGCTGAGTTGAGAGCTATGGTAGCAGTGATAGCAGAGGTTACTTGGTTGAGGTGGCTACTTGCAGATTTTGGAGTGCCTGTGATGGGACCTATGACTCTTTTGTCTAACAGTACAAGTGCTATCAATATTGCTCGGGACCCAGTGAAGCATGAGCTCACCAAGCACATTGGTGTGGATGCTTCATACACTCGCTCACAGGTGCAGAAGGGAGTACTTGCTTTACAGTTTGTGCTATCAGAGTTACAGGTTGTTGACTTCTTCACGAAGCCACAGACTAGGGCACAACATTTGTATTTTCTCTCCAAATTCAGTGTGTGTGATCCACTATGAGTTTGAGGGGGGTGTGTTAGAATAGGACTCCTTATCTGTATATGGCAACCCCCTTTGTACTCTTGTATATATATTGCCCATTGAGCCTCTTGAATTGATACACACAATATTCATAACAGTTCTCATGAAAATCATATTGCAAGATGATTATAGATTCTGTCCCGTTTCTTGGCGAGGCAAATAAGAAATCTTTCAATCTCCTTATAAGATGATGACACAACATTCTTGATGTCCCAATTCAATTTATTGGCACATGACAAATTGCGCACACCTTAAGTTACCTTTTCTGCGTTTGCCACTGCACAAACTTCCTATTTAAGTTATATTTTAGTTAAGTTCCACTTGGTGATGTCCAAATTCCCCCTTTTTTTTACATAGAATGTATTTTATTCCAGTCTTAATAGGAATGAATGAAATAATATTATTTACTTAGTTAATGGTGTTTCAAGCAGGATTCATCTGATCGAAATAAATAATGAGAACAACCACTTGCTTAAGACAACATTTGAAACTTAGTCGCCATGAAATCTACTTGTTCAGCAGGTACATGGTTAATTATAGAAAACCATCATATATTGTGAAAATTAAATAATATGTGAAAATGGCAGACAATATTACTTGAGAGGAGAACACAATACAATTAAGGAGATGATGATAACACTTAATTATTACATTGCCCATGGTAACATCCATGTAACTGAACTACTAACATTCGGTGAGATCTCAGTTGTCACCACTTTATTCAATATAGCTTGAGGTTGTTGCTATTGCCAGAGTCTTTATTCGGAAGCATAAAGTAGCTGGTAAAATATGTGTTGTTCCTTCCTCGTAATTTATATGTGCAATGATTCCACATAGAGTGATGCTATCATATCTTTGATTGTGTCAGAAAAAGTGAATGCATCAGTTTGCTTGTACATGTAATCCCCAGTCCTCGCAAAGTCAACAACAGTTCGTGCCACAACTGTAGGCTGTTCTGTCGGTGTAAGGTATTGTTTTACCATATCCTTCCATGAATCTTCTATTAACTCCTTAATCTTCTCACATGCATCATGCACTGTTGTCCCATGCTGCAACATGTAGCATTGCACAGTAGAAGCGTGGTGCTCCCCTGTTTGCTCACGCTGCAATATTTTGATAGCAATAAATATTAAATAGATTCAGTTAGCATGTATTATGACAATGCCTTTAATTAGTTAGGCAGTTTTGAGCTACAATCACTAAATTAAAGATTGAAAGTGGTACTAAGATGCATAAATACAAGTAGTGGTGGCTACGCATATGTAAAGACAGAGAAAGACCTTTGTTGATGCAATATCGTTGGAGAGTCGTACAAATGTTGTGAATGACTTGAGAAGTTCTGGATAGGTCAAAAGCCAGTCAAGAGTTCCCTTTGTTACGGTGTCACCCATCCCAACAAATGAAGAACAAGCTAGTTGAAAAGCTCCGACAGTTTCTCTCGAAAGTTCTAGATGTTCCTTGATTGTTTTTGGAACATGATGTTCATCTCGCCATTTTATCTCCTGAGAGTATCCCCGAACTAACAACTTTAACTGCAATGAAGATAGAAATGTGAACTTCATCTTATATGTTCATATAATAATTGTCAAGAAATATCGATTTCTTCATGGAAAAAAGGATCGAGTCAAATGAAGATATTAAATTCATTATGCCTTTTGTTCTCCTATGTGACTGTTAGATAAATTCTCCATCATCTCGATAGACTTTGTAAAATGTTTATGAAGGTTAAAGTAATAGTGGATATTTGGGTTTGAATAAATGTTACTGTATCATTAAATTTTATTCAAGAGATGATAACGATATCACAAATAGTGTATTCATCTTCTATCCTGTTATGGTTCACCTGGATGATGTTTTAGGCCTTGCAAGAGAATATGTATTTACTCTTATAAAGTGCATGTTTTTAGGCAGCTAACTCGTTCGATGAGAAGAAATAGAATGTACTTGCCAATTCTTTGAGATAAAGCACCCGATAACTTTTGTTTGGTCCTAGCTCATCCTCACATGAATCAAATGTCTTCAATAAATATAAATAGAAATCCTTCATGTATTCTGGGAGCAGCACTGCTGCATTTTCATTGCACCTGCATTTCACAATCTACTGAGAACATTTGATAATTGACGAAAACTAAGGAACATCACACAGGAAGTTTTGGATTACAATTCAAAATATTTATATTATTGGTGTAAATATTTATACATATAGGAAGTTATTTATAACTAAGTTTTGCATTATAAAGGAATTTTTTAAATTTATTAATGCAATAAGCTTTGAAAGACTACAGTAATGCGCACTAAAATAATGTTTTCATGAAATTAATTTTTCAATACTGCTTGATAATTGCATCGAAGAACATTATACTTTCACTAACTTCGTAGGAATATATTGGCATGTAATCATGCTGCATATTATGAATAAACAATCATTATTAAAGTACTCACCGATACATCTGTAACATAGTGTAAAATTTCTTGATTCCATTCTATGCTAATTTTTATACTAGTCCATTGATTACTAATGTTCTACGTATGCCATTGATGTGAACTACGAATACATGGGGTGAACTAGAAGACGAAGTTGCAATATCAACATCACAGATGGTAAGAGACTTACCTGTACATTGCTTCTGCAAGCATCATACTCTCCTCAGTTGTACCGTAGGTATCAAATATATCATCTAGTATGGTGATAAAAGCTGTCATCTTAGTAAGTATTATTCGTGAAAGAGAATAGTGGGGCTCAGAGCATGCTCCTGTCATCCAAAAATGCGCTTCCACTATTCTGTCTCGAACGAAACTAAGATTTGATTCGACGTTAAGCTGCTTCCACCACCTATAATGTATACAAAGATAAATATGCTTCTCTAAAGTTGATGTATGCAAAGAAAACTATAAATTTCGAAGTATGAAGTTTGAAGTAACTTACAGTGTGACCTTTTTTAACTCCTCACAATAAAGAAGTTGAAGGAGGTTGAAGTTCAATTTTGCGAGCTCTAATATGGCTTCATCTCGTGTAGGCTCCTTTTCATAAATTGGGATGTAGTTTCTTGTTTCTAATATTCTAACCCTCCGGAAAAGGGGTGTTTCAAGGGCAAGAGATACTTCGTCTCTTAGTGGAGACTTTAGGTGTACTTCTAGTGCTCCTTCGAGAAGGCTTCTAGTGAAAACAATGGCTTCGTCAAGTACTTTCTCCCCATGAGTCCGAAGGTATGCTGCGTTATATAAGCTTAGGAGGCTCCTTGTATCATCAGCAGCAAAATTTCCTTCCTTATCTTTAAATTTGAGAAATACATCTGGAAGTTGATAAAGTAAAGAATATTGACAATATATCGATTATCTTATCAAAACCACATTTTACCATGATCCGATGCATCCAATTAAAAAGGAAATGTGTTATACATTATAGCCTTACCAGATGACACATCGTAGCCGTGCTTTCGAAGAAGATAAAATCGAAGTGAGACTAAATTGAGATCATCCTTGTTGTAACCAGAGTTGTAAACCAAGCGCAGCAGCTCATCGATCTCGTTCTCATAGTGGTAATCCAGACCAAGCCGTTGCAGCGTGAGTGTAAGATCCAAGATTTTGGGTATCTCGTTTGAGCCCTTCACTATCTTCCTAACTTCCTCTCTCAACACTCCAGCCCTTCTTTCCATGGATGCGCTCTGCAAAGCAAGGACAAGTAAGTACTAGTCATCGGCAGCAAGATTGTTTTATCTTTATAATTAATTAGTGCGAAGCCATTGCGAGTACCTGAGGTGCAGTGGGCGGCTGGTAAGTGAGGAAGAAATCACCCCACAGGCTCGGGTGGAAAGTGGCAGCCTTTCTCAGCTCCTCATCTTCATTGTAGCAACCAACTGCAGGTGTTGCCGCCATCTTTCTCTTTGGTCTGGATGCCTATGTCTGCTGCCTTTCGCCGTTACGGTTATATTTATAGGCGACTAATGCATGCCTTGGAATATTCCATGCAATACGACCATCTCTTGGAATGGTCTCGTGCTTTTTGCAGCTGCCCCACTGTTAAGCATTGTAGGGCATAGTTGCTAAGACCGGAATCCATATAGCACCGAATAAGATAAGCTTCGCTGTTGGTACTAACTCATTTACTGTTCACATGTATAAATAAATTTTACTCCCTCCGTTCTTGAAAGAATGTCGTTCAGACAGATGAAAGCAGTTCAAAGTATGCCTAGCAGCTTTGTCTGAACATCAAGTTTTGAAGACCGGAGGGAGTATAATATTTGGCACCACTTAGCACTTATAGGTGGTGCTAAGTGTTAAAACAAAAGTAGCTTAATTAACCCTGACGGTTTTGGTCCGTCAAGAAAGATGACCCACCTTAGCACCTACTTAAATTTTTCTTAGTTTTACTAGTATATCATCATACAAAATCACAGTCAAAGTGTTATGTTGAAGAGACGTACTTGTGTTGTGGGACTTTGGGAGTATCATGTATATGGTTGAAAATGGACACGAAAAATACTCCATTAACGTTTTACTCATGATTGTGTGCATGTTAGCAGTTTTCTAGAAACTTGAAGCATTTTTATTTGAGATAACATCAGTTGGCACAGTACTACCCCCTCCCACAGAACACTAGTGCGCTTTGAAAATGTAGCGGTCCAAAACAACAGAGCAGAAGTATATATTTTCTCACTGAAGCGTGCTAGTGTGTGCGTACCGAGAGGAAACACCCCACTATTTAAACTTGCCACCGAAACCAACCCGCTTGGCAGGAAGTTCCACCTCTCTGCCAGCGGGTCAAACGTACGTACTCTTAGAGACTAAAATCAGCCTAAAAAAATTCTTTACCGCGACTAACCAGAGCAAGTGTTATGGACCTGAGCAAGTGCAGTCGTCATCGTTGGACGTACATCTTTGAAGTTTGAAAGTTCAAAAGGCCATGTGTTATCAGACGCACACTTTATACAACCCGAACGGACCGCAACCTACACAGGAGAAATAAATTCAAAAGGCCAATTAAGGGCATCTCTAATAGTGTATTTATTGTCGTCACTTAGTTATACCACGTTAACAAAATCTTACATAGGGGAGAAAGGAGGAAGAGAGAGACAGCATATGTCGTCTCTTTCTCAAGATACTGTCGTGCACGTGAAACAAAATATGATACATTAATCTACTCTAGTTGACATGTAAGCCTGTTTTAAAGAAAAATTATAAAATATAAATGTTGGAGAGTGTGCGAGAGACTATCTATTAAAGATGTTATCTCTATAGATAATATAGCATATGTTAAAGACAATATTATTCTAACTATTGAAGACGCCCTACGAGGCTAAGATTAAGAAAAACCGAGATAGAAAGAAAGAAATGAATGAAGGTTCAAAGTACAACCACCTTGCTCCTCTCTCTCTATCAGACACATTATTCCACGCATGTGTTATGGACCTGAGCATGTGCAGTCGTCATCGTTGGACTTACATCTTTGAAGTTTGAAAATACAAAAGGCCATGTCTTTGAAGTTTGAACGGCGACTGTACACAAGCTAGCCTAGTCTGGACGGCGCCAACTACACATACATAACCAGCTGGGATAGTATCTGCATGGCAGAAATTAATGCTGCTAATGCATGCCTTGGATTATTCCATGCAATACGACCATCTCTTGGAATGGTCTCATGCTTTTTGTAGCTGCCCCACTGTTAAGCATTGTAGGGCATAGTTGCTAAGACCGGAATCCATATAGCACCGAATAAGCTAAGCTTCGCTGTTGGTACTAACTCATTACTGTTCACATGTATAAATAAATTTTATAATATTTGGCACCACCCAGCACTTTTAGGTGGTGCTAAGTGTTTAAATAAAAGTAGCTTAATTAACTCTGACGGTTTCGCTCCGTCAAGAAAGATCTAGTCTTTTTCTTCTTAATGAAATGATGCGTTGCGCGTTCTCGAAAAAAAAAGATCCAGTCTGTAGTAGTGGGAGAGTGATGGATGACCCACCTTAGCACCTACTTTAGATGCTAAGGGATAAATTTTTATTAGTATTGTTAGTATACCATCATACAAAATCACAGTCAAAGTGTTATGTTGAAGACCGTGAAAAGTCAAAATGGACTTATGTTGTGGGACTGAGGGAGTACCTTGTATATGGTTGAAAATGGGCATGAAAAATACTCCATTAACGTTTCACTCATGATTGTGTGCAAGTTAGCGGTTTTCTAGAAGCTTGAAGCATTTTTATTTGAGATAACAACAGTTGGCACAATACATACCCCTCCAACAAAACACAAGTGCACTTTGAAAATGTAGCGGTCCGAAACAACGAAGCAGAAGTACCTATTTTATCACTGAAGCGTGCTGGTGTGTGCATACTGAGAGGAAACACCCACTATTTAAACTTGGCATCAAACCCAACCCGCTTGGCAGGAAGTTCCACCTCTCTCCCAATGTGACAAACGTCTTAGGACATCTCCAATAGTCCACTTCAGCTGTCTCTAAGAGATGTCACGTTGGATTTTTGCTGAGATAGGAGAGAAAGAGGAGAGAGAATGAGGTCGTCGTGTTACGGAGCGATGGGCGCACACGGGAAACAAGGCGCTAGCGTCGAACGTTTTTGCTGTTGGAGAGCGCTCGTCATTTCCTCACTCGTTCTTCATTCTTCTCGCCGGATCCAGCGCGCCCCTCTGCTTTTCCTTCCCCGCGCGAAGAATTTTTCTTGCCCACGCGAAGCTTTTTTTCTTGCGCCACTCCATCTTCCCAGTGCCAAAAAAAATCCCCCCTCTCTATCTCCACTTCATCTTTCCTCTATCCCCATCCCCAGTTCCTCTTTCTATATCGCCCAACGTCAATTTGTAGATGGTTTGCCAATCTAGAGTTGTGGCGCCGCCGCCGCAGGAGAGTTCGACGCCGACTGCTGCCGCCTCGTCCATGGATTCCACCGCTGCCTCCGCCCCTGTTGGTCGATGGGGACTGCTCGGCGCCGGCCATGGTACCCCATCGGGCTCTTCTCCTCCCCTGGTTCAGAGGGAGGGACCTTTTGAGCTCTGGTATGAATTAACCTAGCTGTACTTCATCCGGTTCATGGTTCTTCGTACGAATTTCTTTAGTAGATTTGTAGAGAATGGGGATCAGTATTAGAATAGGGATGTAACATCCTAAAATCCTAATTCTGGGATTATGTAATATAAATGCATTAGAGAAATTACTTTGATCATTTGCATATGAAATATACCATGTTAAAATTTGTTTTTGAACTAAAAAGCAACACTTGAACTACAAATGAATAGTTCAACAGCCTACACAAATCTTTTCATTAAATTCCAAAGTCTTTTTCTTGGTAAATAAAATCAGGCAATAATTCAACAGAAACTCAAAATCGTAAAAACCTGAACTCTCTCTCACCTCTCTCTGACCTGTGGGCGGCCCACAGGGTCCTTCGTCCACCTTGCCCTCACCACGCCAGCGCACGCCCACGCGCGAGCTCATCGGCCCGCCCACCGTTTTCCTCACCACACCCAGTTTTGCTACCGCCCAACCATCCACGTCGTATCGCTGTCCTCTCCCGCACCCATACCTGCCCGCAGCTCGCCTAACCCTGCCTATACATCGCCGAGAGCCTCCGAGAGTTCCGCTTCCCTGCCCGAGCTCTCCTCGTCAATCTCCGCCACCTCTGTCTATAAATAGCCACCCCTGAGATGTGCTTCTTCTTTTCCTACTCCGTGCGCACCTCCTCACTCCTCCTTCTCCACTGAAACAACCCAATCACTCAGAGAGTGCAAGCGCTAAAATGGCCATGCGCCGCCGCCTTTGTCCCCGACGCCGTGAAGGGTTTCGTGTCACATCTATCGTGTCATATCATGTTCCAGAGCTCACTGATGCTATCCCCTCACTAGATTTCACTTTTGATCCTTAGGAGCTCCTGAATCGCCCCTTCTTCCTCACCTCTGGTCGGAACCGCCGCCTCAAGCTTCATCGAGCCTACTGTACCTCAAGTTGATTCCTTGTGCCTGGAGCATCGCATGAGCACCAGCAAGCTTCTCCGATCATCAATTGAAGCTCTCCTTCACCCGAGCATCTTTTCCACATGCAACCGACATCACCGCCTCGGCTCACCGTCGACCAGCCACCATTGACCACCACCGAGCCTCTGCATCACTCCGGTATACTCCTAGTAGCCTATAGATGCTAGTGCGCACATTAGTTTGTCAAGGGCGTAGCTCGTTTGAGCTTTTGCTCTTTGTCGTACTTGCTCCTCCGCTCAACGCCGGCGCGCCGCCGCGTCAGACCATCTCTGGCCTTGCCGTTGGTGCCGGTAGGTGCGTATTAGCACGGGGTTGCCATTTTGATCATTCTCTGACCTCTCCGAGCACCACCACGCGGCACATGGTGATGAGCACTTTAGCTCCTAAGTGCCTAATCCTAGTCTTTAAATGTTAAGCATTGATTAGTTGTCAGTTTAGTTAGTAGTAAGTCGTTGACATGTGGGACCGAAGTAAAGGTTAATTAAAAACTTAAATCAAAATGTTTTCTTAAGTGAGTCTATTACATGTGGGCCCCACAGCCTTAAGTGCACAGTGGACCCCGTGCCGTGAGCCCATGCACTGTGTGTAGACCCTCGGTCTATGCACTATGCACATAGACCGAGCCACTGACAAGTGGACCCCACTTGTCAGTTTAAACAAAAATCAAAATAAAAATGAAAATACGCTTTCAGTTATGAGGAGAATATGTTTTTCTCACTAGAAAGCGTAAACCTCATTAGAACATGTGCGGGATTATGCTTTCTCTATTGGAAAGCTTATTTCTCAATTTTCTTTGATTTTCTAAATCGAACTGAAATGAAACCTCAATAACTTTTGCTACAAAACTCCAAATTGAATGAAATTTGTCTCTAAATTCATCTAAAATCATGAACTACCAAAATATATAAAAATATTTAATTTTTTTCACTGTTTAATTATTTGATGTTATTTAATATGTTTCTAGCTCTTTTTAGACCGCGTACTATGGGTAAAGTTGTACACCTCTGTAGAGTGAAAAAATCTTTTTAAATAGTCATGCTCACGGTCATTAGTATGCTTAGTGTGGCTGGTATGGCTATAGTGTTGTTTTTCTCAAAAAAATGGTTTAGTCGGGAAACGGGTAATGACATGGGGTCTTTATTTATTGAGTTAACCGCCATTTCTATGGCTGGATTGCTATGTCTATAGCAGGACTGCCATTTCTATAGCTGAACATAAATTTGTCAGTGTCATTTCTATGGTTGAATATGAATTGTTGTTGATATTATTTATTCAGTTCTTTACTTACTTACTGTCATGTACTTATTTAATTAAACTGCTGATACGGGGTGGCCCGATCTTCTCGAGTAGAACCGTGGATAAATAGCGCTTGATGACGAATAACGCTCAGCTGTACACCACGCGCTAGTGCACGAACTTGCAACTCTATGGATATTCGCCAACACGCACCGGGATGATCGCCGCTAGACCACGAGCGGAGATCGCCAAGCCCTCAATTCCCAGCAGAAAAGCAAACTTGATCTTAAAAATGCAGAACGAACAATTGATCGCCTAATTCTCTCTCAGAAGTCCTCGCATGAACTCTGGTTTAGAAAGAACAAGCAATAGCTATGTTTCAATTCTTATGCATAAATTGGTCTACTTTACAATGGGGGTCTACCCCTCAATATATAGTCTTGGCCTAAGAACTATTCGGTACTAATTTTTCATGTGGTACTATTCATACGCACGTGACTGTTCATCCGCTGTTTACTGTTCACGGTTAATGTTCACGGGTCAATTACTGTAGCGCGCGATACTGTTCATGACCGGTTACTGTTCACACGCGGGCCTCGGCTTCCTTCCTGGTTCCTCCGCGTGGGCTTTGTGCTTGACCGTTTAGGCCTTGATCTCTCGCTTGGCCGCATGGACCTAAGCTCTCTCCTCCTTGGCCGAATGGGCCATAGGCCAGCGCCTTGATCTCCTCATTTGATGGCCTTCCTTGGATGACGGCCGCATATCCTTGATCTCCGTCTATCGTTGAATCTTCAAACCTGAGCACAAACAAAATACTATTTTTAGGTAGTAGAAAATTCTCATTTAAATCAACGACATATTCATTAAGGAGTAAGTTCACCTGAGTTGGTAGTTCCTCGTCACATGCTCTTGTTATTGGTCCTGTCAGCAACTCGAGGCGTATATCATAAGCAGTAGGTGGAGAAGAAGAAGGTGTCGTAGGGATGCCCTCATCATCCTCCCCCTCTTGAAAAGGCGTCGTCCTAGACGCTAGATCATCAGCACCGAAGAACAGTGATAAATCAACAACGTTGAATATCGAGCTCACGCCATAGTCATCTCCCGGAAGCTCGATTTTGTATGCATTATCATTAATCCGCTCAAGCACGTTGAAAGGTCCATCTCCTTGTGGTAGCAATTTCAATTTGCCTCGATCCGGAAAGTGTGGTCGAGTTGGCAGCATCGCTCCCGGAATCCAATCAATGTGATGCTTTAGCCCGCGGATTGGTGGCAAACCAGCGGCCAATTCCTCCGGAACGACGTCACTAATTTCCTGCAAAATATGAGAGACACAACTAGGAAGAGACGTCAAGTCGTCGGTCAAAAGTAATGCATCTTCGTACAAAAGTACAAAGTGCACCAAATTGGGATTCTCACAAAAAGCCCTCTTCTCTGATTTGGTGGCTAACATTACTAAACTTTTCACTCCCTCACTTTTCTTTTTACCGCTCAATTTTGGCTTGTGGCTCTCACTCACCGAAGGTGGAATCACTCTATTTGGTGTACTCTCAACTTTCTTCTTATCAGCATCAACTATCTCTGTCGGTGTAAGCGGATATAAAATCACATCTGTGCCGCTCCACTTAAACTTGTAGCAGTTTAGATGTCCATCATGATAAACATGTCAATCAAATTGCCATGGGCGTCCCAATAGCAAGTGACAAACTGTCATGGGCACCACATCGCAAACAATGGTATCCTCATACTTGCCAATCTTAAAGTGCACCTTCACTATATGACTGACTTTCACCTCGCCCACATCGCTCAACCACTGCACATGATAAGGATGAGGATGCGGTAAATATTTTAAGCCTAATTTTGTGCACATCTCCTTGCTGGCCAGATTATGACAACTTCCTCCGTCAATTATGACTTTGCACACTTTACCACCAACTGTCGCCCATGACTGAAACAAATTGCACCGTTGTGCGGTAGACTAACTCTGTGACACACTAAGTACACGAGGTGTGCACACTAGCATATGCTCTCCATCTGGCGACCCTGGCCTACAGTCCAATCTCGCATCCTCTGTGGGATCCTCTGCAAAATTAGCAAATGGAGTAGTATCGTCCTCATCACTAGCTGAAATATACCCATCATTAGTAAATATCATAACTTTATTATTCGGGCAATCTTTCTGAAAATGACCAACTCCCTTGCACTTGTAGCATGTCACATCACATGAACGGCCTATAGAACCCATTGAAGATGCCATGCTAGTAGCAGGCGTCGGTGGCGGCGTACTATTTGTCTTCCTCTGTGCTGAACTACGCGCCGCTGAATTGCCCCGGATGGAGCGGGCTTAACTGGTTGTCCCGTGCTGTACGGAGGTGTCGTGCTCGCTGAATAATGTTGTCGTGCAGCATACTTAGCATCTTCAATTACCTGCTTCTCAGCCTCACGTGCCTGATGCATCAACTCAACCATGTTGATGTATTGATGATGATTAACGATCCGCCGAATAGCATAATTCATCCCAGCAAGAAAGCAAGCCATCGCTTGTTCCTCATTCTCACGTACATCAGTATGTATGATAATCTGCTCCATCTCTTTATAATACTCATCAACTGATTTCAACCCCTGTCGCAATCTAATCAGCTTCTCATGTAGCGAACGCTTGTAATGTGTAGGTACAAAGCGCGCGCGCATCTGTCGCTTCAGCTCATCCCATGAAACAACACGTGGCTCATGTCATTCCATACGCTATTGCACACAGCGCTCCCACCATGTAGCAGCATATCCGTCCAAAGCAGCAACGGCAAGATCCAACTTGCGCTGATTAGAATAGCGGTTCATGCGAAACAGCTTATCAACTTTCAGCTCCCATGCAAGATAAACCTCTGCCTCTGTAGTACCCTCAAAGGACGGCATCGTAAACTTGGGCTTTGCAACCAGATCATCGGCGTCCTCATCGCGCCGACGATTGCGAGCATACTGATTATGTTGATGGCGCAGCAAATAGTCGTCGAGCACGGACTCGTCGCCGTCATCGTCATTGTGGCAGTTGCCACGGCCTCCTCCATGGGCACCATAGTAGGCACCCCCAAAGGCGCCGTCATGCGCGCCTCCATAGGCACCATCGTGGGCGTCCAGGTGTGCACCGCCTCCTCTTGCGCCAATGCCACGGCCGCGCCCTTGTGCAGGGGGACTCGCCGCAACCTCAGCAACAACACGGCGTTGTTGCGCCACCTCGCGTACACGCGCCTATTCGTTAAATTGTCGTTGGCATGGTTCATCCTCGCGTTGTCTTCTAGCGGCAGCTTCCACATCTGTCTCGTCACGCGGCTCGTACGGGAGGTGAACACTCCCCGCATCGCCACGTGTACCCAACTGCATCGAAGCGGTGAGATTGGCAATTGCATCGAGCAGTACCTTGTGGTTGTCATCAACGGTCACGGACAGCTTTTGGAAGTCTGACCCCAGATCATCCAAGTTGTTTTGGACATGCCTAAGGTCGCTGCACACCTGGTTGACCTCAACCCGGAACTCGTCTCGAAGCGTGGCACGAAGTGTATGGTAGTGCATCTTTGTGATCGGATCAGTAAGGTTACCGTCCAGATCCTTGTCCTGCTCACTTCCTGACATGGTTACAGTAGCAAAAATACCAAGTGACAATATATATGTGGAAAATAAGTGGAAATCTCTCAACTACTGTTCTGAAACAAAGCAAGTTGCACCGTTCCGAAGTAAATTAAGAGTAGCAAAAACTTACGCTCGTTGCAACGAATGACCAACCCAGATTGTGCGAGCGAATACCAAGAACGACAGCCAATACTTGACACGGATGTTTTAGGTGGAGCTAGGTGAGGAATCCTAACAATTCAGAATTTAAAGATTGTCTAGCTAGGTAGTAATCCAAACGAGACTCACAATGCCTAATTGCTGATCGATAAATATAAGTGAGGAGTAGACAACAACACACGCACAATGATAATGGGACTATTGCAATCAAAGGAATGAGCGATAACAAGAACAATTTTGTATGGAGGCGAACGCTCGTTGTAATATCGAACATTGATTAGAGGAATGTAACTCGAGAGAGAAATCATCTAAAGATTTAGTTTCTGGGGAATTTTGGAACTTGGGCGGACTTGAGTGGGCCAAATGGGGAAAGGCGCCCAAAAGCCCCACCTCCCTCCACCCTTAAACCCTAGGGCTAACTCACCCCTTTTTTTTTTTTTTTCTTATCTACTCAAGCCGCTTTGTTTCCACCTCCTCCTCCTTTGGAGCCGCCTCGAGGCGTCGCTCTGCTCTGCTTGGCGCCACCGTCGGCACTGGGCCCGGCTCTACCCTCTCCTCCTCCAAGGTGTCGCCCTTCCTCCACGGCTTGCAAGCAACTCCAACCACGGCGCCCAGTCCTAGAGCGGCCATGCTTGAGTAGTCGCCAACCGCCACCGGCGAGAGGCGCCAAGATCGACACCCCGCCGCCACCGCCACGATGTGCGTGGCGACGGGTGGCCGCCGTCGATCCCCCAGGCCCGGCGACTCGACCGCGTGGTCCTCCTCCGCGTCTCATTGTCTCTCGCCGTCGCCCCACGTCGCTCCACCTCTAGTCCGCCTCCGACCACAAGATCCGCCTTGCGACCGCACCTCCTCTCGCCCCTCGTGAGCATCGCCACCAAGGTACTATACTATTGCAGGCCCTTTTACCGTTACGTGGATCAAGCAAATCGTCGAACACCTTGTGGGCGCCAAGAGATTGTTGGTGTGACTTTTTCTGGTTTACTCAATTGTGGCAATAGTGAATCAATGGCTTTGTCTTCTCTCGCTTAGTCCAGACATCTTTGTTAGTGTAGTGTCTTGGCGAAATTTTGTTCTATGCCCATTTCTCAACCAATTGCTAACTCGCTTTATGTTTAACCTCAAAAGCTCTTGTATTGCTCTTATCGCATCTCAACTCGAACTTCGACACGTTGTGTTCATAGGAGCTACGCATCATGTCCCATGTATGAACTAGTTCCACCGAATCTATATGAGTGGTAGGTACTTTATTGATTACAAAGTTTCAATACTTCAATGGTAGGAGTGGAGTTCTAATTATACCTTTGATTTCACATCATTCGTCTAAGATGATGTTAAAATAGACGTCTTGGTTGTAGCCATGAGTCCCGTGAGGTCCATGAGCCTTGTTGGTTGCACAAGCTCGAAGTTCCTATGCTGCTTGACTACATCAAGCGGACACGCAATCGCTCCAAGCGCTCACCGTGATCCATCCACGAGACATTTGATCTGTGTTCGGTGCGGCGTATTGTTATCTCGCTCATTGGATCGCCCCGATATGGATGATGCTTCTTCGACGTGTGATTGGTGGTTCGATCTAATGCTTGACACACATATCTACAACCGCTATTGTAAGCACATGAAACTCGTGAATATTCGTATGTTTGCACATGTTGGTCTTGCCTTAATTAGCATCTTTGGACATTCTTTTAGGGCACGATTGCATGTTCGGTATGGAATTACGGATAAATACATGGTGTGGGGTTCTGCTTTGGCTAATGCAATCAACCAGTTCAAGTGGTGGTGAACCGGTGCGGGGCATTCGCCTTTTGTCTTCTGTCTCACGGTTGAGGCAAGTGCAAGTATTATTATTGAGTTGTTATATTATATACTTGATGAATGCCATAGTTGATTGATGTTGATTGTTGCTTGGTAATGTTGATGAGCCTAAATGCCATAGTTTAATGACGATGCTTACTACTTGGGAACGTTTATATGATGCTGCATATTAATGTTTACATGATGATGTGCACATGTTACTGTTTATATGGTGATGCTTACATGATAATGGTTATATGTTGATGGCAAGAATGATGGGACAAGGTGAGCAATGAGGCTATCTTGTTAATGATGAATCATGATAATGGACATGTGCATTTGCATTTCTGCATATTCATTTCTGAACCTTGGACTACGTGGTAGCCAAGAGCTGTTTCCTTGAGATCCCCGTCCTACATTGGACGGGCCTGGTCCCCACACTTGCGGAGTGTGGGATTTGGATCCCTGTGCCTAAAGGGCACAAGCTTAGAGTATGTATCGACGGATACATACTCAGCATTACCGGTAATTGCAAAGAAGTGAAGTATTTTGCATTCATGACATATACATTGCACTCCTGCATAAGTTATGGATCTATTGTTTAGCATATGAAGCTGGCATAAGAGATGGATTGTGGTATAAAAGGGTGGTTGTTCAGGTGGGGAGTGTTTAATCCCTTTGACTACTTATGACGCTGTCATAAGAGATGGATTTGAGGTAATTAGTGTTATATTCATGACGGAATTGTTTATTCCCTTTGATTGCTTATGATGCTATGTTTGATTTGCTCTTGCACTTTGCTGAGTCATGGACTCACACTTGCTGTGTTGTGCTTGCTAGGTACCTCTCGAGGCAGCGACATATATGGGAAGGGGTAGACTTGGTGCACGCCACATAAACACAACTCACACTGAATAACCTGAGCCAATTACCCACAAATTCATACTATTGATAATTGCTTTAGTTTCAGTTTTGTGGCCACCCTTTGTGGTGGATGTTTTAATTGTGGTCATGGATGACCTATTTATGTTCTTATTCATTTGTTGATTGAGCTCGTTTAATTCTCGTGATAGGTTAGAATGTTTGGTTGATGGTTTAATGAGTTGATGAAATTAAGTGGTTCAGTAGAGTCTCAATAATTTGTAATAGGGTTGATTAGAAGATTGTGAATGCCCTTTTGATTATGCTATAGTTGTTTAGCTTATCCTGGATGTCCTTTGATGATTCGTTAAATTGGATGATTTGACTTGTTGAATGATGCTATATTAAACTATTTGAACCTCCGGTATAGCCATCTATACAAAGGAGGTTTTGCCGGATTTTAGAGAAATGTCTTAGTTTTTATTAGTTAGTACATTAGTTAGTAGCAGACCAGGTTCATGTTGAGTTTGGTTGTTAGCATAAGGTCATTCATGAATTAAAAGCTTGGTTGATGGCTGGTATTATCAACCTTCATGATATGGTTGGATTAGCAATGGGTTAGTGAACTGCGTATAGACTCTTGATAGTATTATTGTAATCGACTCAATCTGATTAGATGTTTGAGATTGATTGGTTGGCGAATTCTGATTCAATTCTTATATCCATTCTACTGGATATTGATCTTGTATGTTATTGTTTAAAAGATGGTTGAAATTATTCCGTATTGTTGTTGTAGGTTAGTTATTTAGGTAACATCTTGGCTTCTGCATAGCTAGGGTGTTACACTCGTATTGCAACATTTCAAGGAGAGATGCTAGATAGTGCTCAAAATTTGGATATGAGGGCACAAGATCGCTCAAAAAACTATGGTACGCAAACAGCAGCAGATACAAAGATATAACAAAGCTCCAACAAAAGAAATTAACTCTATGGCTGAAACGTTTGCCCTCTTTTTTTTTCTCACGGTCAAACACTTGTTTTTTGTTGTTTCACGGCCAAGCAATCACACGGCCAAGAACTCTTTTTTTTTTTGGTCTCTGTCTTTTTTTTCTTTGTAACTCACAGCCGCTACTGAACGAAACAGCGAGGAGCAGCCCCTGCGCGCACCGACGTGAACAGTAACTCCACGTGAACAGTACCCTGGCGTGAACAGTAACTTCATGCGAACAGTACCCTACAACGTGAACAGTGCGCACGCACAGGAAAACTTGCGTCCCAAAAATCCTATGAGCAGTCCCTCGAGAACAACAACAAGCTAGTCTCAATAGGTACGAAAGGTTCGTGAATGGACCGATGGGTTCACGAAGAAAACAATGTGCAATCTACTGATATAAGCGATGTTTAGTTGCACAAAAACAGGAAACAAGAACGAGCACAAATATTTTGTGGAAGGGGAACAAAAAGAGACGCGAACGGAACACGACTAGCAACTAAACACGATGAACGAGTGGATTAAGACCTAACAAAACGCACTAAAAAATACTGAATTAAACTACAGCGGAATACAATATTTTTGTGTGGCTTTTTCGATGTATAGGACAGAAAAAAATAATCTACTAAAATATAGGGAAAAAGAGATTCTACCGAGTGGCCTGGAATCTGATACCACGATGATACGGGGTGGCCCGATCTTCTCGAGTCGAACCGTGGATAAATAGCGCTTGATGACGAATAACGCTCAGCTGTACACCACGTGCTAGTGCACGGACTTGCAGCTCTATGGATATTCGCCAACACGCACCAGGATGATCGCCGCTAGACCACGAGCGGAGATCGCCAAGCCCTCAATTCCCAACGGAAAAGCAAACTTGACCTTAAAAATGCAGAACGAACAATTGATCGCCTAATTCTCTCTCAGAAGTCCTCGCATGAACTCTGGTTTAGAAAGAACAAGCAATAGCTATGTTTCAATTCTTATGCATAAACTGGTCTACTTTACAATGGGGGTCTACCCCCTCAATATATAGTCTTGGCCTAAGAACTATTCGGTACTAATTTTCTATGTGGTACTATTCATACGCGCGTGACTGCTCATCCGCTGTTTACTGTTCACAGGCCCGATTACTGTTCATGGGCCGATTACTGTAGCACGCAGTGCTGTTCATGACCGGTTACTATTCACACGCGGGCCTCGGCTTCCTTCCTGGTTCCTCCACATGGGCTTTGTGCTTGACTGTTTGGGCCTTGATCTCTCGCTTGGCCGCATGGACCTGGGCTCTCTCCTCCTTGGCCGAATGGGCCATAGGCCAACGCCTTGATCTCCTTATTTGATGGCCTTCCTTGGATGACGGCCGCATATCCTTGATCTCCGTCCATCGTTGAATCTTCAAACCTGAGCAAAACAAAAACTATTTTTAGGTAGTATAAAATTCTCATTTAAATCAACGACATATTCATTAAGGAGTAAGTTCACCTGAGTTTGTAGTTCCTCGTCACATGCTCTTGTTATTAGTCCTATCGGCAACTCGAGGCGTATATCATAAGCTGTAGGTGGAGGAGAAGAAGGTGTCATAGGGATGCCCTCATCAAGTGCTCTTTAAATTCTGTTGCAAAGTACTACTTATGAATATTGCAAATCAAAATGGCTTTGAGCAAAATAACTTGTACAGCCTCATTCTTCGATAGCCTTGCAATTAATATAACTTTGTGATACATTATAAGTCTTGCTGAGTGCACAAGTACTCAATCTTGCTTATGTTGTTATTTAGAAATTGGAGATGAGCAGATGCCAGACGACGAGTTCTTTGCTCATGGCACCGGAAGGTTCAGTGACAGGTCTACCTAGGCCTTGCTCCTTGTCGGTTGCCTACGGGATTGGATGGGCATGCCGTTGGATTTTGCTACTACTATATGTCTTCCGCTGCTATTGATTTTACTCTGATGACTGCTTTTATTTGAACAGTCGGCCGTTGATGTAATAATCTTGTAATAACTTAAGTAGAGTACCCTTATACTTACTTTAGCATGTGAATGTATGGATGTGATTTCCAAATGTTGTGAATGTGTGTGCTAGCCACTAATCCTGGGACTAGCATAGCTGTTGCAGTGCTACCACCACCGCCTCGCTGGACGTGAGGATACCGAGCATCAGAGAACTCCACCCTCTTAAGTCCTCGAGTCCTCAGGAACGGCCCAGCGCGACTTTGACGTCTAGATTGCAACAGTTAGTCTAGAGCTCACCTGTATGACTTAGAGTGAGCACTTTTGGATATTTTGTAGGAGTAGACTTAGGTGGGACCTCGCTATAAAATTATTGTAATGTACTACTTGTTATGTTTTATTTGCCCGCTTTTGTAATATCGAACAATGGGCTTTAGTGCCATGCAATGTTTAACTAGTATGTTCAAAAATTCATGTGTGTTGGCCTTAAATCTTAAAAATATGCATGCTTTCAGCTTAGATTTAAGTTAAGTTAGAGTGGGATGATAATACCTGCTGACCTCCTAACTTGTGCTTACTTCCCCCTTATCTTGCGGACATTTGTTTACTCTGTCCTTGTTTGATCAGGATATCGGTAACGCACTCAGTTCGCCAGCTCATAGCAACAGGAGCCACCTCCGGATTGCAACTAGGAAGCGAGGCTCATGTGCCTTCGCTACCCAACCCTCAGCATCCTTCTACCTCGACACCGCAAGCTGATCAGTCTCAGCCTGCCATTCCAGATGCACCAGAAATTCTACCGCCACCGCCTATTATGGCACAAGTGCTTGCCATGATTGACCAGGGACGGTAGACCAACACTCTACTACTCCAGTAACTGGTGCAGAACACCGCTAGCTGCTGGGTGAAATGGAGCTGCTATTAACCAACCATCGTCCAGGATGGGCGAGTTTATGCGAACTCGGCCGCTGAACTTTGCATCTGCAGCCGACCCTCTCAACTCTGATGATTGGCTCCGAACAATAGAGAGCAAGCTGATCATTGCCCAATGCAATGACAAGGAGAAGGTTCTCTACGCACCTTATCAACTATAAGGCGCAGCAGCAGTTTGGTGGGAGAACCATCAGACCCTCATCTCGGAAGGCCAGATCCCATCTCTTGGAGCGCCTTCAAAGAAGCATTCCGTGATGCCCACATCCCTTTGGGCATTATGGACATCAAGAGGCGGGAGTTCTACGAGCTCTGGCAAGGGAACTCGTCAGTGATGGAGTTCTTACACCGCTTCAACTATCTCACACGCTACGCATCGTCCGAGATACCGAATGAAGCACGGAAGGTCGCCCTATTTCGGGAGCGCCTTAATGATGAGATGAAGTGGTTAGTCGCTGCCCACGACATCCCCAATTTTTAGACCTTGATCACTGTCAGACTCCCAGGCGTGGAATACCCGTGGATCTTATGTGTATACAGTGCTAGTCCCAGGAATAAAGGCTAGCACACACATTCACAACATTTGGCATCACATCCGTACATTCATAAGCTAAAGTAAAGCAAAAGGGACAATCTACTTAAGTTATTACAATAGTTATTACAAACCACGGCCGACCGGCCAAATAAAAGCAGTCATCAAAGTAAAGTCGCAGCGGAAAACATAGTAGTAGTAGTAGTAGCAAAAGTCCAACGTCATGCCCATCTGATCCCTCAGGCAATCGACAAGGAAACAAGGCCTAAGTAGACCCGTCACCGAACCCCTCAGTGCCAGGTGCAAAGAACTCGTCGTCTGGCGTTGGCTCATCTACAAATTCTAAACCAACAACAATAGCAAGATTGAGTACTTGTGCACTCAACAAGACTTGTAGTGTATCGCAAAAACATATTAGATGCAAGGCTATCAAATGTATGGCTCTACTCTACAAGTTCTTTTTCTCAAAGCCAAGTTTATTTGCAATAATCATAAGTAATAATTTGCAACGGAATTTGAAAGAGCAGTTTATGAAAGAGTAAGTATAGGACAGTAAGTAAAGTAACTAAACAAGTAACAACAAACACTCACAACCCTACTCGGTTGTAAGCAAAAATATAATCAGGTTTTGCCATAGAAATGGCACTGATAAGTTCATGTTCAACCATAGAAATGACATTCCTGCTATAGAAATAGCAAATCAGTCATAGAAATGATATTTCACTATAGACATAGCAACAAAGCCATAGAAATGGCAGTTAACTCAATAAATGAAAAACCCCATGTCATTACCCCAATCTTTTGGAACAAAACAGTTTGGAAAATAAAGCTACCACCATACCAGCCGCACTAAGCATGCTCATGACCGCGAGCGCGGCTATTCGAATAGTTTATTACTCTCCAGAGATGTACAACTTTACCTATAGTACGCGGTATTCCAGTTGCCTAGAATATCTCTATATCACTGCTCACTGCTGAAGGTAAGCAACCTAGAGTTCACGACACAGCCTTTACATTATCTAGTCATAACCCTGCACTAGCCCTGTGAACGATTATCCCCAATTACTCGGATAGAAACCCGTAGTATGAGGTGTGGGAGCCCCCGGGTTATTTTCGTAAGATCGAGACTCGCCCGATCTTAAGGAGATAACTCTGGGCTTCCAGGTAAATGGATTCTAAGTTAACTCCATCTAAATGAGAGGTCTTCACTGAAACTAGAGCCCCGGTGATCATGCATAACACTCCCCTGCGAGTACTGCATGATTATCGGTTCTCTAAACAATCAAAGACCACATTTAGTGAGTTAAAATGGAATCCATGAACAGCAAGCATGGGGTCATGTTGGCTCCCAAGATCAGCGACCAACATGCCCCAAACTCACATATAGCATTGATCACATCCATACAACATTCATACATTAATAGCTCAAAGGACATACATCAAAGTAGTTCAAGTCTACAACTATTACAAGCGGCCAACTGGCCAAATTCAAATAAGAACTTAAAGTAGCAGTGGAAGCAAGTAAATAAACCAAAAATCCAACATGGTATGCTCCATAACCCATCGGCAACCGACTGGGAGTTAAATGATAGCACTACTCGTCGGTGTCGCCTAAATCGACACTCACAAGCTCAGTGGGCTCACAATCTTCCGCACCTGAAACCAGTAGACAAACTGGTTGAGTACAAAGTTGTACTCGCAAGTCTTACACAAAGATAAAATTAGTTATGCATAGAGGACATTCAAAGGATAGCATTAGTGGCTTTAGTTTTGCGAAAAACACAACAATTTTTCCAACCTACACATACTAGTTTATCAATTGCTATTTTAAAAACAGATTTAAAGTATAAGTAAATTATGTGATAAAGTAATACAAAGATAAACAAATAAATCAAACAATAATCAAAGTGGCAGCCCACTTTGATACATAAACATGCATAAACATCCGTTCAAGCCGCATACTGAGTTGTACCCACAAATTTTAATTCAAAATCTAACAATAGCAGCCACATACTCAGGCGATCGTCCATAACCGCGGACAAAGCTATTCGAATAGATTTATCTCTGCAGCGGTGTACTAATTTACCCACATGACTCGACTAGCCCGTAAGCCTCCAGATAATGACACACTTCCTTAGGTATGTCGGCCAGGGAAATCGAGATTTAGTATTTTTTGGCAAGAAAATCACATTGAGTTAGACCTCCCATGCAAGATGAACCCCAACTTAGTACACATGCATATAGCAAATGCTAAGCGGGCATGCACGTTGTGCTGGAGGGGCCAGTGTGAGGTAGTTGGTATGTTGGTTTTCCCCAACATAAGTAATCGTGCTCCCTTGCACAATATATATCACACTGGGTTCCTAAGGAACATAGGATTTCACGGTCTCTATATCCTCACACCACCTGTGGTCTAAAGAAATAAAACATTCCCCTTACTTGACCAGATGGCACCCATATGCCACGTGTGATAGCACGAGTTTTACTTAAATTGTAGGTACCAAAGTTCGGTCCTTAATGGTCCGGACAAGACAACCACATGCCCGATCTCGTGCACGAAGGCACCCTCACTAGCGACCACTTGTCCAGACCCCAAAACTCATTTAAAATGACAAAATTTTATCTCATAAAATAGATACGAAGATCTGAATAAAACGAATATAAATAAGTGAATGTTTCCCATAATTGTCGCGTTATTCTCGACAATCAAACTATCGTTTCTAGACTTGCATGGCTAAGCAAACTCGAATAACATATTCACACAATCCTAACTTAAGCATGAGTTGCTAGAATAATTCAATATTAGCCTCAATGAATAGGATACAACTAATCTACGCATCACAAAAATAGCGACATAATCAAAATAGCATGCAAGCAATTATCATTGCACTAACTTAACAAAACTGGGATCAAATATGATGCAAAAAAATTTCAAATGATGCTTGCCTTGCTGGAAGTTCAAATGTTCACTCTCGGCGGCGTACGAGTCAATAAACAAGCTTCGGGATCTAAAGAATTAAAGATATCGATAAACACCGAGAAATACCTCAAACATCAAATTGCTCAAAAATGCATGATTTTAATACAGTGGCTAGGGTATGATTTTAGATGAATTTAGGTGAAATAATTATTCCATTTGGAGTTATTATGTGAAAATTATAGCGATTCGAAATTCAGGTTCCAATATGTCAAAGTTCATGAAATTTAATTATTTGGCCAAAATTTGTATAGTAGTGGGGGATACAAGGATTATATAGATAAATATAGAATATTCTTAAAAGTCCAAAATATCTGGGTTCAACTCATTTGGAGGTTTTATGAATTAGTTATGCATTTTAAAATTATTAGCCTTTTTCTATTGTAAAAATAATATATTTATGGGTCACTCTCCAAAATTATATTCTCTGCTATAGAGACAAGTTTGAAACCAATTTTATAATAAATTTCAGTAAAAATGAAAATTATTAGCACTAGTTTCATCCATTTTGGAGTTGAGATGAATTAGTTATGTATTTTAGAAGTTATTCCAATTTCTAGTGTGCAAATAATTCATTTTCAGATTTTTCTAAGGCATTTAATACTTTTCTCACCAGGGTCTACTCTAGCCTTAGTCACTGACAGTGGGGTCCCTGCACAGTACCATTTCTTAATTTGTTTTCTGATTTAAAAGTACGCTGACAGGTGGGCCCTACTTGTCATACTCACGGTTCATAGAACAGTGCATGGACCGGCCACGTGAAATGGTCCACCGGTGTACAACTACAGGGCACGGGGGCTTAAGTGGCTTGGGTCCACATGTCAATGCCTCAGAATCTATTAAGTGCTAAACATTAACTTAGTTAAGTAATGATTTCCGACAAAGATTCGATTAATAGATACTAATCATTGTGCTTAAGCCCTAATGATCTTACTATAGCTCCTGTCGGGAAATCCGACAACGCAGTAGAGTGCCCGACCACGGCATCGCCCTGGCATTCCATCGGCGATGCAGTGCTTGGCGGCGCGAAGTAAGGCCAGGAACGGGTCCCTGAGGGCCATGCGAAGTTAGGGGTACCGTCAACCGGAGTGGGGACAGCCGGTAGCGACAACGTAATGCCAGCGAGTGGAGGCAGCCATACGGCTAACGTGCAAGCGACGCTAAGGCCACACACTAAGCAAAAGAGAGCATGTACTAGCTCCTGTGAGGTACAAAGAACTCACCTGAGCGATGAAGGGGTTAGGAGATCACCGGAGGGAGCTTGTCCACAGCAATGGTGACGGCAGCGGCAAGCCTCTCGTGGGGAAGACACTAGGTGCAAAACGAAAGTCAATGAGGGTGCCGAAAGGATTAAGTAAGCTAAGGATACGGTGCCATTGTAATGAATCAACAAAAGACTTACCCGATTGACAATGGAGGATGAATAGGGTTCTTGTCCGACAAAAAGGGAGAACACCAAATTCACTAGCTCTTGTTAATGTTTAAACAAATAGATTGAGGGGAAATGAAACTTATACTCCATGGCCCATGATGATGCACAAGAGCATGGGTAGGACTCACCAGATATGAAGAATGCCAAAGGGGGTAGTCGCGGGCATGCTCTGGAGATAGTGGGAGCACGAGTTTGTTCCCGGTCCTACAAGCAATGCAAAAGGGCGTGTTCAGCTTAGATGAGCATGGCATGCAAAGAGGAAACTCGGGGAGTTAGTCGCATGGATTTACCGAAGAAATGAGCACAAATGAGCTCCTCCTTCCTCAGCCCCGAGAGGAAGGATGAGGAGAATTGGGGGCGAAGGGGAAGTATTATCCTCGTGCGAGGACGGGAATGGTCATGGCGTGAGAAGGAGATGCTCCTGGGTTGGTCGCCCAGGGCGGTGGGTGAACGCAGTTGACGGGGAAGTGCAGGGCTTATGCGGCACGTGGCGCTCACACTCTACGGTGCGCCTGCCCGAGGAGGAGGAAGGCACTTTCACGGTGGGCCCCGTTGTCAGCGATGGAAATGAGTGGGCATAGGCGAAACGGTGCGGCTGGACCAAAAGGCCTCGGGCTCGGTCAGTTGGGGTCGTGCGATCCCGAATAGACAGCTGAGATCGCGTGAGCACGTTCGGATAGTCCGAATGGTCCGGCACGTGTGGATCGTTTGATCTAAATCGGACAGTCTTGGTTTGCTCTAGTTAAGCCCAGTTTTAAAAATGTTGACCGAGATTCAAATATAAACTCCCACTTTGACCAGGGTATTAAAAATAGAAATAAAAATCCCAAAAATCCGAAATAAATCATAGGGGTTCTTGGGAAGGTCTAGTGTCCATAAAAATTATTAAATCTTACTATTCAATATATATTTTGATCAGTTTAAATTCAAACTTAAATTAGGTTATTAGATTGTGTTTGAATTTTTAGAGGGTTAAAACTAGTCCCAAAAATTTGGGAAAAAATATAATAATTCTTGATAATTAATTTAGTATTTGAATAAATTATCTCCAGAAAATGATCATAAGTTTTTGTTGCAGTTTTCTTTTGGAGTTGAATTTTGAAGTGTAGGTTTGACACTTGTTTGAGATTTTCCTAGTACAATAAATATGCAAAAGTTTATGAAACATGATGCATGCTGATGAGATGTATACTAATTATCATTTATAAGTTTGGGGATGTGACATGAGGAGTCCTCACTTACCGGATAGAAACCCGATAAGGAGTCCCTCACTTGATAGATAGAAACCCGTCAAGTGAGTCTTTTACTACACCCAGATAGAAACTCGTGGGAGTGAGCCATTCGTAGTTATGTCGGCAATAGAAATTGCGGACACTGCTCCTGCCTACTATCATGCAAGGCTAAGATTTCAATAACTTAGTTAGCTACGACCATCCCATAATAGCACATATGATTGTACGATTAGGTCTTAGTCCCGGATTTGCTGGCTTCAGTCCTTAATCGACCACGGGCAAGATCTCCACCCTATCTACTAGTGAGTTACAATCCTCACTTTTTCAGAATACAATATAACTTGCCTGTATCTAAAGACTAAGGTTTTCATGTCATTTTCATATAAAATAACAGAGGTAACTCCTCTGGACATTTTACAAAATACTCCCAAATTCACAAATTCACAAATTATCCTTTTATCAATTTTTCAGAAATTCTATTGCTCTAGTTGCATTGGTGCAATAACTGCACTGAAAAATTCTCAAATGACATTACATATTGTTTAACCCATATTATAAAGGTTACAACAGTAAGGGATCAATATTTCAAGGAG
Organism: Phyllostachys edulis; assembly: GCA_036346405.1. Taxonomy (NCBI): domain Eukaryota; kingdom Viridiplantae; phylum Streptophyta; class Magnoliopsida; order Poales; family Poaceae; genus Phyllostachys; species Phyllostachys edulis. The sequence goes on along the minus strand of CM070561.1, from coordinate 64,688,817 downwards.
ACATATGTAACAAGTAGGATTTCCAACTACCAATTTCCTGATAATAGCATTTTCATAAAAGAAATACACGCATGCATAATAGGATTTGCAAAACAAAGTACAATAATTAAAATACTGGGATCAATATGATAAAAATGGGTGCTTGCCTTGCTATTGAGGTTCTAGAGGTATAATGGATTGATCATCGCAAGAATAACTCGAATAATCAATGTCTGAAAAGAGTCGGAAAAGAATTAAATAGCAACTAACTAAAATGAACAGTAACCAAAAATAAATATTTTTACATATTCAAGTAGGTTATGATTTTATACGAATTTAGAGACAAATTTCACTTAATTTGGAGTTTCCTAGCAAAAGTTATTAAGGTTTTAATTTGGTTTGGCTGAGAAAATCAAATAAAATTGAGAAATACGCTTTCCAGTGGAGAAGTGTATTCCCGCGCATGTTCTAAAGAGGTTTACGCTTTCAAGAAGGGAAAACATATTATCCTCATAACTGAAAGCGCACCTTTCTATTTTCATTTGATTTTCGTTTAGACTGACATGTGGGGTCCACTGTTAGTGACTCGGTCAACAGTTGACTAGAGCTGTTCGGACGGTCCGAACGTGCTTGATTCCTTTGATGGTTTTGAATTAAGATTTATTTTAATCTAAATCTTGGTCCCACACGTCAATGACTCATTAGGTTTAACTAAAACGTTGCTTAGTGCTTAATGACGAGGATTAGTCACTTAGATTACGTGCTACAGTGTTGTCCGGCAAAAACCGCGTGGTGGCGCTCACGCCCACGCTACTCGTCGGCGATGTGGGGCTCGGCAAGGCAAGTGGGTGCTCAAAACGGGATCTACATACTGTTGTGCACCTGCCGGCACCGATGGCGTGGCCTGGGGTGGCTCAACGCGGTGGCGTGACGGCGACGAGCAAAGAAACTACTACGGCAATGGGCGACAAGGCACACGAGCTACGCTCGTGACAATCTAACGCGCGCAACAGCTTCTACAGACTACCAGGGTCATACCGGAAGGACACGGAGGAGCTAAGGTGGTCAGAGTTGAGCTGTCGACGGTGAGGAGCGGCGATGAAGTCGGTTGCGCGTGGAGAAGAAACCCAGGTGAAGGAGCTTGAAATCCGATGGTCGAGGAAGCTTCAGTGAGTCCCGGCGATGCTTCAGGTGCAGTGAATTGGCCCGAAGTGCAGTGAATTGCCGGCGAGCTTGAAGCGGCAGTACTGGTCGGAGACAGAGAAGAAAGGCCCGATCAGGCGATCATGTGAAGCAAAGACCGAAATGAGTGAGGGAAAAGGAAGCTTGTGTACTGAGACAAAAGATGATGCGATAGGATTGACTAGGAACCCTTCGGTTGGCCGTCAATGGAGGCGGTGGTGCACGGCCGTTTTAGGGTTTTTTTCCCCTCCGAGCTCTAGAGCTCGAATAAGTGAATGAGAGGTGGAGTGAGTGAGTGCACTAGCTTGGAAAAGATGAAATACAGCTCGGGGATGCCCTTTTATAGACAATGTGGCAGATATGAACAAGGTGGAGCTCGGGCAGCCATGGGCAACCCGGCGGAGCTTCACAACGTTGTATGGGTAGGGATGGGCTCGCGTGGGTAGGAATGAGCGCGGTGTGACCAGGCGATGCGACCAGAGTAGTTGGCCATGGAAAACCATGGGCGAGGTGGTAAAAAATGGTGGGTGGCGAGGCAGAGAGCTTGCAGTGCCACGCTGGAGCGCCCGGGCGTGAGGTGGACGATGGACGTCCCTGCGCTCGGGGCCCACCGATAAGCGAAACAAACAAGAGTTGAAACGAGCCAGAGCATTTCAACGATCCGATCTGAAATAGACGGTCCTGATTGAAAGTATCGTTCAGGTGGTCCGAACGGCCCAATCGATTCGGTCCATCCGATCGAGATTGAATGGCTCAGATCTCGTGTCATTCGGACGGTCCGAATGGCCTAGTTGATCTGGACGGTTGATTTCAAATCCAATGGCTCAGAATCGCTGGGTCCGACTCACTTATGGAGTTGGTCTGGTTCGACTAGGCTGTTTGGATTCAAGCCTGAGAAATAGTGCAAGCTTTTGATGTTTGAATTAACAGCTGAATTCTTTACCGATTTAATTCACTAACCAAACAAAGTCCAAAATTAATGATAATTTTTTGTAGACTACTAGGCTCAATTAGTTTCTACAATAAATTTTCTGGAGGTTAACACCTGCCATGAATTTCTACAAAATTCAAACAAGGTGTTGTTCCTAAGGGGTTGTAATGATTTTCTAAAAAAAATTCCTATAGAAATTTGTTGAATAGTTCCTGGGATAAATAGCCCGAAACCATTCTCTCATTTAGAAATCTTTGCTTTTTTTTAATCTATTTTATTTTTAGCACCTAATTGTAGTTCAAGTTTTATTTTTAAAACCATCACAAGATTTTCAAAAAGGCAAAGTTTAAATGCAAATGTTCAAAGGAACTTTTCCTAATGCATTTATATTACTTAATCCGAAGATTAGGATTTTGGGATGTTACAATCAATAAGGCGATCCGGGTCAAAGATAGCACCCGAACAGTGGTGGAGAGCTGCAAGCGCAAATGGTTTACACAAAAATCAGCAGGCAGCGGTTCGCCAAGATCTCGCATCTGGTAGCCGTCAAATGCTCGCTCTTTAGTGCCACCACCTCCAAAATTTCAAGGACCAGCTCCTTGCTCGCCACCAGTAGTGGTTCAACAATATAACCATGGAGGTCAGTCGTCTGATGCTCAAAACCGTTCAGCAGACGTCACATGCTACAATTGCAACGAGCGCGGGCACTATGCCAACAAGCGCCCAAAGAAGAGCTTTCCAGCGTCTCAACCTCATTCATTTGGAGTCCAGCAGCAACCCTAGGGTCCCGCTCGAGGCCCAGGAGGGCAGCAGGCACCCAAGCCGATGCAAGGCTCCGGGCGTGGACGTCTGAACCACACTACTGCTAACGAGGCTAACGTATCGCCTGATGTGGTAACGGGTACGATTCTCGTACATTCCGTACCTACATTAGCATTATTTGATTCAGGAGCAACTCATTCCTTTGTTTCCAAGGAGTTTGTCGTGCATCAACAACTGGAGACTGCATTGCTAGATAGCGTTCTGCTAATTCATTCACCTGGGTCTGTCCTGCGGGCGAAACTCGGATGTTTTGTAGTTCATATAGAAATAAATGGGACAAATTTCAGAGCCAACCTCATCATGATACATACCCCTGGGTTAGATATAATACTTGGGATGGATTGGTTATCCAAACATCAAGGAGTAATCGATTGTGCAAATCGAGCAGTTTCTCTAGTCAACCCTGACGAAGAACGCATCGTGTTTTCTTCCACATACATCACTCCATCGCAGCAACCTATGCTCAACTCCATCTCAATTCCTAAGCTATGCGATTTTCTTGACATGTTTCCAGATGAACTACCAAGGATGCCGCCTGATCGAGACGTGGAGTTCGTCATCGATTTGATACCCGGGACAGCACCTATGTCCAAACGACCTTATCGAATGGCATCTGATGAATTGGCCAATTGAAGAAACAACTCAAGGAGCAGCTGGACATGGGATTCATTTGCCCTAGCTCATCTCCATGGGAAAGCCCAGCTTTATTTGTAACAAAGAAGGACGACAGTCTACGGATCGCCTGTATCTGAAGCATCGCTTGCACCTCGTGAATCTTCCTCGACCATCAATCGAAGCTCTCCTTTGGCTAAGTTTCTCCTCCATGCACGGGTCACCTCGCTGCCTTGGCTCACCATCGACAACATGACTCTAACCACCACAGCTCCTCTCTTCGCTTTTGGTATGACCCTAGTAGCACGTAGATGCCTATGCGCGCATTAGTTTGGCAAGGGCGTTTCTCGTTCGAGCTCTGGCTCTTTGCCGTATCCACTTCTCCGCTCGACGCTGACGCGTCGCCATGTTAGGCCTTCTCCGGCCACGTCATCGGTGTCGACGAGTGCGCGATAGCACGGAGGTCCCATTTTGGGCACTCTCTAGTCTCACGAAGCACCACGCCACCGGTGACACGCGCGGGCGTGAACGCCATCGCGTGGCACAACGGTGATGAGCACTGTAGCTAATCAGCAGTTGCCTAATCCCTGTCATTAAACACTAAGTGATGTTTAGTTATCGGTTTAGTTTTAATGAGTCGCTTCAAGTGGGACCAAGATATTTATTAAAGAAAAACTTAACCAAAATGTTATTTTTTAATAAGTCGTTGACATGCGGGCCCCACGCCACTTAAGCACATCTTTGGTCTTGTGGATCAAGCTTTGCTTGATAGACCATTGGTCTATGCGCTATTGCTATGAGTCGTCGTTGATCGACAAAGGACCCCATCGGTGGGCTTTTAACGAAAATCAAATGGAAAATGAAAAATATGTCTTCAGTTATGAGGAGAATACACTTTCCCTTAATGGAAAGCGTAAACCTCTTTAGAGCATGCATAGGATTACGCTTTCTCTGTCGGAAAGCATATTTCTCAATTTTATTTGATTTTCTCAACTGAACCAAAATGAAACCTTAGTAACTTTTGGTAAAAAAACTCCAAATTGAATGAAATTTGTCTAAAATCATGAACTACCAGAATATGTAAAAATATTTAATTTTGGTCACTGTTGAATTATTTGATGTTATTTAATTCGTTTCTAGCTCTTTTAGACATTGATTATTCGCGTTACTATTGCGACGATCAATCCAACATATATTCAAAACAGCAAGAGCAAGGAAAGCACCTCCTTTGAACATGTTGATCCCAGTATTTTAATTATTATGCTTTGTTTTGTAAAGTCTATTATGGATGCGTGAATGTTTTGTATGAAAATGTTATGCATGGCAAAATTGGTAGTTGTAAATCCTATTTGCTGCATATATCTCCTTGTAATATTGATCCTTTACTGTTGTATCTATTAGTATATGGGTTAGGCAATATATAATGTCGTCATTTGGGAAATTTCGAGTGCAGATATCGCACAAATGCAACTAGAACGATAGATTTTTTGAAAAACTAGTAAAAGGGCAATATGATAATTTGTGAATTTGGGATATTTTGATATATGTCCAGAGGGGTTACCTCTTTTATTTTGTATGAAAATGAAATGAAAATTTTAGTCTTTAGACGCAGGCGAGTTATATTGTATTCTAAAAAAGTGATGATTGTGACTTACTAGTAGCTAGGGTGGAGATTCTCGCCCGTAATCGATTAAGGACTGAAGCTAGCAAATCCGGGACTAAGATCTAATCGTACAATCATAGTGCTAGTGTGGGATGGTTGTAGCTAACTAAGCTATCAAACCATAACCTTGCATTATTAGTGGGCCGTAGAGTGCGGATGACCGACGGATAGGTTGTCCGAAGGGGCTCCCTTCACCACGATGTTGGGCACAAAGCTTACCGACACAACTGCGAATGCCGCACTTTAACGGGTTTCTATCCGGGTGAAGTGAGGGACTCACTCAGAGGGTTTCTATCCGGGAGAGTGAGGCCCCTCATTCAACGGGTTTTTATCCGAATGAATGAGGATAATGGTTTGCTAGGCTAGTGCAGGGTTAGGGCTAGATGGTGTAAAGGCTGCATCACGAACTCGAGGCTGCTTACCTTTGGTAGTGAGCAGCGACATAGAGATATTCCAGGTAACTAGAATACCCCAGTCGTAGCCCGTGGAGATATGTGCTCCACCTCCCCTTTTGCTTCCACTGTAGTTTTCGCTGATTTCGTGATGTAATCGTTTGGCCGGTTCGGTCCTTATTGTAAACTCGACTTGACGTGGTCTATGTCACTCTAATGTTTGTTATATAATGAATGGTATGGTTTTCATCGTGTATGAGATGATTCAGTGATGTATATGTGAGTGCTATCTACTGATCTAGGAAATAGCAAAGTGCTTTCACAGAGGATTTGGATTGGTGAAATCCGGGTCCGACACTGACGATATTGCCTTTATCGGGGGGCCGCGAAGCATGTTCCGAGTAAGTTGTGGTATCTACGCAGCATTTCGGAAGGGGTTGCTAGCTCGGGCTGAAAGTTTGGTTAGTTTTCACCTGGCTCTATTTACCTGTTAATTGCGAGTGGGTTTTCACCTTAATTACTTTCTCCTATTATACAAAGATAATCGATGGCGAACAATTTTATTATTAAATCCTTTTAATTTATTTTTATTAATAACACATCACCAACTTATTTTTAAAATATAACCCTTTTGGCCACACCCACATCCGTGGTGTGGCAAACAACACTATCAGGATTTGAAAATAAAGTTGGTTAGAGGTTATTAATAAAATATTTGTAAACATATCATTTAATAAAAAAAAATCAATGATGGCACGCCTAATTAGTAGGTTTTCTGGCTGAGATTGCATTTTTCCACCTTATTTTTGGCTCGAAATACGTTTGTCAGATATATTAAGAAACAAATTATTATTTTTGCACTTACTAAAAGCTAGGCAAGCTCAATACAAGGAACATATATACCCAGTAGAAGTTTGTCGCTGCGTCACTTCCATGATTTATGTGTGAACGGTGAAGTTGTTATCCAAATAGGAATGTTAAGTGATGTGGACATACATCCCTAGCACTAGTTACTTCTCTACCTCACACAGTATTGTTCACTATATATAAGTTTTAAGACTAGCAGCTAGTTCCATTCGGCATAAGAAGAATATACAAACCCCAATTGGGCCGATTACACGAGCTCAGTAAAAGAAGCTACAACTAAAGGAGAACTTGCTTCTCGCCGAGTTAAACTTTAATTTAAATGTAATTGTTTACTACCTAATGCGACTTCTTTGCTTGTTCTCAGATTTATTAAGAAAGAAGAGCTAGATGCCGAGAGGATTGGAAATGATACTGTTGTACAAGAATTTTGATTGATGGCGTAGGCTATTGTTGGTAGGACCGAGAGGGAGGAGAGGGAGGCCTGGAACGTTACTACTCCATCACCGGAGTATTACTGCAAGCCAGCTGGCTTGTTACTACACTCTAGTCAAAGTGTTACTACACTCCAGATAGAGTGTTACTGCATGTCAGTCAGAGTGCTACTGCAAACTAGACGGAGTGTTGCTACACACCAAACGAAGTTGTTGCACGCCAGATGGAGTGATACTACACTACCGCCGGAGTGTAATTGCACAAAAATGATATCAAACTTGAATCCAAGTTGATTATAACTTATTAAGTTAGGTGAGTCCGAACCAAGTTTAGCGATTTGTGTGCATGTGAGTCTCGAGGGAACAGACTAACCACCTTGCTCCTCTCACTATTAGACACACATCATTCCATTAATGTGTTTTGGACCTAAGCAAGCGCAGTCGTCATCGTTGGACGTATGTCTTTGAAGTTTGAATGGCGGCTGTACACTAGTTAGCTTAGGCCCTGTTTGGTATGTCTCCAACTCCCAGCTTCTTAGTTGGAGTAGATGGAGCTATGCCAAATAGGCTAACTCCACAAAACTGTTAGAGTTGGAGCAACTTGGAATAGAGCAGCCCTCTAGTACAATTTGTAGGAGCAGGTAAAACCTTGCTCCAAGTATGGAGCTATGGACCAGTAAAACAAAATACCCATTAGTGTTAAGAGTATTTACCCACAAATTGCTACTGATATACCCTATGCTACGCATCCTAACCCGCAGCCCCCAACCCCTTCGCTTCCCTCGCCTATTCGCCACCCCAACCCCTCTGTAGTGGCGTCGCCCCTGGCTCATCCCTTCTCGCACCTCATCCTCCTAGGCCTCCTCCCCACCTGGCGCATGGCTCTCTCCCTCCCTCGGTTCATTTCCCTCCCACGTGCAAACCCTACAGAGGCGACGGCGGCTGAGCGAACTCTGACAATGAAAGGTGTGGCCGGCGAATGAAGGCCTAGCATCGGCGAGATATCCCTCGACACGCGCCCCTCTTCCTCCCCTCTGGCATCGGCAAGACCTCTCCCGGCATGCTCCTCTTCCTCTCCCCCGGCCGTGGAAGTGAAACCCCAGCGCTCCCCTCCTCTTCCCCGGCCTCGACGAGCTGTTACCAGGCGCACACCTCCACGCCCCTACCCCTGGCGTCGGCCTCGGCAAGCTATCCCCCACTAATCAATAGGTGCGCACTGATTGCTTCGTGGTGGACAATGTCTCCAACACATTTTAGATCCTAGCAGGTTGCTTCGTGGTGGACAATTTGTATGATGCACCAAACCCTCCCTTTGATTTACTCCATTCCCTCGCGTTGGTTTCAAATTTCTTTCTTTGGAATGGCGTTTCGCAGGATTCTTCGAGAAGAGAGGAAGAGAGAGGCTTGAGCGAGATGGGGTTGAGGGAGAAGAAGCGGAGCCAGAGGAGTGTGCTCGCGCGGCACACAGCTGCTCCCCGCTTCGGGAAGGGGAAGGACTTCTTGGTGTGTGCTTCCCTTCGATTCAAATTGAAGCCAACCAAAAGACAAAAAAAACCAAATCTTTTGGTGGTGATCGTTGATGTTGTGTTGTGATTGGTGCAGCCGTTGGAAGGAGGGCCAGGGAGAGGATCAGGGAGGAGAAGCCAGAGGAGCTAGATAACACGGCCATCGTCCTATACATTGGGCACATCCCCCACGGCTTCTACGAGGACTAGATGCAAGGTCTGTCTATCTCTGTGTGATGATGCATCGATGGAGTTTAAAGAAATGTAGGGGATGCAAGGGGTCTGGTGCTAATGCCCTCTTTGTTGCTGCTGTTGTTGTTCTTGCAGGTTTCTTTCAGCAGTTTGGGGCTGTTAAGAGGCTCAGGATTGCCCGGAACCACAAGGTGTTCTATATTGTGTTACATGGTTTTCGTGTGTTTTTTTTTGTAAGCCTCTAACTTGTTGTTTGGTGATATACTAATATGTTTAGACAGGAAAGTCCATGCATTATGGATTCATTGAGTTTGAGAACCCTAAGGTAAGAGCTTGCTTTGGGATACCTTTGGGCTCAAATGTGTGTTTGCCGGTTGCTTACATTTGTGCGCTTGTGCTTGACTGCTTGGTGTCTCAGGTGGCGAAGATTGTGGCCGATGAGATGAATAACTCCCTGTTGTTTGAGCACACTTTGCAAATTGCGCTCGTTCCACCAGACAAAGTTCATCTAAAATTGTAATCACTACAACCATGTTGTTTATTGAATTGAAGTACTTGGTTCTGCAACTTTTGATTAAAAATGAGAGCAAAATTCTTGTCATCTACAATGTCCACATCTTTTATCACTTTTATATAGATGGAAAGGGGTGCGACGGGGATTTATACCAATTGATCGGGCAGCAATTGAACGGAAAAGGCACAACAAGGTAATGCATTTGCTAACTACAATACTAATTTTTACCATGTACTCAATTTGTTGGTCAATGGATCAATAATCATGCAATTCCTTCTAATGACTGTTACTTTTTAGTTCAGGCAAAAGTGAGAGCCAGATTGTCAAGACCACTATAGAGACCTAGATTGAAGCATGGGTTAAGAGGAAATGTTAGGATTGGGCATAGTGCTCCTCAAGGTGGCCATTTTCCATATGCTTGCCCTCCTCCGCCATGCCGCCCTCCTCCGCCACGCCGGCCTCCACCACATATTGTAATGTTTTTTGAGTTTGTGTGTTGATACATTATTATGGTGGATGTTCTGAATATTTGCGAGGTGATACAATATTTGATTTGATTATGTGTTGTTTGATACAATATTATGTTTATCTTTGTTATGGTACTAATTGGATTAGAGCCTTTGTTGTGAACTTCATATGTTTACGTAAACCTTTGTTATGAACTTCATATGTTTATGTATGTTTTTTTTTTGAGTAAAACTTCCAAAATTGGGAGAAAATATGGCACAACATGACAAAAAAATTAGATAAATAAAAGCACAGCATGATTGAAATTAACTTATTAAACTGTTATAGGTTAAGCAATACGAAAAAATATTATAAGTCATAAAATAAGGGTAGTGCAGTCTTTTTACAAAGATCTTTCTCATTCCTGGAGCTGGAGTTAACTTTCTAGCCAAACACCTTCTTAGACTACTCCAACTTCTCATAAGAATGGATCCAAGAGTGAAGCTGGAGTTAGGGCTGCAAAAAATTGGAGCAGAACCGTACCAAATTAACATGGCCTTAGTTTGAACGGCGACTGTACCTACTTCCGTTATTTCGGACCTCTACATTTTCAGAGCACACTTGTATTTTGTGGGAGGGGTATGTATTGTGCCAACGGCAACGGTTGATATCTCAGATAAAAAGGTGTCAGGTTTCAAAAATCATGAGCCATTTCCGAATTCACATCGAGAGCGACAGCTACACATACATAACCAGCTGGGATATTCTCTGCATGACAGAAATTAATGCTGCTAATGCATGCCTTGGAATATTCCATTCAATAGCACCGAATAAGCTAAGCTTCGCTGTTGTTATTAACTCATTTACTGTTCACATGTAAAAATAAATTTTTAACATATTTGGTACCACTTAGCACCTCTAGGTGCTGCTAAGCGTTAAAATAAAAGCAGCTTAATTAACCCCGACGGTTTCGATCGGTCCGTCAAGAAAGATCAGGTCTGTACTAGTGGGAGAGTGATGGAAGAACCACCTTAGCACCCACTTTAGATGCTAAGGGATAAATTAAGCGTAGCGGGAAGTTTACGCTAAAATGTCATATATTTCTTTCTTGATAAATTAAACATTGTATATTTGGTAATGTATGTTATTGGTAATTAGTAGCCATCGACATCAGAACAGAAACGCCACCATGCGTACGTAATCGTATAAAAGAAAGATATACTGAAACTACTAAATTCAAAAAAGAAAAACAAAGAAAGATAGTGAAATTACTAGAGAGATATATATCCTATATATAACCCGAGTGGACTCTTAATAAAAAGAGTTGTGTGCATCCTAGATACAGAGATTGAGAGAGATTTTTCTCTTTCATTATCTAAAAAATAACCCGAGCGGACCGCAACCTCCACGAGAGAAAGAAAATTCAATAGGCCAAGAGCCCAAGACTAAGAAAGACCGAGAAGGAAAGAACGCCAATGCTCGTTCCTAGAAAGAAAGAAATGAATGAAGGTTTAAAAGACAACTACCGTGGAAATGTTGAATCGTTGAGACCGTGATGTGATCAGCACTTAAAATATCAGCATGCATGGCACAACTTAGAGAGACCCATAGCCCACATAAGTTTACAGCTTACTGCTCCGATTTACTGAGCCAGATGTCATATATCAGGTAAAATGGCTGCGGCCAATGTAACACCTCAGTCCAACAAAGAGTCTAGAATATCACCACTACACTTTTCACTCTAAATTTGTCAAAAAAAAATTGAAATGCTATTATTTTCAAAGAAATTTACAAAAATAAATAGTCGATTTTTTTTACAAAACTAGGCTATTATACAGTACGCTGATGACGAACAATTTTTATTATTAAACCCCTTTTAATTTATTTTTATTAATAACACATTGTCCAGCTTATTTTTCAAATCTAACCCTTTTGGCCATGCCACCATCAGTGACGTGGCAAATAACACTATCAGGATTTGAAAATAAAGTTGGTGATGGGTTATTAATAAAATATTTGTAAACATATCGTTTAATATAAAAAATTCACTGATGGCACGCTTAATTAGTAGGTTTTCTGGCTGAGATTGTATTTTTCCACCTTATTTTTGGCTCTGGAAATACGTTTGTCGGATATATTAAGATACACGTTATTTTTTTTGCACTTACTGAAAGCTAGGCAAGCTCAATACAAGGAACATATATGCTGCCAAGATTTATGTGTGAACGGTGAAGTTGTTATCCAAATAGGAATGTCAAGTGATGATGACATCAGTAGCTCTTGTTAGTTCTCTACATCACATGGTATTGTTCACTATATACAAGTTTTAAGACCGGCAGCTAGTTCTATTCTGCATAAGAAGAATATACGAACCCCAATTGGGCCGATTACATGAGCTCACACAAAGAAGCTACAACTAAAGGTGAACATGCTTTTCACTGAGTTAAACTTTAATTTAAATGATAATTGTTTACTAACTAATGCGACTTCTTTGCTTGTTCTCGGATTTATTAAAAAAGAAGAGCTAGAGTGTGAGAATCCGGGGTATTTAACTTGTAATACTTAACCATCCAATTGGTTCTAACATTACAAATCAAATAATCTGACTCTCGGTGTAACATGTACCTCTCAGGACAGCAGTACACATATACCTCACAAAATCAAACATCAATTCCATACAAGATTACAATATCGATAAAGACAAAGTTTTACAACATCCAAAAGGCATACAAGTTCATATTACACAAATGGGGCCGACCGGCCAATTGACGAGATAAATAACTAGAATAGCAGCGGAACCAAAAACCATAAGATGGCGATAAACAAAAGCCAACCAACTGCCCTTACCCACAAGGCAACCGACCGAAAACTCACCAAGCTAGTCGTCCTGTACGAAGTTGGTCTCACAATAGTTGATCCCTTGGGGATCAACCTCCTCTGAAATTGCAGCAACCGGGTTGAGTACAAAGTTGTACTCGCAAGTCTTACAAGCAAAAGAAATATATAGATGCATTCATGTATCAAAGGAAAGGCCACTACACTAAGCAATTTTAAGCATAAAGTAGTTTTCTTTGCAATAGAGTAATAGATTGTAAATCAATTTGTCAAATCTATTTTTCAAATGTTTAAATAATAGTGAGACAACATTTATAAATATAATTAACATCCTAGAGGTGATTTCCCAATAGCCACCACAACATAGCACAAATTACCCATTCGTACCACCCGTTGTCAAGTTTTATTGAAAATGTTATAGTATAAGTCTTGTAAAACCTAACCAAGCGTGTCTATAACCAAGGACTTGGCTATTCGAATAGTTTGAAAACCCTGCAGCGGTGTACAACTTTACTCACATGTCAGACCGCCTTTTCGTCAAGCTATAGAGCACACTTCCTTAGGTATGTCAGCAAGGCTAAGTCCTATGAGATGTTGTCCAAGGGAATAAATTAATTAAGAGCCACACGTATGGGGGTTAATCCTCCGTGAACCGCCCAACCTGGGCTCCCACGGGGAACCCATACGTTGTGTTAGAGACATCGGCCCAGCCTTAGCAACCGTCGATGCTCCTCGGGCGAGGAAACCTACCCGGAACCCACCCCGCACATGCCCAATAACAATAGAACAACTGAACATTTTTCTCCTATGCCTACCACCAATGACTCATTAATTAACACCTCCCAAAGTACTGAGTCAAGCGGGGTTCCCAATACCCTCATGTGGATGCACGCAATAATGCTTTGATAGTGTGACACAAGATGTTCGGTCCTTGTTGACCTAGGCACCAACCACACACCTGACAACACACCATCAACTATGTGCCCAAGTCTAAAACTTTTTGTTTTTAGTTTTTAGTTTTCCAAATTCAATACATACATGAGTACCCTGACCCAAGTAATTATAGTGATGATATAACGACCATCGTCGAAGCGATGATCCCCATGCTACCATTCTAAGCATTGCTAAGCATACCGACTTGCATACTATACGTATATAAATGACCAGAGTCCATCCATTGGACTCTAAATCATTAGCAATAATCTAACTTAGGCTCAGTAGAAATGATGACATTTACCTACAGTTTATGCATCTATTCAGATTAACTACTCCGAACAAAAATTAACATCAAAATAGCACATGCATACATACATTTGCAATCAAGATAATTTTATCGAAAGTAATAGGAGCAATATGATCAAAGTGGGGGGGGGGGTTGCTTCCCTTGCTAGAGATACTCAACTTGCTACAGAGAATCACTCTCATATACAATAGAATCATCAAAACCTAGCGAAATAATCGAAAAGAACCAATAAGAACGGATAACGCTGAATAAACTCAAAAATTCAAAATCATCCAAAAATTGTGAAATTTACACATAAGGTAGAGCATGATTTTATATTAATTTAGAAACAAAAATTATTTCATTTGGATTTTGCATGCAAAAGTTATAGCCTAAATTATTTCTGCCGCAAGAGAAAATCCAGAAAATAGCCTCTGGTTACTGTTCACCGATTCGACTACACATGGTCAGAAGGAGGTTTTGACTGCCTGGTCAAAAAGAGGTTCAACTACATCCTGGTCATAGGTGGTCGAAGAGGTCGAAGGTGGTCATAGATGGTTGCAAGAAGCTTGGCGCCGTTAAAGGGCGACGACGGCGATGACGACTTGGAGCGGAGGTGGAGCTATGGTGATAACGGTAACGGCGATATGGTCATGCAATATGCCATATAACACGCGCACTAGCACTGGAGGTGACCAGGGCCATACCAGAGTGGAGAGTGGTCAAGGAGCTCGTTGGAGATGGTCCGACGACAAAGAACCGAGGCGGCGGCAAAGCTTCACCGAGGAGAGGTCGGCTCAGGCTACAATGAGGGAAACGAATGGTACTAGAAGCTCAGGCATGGCTCTGAGATGGTACAAAAGCAACAAATTGAAGAGTGGAGTGTCTTACTGGAGTTGGGAACGAAAGGGACTATTTTTGGCCGGAGATGAGAAATTCCAAATTATGTCAGTTCCTATGAACCAAAACCCAATTAAGTTAGAGGATAGGGTCATTGTGCTTAGGAACACAAGATGATGCGAAGAGGAATGAGCAGGATCCCCCGTGGCGGCCAGAATGACATTGGGGGTGACAACGGCATCTCAGCCGTGAGCTAGAGCTCACTCTCTAGCTCTTGGTTCTGAGGAAGAAGAGGGCACCCCAGGGAGCTTCTTATAGGCGCTGCGGTGGAGAACTCGCAAGGAGAGGCCGACGGGGTGAGTTCGGTCCTTGGAGTGCGACCGAGTGATAGGGAAGTGACGGTGAAGCGATGGAGGGTATGGGCGAGTGTGGAAGATGTGACCAAATCACGGGCACATGGTCAGAAATGGTGGGCATGGTAGTTGGCACTAACGCATGGGCGGAGCGTGCCGGTGAGGGTGCTCGGGCGTTGGCGAGGTCACGGCGTTCGTGTGGGGACGAAGAACTACAACGGAGCCCCACCGATCAGTGGCTCAAGATAAGAGCCTCGGGTCGGTCTGGTAAGGTGGCTGGGTCGAACCTGGTCGGAGGGTCTGGTCAGAACCGAGTGGTTCTGGTCGAAACCGAGTGGTTCTGATCGAAACCGAGTGGGTGGTTGAAACCGAGTGGGTGGTCGAAATCGAGTAGGCTGGTCGAAAACGAGTTAGGTGGTCGAAATCGAGTACCTGGTCGAAATTGAGTTGGTGGTCAAAATCAAGTAGGGTGGTCGAAATTGAGTTATGGTCGAAATCGAGTTGGTGGTCGAAATCGAGTGGAGTCAACTCAATTGGTTTGACCGAGTTGATTTCCAAAGGCTGAGAGGGTTGCGAATTTTAGACAGAGTTTTAAAGCCCCAAAAATTCTAAAACGAGGCTTCCAACAAAGTATAGAACCTTGTGTAATTTTTCTAAAGTTTTTAGAGAAATAAATTTTTCTAAAGAAATGTTTTAAGTCTCTTGTTTAGGTGTTTGGCCAAGGACTAACTGGTTTGACTTGCCATTTTAAAATAGCAAACTAATTTTAGAAATTATGAAATTTTTCATGTGAGTCAAAAGGATGTTCCAGAACCTAGGAAAATTATTGGACTGTTCAGAAGATTTGTTTTAAAAGTCTTAAAGGATTATGTTTCTAGTAATGAATGCATTAGGTTTTCAAAATGCACAAAACCTTTGAAAGAATTTCCAGAAAAATCAAATGACAACATGATGCATCAAAAGTTTTAAATTCTTCTCATTTTTATACATTTAAAATACAAACCCAAGATTGGGATGTTACAAATCTCCCCCTCCCTTACAAGAATCTCGTCCCGAGATTCCGTTCACTTGGAAAAGAAAGATGGGTAGTCCGCACGAAGGCGATCCTCCTGTTCCCAAGGTGCTTCATCCTCTGAGTGATTTGTCCACCGAACTTTAAGGAATTTGATGGCGCGATTCCTTGTCTTCTGTTCAGCTTCTTCAAGGATTAGAATCGGACGCTCTTGGTAGGTCAAATATTCTTGTACATCAAGACCTTCCAGTGGAGCTTCCTCGGTTGGGACGCGATGGCACTTCTTCAACTGAGACACGTGGAATACATCGTGCACATCTGAAAGTACAGTAGGCAGTTCCAACTTGTAGGTAACGGCTCCTTTCTTCTCCATGATGCGGTAAGGTTTGACATATCAAGGAGCTAACTTGCCTTAGACGCTGAATCGTTGATGTCCCTTCAAAGGAGAGACTTTAAGATATACAAAGTCATTAGGCTCAAAGATCAACTCGTGATAACGACGATCCGCGTAGCTCTTTTGCCTCGATTGAGTCGTGCATAACCGGTCTTGAATCAACCAAACTTGACTTTCGGCTTCATTAATTGAGTCCGGGCCAAAGAATGGCCTTTCATCAGTCTTCGACCAATTCAACGGGGTTCTACATTTTCTTCCGTATAAGGCCTCAAATGGTGACATGCTGAGACTAGCTTGAAAGCTATTGTTGTAGGAGAACTTAGCAAACGACAAGCATTTCTCCCAATTTTTCCCATAGGAGAGAATATAAGCACGGAGCATGTCTTCCAAGACTTAATTCACTCTTTTAGTTTGGCCATCAGTTTGATGATGATATGCAGTGCTGAAAGAAAGGCGAGTTCCCATAGCCTCTTGTAAGCTTTTCCAAAATCGGGCGGTGAAGAGCACACTACGATGTGAAATGATCGTCTTCAGTACACCATGTAAGCACACGATGCAGGAAATGTAGAGGTCTGCCAAAAGACCCACACTAAGATTAGTCCATACTAGTAGAAAATGTGCTACCTTCGTCAACCGATCGATGACAACCCAGATGACATCTTTCCCTTGGATGTATGTGGCAAATCGGTGATGAAGTCCATACCGATCGAATCCCACTTCCATTCAGGCACTTGCAAAGGTTGTAGCAAACCCGCTAGACGTTGATGTTCGACCTTCACACGACGACATACGTCGTACTCGGCAACGAACCTTGCGATCTCTCTCTTCATTCGGGTCCACCAGAATCTCTGCCAGAGATCTTGATATATCTTCGCGGTTCCGGCATGAATGGACAAAAGAGAATCATGGGCTTCGCGGAGGATCAAATTCCGCAATTCCATGTCCTTTGGAACCACAAGGCGCTGTCCGAAGCACGCAACACCATGGTCATCTTTCGAGAAGCACTTGGCTGTCCCGTTCTTGACATTCTGCTTGATTCAGTTCACCCCAACGTCGGTCTGTTGTGTCGCCTTGATCTAATTTTCCAAGGTGGGTTGCACCTCCATGGCAATGAGGAAACCATTCTCAACCACTCCCAAGTTGAGCCGCTGAAATTCTTCGTGAACGGCGGCCTATTGCTCCTTGAGCATCAAGGTATTACAATAAAACTTTCGACTGAGTGCGTCGGCAACAACATTAGCCTTGCCCGGATGATAATGGAGACCCATATCATAATCTTTGATCAACTCCAAACACCTTCTTTGCCTAAGGTTCAGATCTGGTTGGGTGAACAAATACTTCAAACTCTTGTGGTCCGAATACATCTCGCAACGATTACCGATGAGGTAATTATGTCGCCAGATTTTCAGCGCATGGACCACTGCAGCTAGTTCCAAGTAATGAGTTGGATAATTGAGCTCATGAGGTCTCAATTGTCTTGATGCATAGGCCGCCACCTTGCCTTCTTGCATAAGAACACACCCGAGTCCTTGACGAGAAGCATCGCAAATAGATACTGAAGCTTCGGTGGACATCGGGAAGGACGAGAACTGGAGCTATGGTCAACCTCTTCTTGAGTTCTTGAAAACACTCCTCGCAATTAGTGGACCACACAAACTTCTTATCCCTCTTGAGCAACTCCATCATCAGCTTTGCGATCTTGGAGAAATTCTCGATAAAGCGACGATATTAGCCCGCTAAACCGAGAAAACTCCTCACGTCGGTTACCGACTTGGCTTGCCCCCATGAAATCACATCGCTGACCTTGCCATGGTCCATGGCTATGCCTTCTACTGAAAGAACATGGCCTAGGTGACAAGGATTAAAACCTCTATGTATCAATTTAATACATAGAAGACCATACGTCTTCATGGTCGTAAACCCTAAGGCTAACGACCTCACTAGTCATGAGGATTCCAGAGGTTACACGATGGGTACCCTGGTCAGAGAAGGCTTTGTGCCTAGGCTCCGACCAGATAGCTGCTCGGAAAAGCTATGAACTGGCATTTCTTACCGTATGATGAATGGAACACGTGTTATATGTTTCATTCCGTGCGATAATATAATCCTAAGACACTGACAATTAACTGCCCTACGGTTAAGCATCTCACAAACAACCGCAAGGTAGTTGGCACATTGATAACTGCCTTACCGTTCCGACCAGTCGTAACGTTTCACCAGGGACGCCTTCTCTAGGAGTAACTGCCACCTCTTCGGAAGTTATGTAAGGATGGAGCGCAAAAGACAAAGGGACAGAAGGGAACAACAACAACAGAACATGAGACGACAAACACAGAAGCCTAAGCAGTGGAATTAGACGCAAGGCATTCAGTCTTAGACTCAGATTCTAAGCCTGATTACTTAGTTTAACATTCCTCACATTCAGTGTATTTAGGGGTAGTCTCTAGCTAGGTCTTGTAAATCTAGTTCATATCAATAAAGAGCGGCCCCCATTCTATCCCAGGATACTTCACGTCATTTTCCTCTTTTATTTCATAAGATCGATGACTCGATCGTCGACAGCTGGCATCGTCCGTGGGGAAGAAGACGCAAGTTTCCTGAAGAAACTCTCTGCTCATCAAATCCTCATTCATTCCCCGTAATCGCTGATGCGACTATGCCCAGGGTTTGGAATGAGGAGAATTGGTTCGAGTTGGTGGACTACGCCGACCTCAACTTGGAAGGATACATGTGTGCCATGGAAGAAAATGGCATGTCATCCTCATCTTCCTCCTCCACTAGCTCGCACGTCGCCAACGTTAGCGAGGTCGACCGGATGGACGAGGATGCGCCACCACAACCAGTGGCACAGCCGGAGGAACCAGCCATTCCGATCAGCTCGGAATGTCAGGGGACCTCCTCAAGCCCGGTCTTTCTGACCGGCGAAACAAGTGATGAAATTTCAGCACCACAATCTAAGAATCTCTATACTCTCGATGAGATTATAGCTGAAAGATATTCACCTACGGCTTCTGGCAATTCCAAGAGCGAGTCGACACCTGGTAACGGTGTCGATGAAACCTCCACTGGTCGTAGGCCATGTGAGGATGATAAGGCTCCGCATACGATCGGCAG
Organism: Phyllostachys edulis; assembly: GCA_036346405.1. Lineage (NCBI taxonomy): Eukaryota > Viridiplantae > Streptophyta > Magnoliopsida > Poales > Poaceae > Phyllostachys > Phyllostachys edulis. The sequence goes on along the minus strand of CM070561.1, from coordinate 64,669,510 downwards.
TTCGCCGGATCAGGCTGAGTCCACCAAAAAGGCCTCAGGAGGTGCTCATCTCCGATCGCTCTCCGTCGTGGAAACTTCTAGCAGAAGTCTTGAAAAGTTCTCCATTAGTTACGATGGAAGCTCATCGGAAGATCAATGCTGGAGGCGCGAGGTCAATGCGATCGGAGATGCAAATCAAGATGCCCTACATGGTCCTATACTCTCTACCACGCCATCATGTGTTGTTAGAGATGATCCGAGCCATCAGGCACCAACTTCCGGAGGCAACAGAACTGATCGACGTCTATCAGTTAACTCGTCTGGCACTACCCCACCGAGAGTAGCTGATAGGACACAACAAATCCGGAGGTCGAGAGAAGGTTCAGACCTCACGCACACCCCTCGACCGCCTAAACCTCCCGAGACCTTGAGAATCGTACAAAACTTGCAACGCGTTCAAGATATGTTAAATAATTCTGATCCTACTTTAGTAGAAACTCCAGGCTTTGTACAACTCATAGGCCAAGTATCCAAAATTCTCCAACAGACTATGCAACGCACGGAAGCGTACCGGGAACAAAGGGTCTCAGGGAGTCAAACCATGACTTCATCCAAACGTTCCTCCCTCAGCAGAGGACAACATGGTCATGCCAGGGAACAATCGATACCAAGACCTCCTCGACGATTTCGACCAAGGAATCACGAGGGACGAAGGCTATTCCAGGTAGCCACTCCCTCATCACATCGAGAAGAACCACCGCTTGGACCTGACGATCTCCGACATCGTCTAAATCAAGTAGGCGGTCAAAGGCATCATATCAATGTCCACGACCGGATCGGCACACCGGAGTTCCAGTGTTCCAATCTTAGGAACCGGTCTCCGACCGATTACAATCCGGCACCTTCCCAGAGAAGGCGCCATGAATCGATCACGGGTTGTCGAGCCTTCTCTGTAGGGCTCCAAGCTGTGCGTTGGCCTAACCGGTTCCGACCGGCCAACTTGGACAAGTTCAACGGGACTCAAAACCCCTTGGAATTTCTCCAAATATATACCACCGCTATCAGAGCTGCTGGTGGCGTGAGAATGTGATGGCCAACTATCTGCCCACCGTGCTCAAAGGGTCTGCCCGGTCATGGTTATTAAACCTACCGGTCAGATCAATCTATACTTGGGAGCAACTCTGTGATCTTTTAATTGCAAACTTCCAGGGTATGTACGACCGCCCTGGAAAGGAGGATGATCTCCACCGAATCAGGTAGGGCTCTGATGAGACTTTACGTCAATACATCAAAAGGTTCAACCAGGTTCGCAATTCTATACCCGAGGTCGCAGAGTCATCTGTTATTCAGGCTTTTAAAACAGGTCTGAGGAATTGGCGGTTTACGAAGGACATAGCAATGAACCCTCCAAGAACAACCGTTGAGCTTTTTGACATGGCCGACAAGTATGCCACCGCTAGCGAAGCAATCGAGTGGTGTGAAGCCATTGATCGGAAAGACAAGATTCCCCAGCCCGGCCTGGACAAACCAGAGAAAAAGAATAAGAAGTCTCTCAAGAAGAAAAAGAACCGCAGACCCGACAACAAGGAAGTCCTAGTGATTCCTGAAAAGTTCACGAAGGGTAAGAAGGACTACACTGGTCGAAGCAAAACAAAAGCTCCGACCGAAGGATTCCAGAAGAACAAGAAGTGGTGTCCACTTCACCAGCAGGCAGGGCATGATCTACGCACCTGTCGAGTCTGGCAAAAGAAACTAGAGGATTATTATGCAGGTAAAGGACCATTTTCCGCAATACAGGAACCCAGAGAGACGAGTTCCAAAAAGGGCAAGGATGACGACGAAGAGATGGAGTACCAGGATCTCCAACACACGGTCAACATGATCTTTGGAGGATCTTCTTCATACGAGTCGAAGTGTCATCTGAAGGCCATAGAGCGGGAGGTCAACCTCGTCGAATCTCCGACCATCATCAAGCCATCAAAGTGGTCGGACACGGCAATCTCCTTCAGCAAAGAAGACTGCCCAATCCCTTCGACTCAACCAAGTAGGTTCCCTATTGTTTTTGAACCAACTATTAATAATTATAGGGTTAATCGAGTCCTAATAGATGGAGGTAGTTCTTTGAATATATTATTTGCGGGAGCTTTAGAAGAAATGCAGGTCCCCATGTCAAAGGTGAAACCAGTGAAATATTCATGGCATAGTTCCTGGCTTCATCGCTAAACCGATAGGACAAGTTTCCCAACCGGTTACGTTTGGAAGGCCTGATAACTTCTGAACATAAAAGATTCCATTCGATGTGGTAAACTTTGAATCCGCATACAACGGAATCCATGGTCGACCGGCCTTAGAAAAATTCTTGGTAGCCATGCATTACGGTTATCAAAGTTTGAAGATGCCGGGACCAAAGGGAGTCATCACAATTCGAGGAGATCAGAAAATGGCTTATGTGTGTGATCGGAAATCCTTTGAACTGGTCGATGAACTTCCGACTAGAGAGGCTAATCCATCTATCATGCAGGTCAAGCACTCGAGGCCGAAGATGACACCCAAGCCTTCCGACCAGACAAAGGTAGTACCACTCAACAAAGGCGCTTCTCTGGATAGCGCCAAGTCGCCACCTGGACCAGGAAACACTAACTCATCTACCCGCAAGATTCTGGTTGGGGCAAGACTTGACCCCAAATATGAAGAGTCGCTCGTCTCCTTCCTCCGAGCAAATCAGGACATGTTTTCCTGGCAAGCGTCCGATATGCCCGAGTCCTCGAGGTAATGGAGCCTGAGCTAGCTCCAAACGACAAAAACCGATCAAGCAGAAGCTGCAGCGTTTTGCACCTGATCAGAAGGAAGCAATCCAGTCGGAGATTGACAAACTCCTCCAGGCTGAGTTTATTCGTGAAGTCGACCACCCTCAATGGCTCACCAATCCTGTGATGGTTCGAAAGAATAATGGGAAATGGCGAATGTGTATCGACTTTACAAATCTTAATAAAGCATATCCGAATGATGATTTTCCCCTTCCACGCATTGACCAACTTGTAGATTCCACTTCTGGGTGTGAGTTACTAAGTTTTTTATATGTGTATTCAGGGTACCATCAGATTAATATGTGTAAAGAAGATGAAGAGAAAACTTCCTTCATCACCCCATATGGCACTTACTGCTATGTTAAGATGTCATTTGGTCTCAAAAACGCTGGTGCAACTTTTCAAAGGTTGATGCAAAAAAACCTTTAGTCCACAAATAGGTCGGAATCTAGAAGCCTACATTGATGATCTGGTTGTAAAGAGCACCAACGCTAGCGATCACGTTCCTGACTTACAAGAAACTTTCAACAACTTGAGAAGGCATAACCTCAAATTGAATCCGGAAAAATGTATGTTCGGAGTTTCTGCTAGAAAACTGCTCGGTTTCCTAGTCTCGGCTAGAAGTATTGAAGCAAATCCAGTAAAAATAATGGCCATCGACCAGATGCGCCCCCCGACCACGAAGAAGGAGGTCCCAAAACTAACCGGCTGTATGGCAGCGCTAAGTCGTTTCATAGCAAGGTTAGGGCAAAAAGGATTACCTTTCTTTAAGCTTCTTCGAAAACATGGAAGTTTCAAGTGGACTAAAGAGGCTAACGATGCCTTTGAAGAACTTAAAAAGTACCTTACGAAAACCCCGGTTTTAGTCTCTCCGAGATCAGAGGAAACATTGCTAATTTACGTGTCAGCAACACCACAGACCGTTAGCGGTGTACTGGTCGTAGAAAGGAATAATATCCAACGACCTGTTTATTACATAAGCGAAGTCTTACATAGACCAAAGGAAAGATACCCACAGGTGCAAAAGTTGCTCTATGGTCTCCTTATGTCTTCAAGGAAGCTAAGGCACTACTTTCAGGCCCACAAAGTGGTCGTACCAACCGGGTATCCCCTTGGTTAAGTCCTTGGAAACAGGGAATCATCAGGACGAGTAGCAAAATGGGCGGTTGAGCTAGGGGCGTTCGACCTCCATTTCATCTCACGAACAGCAATCAAGTCCCAGGCAATAGCAGAATTCATTGCCGAATGGACAAACCCTGAACCCACCCAAGGGCCCGAGTACGAACACCACGATAAGTGGACAATGTACTTTGACGGCTCCTTGATGCTAAAAGGCTCGGGGGCTGGAGTTGTCTTGATATCCCCTACTGGCGACCACATCAAGTACGCCATCCAGTTAAATTTTCCTGCCACAAACAACATGGCAGAATATGAAGGTTTACTGGCAAGACTCCGAGCAGCCCGTTCGCTCGGGATTCGCAGATTACTAGTGAAAGGCGATTCTCAACCAGTAGCGAATCAAGTAGGGAAAGAGTATCAATGCTCGAGTACCAAGATGTCATCTTATCTAGCGGAAGTATGGAAACTCGAAAAGCACTTCTTCGGTTTTTAGATCCAACATATTCCTAGAAAGGAAAACTTTCTGGCAGACCAGTTGGCACGGATGGCCTCCACGAGGGCAACCGTCCCGCTTGGAGTTTTTCTCAAGCAACTCGATTCACCCTCGGTGGTCGAGCCTTCCGAGATCATGCATGATACCTTACAGGTCGTACATACCGATCATGAGAACATGGATGCTCTACAGGTCGTTGACGGTTGGCGCTGTCACGATCAAGGTAGAGACTGGACGACATCGATCCACAATTATCTTCAGCATGACATAATTCCAGAAGATGATGTAGAGGCTGATCGTATAGCACGAAAAGCCAAATCATACACTCTTATTGAACGTACCTTGTATAAACGAGGATCTCACGGAGTGTTGATGAGATGCATATCTCAACTGGATGGCATTAAGTTGCTAACCGAAATCCATGAAGGGGTCTGTGGAGCACATCATTCCTACAAAACACTGGTCGGTAAAGCCTTCAGGCAAGGACATTACTAGCCAACTACCCTTCATGATGCAAAAGAGCTCATGACGAAGTGCATACAATGTTAGTTTCATAGTCGATAAGTACATCAGCCGACGCAAGTATTACAAACAATTCCTCTTTCTTGGCCTTTTGCAACCTGGGGACTGGACATTTTGGGACCTTTTCCAAGAGCACCCAGGGGCTTCGAATTCCTTTTCGTCATGATTGACACGTTTACAAAATGGATTGAAGCCGAGCCTATTGTTAAAATTACAACTGAGTCCGCTAAGAGATTTCTGACAAAAAATATGATCATACGATTTGGTGTACCCAGTCATATAATCACAGACAACGGTGCCCAGTTCTCAAGTGGTCAATTCTAAGAATTCTGTGACGAACTTGGTATGAAGGTTCATTTTGCTTCGGTTGCTCATCCACAGAGCAACGAAGCAGTTGAGCGAGCCAATGGTATCATCATGCAAGGGATTAAACGCTAAGTATTCGACCAGTTAATCAAATGGTCAGGAGCTTGGGTTCAAGAACTTCTGTCTGTATTATGGGACGTTCGAACCATGACTAGTCATGCGACCGGTGAAACACCATTTTTCTTGGTTTATGGTGTTGAAGCCATGCTTCCTCCAGAACTAAAACTTGGCTCTGCTCGAACTGATTGTTTCAATGAAAGCGATCAGAATGAACGACGACTCGACGATATCAATCTCCTTGAAGAACGACGAAACCAAGCCCTGATACGATCAACAGTATATCAACAAGCCATGCGAAGGTACCATAGTCGTAAGGTGCAACCTCGCAGCCTTGCTGTAGGTGATCTGGTTCTCAGAAAAATTCAGAATCAGGCAAATCGCAACAAACTTTCTCCTAAGTGGGAAGGTCCTTACACTGTGGTCGAAGTTACCCGACTAGGTTCTGTACGACTAGCCATGTCGGACAAGCAAGTTTTGTCAAATTCTTGGAACATTGATCAATTGCGTAGGTTCTATATCTAATTCTTTTTTACATTATTTCAATTCTTTTCATTTCATTAGTGAATTCATTCATTTCTTTTCGACGAGTGATATGGTTTATATATCTATACCTATATTCTGGTCACCTATTATTGTTGTTTAAGATGGTCGGAGAAGACATTTTTTTCTCTTCGATATCCTTTACCAGGATCTCTGTTACTCTTTAGCAATGACATCTGTGTCATACGCTGTATAGGTCCTAGTCGTGATCATTCCATGAATGATTCCACGCGCGACCATACGAGTAAACAGAGCATAATACAAAAAACTTCATGCAGTGCTTTATACTATTAAGATTATGAAGACTATATTTCTCCATTTCAAAAATATGTTCTACTCTCGTTTGGCTACTAGTCGGGACACGGAAAACCTCCTAGTTGAAGTCTCTTCTTTTTCGCACGTGGTCCTGCCCACTGGAAGGAGCTTCCTAGCGACGGTTCTTTTCTTACGATCCTCGCTGCCAGTCGGACTTGAGCCTGAGCACGTTTTGTGAAATGTTTTTCTATATCTTTTATTCTTAGGAGTATTTTCCGACCAGTTTTGGGTTGTATATATAAATACGATCACTTATCGTTTTTGCATGCATTCTTGCATTTCTACTTTTGTCAATACAACAAATCTTTTTTCCAACCATAAACAATTTTGTTTGGTATTTCGATTATGACAAACAAAAGATCTATAACTAGTTGAAATCATACACTGGTTCCGACCAAAATGATTTACTAGTATCGTTACGATCAGTTTTGTCTTGTGATTAGTATAAACCCTCAAAACAATGGTTTCGACTTTTTATTTCTCTTTCTTGGCTAACTGCTTGCTTAGTAAAGCTCTTCTACTACAAAGCAGTTGGGGGCTAGGGAGTATACGAGAATTTCAAAAAAAAAAAGTCAACGGATAAAAAGATAATTGTTGATGACACAAAGGTAAGTTTTATTTACAATTCTTATATTACAATGTCCTACTCTTGAATATCTCCAGACTAATTACTTCTTCATGGAGATCTGACCTCCATCTCCTCTACAATTTTGTCTCCAAGTGGCATAAGTTCTTCCATAAGCTTGGTCGCCTCATCAGGTAGGCAGTTGAAATCATTCTCAACGGCTTGGAGATTAATAGAGGGGTCGAAAGCCTTCAGTTTTGCCAGTGCAAAACTAACTCCAGTAGCAACGCCTTCTTTCATAGCCTGGGCATAATTCTCTCGAGTAGTTTTGAGCAGACCACTGAGATCTCCTAGAAGTTGGCCCATGTAGTTCATTTTCTCTATTGGATCTCTTAAATTAGGCATTCTTGATCCTGATCCCATATCAAATATCATCTTGTTCAAAGCATGAATCTTTTCATCAAGATTCTTCACAAGAGCTGCCTCCTTTCCCTGCTCAAATTCCAAAGCCTTTTCGGTTCTGTTCAGCGCTTGCGTTTGCTCTACACGAGTAAAACAAGTAGTAAAGCACAACATGATCAGAGGGAGATAATAAGTCAAGTCTACGACCTATTACCTTCAATTCTCTTGTTCAGTGTCTCATTCCTGGTCGATGCCTCTGCAATCGACTGGTCCTTAGCTTGATTCTCTTCTTCAAGCAGAGTTATTTTGGCTTTATCGGCCATGATTTCTTCTTTTATTTTCTTCAAATCTATCAAGTACGATGAGGGAGAATAATTAGAGAAGGACAAAGTATTGAAGAAAGAAAAATGTTAAGTGGAAAGTTCTTACTTTCCAATTCGGAGTGTTTCTGCTCCAAATCTTTAATCCGCTGGGTCAGTCCTCCGACCACAGCAAAGTTCTCGACAAGATGCTACACAAATAGCATTTCCTCTTTAAGTTTCCTATAAAAACTTTTAAGAGAGACTATGAAACTGGTCGTAGATACTTACCCGAATCGCCAAATCATTATAACCGCCAAATATTGAATCAGGGTGCATTTTGATTTGATGATCTGATATTTTTCCCCATGCCTCGTCAAGCTCCTTATCCTCGATAAATCGGGGGTAAAAAGGGAACCTGTCAAGTTGAGAAGGATTACCAACATTGGTCGGAACCTGTTGAGAGCCTTTAGGGGCATCTACCTCCGCAGAAGGAGTTAGAACCACCAATGGATCCAACTCCCGTTGGCTTTGACACCTGCTCGGGGGCTTCTTCGACCACTTTTTCCTCAGGAACTTTGTCCTGGGAAGTGTTCTGGTCAGGGACCTCCACGTGTGCCTGGTTCTCAGGAAGGATCCGGTCGGAAGCAACCGAAATACCAGAAGGCCTATACAAAACAAAGAAGGGGAGTTCAAAACACCAAATCATCAAGAAACTATTAAAGGTATGCACAGACACGACCTCTTTCATTTGTACATACCTAGTTAATTTCCTAGATTTGACTTTGAAGCATGGTAGAGTAAATTCTGTACCGCCAGCTTTCCTTTTGAACTCAACCAAATTCGTCGGTTCCGAACCGGCAGGGTTGATTAAACCACTCACATCCTCCAACAAGATGTCGGAAGCAATGTCCTCGATCAGTTCATCAAGGATTGCATTCTTGACCATCGAGTCGGAGGGAGTAGTTTCATCAACCTCCAGATCAGTTGTTTCAGTAACAACTGTAAGGTCATGAATGACCGACTGGAGTCTCTGACCTCGCGATTCGCTCTGCGGGCCTTCAGCCTTCTCCACCTAAATCAAAAAATGAATTTGATTGGGTGATGAAATCTTTTATCTAAAGTACATATAAAAACGCTCTATTACCTCGGGAGATTCATCTTCTTCCAGTGCATCTGGGCACGAATCGGTCAGAACCACGGTGGGATGTTTATCCTCACCAGTTTGTGTGATTTGCAATCCAACCGACTACAACAATAGAGCATGATCAAAAATCTGATCGAAGAATATGTATACATGATAAAAGAAATTTTGATTGTCTACCTTAAGCCTTGCCAATTTTTCTTCGGCAGAAACTATTGCCAAGATCTCGGGGAATGTAGCCTTTTCACCAGGCTCCCCAGTGCAGATTAGCCTGATCCGCTCTCTGACTTCCTCGGGAGAAAGGGCTTTACAAGAAAAGGAAATAATGGCGGATTTTAAGGCATTACGATAATCAAATAAAATATACTGGTCGAAGCTTTTCTCAAAGACTTACCACCTCCTGAGATAGCTTCATCGCAACCAATGGACCAAAGCAAGGAATGAGTCCGGAGCTTCAGAGGGCTAATCTGACGCTTGGTGAAATCCCTCACCACATGCCAGGAAGTCAAGCCCTTGACTCGCAGGTCGTAGATGGCATCCACCCATCTTCCAACCACCCCTACCTTCTCCACGGTCTTCCTCCACTTGGGATTTTCATTTGCTCTAATTTCGGCGAAGTAGAGGCCATCGTCTCTCATAACCGTCATGTAGAATCAGTTCTTCTTCCTTGACGACCACGAGGATTTCGAGTACATATGGATGTACTCGTCGGCCTTCCCATCGTGAAGACACAATGTACATTCTCCGAGAGTCGCCGTGGATCTCCCCATCACCATTCGGTAGAAATACCTGAAGAGCCTCAAATTCGGTGGCACTCCCAGGTATGCCTCACACAAATAAGTGAAAATGCTGATATTGGCGATGGAATTCGGAGCCAAATTTACCAGTTCCACCCCGTAATACACAAGAACGCAGAGGAGGAATTTGTGTACCGGCAACCTCAGCCCACATTCGATGTAGGCGAGGAAAATAGGGATTTCCCCATCTTTGCAGCTTAGAAAGTGCTCTCCGATCGCCTATCTCCATTCGATCAGATTCTTGTCTGGGAGCATCCCGATTTTCTCCAACGCCTCAAGCTTTTTCTTGCTCAATTCCGAAGGCAACCACTTCGTGATTTGCTCCAACATGATGAAAATCCTCAAGGATGAGTAGTGGTTGTAGGAGGCCTTGTGGTCGGAAGAACAAGAAAGAGGTCTAAATGATTTTTCTTGGCAAGAAGCTGAAAGGGATCAAAAGGGGATCTGGAAGCGTAAAAATTCTAAAAGCCTAGCGATGGGGATTTTATAGCTTCAGATCTTTAAATTACGATCAGAAGTTTCCCACAAAAGTCCAACGGGCAAAAGCTTCTTTTTTGTTCAACGGACAGAAAAACTCTTCGGTTCCCAAGGCAAGTTCTCAACTTTAAAGTGAACACAAACCACCTCGTATATCACGACATTAAATGGGGTTTTCCCGATACGACTTCATCGGAAGAAGGTATACGCACGACCTATTCATTTAAAGCTCGGGGGCTAGCTAACGAGGATTAAAACCTCTATGTATCAATTTAATACAAAGAAGACCATACGTCTTCATGGTCGTAACCCCTAAGGCTAACGACCTCACTGGTCGTGAGGATTCCAGAGGTTACACGATGGGTACCCTTGTCAGACAAGGCTTTGTGCCTAGGGATGGCAATTGTGCCCGATTACCCGCGTACCCGCGGGCAAATACCCTAATAGAGGCGGGTATGGGCGTCTTTTTTTGCCCACGGGTATAAAAACGGGCACAATTTCTTACCCATCGGGTAAATGGGCGTGGGCGTGGGTAAGCTCCACCCGTGCCCGCTTCACCCGATTACCCGCCATCTACACTGACAGGTGGGACCCTCATTAAGTAAAAACAGTGAAACCCTAGCCGCTAGTCGCTTATCCAGCCGCCACAAGCCCTCGGCCCCTTTGCCCAAATCTGAAAAACTCTGGCTCCCAAATCCCGCTCCTCCCGGCCGCCGGCCCGCCGCCCTCCTCCCACCGCCCTCCTCCCGGCCGCCACTGCGTCCTCCTCCCGGTCCTCGCGTCCTCCCGCCGCCCTCCTCCCATGCCACTGCGTCCTCCTCCGATCGCCACCCGCCTCCTCCCGGTCCACCGCCTCCTCCCGTCGCCACCGTGCCTCCTCCCGTGCCACCGCGTCCTCCTCCAGGTCGCCGTCCCCTCCCGGTCGCCGCCCTCCTCCCGGTCCGCCGCCCTCCTCCCGGTCCACTGCCTCCTCCCATTGCCGCCATTTTGCAGTCTTGAACTATCGATGCTCTCCATTTTGTAGATCTAGTACTTATACTACATTTTGTAGATCTAGTACTTAACTATTGATGCTCTCCATTTCTGAATCATACTGATGCTATGACTTTCTGGTTGATGCTCTCCATTTCTGAATCATACTGGAGTTCTTCATTTTGTAGATCAGTTATGTCAGTTTACGCTCCCCAGGAAAGGAAGAATGGTACCCACTCTAATCTTATTGCAACCTGGCCGGCCTACAACACAACATAACTTTGCAAGTTTAGCTAGATTTTCTTTGGTGTTGTTTACATGCATTTAATTAAGATAGAACTCAAGATCGATATGTTCATCGAAATCGACTGTATGATTGGACAAGATGAGACTTGATCTCACAGTTGCTAGTAAGATGAGACACAGTATGATTTTTTTATTCTGAGAAGAAAAAAAAATCTCATGGTTGCTCATTATAATCGCCCTTGACAATTCACAGGACACAGGGTCATGAGCTCATGATATTTATCGGTAGCATTATTATTGCTTCGCTTGTCGGGTCAAATAAGTATTCAACATCGCTTGGGCCAGTCAAATAAGTATTCAACATCGCATGTCGGCCAGTCAAATAAGTATTCAATATCGCGTGATCTTGATGTAATCTCTGGTGGGCTCAATACACAATTCAAAAAGTATATAAGTATTGTAGGTGGAAGGTCCTTTTCTAGTAGTTGGAGAGTGTGCAAGCGAGCGTTACGTGATTTGTGAAGAAAATCTATTTGTCGGTGAGCGGTATTGAATCCTCAAGAAGGCATAGATTAGGCAAGTTGTCTTCAACTTCATTATGAATAGATTATATAAGCAAGTAGGCTTCACTCTTTTCTATTTCACCGAAAGTCTCATCCAATTCTTATTTGAACCGCAAGTCCTATAGGGGATGGCTTCAATTGTGCACTATTGATGTGAATTGTGATGAACTTGATGTGTGCATTGTTTGTGTGATGAGTATGCCTGCATGCGATGGGTACCACAGGCGGTAGTGCCTTTCATGGTAAGCGGGCATGCCATGGCGACGGTACCATGGGCGACGGTACCATGGCGACGGGCATGGGCGAGGTTCTTCGCCCGTCGTCCTTCGCGGGCATGCCCGTGGGGGAAAATTGGGGTTGCGGGCATGGGTATGGGCGAGCACTACCCGTACCCGCCGCTCCCGATTGCCATCCCTATTTGTGCCTAGGCTCCGACCAGATAGCTGCTCGGAAAAGCTATGAACTGGCATTTCTTATCGTATGATGAATGGAACAAGTGTTATATGTTTCATTCCGTGCAATGATATAATCTTAAGACACTGACAATTAACTGCCCTACGGTTATCTCACAGACAACCGCAAGGTAGTTGGCACATTGATAACTGCCTTACCATTTCGACCAGTTGTAACGTTTCACCAGGGACGCCTTCTCTAGGAGTAACTGCCACCTCTTCGGAAGTTATTTAAGGGTGGAGCGCAGAAGACAAAGGCGGAAGGAACAACAACAATGAACACGAGACGACAAACCACGAAGCCTAAGCGGTGGAATTAGAAGCAAGGCATTCAGTCTTAGACTCAGATTCTAAGCCTGATTACTTAGTTTAACATTCCTCACATTCAGTGTATTTAGGGATAGTCCCTAACCAGGTCTTGTAAATCCAGTTCATATCAATAAAGAGCGGCCCCCATTCTATCCCAGGATACTTCACGTCATTTTCCTCTTTTATTTCATAAGATTGACGACACGATCGTGGACACTAGGAATGCCACTTCTTCCAACCAGAACACATATTTGCTGAACTTCGCATAAAGCTGGTGCTCACGCAGATTTCCCAATACTAGCTTCAGATGTTCAACATGCTCTTCATCATCCTTCGAGTAGATGAGGATATCATCAATTAAGACCACCACAAACTTGTCCAAATACTCCATGAATATCATATTCATAAGATTTATGAACAGGGCAGGAGCATTCGTCAAGCCGAAAGACATGACAGTGTACTTGTACAATCTGTAACGAGTAGAGAAATTCATCTTCGGAAGATCTTCAGATCTGATTCGGACTTGGTGATAGTCCAATCTCATATCAATCTTAGAGAATACCTGAGCTTCGGTCAATTGATCGAAAAGGTCATCGATCCGGGGCAATGGCTACTTGTTCTTCACCGTCACTTCATTAAGCGGACTGTAATCAACGCACATCTGCAGAGTCTTGTCCTTCTTCTTCACAAAGATCACAGGACAACCCCATGGTTATGAGTTTGGGTGGATGAAATCCTTCTCTTGAAGTTCACCAAGTTGCTTCTTCAACTCTTCCAATTCATTCGGAGGCATCCGGTATAGCCTCTTCGAAATCGGGGTGGTACCGGGCAGCAACTCGATGTCTTGGACTAGAGGCATCCCAGGCAATTCTTTAGGGAATACATCAGAGAAGTCACACACCACTGGGACCTCATGAATTTCTAGAGCCATCTTCGCTTCAAGTGTGAAAAGATGTGGTTCTTGCAGTTTTGGCGCAATTCCAACTTGTACGCCGGAGGGACTTGTGAGGGAGATGAATTTCTTGGCACAATCGATTTGTCTCAAGTGTTGGGACAGCCAATCCATACCAAGTATCACATCCAAACTCGTTGAATTGAGGAGGATAAGATTTTTAAAAAAATCCTACTCCTTCAATCTCAATAGAGACATCTTGACACTCGTTTTTAGCTCTCATTTCCGGCACCAGAGAGTGAATAATAAAAGGAGCATGCAAAGGAACAATATGAATATCACCAAGAGCAGCAAAGGATTGCGATATAAAAGAATGAAAAGCTCCGGAATCGAACAAAATAGAAGCAGGACAAGAATTGACAAGAAGTGTACCCAACACGACGTCGGGTGCCTCCTACGCTTCCTCGACCGAGATGTGGTTGACTCGACCGTGTGCAACCTTATGAAATTATTGTGCCACCTTTTGAGCTGGGGGATGACCATGCCCTTGCACTTGAACTTGCCCCTGATTAGGGTGAGTGGCTGCTTCAGCCTTCACAGGGCAGTTGTTCGCATAGTGGCCCTTATTGTGGCAATAGAAGCACATGACCTCAGCTGTTGGATTGCGGAGGCCACCTTGCTGTCCCACAGGTGCATGTGGTTGAAACATGGCCTGTGGAGGGCGAGGTACAAAGGTCAGCAGCCTCGGTGGTGGTGGAGCCTGTGGACGGGCCACCGGGACATGCCCGAAGCGAGGACGAGGAAGGCTGCCCCTTGCTGATCTTTGGGCCTCCCACATGCACTTGCGGGACTCACCCAGCACTCTTCCCTTATGCTCAGTGAAAATGGCCTTTGTCGACCAAAGTCTGAAAGTCAGAAAAGTCAACAATCAACAACTTGTCCTATAGCTCCTCGGACAAGCCATCCATGAATTTCTCCTACTTGGCATCATCGGTGGGCACATCTTCTAGAGCATACCGAGCCAACTCGTGTAAATACTCTGTCACCGACTTACGTCCTTGCTTGAGCTCAAGAAACTCCTTCTTCAGCTTTATCAAGCCGACGGGGATGTAAGCAGAAGGCAATACAGAACTCCTCCCATGTGACAGCTCGGCCCGCAGGCTGCATGGCAAGGAAGTTCTCCCACCATGAAAGTGTTGCCCCCTCCTGTTGATGAGAGGTGAAGAGTGCCTTCTCATGATCTTGGCATTGGGTGATATTCAGCTTCCTCTCGACGAGACGAAGCCAGTCGTCCGCGTCGAGGGGATCTTCCGACCAGGAGAAGGTCGGTGGCTGCCTACGAAGGAACTCCGAGAGTCCTCCCTGCGACTGATGTCCACCTCCTTCTCTTGATCCAAAGGCTGCCGCCGGAACAGAGGTGTTTCGAGCAATGATCTCCAGGATCCTCGTCTGATCCATTCGGTTTCACTCAATCTGAGCGAGAATCTCGGCCATAGTCGAAGGAGGCGGGAGCTCCTCATCATGACTAGCTGGATGACCTTGACCACTATGGGTTTTCTGGCCATCCTGCTCCGACGAAAAGGGTTAGCAACAACACCCGAAGACTAGACGCGAAAGATAGCAGTAGAGAAGCAATCGACTAGGGGAACGAGATATTACCCTAACATAAGCATACAAATATTAGCAAGAAATGAACTCCAAATATTTGTAAAAAGGCATAAAAATCAGCTCAAAACCACAAATCAAATGGTTATTTTTCCCAGCACGACTAACTCGTATTGAATGAACGAGTAATCGGTTGGGATGAAAAATTTTCAGAGCACAACTCAAGTTCTATCGCAAATCAAATAACCCGACTCTCGGTGTAACATGTACCTCCCAAGACAGCGGTATACATACACCTCACAAAATCAAGCATCAATTCCATACAAGATTACAGTACCGATAACAACAAAGTTTTACAACATCCAAAAGGCATACAAGTTCATATTACACAAATGGGGCTGACCGACCAATTGATGAGATAAATAACCAGAATAGCAGCGGAAGCAAAAGCCACAAGATGTCGATAAACAAAAGCCAACCGGCTGCCCTTACCCACAAGGTAACCGACCGGAAACTCGCCGAGCTAGTCGTCCTGCACGAAGTCGGTCTCACAATAGTTGATCCCTTGGGGATCAACCTCCTCTAAAATTGCAGCAACCGGGTTGAGTACAAATTTATACTCGCAAGTCTTACAAGCAAAAGAAATATATAAATGCATTCATGTATCAAAGGAAAGGCCACTACACTAAGCAATTTTCAGCATAAAGCAGTTTTCTTTGCAATAGAGTAATAGATTGTAAAGCAATTTGGCAAATCTATTTTTAAATGTTTAAATAGCAGCGAGACAACATTTATAAACATAATTAACATCCTAGAGGTGACTTCCCAACAGCCACGACATCATATCATGAATTACCCATTCGTACCACCCGATGTCAAGTTTTATTGAAAAGGTTACAATCTAAGTCTTGTAAAACCTAACCAAGCATGTCCATAACCAAGGACTTAGCTATTTGAATAGTTTGAAAACCCTTCAGGGGTGTACAACTTTACCCACATGTTAGACCGCCTTTTCGCCAAACTATAGAGCACACTTCCTTAGGTATGCCGGCAAGGCTAAGTCCTACGAGACACTTTCCAATGGAATGAATTAATTAAGAGTTGCACGTATCGGGGTTAATCCTCCGTGAACCACCCTACTCGGGCTCCCACGGGGAACCCATACGTTGTGTCAGAGACATCGGCCCAGCCTCAGCAACTACCGATGCTCCTCAGGCGAGGGAACCTACCCGGAACCCACGCTGCACATGCCCAATAACAATAGAACAACAAAATATTTTTCTCCTACACCTACCACCGGCGACTCATTAATTAATACCTCCCAAAGTACTGAGTCAAGAGGGGTTCGCAATACCCTCATGTGGATGCATGCAATAATGCTTGGATAGTGTGACACAAGATGTACATTCCTTGTTGACCTAGGCACCAACCACACACCCGACAACACACCATCAACCATATGCCCAAGTCTAAAACTTTTTATTTTCAGTTTTTAGTTTTCCAAATTCAATACATACATGAGTACCTTGACCCAAGTAATTATAGTGATGATATAATGACTATCGCCGAAAAGATGATCCCCATGCTACCGTTCTAAGCATTGCTAAGCATACTGACTCACATACTATACATATATAAATGACCAGAGTTCATCCATCGGACTCTAAATCATTAGTAATAATCTAACTTAGGCTCAGTAGAAATGAGAACATTTACCTACAGCTCATGCATCTATTCGGATTAACTGCTCCTAACGAAAATTAACATCAAAATAGCACATGCATACATACATTTGTAATCAAGATAATTTTATCAAAAGTAATAGGAGCAATATGATCAAAGGGGGGGGGGCTTGCTTGCCTTGCTGGAGATACTCAATTTGCTGCAGAGGATCACTCTCGTATACAATATAATCGTCGCAACCTAGTGAAAGAATCGAAAAGAACCAATAAGAACGGATAACGTCGAATAAACTCAAAAGTTCAAAATCATCCAAAAATCATGAAATTTACATAGAAGGTAGAGCATGATTTTATATAAATTTAGAAAAAAAAGTATTTCATTTGGAGTTTTCATGCAAAAGTTATATCCTAATCCATTTCTGCCAGAAGAGAAAATCCAGAAAATAGCCTCTGGTTACTGTTCACAGATTCGACTACACGTGGTCAGAAGGAGGTTTTGACTGCGTGGTCGAAAAGAGGTTCAACTACATCCTGGTCGTAGGTGGTCGCAAGAGGTCAAAAGTGGTAGTAGATGGTTGCAAGAAGCTTGGCGCCGTTAAAGGGCGACGACGGCGATGATGACATGGAGCGGAGGTGGTGCTACGGTGACAACGACAACAACGATATGGTCACGCAATGTGCCATCTAACGCGCGCACTAGCACTAGAGGTGACTAGGGCCATACCGGAGTGGAGAGTGGTTAAGGAGCTCGTCGGAGATGGTCCGGTGACGAAGCACCGAGGTGGCGACAGAGCTTCACCGAGGAGAGGTCGGCTCGAGCTACAAGGAGGGAAACGAATAGTACAGGAAACTCAAGCATGGCTCTAAGATGGTACAAAAGCAAGCAATTGAAGAGTGAAGCGTCTTACCAGAGTTGGGGACGAAAGGGACTGTTTTCGGCTGAAGATGAGAAATTCCAAATTGTGTCGGTTCTTGTGAACCAAAACCCAGTTAAGTTAGAGGATAGGGTCCTTGTGCTGAGGAACACAAGATGACGCGAAGATGAATGTGTGCAGGAACCCCCATGGCGGCCAGAACAGCATTGGGAGTGACGGCAGCATCTCGGCCGTGAGCTAGAGCTCACTCTCCAGGTCTTGGTTCTGAGGAAGAAGAGGGAAAGGAAGGTAGGGAAATGCTCAGGGGTGTTGAAAGGGATAAGAGGGCACCCCGGGGAGCTTCTTATAGGCGCTGGAGCGGAGAACTTGCGAGAAGTGGCTGGCTGGGTGAGCTCGGTCCATGGAGTGCCACCGAGTGACAAGGAGGTGATGGTGAGGCGACGGGGGTATGGGCGAGTGCGAGAGACGCGGCCAAACCATGGGCGCACAGTCAGAAATGGTGGGCATGGCAGTTGGTGTTTACGCACGGGAGGAGCATGCTGGCGAGGGTGCTCGGGCGCTGGCGAGGGCACGGTGTCCATGTGGAGACGAAGAACTGCAGTGGAGCCCCACCAGTCAGTGGCTCAAGATAAGACGCTCGGGTCGGTCTGGTTAGGTGGCTAGGTTAGACCTGGTCGGAGGGTCTGGTCGGAACCGAGTGGTTCTAGTTGATACCGATTGGTTCTGGTTGAAACCAAGTGGGTGGTCGAAATCTAGTGGGTGGTCAAAATCGAGTAGGCTGGTCGAAAACAAGTTGGGTGGTCGAAATCGTGTGACTGGTCGAAATCGAGTTGGTGGTGAAAATCGAGTAGGGTGGTCGAAATCGAGTTATGGTCAAATTCGTTGGTCGTCGAAATCGAGTTGGTGGTTGAAATCGAGTGGAGTCAACTCAATTAGTTTGACCGAGTTGATTTCCAAAGGTTGATAGGGTTGCGAATTTTAGACAGAGTTTTAAAGCCCCAAAAATTCTAAAGTTTTTATGGGAGGCTTATGACAAAGTGTAGACCCTTGTGTAATTTTTTGAAAGTTTTTAGAGAAATAATTTTTTGTGAAAAAATGTTTTAAGTCTCAGGTTTAGGTGTTTGACCAAGGACTAACTGGTTTGACTTGTCATTTTAAAATAGCAAACTAATTCTAGAAATTATGAAATTTTTTAGGTGAGTCAAAAGGATGTTCTAGAACCTAGGAAAATTATTTCCATGGACTGTTCATAAGATTTGTTTTAAAAGTCTTAAAGGATTATGTTTCTAGTAATTAATGCATTAGGTTTTTCAAAATGCACAAAACCTTTGAAAGAATTTCCAGAAAAATCAAATGACAACATGATGCATCAAAAGTTTTAAATTCTACTCATTTTATACATTTGAAATACAATCTCAAGATTGTGATGTTACATAGAGGCCGGGAGGATTGGAAATGATACTGTTGTACAAGAATTTTGCTTGATGGCACATGCTACTGTTGGTGGGACCCAGAGGGAGCAAAGGGAGGTCGGGAATGTTACTACTCCATCGCTAGAGTATTACTGCATGCCAACTGGCTTGTTACTATACTCCAGCCGAAGTGTTACTGCACGCCAGACAGAGTGTTACTGCACACTAGACGGAGTATTACTGCAAGCCAGACGGAGTATTGCTGCATGCCAGACGTAGTGTTGCTGCACGCTAGATGGAGTGATACTACACTACCGCCGGAGTGTAATTGCATGAACGACATCGAACTCGAATACGGCTCGATTATAACTTATTAGGTTAGGTGAGTCCAAAAAGTCTAGAGGGAACGGACTAATGACCTTGCTCCTCTCTCTATCAGACACATCATTCCATGCATGTGCTATGGACCTGAGCAAGTGCAGTCGTCATTGTTGGACGTACGTCTTTGAAGTTTGAACGGCGACTGTACCTACTTCCGTTATTTCGGACCTCTACATTTTCAGAGCACACTTGTATTTTGTGGGAGGGATATGTATTGTGCCAACGGTTGTTATCTCAAATAAAAAGGTGTCAAGTTTCAAAGATCATGAGACATTTCTGAATTCACATCGAGAGCGACAGCTACACATACATAACCAGCTGGGATATTCTCTGCATGGCAGAAATTAATGCTGCTAATGCATGCCTCGGAATATTCCATGCAATACGACCATCTCTTGGAATGTAGTTTCGTGCTTTTTGTAGCTGCCACCGTTTAGCATTGCAGGCATGGTTGATAAGGCCGGAATACATATATAGCACCGTATAAGCTAAGCTTCGCTGTTGATACTAACTCATTTACTGTTCACATGTATAAATGAATTTTAAGATATTTGGTACCACTTAGCACCTATAGGTAGCGCTAAGGGCAGGTACAATGCGAGATGCTTATATACAAGTACTTAAAAAAAGATAATATAGCCGCGTCATCAAGAGCCTATGTAAAAGTTATTTTCTCCAATGCAAGCATCTCTTTTGTAGGTGTTTAGATGATGATATTATCTATTGATTATGTATAATTATATACATAAACACCTCTTAAACACTGGTGCCTAATCAAGCATCGATGCTACAAAATAAGCACCTTATCTATTCTACATGGCAAGAAAAACACAAGTGCGCTTTGAAAATGTAGCGGTCCAAAACAACAGAGCAGAAGTACATATTTTCTCACTGAAGCGTGCTGGTGTGTGCGTACCGAGAGGAAACACCCCACTATTTAAACCTGCCATCGAACGTACACCCGCTTGGCACGAAGTTCCATGTGAGGACCCCGATTTATTAGGCTTGTAATACTTAGTCATCCATTGACCCTAGCATTACAAACGAAATAACCCGTGTCTTCGAGACATGTATACTTCCCAGAATTGCAGTATACACACTTCTTTACAAAATCATGCATCAAGTTCATACAAGACATAGAATCAAAGCACGAACTAGATTAACTAAAAGACATACATAATATAGAGTTATTACAAAAGGGGCCGACCGGCCAATTACAACTAAGAAAGATAAACACAGCGGAAGCAAAAGCCATAAGATGGCAATAACAAAAGAAGGCCATATGGTTTGCCTTTAGCCCACAAGGCAACCAACCATGCCGCTTAGCTAGTCTTCCCAACCACCGCACATCTCACAAAAGTAAAGCCCTTAGGGCTCTACCTCCTCTGCAACAAAATTATTAAGCAAAGCAAATGAGTACAATAATGTACTCGCAAGACTGACGTGTAATATAACAGAACTATAGTTAACTACATGCAAACTTTATTTAAGTAGAAGGCTTTAGGCTCATTTTAGCATAAAGCAAGTTTTCATTTGCAATAATGTAATAAATTGAAAGCAATTTTGACAAAGCATTTATAATTGTTGAAGTAACAACGATACAATAATAATAACAACAACAAGAACAACCTAGAAGTGACTAACCCAATAGTCACCACAACAATAGCATGAATTACCCAATTCATACCACCCAACAAGTTTTAATTAAATGTTTAGTCTAGTTCTTGCACGACCTTACCAAGCATGTCCATAACCTAGGACGAGGCTATTCGAATAGTTTTAACCCTGCAGGGGTGTACCAATGTACCCACATGCTAGACCGCCTTTTCGCCAAGCTATTTAGCACACTTCCTTTGGTATGCGGCACGGCTAAGTCCTCACGAGGCATTTCCAATGAATGATGCTAATTAAGAGTCATAACAACCCAAGGATCGGAGACACCGCCCGACCTAAGCAATCAAGGGTGCTCTTCCCTTATAAAACAGTTTTAACCACTGTGACCCCCAATTAACACCTCCCAAAGTACTTAGCCAAGAGAGGTCTCATATCCCCCTCGTGTGGTTAGCACGCAAAAGTGCTTGGCTTAGTGACACAAGTAACTCGATCCTTGGGGACTTAGGCACCATTCCATTCACACCCAACAATCACACCAACATCCATTGTGCCCAAGTCAATAACAATTTTTGTTTTCATTTTTGTTTATTTACAAAGTAACAAAGCACAAGATGGACATAATGGAATAATAATTTTTGTGTGATCAAGGTCATCGACATAATGTCGACAACCGCCAATTTCTACCGTTATCTAAGCATTTCTAAGCATCAACGTAAACTACTAAGTGATAAGAGTCCATCCATCGAATTCTAAATCACAGCAAGATAATCCTAGGCTTAGTAGTAGAGAATGAACATTTACCTACAGAGTATGCATCTATAGGCTCAACTAATCGATAATTTAACACAAAGTAGCATGCATATATACAAGTGAAACAAAGTATTAAACTTTTAAAAGTAATGGGACAATATAGATATGATCAAACTGCTTGCCTTGCTGGGGCTGTTCACTATGCTACAAAGGATCACTCACGGGATCAACACACTCGTCGGCACCTAACGAAAAAGCGAAAAAGAACCGATAAGAACGAGGAAAATCAAAAGGAATCCACAGCAAACTTACTCCAAATGCTCTGATATTTTTACAGCAGCAAGGGCATGATTATTAAAGAATTTACCAACAAGAACCAATTGATTTGGATTCTCGATGCAAAAGATATGGCCAAAACAATTCTGCTCAACCTGGAAATTGCTGGAAAATTCAAATTGGTTACTGTTCATCCGAATTAAATTCCCTAGCACAATTTTCCAAAGAGGTGTTCACCTGAGATTTTTATGGTAAGTCAAGCACCTCATGAGATAAATAACACAATTGAGTTCACCTCATTTGGAGCTATGATGCATGTTTTATGATTTTTCAAAGACATGCAAAAGAGCACAAATAAAATACACCCACAATTCTTTTGAAAATAGTGACATGCATAAATCCTATTCTACCATTTAGTGCACTAACAGAGGAAGCCAACAAAGTTGGATTCACTCAAAAAGGATCTCTAAAGAATTACTTATGTATTTTACAAGTTAATTACAATTTTTAGAGCAACATTAAAAGTTAATTTCTAACCCAATTTGCAATTCCATTTTATGGAGCCGAACTGAGCTCACAACCATTTTTAGATTAAAGCTCAGTTCAAACTAGAGCTACCAAAATTTAAATCAACTCAAAAGGAGCTATAATGAATTAGTTATGCATTTTCAAAGTTTATTACCTTTTTCAGTCTACAAATAAGTCCATCGGAAAATCTCCTAAAAAGGAACAACGAGGAAAAGCCTGGGCCGTTGATCCTGGATCGGACGGCCTAAGACCTCGAAGAAAACGCACACGCGCCCTCGCGCGATTGATGAACGTGGGCCGTGGATCCTGGATCCAACGGCTCACGACCTGCGGCATCGCGCGCTCACGCCCGCGCAGGTCCAACGAACATGGGCCGTTGATCTTGAATCCAACGGCTCATGTCCTCCCGGCAACACGCGCGTTTGGAGGTCGCGCACGCGAACGGGGGCGAAGGTCGTGGCCGTTGATCGCGAGATGGACGGCTCGCGACCAACGCACACAACGCACGCGCACGCCCCGACATTGATTCTAACCCATGATTAGTGCGGATTAACATGGGGATTTGGCATTAATTGTGTCCGATTACGACAACGGCCAGCTCTGGCACGCGTCCGACAAAAACTGAGGGCGCTCCACGGCTTGTCGCCGGTGAGATAGGTCACAGCGGCGCACACCAAGGGCACCGATGAGTCCGCAATAGCCGCGCGCACGTGAGGGTGCTACTCACACCGGCGGCGACGGCCCAGAACGACGGCGAGCCGGAGGAGAACGGCGGTGACCAAAACGGCCAAAAGCAAAACAGGAAGTAAAGCTCCGCAACAATCCATACAAGCGGGTGCCCAGCTCTAAGGGACTACCAGGAGATTACCTGGAGGTCGTGGAGGAGCCGAGGAGGACAGGGGAGGGGAGGATCGGCGATGGTGAAGAAGGGGTGCTCCACGGCCGAAAAGGGGGAGAACTCCAAATTAGGCCACCTCTGAACATGTCCAAACCAAATAATTTAGGGTTTCGATCACAGAGGGGAGTGGCTCAAATTGAAGTAAAGAAATGGAGAGGAAAGCCACTGGGACCCTGAGCCACCGAGAAGCTCCAAGCTCAACAATGGCGGCCAAAGGAGCCTCGGTTGATTTGAGCTCCACAGAACCGAGAGCAAGAGGTGAAGTGTGTAAAAGAAGCCAAGGAGGTGCTGGGAGAGATCTTATAGCCCGAGGAGAAGAGACCATGAGCTAGGGTTAAGCTCCACGGTGAGCTTAGCCCATGGCTCGGTCCATAGCGCCACAAGGACGTGGAGGTGATGGGGGCAGGTCTGAGCGCGACTGAGGGGGCGGAAGGCTGACACGCATTAAATGCTCGCAACAAAGAGCTGTTGGGAGGTGACAGTCATCGCCTCCTCCTCGCCATAGGCACGCAGCATCAGGAAGGAGAAGAACAGGACCTCACCACCACCGTTGGATCAGCGAAGGGGGAGGTCGTGACCCTCCGATCAGATTCGGGGTGATCTGAAACGAACGGGGAGGTCGCGACCAAAGATCTAGATTGGGGAGGTCGCAGCCGTGGGATCTCCATCGCACGGTTGCGAAACGATAAGGAGAGGTCGCGCGCGATAAGGGGATAAGAGGTCGTGGCCGTTGGATCTGCATCCAATGGCGCGGAACCGATGAGGAGGTCTTAACTGATGCGCGCGACACAGACAAGGGATGGGAGGTCGTGGCTGTTGGATTTTAATCCAACGGCGCACAATATAGAAGGGAGGTCGTGGCCATTGGATTTACATCCAAGGGCGCACAACAATGAGGGGAGGTCGTGGGCTTTGCGCACGACACAAAGGAGGTCGTGGCCGCTGGATTTTAATCCAAGGGCACACAACAGAGAGGGAGGTCAGGACCGTTGGATTTACATCCAAGGGCACTGATCAGAGGAGGGGGGTCATGGCCATTGCGCACTGCGCGATGGGAGGTCGTGGCGGTTGGATTTTGATCCAACGGCAATGAACAGAGGTAGGAGGTCGTGGCTGTTGGATCTTGATCCAACGGCGCACAACGGAGGGAGAAGGTCATGATGGTGCGCACGACAGAGAAGGAGGTCGTGGCGGTTGGATTTTGATCCAACGGCTACGAACAGAGGTAGGAGGTCGTGGCGGTTGGATTTGTATCCAACGGCGCACAACAATGGTAGGAGGTCGTGGCGATTGTGCACGACGCGGAAAAGGGGTGGGGAGGTCGTGGCCGTGAGATCTTGATCTAACGGCAACGAGATGAGAGGGGAGGTCGTGGCTGTTGGATTTTGATCCAACGGGCATGACCTGAGGTGCGGGAGGTCTGGGCCGTTAGGCCAGACACTGAAATGGGAAAGGGGAGGTCCTGGCCGCGAGATCTCCATCTATCGGCGATGAGAGGATAGGGGAGGTCGTGGGCGTTGGATGCGGATCCAAAGGACACGACCTCGCGTGGGGAAGGAGGTCTGGTGCGCATGACACCAAGGAGAGGTCGTGGCCGTGGATTTTAATTCAACGGCACACAACAGATCGCGCGGAGGAGGACTGGTGCGCTTGATAAAGAGGGGAGGTCGTGGCTGTTGGATGCTGATCTAACGGCTACGACCTCGCGAGGGAGGAGGACCTCGCGGTGAGCTGGGGAAATGGGTTGGGTTTGACCTGCTTTGGGAAGTGGCTCGAGCCCAAGGAATAGTGCCAGTTTTGAATTTAAATTTGAAGCTGAGGTTGGAGGAATTTTTAGAGGTAGTAAACTAACTCCAAAAATTTCGAAATTTTAACTGGAGCTTCCTCACTCCAGGATTAACCTTACATAAAATTTCCAGAGGTTTTTGTGCACTGCATTTTTCTCCAGAAATTCAACAAGGCTGTTCTAGGGTTCGACCAATTGAAAAATTGGTTTGACTTTAGTCAACAGGAGGTTTAGGTTTTTGAATACCACACTCTTGACAAGAATTTTGGAAGAGTTCAAGAGTTTCAAGATGTGAGAAAAAGTTTTAATTTCTACATATTTTCTTACATTTGAAACAAACACCCATAATTGATTACATTTGAAGCACAAATCTAGATTTGATTCCATTTGTACATTTGGGATGTTACATTCCACCTCTCTCCCAGCGACACAAACGCCTTAAGACCATCTCCAATGTGTTGTTTGAGCCAGTTCAAACAAGGAGAGGAAGATATTAAATCAATTCAATATATTGGAGACTCAATTCCAACAAAAAAAAATTCAGGAACTGAACTCTATATAAGACTGCACGTTGGATGCTGACCAGGTGCTCGACGTAATGTCTCGCATGCAGAGGTATTATAAGCTGTTGCTTCTTCTTCTTCTATTGGTTCCTTTTTCACTTAAGGTAAATCTCGTAGTGCTGAACTGATGGCAACGAGACGCGGGTTAGGATACAATATTTTCGGGTGGGTGTTTAGTGGAGTGCCCGCGGTACAACACGTCGCGCAGACGGTGGGCATTGCCTTCGCCTGCCATGACTAGGGAGGTGAGCGCATCGGTCAATTTAGTCACTTGTTCTTGCAACCGACACAGGATTGAGCCTGGCCTGTCAGAGATTGGGCACTTTTGAACTTAGAGGAGAGGATAGGAGCCATTCTAGTATTCCACATATATATATGGCCGGGAGAAATAAATTATGAGAACAACCACTTGCTCAAGACAACATTTGAAATTTAGTCGCCATGAAATCTACTTGTTCAGCAGGCACATGGTTAATTACATAAAACCATCATATATTGTGGAAATTTTAACAATATGTGAAAATGGCAGATAATATTACTTGAGAGGAGAACACGACACAATATAAGGAGATGATGATAATACTTAATTCTTACATTGCCCATGGTAACATCCATGTAACTGAACTACTAACATTCGGTTATCTCAGCTGTCACCACTTTATTCAATATAGCTCGAGGTTGCTGCTATTGCCAGAGTCTTTATTCGAAAGCATAAAGTAGCTGGTAAAATATGTGTTGTTCCTTCCTCGGAATTTTATAAAGGCAATGATTCCACATAGAGTGATGCTATCATATCTTTGATTGTGTCGGAAAAAGTGAATGCATCAGTTTGCTTGTACATGTAATCCACGGTCCTTGCAAAGTCAACAACAGTTCGGGGTACAACCGTAGGCTGTTCTGTTGGTGTAAGGTATTGTTTTACCATATCCTTCCATGAATCTTCTATTAACTCCTTAATATTCTCACATGCATCATGCATTGTTGTCCCGTGCTGCAACATGTAGCATTGCACAGTAGAAGCATGGTGCTCCCCTGTTTGCTCACGCTGCAATATTTTTTTCGAGAAAACGGCAGAGAGCCGCTAATGCATTAAGATGGAAGGAAGGCGAAAGCCAAAAACAACACAGGGTTCAAAACAGAAACCGGAGAACACCAGGAAGAGGATAGAGAGAACAGAAAGAACAGAAAGAAAAAAAGAAAAGAAAAAAACACAAAAGAAAGGAGAAGAAAAAACCAGACAAAACAGCACCAAAACAAAACTAGGAAAGATCTCCTCCTCTCCAGACGGTGACGGAGGAGATCCTGCAAGCTAGCCCTACAGCTGACCCCCCACAACCGCCACCTCGTCGACCTGGATGTAAGTCTGCAGTTTGGATGCCCCACTTAGCATCCAAGTCTTGGCTTCGTCTTTGATGATGGCCAGCAATCCTGTTGGTCCCTGCGAGAGATGCTGAAAAATCCTATTATGACAATGCCTTTAATTAGTTAGGCAGTTTTGAGCTACAATCACTAAATTAAAGATTGAAAGTGGTACTAAGATGCATAAATACAAGTAATGGTGGCTACGCATATGTAAAGACAGAGAAAGACCTTTGTTGATGCAATATCGCTCGAGAGTCGCATACAATCACAGTGCATGACTTGAAAAGTTCTGGATAGGTCAAAAGCCAGTCAAGAGTTCCCTTTGTTACGATGTCACCCATCCCAACAAATGAAGATTAGTTACGAATGTTGATCGTGATTGCAAGTATTTGATGCATATTAGCTAGACATGGTTGCTAGAGTGATATGTATAATTAATGATGCTCAATGCTTAAGATATGATTAAGTGTTATTCATGTATGATGTTGTTATTACTATTACATGTTATTGATGGATTGAGTGATTGTTCATGTGTATATTGAAAGCATGTTTGAGGATTGGTCACGTGGTGACCAAGCATATACATTTGAGGTCCTCATCATGTAGATGACGGGCTTGTGGTCCCCACATTTGTGGAGTGTGGGCTTGTGGTCCCCATTACTTGCAGAGTATTGGGCTCTTGGTCCCTGTGCTTGTGAGCACAGGCATGGGTATGCATTGACGGTTGCATACCCTGCATTACCGGTAAAATACAAAAAGAGTTAAAGAGAAAAGTTGCATTGGCATTGCATAAGTACATGATATGTTTATTGTAAAGATTTGAGAATGAATGATGATGTTATAATGGTGTGTTATAATGTCTTACTATCTGTACTTGCTGAGTCTGTAGACTCACTCTTGTTGTTGTTTATGGTTTTAGGTACCCCTTACAAGAACGGCATACATGGGAGGGCGTAGTCATAAGAGTGAATGCGCTTGGGCACGACTCACTCACATTGAAATAAGCTATGATTAATGTTTTGGTTTGAGTAATCTGCTAAATGAATTAGTTATGATTACTCGCTATGATTGGAATAAATTGTAATAGTGTTGCTTAGAAGATTATGGATGCCCCTTTGAATTATGCTTTCGTTGTTTAGCATTACTTTGGATGAACTCTGATAATTAGTTAATTTGGAAACTTGGAAATATTGATTGAAGATTATATTAGACTGTTAGAACCTCTGGTATAGTCACCTATACAAAGAAGGCTGGGGTGTTACAGGTGTGTCCGTGTGTTAGGGGAAAGGGGCAAAGGAAGAGTAGGATGGAGATGGCGGCCGATACCCATGAGTGGGTCGAGCTTCAGCAATTCCAGCCGCCACCTGACCTAAGTTGCACGAGCTCCTCGGCAAGCTCAAGGAGGAGGTATTGCACATCTATACAACGCTCCTTACCGGACCGGTTAATTAGTTAACCATGACTATGTTCTCGCTTCGCTTGTGTTTATGTTGTTTCGAATTGATGATAATGGTATGTTTTGCTTATGTATGTGTCGTTAAAAATGTGAGCACATTAACAATTCTAGTGATGGGGAAGGGCGAGGTGGGGAAGTCGTCCACCGTCAACTCCATCATTGGGGGGAGGGTCGCCACCGTCAGCACCTTCCAGGTTTCACTTCTTCCTGGTCCGATTTTTGTTTGGGCCTCTTGCTGGTGTTGCTTATGAACGAGTGTGATGTTGAATGTTCTGTGCAGTCTGAGGGTTTGAGGCTGGTGATGTGCTCCCACACCAGGGTAGGGTTCACCTTGACCATTATCGATACTCCGAGGCTCATTGAAGGTGGATACATCAATGAGCAGGCTGTTGAGATCATAAAGAGGTATGTGCATGTTGAGTTATATCCATGCTTGTCTATAAGTGATGCGATTTATCGCTTTAGATTGCCCTACGACCTGACTATCACTACTACAAAACAGGCAATAGTAGACGCCTCATCACAGACGGTTAAAATGGAACCGTCTGTGTTGGGTCTGTCCGGACTAGGTATTTGCCATTGTAATACCCCAAATGTATTCGAGAGAGAAGAAATAAATTAGAGAGAATGACCAATTAGAAAAGTGTTTTAACAAGAGATGAGAGGGGGGTTTATGCATAATTTGGACAACTTGGGCTGTGGGCTTCCGGCCCACAACATTTAGGCCCAAGAGGAATGGGTAGTTGGCCACATAAGAAGGAGAGGGGGCAACCCTATGGTTGCTACAGTAGCACGGCTACAGTACCGCCACCGTGCTACAGTACCATGGCGTGCTACAGTGCCCTCCCCACCCCTAGCTTTCGCTGCCGGCCAAGAAGGAGGAAGGGAGAAGCCTCCTCGGGTGCTGCCGACCAAGGAAGAGAAAGGAAGAAGGAAGGGAAGAAGGGAGAGAGGAAGGAGAGTGGTCACATGGTGTTCTTCGAGTTCTTCAGCGATTCTCCAAGGGTAATCCTTGATCATCGTTCGTTAAGTCGTAGATTTGTGTATCGTAGCAATGTCGGTATAAGATCAGTAATCTGGCAGTTTTTAATGTTCGTCTGATTTAGGGCTGTTAGCCGCAGAATGTGTCCTGGTCTCCTCCTAGAGAGTTGTAGACGACGTCGATACCTTTCCGTAGAGTATTAGATCACGTCGTTTGGATGAGCGGTTCAAAAGTTATGATTTTCGTAGCGCCGCTGTTCTGTAATTCTGTTCTAATGCTGACAGTTTTGTTAATCGGTCTGTAGCTTAAAGTTAATGGATTATTTAGAAGGTCTCGCCATAACGAAAGTTGTAGGTTATTATCTAAGGTTTCCATAAAGGTAAAGATCATAATTTTTAGATGTCTGGACTGAAAGTTATGCTAGATTTAGTGCCGCTGTCCAGAAACCCTGACGAGAATTAGTTGCTCTGTTAATCAGTTTGATAAGGGTATTAGATGACCGAATCTGTAAAGCTCACCAACTAGGTTTAGGTGGGTAATTTGATAAGCATTCCATAAAGTCTGAGATCACCTAATTTGGATCTCTGTATGAAAAGTTATGAATTTTGGAATATGACTGTCTGCTTTGGAGGCATATCGATAAAATTGGAATTTGAGTTTTGGGTCACGCTAGAGCGTAGTGAGTTAAATATTTGTTTCTAGCTAAGTTTGGTCCAGAATTTCTATCTTAGTGTACTTGTTAAATTTAATCAGGTGGGGTGTGGTTCGGGCAGCGCCTCTTGGCGTCTTCCATCTACGCACGGTTGAGGCAAGTACATTTATTGATAGATAATCTATGAGTGATTGTTCATGTTTGCTAGTATTATGAATGTGTGCGCTAAACTTGGATGTTAGAATGATATGAATTTTAATGATCCTGAATGCTAGAAGTATGAGTAAGTTTTATTCATACATGATGCTACTATTTTTACATGTTAATGATGAATAGAGGAATTGGCTTTTACATGTTAATGATGGAAAGATGAATTGTACATGTGCATCATGTCATCATATTTGAGGCTTGGTCACGTGGTGACCAAGCAATGATTTGAGGTCCCCGTCATGTATATGACGGGCTTGAGGTCCCCACACTTGTGGAGTGTGGGCTTGAGGTCCCCATTACTTGCGGAGTATTGGGCTCTTGGTCCCTGTGCTTGCGAGCACAGGCATGGGTATGCATCGACGGTTGCATACCTTGCATTATCGGTAAAATGCACAAAGAGTTAAAGAGAAAGGTTGCATTGAGCATTGCATAAGCATATGACATGTTGTATGGTAAAGATTCGAGAATGGATGCTGATGTTATATTGGTGTGTTTTAATGTCTTATTATTTGTACTTTGCTGGGTCTGTGGACTCACTCTTGCTTTGTTTGTGGTTTTAGGTACCCCTTACAAGAACGATATGCATGGGAGGGAGTAGTCATATGTTCGGACACACACTACCACGAATCTTTTATAGTTGATTAAATTTTAGATCACGCCTTAACAAATGATCATACTGCTTAAAGGATTTATTATGGTTATGTTTTATGCGTTGGATTATTTGTAATAGTGATGAGTAGCATATGTTGGATACCTTTGGTTATGCTTTAGTAGACTAGCATATCTTGAATATCTATCGATTATGCTGGATGTTGGATTGTTTAATTATGATGTTTGTTTTAACTGTTGGAACCTCTGGTATAGTTAGCTATACAAATGAGGTTCTGCCGAAATTTAGTAAAATGTCTTAGTTTTATTGTGGTATGTTGTTAGTTTAGTAGCATTCCAGGCTCGAGTTGGGCTGGGGTGTTACAGCCATGCCAGCCTATCACAGACGGTTCTATTAAATAACGGTCTGTGATAATCTCCTGCACCACAGATGGTTGTCAACACAGACCGTTTGTGAAATATCACCGACGGTTCTTGTCGGTGTTTTAGAACTGAACTTACGTAAAGATTGTTTGATTTGGGGGGTCTCCTAGAATGGAATCACGCAGAGAGATTGACACGGGTATTTTTATACAGGTTCGGCCCTTCTCCGGAGAGAATAACAACCCTACTCCTGTGTGTGTATGGTATTGAGTGTGCTTTGTACAATCGGGAGAAAAGACTCAGGCTATTACATAAGATAGTATCTGACTGTCTTCCTGATTGCTTGTTGTCTCCTCCGATTGGTCGTTCTTTTTCCCTCTCTGACTGCTGCCTTTATATAGTCGTGAAGGAATAGCCGTTTTCCCCTGTTGAAGAGACGCCTCATCAAGTCTTGTAACGGGCGCACGTTTGCAGTAATCATCGGGATGGTAACTCCTTCACGCCGCCTGGCAGTTACTTGTCAGGGATAATGGGTATTGTGTGTTATTATTTCGCATAATAACAGCGTATGTTGATTGCTTGGATTCCTTAATCAATTCGACCCACTCGCCTGTATGTTTTATTGATCATAAGGTAGTCGTAGCTGACTTGGTCGTAGAAGAACTTACGACCATAAGGTAGTCGTAGCGAGACTTACGACTATGGGATAGTCGTAGAATAACTTACAACTGGGTAGTGATCGTAGAAGAACTTACGACCATAAGGTAGTCGTAGCAAGACTTACGACTATAGGGGTGGTCGTAGAAGAACTTACGACCACTTGGAAGGTTTCTCTCTTGTAAGTTTAAGGGGTATACCTAAGGACCACATGACATCATATTTACTCATAATAAGAATTATAGATAAAAGATAAAATGAGGATTATTAGATCCTCGTCAGTTCTATTAAATAACCATTTGTGATAATCTCCTGTACCACAGACGGTTGTCAATAAAGACTGTCTGTGAACTATCACCGACGGTTCTATTGAAAAATCGTCCGTGATAGTTGTATATCACAGACAGTTCATAATAAGAACCGTCTGTGATATCCTCACACTATAAATTCCTGGACCAGACCCCCTTCCCATTCCCATTTGAGCCGCCACCCAGGTGTTTGCCCACTGTGCCGCCAACAGAGAGGGAAGGGAGGAGAAGGAGAGGATTCTCGAGAGGTTTGGTATTCGTGGTAACAATCTATAACCCTTTAGAGTATCTGCAATGTACATGCTTAATTAGCCGGTTCAAATGGCTAGATTTAATGCTAGGAACCGATTCCACACATTGGAAGCTACTGATTCCAAAGCAAAACTCTAGGAACCGATGCAAACTTTGCATCCGGATGCAAGTGAATAGAATAATATTTTTCATCAGGTGGTTAGCATATGCATTAAGTTCTGTGAGGGGGAAGGAAATGGAGAGAGAGAGCGGTTGAGAGAGATTTTATTTCTTTTCTGATTTTTTTAATAAGATGTCGGTCCCACTTAAGAGTAAGAATCGGATCAATACATTGGGGGAAAAATGAGTAGTTCTTTGAATGCTTACGTGGCATCTCTTTGAATCGGCATCGGTTCAATATACTGGAGATGCTCTTATGTTGCTATAAATTAATCACTAATCAATGTAAGTATGTTTGGTAAGTAGGAAGCCCATTGCGCCGCCGACAAAGAGGGAAGGAAGGAGAAGGAGAGGATTCTCGAGAGATATTTGGTATTTTCTTCGTGAGCTCCGAGGGTAACGATCTATAACCCTTTATGTTTGCTATAAATTAATCGCTAATCAATTTAAGTATGTTTGGTAAATAGGAAGAGTACGTACTTGCGATTTATTAATCTAATTTGACACTAATTTATTACATGCGTAGCATAGATGGACTGAAACTGGATGTACGGTGTGAACCGTGTGAGTCAAGAGTACATTAATGGTGTGGTTGCTTTTAAAAGAGCTGCCGAGCAGGATATGTTGAAGAAAGAGATAAATTTTATGTACTATCCATGCATTGATTGCGGTAATCAGAAGATGTTTAACAACCCAGCGCAGATCGAAGCGCACTTGATTCGAAGAGGTTTCAAAAAAGGGTATATATGTTGGACCAGTCACGGTGAAGAGCAGATTATACCGGAAGTTAATAATGACGACATCACCGAGAAAGTCAACGATATGCCGGATGTGAACTGTGCTTTTGATGAGGATAGGTCGCACAATGATAATCTGGATCAGATACTACGCGATGCAGAAGAGAACTACAGTGAGAGAGAGTTTTGTAAATTCGAGGGCTTAATGGAGGACTCGGTGAGATCTTTGTTCCCTGGCTACAAGCCGGAATACATAAGGTTGTCAACCGTGATTGAACTACTTAAATTGAAGGCAAGCAATGGTTGGTCCGATAAGAGTTTCACAAAGTTGTTAGGTCTCCTAGAGAACATCCTTCCGGAGGGAAATATGTTGCCTAACACCACCTACCAAGCAAAGAAGGTCCTTTGTCCATTGGGAATGGAAGTAGAAAGAATACATGCATGTCCGAATGATTGTATCCTCTACCGTAAAGAGTATGTAGACATATATGCATGTCCCATGTGCAAAGCATCCCGATACAAGCATCAGAATACTACTAAGGTGAAGCAAGGACCTCCTGCTAAGATGTTGTGGTATCTACCTGTGATTCCACGTTTGAAGCGTTTATTTGCGAACCCAAAGGAGGCAAGATTGCTGCGTTGGCACTCGGAGGAGCGTAAGAAAGATGGAAAGCTAAGACACACCGCCGATTCGCCTAAAGGAGAAACTTCGATCGAGTCAAGACTTCGTCTTGAACCGAGAAACATAAGGTTAGGGTTGAGTACAGATGGAATGAACCCTTTCGGTAACATGAGCAGCCGACATAGCACCTGGCCCATGAATCTATGTATGTACAACCTTCCTCCTTGGCTGTGTATGAAGCGGAAGTACATTTTGATGTCACTACTTATCCAAGGACCGAAACAACCTGGGAATGATATTGATGTGTATCTAGCACCATTGCTAGAAGACCTTGTGACATTGTGGAACGAAGGGGTACATGTATGGGATGCGTACAAACGAGAGAACTTCACTTTACGCGCCAAGTTGTTCTGCACCATCAATGATTTTTCTACCCTTGGTAACCCGTCAAGCCTTGATAAAAGGAGCCAAAATCATTCAAGACCGCTTAGATGCTACGGAGAGTGTATGGTGAACAACTCATGCAAAACTGTGTATATGCGTCACCGTAGGTTCCTTCCCAGGAGTCACCCATACCGCAAGATGAAGAAACAATTTGATGGAACCGTCTGTGATACTACGCCTTCACAGATGGTTTTAGCACAAAAACCGTCTGTGATATTCGTATCACAGATGGTTCCCAAACCGTCTGTGATAACCGCTATTATCACAGACGAACAAATACAGACAATTCCTGTCTGTGATGACGGTTTCGAACCGTCTGTGATGAGGTGAATCGTAGTAGTGTATGGGTTGCATTTTTATGTAGTGAAATTGGCAAGATATTTGAGTGACACATATCCAAAATGTTGTTTCAATACAAATTACTGCACTGCAGTTCTTGGGACATTTTGTAGAGCAATTTTATGATGAGATTTTTTAGTTTCTTTTTTGTTAGGACATTTTGTAATTTTTACCTATTCCAATGATTGCTAGTTGTTTGCTTCACTCAATTAGGCAAGGAACTAACAACAGTGCACCAAGCAACATTCTTAACTGCGATGGTTCCATATCATTCCAATTGTATAATTTATTAATTTTTATCTGTAGACTCTGTTCACTGTACATTGAAATTCTTGCTAGCTGGAGGTGGCATCAATTATGCAATGTCTGCTAGCTCAGTTTTACAGCTCAAAGTGTTCTTTTTTATAAGTTTCTGTTCATACGTACAAGGTCAAAAATGGCAAAAGCTATACAAATTTTGTCGATAGGCATATCTAGTCTCTGTTCTATTTACCTTTCCTATATAACCCTATTTCATTCTCTTTTGTCTGCTGTTAGGCATGTGCTGGCATTCAAGAAGTCTATTTCCTTCCATTTAACCCAACTGACAAGCGGACAGCTCTCACGTACTTAGATGCTGGGGGTAAAATGCACAGGGTTAGCAAAGACGAAGGGACTTTTTGCTTATGATGTAGTACAAGGGACTTTTGCTATGACTTTCCTTATTGATGATCTTGCTTATATTAGTTACAAGGCATGGGGTGCTCTTCTTGGAAGGCGGTTGGCAGAGTGAGGAATTATAGTCACCTGCATTGATTACAGGTGCTCATGCTTTGACGTTTTTTCTTATATAATTCAGTTGCCATGAGGTTTACCATTCTTTTTTTCATAGCTTTTTTATTACTAGTGAGTATTGATTGATTGGTTTCTCTTTGCTTTTTTTAATGAAATATGTAATATGTCTTGTAGAAATTTCCCTCAAGGAATAGTAAGTGACATGGTTAGTGATGCTTCTAAGGGGATTTCATTTGTTTGTGATAGTGTTGCTAGCTATGGCGGAGATCCTAATTAGTAAGTGATAACTTCATCATAACAGTGCCCTACTAAGTACTAAGGTTATTACAAAAAAAAAAGTCACACAAAAAGTTGTTTGTTATTATATTCTCTTGAATGAACATTGCACTACGAGGTTTAGGCACATGTATTTTCATTATCACACCATACGCGGGTCATTGTTGGTGTAGTTCAGCCTAAATGGTGTCCGACTCTTATACTATTTTGCAATTCTTCAGGATTGTTACTTGAGATGACAAAGGAAACTTTGCTGATATAGTGTGTTTACTACTTTATACCGATTAAGAATATTACTTTCAACTCCTTTAGGTGAAAGACACATTCTCAAGATCAGCTGTTAT
The DNA here is from genome assembly GCA_036346405.1 of Phyllostachys edulis. NCBI lineage: Eukaryota > Viridiplantae > Streptophyta > Magnoliopsida > Poales > Poaceae > Phyllostachys > Phyllostachys edulis. Next base: position 64,633,275 of record CM070561.1, on the reverse strand, counting down.
AGTAGGAAGGCAGTTTCCAATATGTCATGTATATGAGAACAATTCCATCGTTGAGGTTAGTACATCAAGATTCTTATCGATATTGTATTTTGGCACCTGTGCACACTTTGGTGTTGGCATTTGACAAATTAGATATTTTCTTTCGCACTACAATGTGCGCCCAAATGATATTTCTTATGCCTTCTTGTTGGCAGATATCAAGTTTTAATACTTATGCACGGGGTCAAATGGCAATCACATGTACACTCAAAGATCCCCAACTGAAGCAAGAATGATTATGTTCACTGGAAAAACTGCCAAGGGAGGGACTTCACTATAAACGGGTTAGTCCTTCTATCCTTTATGAAGATAACTGGTTGCCATATTGCAGGCTATAGTATATATATTGTCTAAAGATAAATGTATGCATGTTAATGTTCAACCCATATGCAAAAAAGATCTATGACTACTTCGGAGGCATCTGTTTTTAGTAACAAGGGAGGGGGCCTTGATTTATATTAATCAATATTTAGCTACACCAAAATGCACACAACCAACCATTGCCAGAGGTTATAATAATGCATCTTACGGTTTGCTGACCTAGTCTAAGCTTTCTCATGCGGTAGGTCATACTCAACTTCTAAGGCCGTAACTTATCATTTGGAGTGTGTTACTTTTGAACCTTATCTTGAATGGACAGACTTTTTGTATCCAATTATTTACTGTATTATTTCCTATATAGGTTGAAGAGCAATCCTTTTATTTTCATATTTTGTCTAAAAATTATGTTTTATCAGCTGAAATGGAATAATCACTTCTTTTTTTAAAAATCAAATAATAATGATATATTAATATATCATGGTCCTTCAGGTACTATGACAAGAACAAGGTTTCTTCTGATAAAATTTTACTTTGACCCATTCTTGTGCCCAGATAGAAATAGAACAATGGTTATTAATGTAGAGTATAATCAGCTCGATCCACTCCTACGAGCAACTGGACATCTTGATGGCGATGTAAACTATGAGACGGGATATTCTCCATATCCTGGAAATATAAACCAGGTGAAGTATTTCTTTCAAAGAAAACCTTTCTACATTAAACTATATGTAAGTTTGAATATGGCCCGTTGATCCATTATGTTCTTGAAATAGATGAAACATGGTTCTCAACCTGAATCTTGTAAAGTCATGATCTTTTAATGCGGTGTTTATGATCTAGAGTGTAACATCACAAGTCACAATGCGTTAACTAGCCCTCTTTAGGTATCAAAGCATTTGAAATAGCATTGTTGGTATTCACACTTTGAATTGCTTTAAATAGTTCATATTTCAAAGAGTCTTTTGATATCTATATATCTACACTTTTTGTTACAAATTGAATACCCTTTTTATGAGACTTGTGTTCTTTATATAATGATACTGTAGGATTTCGATGCAGTAACTTACTTTGTTTGCTACTGAGCTTTTGCAGTTGATCCTAGAGCTTGGTCCATACATTGAGGAGCTCAGGAAAACACATGGCGTCATTTCAGAACTTGTGAACCCAAAGTAAATTATCTTGTTTGTGTTATTTTGGTTTATTGACCTTGGTACCATGAAGTGGATCTCTTCTCCCCTAGAGAAAATTATGTAGTACGCTATCATAATTTATGTCACTATCAGTATCGAGTGTTCGTGGTATTTTAATCCCACAAATTTCCGATGCATAAGCTACTTAGTATGGCCTTCTTGTTACAAGTCATGTTCATAATTCAAATTTCGCTTTAAAAAACAACCACATGTATTTTTCTTCATTACCTGGACCGTTCTATCAACGTTAACTATGAATTTCCTTAATACAGAGTTTTGATTGCTATATTACTGTGTGAAAATATTGAAGTTTAATATAATGCTGGTAGCCCATTAATTGTCACGTCAGGTATACTGATTCCACCAAGACAACATTTAAATCATCTACCCGACTTGAATGTATAATGCAAGATTATCCAAAAACACTACCACCATCAGCAAAAGTTGGGTTTACGGTAAGATAAACGACTGAATCCCTCGTTCAATCTAAAGCATGATATTCACAACCCCGAAGTTTCCTTTTGACTATTTATTAGATGTGTCATTTCTTTCCTTTGCTCCTGCAGTCTGGGAAGCTCAGTTGTTTAGGTTGTATTCCTCAACCTAGTAAATTAGAATAATCTCCTATGCTACAAATCAAGTACAAAACAAACTAGTGTAGTGTATATTGAAATGTTTTGGGAAGAAGAACAAATCTAGACAGATCTACCAATAATTAACACTACTACCTACAAGCATGATCTGGACAAGAACTTGTGGTGCTTGTTTACACCAACATCATGATCTCCATTCGGTCGCCCCACAACTATTTGACGCTCATATCATGTTTGGCCTTATATATGGTTTGTAGTTATCGACTTCCTGAATTTCTTTTCAGATACAAAACATAAGGGTTGTTAAAGTTATTGTTTGCTGATGGAGTGATCGCCCTTATTTTGTAAATAATGACAGCGTGATGATTTCATTATGTGGACATCTTCATTGTCGACTTCTTTTGCGTAGATGTTTTGTACATGCCAAGGATAGATTAGTATTGTGGTAGAAGGGGTTGGATAATTCACATGTGTCAAGGATAGACTAGTATTGTCGACTTCTTTTGTGTGGATGTTTTGTACATGCCAAGGAGGCCGTGGCTATATTAGAATGCTCAGAATTCTGAAGTTGCATGTGTATGGTGTACTGCACATTTACTTTTGTGCTTATTAGTAATTTCATATTTCAGGTTTATGTATTTTGCATCATCTGAATTTCATCTATGTGTTGCAGCTGTATTTGATTGTTGATATGACATTTTCTAAGTGATACGATTGAGAAAATTATATGTTTTCTAAATTATGATTGAATGGTGCAAACCATTGAAAAAAATATTAAATTCAATATTCCGAGCGGTATAATTGCATTTTATTAGTATTTTACACGTATATTCCTAGGTGCCTAATCGGGAAAAGAGACAATCAAGGGCAATTAACTGCCGGGGAAATTGTAACTAGGAAAACAACTAACTGCTGGGGAAAATCAACTTATTTAGGGCACTTAATTGTCAAGGAAAACAGCAATCAAGGGCAGTCTAACTGCCGGCAATACATCTAACTGCCGGAGAAACTATAACTGCTGGGAAAAATCAACTTATTTAGGGCACTTAATTGTCAAAGAAAACAGCAATCAAGGGCAGTCTAACTGCCGGCAATACATCTAACTGTCGAGAAAACTATAACTGCTGGGAAACAGCTAACTGCCGAGGAAACTATAACTGCTGGGGAAAAACAACTTTTCTAGGGCAGTTAACTGCCGGCAATCCACATATCTGCCGGGGAATGTTTTTCGTGAAGATTTTTACCGGCAGTAATAAGTGCCGGGAAAACTAATTGCCGGCAGATAATTTGCTTTGCAAAGCGCTTTCTCTAGCGCTTGATTGCCCTTAATACTATGCCATGGTGTAGTGTTTCTGGCTGAGATTGGATTTTTTTCCACCTTATTTTTTGGCTATGCAAATACGTTTGTCGGATATATTAAGATACAAGTTATATTTTTTTGGCACTTACTGAAAGCTAGGCAAGCTCAATACAAGGAACATATATACTCAGTAGAAGTTTGTCGTTGTGTCACTGCCAAGATTTATGTGTGACCAATGAAGTTTATATCCAAATAGGAATGTTAAGGGAGGAGGACATCCCAAGCACTAGTTAGTTCTCTACCTCACATGGTATTGTTCACTATATACAAGTTTTAAGACAAGCAGTTAGTTCCATTTGGCATAAGAAGAATATACAAACCCCAATTGGGCCGATCATACGAGCTCGGGCAAAGAAGCTACAACTAAAGGAGAACTTGCTTCTCGCATAGTTAAACTTTAATTTAAATGATAATTGTTTACTATCTAATGCCACTTCTTTGCTTGTTCTCAGATTTATTAAGAAAGAAGAGCTAGAGGCCGAGAGGATTGGAAATGATACTGTTGTACAAGAATTTTGATTGATGGCACAAGCTATTGTTGGTGGGACCCAGAGGGAGGAGAGAGGGGCCGGGAACGTTACTAATCCACCACCGGAGTATATATTATTGTACACTAGTTGGCTTGTTACTGCACTCTAGCCGAAGTGTTACTACATGCCAGATAGGGTGTTACTGCACACTAGACGGAGTGTTGCTGCACGCCAGATGGAGTGATACTACACTACCAAGAAGGAAAGAACGCTAATGCTCGTTCCTAGAAAGAAAGAAATGAATGAAGGTTTAAAAGACAACTGCTGTGGAAATGTTGAATCGTTGAGACCGTGATGTGATCAGCACTTTTACTGAGCCAGAGGCGTCATATATCAGGTAAAATGGCAGCGGCCTGCGTAACACCCCAGCCCAACAAAAAGCCTAGAATGTTACCACTACACTTTAAATTTGTCAAAAAAAATTTGAAATACTATTATTTTAAAATAAATTTACAAAAATAAATAGTCGATTTTTTTACAAAACTAAGCTATTATATAGTACGCTGATGGCGAACAATTTTTATTATTATACCCCTTTTAGTTTATTTTTATTAATAACACATCGACCAACTTATTTTTCAAATCTAACCCTTGTGGTCACGCCACCATCCATGGTGTGGCAAACAACACTATCAGGATTTGAAATTAAAGTTGGTGATGGGTTATTAATAAAATATTTGTAAACATATCGTTTAATAAAAAAAAATTCACTGATGGCACGCTTAATTAGTAGGTTTTCTGGCTGAGATTGTATTTTTCCACCTTATTTTTGGCTCTGAAAATACGTTTGTCGGATATATTAAGATACAAGTTATTTTTTTTGAATTTACTGAAAGCTAGGGAAGCTCAATACAAGGAACATATATACTTAGTAGAAGTTTGTCGCTGCAGGTGTCACTGCCAAGATTTATGTGTGAACGGTAAAGTTGTTATCCAAATAGGAATGCTAAGTGATGATGACATCCCAAGCACTAGTTAGTTCTCTACATCACAATTGGCACAATACATTACCCCCTCCCACAATACACAAGTGTGCTTTGAAAATGTAGCGGTCCGAAACAACGGAGTAGAAGTACATATTTTCTCACTGAAGCGTGCTGGTGTGTGCAGCATACAGAGAGGAAACACCCCACTATTTAAACCTGCCATCAAACCCAAATCATGTGCACAACCATGTGCACAGCTATGTCCATGTCCAAGTCCATGTCTAAATGAGCAATCAGCACAGAAAATTTTTCTAAATGCAACCAATTAACCATCTGCCTCTACAAATCATATGCACAGCCATGTCCATGTCCAAGTCTATGTCTAAATGAGCAATCAGCATAGAAAAAATTTCTAAATGCAACCAATTAATCATCAGCCTCTACAAATCATGTGCACAGCTATGTCCATGTCTAAATGAGCAATCAGCATAGAAAAAATTACTAAATGCAACCAATTAACCATCTACCTCTACAAATCATATGCACAACCATGTGCACAGCCATGTCCATGTCCAAGTCCATGTCTAAATGAGCAATCAGCATAGAAAAAAATTTCTAAATGCAACCAATTAATCATCAGCCTCTACAAATCATGTGCACAGCCATGTCCATGTCCAAGTCCATGTCTAAATGAGCAATCAGCGTAGAAAAAATTACTAAATGCAACCAATTAACCATCTACCTCTACAAATCATATGCATAACCATGTGCACAGCCATGTCCATGTCCAAGTCCATGTCTAAATGAGCAATCAGCATAGAAAAAAAATTCTAAATGCAACCAATTAACCATCTGCCTCTACAAATCATGTGCACAGCCATATCCATGTCCAAGTCTATGTCTAAGTGAGCAATCAGCGTAGAAAATATTTCTAAATGCAACCAATTAACCATCTCCATACCCAAAATCAGATAACACTAACTCTGATAATCTAGAGGGTACCTACTCAAAATATTATAGATAATAAATAATGGAAAAGTAAATAGCAATGTATCAACGAAACAGTGAATGTAGTTGGCTTTGCAAAGATTTATGACATCAATACAGGAGATACTGGACTACTAAAAAATTTCCAAAAGATCAAACCCTACATTGTTCATTGTTCTTGCATCTGTCAGTATGCATTCATCCGTTCTGAAAAAATTGTTCTTGCATCTGTATCTTTGAAGCTTCTAAAAAATCAACAAAAAAATTGACCTAGTCCAAAAGATTAACAAAAAAATCAACATTCATTTGTTCTTGCATCTGTCAGTATGCATTCAAGAGTTATCCTAAAAAATCTAACTGACCTAGTCCAACATTGTTGTGACAGCACAAGTATGAAACTCCCCACATGCAACAAAATCTAACTGACCTTGCAAGCACAAAATCTAACTTCCCACAGTACGAAAATCTACATTGCAAGCACAAGTATGAAACTCCCCAGATGAGTGTACGCCGAGGATGGGGTAGAAAATGCCGACTAACCTCACCGAGGAAGAAGTCGTGAGCGCCGGGCACTACTACAGAAAACGTCTTCACAGACGGTTCAAAAACGTCATCACAGATGGTTTCGTGAACCGTCTGAGTTTATAGGTCAGTAATGACATGAAATCATCACAGACGGTTTTTGAACTATCTGTGAAAAAAAAACTATCACAGACGGTTCTGAACAAGAACCATCTGTGATAGTTTTTTCTATTACAAAAAAAAGGATTTTGAGTCAAACCATGACCCCAATGGAAGTATACTGGATCCACCCCTGAAGCTTGCTAAGAGAAGGAATATATATATAACTACCAGCTATATTGTTCTTTTGCAATAATAATCTTCGGTTGTCTTAATGGTGATTAGTAAATTTTCCGCAGCTAACTTAGGTTGCTAGAGCGTAAGAAGCATATTCATCAGCTCAAATAAAATGTATTGTAATGATGTATCCATAATATACAACTGGTTGCTTTGCAATAATGTACTCCAAGCTTACATGGTCGGGTCTCCGCCTGTGCTTGCCATTTCGTCAAGCACCTTGTCGTCATCTGCTCCTAGCTCCGGTCGCTCAAATTTTTTAGTAAGTTAGACCTCGATCGATGAGAGCAAGCTAGCTGACTCCACAGCAAGTGTATACACACATTGTACTCAGGGCCAGGGCCGTTTCTTATGGAGGGCCAGCAGAGGCGACCGTCAAGGGTCTACCAGAGCCAAGGGCCTCCGATCCTAATACATCATACTACATATACGTATATGCATAATTATATATCCTATATATGCTTTATTGCTCTGCAGAGTTGTATAACTACTAACTAGATTGTGGTTGAGAGTGTAGGGATGGGTATCCTGATACATCTCTTTTATCTGAATTAAGAGTGTTGCAAATGACTTTGTCATGTGACAATGTCTGCTATTGAGATTTTTTTAGTTTGTTAGAAATGTAGATTGTTATCCAAATGTTAATTTGATTGCTTATCGAATCTTATTTACTGTACCTGTGACTGTAGCATCAACTGAAAGAAGGCTTTTCAAAGTTAAAGTTATTGAAAAACTATTTGAGGTCATCAATATCACAAGAAAGGTTGAATGGTCTGGCCACTTTATGCATTGAAAATGATATGTTAGATCACATCGACGTGGATACTATTATCAATGACTTTGCATCTAGAAATGTTAGAAGAAATTGCTTTCTATGAGTAGTTTGTATTTTTTGATGTATTAAATAGCTTTGTAATTGATATAAAAGTATCACTATTTATTTATATTAGAATAAAAGGTCTCCTATTTTGTCTCGCCCCAGGGTCTTTAAAATGTCGAGAACGGCCTACTCATCACAACATGATTTGCAGACTAAGATAAAGACAAGCTCAGAAACTAACCATATTACTATATACATACATCAATGGCGAGGCCGCACGCCGTGGTGGTGCCGTACCCGGGCTCCGGCAACATCAACCCGGCCCTGCAGCTGGCCAAGCTGCTGCACCACCACGGCGCCTACGTCACCTTCGTCAGCACCAAGCACAACCACGAGCGCGCGCAGGCCGCCGAGGGCGTCGCCGCCGTGCGCGGCCGCGAGGGCTTCCAGTTCGAGGCGATCCCGGACGGGCTGGTCGACGACGCCCGGGACTACAACCTCAGCCTGTCCATGGCCACGAGCCAGCGGTGCGCGACGACGCTGAGGGAGCTCATTGAGAGGCTCAATCGCACGGCCGGCGTGCCGCCGGTGACCTGCGTGGTGCCGACGGCGCTGATGAGCTTCGCGCTGGAGGTGGCGCGGGAGCTGGGCATCCCAAGCATGGTGCTCTGGGGCGGCAGCGCGTCCTCGCTGATGGGCCACATGAGGTTCCGGGAGCTCAGGGAAAGAGGCTACGTGCCACTCAAAGGTAATTCCACCACCACCAAATGATTAACCATGCTTCAGAAAATGTATTGCGATTAAATCGAAGGAATATGCAGTGCACAGGAAACATAAACATATATATATATATATATATATATATATATATATATATATATATATGTATATATATGTGTATATATATATATGTATATATATGTGTATATATATATATATATATATATATATATATATATATGTATATATATATATATATATATATATATATATATGTATGTGTGTATGTATATGTATATGTGTGTGTATGTATATGTATATGTGTGTGTATATGTATATATATACACATACATACATATACATACATACATACATACATCTGTGTGTATACCACTTAAATGTATGATGATACATCTTTATCAATTTGAGTATACTCTAATAATGATTATAATATACCACAAATTGAGTTCCATGAAAACTTTCATCAAAGTCCACTTTTTATAGCAAAATTGGTGTATATACTTCTTTTATATATAAAATATATATATATATATATATATATATATATATATATATATATATATATATATATATATATATATATATATATATATATATATATATATATATATATAATAAAGGTCTCCAATGAATTTTTTCCAATCAAGTCACATTGAAGTATCTTATAATTGGTATTTAAATATACTAAAAATAATTATAAAAAAGTATAATATATACATTTAAGTGTCATATTAGAAATAAGAAGGTATTAATCATATATATATATATATATATATATATATATATATATCTCTCTCTCTCTGAAAACAAGTATAGGTGTGTGTTATTACATCCACCGTATGATTTTTAGTGGTATAATTTATGATATGGAGAGATAAGTTCGGAAAAGTTTACTTTGAGAGGGTGTTAATTTGTTTGGAGGACTTTTTCCCCTTAGTTTTTGGAGTGGTTTGTGCCCGTGGGAGGGGCATAAACATAATAGACTTCAAATTTGAACCGTTGTTTTTTATTATTATTTTCTCTTAGCACGGTTTTGTTTAAAAGGTAGAAGGGCCGGAGGAACGTAGAAAAAAAAGATGCCATTTACAATTATAATGTGTGCAGATAATCCTTCAAAACTTTGACTATAAATATACACATAAGTATTTAGATTTGCCACATGAAAATTGTACTCCCATATTATTATATTTTAAATAATTTTTCAAACATATAATTAGAAAAGTAATAGTCAAGCGAGTATATTGAAGAGTGAAGAACATATCAATATCCAAAAAGACAAGTAGAAAAGAGCGAAGGTAGTAAAAATTGCATACACACCCTCTCATAATTTACAAGGTATACATTTTAGTTCTCTAAATTTTATAAGACAGCGCCTTTTAAATTTTAATGAAAAAAATCCCGTAAACTAATCAGCCACTATTCAACTTATATGAGTAGTATCATCAAATGCATGCAAAGCAGTTGCAATCGTTAGGCTGGTTCCAATGGGTGGTTTCTTACTACAGTTTCTTATTGCATAAAAAGCATTTAGATACCACCTTCTCAATGCATGATATCCTAGAGTGTGGTATCCTAGGCCTTTGATATAGAGTATTTACTAGTATTTCTACCTAAGATACTGTGTATGAGTGGTATCTAAATAAGATACCAGTCTGCTCTCTCTCTTCCTTAATTACAGTGCCACATCAGACTTTTGCCTATGTAGCAGCCTTAAGAAACTTGCTAAGATGGAGCATTGGGACCAACCTTATACAGAAATTATTCGCAAATTAATTATATACATAAGCACATCTTACTTAATTGCTATAATCCAGCCTGCAACAATTAAAAAAAAACTAATCCGTTACCCGAGGAGACATCTCATAAAAATTAATTATCATCTGCACCTGATCATCTAGCCAGCCCAAATGCATTTTGGAGGGGTCATGTCATGTGAATCTCTTTCCTCACGTGCAGTGGTCTCCTTCACCTCAAGATCACTGCAAGAAGTCCCCATTAAAATATCACCGATCATGTTACCCTAGGGACATATAGAACTGGGAATTGGGCCGTGCCGTACTGGCATGGCCCGAGTCCATCGTGTTTCGGGCCATGTCGTATCGTGCTGGTTCGGTTCGGTCATCCCGTCGTGCCATGCCATGTCGGCCCACCTCGTATTTGGTCAGGCTCAGACACGGCCCAAAGCCCGTCGTGCCGGGGTCATGCTGTGCCAGCCCAAGCCCAGCCCTAAGTAACTATTGACGGTGGAGGCGGAGGCGGAGATGGCGGCAGCGACCGCCTCATTAAAAACCTAGTTAAAATTGAATTAATTGCGTAAAAACATGGGCACGAAAATATTTCAGGGAAAAAGTGAAATTTTCTTGATATTTTCTGAGATACAATGTTCTTGCCTCGTTAAAACCTTCGCCAGTGGGGTTCCCTGAGTAAGGAAAAGAGTACAGTAACAACATGTGTACATACTAACTATTCATCAATGTCGAGATCGTTCATGCATTCGAGGTCAGCATACGCCTGCACGATCTCAAGATCCTCCAGTTGATGCTGTTGCCGCTCTCTAGCCAATTCCCAATCCTTGGCGCATGTGATTGCCTCCACCATCTTAGGCGTGAGGATGATCTTCTTTCTTCAATTATTCTCTCGCCATCTTTGAGCGTTGCTACGAAGATACACTAGACACCAGCACCAACAGAACATCCCGTGCGAAATGTGATAGCACAGGAAATATCCGCTTGTTGTTCTTTCACCACTCGAGCAAGTCTATCTTTCCACCGGAAAGATCAGGATCGATGTTTGCAAAATCATGCTCTAGATAATGGTTTAGCTCTGAGACAGAATTCCACAAGGGGGCTGCCTGAGACTGAGAGGACGAAGAACTGGACTTTCCCTTTAGCTTCTTCCACAAGTGGGATGTCAAGCTTTTCTTTCCTTGTTGCGTTTGTTGTGCGGTATCTGATCTCGCGCTGCTGCCGAACTTGTCATGATACATGCGGAAAACACGAAAAAGCTCCTCTTTGACATGTGCAAAAGCTTCCGAGTAATCAAGACCAAGGCATTCACCTATTCCCTCCATACCCATCTGCAAACCTGGCAACTTTTTCGTAGGATCGAAAATAATAGCAAAGCAATACACATGTGAAATAGAATTAAAATATTTAATAAACTTTTCCTCCATTAGTGCAACAGCATGTCCTAAAAGGGGATCCTTCCTAGATTTGGCAATCTTGTCTGCAATTAACCAAATAAATTATATAACTAAGCAAGAGGTAGGGTAATAAACACCAGATAACATCTTTGTTGCTTTATAAAAAGGTTGTAAAAACTGTCGAAAATGACTAGCAATCTGCCAATCTGAATTGGTAACTACCAATTCATTGTCTTGAGAGTTAGCATTGACAAAAATAGATATAACATGTTTGTACCCTTGTAACTTCTTTAACATGATGTAGTTTGAGTTCCACCTCACCTTCATGTCAAGACCGAATTTTCTTGGCTCCTTCCCATTGGTCTGCCTTGATACTCATGAACACGGCCGCCACTTGTGGGGAATTTGTGAGGTAGCGAGCGGCGTCATGGACTTTGTTCAAATATCCGCCAATCGCATACCGTCTTGAACAACAAGGTTCAAGATATAGCATACACATCTCTGGTGGAGAACATAACCACCAATATACGTCTGCAATCTTGGGGTGAGGATGTTCATAACAGTCGTGTTCGCTGATACGTTATCAAGAGTGATAGAAGCAATCTTATTATCTATCTTAAAATCATTAAGTACGTTTAGTATACACTCGGCAATGGCCTTTCCCGTGTGTGATTCGTCAATTGGCTTAAACTCTATGACTCTCTTGTTTAGTTTGTAATTGTCATCTAAATAATGGGCTACAACACTAAGGTAGGCACTTCTCTGGTGTGATGATGTCCAAATGTCTAAAGTTATAGCAAAAGAGAACTGAACTTGTAGGAATTGTTCTTTTAGCTCTGCTAGTTCCTTATGGTACAACTGTAAAATATCGGATGTAGTGGTTCTCCTACTAACATGTTAGTATTGTGGGTAAAAGCCGCGTTGGATCATTTTTTTTGAACGCGCGGCTTTCACCCATCTTAATTGGTTGATCTTCCACAACAATATATCTAGCTATTTCCTCACTTGCAGAAAGCGGGTTGTATACCCAAGTACTTACAGAGCCATCGGCCTCGAAGTTTAGCTGCGTTTGTACTCCTTCCCCTCGGCTTTGCGCCCGATCTTGCGCAAGCATGCCTTGTAGTCTTTGGTTCAAGTGCCCTCGTCCTGCTTGTTGTCTGAGCAATTAATTTAGCTTGGCAATAATTACATGTTGCGACATCTACCGTTTGGCCGTCTTGGATTTCCTGGCTCCAAGTCATATGCTTCCAGCAATTCGCCCTTCGTCCAGACCCGCCAATGTTGCCCTCCGTGGACGCGAGAGAGAACTCTGGAGTCTCCATTGGCTCCGAACCGCCCTGGTACTCCTCGTAACCCTCCGTACCGTCCATATGACGGTCATCCATACCGTAGTCTCCCATGCTTGGCGAGAATTGACGAGCATCAATAGGAGTCGGAGCCGGGGGAGGACTAGGAGAGCGACGATGAGATCTTACACTAAGTCGCCCTGCTGTCCTTTTCATGCTCTGACTCCTCGATAGCATACCGCTCGGGAGCTCCTTGGTGCTCCGACTCCTTGGTAGCATAATGGATGGATGGTGAATAAATAGGGAGAGTAGATGGCTGTTGAATAAATGAGGGAGAGTAAATGAATGATGAAGAAATGAGCTGACATGAGAATGGATGAATCAATGAGAAATGAGCTTCGTTTTATAGCCACGGTCGCGCGGTAGAGCCGTTGTCTCTCACGATTCTACATTTGTGAACGTTGCTAATGACCCGTTATCAAATCAATTTTATGTCGTATCATGTCTCTCTGTGCTTGCCCGTTGCTTCTCTATTTGCCCGTTGTCTCTCGCTTTTTCCCTGGATTCCCTCTGTCTATCTCTCTCGATTCGAAAGAAAGCAAAACATCGGCCCTTTCCTCAGCAAAGCATCGTCCTCTCCTCAGTCCTCACCCATTGGAGAAAGCGAAAGTATCAAGCATTCACCAACGAAGAGATTCCCTCTATTATCTCTCTCTCTCTCTCTCTCTCTCTCTCTCTCTCTCTCTCTCTCTCTCTCTGGAGCCTTCGGCTCGGTTCGTCGGCACTCGGCTCCCCCATTCCCATTTGCCCCCAGCGCCCCCGGCCACATCGCCTCTAGGCCCTCCACGGCTCCACCATCGCCGACCAGCCCGGCCTCTACCGAGCGCCTCGCCCCCAATCACCGGCCTCCCCCATCACCGGCCTCCCCCTCCTGGTGCCTCCGGCCTCCCCCATCGCGGCGACCCGTGCGCCTCGCCCTTGTCGACGGCCTCCCCCATCATGACTACCGTGCGCCTCCCCCATCGCGGCTACCCGTGCGCCTTCCCCATCGCCGGCCTCCCCCATCGTGACGGGAGGAGTTGAGGCAGCGCGGCGCATGAGGCACGAGGAGGCGGCGGGAGGCGAGGTGGCGAGGCGCGGGAGGCACGAGGAGGAGGCGGTCCGGCGGGACGCGACCGCAGGAGGAAGAACGCGAGCACGCAGTAGGGCGGCGGACGCCGCTGGCGAAGATGGCGGGCGCCCAGCGCGACCACGATTCGGCAAGTGATATGGAGCGGCGGAGTCGGCGGCAGCGGCAGAAGACATTCGAGCAGCCCTGTGCCGGCAAGGCTGCGGAGCGGCGGACACGGAGCGGCGGAGGCGGCGCCGCCCGCCAAAGACGGGCGTGCTGGCGTGCTGGCGTGTGCGATCTTGCTGGCTGGCTGAGCACGCGACGCCACACCGGCCGTGCCATGCCGCCCACCGTGCCGTCTTCGAGCCGGCCCGGCCGCCGTCCGTGCCATGCCACTCGGCCCACCACGTGGCGATGCAGGCCGTGCCGAAGTCGACCAAGCCTCAAAGACGCGGAATAGCCGGTCCGACTCCACCTCTAGGTACATGACATATATATAAGAAAGATTCTCTCAAAAGCTAACCAAACGTAGCCCGATTAGTTGTAAACAGCGTATTATTACATTCTAAAACATCTAAGATGAAATATGAAAGAACAGTCATTAGATAACATAGTTTATCGAATTTTATTCTGATTTACCAAACAAAGTAATACTTTTCACGACTTACTTTTCATAGAATCTTAAAAAATAAGCATGTCACAAGAGCCGCAAATTGAGCCGATCGAAGTAAATACATTGCCCGTGAGACCGTCACGACACCATTACAAGATCAACAAGAGCGAGCTCAGAAGGCCATGCCAACACTCCAACCATGTAAAGACACCATGCTCCGGGAGCTCAGGGATAGAGAGGCTATGTGCCACTTAAAGGTCGTAACACCAAATGATTGACCATATTGCATGTTTCAGAAAATGTACTGCGATTAATCGAACAGATATGCAGTGCATATGAAATTAAAAAGTTTTCAAAGCCGCAATGCATGGTTTTCGTTAGATATGCTCCCAGATGGTGATAAGCCTGTTCTATCTCTATAAAAATGTACTCGTCACTGTGGTGAAGCGTGAGTACGCATATTATCTGTCTTTCCTCGTTAGCTAGAATTTTGAATCAAAATTAGTTAGTGCATAAAACTTAGTACGGTATCAGAGCTAACAGTCAATTCAAGACTTGGCAGGTGCAATTTTAAGAAAAAATAATGCAACTCACTTTGAGTTCATGTTGTAGACCTGGTGGAGCCTAGACATGACAGGCAATGTTGGCTTAAGGCGCCTAAAACTCAATCCTTATTACCATTTCTGTAATCTCCAATTTGATCATGTCATGAACTTAATTACACAATCCAGCCAATTCAGCCACGAAAACCAAATACACTACAGGAGGCGGGCTCTTTGCCGAGTGCCTGTTGCACTCGGCAAAGCCTTTGCCGAGTGCAACACTCGGCAAAGAGCCTCCGTCGAATCTCCTTCCGGTAAAGGCTGCTTTGCCGAGTGCCAAATTTCGGACACTCGGCAAAGGCTTTGCCGAGTGCCGTGCGGGCACTCGGCAAAGATTTGACGCCGTCGGCCCTAATTTTTTTAATTTTTTTTTAAATTTTCTTTGCCGAGTGCAATGGTCATTGCACTTTCGAGCAAGCGTCATTTTATTTTTTTTAATTTTCTTTGCCGAGTGCAATGGTCATTGCACTCGGCAAAGCCATCTCTAAAATTCGAACCGAAAAAAACCCAAAAAAATAGCAAATTTTTTTTTTAAATCGGGAAGGCTAGCGGCTAGCGCTGCCCGATCTCGCGTCGCCGCCGCAAGTCGCGGCATTTTTTAGCGTGCTCTGTGCCGGTGGGATTCGAACCGCGACCTCTCCCTCGTGTGTAACCCCTCTACCACTGCACCACCGTCACTTGTGTCTATATTCCTTTCGGTTCCCAAAATATTATACAAAACCGAGTGTAAATTGCTTGTTTGAGGCCCTAAACGAATTCAAATCAAAAGTTGTCAACTACAAAGTTTCATAACTTTTCGAGATCTACAATTTTCATTTAGGAGTTTCTCCATCCGAGGTCGTTTACAAAATTTGAATTTCAAATTTAAGAAATTCAAACGTAGTTTTGCATGAAAAGATGATTTCAAATCAAAAGTTATTAACTAAAAGTTTCATAACTTTTCGAGATATACAATTTTATTTTGGTTGTTTTTCCATCCGAGGTCGTTTGAAAAATTGAATTTTAAATTTTTCAAATTCAAAGCAGATTTTCATAACAAAACGAATTCAAATGAAAAAGTTGCCAACTACAAAATTCTATAACTTCTCAAGATCTACAAAGTTTATTTTGGTTGTTTGATCATTTGTTCATCGAAATGGTGGTTCTAACATTGTTCACAAATTTTGCCAATTCCACACTCGGTAAATCCTTCTTTCTTAGGAGTGCCAAAAAGCACTCGGCAAAGACTTTCTTTGCCGAGTGCAAAAAAGCACTCGGCAAAGATTTTCTTTCTTGAGTGCAAAAAAAAAACTCGGCAAATTTTTTTTTTTTTTGGTTTTTTGCCCATTATTTTTTGACCTTAATATATTATTTAAAACTCCATGTTCAAATTTGGGACAATTTTGACTTTTTTCCTATATTTAGTTAGTTTTTTTGTTTCGTTGAATTTTATGGAATATTTCAAATTTGAGCTGCGGTGCATGGAATAATCGAATTTGGTCATTCAAAAATGATATTCATGATATTTGGTGTATGTTGAGTAGTATCCGGGAACTCACATGAAATTTCGAGCATCTTGTTGGCGTAACATGGCGAGTACTGCGGGAAAAGTGTATTTAAATTATATAAAATCGAGCGAAGTCGAAAATAGCCGAAACTTGTCGAGGTGTCGTGTTATATATAGAGTCTATGGTAAAAAATTGAGAAGGTTTGAGCAAGTTGCGGCGTCGGATGCCTAAAACCGGACATCTTATGACTCATATGCGATAACATGTGGAGATATGCAGGTTTTAAACATCGACGTCATAAACTCGAAAAAAAAATCGAGCAATTCTAACGAAAAACCAACAATTATTAAAAATGGGTCAAAAAAAAAAGTCAAAATTAATTTGAACATGGTAAATCCTCACTGGGCAGGTGCCAAAAAAGCAATTCCCTTCGGTAAATCCTTCTTTGCAAGACTCGGCAAAGACTTTCTTTAGGAGTGCCTAAAAAGCACTTTTCGGCACAGACTTTCTTTCTTAGGAGTGCCACTTTCGACAAATTTTTTTTTTTTTGGTTTTTGCCCATTATTTTTCTTGACCTTAATATATTATTTAAAACTCCGTGTTCAAATTTGGGACAATTTTGACTTTTTTCCTATATTTCGTTAGTTTTTTTGTTTAGTTGAATTTTATGGAATATTTCAAATTTGAGCTAGGTGCATGGAATAATCGAATTTGGTCATTCAAAAATGATATTCATGATATTTGGTGTATGTTGGTAGTATCCGGGAACTCATGAAATTCGAGCATCTTGTTGGCGTAACATGGCGAGTACTGCGGGAAAAGTGTATTTAAATTATATAAAATCGAGCGAAGTCGAAAATGTGAAAACTTGTCGAGGTGTCGTGTTATAGCATATAGAGTCTATGGTAAAAATTGAGAAGGTTTGAGCAAGTTGCGGCGTCGGATGCCTAAAACCGAGACATCTTCGCATGACTCATATGCGATAACATGTGGAGATGTACGGGTTTTAGGCATCGACGTCTTAACTTGCTCGAAACCTTCTCAATTTTTACCATAGACTCTACATGCGATAACACGACGCCTCGAACAAGTTTCGTCATTTTAGGACTTCGTTCGATTTTATATAATTTAAATACACTTTTCTCGCGGTACCTCGTCATGTTACGTCAACAAGATGCTCGAAATTTCATGTGAGTTCTGGATACGGCCTCAACATACACCAAATATCATGAATATCATTTTTGAACGACCAAATTCGATTATTTCATGCACTGCAGCTCAAATTTGAAATATTCCATAAAATTCAACTAAACAAAAAAACTAACGAAATATAGCAAAAAAGTCAAAATTGTCCCAAATTTGAACATGGAGTTTTAAATAATGGGAAGGCCTCACAAAAAATGGGTCAAAAAACCAAAAAAAAAAATTTGCCAATTCCTAGACTCGGTAAATCCTTCTTTGAAGGTGTTAAAAAAGCACTCGGCAAAGACTTTCTTTTAGGGTGCCAAAAAAGCACTCGGCAAAGACTTTCTTTTGAAAGTGCCAAAAACACTCGGCAAAAAATTGGCTGGTGGTGAGGCTCGGCCGTCAAGGGCCATTTTTTGCCGAGTGCCCTCTTCTTAGAGTGTTGCACTCGGGCAAGAAACTTTTTGCCAGTGCCGCCCTTTGCGAGTCTGGGGCACTCTGAGGCACTCGGCAAAGCCACTCTTTGTCGAAGTGCTATACTTTCTTAGAGTGCCGGTAGGCGGCACTTTCGTGAGAGTGGCTCCGCCGAGTGCCGATTTTGGCACTCGGCAAAATTAGCGACTTTTCGGCAAATCTGCGTTCTCCGTAGTGATAAGATGAATTAATTCATTCGTCTTTCATTTGCAGACGCAGAGGCGCTTGATGACAACCACCTCGAGGCAGCGATCATCAGTTGGATCCCGACATCTGCGCCGATCGACCTCGGCGACATCTCGAGCCGTCCGCGACCACCGAACCGGACGACTTGACCTCGCTTCAATGACACCGAGGCCAACAAGCGCACCAAGGCGGTAGCGCTCATCCTCAACACCTTCGGCGACCTCGGGCCGGCGTCCTCGCCCGCCCTCCGCGCCGAGTACTCGGCGCATCTACACTATCGGCCCCTTGGGCTCCTCCTCGCCACCGCCTCAGCAGCAGCGCGCCAACTCCACCGCGGCTTTGAGCACAATGAGCGCGGGACGAATGCATTACATGGCTGGACACGCAGAAGCGGGCTCCGTCGTGTCGTCAACTTTCAGCGACCTCCACGGTCCTCGCGCCCGTCGGCTTGCGAGTTAGCGTGGGGCCTCGCGACTAGCGACCACCGTTCTGTGGTCCATCGGGGAGAACCTCGTCGCCGTGGCGATGCCGCGACCGACACCGCCTTGCCGGAGTTAAATCGCGCGAGAGGCGGCGGTGCCGCTGGCCGCTGGTGCTGCGGGAAGCGAGTCTTTGCGGCACCCGACCTGGCGCTTCGATGGACCACGAGGCAGGCGGCACCCTTCGCCCATTGGGTCGTCGTCACGAGAACTTGCGAGCATGGTGGAAGCTTTCAACTCTCTCAACTCCGAAGAGTGAAGGCGAAGAATTGTTGATCGATTACTTCTACAGGAATAAAAGCAGCATCATAGAGCGAGTGATGTTCCATCTGCATAGTGATGTCAATAAAATGTAAGCGCTAAATTTACGTGCAATGTTTTTCCTCTTATTTGATCGGTTTTCGGCCGTCGATTCGCTTTGAGATTTGTGTGTGTTTTTTCGGTCACTCATTCATTAGGATCTTATTGAGCATGTTTTGCTTACGAGCGTATCGTGAGACCGTGACTCGGTATGTCATTGTTTTGAATATTTATTGGGAACATATTTGGTTTGGTCTTGTCTGGCGAGCGAGGGGAGGGTGGAGGCAATTCTGCGGAAGCGTGGTGGAAGCGATTCGGTGGTGGTGTTTTGGCGTCAATGTCGGTGTGAGTATCGTCCTCCTTGATAGAGTAGTGGCGGATGAGGCGGAGTTAAGTTGCTTCATTTTAAATCGGTGTTGGTATGGTTCTTCTTGATAAATTCGCTTCTACATTTGTTCTCAAAGAAAAAATCGCATGGATTAATTGTGATGCGTATGCGGGTAGCCGTAGTACCACTACTTCTCGTGCATTTTAGAACACAGTGTGGCTTTCTTACCTTATCTGAAGTGTTTATAAATGGATAAATGGATTTTGGCGGGAGTTTAGCCATGATCGGAGTGTAAGTCTTGTTCCATTATTTAAGGATATAAGTTAGTCAGTTCAACCAAAATTCTAGCGTTTTAATTGAATAATCAATAACGGTTTTAATTCGATATCGGGATCTTTTCCCTACTTTAAAGGCAATAAGCGCTTATAAGAAACAATAGCTTTTGATACGATGTATAGCAAGTGAAAAGGCAAATTATGTGGAAGGTTTGCCCAAATTTTTGCCATGAACATGATAACGTGTGAGTAAACCACAGCTTTGGGAGTCAAAAGAAACTTTGGAAAGTTTGAAACACACATTCGAGCTGAAAGAAGAAAGGAAGCAATTGAGAAGGGGCCTAATTTGCAAAAGGGGAAATTCAAATCAAATTTTGAATTCCGAAGTTGCGAAAAGGTTTGAAACACAAACCTGAGCTAGAAGGAGAAAGGAGACTTTTGAAAATAATTTGCTAATTTGAAATACGAATGAAAAATGAAAACCAAACGTAATTACTATTCCAGTCCGAAAAACGGGACATTACAAATCCTACCCACCTTAAACGAAATCTCGACCCCGAGATTCGAGCTTCCCAGCGAATGTACCTCTCATTACTCCTAAAGCTGCTTGGGCTTCTTCGGCGGCAACACGATTCACATGACCTTGGTTTTGGCTTGGCGGGGAAGCGGCTCTAGATGCTGGTGAGGTCTGATGACTTTTGCTTGGAGATGAAGTCTTGCATCAAGTTGGCGTAGCTTTGAAGTTGAATCCCACCGGGGTGGCTTGTCGAGGGCACTTGTTGGCAAAATGTCCTTTTTCTTGGGACACAAGGTTGTGACTGGAGCGGGAGTTGGAATTGAAAAGCTGCAGTGATAGCTCCAACTTGGTAAACTAATGTTAACTGTTGGTTCACAACCGTGTACTAGAGTGCCAAGCTAACAAGCTATCAATTTTGTCTTCCAAATTGCTGGATCCAAGTCTCACTATTATTGGAATCCACCATTCCAGCATAGCATAAAGTCTCCCAATTAAAAGAAACTCCAGTCATTTAATTAATCTCACATCTTCTAATCCAATAAAATGCCAAGATCATGCCAATTCCATTCCATCTTTTTGGAACGAATTTCTCCAAAGATTATATCGCGCAAATGTTTCCTCCAAAATTCTTGACTAAATCCACAACATCATTCACTTAATTCCTCAAGCATATTTATTAATTACAACCCTTCGGAATGTCTTTGTACAAATCCAATACCTTCATTCAAGAACCTTCCAAAAGACTGCTTGTAATCCATAAATTCAAATTCAAGCCGCCAATTATTTTATCATCACCTATCCAACAATTATTTAGTCCAACTCTAATGTCAGTAAGATATCCATCAATATAGGAATCGTACTTCAGTATCAACAATCCAATAGTTAATAATTATATATTTTGAATATCCAACTCTTAGCAATGATCTAATTTCTATAATCCAATCACCAACAATCATAGGTCTATAATCCAATCTTTCAACAATAGCTTATTCTTATGATTCAACTTCCAACAATCATTCAATCCCATAATCCAACAATCGTATGTTTGTATAATTTAATATCTCGCAATTATATACTTCTATAATCTGATTAAGACATATCTCTATAATCCAACCAAAATTTCTTTTAAATCCCAACTTCTCTATTTAATCATATCCAATTGAATCCAATGTTACCAACATAACCAATTAATTCCATACTTCTTGATTCAATCCATTCTACTAAAATCAGCATCATGAATTGGTAATCCTATAATCCAATCTTCAACAATTATGTACTTCTTTGTTCAAAATACAACTATAATACACTTCTATAATTTAACATCCAACAATTATGTTTTTATAATCCAATCAAAATTCAACTTACTCTTCCAAAATTAATATCATGAATCAATATGAAGATCCAATTTTCTTCGGAATCCACTTTCTGCCTTTGCTGCACACATATCTCAATTCCAAGTTTCCAACCAACATCATAATCAACTTAAAATTCGATGAAAATCCAATTTCTCCTAATAATCAAATTGGTATTTTAGATTTCCTATGTCCTTCATGATCAATCAAAATTTTCCTCCATGATCATCTTCTTTCTCCATAATTGATATAATCTACCAATCTACTCTTCTTTAAATTATTCATAATCAAGGCTTATCTATCATCATATTCTAGTGTTCACAAGAACTTCTTATCGCATTGGCAATTCTTAAAAATTTTAAATCCCAAAATCAGTCCTATCAATGATTTCTCAAAACTATCTAGCTTGGCATCCAACATAGTAGTTAAATCCAACAAGAGTAGCTTCCATGCGATTTACCCCTTTGAACAATCTTCAACAACTCTTCACAGGTTTCATAGATGAGAGGAAGAAAGCAGGGGGAAAGCATGCTAGACGAGAGAGAACAAGGGTGGAAGACTTGGATTGCTGCGCTCTTTGGTTCCATATGAGGGAACGACTTAGCTTAGAACTAGATGAGTTATATGAGGGTTTACTAGCTCTCTAGAGCACAACAGAAGAACTTTAAACCAACGAGGAGAAAGAATCAAGTACAATACAAAGCCTAGAGTGGCTGCATTATATTAAGGGGGTTAGGTGTTACATGACTCCTGAAGCACAGCATATAGGCCATGCTAAGTCACGACACAAGATACAAACACAATGTCTACAAAAGAAGAAAACAGAAAAGTGCTTATAACAAAGGACTGCCTAGCAAGCACTGCTGGCTAATCTAGACTAATCCTGACTACTCCAACAGGGGGTACAGGCTACCACAAATGGTGCGATTGCGGGAGGCGGAGGCGAGAAGCTCTGGCAAACTTCGGCGGCGAGAACAAGAGCGAGGCAGGTGAGGCTGCATCCTGGTGGACTCTCCAAGATTGATGACGGGCGGCGGACTGGGGCGTCGCATGCTCTTGTGTGTAGTTATCCTGGTGCGGGGTCCTCTGGGTCAGAGTGGTCGATCCAGCGCCGGGTTGTGGGAGATAACAACTGATCTTGGTGCTGAAGCGTGCATCGCGGCGGTTACTGCAACGGCGGTGTTCTTCTCGTGATGTTGAAGGGCTTTGGGTAGCGTTCGCCCTTCGGGAAGGAACAGAATGATGACCTCAACAAGAGATCCTCGTGCATCTGGCACAAGTGAGTCGAGGTGAAGCGCGCCATGTTCAGAACGGCGACTCCTCGGATGCTCGGTCCGAAAGGTGTGAACGATGAACTCAACCTCCATGGAAC
Source organism: Phyllostachys edulis (assembly GCA_036346405.1). NCBI lineage: Eukaryota > Viridiplantae > Streptophyta > Magnoliopsida > Poales > Poaceae > Phyllostachys > Phyllostachys edulis. The sequence goes on along the minus strand of CM070561.1, from coordinate 64,610,201 downwards.
GAGAATCTCGATCTAGAAACTAGGTCTTCCGGCCTCTGAAGATGGGCTAGTGGCGACCCAATGTACTGCTTGAGTTTGCGGCGTATGCCGACAAACTTGTCGTCATTCTCGCCGTGAGAGAAGAAATCCCACGGGCCATCGAACGACAATACGGTCATCTAACATTCTTTTAAAACAAGAGAGAGAGCCAGCAACGGAATAGACTCACAAAGAGGTAGGTAAAGAACTAAGAGAGATGAGTAAGAGCAATAAATATGCTATATTTTGCTCAAAACTTTTCTTAGTTTTTGAAAATAGGACTCAAGTCCTTAGGGTTCGACCAGTCTAGCTAAGGCTCCTATAGTCATATGCTCTTATACTAGATCTGTCGGACCCGGATTATGAGAATCCAAATCCTCTGTGAAAACACTATGCTATTCACTGAATCAGTAGATAGCACTCACAGATACGTCACTGAATCAATTCATACATGGCGTAGATGAAACCATACCATTTATTAAACAACATATCAGAGCTTTACATAGACCGCATCGGGTCAAGTTTTACAATAAGGGCCGAATAGGCCAAACTGAGTACATTACAAAAGTAGCGGAAGCGACAACGTAAGCAAAAAAGGGGTGAGAGCACATCTCTCCACAGGCAAGTGACTGGGGAAAACCGTGTGCGCCCGATATTAACCAAGAGCTTGGCTAATATTGGATGCACGCAAGCACCATCGGAGTCGACTAGACTGGGGTGAGACTAGAACAACTAAAGAGTAAACTACGCTTCATCATCTCCTAGGCCTCTAGCTTCTGGATCCTCGTGGAATGCGTAATCTTCAGGGATTCCTGCTTCTGAGGGTTTTGGGGGAAAGAGCGAGAATGAGCACAACTTTCGTGCTCGCGAGCCAACACACAATGCAATAATATACATGCAAGGCTTGACAAAGATGGCGCACGTTCTTTAATTTGCTAAAGCGATGTTTTGAATTATCATAATTACAAATTCCTATCACTTAGCATTTTATTAAAGAGAGTAATTGTGCAATATTTATTTCAGTAGAGGTTTCCTCCGGTGGAAACTCTACCTTATGCATCTTTTTGATTGGAGCTACCTCCAATTACTACTATCGCTGAGCTCGAAGACTCAGGTAAAATCTAACACAGGGCTAGGTGAGCCCTTCCATATTTTCCATACCACCCACAAAGTTTAAAATAGAACTAATTCAAGTTAAGATTCCCATGTCCGCCTTTGACCGTAGGCACGGCTGTTTAAACAGTCTAGACTCTGCAGAGGTTGTACACTGTACCCACAAGAGATAGTCATACTCATTACCCCACACGATTTCTTAGTCATGTAGTTGAACGACCGTCACAGTAACCTTTCAAACTACCTTGCCCTTTCCGTCATCTCACCCATATGGGGTTGCGCCCATACGTTGCGCGGGATCGTTGTAACCCTAGCCTTGGGTGTAGATTTGGACTACCCACAACTACTAGCAACTTCACCCATTCAAGCTAGATGTACCCAAGCTTGCGTGTTTCCCTTTCTCCACCGTGTGAGACACATTCAGGGTTTAATAATTTTACTAAACCAAGTTGTACTTTGCAGACTTGTGGCTGTACTTGTTTAACACGGGAGGTCATGACAAGATTAAATCCTTAATCCATTTGGGCGGTTATTTCCTCATACCAACCATTCTCGTGCTCCCGGAGCACCCACCGCCTCTCCATCCGCTCAGATGTGGTATTAGCAATTAGGGTTTTTGAGGAGTAAAATACACCAAATCAACCATCTCGATCATTTTCCCACAATGACTGCCCAAAACCATTTTCATGTTTAAAGGATGATGATTGGGACATTTAATGTCCTAGTACTTAAGCAAGACTAGCATGTCGCTTAAGTACAACCTATAACTAGTATTACCATATAGATTACTAGGGTGACAAAGTAATAATGGATTCAATATCAATGGATGGCATATTAATTAATTAATCATCAAATTGGTATTTAACTACCCTAAACTTTAACATACATTTGATTAAAGAATTAACGCATGCAATTTTGGTTAATTTAAATGAATATAACTTGCATAAAATGTAGGATCAATATAATCAAAGTATTGACTCACCTTTGTTATAGATAAGAGGATCTTGACAATCTTGTGCTTGATCGAAGTGGAGATCCTCCGTGTCTTCGAATCCTAATCGGACGGACGCACCGAAAAAAGACACAACAAGCAAAGAGAGCAAATAAATACACAAGAATAAACAAATGAACTCCAAATTGAACAAGACCTATGCCATTAGTAAGATCTTGAATTTACAAAATTTTAGAAACTAATTTCATAATTTTCGGAGTTACGACAAAGGAAAACGGGACTTCCGAAGTTGGGCCTTTGAATTAAATCAAAAGAATAAAGGGAGGAGGGAGAAACCGGTCCACTGCACAGTGGGTGGACCAAGTCCATGCACACTGGTCAAGGGGGGCTGCACTGTTTGCGAGCCCACTTAGAAGGGAGACAAAGGGATGACAGGTGGGAGCCACTCAAGGCAAAACCAATTTAATCCCCATTCCAATCGCTCGGTTCACAGGGAAAGAAGGGGGGAAGTAGAGGGAGGTGCGGCGGCTTGGGGAGGAGATGGCGGCGCCGGCGAGTGGAAGCGCAGGGTGGCGGGCACTCCTGTGAAACGAGTCCTCCCGAGGTCGGGGATCCCATGGGCGGAGGCACTGCACTGAGAGGAGCTAGTCTTGATGAGGCGAGCCAAGGCGGCGGATGCACAAGCTTGGATGCGCCCGGCGGTGGAGTGGCGTGAAAGGGGCAGGGCCAGACCGTAGCATGGCGACATGGGAAACTAGAGGTGGAGCCGGGGTGGCTTGGGGGTGGTCAAGTCGGTCTGGCGGCGGTGGCCTGGGGCGGAGGAGGAAGGGCGGCGGTGGTGGAGCTCCCGGCAGCGAGGAAGAGGCATGGAGGCGGGGGATGGTATCCTCATGTCGCGGAGCATCTCATGATGCGGTCCCCCGGGCGAGGCACTCCCCAGAGCGGCGGTGAGCCGGCAAGGTGGCGCAGCCAGCATGGGAGCGCGAGCTCGGCTTCGGCTCGTTTTTGCTTACTAGAAGGAGAGGGGTAAGGTGGGGGATGGTCAAGGGGGCACAGGAGGCGTTTTATAGCCAGCGGTTGGGTATAGAGCCGTTGGCGCGGTGATGCGACAAAAACAAGCGTGGCGCTTGGCTGCGTCTTGAGCGGCGTGGGTGCGGTAGGCGGCGTGCAGGCGTCGAGATGGGGATGCGACAGTGAAACCTGGCATGAGCAGAAGCGGTGTGGTGCGTAGCGCCGAGAATGGCGGTGGCATCACGGTGCAAGACGGAGGCTGGCCGAAGCGATGCAGGTAGGTGCAAGGAGGAAGATGGCGTGGGAGCCAGGCCGAAAAGAAAAAGGCAGGTGGGCTAGCGGGCCAAGGAGGAAAAGAAAAAGGCCAAGGGCTCACGCTGACGCTGGGCCGGTTGGGCCGGGAAAAAAAGACAAAGGGGCCCAAGGGAGGTGGGCTGACCCAAGAAAGAAAGGAGGCCAAATGAGAATAAGGCCTAAATTTCAAAAGAGAGAAGATTCAAACCTGAATTTAAATTTCAGTTTTCAAGGAAGTTTGAAACACACATTCGAGCTGAAAGAAGAAAGGAAGCAATTGAGAAGGGGCCCAATGTGCAAAAGAGGAAATTCAAATCGAATTTTGAATTCCAAAGTTGCGAAAAGGTTTGAAACACAAACCTGAGCTAGAAGGAGAAAGGAGACTTTTGAAAATAATTTGCTAATTTGAAATATGAATGAAAAACGAAAACCAAACGTAATTACTATTCCCGTCCGAAAACGGGACGTTACAGTATCATTCGAACTCCTACCAAAAACGGAAATCTAAAACGGAAACTAACTAACAACAAAAAAACCAAAACGAGATTAAATCTATCAATGCCAACTGTTGTTATCTCAAATAAAAATGCTTCAAGTTTCTAAAAATGCTTCAAGTCTTCAACATAAAACTTTGACTCTGATGATATACTAGCAAAACTAATAAAAATTTATCCCTTAGCATCTAAAGTAGATGCTAATTAAGGTGGGTCATCCACCACTCATGATATCGTCGGTTTTCTAGAAACTTGAAGCATTTTTATTTGAGATAACAACGGTTGGCACAATACATACCCCTCCCATAAAGCATTTTTATTTGAGATAACCATGCCTGTGTTATGCTTTTTTGGAATGGTCTCATGCATGTGTTATGGACCTGACCAAGTGTAGTGGTCATCGTTGGACGTACGTCTTTGAAGTTTGAAAGCCTAGTTTGGACGACAACTGTACCTAGTTCCATTCACTACTACAGAAAAGGTATTCACAGACGGTTCAAAAACGTCATCACAGACGGTTTTGTGAGCCGTCTGAGATTATGGGTCAGTGATGACATGAGGTCATCACAGACGGTTTTCAAACCGTCTGTGATGCATACTTTCATAGACGGTTATTAATTGAAACCGTTTGTGATAGGAACCTATCACAGACGGTTTCAGCCACAAACCGTCTGTGATAAGTATATATCACAGATGGTTTGTGGCTGAAACCGTATGTGATAAGTATATATCACAGACAGTTTGTAGCTGAAACCGTCTGTGATTACTTTTCTCTATAAAGCCCCAAGCAGTGGCTTCTTGTGCCATTAAAACCGGCATCATATATATGTTATATATATATATATATATATATTGTTCGTAGTCTCTCAGCCACTTTGGGGGGATCATCTACGCAGCATGAGAAGGATGAGACAGTAGCCACGGGCAACCTCATTGAGCCCCTGCAAGTTTAAAAAGTATGGATGCAAGGAGATCGTCAAGACATCCAATTACCTGGATGTTGTCGATAGGTAATTGGACCTATGTTCAGAAAGTGACGTGGGCCTTACAGGTATTCGGCGGGAAGTGGCATCATGTATCAGCAACTAACCATTCTTGAGCATGTAATTGTCTTTAAACCCAACAAGAACACCAAGCAACCATTCTCACATTTCAAAAGAATTCTCAACTTGCTGCTTGGTGTTTTTGTTGGGTTTAAAGATAATTACATGCTCAAGAATTGTTGATTGCGATAGATGATGCCACTTCGATACCAAAGTACCTGGCGTCAACGTCACTTTCTCGAACATAGCGACGTCAATTACCTATCGACAACATCCGTAATTGGATGTCCGACGCTCTCCTTGCATCCATACTTTTAAACTTGCAGGGCTCAATGAGGTTGCCCGTAGCTCTGTCTCATCCTTCTCATGTTATGGGCGACCTAAAGTGGCTTGGGATTTAATATATATATATATATATATATATATATATATATATATATATATATATATATATATATATATATATATATGCGGTTTAATGGCACAAGCGACCAACGCTGGAGACTTTATAGAGAAGAGATTATGAATGGAATGGTAGGGACTATTAATATGAACTAATTATCACTACTACGAAAAAGGCCTTCACTGAGCGGTTTCTTGAGTAAATGCGAGTTTATGGGTCGATGATGACATGAGGTCATCACGACAGTTTTCAAACAAATGCATGATGCATACTATCACTGAGCGGTTTCAGCCACAAACCGTTTGTGATGACTTATATATCACGAGCGGTTTGACCACAAACAAATGCATGATGTCGATATATCCCAGGACGGTTTGTGGTGAAAACCGTCTGTGATAACTTTTCTATAAAGCCACCAAGTAATTCTTTGCTTGTGCCTTTAAAAGCGGCATCATATATATATATATATATATATATATATATATATATATATATATATTTCTATTGTTCCTAGTCCCTCAACCACTTTGAAATTAGTCCCATGACATGAGGAGGAAGAAGCGGCAACCACGGGCAACCTCATTGAGCCCTACAAATTTAAAATGCAATTTGCTGAAGCGTCGGGACATCATTACCTGATTCAGCGATACATGATGCCACTTCGATCGAATACTGCGCTTCCACGTCACTTTCTTAGCATACGGTACTCACGTGGAAAGTGGCATCACGTATTAGCAACCAAGTAATTAGATGTCACGGTGCTCTCTAGGCAGCCATGCTTCTTAAACTTGCAGGGGCTCAATGAAGTTGCCCGTGGTTGTCAGTCTCTTCCTCCTCATGTCAGCGTGGATGACCCCTAAAGTGGTCAAGGACTAAGAACAATACATATATATATATATATATATATATATATATATATATATATATATATCAGTTTTAAAGGCACAAGCGACCACCGCTGGAGACTTTATAGAGAAGTGATTAGGAATGGAATGGTAGGGCGTACCTAGGGCGCAAGGTAGGAGAACTTGACCAGCATGAACACAATTACACAGACAAATGTGAAATAAATGGCGAGAAGCAACAGATGACATCTTGACAAAATGACAAATCAACAGATAAGTCATAACATACATATCACACATTTTATACATCAATTTTTGCAAATCATCAATCATACATATCAACAGCCCATGGTTCACCAAGCAAGTTTCCACTATCAATAGCAGACAACACTTGACACTTCTGAATAAGTTATAAGTCATAACAATATAACATATCAACACTCGATGAAGTCATAACATATCAACAACCCAAACATATCAATAGAAGAGACAACACTTGACATACGAATACTTCAATAGCGAACAACACTTACACTTTTGAATTCACTCATTCAAACAATCGACAATCGACAATCAAGCACAAGTGCACAATCATTGCATTCATTTATAGAGAAGAGATTATGAATAGAATGGTAGGACGTACCTTTACAAATCTGAAAAGTTAATTGCAGCCAAGCCCCATCCGAACCCACAGCAAGAACTAAGCAAGATGCATAGAATGCACATACACCAATAGCCCTCAGTTTACATCACAGAGCAAGGGGACTATTAATATGAACTAATTATCAATTCAATTTCAGCATAAGACTATTAACATCATTGAGCGGTTCAACAAACAAGACAAAGAAGACCAAGGGTGTCCAAACCCACCACACTAGTAGTAGCCTCGGCATCATCGCAGAGCACTAGCCATTTTCATCCAGAGCAAGGGGTAGAGAGCAGAGAGGGAGTAAGGTAGGGTGATACCTCGATAAAGCGCAACCACGGCGGTGACCCCACCACCAAAGACAACCCACATCCATCTCCTTCACCTTACATAAATCACACAAACATCGAGGACACAACAAGGCTCAAGCATAAAATCAAACTCAACAAAAGACATTAAGCTAACAGATCTAGAGGAGGATAGAGGAGGATGGGGAAAGCAAAGCCCGGCCAGGCTCGGCCGAGGAGGCGAAAGGAGAACAAAGCCATGGCGGCGCGAGGCGACATGCGGGCCAAGCCTAGTGGCTTGGGTGGTGGCGTCATCAGAGGTGTGGCATGGCCCTTAAGCGCACAAGACACTACTATCGTGCGAGTGTCTTGTGCGATTCAGAGTGGTGTCTAGCCGTGGCGGCAGCGGCGGGTTGGGCGGCGACGTCGAGGTAGAAGTAAATCTGTTGGGAGTAGCGAGAGTTAGGGCGGTGCAAACCCTAGCGGCTGGGAGTGGCGAGAGTTAGAGGCGGCGCAAACCCTAGCGGCCGGCTGCTACTAATAATGAGACTTATCACGAGCGGTTCCATAATGGAACCGTCAGTGATATGGGACATATCACAGACGGTTCCATAATAGAACCGTCGTGATATGTCCCATATCGCAGACGGTTCCATCATGGAACCGTCGTCGAAATGGTTTTTCTCAAGTATATATATTTATCTTGTATATGAACTTACATGACATGAAGAAATTACATGTTTATATGTCAATTTTGTCATTTAAATCTCTTTGAAAATTTGCTTTAACTATATATATATATATATATATATATATATATATATAGTAATAATTCAACATATAATTAATATAGTAATTTCACCTCCAAACTCTTTTTTTCATTTTGGAATTTTCATATATATGGCCAAGCAGTGGCGTTAAACTTAAAAAGATTAAAAAAGTAGAAACCTATAAATAAAGAAAGATTTTTTCTGGCGGAGGTAGGTCGCTATCTCCGTCTTCAATACTTCAATGGCGGCGGTGTCGAGGCGGATGGTTCGTGATCGAGCGAAGCCTAAAATCGTCCACCATTGTGGCAGCTCGTTCGAGTGTCTCTGAAGACCCTTGGACTGTTGAACCAAGAAGAATTGAGCCCATAGGCTCTCTTCCCTTGCTTGAGGTCTCGGCCTAGTCGACTCGATGCGCTGCCGCCCGATTCTGTGATCAAGTGACGACAAACCTTACGAGGCGTGCAAGCGTCGTTTTGGAGGACCACGTTAATGGCGCGATAAACTTCGCCGAAAGTAGGAGATCACACGGAAGATCTGGCGAGGAGGATGTCAAGGCGGCGGAAGGTGGCGTCACCTGCGGCAAATTCTCGGCGACAGAGGAGTGAAGACAACTGTTGAAGCAGTGTTCTTCCGCAACCGCAGTTCAGCGACAATCGGCGAGAGGTGCTCGTGTCAAAGGCACCAGAAGGCCATCAATGCGGCGACAAGGAAGAAGCGACCATTTCTGTTTTTTATAAGTATGTGGGGATGATCATCTTGATGGCGCGATGATCCTTTTATAAAACAAGGAATAAATTCGGGCGTGAGGCGAAGAGACGCGTCGAGGCGAAGCGGATCGATCGCGACGAAGAGACGCGTCGGGAGGCTGAAGCGGCATTGATGCGACGAAGAAGGCGAGCCGAGGCGGCATTGATGCGACGAAGAACGCGCCGGCGGCGAAGAAACTCATCGAGCTATAGCGATTATCACGCGAGCGGTTATAACAAAAACCGCTCGTGATATGTAGCAATATCACGAGCGGTTATTGTTAGAACCGTGCAGCGAGGTTTCCTGAGCGGTTATAAAATGAACCGTGCGTGATATTACCTCTTCACGAGCGATTTTTAGCGCAGCCGATAATACGAGCGGTCTCTAAGCCAAAACGCGTGCGTGATTGCATGTAATACAAGCGGTTTTGGTCAGCGTGCGTGATGAGGCGTCGATATTAGCCTTTTGTAGTAGTGTATCAATTCAATTTCAGCATAAGACTATTAACATCATTACCTCACGAGCAAGGGGACTACTAATATGAACTAATTATCAATTCAATTTCAGCATAAGACTATTAACATCATTACATCACAGAGCAAGGGGACTATTAATATGAACTAATTATCAATTCAATTTCAGCATAAGACTATTAACATCATTGAGCAGTTCAACAGCAAGACAACAAGACCAAGGGTGTCCAAACCCACCACACCGATAGTAGCCCTCGGCATCCATCGCAGAGCACTAGCCATTTTCATCCGCGAGCAAGGGGTGGAGCAGAGAGGAGTAAGGTAGGGTGATACCTCGATATAAGCGCAACCATGGCGGCGACCCCACCACCAAACAAAACCCTCATCCATCTCCTTCACCTTGCATAAATCACACAAACATCGAGGACACAACTTAAGGCTCAAGCATAAAAATCAAACTCAACAAAAACATTAAGCTAACAGATCTAGAGGAGAATAGAGAGAGGATGGGAAAGCAAAGCCGGCTAGGGCCCGAAGCTTGAGGAGGCCGAAGCAGAGAACCGAGCCATGGCGGTCACGAGCGACACCGAGGCCAAGCCCAGTGGCTTAGGTGGCAGCGTCACCGTAGTTGTGGCACGGCCCTAACAATGCACAAGACACTACTATCGTACAAGTGTCTTGTGTAGTGTAGAGTGGTGTCACAACCGCCGGCGACGGCGACGGGGTCGAGGTGGGGAGGGGAACGGACGAGAGTAAATACGCTGGGGAGTGATGAGTTAGGACGGGCGCAAACCCTAGCGGCCGGGCTCCTACTAATAAAGAGACTTATCACATATGGTTCTATTATGGAACCATCAGTGATAATAATCACAGACGGTTCCATTATGGAACCGTCGGTGATATGTTCCATAATAGAACCGTCCGTGATATGTACCATATCACCGACGGTTCCATAATGGAACCGTCTGTGAAATGGTTTTTTTCTCAAGTATAATGGAACCGTCTGTGAAATGGTTTTTTCTCAAGTATATTTATCTTGTATATACACTTACATGACATGAAGAAATTACATGTTTATATGTCAATTTTTCATTTAAATACTCTTGAAAATTTGCTTTAACTATATATATATATATATATATATATATATATATATATATATATATATATATATATATATATATATATATATATCGGATATATATATATATAATTAATTTGTTCCACTAAACCGTCTATATATATATATATATATATATATATATATATATATATATATATATATATATATATATATATATAGTTATATATATATATATATATATATATATATATATATATATATATATATATATATATATATATATATAACTTCACCTCCAAACTTTTTTTTTTTCATTTTGGAATTTTCATATATATGGCCAAACAATGTGGCGTTAAACACAAAAAGATTTAAAAAAGTAGAAACCTATAAATAAACAAAGTTTTTCTAGTGGCGGAGATAAGGTGCTATCTCCGTCTTCAACACTTCATAAACAGCGGCGTCGGCATCGGGACGGTTCTCGATCATCGTGACGAACGAAGCTGAAATCGGCCCACCACGACGCGCTTCGTTCGAGTGTCTCCCGAAGACCCTCGGACAGTTGAACCTAGAAGAATTGAGCCTATATGCTCTCTTCTCTTGCTTGAGGGGTCTCGGCCTGGTCGACTCGGTCGCTTGCCGCCTCGATTATGTAGTCCAAGTGACGGCAAGCCTCCTAGAGATGTGCAACGTCGTTTTGGAGGACCACGTCGATGACGCTGATAAACTTGCGAAGTGGGAGATCACTTTCGGAAGACACGGCGGAGGAGGATGTCAAGGCGGCGGAAGCCGGTGTCACTGCTCCGGCAAATTCTTAATCGGCAGAGGAGGAAGACACTGTTGAAACAGTGTTCTTCCGACCGCAGTTCAACGTCTGTGAGAGAGGTGCTCGTCTGCAGTGTGGCGGAGTAGGCCATCAATGCAGCGACAAGGAAGAGGCGACCATTTACATTTTTTTATAAGTATGTGGGGATGATCATATTCGATGGCGGATGATCATTTTTATAAAACAAGGAATAAATTGAGAGCGTGAGGCGAAGAGGCGCGCCGGGGCCGAAGCGGATCGGCGAGAGATGCATCGGCGAAGAAACTCATCGGGCTTCAACCAGAGGCAGAGGGATATTATCACAGAGCGGTTATAACAAAAACCGTCGTGATATGTAGTAATATCACGGACGGTTATTGTTAGAACCGCTGTGATGTTTCCTGAGCAGTTCTTTGTTGAAAACCGTTTGTGATATGTAGAATTATCACGAGCGGTTATTAACAATAACCATACGTGATAAGTCATAAACGGTTTTAGCTATGAACCATCGTGATATTACCTCTTCACGAGATGATTTTAGGGTAGCCGATAACACAAAGCAGATCTCTAAAACAAAACCGTGCGTGATTGCATATATCTGAGCGGTTACAGTCAACCGTATGTGATGAGGCGTCGATATTAGCCTTTTGTAGTAGTGGTTATTTTGGACCTCTACGTTTTCAGAGCACACTTGTATTTTGTGGGAGGGGTATGTATTGTGCCAACGGTTGTTATCTCAAATAAAAAGCTGTCAAGTTTCAAAAATCATGAGATATTTCTAAATTCACATTGAGAGCGCCAACAACACATACATAACCAACTGGGATATTCTCTGGAATTTATTTTAATAATCTTTTTTATTCTAAAATACAGTAATATATACCTCTGTTTTTTATTTTACAAAAATAATCCTCTGTCGCTCCACCGTTGAGCGACTATCTTTGTTGCTTCAACCATGTCAACTCGTCGAACATAATTAACTTGCCATTTTAGGGAAAGGGTACCCATGGTTTCTTTTGTACATAATATCTGCTTGTATCATTGTACCAATGTTTTCATCATGAAATGCAGATATGCGGGGAAATGTGTCGTGAGGAAGCTCACCAAATTTGATATTAACCAGATAGAAAGTCTGCAACGATTAGAACAAAAAAGTATGATTAGAGTAAATTACGAATATGTTATGCATAATATAATATGGGCATACCAATAGGAACAAGATGCAACCATTGATGGATCCTTGAGAAGATTTTGGAAACTTCGTAGGCATTAGTTCAGCACATTTCTTCATGTCATCAACAACAAATTGTGACCAATTATAAAATCATAATGTTGTCAACATCGGCAACAACTCTGATATACCTTGTGGAGATGTTATTAGCCAATGATTGTGGACCCAACAACTTAGTCATCACATATAAAACAATTACAACCTTAATATACCTCTTCTCATCACATGTCAGTGGGTAAGAATATCGTTTATTCAAAATTCCTTCTAGAAATGTTGTAGTAACCTTAGAAAAATGAGAAATCACAAACAGTTCACATAAAAGCCTTTTGTTCTTATGAACATCATCCTGTGAGCATGGGTCTATGGCTTCAAGTCTTTTATGGCTTAAATGTAGGGGCGATCCTGTTGAGGTTCTTGGGAGTCGAATCCCAGAAAGAACTCTTCTCTGTAGCTTTCCCTATGAAGAAGAGACTGCTGTCCTAGGTTGTCGTCCAGTAGAACCACTTCTTCTTCCATCCCGGCCATGACGACCAAGTGAGTATCTGAATGTCCTCTTTCAACTTCCCGTCGTAGAACTTCAGACTGTAGCTACCTGCGATTCCAGCCTGTCTGCTCATGCCGTAGTAGTACTGAAGAGCTCCAAGTCTGGTAGAATTTCCAAGTAGGCTTCGCACAGATACACACATTCGCTGAGCTTTGTGATGGAATTGGGAATGACATTCACCAATTCCACCCCAAAGTAAGCAAGTACAAGTGTAAGAAAAGGGTGAGTGGGCAACCGAAGGCTACATTCACAGTATGCTTAGAACACTGGAATGGTGTCGTCTTCACCCGAAGGCCAATGCTGCCCAGCAACTTCAGCCCACTTCACATATTCCTTCTCCGGGATCTTCTCGGCGGCGACCAAAGCTTCCATCTTCGTCTTGTCCACCTCCGACACCATCCACTGAGAAATGGTTCTGACTATTTTCTCTAGAGGAGGTTGATTTGGATTTGGAAATGCTTAGAGGAAGGAGACGATTTGGTTGGCGGCGGAGAGAACAAGGGCTCGAGGAACAATTGAAGCAAATGGGGAAAGTAAAAACCCTAGAGTCACCCCTGCGGTAAGTTTTTATAGCTGCATGCTTGAGTTAGAGATCGTGGGAACTCAACAATTACCACCTCTTCGGGAACTGCTCCAACAGACAGGTCTGTGGGGGTCGATTGTGATTCTTAAATTTGTCTGTTCAAGAAAAACGAGTATGTCTTCACAACTCAAGTAAAATTATCTTCTTGACCAAGTTTATTTTTGATCGAATGAAATACCAATCGAAAAGGCTTTACTTTCGACCACCATCATTCTACGACCTCTTTTCCAAGTAAGTCATTTTTCACTTGAAGTTAGGGGACTAGATGACGAGGATATAGCAATCCTCATTTTGCTATTTATCTATAATTGTAATTATAGGTGTTAATAGCGTCATGCTGATCTAAGGTATACCCCTTAATATTCATAAGGGAGAAACCTAATTATGTGGTCGTAAGCCCTTCTACAACCACTATATGGTCGTAAACCTTTCCACAACTATGATGTAGTCGTAAGCTTTTCTACAACTGTCCCATAGTCGTAGAACCTTCTGCGACCAGCTTAGCTACGACAACCTTGTAATTGATAAGGCCTGCTGGCTTGTGGGCCTAATTGATTAGGGAGTCTTAGGCATCGTGTTTAACACGCAGAGCAGTTAATATATGTAGTTATTCTTAGGAATAACTGCACGTTTTCTTCTCTGTCTCCGACAATAATTGTCTAGTGATGTGGGGGTGCTGTCTCTATGACAATAACTTCTATCAACCGGTTCATTATTTGAATCGTTGAGACGCCTCTAGGCCTAAAGAAATTGCCACCCCCTCATGCACTATATAAGGGTTGAAGTCAGATGGAGAGGGGAAGAGGCAATCAGGAGCACAAGACATCAAGCATTAGTCTTTTCCTTGATTGTAATCAGTACATTCAATATAGTCACATAGGAGTAGGATTGTTATTCTCTTCGGAGAATGCATGAACCTGTATAAAATCTCTGTGTCATTCTCTGTGTGGTTCTAATTCTAGGAGACCCCGACAAACAATCATACGTAAGATTGGTACTAGATCACCAACATTGTCTCAGTCCAATAAAAAAATTGCAATAATTATAGAAAAATATATAGAATTAAAAAATGTAAATTAAAATTTTAAAAATGAGTTCTATACCCATAAAAATTGTCTAATCGTGCCTAATGGATCAACCGTTGCCTAACCGTGCCTAACGAGCCTAAACGTGTCATGCCTACACAGGTTGTGTCGTGCCGTGTCATGTCTGGGCCGTGCCGTGTCTGGCCCGGTACTATTTATGCTGGGCCAACACGCCCAATTTAGGTCATGAGCTATGTCATACCTAGGCTGGGCCAACGGTGTCATGCTTCAGACCGGTCCGGTTTGCACGGCCCATTTGACCACCTCTAGTTGGGCAACAGTCTTTGAAATTGTTACAATTATGGTATGGGTTTTGTATAAATAACTAGATTCCGTAGCGCAGCGCAGCGTTGCAAATCTAAGCTAGCTCCGACCCTAAGGTAGAATCAAATAACCATGTGAAGCGAGGCCGGGATGACCCACGTACTACTTCTGACTTCCTTAGCACATGCATGGTCCGCCCCCTGCACATCTCTATCTCTACTACTTAAATATTGGAGTTGGTGATGGTGTGTCCTCTCACTCGAGTTATTATCCGTCCGATCAGCTATCAATCGACGGTCTGGATCATCTCGCAGCAAGCAAGCGCACCTTTCCGCTAGGCGTTGCCCTGCCACCATCTCCTCTCTCACCAGCCCCACCCAGGCACCCACGTCGCCCACCTCCACCTCCCACGCTCGCGTCGCCCTCCAACCTCCATCCTCCCGCCACCACCCCCCACCCCTCCATCCTGCGCGCCAAGATCCCTCCTGTGCCCTCCCCCCCCCCCCTCCCTCCATCCTCGCGCCACCTCATCCCCTCCACGCCGCCTCCGCCTCTCCCCTCCCACGCTACCCTCCCCCTCCCCCCCCTCCATCCTCATGCCTTGCCAAGATCCCCTGTTGCCCTCTGCCCCCTCCCCTCCCCTCCATCCTCCTCGCCTACCCTCCCCCCTCCCCTCCCTCCCTCCATCCTCACTCATCCATTCCTCTTCGTCGTCAGCAGTGCCAACCCTCGAAACCCTAGCGGTGGCGGCACCCTCGCAACCGGCCTCGGCTCAGCGCTCTGATCCATCCCGTCTCCCCTTTATCTTACGCTCTGCTTGCGCCGACCTCCTCCACCGCCCCTCCAGTGAGGCAGCCCACGCCCACCACCACCCCACTCCCCACCGCACATCCGACCGACGCCTCCTCTCGATCTCGACTCCCAAGCAGCAGGAGGAGGAGGGGAGACCATGAAGCTTGATGTGAACGCCCTCCGCTATCTCTCCAAGGACGACTTTCGCGTCCTCTCCACCGTCGAGATGGGCATGCGCAATGTAAGGCCTAAAACCCTACACCAAACCTTAACCCAACACCATGTGAAATTGTTAGCTTCTGTGCCTGACAGTTTTTGTTTCCTCTATTCACAGCATGAGATCGTTCCCGTGAAGCTCGTCGATTGTATCGCCGGATTGAAGTGAGTGCCACTTTTGGTTCGGAATCTTGCTGTATTTGGTTGCTAAATCGATGTCTGTGGTCGGTGAATTCAGTTGTTAAGTTTGTGGGATGGGAATTACTAATTAGCACTCCGAGACGAGTTCATGTGGTACCTTGTGAAGTAGTAATTTATTGGAGGTTACTAATGGCGTCCAGACCTTGCACAGTGCATATTTTGTTTTGGTAACTTGGCAGTTTCTGATGCATGATCATCTCAATTTTGTTCTTGTAGGAACGTAAAAAGTCTCTGTTTGTAATGTTTGCTATTTTTGACATCAGAATGGATATTTATCGAATGCAATTGATAAAAGCAAGGTTGGAATGACTACTTAGAAGTTTGGTTGTGGTAATATAATGTGCTTTATGTGCTGAAATTTTTTGGGTTTGAGGCTGAAGCTTCAAGCAACTTAAGTTTTTCTGTGTGATAAGGCTTGTTGTTCTTGTCAACCAGTTTACTTATGTAATATGTTGTTTGGTGAAATAGATTTGTCCATTCTTTTGACTTTCGGTGAATCTGTTTTAATTCTCTGTGGATTCAGGCATGGAGGCACATATAAAGTGCTACGGAATTTGTTGAAGAACAAATTGGTGCATCATGATGCTACTAAGTGTGAGTCCTTCATGGTAAATTTTGCTCCTTTTCTTTTAGATGAAAATTTGGATTATCATAGTTGCTCTGTTGGTCCCTTTGGATACAAATGATGGGTATCGGCTCACATATCTTGGGTATGACTTCCTCGCCATCAAAACATTGGTTAATCGTGGAGTATTTGGGTCGGTTGGTCGTCAAATAGGTGTTGGAAAGGGTATGACTTCCTCGCCATCAAAACATTGGTTAATCGTGGAGTATTTGCGTCGGTTGGTCATCAAATAGGTGTTGGAAAGGGTATGACTTCCTCGCCATCAAAACATTGGTTAATCGTGGAGTATTTGCTTCGGTTGGTCATCAAATAGGTGTTGGAAAGGAGTCAGGTACATGTCATTATTGATGTTTGGATCATGTTTTATTTTTAGACTGTACCAAGCATTTGTCCCTTACTTTTAATGTTTCAATTATCCGCAGATATATTTGAGGTTGCCATGGAGGACGGTACAGTGTTGGCCATGAAGCTTCATAGGTTGGGTAGGACATCTTTTAGGGCTGTGAAATCCAAGCGTGACTATTTAGCACACCGGAGGAGTTATAATTGGTCGTATCTGTCACGACTCGCGGCCCTAAAAGAGTTTGCTTTTATGAAGGTTTTTGCAAGCCTATACTTTCCATTAAGTTAGTTAGAGCTATATGCTTATTTGTTTAATAATCCTTCATCGAGTTTTTTTTTAAAAAATCCGGGCTTTAGGAGACCATGGATTCCCAGTTCCCCTTCTTTGTGGATCTGCAATCGGCATTGTGTGATCATGTCACTTGTGCAGGATATCCTTTGAAGGCGATATTATTGTCCATGAATTCTTATATTAATCCAATGGTATTTGTTCCTTTATGCGTAAACCGATCTAGGTGTTTTTTACGTTATGTAGTGTTCAAGTAAAAGAGTTACAAAATCCGGATGACATTTTTGACACAATTCTTGGGCTTGTTCGTTTGGCGCAAAGATGGGCGATACATTGTGATTTTAATGAGTTCAATATCATGGTATTGCTTCTTGTACCTTCTCTTGTCGTTATTATTTTCTAAGCTCACATGGATGAATCAACTTGTGTGCCTCTTTTCTATCTTTCTTGTATTGCCTTTGCAATTGTTTCTTTATTGAGATTTAGTACATTCCAATTCGGGATTATGATACCCATTATTTTCTCTTGATCTTTGCACCTTTCAAATATGTTTTGATCTGAATAGCTTCTCGGCAAAATATAACATGTTGGATGGCAACCGGCAAGACTTGTGTGTGCCTGTGTAATAAAACTAAAACATATGGGTTGTCTTTGTAATTACCATAAGAAAAGGATGGTACAAAACTGTCATGGGGAGTTGAGGCAGAATGGTGGTTCCAATTTTTTAATCCTTGACCAAGCATAAAATGAAGTTCTATTATTATGTGATATGTCAGTATATAATTTACCCTATCTTTAATTCTTCATCAGTATTGATGTTGCTCAGATTGACGATGATGAAAAAGTTATGATGATTGACTTCCCACAGATGGTATCTGTTTCACATCGGAATGCTCAGATGTATGTAGCATATTCTGATAGCGAACATAAGACTGCTTTCTATTCATTATTTAAGAGTTTTTCTTTTGCATGTTTTTTGATCGAGATGTTGAGTGTATCTACAAGTTCTTTAACAAGAGGTTTATTTCTATGTAATGAAATCTCAATAATTCATTATGATGCCTTATAACTCATTTTGTTATTAAGCTTTCTTTTCTTTATATTAGGTTTAATCTTTCATCCGAGAAAGGTGAAGAACAAGATGGGTCTGAAACCGACCTTTGCAGTGCGTGAGGCTGATATATCTAGGCTCTCGTTTGCTATTGAAATTGCCAAAGAATTCTATGGAAGGCTATCCATGCCAAGATGCCATATTTTTGGGAAATTCTATATAAGGCTTGCCACTTGTGTTGCTATGGTATCACATATCTCTGATCTCTCCAATAGAGTTAATAACTTTTGTGCTCTGTAACTTGACAAGAAAATACTCATAATGTGATAATTCACCTATCATCTTGGATTGCTGTCAGGTTGGAACTTCTGACAGGTACATTAGAATGTTGCCTTGGTTGGACACAATCTAATTCTATAGTGTGTTTAGAATAAATAAACAATTCCATTTCATTCGAATGTTGTCAGGTCTCAGGCAAAATATTGTTGGTTTGACAGGATACAGTACCCTAAAAAACTTGCCCTGAAGAAGCACTTTGTGACTAATGCCTTTTATGTCACATGTGCATTTGTTAATGTTGATTGTTATTTTACAAATAAAGGAATACGAACTATCCTAGCATAATATGTATAAATGGAAACAATTATTGTGAAGCTTACGGATGGAATAAAAGGAATGCTATTTCTAAGTAATGTAAAGAGAAATAAAACTCACAACTATGGGGTTAAATATAACACCTCAGTTGTATGATAACGGGGGAAATAATGGTAGAAGCTTCAGACCTAGCCTTGTGGGAGAGGGACAGCGCGAGAAATAACTATGGCAGTGATTCTAAAAGTTTCATTGCACCTGATTTTATTACTATATGTGCAAATGGTGGGGAAATGACCATGAATTCTGAGAGTTTGCTCTTTTCTGACTAATTGCAAGGAACACAAGATAAAAGGTCAGCAAGAAGCATCCAAAAGTACGTACCACGACCACCAGCAGGATATGCATATCCTTATGAAGTTTTAGGGATAATTGGACAAGTCTTGGTTCTTCTTAACAGAAGTAGGGTTAAATTATCGTCTATACTGTTGTTACAAGTTTAAGTCTTCATAACTACAAATGATGTTAGTCTTAACTAAGTTATACACATAAGAAGGTGTCAAACTCAATTGCTACAGATCAGGTGTCAAGAATTCCGAAGAAGTCTCAACCTTCTCTTCCTATGGTCCCTAGAAGTACCTCATCTGTGTCAAATATTTCTAAACCAAACAAAAAGTTAGCTCCAGGTAATCTTGTGTATATGGCTTTTGAAAGAAGCCGAATTTCCTGTGTGAACTCGTCTCGGAGTGCTAATTAGTAATTCCCATCCCACAAACTTAACAACTGAATTCACCGACCACACGACATCGATTTAGCAACCAAATACAGCAAGATTCCGAACCAAAAGTGGCACTCACTTCAATCCGCGATACAATCGACGAGCTTCACTGAACGATCTCGTCTTTGTGAATAGAAAACAAAAACCGTCGAGCCGTGAAGCTAACAATTTCACATGGTGTTGGGTTAAGGTTTGGTGTAGGGTTTTAGGCCTTACATTGTGCATGCCCATCTCGACGGCGGAGAGGACGCGGAAGTCGTCCTTGGAGAGATAGCGGAGGGCGTTCACATCAAGCTTCATGGTCTCCCCCTCCTCCTCCTCCTGCTTGGGAGTCGAGATCGAGAGGAGGCGTCGGGTGCGGACGTGCGGTGGGGAGTGGGGTGGCCGGTGGGCGTGGGCCGTCTCGCTAGAGGCGGTGGAGGAGGTCGGCCAAGGCAGAGCGAAGATAAAGGGGAGACGGGATGGATCGAGCATGGAGCCGAGGGTGGTTGCGAGGTGCCGCCACCGCTAGGGTTTCGAGGGTCGGCATCGCGATTGACGAAGAGGAATGGATGGGTGAGGATGGAGGGAGGGGAGGGGAGGGGCAGGAGGGCGAGGATGGAGGATGGAGGAGGAGGGGAGGGCCTTGAGGGAGGGGATCTTGGCGTGTGAGGATGGAGGGGGAGAGGCGGGGAGGGGGCGTGGGAGGGATGAGGCGGCGAGGATGGAGGGGAGGGGAGGGGCAGGGGCAACAGGGGAGGATCTTGGTGTGAGGATGGAGGGGCGGGGGTGGTGGCGGGAGGATGGAGGTTGGAGGCGACGCGCGTGGGAGGTGGAGGTGGGCGGCGTGGGTGCTGGGTGGGGCTGGTGAGAGAGGAGATGGTGGCGAGGCAACGCCCGTGAAAAGGTGCGCTTGCTTGCTGCGAGATGATCTGGACCGTCGATTGATAGTTGATCGGACGGATAATAACTCGAGTGAGAGGACACACCATCACCAACTCCAATATTTAAGTAGTAGAGATTTAACTTAGTTTTTGGCACTCTTGTATGTTGTTACTAATGATCTAACTCAATGCATCGCTATTTTTCGCTTGAAACCGAGCAAACATGCAGAGTAGAGGACTCTCGCTAAATCGAAGATCAAGCCTACATCTTTGACTAAATCTTACGGACCTAACATAGAAAAGGATGTGGTGAGTGCTATCATTACCATTTTAAGAGGGAAAATTCTTTATACACAACGATATTTCAAGCAAAGTGTTAATTCTATCACTTTTTTCGTCACTTCCATCGATACCATCGAAGATCTAAAACCATGTCTATATATGCTCTTGTAAGTATTTGAAAATTTGAAACACGAAAACTACGAAGGGAGATTTAAAATCTGAATCTTCAAATTTAAGCACATCAAATCTTGCCCTTTGAAGTTTTGATTACCTCAAATGTTGTAATAAAAGTGAAACAATTTTATGAAAAAAGCAGATAAGGTTAATTTAGTCACTTTTTTAAAAAATTAAGAGTCAAGATTGGCATCCAATGCATTTTCAAATCTTAATGGTACCTAAGGATACAAAGTGAAAACTTCGTGATGCCCTTTTAATAAGTTCAATTTCTTTGCATAATATGGTTTGCATCTCCGTTTGGCAAATTTACTTGCATCTTATTTTTTAGTCAGTAGGTTTATTTGAATTACGATCTTTTGGGCTAATTGGATTTGTGTGTTGTTTGTGTGTGTATGGTCCGATGTGTAGCGATGTGTTATTCATGGCAACGGTGAAGAGTCCATACAAACCGATAATGATTCTTGCGGGTATGATCGTTTGATCCAAAGAACATCTAAGGGACCGAGTTGTAGAATTATTTGGATTTTAATGCTTTGGTTATTGGTTCAGTGTGCCATTTGTAGGTTGTTACTATTGGTTAATTCTGAAGTAATGTGTTCATGGCAACGGTGATGAGTCATTACAGACCTGTAATGATTCTTGTGGAAATGATCGCATGATTCGAAGAACATCTAAGGGACTAATTTGTCATGAAGCAATATGCACTTTATTTTTGCAGTTCATGTTTGTCACTGTACATTTTGTGGTTTTGTGTGGCTTCCCTTGGTTCATGCTCATGAGCTGGTTTTGGTTCCTGGGCTCTGGAAAGGTGAAGCAAAAGGCTTAATGGATCCTCTCGCTATCCGGGGCAGACTTTTTTTTGATGCCACTGGACGTCGAGGAACTACATTTCTACCGGTTTCTCTTGAAATGATATAGTTGTCTTGATACATTATTGTTATGGGTTATAACTTTCGGTGATTTTTTGATGTATTCTTTGTTTCAGTGCTGTTGATTCTCATAGTAGACACCACTTATTTTGCAGCCGTGACTTCTAGAGGTTTGCTGTGAAGACCAACGGACGCCTGATTGCTACTCTCACTGTCAGATGGTCTAACCTCCTGTTAGATGTCGTTTTTTTTCATTTGTGTGCGTTTGGAGTAGCCCGCTGTGTGGCTCTGAGAACACTACTCTCGCTGTCAAACGGTTTAACCTCCTGGTAGACTCTTTTTTTTTCATTTGTGTGCGTTGGAGTAGCCCGCTGTGTGGCTCTGAGAACACACTATATTTACTCATGTACACTTCTTGTTGTTACTTTTTTATTCTCCTAAGCATAAAAAAGTCTGTGATGTGTTATATATTCTATTTTGAAATGGGAGTATTTGTTCAATATAATGAATGCTGTTGCATATTTTGCGGATATACTTTGATGTGTTTTTACATGATACTCACAATATTTTGTTTTCTACCGTTTAAAATGTTTGTATCATTTATTTGATATCCGTTGCAACGCACGGGCACATGACTAGTGTACTCACATTGATCACTAGTCTCTAGCGGCCGTCCGAAGAGACGTGGGCTGCTAACTTTTCTATTAACTGTCTTACTATGCAAGTAAAAAAAACGACCTTACTATGCACATCATTCACAGCCAATTAGGGTGTGTTTCATTGCTTGTATGGAATTGGCTCGTATGAGTAAATGCAAGTTTTTAGGTGTTTGGTTGCCTGATTGGGTGGGTGAGCCTGGCTGAGTGGATGCAAGATTCCCTCTTGGACCAGGCCGGAGGGAAACGCTCGATTCGAGCTTCGCTCTTCAACCAAGTTGAGCGCATGCAGGCTGGCCAGCGCTCGTGAGTCCGTTCACCTCCTCCCGCGTCAAATACAGGTAACCAAACAACATCTCAGCACAGCCTGGCCCAACAAAAACAGACAACCAAACAACTTATCATTGCATCCACTCAGCCTGGTTAGGTTCAGTCTGGATGATACATACGAGCTAGGCTAGGGACATGTATGCAACCAAATACACCCTTAATGATCATCGCCAATGCTACTGGCCTCTGCGGCGTCTATAACTACCGGCACAAGGCAACAGACACCGGTGGAGATCTATCTACAGATCACAGAGATCGACCTTGAGAATTGATTTGAGGTTGATATCATGGAGAACATGGCGCCAAGACCTGCAGCCATTGGTTGCAACAACGAAGATGAGGCGCTGAGAAAGGCTGCCACCTTCCACCCGAGCCTGTGGGGTGATTTCTTCCTCGCTTACCAGCCGCCCACTGCACCTCATCAGGTACTAGCTTGGCAATTGGCATGCATTTGTATCATGTATTCATGTGTACTCCATGCACGTACGTGCTCTCCCAGTGATGTGGGGCATGCCGCTTCACCCTCAAACGTGATCTACAAAATTAACTTGAGAAATTATCTTCCCTTGTGCAGCCACGTCACCCATGTTGTTCACAACCTTTGGATTAAAATTGAGTGTCACTGATGATTGTTAGATGCAATTAGTCCCCACTAACTGCAGTTAATCTCTATTTCTCTATCTGGCCGTCGGATTGCTACCAGAGATTGTTGCGGCCATTCGATTCACAACCAACAAATTGATTTCTACAAATTCCCACTGCAACGCGCGGACCGGGGGGTGTCCTTCTAGTTTGTTAAAAGAGCTCGCGTTGACCTTTTTCTAATGAGTGCTAGCTGCTATTAAACTAATTAGATAATTAACCTTTTGGGGACAAAATCGACCAACACTCGCTTGTCCTTCGCAGCATTCTTAGAGCTGACGTACTGAGAGAAAAAAGTTAGGAAGACAGTAAAGGACTCAAGTGAAGTACCAAAAATATTGGATCTCATAGTCACTCTACAACGACTTGGTCTGGACTACCACTATGTGAACGAGATCAATGAACTCTTGCAATTGGTTATCAACTCTGATTACGACGAGAATGATCTCAATTTAGTTTCACTTCGATTTTATCTTCTACGAAAGAACGGATATGACGTGTCACCTGGTAAGGACTTAACTTATCATGGATTCCTGTAAATATTAATTTATCATGGATTTATCTATCTTTTTTCTAATAGGATGCATCACGGTAAAATGTGGTTTCGATAATATATTTGATATATTATATTTCTTGTATACTTTTCAATAAATAAATAAATAATTTTCATTACTTGATCAACTTTGTAGATGTATTTCTAAATTTTAAAGATAAGGAAGGAAATTTTGTTGGTGGTGATATAAGGAGTCTTCTAAGGCTTATATAATGCGGCATACCTTAGGACTCATGGGGAGAAGGTACTTGATAAAGCCATTATATTCACTAGATGCCGCCTTGAAAGTGAATTAGAACATTTGGGATCCACATTAGCAGATGAAGTATCTCTTTCCCTTGAAGCACCGCTTTTCCGGAGGGTTAGAATATTAGAAACAAGAAACTACATCCCTATCTATGAAAAGGATGCTACACGAAATGAAGCCATATTAGAGCTTGCAAAATTGAATTTCAACCTTCTCCAGCTTATTTATTGTGAGGAGTTAAAAAAGATCACACTGTAAGTCATTTCAAACTTCATACTTTAATATTTAATGTTTTCTTCACTTGTTAAATAATATGATATATATTTATGTTTGTGTACATTATAGGTAGTGGAAGCAGCTTAATGTCGAATCAAATCTTAGCTTCATTCGAGACAGAATAGTGGAATTGCATTTCTGGATGACAGGAGTATGCCATGAGCCACAATATTCTTTTTCGCGAGTCATACTTACAAAGATGACAGCCTATACAACCATAATAGATGATATATTTGATACCTACGGTACAACCGAGGAGAGTGTGTTGCTTGCTGAAGCAATGTACATGTATGAGTCTCCATTGCAATCTATAATGATTTAATTCTATAGTTATTTATAATTCTGAAACTTTTATTTGGCATCTATTGCATATGTAGAACATCAATAATTGATATATATATATATATATATATATATATATATATATATATATATATATGTGTGTGTGTGTGTGTGTGTGTGTGTGTGTGTGTGTGTGTGTGTACATATACATATATATATACATATATATCTACATATATATATACATATATCTACATATATATCTACATATCTATATATATATATATATATATATATATATATATATATATATATATATATATATATAGATGTATGTATATGTATGTGTGTGTGTGTGTATATATGTATGTATGTGTGTGTGTATGTATGTATGTATGTATGTATGAGGTTTGCTCGAGCGGATTATAAAAGAACTATTCAAAATAAAAGTACTATTCAAATATAACAACGATAAATGCGATAATATAAAATTAAAATATTAAAACAATAACAAAACAAGAAAGAAAATCATGCGGGATATAAATACAATAATATAAATCAAGTAAATATCGTTATTCGTAATGATATAGTTATTCGGATGATATATATATTCAGGAATATATGCGATATTCACTCGAGCTATGAACTCGAGCTTCGAATATATTCAACTTAATATTCAGATATAATATTATATTCGAGTACCTTCAAATATATTCAATATATATATTTGAGTACCTTCAATATATATTGAGTACCTTCAAATATATTAGGAGATATATATATTTAGCACCAATATTGTCCTTGATATTCCGGTGCTTATGAATATTGGTTCTGATATGATATTCTTGGATATAATATTTGGAATATTCTCTTACTATTCTTTGCTGAATATAATATTCTTGAACAGTATTATGAATAGTATTCGTGAATGATATGAATAGTATTTGTGAATAGTGAACAGTATTATGAATAGTATTCGTGATTAATATGCGTGAATAGTATTCGAATAGTAATTTTTTGCAGGATCTTTGTAGGTTGGCGAAACCAATATGACAGCCGGTTTGTGCAGCAGTAGTTGTGTAATCCTACTCAGTACTCACCATATGTTACACTAATTTGCTTCAGAAGTAGCTAACTTTCCCCTAGACAAACTTAGTAAGGTCATATAAGGCAGTTTTTTATCGTCACTCCAGGCAGTTCCACCCTAAGGGAACACTTCTCCCAGCATCACACCACCCTAAGACGGCAATCACATCATATGCCTAAAACGGGAGGAATTTACATCCGCTGCAGAGGTTTCTCCTATAGAGTACTTAGCATAAAACCTTGCTCCATATGAACACACTAAGAACTAATCCAAAGGATATGAAAGGAAACTACTTCATTTCCACAAAGTAATTTACATATGGCTTTCCCTTTCGGGAACCCCCAACTATCTACACAAAGATAGGGCTTACCTTAAACTACGGTAAATAAACACGCTCGATGATTATTACACTGGAGGTGCTTTGTTTACAGAGGAAGTACTACTACAACTAAAGCTAGTGGAGTAGTGGATGGCTTATCTACATAGGGATGCTCATGCAGGGGTTTGGTGTGTTGTGGATGTGGTTGTGCGATGTGTGTGTTGGGTTGTGTGTTTTTCTTCTCTCGTGATCTTTCTTTCTTGTCTTGTGTTTGTCTCCGTTGTTTTCTCTCTCGTTTTTATCCCGTGTCTTGCTCTTCATGGTGAGGTCTTCTTTTATAGACGCAGAAGGATGGAGTCTTCAGGATTTTTTATCATAAGGCACTGTATGGCAAGTAGTACTTGATGTCTATCTTCATGGCCTTATCGTTATCTTCTGATGCTTGTACAATCATTCATGCAAAGCTTGTCTTCATATGTCTTCATGGGATGATTAGCCCACCATCTTCATCACATGCTGCTGGAGTGGATAAGTGATGGTATAAGTAGGACTATGCCAAATGTACATGTCTTAGCTTTTAGAGAAAGCTAATCCACGTTGCTGTCTTCTGGAATCTTCTGCAGTTTGATAGAGTCTTCGTAGTCTTCATAAAAGGTCTTCATTGCGTAGATGGTTATTTCTCTGATATATTTTGAGATATATGATATTTGAGGAATATAGATATTCTTTGATATTCAAATATTTGAGATTCATAATCTACAGCCTCACAGTTCTCGTTTTATGTGGCTAATCTTATTCTCTCTCTTACTCTCAGTTATTTGTAACCTATAATCTACAATCTCACAACTCTCTTTTTATGTGGACTTTTTTGTGGATTTTCTCTTTTTCTCTCTAACTCTCTTATATGGCTAACTTATAGAGGTGTATATGTATGTGGCTATTTTGAGGAGTTTTTCAAACAGTTTTTTTTTTCAATCACTGTCTTCTTCGTCTGCTTCAACTGGCCAAAGGGTTAAGTATTCATCTTCATCTGGTTGCTCTACTGAATAGAAACTCATCATTTTCCGATATTCTTTCCTGATCTGGGTATCTTCACCAAATTCTGGTTTTATAATACGTCCTACACCTCTATATAGGAAGCTGTTAATTCCTCCACACCAGATATTCATTATTTTATTCTGGAACACCATATGGAAGTTTGTGTCTAGGTAGATACTTTCATCAATTTCCATGGCTTCTTTAAACCATCTCCAATTATTATGATTGGTATCTTGGGCAAAAAGTTCTTTCTGTTCTTCTGTCAAAATACCCATATTTATTCTTGGTATTCTATAGTTACCTTTGAGGATATAGACATCATGTATTGCAGTCGTCGATCGAACTTGAATTTTGGAGGGTAGAATAGAAAATGATTTTATAGATTCCTCCGTGGATGATAATCTTTTGCAAACTTCTTTAATTGCAACTCCAAGATCTGAATGAAGAATTTGATCTAAAGTGCCATATATAGTATGGACTAATCCTTGATCAATGAGTCCTTGGAGGGAAATATATTTGTGGGAGTTGATATGTAGGGGTTTGAAATATCTAAGATCTATTTTTGCCTTTAGAACTATAAATCTGTGGTATGGTCTGTAGAGTGCTTTAACATCAAAATGGAGAAGTGGGAATATATGAATGTAAATTTTGATGCTAGGGTTAAATACTTTCCTTCATATAGATATAGGAAGTATTTTTGCAGATCTGAGAAGATTTTTATTTGTCTCTCTTGATATTTTTCCCGAATTAATTCAAAGATATCTGGCCCTAAACAAGCCAGTGTGCTTTCAGTTTTAAAACTTAATTTGGAAGTAAGGATTTCATGAGAGATATTGCTAAAAGATTCGTTTATATTTTCCTTAGATATATTTTCTAAAACTTTCATATTCTTAGATGTTCTTATTTTTTGAATATATTCTTTGGCAGCTAATTCTATATAATAATCTGCTCCTAATTTTAAATTTGCTTGAGTTATTGCTTCATTAATATTTGCATATTTCTTCCAGGACATACCTTTTGCTGAATCTGTTATTTGAGCTAATATTTCTTCAAAAGATATATATATTCCTGGTAATTTACCTTCAAACACTACATATAATGCTTTTGGTTTTATAATTTCCGAGTTTTTTGGTATAAAGCCTGCCTTATTTAATATATGAAAATATTCAGCGAGGCTATTTAATATTGAAAGCATATAAGTTTTATCTTCATTTTTATATTTGTATTGGTACCAAAGATTATTTAATATGCATTCTTGTATTTCGTTGACAATTATGTGGTTCTTTACTTTAAAATTACATGAATTTGGTGGAAATATTTGGAGTTTATCAGCTCCGAAGCTGAAAAATTCCTTTCCCTTCTTGTCCATTGATTTCTGCATTCTGCAAAATAGATGATCGAGAAAACAAGTCAGGTAATATATTGTCCTTTCCTTTTATATGCTCAAATATGGCTTTGTAACCGTTTCCTGTAATTATATCTTCAAATAAAACCCATCTTCTAGTAGAGCTTTTCTTGCTATTGATTTGATTATGATATCTACATATAGCTTCACAACTGTTCTTACTATAAATTCTTTAAACCCTAAATAAAGCCTAAAAGCATTTATTGCATTAACTATCGCTAGGATTTTCTATCAAGATTATTTACGACTTTTAATTTATAACTTCCAGAGGCATATCTACAAATTTTTCTTCTCGATCTTGTTGAATATTTATTAGGCCTTTGCTTTAGTATTGCTCCCCATCCTGCTTTGGGATGCATCACCTCAATTATAGAAAATTTGTGATCTAGAGGTAATTCTAATGGTTGTAACTTTGAGACTTTATCTTTTATTAATTTTACTAATTTAATATCTTCGTAATTAAAATATTTCGCCCATTTTTTCTTAATTTTGCATATAAAGGTCCCGCTAGCTTTGCTAAATTTTCTATATAATTTCTAGCGTAATTTATTATTCCTAGAAATTGTTGTAGAACCTTTTATCCTTCATAGCATCGAAATCGTAAAATCTTTTTAGCTATATGTTCTTGCAGATATATTTTGCCTTCTCCTATTTCATGACCAAGAAAATTAATTTTTTCTTTGCATATATCCATCTTCTTTTTAGATAATATTAATCCATTTTGTTCTACCTTTCTAAAAAATATTTCAAGATGAGTAATATGTTCTTTATAAGATTTTGAAAAAATTAGAACATCATCTATATATACTAATATATATTCTTGATTTTCATTGAAGATGTTTTGCATTTTTCTTTGGAATAAAGCAGGTGCATTTTTAAACCTAGTGGCATTACAAGCCATTCAAAATGTCCTTGGGGACAAGTAAATGTCTGTCCATTCTATTGATTCTTGTGCCATTTTTACTTGCCAAAATCCAACTTTTAGATCTAATTTTGAAAAATATTTGCTTCCTTGTATTCTATTAATTAGTTCTTGTTTATTTGGGATATTATATGCATCTTCTATGGTGTTATCATTTAGCCTTTTATAGTTAATAACCATTCTTGATTTTCCTCTAACTATTTCGGGATGGTTTCTAACTATAAAGGCGAGACCTATGAGGGCTTCGCTTTCTTATTGCCTTTAACTTTAAAAGTTCTTCTATATGCATCTTAAATTCTTCTATATCTTTTGGAGTAGCTTCTATGGGACATGTTTTAATTATATATTCTGGGTTTATTATGTTTATTTTGCATAAGATAGAATTTTTATCCCAATGTTTCATAGGTATTTCTCCAATTATTTGGATATCTTCTAGTCTTTGAATAATCTTTTCTATGTCTTTTTGGATTTTATATCTCTATACCAATTAGGTGCAAATGATTGTAACCCAATGCATTCTAAATATGAATTTGTTATATAATTTTCATCTATAAAGGTACTAAATTCATCCTTTTATTGAAAGAACTAATGCTCGATGATCAGATTATTGGCATCAGCAAATTGCTGAGCTTGAGATACCTTAATATTCTTTCTTATTTCTGCAATATAAGGAATATTGTCTTGATGTGGTATAAATGTGATTCCTTGCTCATGTATAATTAAAGTTTGTACTGAGTATTGTAAAAATCTAAGGCCTATTATCATATCTATGCTTATCATTGATAAATCTCTTACTGTAATTTCATCTAGTATATACTTTGTACCATTTATGTATATTTCAATGTTGTAGGCTATTTGATTATGCAGCTGTTTGTTTCCAGACATGTCCGTGGATATTATGGCTTTTTTATCATCTATTGTCTGAACTATATCAGGACATTTTACGAAGTAGCTATCATGGATTATATTTTGGGTGCAACCTGTATCTAGTAAGGCTATTAGTTGATAAGTAATATTGGGTTTTAACTTTACTTTTATCGATTCTTATTCTCGAACTTCTTTAAAAGGCAATTTGACTATATATTTATTTCCGAAGTTAGCTATGGCATCATTTAGTGGAAAATCCTACCTTTACTATTATCTCTTACTGTTATAGTTTGGTTTTTAATTTTATCTTCTTGTAAATTTTCAGTATTCATGCATTCCTTTAAATCTTCATATTTTACTTTTCTATCTTCCCTAGTTTTATCTAATTTGTCCAAACTTTCCTTGCTTAAGGAATTCATAAGTTTGTTATAATGATTTGTTATGTCTATATTTTCTTTTTAATGACTAATTCTTTCTTTGCATCCTCTCTTCTTCAATGCTTTCTAGAAATAATTTTTCGCTTATTCTCCATTGTTCTTCTTCGCTTATATCATGTTGAGTTTTAGTGATATCACTTTTTATACTTTCTGTTTTGAAAGGTACTTTTAGTTTATTATCATGTCTTTCTCGGTTTATCTATTTCTAACTCCTTATCTCTATTTATCTTTCTTAATCTACTTAATTCTTTTATAAAATATAACTCTTTATCTCTTAACTTGGGCCAATCTCTTGTCCAGATTGTTTTTATATTCTTGTTTTACAAATTCTAGTTTGTTTTCATAGTATTTTATTTCACTATCTAAGTCTAATATTTCTAAGAATTCAAATGCAGATATCTCTTATTATCTTCGTATTTTTAACCTTTATATTATTCTTTATAGTTTGAGATTTCTCATCTTTATGAAGTAAATAAAGTATGTTTTCTTTTCTACCAAGGCTACTAAAGATATCCATCTTTTGTTTCTTCTAAGCCTTATTATATTCGTCATATAATTAGAGAGGACTAAGGTCTTAATCTCTTCTAACAAACCCAACCTGGATATTTTCTCCTCTTAGGGGTTTTGACTTTAATGATGATCTTAACCTAACCTCGGATTATCGAGGTTAGGTTAAGGACATCATTGAAAAATTAAAATATTTAAACGAGGTTATATCTCAAGGTAAAATTATCAATACCAAAGATAATATCAATATAAAGTGTAATAAACCCTCTCAAGAGCATAGTTGGCATAGTTCAAATAGTCAATTGAACTTGCTTGTAGACTTAATTTATAATTTTATATAACTTGGAATAAAAAACAAGAAGAATTGAATTCAAGTTAGAAAATATCCATAAAGAATATAAGTCGTTATCCGATCAATATACCCTCATAAACAAAAATATAAATTTAGTCTTGCAAATATTAGAAGAGAATAAGGTTCAAAGAGAATAAAGGTAAAAGCAAAACTGTGACTATATCAAAGAAGAAGTTGATTTAATATACAAGAGATTAGAGTCTAGCTCTAAGAAAGAACTTATAAGGCCTTTTAGAGAGCTTAAAGGAGTTAGATCAAGAAGCTAATATCAAGAGTTTGTTAGAAGAAATTAAGACCTTAGTCCTTTCATAATTATATGTCGTAATATAGTAAGGCTTTAGAAGAAACAGAAAAGTATCTTGAGCATCCTATAGGATTTTCAACCTATAATTCACCCAAAGAAGACTCTAAGGTTATAATAAGATGTAATAATACAATATTACATCTCGCTAGTTCAGATCCTCAATAAACTTGACAATAAAGACAGAAGTAGAGATTTAGTTTTAGCCTCATCTCGAATAGTTACTCCTGCTAGAGCCATAAACTCGTAAAAATGGATATACCGAAAAATGCAACACACTCCACGTAATAGACAAGATGCCAAACCTTTAACCTTAATGGATAAGTTAAAAGGTAAAAGCGAAGATGTTGATAATCTACAAGAAGTTATAGATGTAGAAAGGATCTAGAAAGATATCAAAAGGCTACGCTAAGAAAAATAAAACCACAAAGATATATATCATATGGGAATGTTTGAAAGCAAAACCGGCTTATACTGTAATATCTAGAGAAGTAGAATTAAGTGTTTTAATGTAACCGTTGAATTAAGGATTGTAAGTAAGCAAATAGAAAATGGGCTAAAATTTCAAAGCTATAAATATATACACCAAGGTATGTATATCATAGGAATAAAAGGAATGACCGAAAGAAATTGGGAACGAAAGTCTTAATAACCCTGTTAGACAAAAGATGGGATTCTATAAATAAAGCAAATTTTAGGTTTCATAGAAGGAGATATGAATGAAAATAGTTTAATAACCTATATAGCCCCAGATTTAATGATGCCTATAAAAGAATTTATAGAGAAAATGAGTTTTGGATTCCGGACTAAAGGATATGAAGATTTCAAGGGTACAAATCTATTAATAAGCATAGAATTTATAGGAAGATTAACCAATAAGAGTGGATCTAAATATAAAATAAATGTGAATGAGGTAATTCAGAATATGCAATCCAAAGGTATAAAATTTATGAGTCCTTTAAAATTGAGTCGAAGCAAGAGTGGTGAAGAATGGAATATAAGTAATTTGATAGAAAATAAGGTTTTAAAGCGACCAAAAGATTATATAAGTTATCGTAATAGTAAAGGAAATACAAGCATTAGATTTACAAATTATAAATCTAGAGCTTTAGAAGATCTAGAGTCTTTAATATCTGAAGAAGACATTGAAAATAATAGAAGATATAGTGTTTTAATTTATGGATAAATTAGATCTAGATAGTGATATAAAGCATTATGAGAATAATCTAAAACTCAGAGAACAGAGTATAATAACAATTGGACAAGTGATCGCCCAAGATAAGAGAAAAGGAGCTATATTTTATTAGAGAATTAGAAAGATTAAGAAAAAAGAAAAAAAGATAAAGAAATAGCTATAGAAAAATCAGAAAGACAATACTCTAAGATAAAGGAAGTTAGTAGCAAAGTCATTATAAGTAAAGAAGAGCGATGGGAAAAAGATTTCTTAGAAATTTATGAAGAAGAAATTAGATTAACAAATGAAATAGATACTAAAGAAAAACCCATAGACGCCTCAACAATATAAAGAGTTCTTAGAATCCTTAGATGAGATAAGTCTACATAATCTTGATAATACTTTAGAAGCTATGGACTTAGAAACCGAAAAAGAAGAAAATATGGCGAAAGTTCAGTTAAAGAAGAAGGAGAAATGGAAAGACCTACTAGAGTAGCAGGAATATGGCCTCCAGAAAAAGAAGATAGTTCATATAATTATATTCCTGGTCAATACAGATATATGGGTTCCAAACGAAGAGAATTCGAAAAGACAGTAAAATTTCAAAATCATAAAAGTGATGGTGCAATATTAAATTTAGCCGCACATGATCCTATAGATTGGCCAAATATAATAAGTATATGGAAAGGTTTGATAGTGCAAAAATATATACAAAATCAACATAATATAGGAAATAGAGTTGAAGATATGATTACTTATCTAGAAACCTTTCTAGGAGAATCAGAAAAGTTCTTTGGGAACAATGGGTAGAACAAAATCATGGGCAATACAATGAATTAAAAAGAGCGGTAGTAATCCTTATAATTTTGCAAATCTAATATCAAATCTTATTATAGCCAAGATCCGAACTAGGTTATTCTACCTTGCAAAATGAAAGGCTACGAGAACTAGAAAAATTATCTTTAACAAATTGGAAAGGTATAAAAGAATTCTCTCTACATTATCTTTATAACGCCACTACTGCTAAACAAGGATATAATAAAGGGATAGTTGAAAAATATTTCCATAAGTTACCTGATCCTTTAGGAAGTATGATATTTGATGAATATAAGAAAGAAACTGGAAATACAGTTATTAATATATCTCAAGCCATAACATTTGTCTTTAAGCAATTAAAGAAAATATGCATAAATATACAGGCAAATAGATCCATGAAATATGCAGACTATAATTTCTGCAATAAGATAGTCCAAATACCTTTGACATATGGTGAAGAAAGACCCAGTAGGAAAAAATATTATAAACCTCAAAACAAAGGGTATAATACAAAGAAAAGGTTTTTCTTGAGAAAATCTGATAATAAAATACCATATTTACACAGAAGAAATATAAGACGTTATAATCCTAGAAAAATATATGATAGAACTTGTAGATGTTTCATATGTAATTCACCTGACCATCTAAGTACAACATGCCCAAATAAAGATCAAGAGATATTCTAGCAACTATGAAGAACAAGAAAAGTCCTAATAGTAGACAAGCGTAAATGAAAATATAATAATATGTGATGATGAAACAAAAGACGCATTTAATCAATCTACTCTATAAAAGAAATAGAAGAAATTGAGAACAAAGCAGATGATCATGAATTAAGCGATAATGAAATAGATCTAGTATATGAACTTGCCGGATTAAGAATTGAAATGATGGATCAAGTAAACTGCATGCATGACTGGATAAAAGGACAAGGGGATTACAATATTAAATGTACTTATCAGATATATTATCCAAGCCAAGAAAATAGATATACTTGCAACCTATGTTTAAAACAGCATGCCTTTGCATGTTTAAAAGCAAAAGACCAAAAATGGAGGAAAGAAATAGAGTTAGAGCCAGGATGAAAAAATTTATCTAGTAGAGTAAGAACTCTAGAAAATAGAATAAATAAATTAGAA
This sequence comes from Phyllostachys edulis, assembly GCA_036346405.1. Taxonomy (NCBI): domain Eukaryota; kingdom Viridiplantae; phylum Streptophyta; class Magnoliopsida; order Poales; family Poaceae; genus Phyllostachys; species Phyllostachys edulis. The sequence continues at coordinate 64,575,086 of CM070561.1, read as the reverse complement.
GTAGAATTAGAAAACCTAAAAAATAATGTAAACACTAAAACCCTCCAAGATGATAAAATCACGAGTTTAAAGAACAGATAATAATAAATGATAACATAACTAATAAATATTTAATCAAATTACCCTTTAAAAAGGTATCGGGGATAAGAATTCGGTCTTGAGTAAAGTTAAAACCAAATCGATATATGATATAATAGCACTAGTAGATAGGAAGCACAAGAAATATTATTCATGATAAGTATTTCATATGTTGCCCTCAAATAATCAAGACTTTAGAAAATAATAAAGCAAACATATCCACAGATATGTCGGGAATAAGAAGACTCAATAACCAAATAGTACATGATATAGAAATATATATAAATGATACAAAATACATAATAGATGAGATCACCATAAGAGACTTAACAATGATAAATGAAGACATGATAATAGGTCTTAAATTCTTACAACAAACAGTACAAACTACAATTATACATGAACCAGGAATCACATTTATTCCATATCAAAATAAGATTTCATATAATTTAGAAAGGTATAGTGCTTCTTCTTCCCCTCTAATAGAAGACACCACTGATAAGCACCCTGTAAAAAACAATAGGAGAATTGAAGACCTTTTCTTGTCGATAAAGAAATAGATACAATAATGTATCTAGGTAAAAAGGTAATAAATTATCTAACTGTTATTTCATTCTGCGGTATGAAGAGATCAATGAATTACAATGGGAATTGAATTCTTCAATTTCGAAATGACAATAAACTCAAAATATTCCCACCAAATTCATACAAATTCAAGCCTAAAGATCATATAATTATTGATGAGGTACAAGAATGCATATTAGATAATTTTTGGTTCTTATACAATAACAAACGAGATGATAAAGGTTATATGCTCTCAAAGATTGAATAGTCTTGTGAATATCTTCATATGTTAAATAAAATGCAAGGAGAACCAATCGATTTAAACACGAAAATATAGAATTAAAACCTATATATGTGGTCTTTGAAGGTAAATTACGGAATATATATATCCTTTGAAGAGATTATAGCCCAAAAATAGACTCAAAATTATCGGGAGGAATATCTTGGAAGAAATATGTAAATATTGAAGAAGCCATGGCTCAAGCTAGAAACATATTAGGAATAAATTATTACATGGAACCAAATTAGCCAAAGAATATATCCAAAAATTTAGAACTACAAAGAATAAAAGATCTCGGGATCTTCTCCTTTATAAATATAAAAGAAGAAGAAATATCAAGAGGATCATGCATAAAGAAAAATAAACCCTCTATATGAGTCATATATAGAAACTAAGGTAAATGAAAAATTGAGAAAATATCTCCTCAATGGAGAAATAATATAAAAGAAGATATTCTCAAAGAATTAAGAAAAGAAATGAATGATAAACTTGAAGATATGAGAAGAATGATTAATGAAATACCCTTTGCCAATATAGATATTACCAATATAGATACTATGGATATTCTTTGGACATGCGCAATTTCGAATAAAGAATATATTAAAAGCAGGCTGCAAAAAAAAAAAAAAAAAAACTTTTGAAAAACTCCTCAAAATAGCCACATACATATACACCTCTATAAGTTAGCCACATAAGAGAGTTAGAGAGAAAAAGAGAAAATCCACAAAAAAGTCCACATAAAAAGAGAGTTGTGAGATTGTAGATTATAGGTTACAAATAACCGAGAGTAAGAGAGAGAATAAGATTAGCCACATAAAAGCGAAGCTGTGAGGTCAGAGATTATGAATCTCAAATATTTGAATATCAAAGAATATCTATATTCCTCAAATATCATATATCTCAAAATATATCGAGAAATAACCATCTACATAATGAAGACCTTTATATGAAGACTACAGAAGACTCTATCAAACTGCAGAAGATTCCGAAGAAAAAGAACGTGGATTAGCTTTTCTAAAAGCTAAGACATGTACATTTGGCATAGTCCTACTTATACCATCACTTATCCACTCCAGCAGCATGTGATGAAGATGGTGGGCTAATCATCCCATGAAGACATATGAAGACAAGCTTTGCATGAATGATTGTACAAGCATCAGAAGATAACGATAAGGCCATGAAGATAGACATCAAGTACTACTTGCCATACAGTGCCTTATGATAAAAAATTCTGAAGACTCCATCCTTCTGCGTCTATAAAAGAAGACCTCACCATGAAGAGCAAGACACGGATAAAAACGAGAGAAAACAACGGAGACAAACACAAGACAAGAAAGAAAGATCACGAGAGAAGAAAACACACAACCCAACACACACATCGCACAACCACATCCACAACACACCAAACCCCTGCATGAGCATCCCTATGTAGATAAGCCATCCACTACTCCACTAGCCTTAGTTGTAGTAGTACTTTCTCTGTAAACAAACCACCTCCAGTGTAATAATCATCGAGCGTGTTTATTTACCGTAGTTTAAGGTAAGCCCTATCTTTGTGTAGATAGTTGGGGGTTCCCGAAAGGGAAAGCCATATGTAAATTACTTTGTGGAAATGAAGTAGTTTCCTTTCATATCCTTTGGATTAGTTCTTAGTGTGTTCATATGGAGCAAGGTTTTATGCTAAGTACTCTATAGGAGAAACCTCTGCAGCGGATGTAAATTCCTCCCGTTTAGGCATATGATGTGATTGCCGTCTTAGGGTGGTGTGATGCTGGGAGAAGTGTTCCCTTAGGGTGGAACTGCCTGGAGTGACGATAAAAAACTGCCTTATATGACCTTACTAAGTTTGTCTAGGGGAAAGTTAGCTACTTCTGAAGCAAATTAGTGTAACATATGGTGAGTACTGAGTAGGATTACACAACTACTGCTGCACAAACCGGCTGTCATATTGGTTTCGCCAACCTACAAAGATCCTGCAAAAAATTACTATTCGAATACTATTCACGCATATTAATCACGAATACTATTCATAATACTGTTCACTATTCACAAATACTATTCATATCATTCACGAATACTATTCATAATACTGTTCAAGAATATTATATTCAGCAAAGAATAGTAAAGAGAATATTCCAAATATTATATCCAAGAATATCATATCAGAACCAATATTCATAAGCACCGGAATATCAAGGACAATATTGGTGCTAAATATATATATATCTCCGAATATATTTGAAGGTATTCTGAATATATTGAATATATAAAGTCACGAATATATTCTGAAGCTCAGAGTTCATAACTCAGAGTAAATATCGCACATATTGCTGAATATATATCATCCGAATAACTATATCATTCTGAATAACAGTATTTACTTCAGTTTATATTACTGTATTTATATCCCGATTTACTTTTTGTCTTATCTTAATTTTTAATATTTTAATTTTATCGCATTTATCGTTGTTACATTTGAATAGTACTTTTATTTTGAATAGTTCTTTTATAATCCGCCGAGCAAACCTCTTGATGGTATATGTATGTATGTATGTATGTATACACACACACACACACACATATATATATATAGCATGTAAAGGAAGCGAGAAATTATATGCTATGTTACATAGCACGTAGTGTTATGTTTTTCATTAGTGATTGTTTCCACATTACATAATAATAAAATATACAGACATGATAACTTGCCAATATTTTATTGTAAGATTCGTGAAAGTATAATGTTCTCCTATGCAATTATCAAGAAATATTGATAATAATAATTTCATGAAAACATTTTTTTTCTCATGTGCATGTTACCATAGTGATTTATTTAAAGCTCATTGCATTAATAAGTGGTATTTCTTGTGAGTAAATTTAGGAACTATAGAATATTACTAATACCGTGCCTCATAAAAAGTTTTGGTATTCCTCAAATTAATGTGTTTGAAAAATTAGAAACAATTTGTTAATACTACATATCCTAACATTTGGATGGAATGGAGCATTGTCGTGGACCTATGTTTCAATAAGATAAGAATGGAAAATACCATTATTATTTATTGAAGTAACCAAATTAGAAATGTAAGAAAAAAAATTTGTTTCTCGTGTTTCTAGATACAGTTTTCATTACAGCTTAAATATTTCTTTACCACAAGCATTAAGTTCTAACATAGTAAAATGCAGGTGGGATGAAAGTGCAATAGCTCTGCTTCCAGAATACATGAAGGATTTGTATTTATATATATCGGAGATATTTCATTCTTTTGAGGATCAGTTAGGACCAGAGGAGAGATACCGTGTGTTTTATCTAAAAGAAGCGGCAAGTATTCTATTTGATCGTACCAGACTAGTCGATTGTTTCGAAATAGATTGTAATATCCCATTTCATTAAATAAGTATTAAATGAATTAGAAATTGATTAATAATCTGAATTTAGGAGGATAATAGTTATGGGCCTTTGGCCCATACCTAGGAGGTGGGCCGGTCACCAATAAAAGAAGGAGGGGGAGGGGAAAACCCTAGGATGGCACTGCAGCTACAGTAGCGCCGCCCTGCTACAGTGCCGCCGTGCTACAGTGCCACCTCCGTTGGGTGCTGCCGGCCAAGAAGAAGAAGGGAGGGAGGAACCCGCTGGGTCTTTGCCGCCAAGCAAGGAGAAGAAGGAAGGAAGGAAGGGAGCAAGGCGAGGGAAGGAGATCAACTTCGCGGGGCAAGATCTTCAACTCTCTGCGATTCTACAAGGGTAACGTCGCGTTTTCTTCGCTGGTTAATGTGTAGTAGATGCGTTTGATGTCGTTTGATAGATTGAATTGCGTCGGTTTAATAGATCGCGATCTGTCCAGTATGTTGCGCGGGCTGTTTCGACGTCTTAGAGGCCGAATCAGAGGAGTTGATCTCCTAGAGATATCGGGGTCTTGTTCTGAAGTTTCTGTGGCCGCCGAGTTCACTTGATTCCGACATTCGAGTCAAAAGATATGATAAATTTAGTATCTGCTGTCCAGATTTCTGACCAGTAGATTGAACGGCGGTTTTGAGATCCTTAGAGGCGGAATCCGGGGATCTCATCTCTTAGAAAAAGTTGGGTCGTGTCCTTAGCTTTCTGTGGCCGCCAAGAACGCCCCAATCCGATTAACGGTTAGGAAGTTATGAATTTTTTTGTGCCGCTGCCCTGTTAATCTGTCAACATCCTGACAGTCTGTAGAAATCTGAGTTAATCTTTTAGTTAAAGACGAAATCAGAGGATATCGTTATAATGAAAAAGATGGGTAATTTTCTCACCTTTCCAGAAAGCTAAAGAACGTAAGAATCGGACGTTCGTAGCAAAAGTTATGATAATTTTAGTGTACTATCCAAAGAACCCAACGTGAATATTGATGCTCTGTAGATTGGCTTGGTAGGGGTAGAAGATGGTAGAATCAGAAGGGCTCCCCAACTAAGTTTATTTAGGTAATTTAATTATCTTTCCAGAAAGTATTAGAACATCTTATTTGGACTCCTGAGCAGAAAGTTATGTATTTTAGAAGTTGACTGTCCGCAGTGAACACCAAATCGATCGGTAGAAATTGGAAGATTGGAAACGCTTGGGAGTTTAGTGAGTTCCATTGTCTTCTTATTTATGCTTTTGGTCCAGTAAGTTTGTCTTAGTTGGGCTATCATTATGTTCAGGTGGGAGCGTGATCCTAGGGGCAGCACCCTCTTCGCGTCCACCGGTCTCGCACGGTTGAGGCAAGTATTCGGGTTGTAGAATTATGATGTTTGTTTGCTGAGATTGATTGTGTTTTGTTCGTAATAGACATGTATGGATGTTCATATGATGAGTTACAATATATCTTGGTCAATGAAATTTATGGTTAAAGCTTCTTGTGTATGATGTTAATGTTTACATGATATTATTTACATGTTGAGTTCATATATTTTGGAAGATGATGTCAATGTGCATATGCATGTCAAGGCATGTTTGAGTCTTGGTCACTTGGTGACCAAGCATGAACTGTTGAGGTCCCCGTCATGTAAATGACGGGCTTGAGGTCCCCACATTCGTAGAATGTGGGCAATGAGTAAAGAGGTCCCCATCATGATGGTGATGGGCATAGGTCCCTATACTTGTGGAGTTTAGGCTCTTGGTCCCTATGCCAGTGTGCATAGGCAAGGGTATACATCGACGGGTGTATACCTCGCATTACCGGTAAAATGCGAAAAGAGAAAAGGTTTAAAAGGTGCATTGCATGGACGCATTTCATAAGCATGACGTTTATGATTAGTGAGATGTTTATTTGGATATTGATGCTATGGTGTGCTTTTAGCTTTAACCTTGTTGATACTTCTTTGAGTCTTTTGGGCTCACTCTTGCTTTGATGTGTTTTAGGTACAATTGGCAAGAACGGCATGCATGGGAGGGAGTAGTTGTTTGGATGCACACACTACCACTCACCCTAAAGGCGTCTACCATTTAGCCTTACTCTAATAATTAGCAAACTATTTGAGATTCGCGTATGATTGGTCAAATGTTTCAGTTTATTTGTAATAAGGAGAATAGCAAGTTTTGTTTATGCTCATTAGACTATCTGGTATGCTTGAATGATCTTGGATATTGAGATTAATGTCAATTGATATAATTAATTGTTGGAACCTCGGTATAGCTAACTATACAAAGGAGGTTCTGCCGAAAATTTGTAATTGGTCTTAGATTAGTTTGGTTTTATTTAATTTTAGTAGCATTCGGGCTCAATGTTGAGTGGGGTGTTCTGATTGGTATCGAGAGCTAGTCAGAGGTCCGTGGTATGTGAATTATTAAACTTGACACACTAAGCACGATGAGGTGGGATTGGATTATTGCATTGCATTACGCTTCAGTTATGTTGTATTGATAATTCTGTTATGAGATGAGTGATATATCTATATTATAAAACTATGGTTATTATGTGTGGGCTAACCCATGTTGAGAGATTGAGGTTGTGGTTGTGACCCTGGGCTTTACCAGGTTACACCACCGTTGAGAATAGGGAGGTGTCTACATCGGATATCTTAGTATAGGTGTTAATAATGAGTATCTTTAGAAGAGTTGTTCTCTTCCTTGACTTTGGATTCGGTCGACTCTTGTCCAGGTACGGGTGATGGGTTGCTTTGAGAAAGGTTGATGTTTTCCTTGAGTTTACATTTGGTTATACCGATGACTCGCTGTTGGCTGGTGCATTTTTCTTGGGTTAGTAATTACAGGCAGTTGACGTGTTTTCATTGATTTAATTTGACCCTTAAAGCAATCATTGTTTTCCCAATCGTTGAGTTATTCTTGCGGCTAGTGAACTTGGTTAATTATCAAGATCGACCTTTGTATTGGAGTTTGCCTTTCTTATTGGAAAACATGATCCATCTATTTCTCTTGATGTTTTTTGGTTAATGAAAGTTTCCTTTTGCAAGTCCTTTAGTACGTGGAGGCTTTGACTCAATGTATCTCTCTTGGGTATTTTGAGTGATGAAGATTAATGGATCTCTTTTATGAAAGAAGATGTTAAACTCTTTAGTGTTGTGTTGTCTTGGTTAAGTGAGCGGTTATAATCAAAGAAATTAATGGTTGTGATATGGGTTATCCAGTTGAGTCTGTAGCGTGGTGCATGATCGATTTTAACTAAGATCCTTGAAATAAAAGTTGAATAAGATGAGGTTGTCCTCTAGTAGTTCTCGATGAGCTGTGACTATGAGTATGACTATATTTAGTCGGAATCAATAGAGTTATTAAGAAGTGTGGAACATTGATGAAATGGTTGATCAATAGAATTGTTTAGCTTGCTAAACTTATTGAATTATTTGGTCACAATGGATTAATCTAACCGTGCAGCAAGAGAAATATAAGGATATGCTTGACTGTGGTCTTAGTAGATAATAATATGGGATTTTCTTTAATTGACTATTTGATGATCTTATTTATGCTCGTGGGAATACAAATGGAGAAATGACCATCAATTCGTCTATGATTGAATAATCATCAATGGTTTATGATAACCTCCAGATTAAAATTAGAGTGTACTAAATTAGTGTAAGCCTTCCTAATAGGTGAAAGGTTGAAAGTCAAAAGTGATTTACTCATGTGTGTTTCATGAGGATGACCTATGTTTGCATGATGGTGAAATTGTCGGATAATAGTATGCCTTTGATGAGAGGGTTTTGGAATAACCTCTTAAATTGTGTAGTAGGTTTCTCTAAAATTAAGTGGTTGTTGTAATGAGATTGTAAGAATTTGGTATAGTTTCAATTGAGGATGAGATGATAAAGTGGTATGTAATACTTTGGTAAGCCGTTGGGGGCTTTATAAAGGAAGAGTTGACGACAACGAATCTTGTTAAGGGTGAATTATTCTTGATATTAGTAAGATTGTCGATAAGAGAATGTGACGTATGGGAAGGTTCCGTTTGGTTCCTAAGTGATTAATTTGATTTGGTTTTAAAGGCATTTCTGGTTTGGGATGGCAAGTAGTGTTGTAATCAAAGAAAAATTGCTCTCTTTGTTAACGGAAAATGTGTGCCCTAAGTATTTGAGGTTGGAGTTAGGGATTGTAACCTGCAACTTTTCTATCATTGCTGCTTAAGTGTTTCTTGAGTTTCAAAAGCAATGTTTTATTGTGATTTATTGACGTTTGAAACTCACTTCTTGTGGAACGTGTGCCCTATTGTGGTCTCGTCTTTTGTTTTTTGAGATCAATGCTATTTGACTATTTCTCTTAGTCTTGTGCTCACTGTGAGGGGTAGTGTTTCCTCGTGCATTAAAACTTGTATTTGTTTGCTCTTTCCTATTGAGAAAATATTAACCGACTTGGGTTGCAAGGTCTTATAAAGTGTATTGTGGCGATTAGTTGGTGGTGGTCAAGTAAATGATCCAATGAGAATTTTGGGGGGCCAAGCTATTTGAAGAACAGTAGAGAGTGATTTGGTTTTGACCTATAACTCTTGGAAAGAGTTGGATTTAAATGGAATGATTGTCGTTGAAATAAAACAGATTAGTGTTGCAACTAGTGGAACCCATAGCGAATTATAATATGAGAACCTTCATTCATGTTGGAATGTTGGGATTATCGAAAGTCTGGAAGCTTGATCAATGTGTTAGAGTATCGCGATTGGGTAATTTTGCAAGGTTAGGTAGGTGATCTATGACGGTGTAGTTTAATGAGAGTAGGTTTAGCGAAGAAATCTAATCGTAATATCAATTGATGGGATAGTAGGTAGGGTTGAGTTGTCGGTAGGTATGCCTTGGCTTTAGTGAATAACCTTCGGGGAGATAGAATTCTTCTAAAAGATAATTTGGTCGAGAAAATATCTACATGTGGATGAAAATGATTGAGTATGTTTAGAGTGTGGGAATTTTAGTGAATGGATCTGAGGATTTCTCGATCTTTTGTACGAGAAGTTTGTTGTAGGAGTCTTAGAGGTTGAATTTGGGCTCTGCAATTTTTATGCTAAAACCTTGGTTGCTAATGATTATGTGTAAAAGTAGTAGAGTAAGAGTGGATTCCGAGTAGTAGGATGATCTTTGATAGTATCCTTTGAGGGTAGTAAATGAGAGTGTGTGATGTGAATTTCAAATTAATTATCCTTAACGGATTGAGAGATGTGATGGTGGGTGAAATCTATATGGAGTTGTGTTGGGAATTATTTCGTCAAAGTAATTCATTTGGTAGAGAAGTTGGCTATATTGTGGATTGGAAGAGTCTCCCTGCATAAGTGTGGATTTTGTGTTCTGTTGAACATAGCTTTGAGGTTGCCAATTTAAGAGAAATGAGTTAACGTGTTATGCGATGATTTGGGATCCTATGGTTTAAGAGAAAGTTAAATTCTTAAAGTAAAGATGGTGGAAAAGGGTGTGATCTTGGATTGTGAGATATTCTCTTAGTTCTTACTTGAACTATGTGTTTATGACGGATGTCAATTACAAATTGAGTTGGTTCTTGTCGATATGTGTGATTCCTTCCAGTTAAGGAAAAAAAATGGTTAATATGGTTTTTCGAGTGATTTCGCTTTTGGCTTGTGTGGCATTTATTTCCAAACTGCCTACTTGAAAAGTGAAAAAGTTTTCATGGTAAATCCATTGATTTTGGACTGGGCTCTTCTAAGGGAAGATGGTTTTGAGTTGGATGCATTATGACTCCTTTGTTTTTAGTTGAGTTCTTCGGATAAGTGACTTGGTAGGTGAGTTCTTTGTGCGTCCCTTGTTAAAGGAGATGCTGCTTGCATAGGTAAAGTGATCGACTGAGAGTTGGAAAAAGAGTTCCATGTGTTATGTGCAGGTTGTGTGGTTTGGTACCAAATGGAAGGTTAGTCCAAGGTACATTGGTTTGGTTCTGGAAGTTGCGGGGATTTTTTGGAAGATAGCGTAACACTAGGACCGTCTCGAGTCCTGACGCGGAGTGCACAACGTTTTGCATGACCCGGTGTTGCAAGAGTACTTGAGAGATCGGGAGTGTGAGGTTTCGTTAGAACCGTTGACCAATTAGTAAGACGTTACCTTCGAGTTCTGTCTGGTGCGTGTACTGGAGGATTCGGAAAAGTATGTTAAGGCATAAGACTTTGAAAGGTGTCAAAGTGTTGTGATCGCATCAAACCAACCAGCAAGCGACTTGGGAGTTGGAGTCTCGCATGCGTGAAAAGTACCTGGAGTTGTTCACAACGGATATGTGTTAATTGTTGTCGATTTTAGATTTTGATTATTCTTCGAGTAGAATGACGAGAGGAGAATTCGGGGTCGAATTCTTTTGAGGGGGGTAGAATGTAATATCCCATTTCATTAAATAAGTATTAAATGAATTAGAAATTGATTAATAATCTGAATTTAGGAGGATAATAGTTATGGGCCTTTGGCCCATACCTAGGAGGTGGGCCGGTCACCAATAAAAGAAGGAGGGGGAGGGGAAAACCCTAGGATGGCACTGCAGCTACAGTAGCGCCGCCCTGCTACAGTGCCGCCGTGCTACAGTGCCGCCTCCGCTGGGTGCTGCCGCCAAGAAGAAGAAGGAGGAGGAACCCGTTGGTGCTGCCGCCAAGCAAGGAGAAGAAGGAAGGAAGGAAGGAGCAAGGCGAGGGAAGGAGATCAACCAGCGGGCAAGATCTTCAACTCTCTGCGATTCTACAAGGGTAACGCGCGTTTTCTTCGCTGGTTAATGTGTAGTAGATGCGTTTGATGTCGTTTGATAGATTGAATTGCGTCGGTTTAATAGATCGCGATCTGTCCAGTATGTTGCGCGGGCTGTTTCGACGTCTTAGAGGCCGAATCAGAGGAGTTGATCTCCTAGAGATATCGGGTCTTGTTCTGAAGTTTCTGTGGCCGCCGAGTTCACTTGATTCCGACATTCGAGTCAAAAGATATGATAAATTTAGTATCTGCTGTCCAGATTTCTGACCAGTAGATTGAACGGCGGTTTTGAGATCCTTAGAGGCGGAATCCGGGGATCTCATCTCTTAGAAAAGTTGGGTCGTGTCCTTAGCTTTCTGTGGCCGCCAAGAACGCCCCAATCCGATTAACGGTTAGGAAGTTATGAATTTTTTTGTGCCGCTGCCCTGTTAATCTGTCAACATCCTGACAGTCTGTAGAAATCTGAGTTAATCTTTTAGTTAAAGACGAAATCAGAGGATATCGTTATAATGAAAAAGATGGGTAATTTCCTCACCTTTCCAGAAAGCTAAAGAACGTAAGAATCGGACGTTCGTAGCAAAAGTTATGATAATTTTAGTGTACTGTCCAAAGAACCCAACGTGAATATTGATGCTCTGTAGATTGGCTTGGTAGGGGTAGAAGATGGTAGAATCAGAAGGGCTCCCCAACTAAGTTTATTTAGGTAATTTAATTATCTTTCCAGAAAGTATTAGAACATCTTATTTGGACTCCTGAGCAGAAAGTTATGTATTTTAGAAGTTGACTGTCCGCAGTGAACACCAAATCGATCGGTAGAAATTGGAAGATTGGAAACGCTTGAGAGTTTAGTGAGTTCCATTGTCTTCTTATTTATGCTTTTGGTCCAGTAAGTTTGTCTTAGTTGGGCTATCATTATGTTCAGGTGGGAGCGTGATCCTAGGGGCAGCACCCTCTTGGCGTCCATCGGTCTCGCACGTTGTTGAGGCAAGTATTCGGGTTGTAGAATTATGATGTTTGTTTGCTGAGATTGATTGTGTTTTGTTCGTAATAGACATGTATGGATGTTCATATGATGAGTTACAATATATCTTGGTCAATGAAATTTATGGTTAAAGCTTCTTGTGTATGATGTTAATGTTTACATGATATTATTTACATGTTGAGTTCATATATTTTGGAAGATGATGTCAATGTGCATATGCATGTCAAGGCATGTTTGAGTCTTGGTCACTTGGTGACCAAGCATGAATCGTTGAGGTCCCCGTCATGTAAATGACGGGTTGAAATCCCCACATTCGTAGAATGTGGGCAATGAATAAAGAGGTCCCCATCATGATGGTGATGGGCATAGGTCCCTATACTTGTGGAGTTTAGGCTCTTGGTCCCTATGCTTGGGTGTGCATAAAGGCAAGGGTATACATCGATGGGTGTATACCTCGCATTACCGGTAAAATGCGAAAAGAGAAAAGGTTTAAAAGGTGCATTGCATGGACGCATTTCATAAGCATGACGTTTATGATTAGTGAGATGTTTATTTGGATATTGATGCTATGACTGTGCTTTTAGCTTTAACCTTGTTGATACTTGCTGAGTCTTTTGGGCTCACTCTTGCTTTGATGTGTTTTAGGTACAATTGGCAAGAACGGCATGCATGGGAGGGAGTAGTTGTTTGGATGCACACACTACCACTCACCCTAAAGGCGTCTACCATTTAGCCTTACTCTAATAATTAGCAAACTATTTGAGATTCGCGTATGATTGGTCAAATGTTTCAGTTTATTTGTAATAAGGAGAATAGCAAGTTTTGTTTATGCTCATTAGACTATCTGGTATGCTTGAATGATCTTGGATATTGAGATTAATGTCAATTGATATAATTAATTGTTGGAACCTCGGTATAGCTAACTATACAAAGGAGGTTCTGCCGAAAATTTGTAATTGGTCTTAGATTAGTTTGGTTTTATTTAATTTTAGTAGCATTCCAGGCTCAATGTTGAGCTGGGGTGTTACATAGATGCTCTAAAAACAGTAATGTGTATCATCTAATAAATATCTTATGATTGGGCATTGCAAAGATAGAATCACAATGATATAGCTGTAGAAATGTTATGTTCTTTTGAATTCAATTGTGTTACTGACATAAAGTGAAAACGGAACCAATTTTCAAGTAAAGAATTGCATATTAGGTAAATTTGTTCGTGAAATAAATTTAAACTAGATATGATGGGTATCAAAGTATAAAACCACATGTTTTAAAGTTTCTCAAGGTTTAATATATGAAAACTCAATTTTATGTTACTTTTGAGGAGCAATAATCAGATTTATCCTTTGCATCTACAGTTCTTTATAAATCACATATTGATTGGTCGCAACTTTATTTGATCTTTTCCACTCGATACATGTAGAAATTGATCTTTGCATGAAAGGCCATATTCCTAGTAAAACTTTTCGGCGTGCATAAATATAATTAATGATTTTTTTAGCAATGGAACTTATCTAACAAGCATGTACAAGCACAACAGATATCATATAAACTTAAATATCTTAATTTCTACTATGCAATTGATACTTTTTAGCAACTATATGAACATGCTAAATGATTTTCATATTCAATGCAAGGAAGCAATTAGTTCGTGCATACATTAAAGAACTAAAATGGTGTGATGAAGATTATGTGCGAAAACAATGAGCAAACATCTCAAGTTTCAATGAGAAGTGTTGCGACCTTCTTCCTAGCATGTCGCCATTTGTTGGAATGGGTGACATAAAACTGTGGAGACTTTCAAGTGGGTTTTGGGCTATCCCCAACTTCTCAAGTCTTTTGGTATATTTGTAAGGTTCTCCAATGATATTGTATCAACCAAGGTATTTCTATATCCTCACACATGTAGATATATATGACTTTCCGTACAATATTTTGCATCTTGGCAAAGCAATGAAGCAATGGACACAAAGAATTATAAATATCTATTTTCAAAACAAAGAAGTATAAAGAACACAGCACAACTACACTAAAAAATATTCATTTGGGCACATATCATATTATTCTGTATGAGTTTATTGTGACAACTGACAACTACCTTTTTTATTGTATAGCTTGCCAACGTAAACTTCAAGATATAACTTTAATTTGATGCAAAAACTACAAATTTGAAGCCATTTCAACCTCTATAACTAATGCATGCATGTACGTATTGGATTCTACTCGTAGATTCATCAACACTTTCACACTTGTAGTGAAGCTAGATTAATATAACTCCAAGTATAACACTTTTAATCCAGAAATAGAAAGTTAAGAAGGATAAATTAACTAGCTATGTATTAAACACACCTCACATTTTCTCAACCATATTTTGCAGCGTGAGCAAACAGGGGACCACAGTGTCTCTACTGTCCAATGTTACATGAAGGAGCACGGAACGACAATGCATGATGCGTGCAAGAAGATAAAAGAACTTATTGAAGATTCATGGAAGGATATGTTAGAACATAGCATTGCACCGACAGAACAACCAATGGTGGTGCCACGAACGGTACTTAACGTTGCAAGGACTGTAGATAATATGTACAAGCATAATGACGCATTCACTTCTCCGGGCACAATCAAAGACATGATAACACTACTCTTTGTGGAGCCAATAGATCTGTGATATATGGGTTGGATTGGGTCGCATTGGGGTCACATGACATGACCCCAATGGAAGTATACTGGATCCCCCCCTGAAGCTTGCTAAGAGGAGGAATATATATAACTACCAGCTATATTGTTCTTTTGCAATAATAATCTTCGGTTGTCTTAATGGTGATTAGTAAATTTTCCGCAGTTAACTTAGGTTCCTAGAGCGTAAGAAGCATATTCATCATCTCAAAGAAAATGTATTGTAGTGATGTCCCTTAGATGTATCCATAATATACAAGTGGTTGCTTTGCATAATGTATTCCAAGCTTACCTGTCGGGTCTCCGCCTGTCGGGTCACCGCCTGGGCTTGCCATTTCGTCGAGCACCTTATCGGCATCTGCTCCTAGCTCCGGTCTCCCTGATCATCTGACTCACATGCATTGGACGAGCCATCTCTACCTCGGTGTATGTACCCTTGCCGGCCATTAATTCACATGAACAAAAGAAAGACTCGCTCGAATTTTTTAGTAAGTTAGACCACGATCGATGAGAGCAAGCTAGCTGACTCCACAGCAAGTATATACACACATTGTACTCATCACAACATCATTTGCAGACTAAGACAAAGATAAGCTCAGAAACTAACCATATTACTATATACATACATCAATGGCGAGGCCGCACGCCGTGGTGGTGCCGTACCCGGGCTCCGGCAACATCAACCCGACCCTGCAGCTGGCCAAGCTGCTGCACCACCACGGCGCCTACGTCACCTTCGTCAGCACCGAGCACAACCACGAGCGCGCGCAGGCCGCCGAGGGCGTCGCCGCCGTGCGCGGCCGCGAGGGCTTCCGGTTCGAGGCGATCCCGGACGGGCTGGTCGACGACGCCCGGGACGCCCGGGACTACGACCTCAGCCTGTCCATGGCCACGAGCCAGCGGTGCGCGACGACGCTGAGGGAGCTCATCGAGAGGCTCAATCGCATGGCCGGCGTGCCGCCGGTGACCTGCGTGGTGCCGACGGCGCTGATGAGCTTCGCGCTGGAGGTGGCGCGGGAGCTGGGCATCCCAAGCATGGTGCTCTGGGGCGGCAGCGCGGCCTCGCTGATGGGCCACATGAGGTTCCGGGAGCTCAGGGAAAGAGGCTATGTGCCACTCAAAGGTAACTCCACCACCACCAAATGATCAACCATGCTTCAGAAAATGTATCGCGATTAAATCGAAGGAATATGCAGTGCACATGAAACTTAAAGTTTATTTCATTAAAATTATTATACGTACACTTGTGAATATATATATATATATATATATATATATATATATATATATATATATATATATATATATATATATATATATATATATATATATATATATATACTTGCTACTTGAATATACCACTTAAACATGTATTATACTTTAATATACTTAAATATCAATTATAAGATACTCCAATGCAACTTGATTGAAAATTTTCATTAGAGTCATTTATTTTTGCTATATACCCTTTTTCATATATAAAAGAAATATATACATAATTTTTGCTATAAAAAGTGGACTTTAATGAATTTTTTATAGAACTCACTTTGGAGTATCTTATAATCATTATTATAGTATACTCAAACAGATAAAGAGGTATCACCATACGATTTAAGTGATATATAAAAAGTGGGAGTATATATATATATATATATATATATATATATATATATATATATATATATATATATATATATATGTGTGTGTGTGTGTGTGTGTGTGTGTGTGTGTGTGTGTGTGTGTGTGTGTGTGTGTGTGTGTGTGTGTGTGTATGTATATATATATATATATATATATATATATATATATATATGTATATATATATATATATATATATATATATATATATATATATATATACACATATATATATATATATATATATATATATATATATGTGTGTATATATATATATATATATATATATATATATATATATATATACCATTTAAATGTATGATGATACACCTTTATCAATTTGTGTATACTCTAATAATGATTATAATATACCACAAATTGAGTTCCATCAAACTTTCATCAAAGTCCACTTTTTATAGCAAAATTTGTGTATATACTTCTTTTATATATAAAAGGGTATATATAAAAAAAATAAAGGTCTCCAATGAATTTTTTGAATCAAGTCACATTGGAGTATCTTATAATTGGTATTTAAATATACTAAAAATGATAAAAAAAGTATAATATATCTGTTTAAGTGTTATATTAGAAATAAGAGTACATACTCTAGGAGTAGAAGGTATTATCTCTCTCTCTCTCTCTCTCTAAAAACAAGTATAGTTGTGTGTTATTACATCCATAGTAGGATATGATTTTTAGTGGTATAATTTATGATATGGATGATAAGTTTGGAAAAGTTTATTTTGAGAGGGTGTTAATTTGTTTGGAGGACTTTTTTCCCCTTAGTTTTTGGAGTGGTTTGTGCCCGTGGGAGGGGCATAAACAGAATAGACTTCAAATTTGAACCGTTGTTTTTTATTATTATTTTTCTTAGCACGGTTTTGTTTAAAAGGTGGAAGGGCCGGAGGAGGAACGTAGAAAAAAAGATGTCATTTACAATTATAATGCGTGCAGATATCCTTCAAAACTTTGACTATAAATATACCCATAAGTACTTAGATTTGCCACATGAAAATTGTCTTGCCATATCATTATATTTTAAATAATTTTTCAAACATATAATTAAAAAGTAATAGTCAAACGAGTGTATTGAAGAGTAAAGACCATATCAATATCCAAAAAGACAAGTTGAAAAGAGTGAAGGTAGTAAATTTGAACCGTTGTTTTTTATTATTATTTTCTCTTAGCACGGTTTTGTTTAAAAGGTGGAAGGGCCGGAGGAGGAACGTAGAAAAAAAGATGTCATTTACAATTATAATGCGTGCAGATATCCTTCAAAACTTTGACTATAAATATACCCATAAGTACTTAGATTTGCCACATGAAAATTGTACTGCCATATCATTATATTTTAAATAATTTTTCAAACATATAATTAAAAAAGTAATAGTCAAACGAGTGTATTGAAGAGTAAAGACCATATCAATATCCAAAAAGACAAGTTGAAAAGAGTGAAGGTAGTAAAAATTGCATACACACCCTCTTATAAATTACAAGATAGACATTTTAGTTCTCTAAATTTTATGACAGTGCCTTTTAAATTTTAATGCAAAAAAATCCGTAAACTAATCAGCCACTATTCAACTTATATGAGTAGTATCATCAAATGCATGCAAAGCAGTTGCAATCGTTATACAGAAATTATTATTCGCAAATTAATTATATACATAAGCACATCTTACTTAATTGCTATAATCCAGCCTAAAACAATTAAAAAAACTAATCCGTTACCCGAGGAGACATCTCATAAAAATTAATTATCATCCAGCCAGCCCAAATGCATTTTGGAGGGGTCATGTCACGTGCGTCTCTCTCCTCACGTGCAGTGGTCTCCTTGACCTCCAGATCACTGCAAGAAGTCTCCATTAAAATATCACCGATCATGTTACCCTAGGGACAAACATATATATAAGAAAGATTCTCTCAAAAGCTAACCAAACGTAGCCCGATTAGTTGTAAACAGCATATTATTACATTCTAAAACATATAAGATGAGGAGTTATACCTCCATTATGTCGGACCCGGATTCCGAGAATCTAAATTCTCTGTGAAAAATACTATGTTATTCCCTGAATCAGTAGGTAGCACTCACAGATATATCTCTGAATCAATTCATACATGGCGTAGATTAAACCATATCATTCATTAATTAACACATCACAGCTTCACATAGACCGTATCGGGTCAGATTTTACAATAAGGGCCGAACAGGCCAAACTGATTACATTACAAAGGTAGCGGAAGCGACAACGGAAGCAAAATGGGTGAGAGCATATCTCTCCACAAGCAAGTGACTAAGGAAACCCGAGTGCGCCCGATATTAACCAAGGACTTGGATAATATTGGATGCCCGCAAGCACTAACGGAGTCAACTAGACTGGGGTGAGACTAGAACAACTAAGACTGACTACGCTTCATCATCTTCTGGGCCTCCAACTTCTGGATCCTCATAGAACACGTAGTCTGTAGGCTTTCCTGCTTCTGAGGGTTTTGGGGGAAATAGCGAGAATGAACATAACTTCCGTACTCGCGAGCCAACACACAATGCAATAATATACATGCAAGGCTAAACAAGGATGGCTCGGGTTCTTTTATTTACTAAAGCAACATTTTCAATTATCTTATTTACAAATTCCTATCACTTAGCATTTTTAACAAATGGCATTTTATAAAGAGAGTAATTGTGCAATATATGTAACAGTAGAGGCTACCTCCACCTTATGCTTATTTTGATTTGGAGTTACCTCCATTGTTACCAACGCTAAGCTCGAAGACTCAGGTAAAATCCAACACAGGGCTAGGTGAGCCCTCCACATTATTCATTCCACCCACAAAGGTTTTTGAAATAGAACTAACTCAAGTAAAGTTCACATGTCCGTCTTTGACCGTAGGCATGGCTGTTTAAACAATTTAGACTCTGCAGAGGTTGTACAATATACCCACAAGAGATAGTTATACTCGTTACTCCACATGATTCCATAGTCATGTAGTTGAGCGACCGTCATAGTAACTTTTCAAATTACCTCACCCCTTCCATCATTTCACCCATATGGGCTGCACTTGCAGTGGGTCCCAGAAGTTTGTGCGGGATGTCACCCCTACAACTAGTCGTAGCAGACACTTCACCCTTCCTTGGTGTCTCATTCAAGCTGGACCGCGTCCACACTTGCACATTTCATTAGTGAGATGACTTTCAGGGTTCAATAAATTTATTAGGCCAAGTTGCACTTTGCAGACTTGTGGTTGTACTTGTTTTACACAGGAGGTCATGACAAGATTAAGTCCTTAGGGGTTATCTGGGCGGTTTATTACATACACCAAACTCCTTGGGCTTCAATAGCACCCATCAACATTATATCACTCACAACCAACATTCTTTGGGCTACATTAGCACCCAACCACATTACACCATTCATCATAACCTTCGCCCAGATAGGAAGCAATTAGGGTTTTTGAGGAGTAAAATACATCAACTCAATCATCTCAGTCATTTCCCCGCAATGACTTCCCAAAACTATTTTCATGTTTAAAGGATGATGTTTGGGACATTTAATATCCTGGTACTTAAGCAAGACTAACATGTCACTTAAGTACAACCTATAACTAGTATTACCATATAGTTACTAGGGTGACATGGAATAATGGATTCAAACATCAAGGGATGACATATTAATTAATTAATCATCAAATGGGTATTTAACTACCTTAAACTTAAACATACATTTGATTAAAGAATTAAAGCATGCAATCTTGGTATTTTAAATGAATATAATTTGCATAAAATATGGGCTCAACATGATCAAAGTATTGACTCGCCTTGGTTAAAGGCAAGAGGATCTTGATATTCTTGGGCTTGATCAACTTGGGAGTCTCCTGCGTCTTCAAATCCTAATCGGGCAAAAATACCGGAAAAAGACACAACAGCAAAGAGAGCAAATAAATACAAAAGAATACACAAATGAACTCCAAATTGAACAAGACCTATGACATTAGCAAGATCTTGAATTAAAAAATTTTAGGAATTTATTTCATAATTTTTGGAGCAATAACGGAGGAGAACGGAATTTACGAAGGTTAAATTGAATTGAGAGAGAGAGAGAGAGAGAGAGAGAGAAAAGCTGGTGCACAGCACAGTGCCATGGGCCGTGTCTACGCACACAAGGTGCCTGTTCACGGCACAGTGGCGCGGAGGGGGCCCACTGGGCAGTGAGAGCAAGGAGGGGACCGGGTGGTTTACTGCGCAAAAGGCCCACGGGTCAGTGAAACAAGGGGGAGGTTTAGGACACATTTAATGGCTAATCATTAGATTAGGGCTTTAATCACCGGCCATTAATGCCTAATGATGGGGCACTGGGCTTGGTCCGAACACACCACCCACGGGCGCTCTATGGGCGTGGCTCGGCGTCGCCGCCACGGGAGCAGCAGCAGCAATGTGGTTGAGCACGGGAATAGGGAGCTGGCAAGGTGGTGGAGCCGGTGACGGGGTGGTGGCGCCGGGAGGATGGACATCGCCGGCGGCGGGTGGTGTTAGGCGGCGGCGGCTTGGTGACGGTGAGAAGGGCGGTTCGGTAGCGGATTAAGCCAGGGGAGGTGAGCACCGAGTGGCCCTCGACGAGGCGAAGCCAGCGGGCTCAACAGGGAGGCCGGAGAGGGGCTGTAGGCGGCGGTGCATAGTGAGGAAGGCGGCGGCCGGAGGCGGGGAAGGAGCTCAAATACGGCGGCTGTGGTGGTGAATCATCGAGGGGGTTTGAGGGGAAAGGTTCCTGGTGGCTGGGGGCTGGGGGCTCACGGTGACGGGGTCGGCGGTGGCGGGAGATGGCCAGAGCGGCGAGACGGCGGTGGAGGCGGCGACGGCGGCCGATAACGAAAAAGGGGCGGCTTTTGCTTGTGGCTTACCGGGGAGCTTGGGGCGGCGTGAGGAGCTCAAGGGCACAGGGGAGGGAGCTTTATAGGCCATGGGAGCGAGGGAGGCCAACGGGAGGGAGCTCTTGGAGCCGTTTGAATCGCGCAATCCTGATGCGGCGTCAGCATGGGCGCCCTGCACGCGGAGGGGACAGGGCGAGGGAGTGGTTGAGGCACAGCGTGGAGCGGGACGTTGAAGTCATTGCTGACGCGGGCACGCGCGTGCGCTGCGCAGCGTGCATAGCTTGGACCGGGAGCGAGGACGGCGGCGACGTCATGGCTGCGCACGGCTGAAACGACAGAGCGAGGAAGGGGGCTCCGGAGTCGTCGATGGCAGCAAGGTTGGTGGCGGCATACGCGCACGAGGGAGCAGGTGGCATCGCAGAGGGCTCGTGGGCGAGCAGGCGATGGCGTGGGGAGCTTGTGGTGCGGAGGAAGCACGAAGGAGAGAGAGGGAGGCACCTGGTCCGACTTGACCCGAGGAAGGGGGTGACCGGGCGGCTCAGGCCAGGGAAGGCCGAAGGGGGAGAAAGGAAAAGGGGCCGGGCAAGGGGATTGGGCCGAAGGGAAATGGAGGGCCGGGTGGGCCGGAGAAAATGGGCCAGGCCCAAAAGGGGAAATGGGCTGAGCCCGAAAGAAAAAAGGAGGCCCAACTCGAAATGGCCCAGGAATTCGAACGAGAGGAAACTCAAACCAAATTTTGAATTTCAGAGGTCAAGGATATTTGAAACATATACCCGAGCTAAAAGAACAAAGGAAGTTTTCACAAATAATTTGGTAATTTGAATTACGGCGAAGAATGAAAACCGAAATTTTTTTTTACTATTAACCGTCCGAAAAACGGGACGTTACACATTATCTAAAAAAACATATAAGATGAAATATGAAAGAACAATCATTAGATAACATAGTTTATCGAATTTTATTCTGACTAGAAACCCTCGCGCGCGTTGGCGCGCCGAATCGAAGCTGGATGAGTATGACTGGGATTACGAAGGCGTTAGTGATAGAAGTTATATAGATGGTGGCGATAGATATGATTATGGAAGATAATTATGATTGCGCTAACTATAACAAAATTTGGCACGCACTGATACCTGATTGGTTCCAGGTCGATAGTCGTAGAATGAATATCAATCGAACAAGTACGCGGGAAAAAAACAAATGTCTGATAAGATCAATGAAGAGATAGGGGTTCGGCAAACACATATTTTTCCTAAGTACGGAGTTGTCGAGTGATGACTGGCCGATGGGAGTTCCATCATGTAGTTGGGCCAGTTAAAGACGAGTAAGCAGGATACTAAGAAACTTTCTTTGTGATAAAAATTATATGACACAAGAAGTTAAGCTAAGCTAAGAAAAAAATTATGAATTAGACAAATGTTTCTAAGCATGCTGATGATCTTATCAATATATTGTTGCATCAGCACTCAGCAGGCATTACGGTGTACTAAGTTTTCTTCCAACCAAACACTTTTATTTCCTACAACTTTTAGAATCAGGTGTCCTAGATAATTCTTTCACCAAGCAGCATATGAGCTGTCGAGTGATGACTGGCCGATGGGAGTTCCATCATGTAGTTGGGCCAATTAAAGACGAGTAAGCAGGATACTAAGAAACTTTCTTGGGCCAATTAAAGACGAGTAAGCAGGATACTAAGAAACATTCTTTGTGATAAAAATTATATGACACAAGGAATTAAGCTAAGCTAAGAAAAAAAACTATGAATCAGACAACTGTTCCCAAGCATGCTGATGATCTATATTGTTGCATCAACACTCAGCAGGCATTACGGTGTACTAAGCTTTCTTCCAACCAAACACTTTTATTTCCTACAACTTTTAGAATCAGGTGTCCTACATAATTCTTTCACCAAGCATCATATGCATATAGACACACAAAAAAAGGACCTAACATAGTAAAAGCAAAAACTTGGAAGTGTTCTATTCTCAGCGTGCCGTACGACCCAACATTGAGCTAACAAAAATACGAAGTAATGATAATAAACTGACACAAAGGACAAACCCTATAAAAAATCAGCAATGTAAACAAGTCGAAGCGAATAAGCTAAATTAAGATGATCTAACCTCAACAACTATCTCACGCTTGGATGAAAACTGATAGAAGCTAAGCCCAGTTTTTCCCCAGGAGATGATCTGCTAGAACCTGCATCTATAAGAGGCATATGCAAAAGTAAATAGGTAAGTGAATCAGGTGAAAAGAGGGGGGAAACGGAGATTTCATCTCTAAATGTAGAATCGAGAAGATGTTGTCTCCTTCAAATTTTCTATAACTGAGCTGAAAAAACAACGCATTCAAATTATACTCCTTACTAAACTTCTTAATTACGTAAGACATAGTCCTAAATGCTTTAGCTTTTATCTCCAAAAGGCACATTTAAGGAGCTGGCTATAATCTAACTATAAGAAGAGCTTATTAGCAGCAAATCAATAAATAGTCTAATATTCTAGGTTGCAAAGAAAATTGACTGGCAGGATACTTCAACGAAATTATCCTGAAGGTATTCAAATTAGTAGCGAAAGATGTAACTTCTTGTGAAAACTCCTATGCCTTTTCAGTTATTAGCAAAGAAAAATAAATGAATGCAATGCACATATCTTGAATATAGTTTGAAGAAGTAGATATCCAAATCCAAGTGTTGCAGAAGAACAAGTAAATTAGCGTCAACATCAATAGCTCAAAATAGGTATACTTATTGTGATCCACATTGTGTCATGGACAAACGCGTCCAAGATGAAAATAAACTACTGGGACTTCAAGTTCTGTGCATAGTTGGTACTTGTATAAGTGACATATATAAATGAATTTGAATAGATTTTGAGCTGAACAAAACTCAACACCTGCTATCTCTAATTGACTAATGGTAGCATAAATTTCCAGGAACTCCCACATGTAGCTGATTGGCCAACAGTAGACAGAAAGTATATAATAGAATTGATGAAAAGATAATAGAAGACTAACCAAAAATCCATAAAGGGTACAACTGTACATCTTTCAAGCAAGTGATGATCTTTCCAGGCTGCTATTGAGGATATTGAATTTAGTTAGTTCCCCAAAATGTGACTAACAATATTAGAAAGTACCTTGCATAAATAATTACTGAAATCTGAATGGAGGTTGCATCCAGAATCCTGATTGCCAAAAAAATGGAGCTAAAAAATGAAATGGTGAGATGCGCTTATTCTCAAGGATAGATTACAGATTGTGGAGTGTTATTCTCCAGAAGGATAGTGTTGTAATTCCTTTGTTTGGGGTAAATAAACTGCAGCCATCAGGAATAACCATGCGAACATGACTGTCCCCCCTCTTGTAGTGCTATCGAGTTTATATCTTCAAGTGCTTAGATGTTCCTCACCCCACTCTTCTGATACAACCAGTTTCTACACATATAGGGGCTATACATATCAATGAGTTGATGACAAAAGAAAAACAAAATCAATTCTTTCTGCCCTGAAGATAAACTATTAAATTGGACTAAATGTGTTAATGCTAGAGTCCCAACGGAAGAGTCCTCACATATTCTTTAAAGGTGATTTCGTATTTAATTAAGACAATTTATTATCTTGCTTGGAGAAAATGAAAATGGGCAGAAGAAGTTAATAACATAAATACAAATCACTATTTCAACAGGGATAACTGAAGAAGACTACAACCACATTACATCCAAATGAAATGGAATTGAGTAAGACAAACTTAACATACAATGGAATTGAGTGAGACAAACTTAACCTACAGGTCTTCATTTTGCCTCTTGCTCATCTGTCACCTTTTTTCTGTCCTAAATCAATCCTAGTTGCAGCGTTGCACGCCGCAAAAGCCTGAAACAGAAATGCGGAGGGAACATTTCTTAGATAAGAAACCACAACTGCATTTGCGTAGTGAATTTTGCGAACCAAGGATTAATCAATTGTACATATGTTGTAATCCAATATATAGTAAACAATAAGAGCTGTTGTAGTCTTTACATGGTATGCATAGAAAAACAACTATTTCAACTTCACAAAAGGCAAGACATATTTTTTTGTTCTCTCTTAAACCAATGCAAATCTGCACGTTGCCACCCAAAAACATTCTATGGAAGGACTCTCACAAATCCTTCTATATTTGGAAATGCTAGCATCCGAGTCGGTTACCTAAGGCAAGTGTTACAAATTGCAATTGTTTTTTCCTGCCTGATATTTTTTGTCAGGACTTCCAAGCACAAGCCTTACATAGATTATAAACAATTGCAGCAAATTGCAGCAATGCTCATAGCACAAATATTCCTCCATCAATCACCGATGTTGCACAAGCCTTGCATAGATTAGAAACAATTGCAGGAAATTGCAACAATGCTCATAGCACAAATATTCCTCCATCAATCACCGATGTTGCCATTGCAATCACTATGTAAGACAACCAAGCACAGAGAACTAGCATCAATAGCCCTAGCCCTCATTGAATCCATCACAAAGCACTAACCATTCCATCACAGAGCAAGGGGTAGAGCGGAGTAGAGTACCTCAGTAGCCACGGTAGCAGCCCACATACCTCACTGTCACCATTCATCAATGAACTAAAATCAGAAAATGAAATCAATGCAAACATTAAAAACCAAAATCAACAGAGAAAGGAGAAAAGGGAGGGTTGAATCCCAGGGAGGAAGAAGCAGGAGAGGCGAGCGGTCAAGGTCGGAGAGCCGCCATGGGCGGGGCAAGCCAGTGCTAAGGCGACCTAAGGCGGCAAGCAGAATGGGGCCGAGCCGTGCACAGTGAGCCAAGGCCCAAGGCGCAGTCGACCAGGCGTGGCGCGAGGGAGCCGGGCCGAGGTGGCACCGAGCAGCGCGATGGGAGAGAGCCACGGAGGGACCCCATGGCGGAAGAGGAAGCTCGCCAAGCTTTTGTGGAGAGAGAATGGGCGAATGAGAGGAATGGGGAATAGAGAAAGAAGAAGAAACAAAGGAGCGAGCACCTAGTCGACGACAAGAACGCAGAGCCGAGACGGGCGAGGTCATGGCGGTGGCGCTTCGGCGGCGACGGCAGAAGACCGGCCGGTTGCTAACGCGTACGCAAGGCTGGAGACGAGGCGGAGGCTACGCTGTGGTGCGTGAGCGGCGGCAACAAAGACCAAGCGAGAGCGAGAGAAGCTAGGGAAACGGATGGGGGCCGAGCCAAGGTCCGCTTTTGGCTTTGCTTCTCCCTGGCGGAAGCAAAGGCGTGTGGGAGCCGCTCCTGTGAAGACCGAAGCGAATCGGACGAACGCGACGCGAGCGGCGCGGAAATTGGGCGGCCCAAAAAAACGCGATGACGTGGATGGTCTGGCTGAACCTGGAGTCCGCAAGGTTTTATATAGAAAGATTTACCAAACAAAGTAATACTTTTCACGACTTACTTTTCACAGAATCTTAAAAAATAAGCATGTCACAAGAGCCGCAAATTGAGCCGAAGTAAATACAGTGCCCGTGAGGCCGTCACGACACCATTACAAGATCAACAAGAGCGAGCTCAGAAGGCCATGCCAACACTCCAAACATGTAAGACACCATGCTCCGGGAGCTCAGGGATAGAGGCTGTGTGCCACTTAAAAGGTCGTAACACCAAATGATTGACCATATTGCATGTTTCAGAAAATGTACTGCGATTAATCGAACATATATACAGTGCATATGAAATTAAAAAGTTCTTTCACAATAAAGGTCATGTCCATGGAAAATTTTAAAATTTCGAAATCAATTTTGTTTAAACATGGGAAATTTCTCCTAACTCGTTAGAGGTTAAACGAGAAATTTTGAAGGATGTTATATCCTCTCTCTCTCTCTGGGGGAGTTGTTGTCATGGTGATCAACTAGAAAGGTTTAAAAGTTTTCAAAGCCGCAATGCATGGCTTTCATTAGATATGCCTGTTCTATCTCTATAAAAATGTACTCGTCACTTTGGTGAAGCGTGAGTATGTATATTATCTGTCTTTCCTCGTCAGTTAGAATTTTTAATCAAAATTAGTTAGTGCGTAAAACTTAGTATGGTACCAGAGCTAACAGTCAGTTCAAGACTTCGCAGGTGCAATTTTAAGAAAAAATAATGCAACTCACTTCGAGTTCATGTTGTAGACCTGATGGAGCCTAGACATGACAGGCAATGTTGGCTTAAGGCGCATAAAACCCAATCCTTATTACCATTTCTGTAATCTCCAATTTGATCATGTCATGAACTTAATTACACAATCCAGCCAATTCAGCCACGAAAACCAAATAAGATGAATTAATTTATTCGTCTTTCATTTGCAGACGAGAGCTGCTTGACGAACGGCCACCTCGAAACGACGGTCATCGACTGGATCCCCGGCATGCCGCCGATCAGCCTCGGCGACATCTCGAGCTTCGTCCGCACCACCGAACCGGACGACTTCGGCCTCCGCTTTCAAGACATGGAGGCCAACAACTGCACCAAGGCCGGCGCGCTCATCCTCAACACCTTCGACGACCTCGAGGCCGACGTCCTCGCCGCCCTCCGCGCCGAGTACACGCGCATCTACACCATCGGCCCCTTGGGCTCCCTCCTCCGCCACCACCTCAACGACGCCGCCGCCGACTCCACCGGCGGCCTGAGCCTGTGGAAGCAGGACACTGAATGCATTACATGGCTGGACACGCAAGAACCGGGCTCCGTCGTGTACGTCAACTTCGGCAGCCTCACGGTCCTCACCGCCGATCAGCTTGCCGAGTTCGCGTGGGGCCTCGCGGCTAGCGGCCACCCGTTCCTGTGGTCCATCAGGGAGAACCTCGTCGCCGGCGGCGATGCCGCACCGACCGCGCTGCCACCAGAGTTCGTCGCGGAGACGGCAGGGCGGTGCCGCCTAGCCGCCTGGTGCCTGCAGGAGCAGGTGCTGAGGCACCCGGCCCTGGGCTGCTTCCTGACGCACAACGGCTGGAACTCCACCTGCGAGAGCATGGCCGCCGGCGTGCCGATGGTGTGCTGGCCGGGGTTCGCGGACCAGTACACCAACTGCAAGTACGCCTGCGAGGTGTGGGGCGTCGGCCTCCGGCTGGACGCGGAGGTGAGGAGGGAGCAGGTCGCCGGCCATGTCAGGCAGGCGATGGAGGCGGAGGAGATGCGGAGGAGCGCGGCGAGGTGGAAGGCGAAAGCGGAGGAGGCCGCTCGCCCCGCCGGGTCGTCGTACGAGAACTTGCAGAGCATGGTGGAAGCTTTCAACTCTCTCAACTCCGAAGAGTGAAGACTGAAGAATTGACTGATCAGTTACTTCTACCTGGAATAAAACGCTGTCATAAGAACGAGTGATGTTCCACTGCATGAGTGATGTCAATAAAAGTAACGAAACTGCTAAATTTCTGTGCAATGTTTTTTCCTCTTATTTTAGTCAGTTTTTCGGCCGTCTGATTCGCTTTGAGATTTGTGTGTGTTTTTTTCCGGGTCAGCTCAATCATTCCGGATCTTATTCGAGCCTGTTTTGCTTCTGAACGTATCTATGAGACCATGACTCGTTATGTCATTGTTTTTGAATATTTATTGGGAACCGCGCTGGTTTGGTCTTGTCCTGAGCGAGACAGGGAGGGGTGGAGGCAATTCTGCGGAAAGCGTGGTGGAGGCGATTTGGTGGTGGTGTTTCGGCGTCGGCTTTGGTGTCGGCGTGTGAGTATCGTCCTCACCGATAGAGTAGTGGCGGATGAGGCGGAGTTAAGTTGCTTCATTTTCGTCGGTGTTGGCATGGTTCTTGCTGATAGAGTCGCTTCTACATTTGTTCTCAAAGAAAAAATCGCATGAATTAATTGTGATGCGTATGCGGGTAGCCGTAGTACCACTACTTCTTGTATGTTTTAGAACCTGTGTGGCTTTCTTCTGCTTATACAGAAGTGTTTATCGTGGATAAATGGATTTTGGCAGGAGTTTAGCCATGATCGGAGTGTAAGTCTAGTTCCATTATTTAAGGATATAAGTTAGTCCAGTTCAACCAAAATTATAGCGTTTTAATTCGAATAATCAATAACGGTTTTAATTCGATATCGGGATCTTTTCCCTACTTTAAAGGCAATAGCTTATAAGAAACAATAGCTTTTGATAGCACGATGTATAGCAAGTGAAAAGGCAAATAATGTGGAAGGTTTGCCCAAATTTTTGCCATGAACATGTAACGTGTGAGTAAACCACAGCTTTGGGAGTCAAAGAAACTTTGGAAAGTCTAGCGATAGATAAGATTTTAAATCTAAATGTTCAGATTCCATTGTCGTCTAGTCCGGTTAGGATACCTGGCTGCCCGGGTTCAAATCCCGGCAATGGAGGAATAGTGCCCTTTGATTTTTGATCCAATCTTTACAATCTGCAGCTATGTTGAGCTTATGGATAATCCACTCTGGATGGCTCAGGTTAGGGCATGTCATTAGTGATCTTATTACTGATAATTGTAAGATGTGTTGATGCAGCAACAGCCCATCGTCTAATGCCTCTTTTATTTTGTTTTGGTGCAGGATTATTCAGCCATGGCTCTATGACATAATTGGTTCAACGTTTGTCACGAGTGCATTTTTGAGGGCCTAAATTATCTTCACATGTTCTTGGAGTTCTTTGGGTACACACACGGACAGTGTGCATCTGCAGGGTATGTGCGCGACTGTACGCATAGCATATTCCACCGCTCGTGTTGTGTCCCTACATAGGGGGTGCATATCTAGTGCACATAGTGCATTTGGTGCACATATACACAAACTTTTTGTTTAGGTATCAAACAAGCATAAAAAATTCTAGATGTAGTTGATGGTGTTTTGTTTCACCTTTAAAATTTTAAGTTCAAACTCAATGTATGTTAGAAGAAAAAAAAAGAGAAATTCACTATGAATAGTAACATTTCCTGTTTTCTCTTTCCTCTTTCCTCTTTCCTCTTTCCACTGTAAATAAATGCTGGCGCAAAGCCTGGAAAATCGGACGGTGGGTAAGTCGCCACGTAGGCACGGTGGCTGCGGCTAAACGGTTTCAGATCCCAATTCGGATCTCATAGTGCGTCGTCTCTCCAATTATGTTCCCTTCCCCCACCCAACTGCTTCACAAATCCGCAAGAGGAAAAAAATGGCAAGAGAAATTCGATCGCCTCCTTGATTTTGATCGTTCTAATCTCTCTCGTGGAGTCGTGGGTGGGGAGAGAGCGGCGCGGCGCGGCGCGGCCGGCGCATCACAAACCAAAGGTAATATTTCTCTTCTTTTCTTGGAGGACGTCGACCACCGCCCCCGCCTACCCGACCTCCCGCGGACGGCGGCGCCACCGCCGCCCCGTCCTCTCCTCCCCCGCTGCTGCAGGTGGCGTCGAGTGCGAGCGAGAGGGGAGGATTCGTTGCCACGCGTTTTCTCCAATCGCAGCCTGACACGCCGTTGGTCACCGGTTTGCTAGATGGTGGGCGTTCTCCAGAGAGTAGTATTTCCGATTTTATTTCTGCGATCTTCTTTTCTTTTTGGGTTGGGTGATCTTACCGGTCAATCGTAGGCGGAATCCTGCTATAAAAATCGCCCCTTTGTTTGAGCTATTCGATCAGTCTGTAATTTAGTTGACATTTACTTGATTAGATCTTTTTGCCTTCACAATTTAAAAACTAACTGGACAAGTTTTGCTGCAAAGATCGTTGCTTTCGTAGCAGCACGGCTGTGGTAATTTGTTATCCTGTCAAAAGGGGGTTATGATGTACAGACTGTTGTATTCGTATAATCCAAATATTGGTTTAGCCATTTCTTGTTATTGTAATTTTCCATGAATGATGCGACCATGTACTTGTGCTTCCTGTGATAAGCAGTTGTCCCTTCTGGTTGGAAAGGATGGAGTTTGAAAGGAAACCTCTGAGTCTGCTGGAGCTATGCGTCCGAACAGTCATCGACAATCTCCGGTACGTGGGCAGTGTGGACGGCGTGGAGCAGCAGCTGCTCAAAAGAATCCTGCCCCACTGCACCTTGGATCAACTTACCTGTATCGAGAGTCGTACCGAGGTAATCTTCCTGGAGCAATTCATGTTCTCTTGGAGATTGAATTTTCGCTGTGATTTTTGTTGTTTGATCGGACAGATAGACCTTAGCCCTGTTACTGATGTGCTGTGGAAGAGATTCTATCAACGGCAATTTGGTGAGGAAAATATGAACCATGTCGTCAAGAAAATGAAGCAGAGCGGAGTGCATTACAAATGGAAGGATCTCTTCAAGGTAAAATAATCTCTCTTTTTGTTGTTGTTCAGACTGGCTTGGAGAATCCGGGATGGTCATGGAGGAGTTTAGCAGAAAGAAGTATAAAGGACTGAGAGTTTTAACAGTACAGCTTCTGATGTATAAATATGGTGGTGGGGGGTTGTAGAATCAAGGATAACCGACTAGAGGGGGTGAATATGAGGTTTTTAAACTTTTTAACAAATTAACAATTTAAGCCAATTAATAACTTAATCTAAACAAGTTATACTTCTAGCTAAGCAATTCAACTCACGAAATAAGCTAGAAATGTAAATGCGGAAATAGTAAAGACTAGAAATAACCACAATGAGACAATGATGTTTTTCACGTGGTATCGAAGACTTGTCGGTCTTCACTAGTCCACGTTGAGGAAACTTGACAACTCAAACTGGCTACACGAATTAAATCTTCCCTCAATCACTATGGTTGTTCTTCCTCCACTCCGGAGATGACGAACATCAAACCACTCACAAGCTTGCTCCGGGCCTCTTCACAATTTTCTTGAGTTTGGCAAAACTCCAAGAGTAACAAATCGATGACCTTCGCTTGACGGCGCTCAAGTGCAATAGCATCAACTAGGATGAATGGATACACTTGAATGAACTCAACTACCTCACAATGAATGCACAAGGGAATTATGACCATTGGGGACCAAATCCCAAACTTTCAGAGAAAATCAGTACAACCGCCATGTAATGTGCGGTACAACCGCTCATGTCGAAGCGCAGAATAGCTAGAACAAATGATTTAATACTCGATATAGCCGTTGAAATTCCTAAGCCAGACGACCGCCAACCAAAGCGCAGATAATCAAGATCAACCCGTCGCATCGCATGGATGAGCTGTACAACCGATCGTAGGGTTTCTGATTTCGCCAAAATGACATGCTCTTTGGAAAATTCATACCGCCTTATAAAATCGGTACAACCACAGATCGGTACGACCGATTCTCAAAAGCGGTACGACCGATTGCTAAGGAGAGCTCTGAGCCAAAATGCATCGGTTCTGGTTTTATCCAACCGCCAATTAAAAATCGAAACGACCGTAATGCGGTAGTACCGCTCAAGGAGGCGGTCATACCGCATTAGTGCTCAGTTGGCTGAACCAGTCAAAATTCGGTAATAGCGCCAAGTAAAGTGCGGTCATACCGCTTAAATCGGTACAACCGCCAGTATAACTCCGGTACGGCCGATTTCTGACAAATGCACTTAAAGCTTTCAACTTTAAATTCAATTTCAAATTCAAATGCATGCATGATCCTAAATTGATCCATATGGCATAAGAACATGCTATCAAGCTACTAGTCATGATCCCTCTTATTAGTACGGTATTTAACCTATAATCCGGTCTTCCAAACAATTCTCCTAAAACCGGTAAAATAGAAAAGGATCCTAGACTACTTATACCTTGTCTTTAAGCCATGTAGATCTTCATGTTGTTCTTTAACATGCATCATTACGTCACCAAGTTCACCAATAGGATTAAACCTTGTAAATACTCAATAAACACGTTAATCTCATATTTACACATTGTCATTAATTGCCAAAACAATTTTTAGGGGTCTAGATGTTTTCAGGGGTAGGATGAAACTGTTGCCAATACAATTTGCTAGAAGCTGTAGATATGTAAATGATTTGTTGGCAATACAATCAGCCAAATCGGCACACAACTTCAGTTCCAACGCTGCTTCGAAATATATAACGCAAGCTTAATTTTTTGGATAACGGGACGTGGGAGAGTCAGCTACATCAGGATCACACGATTTGGGGGTGGTGGTGTTAACCGTGTGTAACGTGGGCTTGTTTTCCTTGCGAGGATCTCCTCAAAATTAATTGAGTTCCATTCGTTACGCCTACTATCATTCTTGTTCCCTTTACAAGAACTTCTATCACCTGTTATATTAGCGGTACTCTTGCCAATTTGGTTTAAAAAGAAAAGGGTTAATGACCAATTTGGTCCCTCCACTTTTCGTTGACATTCACTTTAGTCCCTCTCAAGTTTCAAAAGGGACACTTTGGCCCCTCAACTTACACATTTGGATCAAATAAATCTGTTCATTTTTTCTACAGTACCAGAGTAACACCCTAATTGCTCCTTTCCTGGTCCCCACGTGCACATTGAGGGTCCTTGTATCATCTTTTCTGCTCATTTCACTCTATGAATCGCTTGAGGTCATACGATTACTTTTAAAAAAAGATTTGTTCTTGGCTTATGTTAAAGTTACATACCTTCATTCTTAAATAATTTGTACCCGTACTTTTGCAGGCAAAAACAGAAAAGCAAAAGGAAATTGAAGATAAGATGGTCGAGAAACTCACAAAGAAATATCAGGCAGAGAAAGCTGGTAAGCATATTTTAACATTAAGTTATAGTTTTCTATGTTTTGCAAAGCTTCACATAAAATAGCTATAGGACCTTTGATAAGCTTAACTGATATTTTACCTGCAAGCCATATAAATTTGACACTGCTCAATTGTAATTTAAGGCAATTGCCCCAGTAAGTATAGCATGATACATATAACTGACCGAGTCCCAGATTCCGAACTTTATCTAATAAATTAGTTTTACAGACATGTTTTCTCGCCCCTTGTGTGTATCGAGACTGTATGTTAGATATGGATACAACTGTTGTGCTAATAAATATTGATGGCTTAACTGATGGCCACAGGCAAAAATGTTGACCATGACTATTAGCATTGTTAATAGAACATTTGCAAGATGCATTAACTCTTGGAACAAAAGCGCTTAGCTTATTATTTGGGCCTTCAGTGAAATCATGAGCTCTTCTGGTGGGTATGTTTTGGACCTTTTTGTCATAATCAACTAGTTTATCATATTGCTACTGGGTTAAATGGAACGAACCAATCTGGGAAGTTTGTTCTTTCTATATCTGCCGGAAGTTATCTGTATCTATTTCTATGGAAGTTCACAAAGATAACTTCCTGTTAGCGATCTGATAACTTCCAATTAGGAGAGAAATCTAACCTCTAATTCTGCCTGTGATAATCTGTATGATACAAGAGTTGCATACTATACCTAGTCTGTTATATTATTCACTGTCAATATAATTCGTGCTAATATTTTTTCTCTTCTCTTTTTTGATCCAGAGAAACAAAGCAAACAAATTAAACTTTGTACGAAGGTGCCACCAAGCAGCAAAAGAAGTTTTTTCGGAGGTGATTTCCTGTTTCCCGTTTCTGTTGAATTCTAGCCTGCAACATGTTTCTAGTACTTGATATGACCTGTTCACAGGAAGTGGACCCAGCAATCTATCCAACTACAAGAGCCCTATGCTGAAAAAAGCAAGGATGGAGGTTAACAGGTAATTCTTACTCTTGGAATGATGATCGTGAATGAAATCCTATTTCTCAAACTATTGTCTAATTCTGTGTTACAGTCGGGCAAAAATGCAAGCTGCTATTCAAAGGAATAATCTTGCAAGGTTTGTCCCATTATGATGTGCCCTCATGTTACATAATTTTATCCAGAAACTTTCATACATGTTTTGTTTTCGAAGTACCGTGCAATTTTAACCTCTCATGTTATTTGGCTAACAGTAGCTCTGCTTTTACAGGTCATCTCAGCCAACAAGGACGACCTCTCCTCATGGACAGCCAATGAGGACAACGACTATTCACAGACCCAATTCAACCATCACAATCACCAAACCGACCGGTTCGAACAGGCCTTTCCAAAATAGCAGGCCCAAATTCTAGAAAATGATATACTGCAGCATCGCATGTTCAATTCCAGAGCTCATCTTTCTTGTGCAACAAATCGCTTTTCCTGTGCACAAGTTGTGGTACTTGCCATTTCTTGAAGGCCTTGTGCCATAGGAAAAGTCGTTCCTGTGGTTGCCGCAGCTGAGCACTTTGTATCTGAAGGGTACATTTCGGCAGAGAAGAAGCACACCAACAATTGTACCGTAAATCAATATCAGTAACAAGCATTATCTTCACGAAAAGAAAAACAAACATTTCCTTGATTACCTTCCATGTCCAGATCCTGGTTGATGAATTTTTACTGAAGTGTTGGAATGTCAGGGAAAATAATGATTCCTGCCTTAGTAAGTTGGTCCTAGCTACACGTTGTCATTTTGGTGGACTTTTCGAGATTTGGCTCATGTGACCTCCGGGTTGACGAGTCTCAATCATGCTACACGACTGACCCTTCGCAAAAAGGAGGGGGGAATATGATTCTGGTAATAATTTTATGGAAGGTAAGAAAATCCCAGCCAATTGAAACCATCTCCTGTTAGCTGGTTGCTAAACTACAAAAAACGAGCAAAACAAAATAGGAGGATGATTTGATTCCCGCTAACATTGGAATTAGAAAGAAAACTTGTCGCAATTTTTTCCGCCTGTCTCTTAGAATTTCAGAACAAATAGTAAGGCCCCTAAAAAACAAAATAGTACGTGAAAAAAGATAATAACAATAATAGGAACAATTCCTCTTTTTTTTCCCCGTCGGATATGCAGTCCTAGTACGGACAATCTATTTTGCATCAGAATGAGAGATCTACTTCTAATCTGAATTATACAGATAAGATATTTTTCTAAGTCATTGTACAATAGTTGCTGCAAAACTTAGCTGTGTGATACAACTCACAATTCATCAACTAAAGCACCTGTGGTAAACTTGTATCAAAATAACTTAAACTTAGTTTTACTAGAGAGGAAAAACAATGGCGAAAGAATTACTTGTACATGACAAAATCATCTCAGAAGAAAATAAGGATCGAAACTTTTGGAGGCTGAACTCCCGACCTGACCCTCTGGCTTATTCGAGAATCCAAACATCTCATGTGATTGTTTTACCAGCAAATAAAGGTTAGAGATCAAAGGATTTTGGAGGAATGGTGTGATAACCCCTTCAAGATCTGAAAATTCTTGTAAATAAATTTTATGCCTGTCCTCCAATTGTTCCAAAGAACCAGATTGAGTGAGTGCATATAAGCCTAGCAGGTTTGCATACACTGATATGAACACATCCTTGTGGTTGCCTATGCCGCCAATCCAATCGATTTCCCCCTCTTTTTCAAGATAGCCACTTGTCAGTGATGTGAATTGATGCAAAAAGCTCCCCCTCCAGTTCTGCAAGAACAATTCAGTTTTTCCTTCTGTTTCCGCCTGATATTTGGACTGCAAAAGCTTTTCAATATTTGAGCAGCAGATTTGACATATTAACAGCTTCTCCTCATGGTGGTTATCGATTTCTTTATCAAATATCTGACGGACTAAATCTCCACGGGAGTTTAAAGTGTTAGCGGTGTCCAAAACAATCTTTAACAAGTAGTCTATGTATTTCAGCCAGTGGCCAAACAAAGAAGTTAGATATTCAAAGCTCAACTCGATCACTCTATCCACTTGCAGTGGCGTGGAATCATCACAAATGTTATTAGCTGACCCCTTTGCTATTATCTTCTGAACATTCCTGGAAAGTTTTTGTCTAAGATAGGCATCCTCATCCTCCAGCAACTGGATGCATATGAACCATAAGTCAAGTATCTTGCATGCATAAAGACTGACAAATTCACCCACGCTAGCTTCCAAGCATTTATCCTCGATATGCCTTTCATCATGTTCTGAAAGAAGGTATGTGTTGGACACAGAAGAAGCAACAAAGTTTGCCTCTTCAAGAAGACTCGAAGCAATAATAGCTTCAGCAGCAGCCCTTCGAGAATTCACAGTTTCAGATGGTACACTTTGGATCTTAACAAGACTGACAAAACAGTTTGTGCTAATAATGGCAGCGGACAATCTATTCCCTTCATTGATTCTGACAAAGGAAGCAGAGAGCTCACTGGTTTTAAGACCTTCCAGTGAAACACCATTCCTGAGCAATTTAGCAAACTGTTTCATGCACATACCCATGCAACATAAAATAATTTCTCTTGTTTTTGCATGTGACACGGTGCTGTTCAAATGAACTAATCTGTCCCAGATGGCCAAAAATGTGCTGGAATCTTCTCCATTGTTGAACTGGCATTCCATGTTCCATGAAAAGATGATCTTTAGACTATAATAAAGGCATTTGGGGTGCTCTTCGACAAATAACCGTTTCATCACCACAGACTGCAGATTATCCCTTGCCCATTGGTGCAAAATGTTCTTACTATCAGCAGATCTGATTGATTTCACGAGATGAAGAATCCTCTTCAGCACTGTAATTCTCACATCATATGCAGGATCAGCAATGCAAGACATAATCTCCTTATGCAGTTCAGGGAGGGAGACTTCCCAAGGCATCTCTGACATGCTTGAAGTCAATTGATCAAGTATTTGCAACTGAACATCCTCCGTAGTTTCATCATGTCCCTTGGGAAGACCAACACAACTGAAATATGATGTAGTTGCTTGCTGTTTAAGTTCAATCTGGGTTGGATCATGGAATGCATAGTGGGTTGATGTTGGATTGTTCAGGCACTGGGAACTCAACTGTAGCAGCAGTGTCTGGATGACATCAGTATGCCTGCTTTTCCCTGTTCTTGCAACGTCAAGCATCAGATCTAATACCCGCAAGTAAGATGTGCTTACAACAGGGCATGTGCATAATTTAGTGCAGCCAAGCCAAGAGCATTTTGAGAGAACCTCAATTAGTTGGCCAAGAATCTGATCCTTCTTGATACTGTCTGTCAAACCTCTAAAGTTGTTATCTAGAAGAGAAGACAGCTGCAGCAAAAGGCCATGGATTGAATTGAATGAAAAAGATTTTGCGGGCAGAGGTAAATTTCCATTTCCCATATTAGCTGATACAGGAGGATCAGAACACTGAGCACTGTGAGTTGCCTCTTCATGACTTACACAAGGTAAATTATGCAGTATATCACTAACAACATGCTGCAGTCTCTCATTAGATACCAAACCAATTAAGGCTCTTGATGCAAGAACACGAACCCGGTAGTTACTCTGGGTAGCACATCTTTGGATGAAAGGTAAAAGCAAAAAGGGATCTAAAGAATCATCAGTTCCACAGCTTATAGGTGATGGTTTAAGCCTCGATAAAAGAATAAGAATAGGACACAGACTAGGGTGTATGGCTTTTGCAATATGTGAATCTAAATTGCTGGAAAATCCATCCGCTAACAGTTCAGTTGCAACTTTCAATTCACTACAAAGGAAAGGATGAAGTGCTGGGTACCTACATAAGAAAACAAGGCACAGCTCTCAATAAAACAGTTGATTTCGTCATCTGTATATTAGTTTGGGCAGATTTTGGACATAAATGTTTCACCATAAACAAACACAATAATAAAAAGTTGACACAAATAATAACCATCCCATTTCAAAATTGCAATAATGCCAAATTCCTTTCAGAATTGATTCCACTCATATATCATATAGACAGAACTGAAGCGCTGAACCAACAAAAGGGTTACTAATTTTATACATGCAATTAACAAAATTCCTATCTTTCTTTTCATGAGATTAATGTGTAAAAACAGTAAGGCGATATAATATTGCAAGGCCACAGTTACCAGACTGCAAACCATATATACATGCTATGAACTTGCCTGTGAAAGAATTCAAGGCCAGTTAATGACCGTCGTGCTGATTCACGTTTCTGCGTGTTCAGAAACCCAACCATGCGGCGAACCAGTGCAGTATATGCAAGGCAAGCTGCATTACGCACTTCCCAGTAAGGAGATGAAAATGCATGTATTGCAACTATTGTTGCCTCACCACAGAAACCAGAAGTGTCAGTTGCTAAATTTGCGTCGTTAAAGGCAGCTCTAAGCACATTGAACACATGCACTGTGGGAACAACACCCTCATCTCGGGTTTTAGACAAATTTCCATTAGAATGAACACTTGTGGTGGTTCCTGATTGTGACTCACATGGCACTTCAAGACAATCTTTCATTGTTTCAGACTTCTGGTTGCAATCTTTCTGAAAATTAGCTAAAGATGTTTTAGCAAATTTTATCAGCCATTCTAATGCCCTTGGAAGTAGCTTCTTTGGTGTTCCTTCTGGCTCTGCCAGGAACAGGGCGATAAAAGCAGCAGGAATTCCTGCGCTCCTTCTTAGCAAATCATCCACAGTTTGCCCCTTAGCAACTGTTCTATCCATCAGTAGCATCATCCACGATTCTGTCATTTTGCATAGCCTGTAAATGATGAAACAAAGCAAGATCCTCAGCAAGCAGGATACAAGCTATCAAAAGTTTTTATTCCACATGATACACAACTATAGACAGTAGAATCTGGTTTGACTGAAAGTTTCAACTCCACATACATGTAAATCTAGAATCAGGTTCAATAAAAATCATAATAAACAACTTATGCCTTTGAGACCACAATTCCACTACTACAGCAAAGCATTCTTAATGACGGAGAATGATGTTCACAGACATCTGTTATAAGGCAAACTTGTACAGTTTTGAATTTCACCTTTCAGAATGTCGCAAATGTATTGGTGTCCACAGTTACAGTATATATGCATTACTGTATGACTCAATTTATTCATGTGAGATATGATTGTACCACAAGCAAGGTTGTCACTGAGTTCTAGCTAGTCGTGGTGACCCCAAGGCGCCAGGACGTCCAGGTGCCTAGGCGCACGCCTAGACGGTGATTAGACGATAACATATATTAGCCAAGTCAGAACATATAACAGAGAAAAATGAATAATAGATGAGAGATGGGCCACTACCCACTCTGTCCACAACCCCACAAGGGCCAAAAGCCCATCTAAGTCACTTGCTACCTCCTCCCGTGCCCTAATACCACCAGGCTGCTACCTCATCCTCTCCTTGTAGATGGGCGAGCAGCATCAGCCAGCATTGCATGCAGCAGAGCAGAAATGCAAGCAGCAGAGAAGAGAGCATCGAGGCAAAGGACTGCGATGGGCGACGAGCAGCAGAACAGATCAGAGGAGAGGGAGGAGCAGAGAAGAAAGGAGAGGAAGGGAAGAGTACTTGCGAGGCAACGACGGAAGGCATGGAGGCGGACAACATGCTGTGGACGGCAGCGGCGGCATGGATGCGAGCTGGAGAGTGGAGAGGGCCGACAACAGTCGACGGCGGCTACGGTTCCCTCCCAGGCCTGAGCCCTCTCTCCTCTCTCTCTTGAGTCACCTAGAGGCCAGATCTGAGCCCCTCTCTCTCCTAGACTGCTGCTAGTCAAGGCGAGCAGCCACGTCGTCCGTTGCTGGCCGACTGGACAACATGTCGTCGATTAGGCAACGCCATGACAACTATGACCACAAGGATGAAACTGATGAATGATTTGGAGCAGTGTTGTCACGACACTCTGGCCAGTTGCGGCGACCTTTGGTCGCCAGGACGCCAAGACGCCATGGCGAGGATTAGATGATGACTTAAATTAGTCTAATCAGCATATATTGCAGTATAGCACCCATATAATAAAAGAAAAGAATGCAGAATACATGAGAGATGGGCCACTACTCACTCAGCCCACAACCCCACTCAAGCCCAAGAGCCCATCTAAGTCATGCACTCCTCATGTGCCCAATACCACCAGGCCACCATCTCTAGCCGCCTCATCCTCATCCTCTCCTCCATCTCCCTCTTATGCAGTGACGGAGGCAACCAGGGACTAGTGGCGACCTTGGCTGCCCCCATGCATCAAAAAACATTTAGACCCCCCTTGATCTTATGTAGGATTTTTCTCTATAAGCATATGTATGGTCTCCCCATATCTCAAATGTCCAAATCCCATAGGATATTTGTATGTACATGCACACATAAGATTAATACATCTTCTTGTATTTCCAAGAAGTAGCTCGAAGCAGCATGCTTTTTGACTTCGGTCATCTCTCACAACCCCAAAAGGACGAAAAAAACTCTACGCATGTGAAAAAAAGGAGGTGGTACAACTCCTGTCAAGTCTTCTTTGCCCTTGCCCCTTTCTTCTCCCCTAAGACCTCTTCAAGACTCGAAATCGATGATGGATTGAAGTCTATACGCAGATTATTCAAGACCCTCCTTCTGCTATTGGCACCCAAGTGCTAAAAGGTGTATGTCAAAATCTTTTGGATGGCTAGTAGCCAAGGTTGTCACGGCGACCACGGCGCCTAAGGGGCGCTAGGACGCCTAATCGTCCTCTAGGCAAGGCAAGGCGAGCTAAGTAGCAACTACAATTCTACAACTAGCAAGTGACAACACTAGTCAATACAGTGGGAGCAGAAGATCCTGGTGCCCTTGCCGCTTTGCCCTGAGCTCCCTCCCCTCTCCCTCCCGTGGCGACCCGACTTCCACCTCTGGCTCGGGCTCCTCCCCAACCCTCTCAAGAAGAATCTGGCCTCCCCATCCCCCCCTCCTTCCTCTCCTCTCCGTTCTGGCTCCAAAGGCAAGGCCAACTCGGCCTAGGCGGATCCGTGACGGGACGCCTTGAGTGGTGGCGGCAGCGGAGGAGGAGAGGAGGAGGAGCCGAGGAGGAGATGGTGTACTGGGCCGCATGGTCATGATGGTGACGTGATCGGAGATGGCCAAGGCGAGGCGAGCGACCGCGGCGTCTACTCCGCACCGACGGGACACCTAGGCGACGCCTTGACAATGCCGTGACATCCATGATAGTAGCTACCAAATTTTGGGAACTTAGCTAGACATGGCTACTAATTTTTTTTTGTTTGCTAAGTAAGAATTGCCCTGATTATTTCATCTGTACATCGCCATTTTTCTAAGAAACTTTTTTCTTCTATTCTTTTGTACATTTTTCTAGGATAAACATGGCTAAGAGGAAAACAATTTATTCTTTTTTAGGAAAAAGAACAAATTGTTGATGCACTACAAACGGTTGAGCCAATTCCTGTCTCTAATTCTGAAGATGTATTGTAATGGGCCGAACCAATTTCTGCTGATGCATAGCAATTGGCCGAGCCAATTTCTGCCGCTAATCCCCAATTGGACTCTACTACACAGCCATCTAAACGCCGGAAAGAGAGTCTTGCTGCATTAGCCATCTAAACTCTCAAGCAAGATCATTAGGTGAATGAATGGCAGGTAATGTATTGCTGCATTTAGCGTTTAGAAGTTTTGCTTGAAACATAATGGTCATTTGTTCGATCCCCCCCCCTCGTATACAATTTCTAGCTCCGCCCCTGCTCTTATGCCTCTCCCCAGCCCTCCACAACTCCCATCACCACCAAGTTCTCCTTGCTGACAAGCGAGCAGCAACATCCAGCACAGTGGGCAACAGATCAAAGAGCAGCAGAGCAGAAGAGGGCCATGGGTGACAAGCGGAAGAGCAGATCAGGGGAGAGGGAGCGACGATGATGGTTGATGCGAGCTGGAGAGGACTGGCGACGGCGACAGAGCAGCGGCGACGTCTAGGGTTCCCCTAGACCTGAACCCCCCTTTCTCTCTGGTCACTGGTCACCCAGAGGACAGATCTGAGCCCCTCTCTCTCCCAGACTGCTTCCAATCGAGGCGAGCAGTCGTGTCGTCCACTGCTGGCCGACTGGTCGTCAACTTGGCAACATCGTGACAACTATGATTCGGAGCATGCTGTTATGTGGCATATCACAAACTCAAGGAATGGACTTCACTTGTTGCTGAATTATTCATGTATGCATTTTGAATGTAAAGAAGAATTGTAGCACCAAGTTATATGTGCATAAAGAATGTTCCTTCTTTTCCAAAGAGATTCAGCAACCAGCCTCAGCAAGCAATGAAAGGTACCTTGAATCATTTGAGCAAAGAAGACGATTGCAAAGGGCAGTAAGTCCAGCCCTTGTCTTATCAATTGCACCATTATGCTTCATTTTAAGAAGAACTTGCAAAAAATGGTCACCCATTGCCTCTAACTGTTCCACATCAAGAATCTCCCCAGACATGCTTGTCTCCTCGGTATTGTCAAATAAAGCATTATGGGATGAATTTGAATGAGCACAGCCAGGCAATGGAACTTTTCTGATGATAGTTCCAAAAAGAAGACTAACCTGAAATATAATTGGAAATGTTACATCATAGAAAAAAAATTAAACACAATATACAGAAAGTTGCATTGAAACAATGATATGAATCTGAGATATGAATTATGAAGTATCCAGTTTCCCAAAAGGCCAAAAACAAGATCTTTTTCTTAATCTAATAAATTTTTTAACAATATGCCCTCAAGCAGGAAGAGAAGCCTTACATAAACACAACATTTCAGTGGCCAAACATATATTTTCTGAAAAACTACCAATAAGAAGTTGTTATTCACTTATTTGTCACATACTTGAATTATTATCATCAATAAGCAGTAGATTTTGGGCTGTTGTTCAACTATATCTAGAAAGAAGTTATAAATAAATGGAGCGGGTAAAGCAGAACCAATTCATTACCTCCTTCATAGCAAGCCAGCAACCAACCATAACAACATGTTCGGCCGGTTTGCCATTATTCCCTGATTTGACATTCTTCTCTGCTATTGCTGAAGCAGTACCAGGTTGTTCCTCATCAATTATATCTGACAAGAAGGAACCATCATCAACCATGTCATCCACATCATATGGCATATACCATGCATCGGAAGAGACCACCCACAGGGCCAGTGAAGTTACACGCATTATGAGTTGAAGAAGCTTTTCTACCAGACACCTCATTTCAGAAACACATGATTGGACTACCTCAGAGTTCCAATCCAGCTCATCGAATGTGTAGCGCAGGGTAAGAAGAACTCCATGAACAAAACTTTTCTTACATGCTTCAGAAAGATCCCTCTCACCCTCTTCGACAACAGTACACAGCCACTGAATGAGTGATGAAATATACTGTGCAACTGGGTTTTGACTAGTAATTACTTCTGTATCTCCATTTGTAGATTTCGTGTAACACTGAAGGCAGTCACTTTCTTCAGAAAAC
Organism: Phyllostachys edulis; assembly: GCA_036346405.1. NCBI lineage: Eukaryota > Viridiplantae > Streptophyta > Magnoliopsida > Poales > Poaceae > Phyllostachys > Phyllostachys edulis. The sequence continues at coordinate 64,530,828 of CM070561.1, read as the reverse complement.
ACAAGAACACATCCAAGCTCCAAAACATACTTCCTAAATATAAGTCGGAACGTTAATGCACCAGCATCACTTTCCCGGACTCGTGGGCTTAGCACAAGTTTTTTTGCCCATCTGATAACATCATTTATGGATGTACTCAAAGAAATTCCAGGAAGCGGTGTTGGAAACTGCAGCAGAATGCGAAAAGAATTTTCCCTTAGCCTGTCCCAGCTATCAATTATAGACCCTACAAATGAAATTGTTGAGTCTGGCAATGTTATGCTGTCATTATAAGGATAAAGATCATTCTTCCCTTCGGACCGACAAATAGGCCATACATCCAGCAGTGTAAGAATAAGCTCCATTGCAATTGTTTTCCTTTCATACGGGCCAGAGGGGTAACAAGAATTAAACAGAAAGGAGCCCAGCCACTTCATGAATTGGAATAATTCTTCCGCCCTCCGTACAACAGTGTCCTTGACAGTATCAACAGGATTAGCTTCTTTGACAACAGAGGTTGAAGATGGAAGCCATGACCCCTGCTTTACCTGTCTGTCCAGTGCTGTCCGCACCCTAGCAAAAACTTTTTTAAATAAACTTGTCCATTTCATTTGAAATGCTGTCGAGCTACAACGCATATTCAATGGGAGTGCCTCTTTAAGCAAGCTCAGTTCCAAGGAGGATGGAAGACTTGATGTCTTGGGATTTAGGAAGAGAAATTCAGCAGCATCTATACGGAGACTTTCATCACTGTGTGTCAGTGCCAAAATAAACCAATTAACAGGCACTGTAACATTAATCCCTCTAATAGATATAACTGCAGCACCCTTAGGATCCTCCTGCTGAGACAATTCATCAGAATCCAAATCAATGTCCCCTTCCACAAGTGCGAGATTTCGAGAGACCTTTAGCAGTGAAACCAGTGCAGCTATACACTGGTCATTTTTCAAAGCAACATTTAGTTTAGTTGCCTTTGCACTTGGGCCAACAGAGATGAATCCAAGCATTACAAATATGCTATCTGCATCAACTTCGATGACAACAGGTAGAGCATAAGTATTTAAATTAGAACGTAGTTTTGAATTTCCAGATATTAGTCCCCGCATCAAAGGAGGCAAGCACAAAATTCTGAAGGCATCATATCCTTGCTCAACACCATCATCATTCCAGCATTCATCTCTTAAAATCTCAAGGAAGCATTTTAAAAACGATGTTACAGCACAACAAACATCATCATCTATGTAAGCATAAGCTGTTTCTAAAAGGAGGTTTGGTTTCAAGCTTAGAAGAGATTTGGCACCCAATCGCTTTGTCAAAGAAGCTAAAGGGACATATCTACCTTTACATCGCGGACCTAGGCGAAGTAAATCATTTGCAATACTGAACAGAAACAGTTTGTTGTTTTGTTCATGGTCTTCTGATGGGATACATGATTCAATATCTAATAGGAGATCAAAGATGAGATGCACCTGTTTTACTGTCTGACTCAAAGGATCTTCCAGGTTGTGCCATATTATTCTCAATATACGGTCGATAACATCTCTTGAAAAAGGCCTATAGCCTCCAGAGAAGTCAGTGAAATCAGCTAAAACAGAAGTCTTTATCTGCTGCAAACATATTTGAGTCACTGTAAGCGCATGGAAATTGAAGTGGCTATCAATTGGGTTCTCACAGTGATTGCAAAGCTCAGGTAAAATCCCATCATACAATATAGTCCATAAAGATTCATTGGGATGAAGCTGGCACATGTTGAGTACTGTCCTTGGAATAGCCGTCAAAATCCCTCTCAGCAAACAAAGCCTACTCAAAACCGAGAGATCTCTGATTTCTTCACTCAAATCAAAATCAGAAAGCACATCACGCGCAACTAGATCTTTTCTATCTTCACGATCAGCACAGATACCAAAGAGACATTGAGAAATAAACCCATAAATCTCCTCAGTGCTCATGAAAACCTGAATTGCAGCACAGAAGCTCACTCCAGAGGCCACCAGACAATCCCTCGAAAAGGCAGACGACCTGAGAACAGTCAGTATTGTCCTAACAGCACTCTTGAAGATACTTGATACCTTGTCAAGTCCAGTAAACTTAGAAGGGTAGCGCTGCAGCAAGTAGTACATGCAAGACATGGCCTCTTGGCACTGCTCCATCACAACTGGAGATGGGTGGGACCCATCATCTATGTCTCCAATCACTCCATCAAGCCCAGCAACCACATCCAGCGCCATGATCTCTGCACACTTCTCTACCGCCTCATCCAAAAAACCCAACTTTGGGTACCCAATCAGTGATAATGCCGCTCGAGATACCAAAAATCTCTTCTTTGCCTTGGTACCAGAGCCACCATACTCCTCACAGAGAGAAGCAAAGCACCCACTGATCACCGAGGAGAATTTCTTGCACTTGGCAAGCACAGATATTAGTGTGCGATGGAGAGGAAGGGAGTTCTCAAGGAAGAGAATCTCCAAATAAAGTTTCGGGGCAACAAGCACGGCATCATCGGGAATCACTGGACCAGAAAGAAACTGCACAAATGCTGAGGCAAGGTCCTTGACCACAATGACTTGCGAGTAGGTGGTCGTCAGGGATATCAAATTGTTCAATTGGGCGAAGAAATCGGATGAGGAGACCTCGACCGGCACAAGAACTAGTGCTTCAAGGTAGTGCTTGGGGAAAACAACTGAGGTGTAGGTGTACCGATGCCGATGCTGCAATGACCGCCACTTTGCTGACATTATTCCTTAATACTAGCTTCTCCACTTCAATCTGACAGATAAAAATGCACAAAAAATGAATTTTTCGTCAGTGCCAACGCAATACTCCGGTCAACAACAAGAAACCAGTGGCGGAACTATAAATTTTCTTATGGGTGTGCACACTTGATACTCATAATTCTATAGTTTGAGCAATGATTTCATAACATCATAAATCCAACACATCACACATAGGTTCCAAATTTGTCAAAAGCATAATGCAAATAGTTCAAATAAGGTACATGAAAATTTTCTCTCTCAATAAATGTGACTAAACAATCGTTCAAGAATTGATTGTCCATACTATTTCTCAAGAATTGATCGCCCATACAAAATTTTCAAATTTCCATTCACAATTAAGCTCACATTCACTGGTTCACATAACAATATAACATGATACCAATATAACATAAGTGCCGACTAGGACTATGGCTGTATGCCTGTATGGCATACCATTCACAATTAAAATCACTAAGAATCTGAGACAGGCAGACAGCATACGGCATACCAATAACCAATATACCAAACAACCACCGCTAGAGAGCATACCAAATTACCAATTACAGAAAGTTATAGATCCAAGTCCAAGGCTGTATGGCATACCGATTCGGCGATTCCTTTAGGCTTCAGGCTTCAGTCCTTCTTGCTGTTGACTGTTGTTCTGCTTCAGTGCTTCTCCTCCAAGGCTCGAACAGTCCAACTCCAAGGCTCCAAAATCCAAATCCAATCCAAGTCAAGCAAATCCAATCCAACTCCAAGGCTCCATCCGCCGGTCGCCTGCTCCTGCGCTATGCTGTCGCCGCCGACCGCTTGGCGGCTGCGCCTGGCTCGCGTCGTCGCGCCCGCCGCCCGGAGCCCGTCTCGACTCTGGCGTCTGCCCGCAGCCTCCACTCGACCGTGCGGTGTGCCAAGCCTGCCAAGCCGTCGGCCTGTCGCGCCTCGCCGAGACGTGGACTCGCGGTCACCTGGGGAACAGCCGAGCAGGGGAGGAGAGATTAGGGTTCGGTCCTTGGGGTTGGGGAGGAGCAGGACTGAGCTGAGGAGAGGATTGGAGATTTGCTTGATTTGGAGTGGTGACTCGCGGTCGCCTGGGCCCTGGGAGCAGCCTACGGACTTTCACTAGTGGCGCCGGACCGGCTGGGCTGGGGTGAGGAACTGATCTGGCTGGTTTTCAAAATTTTGGGGTGCGGGTGCATATCCGACACCCCATTTGATTTCGCCTTTGCAAGAAACTATAATTAGAGATTTGAAGCTTTTCTGGTTTGTATAAGTAGAACCTAGAGAGAGAAGATTAGGCGAAGAATTCACCTGAAAGCAGAAGAAATCTTCCCCTCTAATAAACAAAAAATCACAGCTCCTTTGTTCCACGGAAAATCTTCCTCCTGAATAAATCACAAAAAAAATAAAACTTTTCGGTTTCGGTTGGTTTACATGCGTACAAGCACAACGAAAAACTATTCGAGCTAATTAAATCCAAAAGAAAAAGAAAAGATTAGTGCTCAACTGCTCATAGAGATCAAGAAATTTACCTGCACGCAGCAGCAGCTGGAGGAGGAGCAAGCGGAGGCGAGGGTTTAGGGTTTGGTTTTGGTTTTTTATTCCATCCTTTCCCCTCCCGGCCTTCCGTCTCGGCCTTGCGCTGCTGCTACTTTGCTCTGACCAAAATGCCCCTGCGCCCTGCGGCTGCCCCACTGGCCGCCGCTGCCTCCCAAGTCCCGTCCCATCCCATCCCATCCCTCGCGGATCTCTTTTCTCTTCTGTGCTTTGAGATTTACGCTGCGCATCTACCCACTGCCCCTCTCTCTCATCTTGTCTCCTTCCCTCTCGCCGGCGAGCGCTTCTCGAGATGCCCGCCACGGCGGCGCGCTGCCCCCTCCTCCTCCGGCGACATCTGGCGAGCCCCCCCCCCTCGCTGCTCTCAGCCGGTACTTCTCCTCCAGCATGCGGCCTGTCTGCGCAGCCGCAAGGAGCAAGAGCGGGAGCGTACGGCGGTCGCCGGTGTACGGAGGACTGCTGCTCTATGCTGGCGGAATGCTGTTGTAGGTGGCGCGGCCGGTAGCCGAGACGTACGCCTCCCTCGGCCGTCGATACGGTTCGGACGTCTCCCAAGAAACCGCCCTTTTTCACTTCTTTCTTGCGCCTACCTCACTCTGTGTCTCTCACGGCCATTTCATCAATCACATGGCGTGCGGTCTTGTGCTGTTGGTCGTTCTTTCTCTAGGTGTGACAAAGCGTGAAGAATACATCAAGGAGGGATTCAAGAGGGCGTTCTCGGCGCCATGGCCAAAGACGCTCAGGTACCAGGTAACAGACATGCGCACACAAGAATTGCATCAGAAAGTACCAGGGACGGAGGATGCCCTTGCAAACTTGGGTCGTGGCCCCAAGCATTTCAGAAGAAAAAAATTAACAGCGTGTAGTCCACGGTCTACCCGATTTGATTAGGTCAAGTCCATCTAGAAAGCCCATTCTTGCCTGCTATTAGTTACGAAATATTTAGCGAGACAACGACTTCAATTGTGTAGCAGTGAAGCACGGAAGCAGCAGACGAGGCGACAAGGCGCTGGCTATTGGTGCGTCACGAGCTTGCCGCGGCCGGGCCCGGCGATGACGACAGATGCGCAACTGACCGATGGAGAGCCAAGTTTGTGCGCCGCGCAGGTTGTGCAGCCAGTAGTGAGCAGTGTGTTTCTGAATTTACTTTGATCTTTAGCCCCCCTTAGATTTTGCTCATGCTCTGTCACTAGAAAGTACCAATGTAGCAGTAAAAAAAAAGAAAGTACCAAGGTGGCATGTGCAGGTTGTGAAATTGTGGTCTGGATGTTTTGTCGAGCAGATGATGTGTTGGGTTTGGGCCATTCTGGAGGATTATCGTGGCGGAGGCGACCGATTGCACTGATAATGATTGTTTTGAAGAAGTATATCAGGTATCGTCGTGTTCTTGGTCTTGTCTGGAATGCATAGATGTAATTTGCAGTTGAGGATGTTTGGATCAATGCTTTGGTGAATGAAGGTTCATAAGAGTCTACTGAATATAGTGTTCCGTATCTGCTGAAAGAAATTTGTGATGCCGCATGCCATTTTTTATAACCTTAAGACTTTGAGGAAATAGAGCAAGTGATCAGTGTTCTGTGTATGCTATTACCAAATGATAATACAGAGTACAGACAACAAGCTTCATCATTCGCAAATAATTTTTTTCAAAATGGTATTGGGTGAATACTGGTGACCTGGTTTTATTAGAAAAGAGATGTGTAATTGATAGATTTGCTAGGTGGCAAATAATTTTCAATTAATGTCTTTGAAGTTGAAAGAGATGTCAACATTCCTCAACTTATTGATGTGTCGAATGTTCATGTCATACTCATACCATGTGGCTAAATGGATGAATTGTTCATATCTGTTAGTACTACGCTCATGGAGATTCATGGCGTCTACCTGTTGGAGCTTATAGAACACTGCGTGATCTAAAGGATGCTGGAGGTCATAAAGCACATGTATCTTCTTTCTTGTTGCCGATATTTGTTTCTCTAGTAGTTTACTTCCAGTTAACTTCTAGCTTTCCGCATTCAGACACTTGCCTGACTCTTTTTTATCTGTACAAGTGGCATGCTTATTAAGGCGTCGCCCCGCCTAAGCGGTAAGGTGGTCCGGGGTGTCAAGGTGTCGCCCCCGCCTTGCGTCCTCTGCTCGGAGCATTCGGTGGAGAGGGAGGTAGAAGGAGAGAAGAGAGGAGCCAGGAGCTAGGAGCTCACCTTGATCTTGGAGTTCGTCTCCGCCTTGCGTCCCTTGCCCGTGCGTGTCTTCCTCCGCCCGGAGCTCACTCAGCTGCTCCGGATCTACCGCCTTCTCCCCGCGGTTCCTCCTCTCGGCTCCCCTTCATTGTCGCGCAGCTCCTTGGTGCCTCCTCCTCGGTGCTGAGGGAGGAGGCGGCGCGGGCGAAGGGGCGTAGAGGGAGAGGGAGAGCCGGAGAGAAAGAGGAGACGGCGCCACGTGTGCCGACGTTGCCGTTGAGGGAGGACCAGAGGAGGCGGCGCGACCCGGGTCTTGAGGGGAGAGAAAGAGAGAGAGAGGGGCATGCAAGGCGAGGAGAGAAGGCGAAGCGACAAGCAGCGAAGGCAAGCGGGCGAAGGGCGTGGAGGGAGACGGAGAGAAAGAGGGAGAGGGGAGGCGTGGTGCTCAACCGGGCAAGGGAAAAGAGGGGATTAGGCGTGGGGTCGCCTGAGGCAAAGGGCAAGAGGATCTTCTGCGCCACCGGAGGATGTGTCATTGTCGGGATCTTCTGCGGTCGCTTTGCATTGCAGCCTTACACATTCTAAGGTGTCGCCTCGCCTCGCACCTTAACGCTTAAAATGTTGGGGGGGGGGTCGCCTCACCTCGCTTTACCGCCTTAATAACCATGACAAGTGGCTCATATTAATAATGTCTCAATTTCAGTGAAGCTAGTTGTTGTATCTAACTTTGACACACGGCTGTGGAAATTACTCAAGGACCTCAATGTCTCAGATATGTAAGTACTTATAAATTGTTACGATCCTTAGATCATAGGGGTAAACATTACCAGGAAGATAGCCAGGTGGCATCGGCTGCTAGAGGAGAGAGAAGACAATTTATTTGGGAGATGAAGAGGATTGAGATTTAGAATATTGTATTCTCGTTCTTTTAATGCCAACGATTGCAATAAGCCTTCTTATATAGAGGGCTCTTCTAACAATTATGGATAAAATCAATCTAAATGATGACCTTCCTAACTAATAGATAACCTTCCTAACTAATAGATAATCTTTCCGATTAACTAATCCCTATACAAGGAAACTAATCAACTATTTAGGAAAATAGATATTCTTATTAGGGAAGGCAATCCCTTCCTAATCCTAGTGCTATAGTACCCGTGGTACTGTTCACGCATGTAAACAGTAACCCGCCCATGACACCTACTCCACTCCTTTTGCGACAGCTCATCCTCGAGTTGTGGTAGCGGTCATGGCTGAAGCCCTAGGAGATCCCATGTTGACAAGAGGTCATGGCGCCGGCGGAATATTGTATGGAAGATGGTCCGCAATGCTCCAATAGACAACAGCGAGGACTGCGGTCCCTTGGAGTGTCTTGACGTTGTAGGAGGCGTCAGTGGCATGGACAAGCTGCGCGGGGCAGCAGCGCAACGTCGTCATGGTCTTGGCACCTACCACACCTCGCACCTACGAAGGCACGACGTCGACTAGGCGCGTGAGAAGACAGTCGTTGGGCAGCTACCTTCTTCCTCGGTGAAGGATCTAGACCCGCCATTATGTGTTAATAGAGTTTTGGTGATTAATGACAAATCTAATTGTGGGACTAACACTTTCATTGATGTACATATTGTGTAGTCTTATTTGGATATAAAGGTGAAAACCATGAAGGCATGCATGTGATTAATGATAAATCCAATTCATTGGATAAACAAAAGGAAAATCCAAACAGGTATGCATTTATAATGACAAATCTATTTATGAGACTAACTCTTCTATTTGCCTTATCTCATGATTAGTCTTCTTTGGATATAAAGAACAAAAGAGGTATGCATTCGACTTTATAGTTCTTATATTTTGTTGCATTCCTTGGATCCAAAATATAGGTTGAACTCCACCAAAAGATTAACCTAAATATGTGCATATGTTTCCATTACATATTCATGTATGCACACATATAGGGGGAGTTCATTCTATATTTTGAGGGGGGTAGAATGTAATATCCTGAAACTAACCCTTAAGGGCCTACGTGTAATTAGACGAAAGAGGATACGTAAAAATAGAATATTTTAGAGTTTTAGGGAGGAGTTGGTTCGTACCGGGATAAAAGATTAACCTAAATATGTGCATATGTTTCCATTACATATTCATGTATGCACACATATTGGGGGAGTTCATTCTATATTTTGAGGTTTCATTAGTATTGATCCATATTCCTGTTTCCACACATATTTGGGATCTTTACTTTGAAACATATCCTTTGAATATATTTAACTTGCATAGTTAATACATTCATGCAAGTATATAAGACTTGTGTAGTCTAAATATACTTATATGTGAGTATAACATAACTTGTGTAGTTCATGTGTACTCACATATCCTTGAATATATATAACTTGTGAAGTTAATATATTCATGTGTGTATATGAGACATGTGTGCTCATATATCCTTTGATTATATATAACTTGTGTAGTTATATATATTCATATGAGTATATACAACTTGTGTAGTGCTTATATACTCATACCAATCTACATTCAATTATTTGCAATTGTGTTGTGGGACTAATGTGTGTGATAAGATGTTTAAAGGCTTAGTCCCAATTTATGGATGGCGACATGGTAATGTAAATGCATAACAATAGAGGGATCATGGCCAGTAGCTTGATAGCATGTTCTTGTGACATATGGATCAATTTAGGATCATGCATGCATTTGTATTTAAACTTGAAATTGAATTTGAAAGCTTTAAGTGTCATCCAAAATCGGTAGTACCATGATTATAATTAAGGATCGTATCGCTTGATGCTTGATATGACCGGACTTTACTTGGCGGTAGTACCAGATTTTGAAGGAACAACCAACCGAGTGCTCAAGTTTAAACGACGGCTCCTTGAACGGTCGTCTGCAAATATGATCATTCAATTTTAGTTGGCGGTTCAAGAAAACCGAAGCGTTGCAATTTGCCTCGTAATCACTCATGGAAATCGGTCGTATCGCTTGCGTGACAATCGGTCGTCTCGATGTGCGGTCGTTCAAATTTGTGAGGCGGTTCAATAAAAACAGAACAAGTGTAAATCGCTCGAATCTCAATCTGAAATCGGACGTTCGCGCTTGGGAACAGTCGTGCAAACTTCGGTTATCCGATTTTTATATGGCGGTACAAAAATTCCGAACGCTTGTAATCTTGAAAGAAATTGAAACCTCAGATCGGTAGTACCGCTCCTTCCAATGATGCGATCGACTAGCGGTAGTATCAAGAACTTGGTTGGCGGTAGTACCGGTCCAGGATTTTCAAAGGCTTATTTAGAAGCATTATTGCAGGTATATCTTAGTAATTGATGTTAATCATTATGGGACTAACATTTTCCATGAGTTGGATGAATAGGTTATGTTCCAGGGTAATGGAGACTTCGGATGGCATCATGAGCTGATCGTCATCAAGTCAAGGTTCAAGAAGAGGATGTATCATGTGTTGATGCATATCAAGATCTCGAAGAAGAGATGATCATGAGTTGATCAACAAGTCAAGAGAAGACTCATCATGTGTTGATTGAGGTCAAGTAAAGGATGCATCATGGGTTGATGCATGTCAAGACAATGACCCGGACTTGAAGTGAAAATGTGCATCATCAACTTTCAAGAAGATGCTCAAGGCAAAGGTATGACTAGCTAGGGCTAAGGATGTGTTCCTAGTCTTTTACCGGTCTTGGTGTTTGGTTGGAAGACCGGATTGCTAGTATAGGTTGTCGTACTATTAAGAGGGGTCTTGTCTAGTAGCTTGAGTCTCATCATGTGTTGATAGCGCAATCTCACTTGCTCTAGCTCACCATGGCATGATGCTATTATTTGCAAATGTGTTTTGCAAATAGTCGATGCTCATGCATTTAATCCTTGTAACATGTGACTATACTTTGCAAATGTGTTTTGCAAATAGTTGAAATCCATGTACCTACTCCTTGTGGCATGATCTAAGTTTGCAAATGTGTTTTGCAAATTGTTAGGATTCATGTATTTTCCCTTGGCATGGTCTAAGATTGCTTGTTGCTAATTCTTTGGACTTAGACCATGGTAGTGGCTCTTGGAGTTGTGCTTTTTGATTTGATAAAATGTGTTTGAGATCAAATCAAATAGGAGGTTGTGTAGCCCTCTGAATAAGCTTTCCATAGAGTCCAAGATCACTCAATTCCGACATCGGAGTCAAAAGTTATGACATTTTTACCGAGTGTGTCGCATGCTGATTTTTGGGTTGCGGTACGATCATGGTGTAAAGAGCGCACGACCGCCAGAACGGTTGTACCGCCTTGTGAGCTTGATACGACGCCCGAGGTCAGAACGGCTAGTTTTTGGTCTGTTTGCCTCCCAACGGCTAGTTTTTGGTGTAGGGCTATAAATACCCCTTTGGCCGGTTAAGAGGCAACCTTTGGCATCTCATTTCACTCTCTTGAGCTAGTGTGAGTCTCTCCTCTCAATTGTGCATGTGTTGCACCTTGTGAGCAAGGAGAGTGGTCTCTAGTTGCATGTGTTGCATCTAGAGGTGGATTTCGTATCCACTTGAGCTTGTGCATTCGTTGCACGTGGCTTGTTACTCTTGGTGTTTGCCGACACCTAGACGGCGTGGAGGCGTCGTGGACCGGTGATCTTCTCAAGAAGCTTGTGAGAAGGCCCGGTGTGTTGTGAAGGTTGGAGCTCACCTACCCGGAGCGGGAAAGAGCTACCACTAGTGCAATTGAGGTGTTTGGCTTAATTCGTGGAGTCGGTCCAATTAGTTTGGGCTTACCTCAACGTGGATTAGGGGAGACCGGCAAGTCTCCGATCACCACGGTAAAACATCGCCGTGTCAATTGTGGTTTGATCTCTTGTGTCTCACTATTGCATGTATATTCATAGTGTATGAATGCTTGCTTTACATTGTGCAATTTATATACCTTGTAGTAAATTGTTTATTCATTGTGTATGATTGCAATAGTTCATTGTGCTATTCACCATTGTTAGAATTGAATTGCTTAAGTCATATGTTTAATTGCTATATTCATCAATAGACTTGTGTTGTTGGCACACTTAGTTGAACCTAGTTGTTCTAGGCTTTAATTGTGCAAAACCGTATTTGTATTAGCTTCCAGATTAGAAATCGGTTTTAGCCAAAAGAATTTTAAAACCTCCTATTCACCCCCTCTAGTCGGCCTCCTCGATCTTACAAGTGGTATCGAGCTTGGTCTCTCATTTATTAGACTTAACCGCCTAGAGAGTAAAGGATGGCGACTAGAGATTTAGTGCACCTTGGTGAAGCACCTCTATTTGATGACACAAATTATGCTCATTGGAAAATCCGCATGTCATGTTATTTTAAGGCCATAGGCCTAAATATTTGGCGGATTGTAGATGTTGGCTTTTCTCCTCCATTGGATCAACATGCTCCAACAAATGAGGAAGAGAAATGCTTACATCTCGACGCCAAGCAACTAACGCTTTATTTAGTGCTTTGAGTGTAGATGTGTTTGATGTCAGTATGTGATCTAAAAATGTTCATAAGATGTGGACCTATCTTCAAGAATATTATGAAAGGTCCATTTCAACTAATGAGGATTGCATACAAGAGTGGACGTCGGAGAAGAATGCTCAATCTCTAACTCCGACGATGAAGAGTTCACAAGCCCTCCACATCAACTTCTAGCTCCGATAATGATGACATATCAACTCCATCAACATCGTCTCATTGCTTTATGGCTAAAGGTAAAAAGGAGGTAAACAATAATAATGAACCTTCATATGATGAGTTGTTAGATATGCTAGAAGAACTAAATGATTATTTAGGAAAGGAGAAATCTAAATTCAAGGTTTTGAAGAATGAGTATGTCTCACTTCAAAATGATTATAATGTTTTAAAAGATGAACATGAAATTCTCCTCCTAAATGAACTTAAAATTCCTAAAGTGGATATTGGCATTGCTTGTGATTTATTAGATGATATGCCATGTGTAATTGCTAACTCTTGCATTTCATCTAAAATCAATATATCCACTTCTTGTGATGATTTAATTGATATGCCTTGTTGCTCAAATATAGATGCTTCTACTTCTTCTATGTCTTGTGATACTAACCTTGTAGAAGAAAATAATGAGCTCAAGACCCAAGTCAAGAAATTGACAATTGACTTGGAAAGAAGCTACAAAGGAAAAGCCACTCGATGAAATATTGAGCAAGCAAAAGTGCTTACAAGATAAGAGTGGTATTGGCTTTACTCCCAAGAAGAAGAAAGAAAATAGCAAGATGAGGCACAATGCAAGACACACGAAGAATATTAAGTGCCTTAATTGTCATGAGAAGGGTCACATTTCTTCCGTGTGCCCAAATAAGAAAAATGACAAGGAGGACTTGGTTTCGTCACCAAGAAGAAGGTGAAGAGCAACCCAAAGCAAAGAGGAAAACAATTCAACAATATCAAGTGCTTTGGATGCAAGAAGAATGGTCACATTGCCTCGGTGTGCCCAAATCAAAAGGAAGTCAAGCTAAGACATCCAACGAAGAGGCAAGCCGGTATTGAGCAAGATAAGAAGATATCAAGGGGAAGCAAAAGCCCTACTTGCTACAATTGCCGTGAGAAAGGACATTTTAGTAAAGAATGTCCCAAAGGTATCACTCCTAAGCCTATCATCTATAATGATCATTATTTGCTTAGGAAGGATATAAATGGCAATGTGTTTGCTAGAATTGTTAGTTCACCAAAGCTTATTGTTAGGGCTATTTGGGTGCCCAAATCTATTGTGACTAACATTCAAGGACCCAACCGAGTGTGGGTACCAAAAGATGCTTAAATGTTAAATAGGTACTTGGAGAAGCATTGGAGGTTTGGCTCACTCATAAAAAGGTGGATTTCATCATATGCAAAATATGGAGCCAAGCTTGAGGAAGATCAATTCATATCATAAACCAATGTTATCTCGGTAACAAGTATTTACATTGAAGTATCTAGCCCTTATGCCTTGTGTAGGTTGCATTCATGTAAAATCTTAAAAGGGTTGTTCTTGCTCTTGTGCTAAAACTTGTTCATTAATTTCTTGAGCAAGAAAGTAGTGGCACATTAAGGGGGAGTGCTAAATCATAACCATGTATACCATATCCCTAAATGTGCCCAAATAAATTAAGTACTAGTATTGTTTTTCAAAATGAGCCATTTAGCCAAAAGTCAAAATCTTGAAATTATTAGTATATACTTTGAAAAACTAGTTGAAAAATGTAAACAAATGATTTACAAATGTTTTGCAAAAGTTTTGTTTCAAGAAAAACCTATTTTAAATGAAAATGAGTTTCTACCCAAATTTCTAGATCTTAGAATCTTGTTTTTGACCAAAACTAGATTTTTGTGTAAAATCTATTCTAGAAAGAATTTGACATTTGTCCCAAATGAAAATCTTAGAGTTGGCCATTCTAAACAATTTTGGTATTCAAAAGGTTTCCAAAATGCCAACCTAACAAAAGTTATTTGATTTCGAAATTCACCCAAAATTCTAGTTTGACCAAAGTGGTCACTTTCTAGCACTTAAGTGAGTTTTGCCATTTGAACCTAAATTATTCACATGAATAGGTCTATGATGGTATTTATGACTCATATATACAATTGGATGCTTAAAATTTCTTCATGTGCTCTTTTGGTTCTTTTGGAGAAGTTTCATCAAAAATTAGTTTTATTTGCAAAATCAAAAGACTAATTCATAAAAACTATATTCATTGTTGTTTCTATCTCCAATCTAATGCATAATGATCCTAGATATATTTATTTGAATACTAAAACTAAGGATCATTTGCATAATTCTCCATTCCAAGATCTATCCTTGAATCTCCAGGAAAATCGGAACAACCGACGTTATTTTCGCGGTATAACCGTTTTTCGGTACGACCGGCCCTTGAACGACGGTACGTCCGAACATCGGTATAACCAGCCTTTGAACTGCGGTAGTACCGATTTTTCTGTCTAGTCAGCCAATTGAATTCAATTCTAAATCCTCTTTGGCTGCCTCCCTCAAGTCAATTTGATCCTTATTATCCTTGCAAGCTACCCACATATATTTTGTTGACTCCAAATACCATTTTGATCACCTTGACCTCGGCATGGAATTCATATTACTTGTTTTTATAAGTGGTATTCTTCAATTGATATCATCTTATCCCTTCTTGTGATATCCTTCAAGTGGTATCTTTTTGTACCCATCTACAAGTGATATCTATTTCATTGCTTGCCAATCAAATCTTTTCAAACCAAGCTCTCTCGATACCTCCAATTCATGATATATTTTTCAAGTGGTATCTCTCTTTAAGTAATCTTCTCTCCAAGTGGTACCAAGTGTCTACAAATGGAATTAATTATTCTTGGTTATCATCTTTTCTCTCAAGAGAATTTTCTATTTCTCTCTTCTCTTTGGATGCTTTCTTTGAAAATCCTTGCAAGAGAAGTTCAAGCACCTTGAGATTTCAAGTCTTGTCGACGCATGTTCTCTACAAGTGATTTCAACATATGGATTTACAAGTAATATCTACAAGTATTATTTACAAGTGGTATCTACATGTATTACCAACAACTGGTATCGTCGACTCATGGTATCTACAAGTGATGTTCAAGGATTATCTTACAAGTGGATACACATAAAGACATTGGGGGAGAATGCTTTTGTGCTTAATGTCAAAAGAAGATTTTGGATGCAAATCAAAGATCAAGTGGAAGAGGTTGAAGTCATCAAGAGTTTTGGATGGACATATTTCAAAAGGATGAAAAAGAGGGAGATAATTGGATAAAGGAAGCTTTTGTGCGTCAAAAGAAAAGATATGGATTGGACGAAGAAAACCTTTGTGTGTCAAAGGAGTATTGTCCAGAAGAAAACCTTTGTGTGTCAAAGGAAAAGATTGTCAACGAGAAGAACCTTTGCGTGTCAAAGGAATGTCTTCAAGAGGAACCTTTGTGTAAGGGGAGTTTTCCTAAAAACTTTTTTTTAAAAAAAATTAATGAAAAATGTTTTGTTTTTTAAAATGGGTAATCTATTATATGGGAAAACTAATTTAAAAAGACTCCCTTATGGCTTCGTTTTATTTTGGATTTTTGTTGTTTTATGCCAAAAGGGGTGTTTGCTTATTTGCTCAAAATAAAATGAGTTTTATTGCCTAGCTCATAAGTTTTGCAAAGACTCTCCTTTCGTTTAAGATTTGTTTCGGTTTTTGGTGCTTAATGCCAAAAGGGGGAGAATTTGTATGAGCTACATTTGGATGTTAATTTGTATGAGCTTTATTTGTTATTCTCTTGATCTCTTGTGTTGCCTAAAGCAAATAGTCAAACAAGGAGAATCTTGTGATTTATGCCAAATGTCATTTATACCAGGATTTGTCATCAATCACCAAAAAGGGGGAGATTGAAGGATCTAGACCCGCCATTATGTGTTAATAGAGTTTTGGTGATTAATGACAAATCCTTTATAAATGATAACATTTGGATATAAATCAACATAGGATAAGAAATAAAGCTTGTTTGACTATTTGCATGCATTGAAGTGACAAGAGAATCTTGGTAAACTCCCACTTTTGGCACCACAAGATTCTCCCCCTTTTAGGCAACACAAGAGATCAAGAGAATAACAAATAAAGCTCATACAAATTAACATCGGTGATCTTCTCAAGAAGCTTGTGAGAAGGCCCGGTGTGTTGTGAAGGTTGGAGCTCACCTACCCGGAGCGGGAAAGAGCTACCACTAGTGCAATTGAGGTGTTTGGCTTAATTCGTGGAGCCGGTCCAATTAGTTTGGGCTTACCTCAACGTGGATTAGGGGAGACCGGCAAGTCTCCGATCACCACGGTAAAACATCGCCGTGTCAATTGTGGTTTGATCTCTTGTGTCTCACTATTGCATGTATATTCATAGTGTATGAATGCTTGCTTTACATTGTGCAATTTATATACCTTGTAGTAAATTGTTTATTCATTGTGTATGATTGCAATAGTTCATTGTGCTATTCACCATTGTTAGAATTGAATTGCTCAAGTCATATGTTTAATTGCTATATTCATCAATAGACTTGTGTTGTTGGCACACTTAGTTGAACCTAGTTGTTCTAGGCTTTAATTGTGCAAAACCGTATTTGTATTAGCTTCCGCATTAGAAATCGGTTTTAGCCAAAAGAATTTTAAAACCTCCTATTCACCCCCCCTCTAGTCGGCCTCCTCGATCTTACACTCGGTGAGGGCACCGTTGGTGCAACCACAGGCAGTGAAGTCGACGATGCGGAAGTCATCGGCGAAATTAGAGGCGCCTCTTGCTGAAGTTGTCAGATGGCCTTCATCATCTCGGGGTGGCGATCATGGATTATGCAGACATCAGGACGTGCCCCAACTACTCCCACCTTCAGATGTCGAAGGAACCACAACCAGCTGTCCAAATTCTCACTTTCAATGAAAGCGATGGCTAAGGGCAGAATCTGATTGTTGCCATCAATGCCAATTGCTGTTAGGATCATGCCCTTATATTTCCTAGTTAGAAACGTCCCATCCACTAAGATCACGGACAACATGTGTCTGAATGCATTGATGCAAGGACCGAATGCTAAGAAGGTCCTCTGCAATACCATAAAACCTAGCGGCGGTCTTTTGGATGGCTGGTCCTTCATAGCAATGTATGTGCTCGGGTTCCTGTCCTGCAGCACCTGGAGCATACGAGGAAGGCTGTTGTAAGACGCCTCGAAAGAACCGAACCTCCTTTCCAAAGCCTTCTGCTTAGCACGCCATATCTTCGCGTAGCTAATCTTGTACTTGAATTTTTGCTCGATAGCCATCATGATGTGCTTGGCCTCCAGGTCCGTTTTCTTCACTATCTCTCCGTACATCACATTGGCTATGAAGGTGGACGTCAGGTTGCGATGTCTCGGCAAAACACTACTGAGCAAGCAGGAGTGCGCCTCCACCTTCGAGACAATCCAGTGAGTCTCGTACTTTGGTCTCCTTGCGTGCACATGCCAAGGACACCCAGCCTGCTCGCATACCATGGTGTACTGCTCTTGGCTGGATTTGAGTACACGAAATGGCCGCTGCATGGACAAGGCCCATAGCTTAATGGCATCCTGCATGATCCTTTGTCAGCAAACATTGCACGAAGTCGAACCTCCGTCCCATGGTACTCCCACGGTGATTCGTGCTCGTCGTGCATAGCAAGACCCTCCACGTCCACCCTATTTCATCCCTGCGGGATGGGACATTCGTCCTCCTCGGAAGAGTCATCACCATTCTCTTCTAAAGCTTCCTCCTCCGCTCGAGCTACCAAGTCATCAATCTCCATCTGACGTACTATATTGTCGACATGCTCCCCTGCATCTGCCTAGGGACTGGCCTGAGCGTGCGGTGCACGATATTCCTCTTCTGCCTCTGCAATATTGGTCACCTCGTCCTCTTCTGCCTCCTCAGCGTCGGCCACCTCGTCCTTTTCTGCCTCCACAACATCGGCCACCGCGTCTTCTTCGTGAACCACACGCTCTGCGTCTGAGCTGCTCCCACCAATCCGATGGTAGCCGTCGGAAGGGCCTCTGAGGACTACCTTCGGTGGCTGCACGAGTAGCACGCACTCGTAGCCACGGCGCCTACAACCTTCCAGAAATCCCTTCCATGCAATCGTACGCATCACTCTGCTCAACTCCCACCGAATGTGCGTGGGAGACCGACTCCAAACCCCTTGTATGACGACACTCCACACCTCGGGGTCCAAGGAGAAGCTTCTAGTGAGCCAGTGTAGGACATCTCCGATTCGGGCATTCTTCAGGTTTGGGTGTACCAAAGTGACATCATCGTTAGACTCTGAAATAAAAATTGATTTGGGCAATTGTGGTTGTCGGCATGGATGGGTGTCCATGCGGTTTGAATTATCAATGTGGACAGCCACTTTGATATGTTTGACATTATGATTATCACTTTCTTACTTATTGTCTTTTTGTCCAAGTTTGTTTACAAAATGGCCTTTGAAAAATTAGAAAGTGCAGGAGTAAAACTTGTTGCTTTATGCAAAACTAATGACAATAAAACCTCTCCTTTGGACAACCTTTAACATGTATAATCTCTAATCATTTGGATAGGTTCTATTAAACACTTTCTTTTATTAGTTTGTGTAAGTCTTGCGAGTACCTTCTGTACTCAGTGGAATTAACCACTTGTTGCAAGTGAGAACGTTTATGCTTATGATCCATCCGTTAGCGCCGATTATGGCGACGCTAACGAATGATGCTGTTTCTACCTCCAGTCAGTTGCCTTCGGTAGATAGGCACACTTAGTTGGAACTTTTGGTGTTATATTGTTTTCGTTGCAAGTTTTTGTTTTCAGAGACCGTTGGTCACATATATAAATTATATATTTCATCCAAACTGTGTAAGATCTATTTTTATAATTATAACTTGTGTATGACTATGTACAATATTGTTTAGGATATGTGCATATTAGTCATTGATCTTAGAAACTAATATGAGCCATATTTAAGAGCTTGAAATTGGATTCGTTCCTGGTTAAAAATTATACCTCTGGTCTAATATTTAACTTAAACGAATTACATCTCAGGGTCCTCACAACTTTGGGCTGCCTTGCGCCGATATAGGCGTGTGTCGCGTCTGCGCCGACGTGTGCATGGGGGCACGTCAGCGCGTGTCGCGATGGTTCAGGAGAAGATGAAAGCGATGCCGATCACGGGCAATAGTGCAACATCTGTGCATGCTTCTGAGACTTTTTTAAGAGTTGTGTAATTATCAGCTCAATGTTCATCACCAAGAAAACAACTGAGCTGGCACACTGTCATCCCCAAGAAAACAATTGAATATGAGAGGAGCCAAAAGTATCACAGTGGGTACGAGATACCTTTTTGTCAGAAGAGAACCGAATAGAAGATGAGCCAAAATACGAGAAGGTAAGTGTCATGTGCGGCAGTTTAGGAATCCTCAAATTAGGAAGTTGCAATTAGATAAGTTTACTATAGGAAAGTCTCATTAGGGAAGTTTGCATTAGGAATGATAATACCTTCCAAGTTAGTCATTATTGCATTAGGAAAGATAATACTTTCCAAGTCAGTTTGTATCCCTTTAAATTAGGAAAGATATCCTTTAGGAAAGAGTCATAGTTAAGGAAGGATAAGAGTCCTATTTGCAATCAGATTGTACTCCTATATATAGGAGATAAGAGGTTAATAGAAAACCAAACAAAGGATTGGGTTATTCCCAATCTCCTTGCGCCAAAAACCCCGCCTGCGTTTATCGCTCACCGCTCTGCCATCGTTTCTCGCTGGCCATCGTTTCGTCAGGCGGTATCGTTTCACCGCGCCATCTTTCGCCGCCAAGATCTGTTCATCCACGCCAGCCCACGACGTCTCGACGAAATCCTCATCCCCGGAGTTGATTCCCCGTTCGCCTCCGCTCTCGGCGCCATCATCGACATCTTGGTATCGAGCCAACCGTTGTCCTTCCACCATGTCGAGCAACGGTGGTGACAAGGAATTCAACGGTTTATGCGCGCGATTCGCTAAGGATACAAAGAAAACTCTTGCGAGTATCCTAGCACGTAATGAAGTATTCTTGGCGCGCATGGAGGACACCGCCCGATGAGGAGGCGACAAAGATGGAGAAACCACCGCATGGGATAGGGGCCAAGGGGAGTTCTTGCCGGTCAAGACCGCCCGCCGAGAGCTCAGATGTCGACTGCCCAACCAAGGTCAAGACCTTCACGCGGCAAGCGGCATGGGGAGCTCATGGAGGAGCTCCCCATGAATTTTCGCCAGCCTTCGACGACCCACGTGAGCTCCCATCGCCGCATGATCACGACCACCGCATCCACCTCATGTCGGGCACCAGCGCGGTGGTGGTTCAGCCCTATAGATACCCACTGCAAAAGGACAAGCTGGAGTGTCAATGCACTACCAGGTTGGCACAGGGCATTATCCAGCGCAACAGCTCCGCCTTTCCCACGCCTATGCTTTTGGTCAAGAAGAAGGACGGCTCTTGGCCCTATCGTGTCATCTCCATGATTAATGAGGTCGCGTACCGCTTGGACTTGCCCAACTTGGCACGTTTACAAGATGTTTTTCACGTGAATCTCTTGAAGAAGTATGACGACCTCCCTCCTCAAGATCCACCACCATTGGCGCCCCTCCTTCACAGCCAAGTTATTCCCACGCCGACCACAGTGATCTGTGCTCGCTTGTCTCGAGATAAGCGGCAAATTCTGGTTCAATGGGAAGGACTTCACGTTGCTGATACGTCATGGGAAGATGTTATCGCATTTCGGACGTCTTATCCCTCTTTTCAGCTCGAGGACGAGCTGTTTGTCAACGGAGGGAGAGATGTCATGTGCGGCAGTTTAGGAATCCTCAAATTAGGAAGTTGCAATTAGGCAAGTTTACTATAGGAAAGTCTCATTAGGGAAGTTTGCATTAGGAAGGATAATACCTTCCAAGATAGTCATTATTGCATTAGGAAAGATAATACTTTCCAAGTCAGTTTGTATCCCTTTAAATTAGGAAAGATATACTTTAGAAAAGAGTCCTAGTTAAGGAAGGATAAGAGTCCTATTTGCAATCAGATTGTACTCCTATATATAGGAGATAAGAGGTTAATAGAAAACCAGCAAAGGATTGGGTTATTCCCCAATCTCCCTTGCGCCAAAACCCTGCCCATGCTACTGTTCACCGCGCGGTACTGTTTGTCGTGCGGTACTGTTCACCGTGAGCTACTGTTCGCCGCACGCACTGTTCATCCGCGCCGCAGCCACGACGTCTCGACGAAATCCTCATCCCCCGGAGTTGATTCCCCCCGTCCGCCTCCGCTCCCAGCGCTCATCATCTGACAGTAAGCGTGTTGTATTACGAGTATATATATATATATATATATATATATGTATGATATTTCTCATGACACACTAATATTCCTAACGATCTAGAGGATAGAGCACCCCGTGGGACGCTCCTCCTGCACACAATCGTGGCATCTCTATCAAAATAAAATGCTAGGTAAAAAGTTATTATTGAATGAACTTATGCAGCTTAACCAGAAAAAAAAAACTTTGCAGTGCCTAAGCTGAAATCGAAGGTCACAGATTGTAATGATTTCGGGCTGCATGATGTATGCAGCAGAGATGAACACTTCTGAAAGACATACCTCTAGTCATGGGCGGCACTAGCGACACAACCTTCCAAACCGGATGGAAGATAAGGACCTATCCGGAATGCAAGAATTTCTGATGACTTCGTAGGAGGCAAAATTAGCCAGACCAGAACACAAGATGAATAACGAAACCACCATCCTGAAGCAATCACCAAAGAATGGCCCAGCGAGATTCTACCATGAACATGTAACGAACAAGAGATCTTTTACTACAGCAAGCTAAGTTTGTATGCTAACTGTAACTGGTACTGAGGCAAAACTTAATTCAAGCGAAAGTACATGGGGGCAGCAAATACTTCTTGCATAAGTACATGGATCATGATCCGTTTATGGACAAGGTGAAGAATCCGAAAGCAAGAAATTTTACGCAAGGTACCGGTACAGTTTCCTGTCCGCCTTGTCCCTCTCCAGGAATTCGCGCTCGATTAGAGACTCGATTCTTTTCTTTATCACGACAGGGTTCGGCAAGAAACGGGACTGCAGCTGCTTCGTCACCTCTGTCACTATGCTGTTGTGGTCGAGCACTCTCCTGGACTTCATGATTCTCACGATAGCAGCCTCAATTTGAGGCTTTCTGTCTTCCTCAACTCTCTGCCTGGTCTCCATCTTTTCTGGCTCTGTCTCCTTTTGTGCCGCCACAGTACCAATCTTGACCTTGAACAGCTTGCTTGTGAATTTATCATTGACGTAGAAACTGTCATCGTCAGAGATGTCCCTGCTCATGGGTTCCTTTCGCAAAACATTCTTACCCTTCACAAGAGCAAGAGACTGAAGGCATCGCTTCAGGTCTACAGATGGTATTGCTGTAGCTTGCTCAATATCACGGTAAGTCAAACAATCTGCCAAGTTAAACAGCATGAGAACACACATCTGGTAGGTTGAGACGTTCAGCTCATGCTTGCTGAGGCCATTCCCAAATGTTGCTTTGATGTCAGCAGTCCCCATGTTTGTTTGCCATGTCAGTCTCCTGCCATTGTGGGTACCAAGGTAGTAAGCCCGAAACTTCTCAGACACACTGAGTATTTCAGGAGGAAGGTTGCAGGTGCTGCATGGTTGTGTTGGCCAAGACCCAGTGGTGAGTATCTGGACAGATATCGTGGGGGCATCTCCCATGTCAGAAGAATTAGTAGCGTAAAACCCTTGCGTGGTATCCTGAGAGGTCTTCAAATCAGTGAACATGCCTTCCAATTTTGAAGTGAACTGATAACCACATTCTGTCTTGAGCTTCACAAGCATACTCCTCTCAGAATCGTCAGAAGCAGCTTTCCCAGAAAGAAGGCGCTTGGCCAAGTGTTGCTTGTAATACTTTTCAAACAGATCTTTTTCTTGCAAGTACCTAAACAGCATCATCACTTTATCCAGCACAGTCTCAACGTCCTCCTCATTGGCCTCTTTCACCCCTTTCCGCAGTTTGTCATCAACATACAATGATATGAACTCAGGGGATCTGTTGTTTAAGTTGATGAAGTTCTCAAAGGAGGAATTCAGAGCATTTTGGAAACTCTTGTCATTGCCAAATGAAATGTTAATGATATTGTCGTACTTATCCTTCTCATTTAGAAGCCGCTGGACAAAATCAACAGGGTCCTTCAGTCTCTCCGGATCTGTTACCAAACTTTTTCCAGTTTCCTTAACATGAGAAGTCATCACAGATTTGATTGTTGAGTGCCCATCAGGAACACGTAGAAACAGATTGTGCATCCTGGTCAGGTCTTCGTACTTGTTTTCAACAAGCATATTAACAAGCCCTGAGTTCTCCATAAGAATCAACCTCTGCATGTGATTTGCAAGCATCTCTTTCACCACAACAGCAGTTATTTTCTCATCAGTTTTGGCATCCATGTACTGTGAAACACGCTCTGCTTCTTCATCAAGCCGCTTCTGAGCCTTCTTGAGATACTCGCCACAAGCACAGCGATCGATGAATTGCTGTGACTCACCACTGTAGAAACTAGCAGACACTTCAAGGAATGGCCTTTCGAAATCATCCTGATAAACAGAAGATCCTAGATCCATCAGCATTTTAGTTGTACTCCTCATCAAGGATCTATTTATCACCTCACCCATCCTTTCTCTATGTATGAGATCAAGAAGGGTGTCAAGCAACCTCCCCTGAATCTTGGCAGACCGAACAATGGTATCTCTCCAGAGTTCCAATCCAAGATCAAAGACGGGTGTCTTTTTATTGGTGGGAATAAATGTCCTGTCCATGTACATCAGGATGTCTCTGATCATTTGCAATGCCTTGTTATGATCATCCCATTTTCTCTGCAACTCTTCCAAGAACAAACCACCTTGAGCAGCCTCTATTGATCTGTGCATTTCTTGCAGGTGCTCTTTCATGTTTTCTGCGAGTTTATCATAGAGCTTCGGACCATGCTTGTGAAGTACCATATTATAAGAAGTCCTGCCAGAATGTAAGCGGAATATTATGTTCTGGACCATCAGAATGCTAGTGCTTTTAAAAAAGATAACATGACCGGTTAACACTATGAACAAAGATATTTCCCCAAAAAATCCACTTGATTGACAAAAACATCACCTGAGGACAAACGGGGCTGTTGGTCCTTGTTTCATTCATAAAATTTGTATTTATCATGCTTTTCTTAGCATACACATCGACACAAGGCCGAAAACAATAAATATAGAGATTCATTGCGTGAATTAAAGGTACTTGCAGCAGCCCAGTTCCTACATGGTGGATAACTATGTTTTGTTTTAGCGGCAGCACTATCCAGAAGAATACTGTTTTTTTAAAGATCCCTCGTCACGATTGTAAAGTAGAGCAATCATAAAAGAGAAGGAAGAATGTCTTTTTTTTTGTGTGTGTGTGGGGGGGGGGGGGGGCAGGCAACCTTACAGAAGAATTGTTCTAATACTGTTTAGCCTTTTGTACACGCAAACGACATGTGTACAAAGAGCACACAAAAAGGAGAATTAATCATGAAGATGAAGTTCCCTATAGGCTTAAGTATTAGGAGAGTATGATTACTTGCGAGGTGCGTGTGACATAATTTTGCAGCAATTATAGTCTATAGCCATTACTGACGTATTTGCCGCTTTCTCAACACCTATTACGCAATTTGCAACATCTAAAAAGGCTGCCACATGCTAGAAACTACGGTTATAAATTTGGTTGTCAAAACGTCCATGAATCAGTAAATGCAACGTTACAACTTAAGAATCCAATGCACCAACAAATAAATCACCGATGAGGGGAAGTACAAGGAACCACGAGGTCAATGAACAATAGACGTGACCTTCCAAACTAAATGTCCTAAGTGTTCGATACTATACAAAGAAGTCCCCCACATGTTTACCACAGGCTAATTAACTCCGCATGTTTAGCACAGGCGCGACTAGGTTTTTGCCAAAATTTAACATTACGTTACCTCTACAGCTATAAGCAAGCATCGATCATTACAATATGATCCCAATCTCAAAAAAACAAATCATGAATCCAGGAACTGTCCTAAAATCCATCAGTAAGACCGCATTAATAAAAATATTCCGAGAAATTCACATATCGCCATCTAACATGCGCAATCGCACAGCAATCGAGAAAAATTACAAAGTTAGGGAAGGCGAATCAGCACCGCAGTTAATCAAAACCTCGCGCTTTCCTCACTCATCCGCTTCCCATACACGATCATACAGCCCAAACCATCAAGAGAAATCTGTCACGGACCGACCTAGCTTGGAGTGGGCTTTGGTCGATTGGGCCGTGGGCCAGGAGGCAAGAGGGGGAGCGAGTCCGGACTACAAAGGGGCAGCGACATCAACTGATGGAGGCATCGAAGATTATTCAGGCAACCAGTCATTCCCCATTGCTGCCTCCCTGTTCTTCTTCCTCCGGTTTCCCCTCTTCCCCAAATCAACTCTAGTCTCTACTACCTCCCAGTCTAATGCTTCTTCCTAATCCCTGCTTCCAACTCTCTAAATTGTATCCCCAATACTTGTATGTGGTGATGGTATTGCAATATAGTATTTGTGCTCGGTGGTGATTTGAGTTCATCCTACTGGGATTGTGACAATTGGTATCAGAGCCCTCAATCCTGATGATGCTATGCTCCGAGGTGGCCATGACCGACGCTGAGAAGGAGAGCGAAGCCCGGTGCAAGGCGATGCTGAACAAACTAATCGCTGAAGTGAAGAAGCAGACAATGGAGATGGAAGACCTAGCAGTACGCATGGACGAGCTCGCGGTCGGCTTGAAGGCCATGGTCCAGCCGCTAGGAGCACCCATTAAGGCCTTGCCACAGCCCGTGCCCGCACCGACGGCCACCCTTGTCACTGCGGTGGACCACGACGTGGCAGCAGTGACTCCACGCGCAAAAGCCGCCCTTGCCCCCGAGTCACCCACCAAGTGCTCGACGTCGGGTCCCGACCCCAACGCCGGCTACGCCAAGGTCGCGGCTGTGTCCCTGCTCTCGAGGGGCGCGACTACAGCCCGCCGGGCACTTGCGGAGCCCATGAACATCTGCTCGTCGAAGTCGTTCGACACCAGAGAGCTGGACACCGTGACGCCCACCAGGTGTTCGACGGCGTGTCGCGGCTGCAACACCGACGTGCCATCAACCTGTCCCCAAGAGGTGGCTCCGACTCCACCCTCGACCGACGCCATGCTCGACGCCGCCGTCATCGTCCTTGTACACTCCACTGGCGAGATCGCTGTCGACGAGGATGGGAACACAGACACCTTGGAGCATGCCGCAATGGGTCAGGTCAAATCCGCGCTTGCCAGCAACGGCCATGACAACTTATGGATCAACTACAACATCAGGTTCCCAGACTTCTCCTCTTGTGTATTTGCTGCGCTAGTGGTTCCTGCAATGACGGTATTCGGCGAAATGGGTGACAAAAACAAGAGGAGCAAGATTTTGTAGACATGGTTTGGGGAGCGATGCATTTGGAACCATGGCCACCACCTCACGAGACATGGGACTTTGCTCGAGTTGTTCCAAACAACAGGAGAATCGGTCATGGAGGACGACATTCGCTAATGCTGAAATGAGTGTGCTAAATTCACTTGTGCATGGAGGGATATTGGTGGAACAACTATTGTTGCTATACTGGGATTATGGGAAATTTCAGAGCTTGTTTTGGGTGCAATTGAAATCTTATTCCAACAATCACTGTCATGGTTGTGTGGAGCTGATGGTTGATAGCAGCACTGGGATGTGCACTGTGGTGTTTGAGGATGGACAGTGTGAGGATTTGGGGCTTCCGCAGCTCTGTGAGTTACTCATGGCTGAGGAGAATGGTGCATCTGGCATGAAGGTAAGATGCAGGAAGAGGAAGCTGGACTTGTTGGCCTTGTCGGGGAGTGCCACGGAGGTGAAAGGGCCACCAAGTACTAGGCAGAGGGTTGATGC
The DNA here is from genome assembly GCA_036346405.1 of Phyllostachys edulis. Taxonomy (NCBI): domain Eukaryota; kingdom Viridiplantae; phylum Streptophyta; class Magnoliopsida; order Poales; family Poaceae; genus Phyllostachys; species Phyllostachys edulis. Next base: position 64,503,833 of record CM070561.1, on the reverse strand, counting down.
ATGTGAGATGTCTGCCAGGCCTGATGTGTCGCAGCAGAGTGGGTCTGGCTCGGATGTATCTGAGGATGTAGAATCTTCGAGCAATTCATCAAATTCCACCAAAGAATTGCCAGCTGAGACGTGCCCGCCACCTCCAGTTCAGGGCCCAGAGTTGCCTCCGTCATCGGGAGACATTGATGTGCCGGAGGAGTCCATAAGTTATCCTTTTGCTGTTTACAACTTCCTGCGATCATTCAGTGTGCACCTGTTCGTCAGTCCATTTGGGCTAGATGATTTTGTTGCATCCATTAATTGCACTGTGCAGAATACATTGTTGGATGATCTTGACAAGGAGCTTAATACTTATGCAATGAGGGTTCGTGAATGGTATGGTTGGCACTTTCCAGAGCTCACAAAGATTGTTGCTGATAATATTCCGTATGCAAAAGCTGTGAAGATGATGGGCAATCGTGCTAACGCAGTCAACTTTGATTTTTCTGAGATACTACCAGAAGACGTGGAAGCGGAGCTAAAGGAGGCAGCTGTAATTTCCATGGGTACAGAAGTTAGTGATCTTGACCTATTAAACATCAGGGAACTGTGATCAAGTCTTGGCCCTTTCTGAGTACAGAGGCCAACTCTATGACTATCTAAAAAGCAGGATGAATACTATTGCTCCCAATTTGACTGCACTTGTTGGTGAACTTGTCGGTGCTTGCCTTATTGCACATGGTGGTAGTTTGATGAATTTGGCAAAGCAGCCTGGCAGCACAATTCAGATACTGGGGGCAGAGAAGGCCTTGTTCAGAGCTCTAAAGGCAAAGCACTCTACACCAAAGTATGGTCTCATCTATCATGCATCATTAATAGGACAGGGGAAGCTCTCTCGTTCACTTGCTGCTAAGACTGCACTTGCCACTTGGTGTGCAGTAGAATACTACGAATCTAGTGATGAAATCCTCAAGCTACTACTTGACAAAGCTCCTTGGTTGTTGGAGAACCCAAATAAGGGTCGGAACCTTCTTTGCCATGCCATTCTCTGTCAGAACATGAATGCAGTAAGTTTGCTTCTACAAGCTGGTGCCAATCCCAAATTTCCCATAATGACAAAAGGCAGGCATGTCTCCCACCCAATACATTTGGCTGCAAGATTGGGTTATGCGCCCGTATTGAAGCAACTCATGGAAGATGGAGCAGCAATCAATGCGCAGACTTCTACTGGGGACTTCTATGGGCTGGACATCCCGATTGCTTTCTGGAGCCGATTAAATTTGCAGCAGATCCTTCACCTTTCCATATCAGAGCAGCAGAAGCGTGGCAACAGGCTAGTGACTGGAATTGGTTACATTCAAGTCGTGTTGGGCATGACGGTTCTACTGGTACCATGGGATCCCGGTGGTGTTGAGTTCTTTCGCAGGGCATTCATTACAGTGGCTTGGGGTCAAGCCACATTTCAAGGAGAGAGGAATGTCACAGACCGACCTAGTTTGGAGCGGGCTTCGGTCGATTGGGCCGTGGGCCAGGAGGCAAGTGGGGGAGCGAGTCCGGACTACAAAGGGGCAGCGACATCAACTGAAGGAGGCATCGAAGATTATTCAGGCAACCAGTCATTCCCCATTGTTGCCTCCCTGTTCTTCTTCCTCCAGTTTCCCCTCTTCCCCAAATCAACTCTAGTCTCTACTGCCTCCCAGTCTAATGCTTCTTCCCAATCCCTGCTTCCAACTCTCTAAATTGTATCCCCAATACTTGTATGCGGTGATGGTATTGCAATATAGTATTTGTGCTCGGTGGTGATTTGAGTTCATCCTACTGGGATTGTGACAAAATCTCGCGCGGAGTTGCGCGTAATGTAACCTGTAGAGCTCCTCGAAGGAGAGCCCGCTGGCGTTGTGGTTGTAGATCTCGCGGATGGCGTCGTCGAGCTTCCTCCACGACTTGTCGAAGAACTTGGGGTCGGTCTCGACCCGGTGCCTGAACGGCTCGATCCTCGTCGAGCGCTTCTTCTGGGAACTCATCTCCGCCGCCGCCGTGCTCCGGCCGGCGAGGCCCTAGGGTTCCGGCGAGGTGGCGGGGGCGCGATGGGCTAGGGTTTCGCGGGAGAGGTGAGGAGGATGAAGAGATGGGATGCTTCTCGTCGGGATTTTACAAATCCGTTTCCCTTCTAAGCTAGGCAGTTCGGAGGTTCGGAATCGGATGGATGATGGAGTCTGCCGTATTTTGGGCGTTCACCATGATTTGGACCGCGTTTCGTTTGTGCTTCAAATTCGAAGGAATTGCGTAGAGGAGGCTATAAAAACTTACAAAGTAGTAGTATTATGCAAATTTCCTGACAAAAATACGTGCCTTTATTATTTTTCGTCATGGTTAATCTAGATGTCTTGACAGAGCTAATATGTTTATATAAATAAACCACTCTAAGTTAGGTAGAATATCACCTCATAAAATTTGTAGAAGAAGAAAAAAAACTGGATCCATTTGACATTAAGTACATGTGTCCCTATAAATTATGCTCATTTGGAATCACTAGATCGCATTGAGTTCAAAGTTTTACATTAGCATGCGGTGTATCCCGTTGAATTGTATACTCTAACTACATGGTCCATATTAGGCAATGCCCCGCGTAAGGGGATAAGTTCAACACGAGTGACGACAAGGCTAGAGGTGGACGCAGAAGACAAGTTGAGGCTCTATTTTTGAGAAAGTAAAGAACTTCAATTATTGATGTCTACGTGTTACTAATTTATACAGGTTTAGATGTGTCTAGTCATAGTTAACCTGCTATGTCAAGATTTATGCATCTCCTAGACAGAGTTTTTAAATTACAACATACCGTCTAGAATTGCGGAGGTCATTGACCATACATTGCGTGAGCAGATACTTTCTTTTCCTATAGAGGCGCATCTACGTATGCATAAAGACGGATACACAGGATTTGATGCCTGTTAACAGGCTAAGTGAAGTGAAGTTGTACTCCCACGTATTCGTTTGACTGACGGATTGTTTCATAGTCAAATTAACTACAAATTTCGAATCACTCGAAAAAAGAAAAATCTCTTTGCCAAGGTAACCTTTTTTCTAAGCACCCTGCAGTTCCCGACGAGGGACACAGACCTCAGTGCCCTTGATGAAAGTAAAAGGAAAATGTTACTCCAGCTGATTCCAAATATTAGTTGTTTTGAATATTGATATGGTCTTCTAGATGACACTTTGACCATCATTTCTAATAAAATAAGTTGTTTCAAATGAAAGTAATTATACATTATGAAATTATATTTCATGATAGATCTAGTAATATCAATTTCATATTATCAATCTTAGTTTTATGGTTAAAATTATTATTTTTGATCGGTACATATTGTAAAACGAATTAAGTTTGAAATTCATGTCTCAAATCATGTACATGTCTAGAAAGTCCCAGTAAATAGGACCGATGATTCTCGAAAATCGACAGGCTACACGACACACACCCAACTCCCTTCGATGGCCACGAAGCCCCCGAGCTGCTCCACCCGCCTCAGATCTCCGGCCACCGCCGTCTGGTTCCTACCGGCCGCCGTCCTCCTCCTCCTCCTCTTCCTCCGCCAGCCGCCCATGGGCTCCTATCCTCCCACCACGCCCGGTAATCTTGCTAACCACCACCCGCCACCGCACCACCCCCGGCGTCTGCCGCGCAATTCTTCATCTTTCTTGTACCATCTCCAGTTCTTGCGGATTTTTTGGGCCCCGAATGAAATTACCAACTCTGTTCTTTCCTCTGTTTGCTGTTTCTTGATCTCCTCCAATTCTTGGATGTCGTCTTCCACTTTCTCTAGTGCGTGTCAAGTTGTGAAATCTTGCGCCTTTTTTCTCTTGGTTGCCTCAGGTGGCTCCGTGTAGTCCCGGCGCGCCGAGCTGTACGAGAAGATGACGCGGGACCTCGACGAGCGCGGCGCGGCGTTCTTGAAGGGCGGCGAGACGTCGCAGTCGCTCACGCTCTCGGACCTCTTCGACACCACGGACGGCGCCGTCGTGCCCAAGCTCAAGGTGCGAACTTCTCCACACCCTGCTCACCTTGGTTTGCATATGCTTGGCTATGGCTATTATGACATTGCTGAAATGTGATTGCTGCTCGCCAGGCTGCCGACCCACCGGTGCGTGCGAATGTGCTCTACCTGGACTCGGAGTTTGCCGCTGTGATATCGTAAGCGATGAGCTTTTTTTTAATCAATTGCCATTATGGGAATTGTTGCTGAAATTACCGTAATTTTGGCAGTTAGTTATATCTTTGGTACTTGGAAGTGATACCAAATTGCCAGAGCAAAGTTATATTGAGTATGTTTTGTGCTTGCAGGAAATATGTGAAGGAAGTATTTCTTCCTTACTTTGATCAAGGTAAGGTTTTGTTATGTATCCTTCAAACATAGAAATAGAATAGAAAAAAAATATAGAATTTCGTTTCACCTCGTGATTGCGAGTTTCCTAATCTATGTTCAGTGCATTCAGTTAATATCTCCCTTGACATTTCCAATGTTGCTGAATACATTTGTTACTTGTTAGTTGGATTGCCTGCTGATTAAGATTGCTTGATTAATTTCTTCTCTTTTTATCTTTTGGTAACCTGAAGCTGCAACTTTGTTGAGTTATTTGATGCTGATTTACCTTGCTTGGTTGATTTCTTTTTGCCAGTTATCTGGTTCCAAAATACGAGCATCTATCACTTCAGTATGTTTCATGCCTCCCATCACCTGGAGCCCATTTTAGCAAATGAGGATGAGGTAAACGCATCATCTAATTATGATTTCTGTGGACATGGGGGTACAAGTTTTTACTGATGTATCTATGCATGATATTGTTGAGATTGAAGCTGAAGCGGATGCTGTAAAAAGAGTTACTGAGACTGTTTGTCCCCTTAAAATTGTCTTGGATCGAGTGGTTTTGACATCAACTGGAGTGCTTCTTGGCCTGTGGCAGGTTTGGATCTTTAAAATCTTCGGAAAAAACCACCCTGTTTTGTTTGTCAGATGACTTCTTGAACATCTATGTTTTCTTGTTTGTGTTGTGTTCAAGTAACCTTAGTGTGTCATCCTCTACTCTTGCAAGTAGTCAGACTGAGTAGGTTATTTGATTTGGTATTTTTTAGGTTGAATCTGGTACTGATCCTGCTGACATCCGCTCAAGATTGAGAGAAGCTCTCCCTCGAGCACCTCAAAAGCAATTGGTGAGAGCAACTCAGATAAATTTGTTGGAACTGTTTCCTGAGTTTCTATCACCATTGTTAATAGATAAATAACATTATCTTGACATAACAGCACTGATAAGAGAATACCATTTTTTTACTAATTGACTTCAGTATTGCAGTATTGCGCTAAGCTCAATGTTCAGGATTCATTGTTGTAGTGTACTACTGCATAGTTATTGATTTCTGATTGCTATTGACTTGGTGTTTCACACATTCTGATGAATCTGTCACTAAGGTGATTTATGCATTTGACAGTATGACCCTGTTTTGCTTCATACCTCCTTTGCACGAATTCTGGGACATCCTAAGCTCCCACAAGAGGTAGCCCACTTAAAGCTCAGTTTTACTTTGGTACTTTCTGTCTCTGAATCTTTTAAGGTGCCGGACAGATGACATTTTCATTCAAACTGTTGCCTAGCCAGCTTCTGCAATACATATAATAACCCTGCTCACCGGGATTATGGGTGCATTTGGCGTTGCGGTGGCTTTTTATCACTGTTTCTATTTACTATTTCTGGATGTATTTATTAATTAACAACCTCCTTTTAGAGTTGTAATTATATTTTATTAGAACTAATAAAGATTCTAGTTGCCTAACTAGATGTCACAGCACAGTGCACAAAGACACGTTTGGTGTGACAAGTTTTGCTGCATTTAACGTTGTGTATACTCTCTCAAAGTTTGCTCCGACATGTTCTTTACTTTTTTATTTAATCTCACGTGGCATTGCTTGGTACATTTGCTGTGCTCTCTAACAGGAAAATACATCATCTTTTGATCATGTCAAGTTCTTCCATGACCTGGTTGCACAAGTTAACGGGAAGATTCGCGGCTTCCAGGTAAACCTCTTGTTGCAATACCTTTAACTGAGCATTGTACTGCAAAATCACCCTGAACTACAAACATGGCATGGTTCATGAGTTGTATATATCTCACCACCATTTCAGGCAACTGTATCAGAGTTATGGTACATAGAAGAGTATGATGTTCTTGCACTAGCATTGAATGGGAAAATGAAAGTGCGGAGGCTCCACCTTGGCTGCAATGGGGGTCAGGACAACGGAAAAAGATAAATAGAACGCCAACGGGACATTAATCCACTTTGTGCTATGCATTTTCATGCAATGCTTGGATTGCCCAAAGCATAGTTTTGCTTGCATAACATCACATCCACGCCAGCCTTTGTTCTGCTGAGTTAAACTGGATGGATCTGGAGACTGTAAGTGCCTAGATGTGACGAGACACAACATCGATATGCTTACGTAGAAAGTTGAATGCAAATTTGCTGTATGTAATCGTTTTCAGTACAAAGGTTTACCTTACCACATGTTTGTAAACCAGCGATGGTGTCCAAATTTGTTTTTTTAGCTTACATTAGCTGTCTTATGGATCCAAGCAAGTGCCCCGCGCATGGTTTCACCGTTTTTGGTCCTTCATCCTATCTATCGGCTTCACCGGTTCGCATTGTGAACAGTCACTATTCATAATGCGAACCGTCACTGTTCATATATCACCGTGGCATTGACGTGGGCCACCTGCTCCTCTGTGTTGGTGACATCACCCTGACGGCCTCCAGTCCGAGTTTTCTTCGTCGCCTCATCAATTCTCTTCGGCAGGAGTTTGCTATGACAGATCTCGGTGAGCTATATCACTTCTTGGGGATTTCAGTCCAGCGCTATCTCATGGGCTATTCCTTTCTCAAGGGACCTTTGCTGCCAACATTTTAGAGCGTGCCTCTATGACTCACTGCAATTTGTGCGCCACACCGATTGAAGTCTGCTCCAAGCTGCCTGCTACTACTGGCGAAAAAGTTGCCAACCCAACCCTCTACAGAAGTCTTGCAGGAGCTCTTCAGTACCTGACCTTCACAAGACCGGACATCACGCACGTCGTTCGGCAAGTGTGCTTGCATATGCCCGACACTCGTGAACCACATCTCCAGCTAGTCAAGCGAATACTTCGCAATGTTAAAGGCACTTTGCACTACGGATTGTAGTTTTCTCGGTCTTCCCAAGCCGACCTCATCGCATACTCTGACACCGACTGGGTCGGCTACCCGGACACCAGGAAATCCACCTCTGGTTATTGTTTCTTTCTTGGTGACAACCTAATTTCCTGGTCATCGAAGCGACAGCACACAGCGTGGAGGGTAAGTACCGCGGCGTTGCAAATGCCGTGGCCAAGGCATGTTGGCTTCGTCAGCTCCTTCTTGAACTTTGGCGCCCACTTCGCAAGGCCACGGTCGTCTACTGTAACTAATCGCTCCTCTCTCTCCCTAGATTACTTTGTATAGCTGATTCAAACCATGTTTATTCAAACTGTGTACGTTGTAATTCCCATGTACTATTTATGCCTCAGCGCATAGAATGAAAAGGACTGCGTAAGCATACATACGCTTTGAAGGACGATCGTATTCGAGAGAAATGCCATCTACAAACAGCCAAAAACGAACATCGATGGATCATAATCTCCTTGCAGAAACCAACCAGTGCAAAAAAAAACACGATGTAGGATCTAGTGGGGAAAGGCAAAGAGGAAGAAAAAGAAAGAAAGGAAGGAACTCATGGGCCGAAGCTCTCCGCATATATCCCTAGGCCCACCTTAAAGGCCAACTTGATACAACGAAATGAAGGTCCATTGTCGATCCGCTGAGCTCTGGAGGGCCCAAGATGAGCCCATACAGCTCGAGTTTGGGTTGGGCCAGTATTGCAATGTAGCACTCCGCTCTGTCAGGCCAGTGGGCCACGCGAACTCGAGCCGGCTTGATCGTGCAGTCGTGCTCGACCTCAAGTCCTCAATGCACACGACACGACCACCTCTCTCTAGTCTCTTCTCCTCTCCTCGCCTCGCCTAGGGTTTGCTTGTGCCGTGCCCATCTATCCGAAGCCGAGAGGAGAGCACTTGAAGATTCGCGAAAGTGAGAGAAGTCAACCCGCGGCGATGGCCACCGTCCACCCCCATCCCTCCAAGTCGGACCCCACCACCACGCCTCCTCCTCCCCCGCCTCCTCAGGAGGAGCAGCAGCAGCACGACGCCTCCGGCGATGCCGCCGCCGAGCCCGAGGTCGGCGCCGACGCGGAGGGCGGCGGCGAGATCGCGGCTCTCGACAGGCAGCTGGCCGTCGGCGACGGCGCGGAGGGCGGCGGGGAGGAGAGGAAGGCGCCGGGAGGCGGGAAGCTCGTGGCGGAGGCCATGCGCAAGTACGCCGCGCCGCGGTCGTCGCGGTACCACGGGGTCACCAGGTGGGCTGCGGGTTCACTGTTCAGGGGGCTGGTTCTCTCTGCGTTTTGATTCGATTTGGTTGGTCTGGTACAGGCTGAAGTGGAGCGGCAAGTACGAGGCGCACCTCTGGGACAACACCAGCCAAGTCGAGGGACGCAAGCGCAAGGGCAAGCATGGTACTCACATTCGCTCACCATAAACATAAAGGCTCTGATTGTTTAGGTTTAGGGGTCATTATTGTAGCTATATAAGACTAGTCCATCATGGGTGCGCACTCAATAGCGCGAGTTGACAATGGCGGCATGTCGAGCAGGTTAAAGTTGTTCGAACTACGTTTCCTTTCTCTTCGCAGATTCTAGCAAGTAGCATGCCTATAGCTAGATAACAGAATTAAATAAATCACGATTACGTAATCCGAAGAAGGGTTGCAGGGTGCACTTATTGTCTCTTTGAATATAGCAACTCGCCAACTCATTTTAGGCAATTACCTAATACATGGTATCGTAAGTCCACTTGTAAAAGGGTCCAGACTCCAGATTATAATGCTAGGATCGACACGATGCTTGCATTAATGCATGTGCGGTTCGTATTATTTGGTTACACCAAACAGAAAAGGAAATGCAGTAATCATGTTAGTACGTTACCCTTGGATTCATAAATGGATTGTTATGTTCTTTTTTTATCAGTTTTGAGAAATATAGAAACATAGCTGGTACAGGTTCCAAACATGCTCTGTGTAGTATTATGAATTGCTTGCAAACATATATTTCTTCTTCATAGGAGGAAGGAAATATCCTTACATCTCAATTATGTTCTTTGTTCCTTCATGTAAAGTTTGTGCACTGAAATTCAATGATTTGTGATTGAAACATTTAAATGTAGCTCCTCTTCATAAATGACATTGCTGATCACTGATGGACTGAGATTGACGTTATGCCGTGTTGTCTGCATATCATTAGGAGATTTACAAAACTTACACTGTAGTACTGTACAAGGTGAATTTAATGCAAAGTTAAAGAAACAAAAGGCATGATGAATTAATGCTAATGCTGCTACCATGTATGTGCATTTGATACACGTAAAAATATATCATTCCCTAGTGGCTCACCTGCGCTTCATTCACCACTTTTTTTTAACTGATCTTTCTTCGTTGGATGTTTTGCATGGACGGGTTTCTACTTTTGGCTGCTATTCTGGTACTTCAGTGTACTTAGGTAAATCAACGGCACTTGCCATGGAACTGAGTTTATTTGGAACATAAAAACAATTCATTTTACACTTCCGTTTTGGCATTACAGGCAGCTATGTTACTGAAGAGAATGCTGCAAGGGCACATGACCTTGCAGCCCTTAAATACTGGGGTACAGGTCCAAATACCAAACTAAACTTCAATGTAAGAGTTGTTTGCTGCTTTGAACATTTCGAGGAACTGACATCTTGTTTTACAAGTAAATGGCATTAATACCTTGTGCTTGTTATCAGCTTTCTGACTATGAGAAAGAAATCGAGATTATGAAGACCATGTCTCAAGACGAATTTGTGGCCTACATAAGGAGGTTGAATTTGAATTATTATGGATTTATGGTTATGTAATCTCTCATGTTATTGATTTGTTTTACTGTTCTGGATGATTATTACAGGCAAAGCAGTTGTTTCTCAAGAGGAACTTCATCTTATAGGGGTGTGACAAGGTGCTGTTCTCTTCTCCACTGATTCACTGAAATAAATTATATTTATATGCTCTGCTGGCAAAATAAGTAGTATTTTATCCTTCCTCTTTGCTTTTAAAACGGACCATTTTCTCTATTAGGTTCAACTAAGGAACTCTGGTTCTCTAATTCTGTTTCAACTTTATTCAATCAATTTGACTAACAGGCGAAAGGATGGTAAATGGCAAGCACGAATTGGTAGGATTGGGGAGAGTAGAGACACCAAGGACATCTATCTTGGGACCTTTGGTGAGTAAATTTTAGTTATTGATCACATTTACCTTGTGGCGCTTCAAACCTTTTTCTAAATGAGAACCACTATCAAATGAGAACATGCCAGCCATAAAATATAAAGCTTTCGTTAAACACAATTATGACTTAAAGTAAGGTTGGTTTGCAGAAACTGAAGTAGAGGCAGCTGAAGCTTATGACCTAGCAGCAATTGAGCTTCGTGGTGTTCATGCTGTAACCAACTTTGATATTAATAACTACTGCGAAGATGGTTTGAAAAAGCTGGAAGGCTCATCGGAGATGGCGAAGCTGGAGGGCCAATCAGAGACTAGGAAGCTCGCTGGACAATAGATACTAGCATAGCAACATGTACATTGTTTTCCTTTCATTTGTCCGTTTACCATCAATCTGTTATCTTTTCTGTTTTCCCGGCATCTCTTTTCTTTAAGGCTCCGTTTGGTTTGTAGAATTGGAATTGTGAAGTGGAATTTGAGTCTCAATTCACATTTCAGTCGAATTGGAATTGGCTTACAAATATAATTATCGTGTTTGGTTTGCAAAGGAATTACTACTCTGAAATGGAAATTTCACCGATTACAATTCCCGTTTGGATGTAAAGAGCCAGAAGGTAGACGCGAACAAGCACGGGGAGACAGTCGCGGAAGAAATGAATAGCAGTTGGCAGCGTCAGGTGGAGGGCGACTGGATCTACACGTTCGGTGGACGACGGCGATGAGGAAGAAGCGGCATCGGAGCCGGCGAGGACAACGACGTGGTGACTAGAGATGCTGTGTTGGGGTGGATGGCAGCCAGATCTGCATGTTGGGTGGAGGCCAACGACGGGGAAGAAGCGGAGCCAGCGCCAACGTCGGCGCCGGCGAGGATGTCGATGAGCTGACAGCAACGATGATGGTGCCGCCGACTACTATGTGAGGGACCGCCGCCGCGAGATGGTTCCGCCGGCTACAATGCGAGGGACCGTCGCTGCCCGAGACGGAGGAAGAAGTGGTCGGCAACGGTGCTGTGCGGATCTGCGGAGGAAACGACATCCTCGAGCAACCCTAAATCAAGATACAAGGTGGAGTTGAGGAAGGGGCGCCGGCTGTCAGCCGGCGGTGGTCGTCATCGGGAGATCATCGGAGATGGTCTCCGACGGCGGCGGTGGTTGGGAGGTGCAGGGAGTTGGCCGACATGGAGACGAAGAGAACGTGGGTAAGAGCTCAATTTCGCCCGATTCTTGGGTAAGAAGCTATGAATTGTGGGAGGCATCGTTTAGTTATCCTCCTATTCAGATGGAAATAGGTTCCAATTCCAAAGATATTCAAACAGCTGAAATTGAAAATATCCAATTCCAATTCCCCAATTTTGACATCCAAACGGGGGTCTAAAGAGGTTACTCTGCGAGATGAGCGTCAATGCAGTGCCATATACATCGCATGCGTTGCCAAATACATATATTTCAATAGCCCCCACAATGTCAACTGGGAGTGGCGCGGACGTTGAGACTGAAACGAAAGTCGGTGAAGATAGCCGTCGGGAGTTCCTTGATGAAGATGTCGGCGTACTGCAGGGAGGAGGGGACTAGAAGGACTCGGACGTCGCCCAATGCAATGCGCTCCCAAACAAAATGAAGATCAATCTCCACGTGTTTGGTGCGTTGATGCTGGACCGGATTGGTGGAGAGGTAGACAACGTTGATATTATCACAGTAGACGATCGTGGCCTTGTGAAGGGGGCGCCAAAGTTCAAGAAGGAGCTGATGAAGCCAACATGCCTCGGCCACGGCATTTGCAACGCCGCGGTACTCAGCCTCGCGCTTGATCGCGAGATCGTGTGTTGTCGCTTCGATGACCAGAAATTAGGTTGTCACCAAGAAAGAGACAATAACCAGAGGTGGATTTCTTGGTATCGGGGCAGCCGACCCAGTCGGCGTCAGAGTATGCGATAAGGTCACTTAGGAAGACCAAGAAAACTACAGTCCATAGTGCAAAGTGCCTTTGACATAGCGAAGTATTCGCTTGACTAGCTAGAGATGTGGTTCACGAGTGTCGGGCATATGCAAGCACACTTGCTGAACGACGTGCATGATGTCCGGTCTTGTGAAGGTCAGGTACTGAAGAGCTCTCGCATGACTTCTGTAGAGGGTTGGGTTGGCAACTTTTTCGCTATTAGCAGTAGGTAGCTTGGAGCAGACTTCGATCGGTGTGGCGCACAGATTGCAGTGGGTCATGGAAGCATGCTCTAAAATGTCAAAGAAATGCCCCTTGAGAAAGGAATAGCCCATGAGATGAGCGTTGGACATAAATCCCTAAGAAGTGATGTAGCTCACCGAGATCTGTCATAGCAAACTCCTGCCGAAGAGAATTGATGAGGCGGTGAAGAAAACTTGGACTGGAGGCCGTCGATGATGTCATCAACATAGAGGAGCAGGTAGGCCACGTTAGTGCCATGGTGATATATGAATAGTGACGGATCACAACGTGAACCGGTGAAGCCGATAGATAGGATGAAGGACCAAAAACGGTGAAACCATGCAGGGCACTTGCTTGAGTCCGTAGAGAGACTTGTTCAAGTGGCAGACATGTGACGGTTTGTCCATATCAATGAAACTTGGTGGCTGCTAGCAGTATACTGTTTCGGCCAATGTCCCATGGAGAAAAGCATTCTTCACATCAAGTTGGTGCATTGGCCAATTGCTGCTCAAGGCAAGAGAGAGCATTGTGCGGATGGTGGCCGGTTTCACAATAGGACCGAACGTCTCATCGTAATCGAGGCCCGACCGTTGAGAAAATCCACGCAAAACCCATCTGGCTTTGTAGCGAGCAAGAGAACCGTCTGGGTTGTATTTATGGCAGAATATCCATTTGCCTATTACAATGTTGGCATTTGGAGGGGGAGGAACTAGATCCTAGGTGTTGTTGGCGGTGAGGGCGTGGAACTCATCAAGCATAGCTAAATGCCAATTCGAATCTTTCAGTGCTCCTTTGTATGTCTTGGGGAAGGGGAAGATAGTAGTAGTGGTTATCACATTGAGATCAAACACTGTCCGAGGAGTGCGAAGGCCAGTCTTGCCACGAGTTTTCATTGAATGATCATTAGAGACAGGCGGTACATGAACAATAGTTGTTGTAGATGCCGCAGCTGAGGATGCTATTGTAGTTGCCGGGGCATAGGTGGAGGCTACCGCAGCTGTGGTCGAGGCACTAGGAGTAGGCCCGAGGGCTGCTGTGGTAGGTGGCGAGGCACCCGCAGCAGGCCCGGGCGATGTGGAGGCTGGTGGCGAAGGGATCTCATAGGCCCCTGAAGCAGTGGAGCCTAGACCATCAGCTACAGCGTGCGCTGAGGGAGAGACTACGGAAGGCACGACAGTAGTTGATGGTGACTCGGTAGATCCTGTGGTAGTAGGAAAAATAATAGGAACAAAAGAGTCTGTTGCATCATCAAGAAAATTATATGTGCATGATTTCGGGGCTGACTTTGTGGCAAAGGGAAAAGAATGTTCATCAAAGATGACATGGCGTGACAAGATGATGCGATTTGTGGATAGATCAAGGCATCGATAGCCTTTGTGATTGGACAGGTAGCCAAGAAAGACACATTCAGTGGAGCGGAGGGTGAGCTTATGCGCTGCTGTGGCAGAAAGGTTGGGGTAACAGCGGCACCCAAAAACTCGTAGATGATTATAGGCAGGTGGTGAGCCGAAGAGAGCTTGAAAGGGAGTATTGGATTTTAGAGTTTTGGTAGGACAACGGTTCAAAAGATATGGGGTGGTGTGCAATGCTTCGGCCCAATATGGTGGAGGTAAGCTTGCTTGAAAGAGAATGGTACGCATGTTGTTGTTGAGGGAACGGATTGCCCGCTCAGCTTTTCCGTTTTGTGGTGAGGTATGAGGACACAAAAATCGGAGGTGGATGTCATGGGTAAGGAAGAAGGAGCGGGACGTGTTGTTATCTAACTCGTGCCCATTGTCACACTAGATTTGTTGAATGTTGGAGTGGAACTATGTAGAGATGAAATTATAGAAGTGCTTTAGGTTGGGAAAGGTGTCGGATTTCAGTTTGAGGGGAAAAGTCCAGGCGTAATGTGTGAAATTGTCCAAGCAAACAAGATAGTATTTATATCCCGAAATGCTAGGAATGGGGGACGTCCACAAGTCACTATGAATCAGTTCAAAGGCTTTATTCGACCGAGACAAAGACTTTTTGAAAGGAAGGCGGACATGTCGACCTAATTGACACGAATAGCAAACAGAGTAACCATTGGTTTGCTTATTACATGAAATAACTTGAGAAGCAGTGAGACTGGAGAGGGCATGACAACCAAGATGTCCAAGCCGTCGGTGCCAGAGTGTCTCGGTATAGGCTGGAACGACAAACGCGTGTGGGAGAGATGGTTGCGCCGGCTGAAATGGGTAGAGCTCGCCGGAGCTACTGCACCTGTGAATCATGATCCCCGTTCGAAGATCCTTCACGAAGAAACGAAAGGGGTCAAATTCCACGGAACAGTTATTGTTAGTGGTGAACTTACGAACTGAAATGAGGTTGGATATAATATTGGGGGAGACTAGGACATTGCTTAAAAAAAGAGAGCGGTGTGAGGACGGAAAAGAAACGATGCCGGCGGTGGTGATGGGAAGAAGAGAACCGTCATTGCCGACAACACGATTTGAGTGAGAAGGAGAATAGGGTGTGGTGGTGGACAGGTTATCGGGATCGGAGGTGAGGTGAGTGGAAGCTCCAGAGTCCATGTAGCATGGCGAGTGTCCCAGCGCCTAAAGGGACATGTTGTTCATCACCTGGATTAGGGATGGCAATGGGGCCCCATTCCCCATTCCCCGATGGGGAATTCACCTATTAGGGGGCGGGTTTGGGACTACTTCATTCCCACGGGATACTAATATGAAAAAACATTCCCATCGGGTTTGGCGGGGACGGGCTGTTTCTACTCCCCATCCCGTTATCGATGGGCCCCGATAAGGTGTAACACGATGCATAGCATAGCCACTCACCAACCGAAAGTGCATCATTCTGTCTTTGCCTGTTGCATAGCATAAGTCATAACCCTAAGTCCCTAACCCCATTTCCATTCACTCACTCCACCCACCGCCCCACATCCATAGCTTGAGAAATTTCTCTTTCTTTGCAAACGAAATTCGAAATGGCGATGCGACGCGGGGATGGAGCCCCAATAACCCGGCGGGACGGGGATGGGGAAGAATAGTACCTGACGATGGGGATGGGGATGGGGATTTTTTCTTGTCACGGGGATGGGGATGGTCCACCACTCCCCGACGGGGAATGGCCCCGTTGCCATCCCTAGCCTGGATGAGTGGTTCTGGTTCCATGATGGCGTGGACGATGTCGATCCGGCGTTTGATGGACTACCGCCATGTGGCGGCAGGCCACCCAAAAACAACTAGCCGCCAAGGGGAGGAGTTGCCAGGAAGGCCTGTGGAGGGGTCCCGGCAGACGTTGGCCGAGGATACCGGGAGCGCCGGAGTAGGGCGCGCACTAGCCTAGCCACAACTGGAAGGTGCCAGTCCATGGGTTGAACCATGCTGGTGCGCATCCTGAGTTGTTGAAGCCGCCGTTGCCACCGTTGTTGTTGCGCCAATAGGACTTGTCGCCTTTGCCCTTGTATTTCCCGGAGGTGGTGTAGCCGAAGGTGGGTGCATAAGTTTTGGTGGTGGGATTGGTGGTGGCGAGGAGATCAGTGGTGTGGTGGCTTGGTTTAGAAATATTCTGATCGGCCTCCTCGAGTAACAGAAGAGAGCGTGCTTGGAGGAAGGTTGGGAAGGGTGTTTTGGTTTTGATGACGGTGGCCACGTTGCGGAAGTAGTCGGTTAGGCCGCAAAGCATGGTGAGAACCAGCGTTTCATCGGAGACTAAGCTGGTCGATGTCGCCGAGGGTATCAACGAACGCTTTGAGGCACTAGGAGTACGCCAAGATCGTCATGTCTCCTTGCGCGAGGTTGCAGAAGTCGGTCTCAAGAGACAAACGCACGCAGTCTTATTATCGTGGAAGAGGTCTTCAATGGTCTTCTAGATGGTGCGCACCGAGGCACCGGGGGTGAGGACGATGGCCAAGATCTCTTTCGAGATAGAGACATAGAGGAGGGAGAGGACGACGAAGTCTGTAGGCTCCTAGGTGGCATCGTTGTTGGGGCGAGCAGTGTCGTCGATGTGCCTCTTAGTAGCGAACTTGCTAACAAGGACAAGGAATAAGTTCTCACCATCTGGTGTAGTTTGGTGGATGAAACTCCAGGTTGAACAGGATGTGATTCTTCATGTTGAGGACGGAGAGATCAGAAGCAGTGGAAGTCGCCGGGGCGTTAGCCATGGCGAGGAGGTGGACGTGCAAGCTCTAGGCGGCCGCATGGTAGGAAGAAGAAGAGGCCCTAGATCGGGATCAATCTGATACCATGAAAGTGTATGTATGCTTACGCAGTGCTTTTCATTCTATGCGCTGAGGCATAAATAGTATGTGGGAATTACAATGTACACAGTTTGAATAAACATGGTTTGAATAAGCTATACAAAGCAATCTACGGAGAGAGAGATGAGCGGCATGCATGCATGCATTGATTAGCATCAATGCATTGCCATATACGTTGCATGCATTGCGGCAAGGTTATTGGCAGAGCCTGTGCATGCGAGATGAGCGGCATGCATGCATGCATTGATTAGCATCAATGCAGTGCTATATACGTTGCATGCATCAATGCATTGCCATATACGTTGCATGCGTTGCCAAATATGTAAATTTCAATAGTCCTCTATCTACAACAGCAAATTCACACACTTAGGCCCACTAGCCAGCCTAAAACTCACAAGGTCCACATGAAAGCTACATAGTTGTATTACATGACACTAGTACATGACATTACTCCCCCCTTTTGAGACCCTTGCCCTCAAGGGTCTTTACTCTTTAATCACCTAGTCATAGAGTTGAAGAAGCTTCAAGGGTAAAGGAAAATTCATCTTCTCAAGAATGCTTGTGTTGCAGCCCCCATTTCTTGTAAACTAATGAAGGGAGGGAGCAGTGACTTTTTAACATATGCAGAATACTTTTCTTAGTACACAAACGTTGAATATTGATAACTGGTATCGATGCTTGTAAGTTGATGTAGGAAATGAAAAGCCCCTACCTGTTAGACACTGTATTTGAAGAATTCTGTAGGTCAATAGGTCCATAAGCTTTGCTCTTTCAGATGTAATTGATTGATACCCCAGGCACCACATAGTAAGACCAATATGTTGTATTGTTGTTGTTAACCAAGCTAACACCATAGCAACATAACCAAAACTTTGGTCGAACTTAAACAGATCTTGTATGTGGTTATTGCAACACACAATATAATCTGATGAAGCTAAAACATACCAGATGAAGCCATTGATCGATGTAGAATTGATCTGAAGTAGTAGATGAACAATTGCTCTGTCTACCTAGGTTAGGTCTTTCCCACCAAGAGGTAAGCCACAAATTCCAACTACAGATGGGATAGGTGGTATGACATAAGTTACCCTGATGAGAGAACTTGACCCTTATTTATAGCCTTTAGCATAGAATCATATCCCATCCCATAATTAGAGATAGATTTCAATTAGGTCTCTACACAGATTTAAAATCCAAGTCCATATTTTCCTTAATAGATTCTCAGGCTCTTAATAAATATTATTTGATCACTTTATATATTTGAGCCAACCAAAATAGATAGTTGATATTTATTCAACTCATGTAAGTCCACATAATAGTAAATTATTCCAACAATCTCCCACTTGGACAAATGAGTAAATATATATCAAAAAAACTTTATGAGCTCCAGAAATGCTATCTATGTCATGAGCATCTTTAAACCAATTTGGTCCATCAATTATATCAACATAGGATCAAAACGGTCTTCATCACTTTAAAGCATAACTCAACCTATCAATGGTCACATGTCAACATAAAAGAACAACATGGATCAAAAATGGATGTGTAGCATGGAAAATTACATGAGATGTGATCATAACATGCCTATTTCCAACTGGTCCAACTTTATTCATTATGAGATCAAAACATCTTCACAGAACCAAATGTGATGATATGAATATAGAGTACAAGAACATAAATTTTATTTTTCTAGAGAATATAACTGAAGGTCTTTACACCAAATTGGTATTGTCACATGAGCATAAAAGAAATTACAAACTCCTAGTAGAACTGAATTCCTAGGTGAAACCACACCCATATGAGCAACATGCTCATTGAACACTTTGGGTGTCAACCCTTTAGTGAACGGATCCACAATCATGGAGTTTGTACTTATATACTCAATTGACAATTTACCACTCTGAATTCTTTCTTTCACAACTAGGAACTTGATGTCTATATGCTTAGACTTTGATGAGCTCCTATTGTTGTTAGAATACATAACTGCAGACTTGTTGTCATAATATAACTTTAGTGGTCTATCGACCCGATCCAAAATTCGCACCCCTGTGACAAATTTTTGCAACCATATCCCATGATTTGAAGCCTCATAGCAAGCAACATACTCGGTTGCCATTGTGAACAGGCAACGAGTGACTGCTTAGTGCTTTTCCAAGAAACCACACCTCCACCAAGTAGATAGATGTAACCTGAAATGGATTTGCGAGTATCTTAGCAACCAACAAAATCAGAATCAGAATACCCAATGATCTCCAATTGATCCGATTTCCTATATGTGAGCATGAAATCTTTCGTCTTTTGCAAATACTACAACACCTATTTTGCTACAACCCAATGATCAAATCATGGATTCCTTAAATACTTGCTTAGCATTCCAACAACATATGCTATATCTGGTCTAGTGCAAACTTGAGCATACATCATGCTCCCTATCAAAGATGAATATGGGATGCTCTGCATTTTCTTAGCCTCAAAATCATTCTTAGGACATTGGCTAAGACTGAATTTACCATTCTTAAGACATTGGCTAAGACTGAATTTTTCACCTTTGGCCACAGGGTATCTAAAGGTTTACAGTTCTGCATGCCAAATTTTTGCAATACCTTATCGATATAGTTCTTTTGTGATAATCCAAGTATACCTTGAGAGCGATCTCAGTATATTTGAATTCCTAATACAAAAGATGCATCACTAAGATCCTTCATATCGAAATTTTTAGCGAGAAATCTCTTGGTTTCATGCAACAGACTTATATCATTACATGCAAGTAATATGTCATCAACATACAAAACCAAAAATATAAACTTACTCCTACTGAATTTATGATACACACAATCCTCAACTGTATTTACCTCAAAACCAAATGAGATAATTACTTCATGAAATTTGTGGTACCATTGCTAGGAAGCCTATTTGAGCCTATAGATGGATTTCTTTAATTTGCATACCATTTGTATCGGGTCACCGACCATAAAGTTTTATGGTTGCTCCATATAAATCATCTCATTAATGTTTCCATTTAGAAACACTGCTTTTACATCCATCTGATGAAGCTCAAGATCAAAATATGCCACAAGTGCCATAATGATCCTAAAAGAGTTTTTCGAAGAAACCAACGAGAAAGTCTCTTTATAGTCTATGCCTTATTTTTAAGTATATCCTTTTGCAAGAAGACAAGCATTATATCTTTCCACATTGTCTTTCGAATCCCGTTTGGTCTTAAATATCCATTTGCAACCAATGAGTTTCTTTCTTTTTGGCAATGGGATAAGATCACAAACGTCATTATCCTTCATGGATTTTAACTCTTCATTCATGGCATTGATCCAATTAATTGAATTTGGGTTTTGCATGACCTTTTGGAGATTGATAGGATCTCCCAAAATTTCATCACAAGCCTCATTTTTCTGAAGAAAGATAATGTAATCATCAGAACTTGCACTTCTTCTTTCTTTAGTGGATCTCCTTAATGGCATTGATTCTTGAGGTTGATGGGTTTGTTCTTCTATAAGAACATCATTTTGTGGAGGAACCTCATGGACAATATTTTGAATTGTATTTTCCTCAATAATATCGGGTAAAATAACCTAATCTCGATCATTATTAGGAATAACCAAAGGAAGAGAAAATAAACCCCCTTCAGAAACTTCTTCAAAATTAATGTTCCTAACCATATCTCCCCCTTCAAACTCAACATCCTCAAAGAATCAAGCATTTCCAGTTTAAAAAATTATCTTAGTAGTGGGATCATAGAATTTGTAACCCCTTGATATTTCAGAATAACCAACAAAATAGCTACTAACAGTTATTGAGTCCAATTTTCTTTCATTAGGCCTATACAGCCTTGCTTCAGATGGACATCCCCATGTACATACATGCCTGATGCTAGGCTTTTTGCCTATCCATTGTTTGTACAGGGTTTTGTTAGTCACTTTAGTTGGTACTCTATTGAGTAAATAAGCTGCAGTTTTCAATACTTCTCTCCAGAGAGACTATGGTAAATTAGAATGACTAATCATACTCCTCACCATATCCTTAAGAGTCCTATTTCACCTCTCAGCAATACCGCTCATGCTAGGAGATCCTCGCATGGTATACTGAGGGACGATCCCACATTCCTCTAGGAATTTAGCAAAAAGTTCCGGACGTTGTTCACCTGATCCGTCATTTCTGCCATAGTATTCTCCACCACGGTCAGATCGAACAACCTTAATTCTTTTGCCAAGTTGGTTTTCCACCCCAGCCTTAAATTTTTTGAACATATCTAGGGATTGTGACTTATCATGAATAAGATAAATATAACCATATCGTGAGAAGTCGTCTATGAACGTGATAAAATACCTTTGGCCATTCCAAGAAGCCATAGGGAATGGGCCGCAGATATCCATATGTATCAGTTCTAAGACATCTGAAACTCTATTAGCACTTAACTTCATCATGTTTGTTTGTTTCCCCTTAATACAATTAACACAAATGTTGAAATTTGTGAAATCCAGGGGATCTAAAATTTCTTTTGACACAAGCCTCTTAATTCTCTGCATGTAGATATGACCTAAATGCTTATGTCACAAGGAACTTGATTTCTCATTTGTAAATTTCCTCTTTATACCACAAGAAACTGTATGCAGGACTTCATTATATGGGGCAATAGTATCAAGCAAATATAGGTTGTCATACCAAATTAAAGAACTGGTACCAACTTTATTGAAATTCTGAAAAAGACTAAATGAACCATTTCCAAAAGAACAATTATAACTTGATTTGTCCAATACAGAAATAGAAACCAAATTCCACCTAAAAGACGGTACAATATAAATATCTTTCAAATCTAGATAGTATCCCGTCTTTAACTGCAACCTAAATGTGCCTATAGCCTCAACTTCCACCTTCTTGCCATCGCCCACATAGATGAATCTTTCAGCATCACTTGGCTTTCGGTAGTTCAGGCAATCCTGCATGGACACATTGATGTTAGATGTTGCATCGAAGTCTAACCACCAAGTGTGTTTAGGTACATAAGTTAAGTTAACCTCAGAGCTAACCATAGTAATAATTGTACCTTTCTTAGCACACCAAGTGTGATATTTAGTACAATCATTCTTTACGTGACCATCCTTCTTACAAAAGAAACAAGCCAATTCAGGCCCTTGTTTCTTCTTTATGGATGGCACACTTGCAGGTTCTTTGCTCTTCCTCTTGTTATTCTTGACTTTAGCGATCATAGTCAAATGATCACTTTGTGTTCAATCTTGTTTCCATCTATCCCCCTCTTGCACATAATAGGAGATAGGCACATTAAGGGACCATTTGTCCTTTTGACATTTATAGCTCACCTTGAACTGATTAAAGTGTGTAGGAAGGGATACCAAAATTAAATGCACAAGCAAATCCTCAGATAGCTCTAACTTGAGTGCTTTTAATTTTGAAACAAGACGAGACATTTCCATAATGTACTCCTTTATGTTTCTTTTACCTTTATACTTCATTGAGATAAGTTTTGCCAAAAGCGTACTTGTTTCAGTCTTTTCATTTTTGGCAAACCTTTGCTCAAGACTGTCGAGGAAACCCTTAGCTGTAGTATCCTGTTCTGATGTGTTATCTCGAAAAACTTTCAGAACAGTACACCTCAAGATCATAAGACTTATGCGATTTGAACGATCCCACTTCTCAAACTCCCTCTTTTCCTCAATGGAGCTGTTAACCACAAGAGCAGCGGGTTGTTCTATACGAAGTGCAAGGTTTAGATCCATTACCCCAAGAATGATCAAAATGTTCTCTTTCCATTCTTTAAAGTTTGCACAAGTAAGCATATGTATAAAATTGATGCTAGCAGAAATATTGGAAGTAGGATTTGCAGCTGAAATAAAAGAAATTAAATGCTCATATCAGGACATAAATAACAAACTTAAGGATTGATTCAGAATTTGGTATATTCCATCATGCAAGATACTTAGCGCTACATTAATATTTAGTCTTTGAACATAAATATTAATTTGCAAGTGGTAACCTTGATGTAGCAATTCAAACACTAGCAGTAAATCCTATCAAACAATATGCCTTACTTTGGTCTGACTTATTGTTCACATAGAAACTTGATGACTGTTGCATATTTGTCGCCACAGTTGCACATATAATTCGGCCAAATATTAACTTTACTTTGGGCTAGTCAATAGATGTATGAATTATACATACAAAAAAAATCTAGTTGTTCTAAATAAATTAACCTACATAACAGAAGTTGCTTTGGCAACATAGAACTTCAATTAATCTATGTAGAACACTAGCAAGCTAGATTTGAATCAATTCAAACATTATTCAAAAGAGTCCACAATTTATAACACAATGCACATTTACTGATCAGTGAACATAACCAAAAACAAGATTTAACCAAAATGCATTTTAATTACTGTTGATAACCAGTCTGGCAAGATTGACTGATCAGAGAACAGGACCAATCTAGCAATTAACATATTAATACCAGAAGCTGCACAAGGTTTAATCCGAAGCTTATAGAAATGATTTGTAATGAAAAAACACATACACAAAAAAAACATCCTTATGCTATTCTAATGCCAGAAGCATCTCAAAATCTGTAATGAGGAAAAACTTAACCTCAAAATAACCTAATGCAGAAGCTATAATCCTCAATTTAACCTTATGCAGCAACATTATATTTCAGTGTGCACATTAGACATCATAATCAATCTTGCACAAATAGACAACTTTCCACACTATTGCAATGGACTTATCATATATATAAAAAAAGGCTACACTGAAGATGATCGCAAGTGTTCTCAGATGGATTCCAGAAACAACATACCATAAACATATTAATCCAGAACTAGGTTAAACCGAAGATGCAAGAACAATCTGTAATGCAAAAGCTTGATCACAATTTATCCTTAATCTAGAAACTTAATGCCACAAATATACCTGAATCTACAAGAGCTAAACTGCGGCGCAAACCCGCTTGGCCACACGCGCGAAGGCGGTGCAAGCCAAATGCAAAATCAGCGGAAGAAGAGAAAAAAACGCGAGATGCAAAAGCATCGGGAATCTGAGGGCGAGCGGCCTGCGCGGAGGCAGTGGGGGCTTGAGGGTGCACGACGCTCGTAGAGGCGGTGCAAAAGCCGGAGGTTGTGCGACGGCGGTGGAATCCAAGAGCCGGCGTCGACCACGCGGAGAGGCGGTGGAAGCCCAAACGCGCTCTGCGCTCGCGAAAGCTGGTGGGCGCTCGACTGCAAGGGAGGCGGCGGGAGCCCGAGCCGGCGCACGACGCTTGGGCAGGCGGCGCGAAATTGGAGGGCTCTCAGGGAGGTGGCACTAGCAGATGCTGCTCGACTGCGCGCTAGTTGCAGAAGCAGCCGAGGCCGATCTAAAGGGGAAAAACCGGGAGGCTCGCCAGCAGTAGATGCGAACAAACGCAGATGGGTTGCAAAAAACATATGCATACATAAGGCTCTGATACCAATTGATAGAACCTAAACAGATCTTATATGCGGTTGTTGCAATACACAATATAATCTGATGAAGCTGAAACATACTAGATGAAGCCATTGATGGATGTAGAATTGATCTGAAGTAGTAGATGAACAATTGTTTTGTCTACCTAGGTTATGTCTTTCCCACCAAGAGGTAAACCACAACTTCCAACTACATATGGGGATAGATGGTATGACACGAGTTACCCTGATGAGAGAACCTAACTCTTATTTATAGCCTTTAGCATAGAATCTTATCCTGTTCCATAATTAGAGATAGATTCCAATTAGGTCTCTACACAGATTTAAAATCCAAATCTATATTTTCTTTAATAAATACTCAGGCTCTTAATAAATATTATTTGATCACTTTATATATTTGAGCCAATCAAAATAGATAGCTGATATTTATTCAACTTATATAAGTCCATATAATAGGAAATAATTTCAACAAACTTCTGCAATGGCACTTCATAACGGGTGAACTATTGGGTACCTGGATATCATGGTGGCTGTAAATCCTTGTAGATTACAAGTGTTGAATTGTTGCCAACAACCAAAGTTCCTTCGCCAAGCTGCAAACATGAATATGATCAACAGCAGTGAGTTCTGGCAAACACAATTTTTTGTCAGCTTCGTACTGGCAGTACAGAAATAGTCCATGTTCAACCACATACATTCCGGGAGATGCCCCGTCCTCTTGTCGATCCCTGAGGTTCAGACTTTCAAATAGATAACCCTTCGTTGCTTCTCAGCCAGTGAGCTAGCCTCGTTCAACTTGAGAATGACATAGTAACAAGAGAAAGATTTAAGGGACTCACAGAATGATATTAGCATCTCCATTGCATCAACGACAACAGTTTCAACAAGAAAACCAGCGCTAGAAGCACTCTTCTGCTCATGGATTCCTAATGTCTTTGTGTCAGAAGTTGTGTAATGACCAACGCTCAACTGTAGAAGCTCCCTGAGCGAAGAGAGTATGTCAAGAGATACTAGTGTTCTGAGCAGCTTTGGATAAGCAAAAATATTGGTCACACTTTCCCACCATGTCTCTCAAAACAGAATTTTTTTAATTAAATAACCTTTTTTAAAATTTTATTTTAAAGTTAATCCCGGCGCACTTTATTTCCAAATCTGACTCCTTTGGTCACGCCACCACCCATGGTGTGACAAAACAACGCTATCACACTGGGGCATGCTCTTGTCACGCCATGGGTGGTGGCGTGACAGTGTTGTTTGGTCACGCTACGACCAGCGGCGTGACCAAAAGTGCTATTTTACGGACTTATCTTGTGGCGTGACAGCGTTGTTTTGTCACGTCATGAGTAGTGGCATGACCAAAGAGGTCAGATTTGGAAATAAAGTGCGCTGAGGGTTAACTTTAAAATAAAAATTAAAAAAGGTTAATTAATAAATAAAAAAGTTCCTCAAAACACTACCACTTGGTCCTCCTACTTGCCCCACAGCATCTCGAAGTGCCAGTGTTGTAAAAAATGGTTGGAACGGTTGATTAATCATCCGTTTACGCGGAGTCGTCAAGCAAAACATTACGTATACATGAATCGAAGCACATTTAACGTTTGTGAACGCCAAATCGGACGCATTGTCTGATTAGTCAGCTATTTCCGTATAATCATCCGCATAATCTGTTTAATTGACCAAATTCAACCCTTTAGTCAAGTTAGAATTCAGTTTGTTACAACTAGCCCAATAGCAGCCCAATTATAATCATAATATACTCAAGCACAAAACACTTGATTCAGAGTAACTGATTCTCTCGTGGTTGTGGGTCATTTTGTATATTTAAATTTAAAAGTTAGTTCTTTTGGTCGTCGTCTCGTCAGTGTGTTAAGTTAGTCTAATCTTTGTGACAATGCATGCTTTTAATCTATTACTTAAACTCATTGCAAGCAGTGGCGGAACCACCCTGGGCAAGCCAGGCGGCCCTCGGTCTCTGGCGGAACCCCCTGTTGATTAACAAGCACATGTGCAAGACCAAAATCAGGCAGCCATTGGCTTTGCATTAGCATTATGCCGGTCGAAGGTAGCCTACACTGAATTTTGTCGGTCAAAGTAACATTCTGCAAACAAGAACAACTTATAACGATGGATCAGATCAACACCATCTGCTACACGTTTTGTGTAGCATTATTAGTCAAATACAAACATGCTTCGAATAGTAACTATGGCGTGTCATATGACTTGAACGATAGAGGAGAAACACCAAGGCTAGCTCGGCTTTACACTAAGCGCCTGCAGGACGCTGGGCCGAGGCCACTGGTGGCGCTAAGGCATGGTCGCTTGAAGTTGTGGCGCAAGAAGGTATGCACTGTTTACAGGCGTGGGTGTGGTGTGGTGCAGTGAAATTTGAGGCATGGCACGGGCTAAGGTTCTTGGTGCGGCGATGGGGACGACGAGGCTGAGGCAGCAGGGGTTGTGGTGGTGGTGCGGCGCGGGGTGGGGGCTAAGGTGTGGCGCGGGCAAGGGCTGAGACTCGACGCGGCGCGGTGAGCCACCAAACCAAGACAAAGTCGTCCCTCGCCATGGGTCTCCTAAATTCCTGGTTCCATCACTAGTTGCAAGTCATACTTTGGTGCGTAACTATAATAGTCCACCAATCAATCTTGTTATGTTTTGAGTTAGTAATGAAGTTATCATGTACAATCGAAGGGTGGTGCAAGTTTCTTTGATAGTATTAGTAATATATTGTGTTCAAATATCTCTGAAACTAGATTTATCATCAAATATGTGAGACCGCCAAATTGTCCGCATAATTCTGATTAATCATCTGTATTCCGCTTAATCGCTTGGCGGTACCTTATCCGTCTGACAACCGTATTCCATTTTTTTACAACATTGCTTCAACCATGTCATAGAATTTTTCGCCAGTATTAGCATGATTTTGTTTCGTATTTACAAACATAGTGGGCGAAAAATTATTAACAAATTAACACTGCTGATCAGATGCATTTGTCTGAAGCCGCCCTAGCCCGCCATGCACCGCTTCAAGACGGCCCGTCAGACGGATGCTGCCAAGACGGCCATGGCCGTAGTCTGACCAGCCCACCACCTCAAGACGCCCCGCCCACCCCCACTCGACCGACGCGTGGCCTCCTTGTCCGCTTCACGACCCTCCCTCCACTCGCACGTGTGCGGTTTGGTTCCTTTAGAAGAAAAAAACAAGAAAAAACTGTCACATGTCGTTCGGAGAAGGTGTAAAATCCAGGCCCCTCCCCTAATTGCACCGCCCGTGCCCATACTTCCTTTGATCAATTCCATCGCATCCCTGTGTTTGGCAGCGGCTATAAATTGAAGAGGGAGCGAGCGCGATTTTATTTTATTTTGTAGTCAGTCGCTCGCTTGCTCTCTCTTTCAGTTGCTCTCTGTGTGGGTTATATTTCCGCGGACATTTTAGCGTTATTAACCGCCGTCGTTAGAAGCCGATTTAGC
Organism: Phyllostachys edulis; assembly: GCA_036346405.1. Lineage (NCBI taxonomy): Eukaryota > Viridiplantae > Streptophyta > Magnoliopsida > Poales > Poaceae > Phyllostachys > Phyllostachys edulis. Next base: position 64,476,108 of record CM070561.1, on the reverse strand, counting down.
AGGTGATTTTTATCTCCATCCATTTTTTGTTGTTGGTAAATTATTTTTTAACTACATACTTAAGTAGTTAGGTTTACTACGTTAACCAATTTACGAAGAAGCCATTTTTTTGGCAACAGACTTGCTCGTTAGTAAATTATGTATTAATCGTGTAGCAATTTTTTGTTCGTTAATTCTTCATTAGAAGCCAATTTACCTAATGTTACGTAAATAATTAGTTCTAAATTCATAATTTGTAGTTAAGAAAATATCATGTGATGCATGCACTTATGGCGAGGTTAATTAGTTACAAAATAATTAGTTTGTCTTAATTAATTAGTTTTAAACAATTAGAAACTACCAAAATAATGAAAGTATGCACTGCTAGTTATTCACGCAACTAATTATTTCATGGTAATTTATAATGACATGCAAGTTATTCTAGTATGCATGCACATCTTGGCCAAAATAATGACAAAGAGCACTACTAGTTACCATGCAAGCAATTAGTTGCTACGCACTCAAGTATGCGTGCACCATGCAATGAACACACACATATGCAATTAATATTTTTAGCAAAGGAAAAGAACAGGGGTTAACGTGTGTAATTATTGAGGCGAGGTTAATTAGTTACGTAATAATTAGTTTGTCTTAATTAATTAGTTTTAAACAATTAGAAAATAGAAAAATAACGACAACATGCATTGCTAGTTATTTATGCAGCTAATTATTTCATGCTAGTTATTTTATGGTCATTATCAATCTTCTCACTAATATTCCGTCTATTTCATGTGTTGCAAGACATGTCTCTACTGGCGCTTCTTGAACACTTCAACGATGAGGACCACCGGTGCAAGCTGTGGATCACTGGTGACACCGATGGCCCTTCGCCCTGTAGCTTTGGGCGGGGAGGCATTCCTGGGAGCTGGACGGTCGCTATGTCTCGATCCTCCGGGGCACGGGCTTGTTGCCCCTTACGAGGCTGGTGTCCCTCGGACACCGGTTCCTCCTAGATGCCAGCCTGATGTCGTCACTTGTCAGCAGGTGGAGGCCCGAGACGCACACCTTCCAATTCTCTTCCACTTTTGGTGGGGTGAGATGACGGTCACCATGTAGGACATCTCGCTCTTGACCGGTACCCCTAGCCTGGCCCTCTGCTACGTGCTCCTGTAGTTGTGGAGTTGAAAGCACTTCCCGGTTGGGTGACCGTCCATTGAGATAGCGGTGCACCCGTACAACCCCCCGATCGACGTAATAGACAGGCCCACCATGGGCTCACGATGGACTGCTGGCCGCCTGCGCTGGGCTAAGGACAGGCCGGTGAGGTGCTACTTGTTGTACCACAACAAGTTCGAGTTGATGCACGAGAGCGTCATCGTATGGAATCCATGCGCATAATGCGCTAGTTTGGTTCGTACCAGGTCGTGCCCCCTAGACGGTAGGCTCCTACAGTGAACCGTACACCTGTGAGTCAAACTTCATCTGATTAATGTTTACAGTTCTTACATCTTCTTTTCTAACATCAATCCTTCTGGAAATACAGGCAATCGAGGGTGGGTGGGCATATAAAGGGCTAGCGTCCGGTCCAGCAGGAGTGGACTATGACAAGGACGGAGGAGGCGCACATGGATGTCTTAACTGAGCAGTGTCCGTATGACCCTGAGACGTATGGTGCGTACTTGGAGTGGTATGTGCCACATGTGCGTGCAAGACTCACCATTCTTCCACCGGAGCGCTCGGAGCTGGTGTCAGAGGAGACGCACCAGGAGAGCCTCCGCTGCACGTACGATTGTCACAACGCTTTGCAGCGTGACGATAGCATAGGACACTTACAACCTCTGGTCTTTTCATTGATGATATTTGTGCTCTTCGTTAATGAACATGTTATGTACGTCACTACAGCTGGAGCGGACGCAGCGCATCTTGGGCGCATTGGAGGTTGCCATCGGTAAGAAGGTAGTAAAGAACTTGAGCTGCGGTCGTTCGACGGACAACGTCCTGCACATCAGGCACCAAGTAGGGGGCTGTGCTCACCCGCTAGGTCAGCACGACCTAGCGAGTCCGGCTGACGTCGTAGCTTTCCCCGTCGGTCATCCGCCGGCTAGGTCGGCTGGGAGGTAAGTTATGTACAAATCTACATTACGTTTTTTTGGCTATACCTTACGTTGCGCTAACATCATGTCGTTCTCCTGCCGCAGGTCCGTTGGGATGAATCAATTGTACCGGCACACTACACATCCGCGAGGTACGAGATTCTCAGTTCATGTCCCAAGTGTTTATTTGTACTAACATCATTCCCTCTTGTAGCCTTCAGTTGACTGTGGAGGTGACAGCCAGTTCACGACGACTGATAATGATAACATGGGCCTCCCAGCTCCTACCAGGGAGCAGTACACGCCGTCAGGGTATGGATTATGGTAGCTAGGGTTTGGAGAGTACACAGGGCAGAGCTCCTCCTGGTTCGCTGTCCCACCGTACCTCCAAGGGCAGAGCTCCTCTGGGTTGGTAAGCACCCCGTACCTCCAAGGGCAGAGCTCATTCGCGCAACCGGAGTTGCAGTCATCATACCCCTGGAGTGAATTTTTTGAGCCAACCGCTCATGATTTCTTTGGAGGTGTCCCCCAAGCCGGCATGCCTCATCGCGACGACATGTACGCTTACCATACTCTTCTGGGCCATACTGAGCCTACCGGTGCACCTCCGCCACCTCAACGGTCTCCATACCCCCTCCGAACGAACACGCGCTCACTTGACCGCTTCACGTACTCCATAGGGCATGCCCGACACAAGACATCCAGGCACACGCGGAGGCCGCCGCAACGAGGAGAGGGTAGTGGCTCAGACTCAGATGAGTGAGCCATATTGTATCATGTGAATTCAGGCTTCTAATTTTATGTATGAAAAAGGTTTTAAATTGGTTCATGTAATGATTGTAAATCCTCAGATGAGTGAGCCATATTGTAAAGCTTCAAATTTTATGTATGAAAACGTCTTTGAATTTTCAGAATGACAAGACAACACACTGCGACGCTAACTTTTTCGAATGACAAGACCACATGATTAAGAGGGAAATGACAACTCTACCTCCCTAGATTTTAAGGATGATGTGACCCAATGAATCAGCTTTGCGCAGCGACATGACCCGGCGAGTCAGCTTTGCGCAGCGACGTGACCCGTTGAGTCAGCTTTGCGTAGCGACGTGACCCGATGAGTCTCCTCAGGGCTGTTGCCTCGTGGACATGAATTTCCTTCAACCGAATTACAATTTCGCCATGCACGCAACGCTGGCTCGGCATATAAGTACTACCCCTTCCACGCTGGGTTCTCCTGCATCCAGACTTCAACACAATCTCGCTCAGATGGACAAGCACGGGGAGGAGATCCTCGAAATACAAAGTGAGTATGCGGCCCGAGAGGAACAAAGGAAGCGTGCCAGGAGCCCACTTCCCCGCAATGACGCCACCCCCCATAGCAGCAACCCCTACCACAACATCCCAACCGAGCATTCGCCGTAACAACCGCCCGAGGAGGAGACACCGCCCCTCTGTTGGTGCAGGGACAGATGCAAGTTCTTCAAGTCCAAGCATCAGCTAAGTCTGGGCATGCATTACTAGGGTTGCGCGAACTACTACTGTGACTATCCCGACCGTCGTTGGGACACAAGTCGCTATCGGCAGCCGGTAAGGATGGGTTACAGTTTGGTCCCCTACCATTTCTCTTTCAAAGTACATACTAACAACCTCTCTCGTCTACCCATAGTCCCTGGATCCGCCATGTGGTTACCGCAAGTGGATTGACCTAGAGATCCACCCACATGACCAATGGGCTCTCGACTACGACGAGTGGGTTGCCAACAGGGACTGCGAGAGGAGGGAGGAGGAGCGCCGCACTAAAGAGTACAACGAGCATATCTGGCAGGAGATGCAGGCCCATCTCGAGGTGTGCAGGCGCACGGAGTGCGAGGCTCACGAGAGGGAGTGCGAGAAAAAGAGGGAAATGGCGATCGAGGCCAAGGTGGCCGGCGAGGTGTACGATGCCGAACTCACAAGGAAGGGCAAATAGCCCCAGTCCACGTAGTAGTCCGACCCTCTTCGTCCATATGTCCCATTTATTTCTAATTCCCTAAAGGCATGCGTGTACTGTCCTTGGTTCGTTAGCCTGCGTGCCATGTAACCCCCTTGTCAGATCAACTATCGTGTTGTTGTCGTTGTGCAATTTCTCCAAAATTGTCGTGTATGTTACCGTGTATGAATTTGCTAGCGCATCGCAATATCACCTACCTTCGTACTTACGAATCATTGCTACCTTGCTGTTATTGCGAGTCTAACAGATCGTTTTCCAGAAGTAGGGAAAAGTATAGCATATTTGGAATATCCCACAACCTCCTCTAGACCGCTAACATACCTTGCTGTCAAGACATGTATATCACCAAAATGTAACCCATGATGTTTACATACAAGCAGCCCTCTTTTGAAACATCAGCAAACCTCAAATACTTTCCAAGTCACATGAAATCATGAAACCCTAATTTGATAATAACAAAAGTTGGGAAAAACATAAAAGAAAGGAGGCCCTAGTGGCCAAGGTAGGATCCTATCATAGCTCTCAGGCATTCATAAGCCCGCTCGTGTACTTCGGCGGGACTGAATCAGGGAATACATGGAGATATGTATCCACCTGCTCCTTCGTGGCGGCGAATCAAGCTTTGCACTAAACGAAAGAAGGAAGTGTGTCGATCATAGTCCAGATAGGGTCGTGCAGGAGGGGGAGAGCAGGGCTGGCAAGAGGGGGCCATGCGTGTAATACCCCAAATATCAATTAGAGAAAATATTATTCGGGAAAGGAAAATTTATTCAATATCAATTGCAATAAAGTTTAGAGAGGGAATTAAGCTAAAAATTCAGAAATTGAGAGGGTTTTGGACCTTGGGCTTCAGGCCTAAGGCTTTGTAGCCCTTGTGGTGGCCATAAGGGGCCCAAGAGGGGAGGCGTAACTCCCAAAACCCTAGTGCCACCCCTTTTCCTCCTTGGCGATCACCTCCTCTCCTCTCCTTATCTTGCCCCTCAAGTCCCTCAAGTCGCCACCCTCCCATCCGAAGAAGCTCCAGCATCTTCCCTCCATTGGTGGTGCCCCTCGCTGCTGTCCAAGCTCGCGAGAGAAGGGTGAGGCCGTGATGTGCTCATCTAAGAAGGAAGGAAGGGGATGGGGAAGGAGGATTTTTCTTCATAAGGGATCTCCAGCGAAGTCCAGTGGGATTTCGTTGGTAACTTTGCATTCCCCTTTGGTTTTAGTAGATAGTTCGTATGAGATTCATCGTCATTAGATATTCTGTAACTACTGTTCTAGATCGGTTGATTATGCTGTAACTTTCATGATGGATTGTGTATGTGAGTTTCAATTTGCATCACGACATTCATTTCTGAATCTTGGTCTACGTGGTAGCCAAGGATTGTTTCTTTTAGGTCCCCGTCATAAATTGGACGGACATTGGATCCCCATCATGCATTGGATGAAAGGGGCGCACCATGCCTCCTTTTATAGGGGCGGAGGAGGCCGGAGATGGGAGATCGGGCGCGGGATGTGCGACGGCCATTTCAAAAATCCCGGTGATCGTGCGCATGATCTAGGGGGAAATGGCCCGAGGGGAGGCGGCAAAATCGAGGGGATCAACGTGCATGCGTGCGCGGGATAAGGGGGAGGAGATCGTGGCATTGACGGAGCTCCTGTGATGCGTTAATGGCGGCCGCGTGCGGGTCATGCATGAGGAAGAAACGGTTGGGGAAGAAGAAAACGTGGGCAGGCCCACCTGCAATGACAGAAAGGAGCGAGCGCGGCTGGCCATCGGATTTCAATCCGATGGTTGAAGCGTGAACAGCGAGAGAGAGAGGAGGGGCTGTAGTCGGGTTTCAATCCGACGGTGGCGATTAGATGAAGGGGGTGCACGGGAGAGCAGGACAAATGGGCCACACTCATGGAGAGAGAAAACAGGCCAAAAAGGTTTTGGCCCATTAAGGGTTTTGGAATTTTTAATGCTTTTCTAATTTAAATAAACCGATTAAATAAAGAGGGGCTTAGAAAATTGCAAATAAAATCCAAAAATTCTAGAAAAATTCACAGAAATTCCTAGCATTATTTTGGACTTAAAAATATTTCCAACTTGAAATTGGTAATTAATTTTTGTAAATAATTTATTTGGGCTTTAAAATAATTAGGAAAAGCTTTTAAAATTCGAGAAAATTCTAGAAATTAATTAAAATTTTATTTTTCAACTTTAACTCAAATAAAACTTCAAATATTTTTGAATTTTAAAACTTCATAAATTCAAATAAAGTAATCAAACTCTTTCAAATTTCAGAAAATCCAATAAAATAATAACTTTATTTATTTTTATTTTAGTAAGAACTTTGGGATGTTACATCGCTGGCTAGCATAGCAGCGATGTTTGCTTGTTAGGTCAAGTTCATGGGTTTCAGTGCATATATGTTGCATGATGCATGTTTTGACTAACGTCGGTCAAGTTGCGAAGAACTTGTTCCTGGTAACAATTTCTTGGTCTATTGTTGTGCAGGTTGCTTGAAGGTCAACGACGGTCAACGGCGAGGATGATCGGGACTAGGCTTGAGAGCTGAGGTTCAGAACGATCAAGGATACCGGGTGAAGTAAATGGATTCAAGCATGGCACAAAATGGACAAGGACGACCGAACAGGCAGTTTAGTGCAACGAGTTGGATCAAGCGGCGCGGGGGTCGGTGCAAGTACCATGTAGTTTTGGTGGGAGCAGGATGGGAGAGACTTGCCGACATGAAGAGAGCCGTTGATCAACCTACACGTGGCGAAGCATGGAAGTGCTTCATTAAGATTAGACTCAGCCTTTGGAAAAGGATCGAGAAGGGATATTTTGGTAATTTCACCTAAATACCGCCTTGGTGATATTTTGCTAACTCGCGGCGCAAGACGGCGCAAGGAGAAGCGGTTTAGGTCAAGAGGAGATGAAGACGACGCTTTAAAATGCGTGCGTAAGTGAAACCTGTTTGTGTGTGGGCTTAACGGGTGCCCATTAGGGTTTTCTTTCTAGAAGCTAGCCTCCACTATAAATAGGGGAGGGTGCTGGCCAGCACCTCCTTAACCCTTTCATTTGTGAAACCCTAAGTTGTGCTTAGGGAGAGGAGAGTGGAGAGGTTAGGGTTCTAGAGAGTTGGATTGATTGCTTGCACATGTGTTGAGCCTTTGTCCTCCTGGATGGAGTAGCTGTAAACCAACATCAATCTCATATCAATCCAAGCAAGATTCCTCAAGATGAGTTTCTTTGTGTTCTTGCTCTCTATTTTGTGATTTTGGGGCTTTCCTTGATTCGTTGGTTTTCCCTTGGTTTCTGGCCTGGATCTAGCTTGCTGTGACATGTGGGAATACATCTAGGATCATCTTGATCATCAATCACCCATGAGCAAGTGTTTGGATCACGTTTTGGTTTTGACTCGGTTTTGAAGCAACCTTCACTAAAACAAAAAAAGGTCAGAACTTTGGCAACAATCTTCACGATCGTTGATTGGAATAGGTTCCTGACATCCTAAAGAAGGTATGTTTCAAGTTTCGTGATGTTTGGAGTTGCGGATCAAAAGTTAGACCATTTAGTGATTTTGAGTTCGGGCTGATTTTACTGTTTATTGACCTAGAGGTCAGACCGCCATGTATCTAGCGGTCAGACCGCCCATGGTGACTGGTCAGACCACCCTTGGTGAGAGGTCAGACTGTCCAACTCTGAGTTTTTGGTAATTTAGGTCTATTTGCTTTGGGGGTTTGATTGGATTCAATACAAGTCTTCTGCTATGCTTGCATATTAATCTTCATAGCTTTTATAGCTATTGGAGTGAAAATCGTGTTGAATCCGGTCAAGGAGAAAAAGAGATCATGCTCCTATTCACCCCCGTCTAGTCGCCTTTTCGGTCCAACATTTGAGGAGCGACCTTGATCTTCGTGGACTTCCCTACTTTATCCTCCAAAGTAAGATCTTTCAGAGGCAACTGATCGACAAGTTCTAATGACTTACGATCACACGAAAGTGCAACGGCCTAATCACCTTGCACCACGATCATGCCTTTTGGACCAGGAATCTTAATCTTCTAGTAGGCATGGTGTGTAGCTGCTATGAATCTTGTTAGAGAAGGTCTTCCCAAAATAGCATTATAAGCAGACTCAAAATCAACTACTTCAAAAGTAATTAATTCAGTTCGAAAATTAGCAGTTGTACCGAAATGTTACTGGTAAAACTACTTGCCCCATTGGTGTAATTGACATACCGGGCAATATCTCATAGAAGGGACTTGTCATTGGTTTAATTTTAGAACGAGAGATTTGCATCTCATCTCAAGTGTTTACAAATAACAAATCTAGAGAACTATCGCTATCTACTAATACTCTCCCTACTCTGCAATTACTTATTGTAGGGGAAATTACTAGTGGTAATTTGCGAGAAGTAGACATACCTTTTGGGACGTCCTCCTTATTGAAGGTCAGGGAGGTCTCTGACCATTTGGGGTATTCTGGATGACCAGGTGGGACTTCAATGCTGTTGATGTCCCTCCATGCCGTCTTGTACTACCGCTTAGAGGTGTAGGCGGCTGAACCCCCGTAAATAACATTGATGTGGTGGTACGTTCTTTGGAACGACATTTCTGTGTTCTTGTCATTACCTTGGACCTCTGGTGGTTCGTAATCTTCTGGTGGGACAGACATTAGGCCTTTTTCCATCATAGTAATCCTCCATCTGCTTCTACCAAGTACGGTAGTTGCGGAGGTCATTGCCAGGAACTTTGTGCAATGGGCACCAGCGTCCACTGCTCCTGGATGTACTTGTAGACTATGGGGCAGTCAGGTCATTTGAACGACTTCCTTGCCTCCTCTTGGTCCAAAGACCTTTGGTCTTGTCGGAGGGTGGTCGCTGGTCAATTGCCGCGACCTCCCTGGTGGACTGCTTGGACCTCCCCATTTCCTTTCTCTTGAGTTTATCTTTGCTGCTCGTGGAGCCCTCAGACCTCTTGGATTTCTTTTCCTTGACCTCCTCGAGGCCTGGCTGAGGAGGAGTGGTCCCCTTATCCACCATCCGATTCCATTCCACTGCCTCATTGGCGTCAGAGTATCGATCTGCCATGTCAAAAAGTTCCGACATGGACCTAGGCGGGTTGATGTTGAGGTCTTCTGTGAACCATCGATATCTCACCACCTGTTTAAAAGCTCGAATTACAGAGTCAGAAATATTTGGGATAGTATTATGGACTTCTATAAAATGCTTCACAAATTGTCATAAGTTTTCCTCGGGGGTTTGACGAAGCCGATGTAAATCATCTTCCTTCCCCAGTTTTGCATAACAACTTTTAAAGTTATTTTGCAATGCATTACATATCATCTCCCAGTTATGTATGGATCCTTCAGGTTGGTTGAATAACCAGGTCCTAGCGGAACCTTTTAAAACTATGGGTATATAATTTGCCATTACCTTATCATCGCCTCCAGTAGCTTGGATGGCGGTAGTGTAGATTTGGAGGAATTCCGACGGGTTTTGCGTTCCGTCGAAAGTCTCCATGCTCCACAGCGAACTTTTACGGTCGGTGGCGTCCACTGAATCTAGGGGAAAAAGCTTTGCATTCTGCATAAGGTCCAATACATTGCCGTATATTACGACGATTATTATGACCAACAGGAGATCTGAGACGTCTACTACATCCCAAAAAACGAGTGTTGCGCTCACCTTGGTCTTGGACACGACGACCAGGTACATCATGATTACGACTCTGCCTTCGGTGTCCGGTTGAGGACCCCTCTATGTGCAAGTCTGTTTTGGAAAGAACAGTTGGTGATTGCGCAGAGATGTTCTCTGCTGCATCTTGTAGTTCCTGTGCAATTGCACGCATCACTTGCACTTCTTGTTCCGGAGTCAATCCTTCCAGAGGACGTGCGAGGGCGGTCGCTAAGTAGCGAACACGTTCTGCAGGGGAATCCTCCTGCATATGGGTTGGTAAGGTATTTGAACCTCTTACCATCGTTGCCCACGGCGGTGCCGCCCTTGCTGAGGAGCCAGGGGAGTCTTGTAAGTAGCAGTCTCGAACATGCGAGATGTGCGCTTGTGTGGCAGCACGTATCTCGGCTTGTCGGGCCTCTTCATCTCATTGGAGGTGTTCCCGTTCTTCCTGTTCTTGGCGTTGCCCGGACGTTCCGGGATTATCATCAGGATTGGGTTGAACGTCACCGACGGTGGCGATCTGACGACCACCGGAACACGCGGAGGGGGTGAACATGCCCTCGTCCTGTGAGGAAGAGGACGAGGCGTACTATAGGGTGAATAAAAGATTCTCCCCAGATAGTCTCTCCCAGCCTTCAGGGTGGATGCCGCCAGTGAGATCATCACGGTTCGCTGGGCTCCAGGGACCTTGCGAATCTCCTCTTCCAAAGGAGACAGGCTCGGGATAGTATTCGTCCACAGCGGTACCTGTGGACGAAGGCATAACGGCGTGTGGTAGTGGAGGCAAAAGGTTCGGTGGACGACAGTGCCTTAGCAATAGTCCCAGAGGAACCACGGGTGTTGCCGAACACAAGGACAAAGTTTTCCTCCATGCCTTCATCGTAGTCAGAGATATCGAGAATGCTTTCTTCTCTCCAAGCAGGAAGTTGTGATTCATCAGGAAAATACAGCGCACATTACCAGAATCGAGTAGGCGAAGATAATGACATCGCTCCCCACAGACGGCGCCAGCTGTCGACGTCTGGAACTCTCATTACAGAACAGACAAACAAGAATATAATAAAGAAATATGGAGAGTACTATCTGTTTGCCAAGAGACTCAAAATGGAGATTGTGTATTACAAAGAGTATGCTCTAATTACAGGGAAAGTGGTTGTGAGTACACGTGGATTAGGGTTTGGATGTGAATCTATATTACAAGGGTACTCGGGCCAAGCTATTTATAGTTTTACAAGCATCGACAGTTAATTACGGTGGTGCCTCTTCACGCCAATCTTTGTGTCTCTTCCCGCCATTCGTCGCGTCCCTTCATGATGACCGTTATGGTTGATATCTCCACGTGCAACTGCTATTAATTGCACGTGGGTAACCGCCCTCTCGGACCTCCTCTGCGGGGGAGAGGTCCTAGAGATGTCTCGGAGAGGTCTTTGAGGAGGTCCTAGAGAAGTCCTGGAGGAGGTCTTGCTGGGCCTCCGGAGGAAGTTTTTGGGGATGGTTAAAGGAAAGACTTTATAGGCCCACCTTCCGACTGTTCGATTGATCTTAGGCCCAGAAAGCTAACCTAGGCCCAGCAAAAACTGAGCTTACTTATTAATAAGCGAATAAATATATACTTGGATAATTGACTGGTCAACAATCCTCGTCATGCGCAACACAGCCAAAAGTGTGGAGGAAGTGCACTAGAGGCTGTGCACCATGCCACGCCTCGTACGGTGTCATGCCCTCGATGCTGCGAGTCGGGGCTTGGTTTAGGATGAACATGGCCGTCATCACCGCCTCACCCCAAAACATCCCCGGCATGCTCTTGGCCTTCATCAAGTTGTGAGCCATGGCAACCACCGTTTGGTTCCAAGGCCGACAACACCGATTCTCGTCTTGGGGAGTATGGCGCCGTGAGGTGCCACTGGACGCCATGATTGTAACATCCCAAATCTGGGTGTGTGTTTCAAACGTAAGAAAATAAGTAGAAATTAAAACTTTTCTTGCATCTTGTAGTTTATGAACTTTTCTGCAATTCTTGTAAAGGAATTGTGGAATTCAAAAACCCAAATCTCCAATTGACTAAAGTCAATCCCCTCTTTTTCAACTTTGTTGAGAATCTTGTGTTCAACCTCTAGAAATATTTTTCCTTGGTTCTAGGGTTGCTGTGTGACTCCTCTGAAAAATTTCATAATTTTTAGAAATTATTTGATAATTTTTAAGAGGCAATCAAACTAGTTTGACTCATGGTCAAACCCTAGAACAAACCTTGCAAAATTTTTGGAGAAAAATGCTATTCATAAAAACCTCTAAAAATTTTATACAAGGTTTATCCTGGAGGTAGGAACCTCCAGTCAAAATTTCAGAATTTTTGGAGTTAGTTTGCTACCTCTAAAAATTCTTCAAAGTTTTAGCTTAATTCACAACCCTAAAGTCTTTTCCTGTTGGGTTTGGGTCCAACCGATGATGAACCCTAAGGTTCTATTTGTTGTCCCGATCTTTCGATGAGAACGATAACTATCGATTTCGTGGAGGTGACTCTCGCGATTCGACTACAACCGCATTTACGGCGCTGCGCCTTAGCAATCGTTGAACCAACTCGAGGCGTTATTGACCTTCTTGGAAGCACGATCAACGACCACGAAGGTCTATTCCTGCATGCAATCGAAGAACACGCAAGAATAAGATAAAACGCAATCTGATGTATTGCAAATATTTATGAAGTATTGAAAGGTTGGGATTCCGAAAAGCTGTCTTGACAGGTGGTCGTCTGACACAACTGAAGAACAGAAGTTTGCACAATGGCTAAAACTTAACTCAACAAAATCCAAGCAAAACTAAAGGGGTGCGGTCTCCTTAAATAGGGAACGAGGAGCCACAAAAACTAAAGGACTAGCGGGGTGGTACTAACGGTCGTGGGTACAGTTCACGTGAACAGTAACCGCACCCCGGGTGGGCCGCCGGCAGACGGGCCAAGTTCAGTATGATTACAAAGCCCAGTTTGGCCCAAACGAGTGATATGATGCCTTCTTTTGATGATTGCGATCAGCCCAGAAGGAGTTTGGAAGTGAGGTCAGATTCGTTGGAAAGAGGACGAAAATATCTTTCCATCAGTACTCGTGGACCTCCAACGGACGCCGCATGTGAAAGTTATGGGCGTTTGAAGTCAGTCTTGCTGTCAGCTGATTCGGAGGACGAAGCTGGATTCCAAAACGGGTCCCGCTCGAACTCTTGCTTGTCTTGGACCAAAAGTAACGTGGTGACCTCCATTATGTCTTCCATGCATGTCCATGACTCCACATGCCTCGCCTTCATCCTTTCCCATGTTCCTAAGCACAATTAAATCACTTGCTTTAGGTAGCGTCTATTCTCGATAATATATAAACATAGGAATGAATTCACCGGTAATTAAGTTGGCGAGCACGAGCTCGAGTAAGTGGTCCTTGTAATACTTCTGTGGATGAGTGTTGTGTGTAGTCGCTGTTGTATCCATGGGAGGATGTCCTCATCATCCTCCCTTCTTGCATTTGAGTCGTCCTCGACTCAAGCTCATCCTCTCCACCCAAGTATGGCTTTAAATCTGCAATGTTAAATGTGGGACTAACCCCAAAATCCGCAGCGATTCAAGCTTGTATGCGTTATCATTAATCTTTTCTAACACTTTAAAAGGACCATCACTCGAGGCATTAATTTTGACTTTCTCAATTCAGTGGAACCTATCTTTTCTCAAGTGCAACCAAACAAGATCTCGTGCTCAAAAGTTAAATGTTTTCTCCCCTGACTACCAGCAATTTTATATTTAGCATTCATGCGCTCTATATTCTCCTTAGTTGTCTCATGCATTTTTAAAATCAAGTCAGCACGTTGTTTAGCATCAAAGTTCAATTTCTCCGAAGATGGAATAGGCATTAAATCAATAGGAGCACGAGGCACAAAACCATAAACAACCTCAAAAGGGCACATCTTTGTAGTAGAATGCAATGAACGATTATAAGCAAACTCAATATGAGGCAAGCATTCTTCCCACATTTTTAAATTCTTTTTCAACACAGCCCTAAGCATTGTAGATAAAGTTCTATTCACAACTTCAGTTTGTCCATCAGTTTGGGGATGACAAGTAGTAGAAAATAACAGCTTAGTCCCCAATTTAGCCCATAAGGTTCTCCAAAAATGGCTAAGAAATTTAGCATCACGATCTGAAACTATAGTATTAGGCACACCATGCAAGCGAACAACTTCACGAAAGAATAAATCAGCAATATTGGTAGCATCATTGCTCTTATGACATGGTATGAAGTGGGCCATCTTAGAAAATCTATCAACAACCACGAATATACTATCCTCCCTTCTTTGTTCGAGGCAATCCTAAAACAAAATCCATCGAAATATCTTCCCACTAACGCTAGGAGCAGTAGAGACATGTATAAACCATGAGGATTAAGTCGTGACTTAGCTCTTTGACATGTAGTGCAGCGAGCAACGAAGCGCTCGACGTCCCGTCTCATCTTTGGCCAAAAGAAATGATCGCAAGTATATCATCCGTTTTCTTCACCCCAAAGTGTCCCATCGCCCACCTCCATGCGCTTCTGTAACAACAACAAACGAACGAGCTATTTGGAATGCATAGCTTGTTAGCTCTAAACACAAACCCATCATTAATGACGAATTTGTTCCACATTTTCCTTCTTTACAATTCAACAATATATCAGTAAAATCCGCATCATGCACATATTGTTCTTTAATAGTCTCTAATCCAAAAATTTTGAAGTCAAAAGTCGTGAAAGCATGGTATATCTCCTAGACAAAGCATCAGCAATAACATTCTCCTTTCCTTTCTTGTGTTTTATGACATAAGGAAAAGACTCAATAAATTCCACCCACCTTGCATGTCTACGGTTTAGATTTGCCTGACTTCGAATATGCTTTAAAGATTCATGATCAGAATGTATAACAAATTCTTTGGGCCATAAATAATGTTGCCAAGTTTCTAAAGTTCGAAAAAGTGCATATAACTCCTTGTCATAAGTAGAATAGTTCAAACTAGGCCCACTCAATTTCTCACTGAAATATGCTATAGGTTTCCCATCTTGTAATAACACGCCACCTAAACCAATTCCACTAGCATCACATTCTAGTTCAAAAGTCTTATTAAAATCAGGGAGTTGGAGTAGTGGTGCATGTGTTAACTTATCTTTCAACGTAGTGAAGGCGTTCTCTGCGGCGCCCAAACAAATGGCGCCCTTCTTGGTGAGCTCATTCAATGGTGCAGCGATGGTGCTGAAATCCTTCAAGCGGCGGTAGAATCTGCAAGTCCTAAAAACTTCGCACTTTGTGTGACCGTGTTAGAGTCGGCCAACTCAGATTGCTTCAACCTTGGCTTGATCAACTTCAATTCCTGTGGAGTAACAACATAGCCAAGAAACGCGACTCGATCGGTGCAAAAGGTGCACTTATCAAGGTTACCAAATAAACGTGCATCACGTAGAGCATTAAAAACAGCACGTAAATGGTCAAGATGTTCCTCTAATGATTTGCTATATATCAATATATCATCAAAATAAACCACCACAAATCTACCAATGAAAGCACGCAAAACTTCGTTCATTAATCTCATGAAGGTGCTAGGTGCATTAGTTATCCCAAAAGGCATTACTAACCACTCATATAACCCGAACTTAGTTTTAAAAGCTGTTTTCCATTCATCGCCTAATTTCATGCGAATTTGATGATATCCACTACGCAAATCAACCTTCGAGAAAACAATGAGCCACTCAACTCATCAAGCATATCATCTAACCTAGGAATAGGATGACGATACCTAATGGTGATGTTATTGATTGCTCTACAATCTACACACATGCGCCATGATCCATCTTTCTTAGGCACTAAAATGACCGAAAAGACAAGGACTAAGAGATTCACAAGACATACCCTTTATCAAGCAATTCTTGAACTTGGCGCTGAATTTCTTTGGTTTCTTCAGGTTGGTCTGTCAGGTAGCGATTGGGCAATGATGCTACCGAATTAAATCAATTTGATGTTCAATGCCTCAAGCGGTGGCAACCCCGGTATGTCCTTCGAAAGATATACTTGTACTCGCAAAATGTTAGCGGCAATGAGGAGGCAAAGAAGAAGGTGTATCCTCAAATGAAAATAAAGCTTCTTTGCAAACTAAAGCATAGCAAATAGAATTACTAGCACCCAATTCAGTCATATCAGATTTAGTAGCAAGAAAACTAGCACCTTTCAATTTAATTTCTTTATTCTTTCCATGAGTAGTTTTATATGCTTTCTTCTTATGTTGTTCAAGCTCTTTTGCTACAATCTGATTTTCGCTCTTAGCAGTCTCCTGATTCTTCTCTCTACTAGCTCTAGCAAGTTCATCCTTAACAATTTGTTCAGGAGTCATAGGATGCAGCACAATTTTCTTTCCTTTGAACATGAGAGAGTATTGATTATTCCTACCATGATGCACACAATCGATCAGTATTGCCAAGGTCTTCCTAATAACAATGAACAAGCTTGCATAGGAACAACGTCGCAATCAATATAATCATGGTATGATCCCATAGAAAAGTTTACTCTGACCATTCGTGTTACCTTCAACTTACCACTGTTGTTGAACCATTGAATATGGTATGGGTGGGGATGAGGTTGGTCGACAAGGCAAGCTTCTCCACCATATCCATACTCGCCAAATTGTTGCAACTCCCACCATCAATGATTATGCGAATTGAGCGTTCTCGACAACGCCCTTGATTTGGAACAAATTATGGCGCGATTTTGCTCAAGACGAGAAACTTGAGCACTTAGTACGCGTTGCACAATAAGGCTCAAATACTTATCGGCATCTTGGCGCCAACATGTTCCTCCTCGTGATCGATTCATCATCATGTCCCGCAGAGTCGATTGCAAGCATAGCATATGTTTCATCATCAAAATCACTAGCAGAGGAATACTCACCATCTTCGCGGATAATCGAAGCTGCGCTTGTTTGGACAGATCTCGCATCATGTGTCCATAGCCTTTGCAACGATGACATTGAATGTCCTTAGTTCGATCCGTCAAGCAACAGAAGAAGAGCTTTTTGCGAAGCTTGTGGTGCCGACTTGGTCGCCGTAAAGTCTTTGCCGAATCGAGGTAGTGGGCGCCGCTTGATGTTGGATGATGACGGTGGTGGTGTACTAGTGGGACGGGCGAGGGGTTCGTGGCGTCCATGAGTTTGTGCGACTGCAGAATAGTTAGATCGTGTCTTCTTAAAAGGCGTCCTGCACTTCACGCTCACTTTGCAAGCAAGATGAAACAATCTAGTAATGGAGTTATAATCTTTATAATCTAGGATGTCTTGAATTTCTCGATTCAACCCTCCCAAAAACCTAGCCATTGAACCCTCCTCATTCTCATTTAAACCACAACGCAACATACCAATTTGTACTTGTTGATAGTAGTCTTCACGGACTTTGTACCTTGTCGTAAGCGTTGTAATTTATTTAACAAATCACGAGCATAATATGAGGGAACAAATCGATGCCGATAAGCAATTTTAAAGCCTCCCAAGTGTTAGGTATGTTATTGGGATGTTGACGGCAATGTTCTTTCCACCAAATAGAAGCAAAGTCGGTAAATTCACTAGTAGCACTCTAACTCGCCTAATATCAGAAATTCATGGCAAGCAAATTTTTGATCAGCAGATAGTTCCCAATCAAGATAACCATCAGATCATATTTACCATTAAAAGAGGGCATAGTGAATTTAACCTTAGCAAAAGAATCATCGTGGTCACGTACCTCACGCCGTGGGGATCTCGTCGATACCTTGTCGATTTAAGCAATCGCCGATGAGCTCGATCGTTGTTGTGGTTACCCATGTCATTGGCCTCGGTATCGATCATATAGTCGATTCATCTTGTCCCTCTACCACCAGGCAGCAGGGGAACGAGATTGAAGCTTTGGGCAATCTGGTCAAGGCGTGCCATAATACCTGCCAAAGAAGTGTTAGTGACGCCTTGCGCTCTCTCCATCGCGGCGAGCGTAGCATTTGTTTCAATCTGGGCGCCCTCAAGTTGAGCAAGTCGCTCATTAGTGATCCTGACATCTTCCTCAAGACCCTCCGCACGGAGGTTCATGATCTTGGCCGAAAATGTTGTACGATTCCCCTCGTACGAGGACTATGAGATGTGTCCTCATCCAGCTCTGCAGAACCTGCCATTGGTAGCAAATCACAAGAATATGTCCCTACAGCTACTAGGATGTGGTGGTTCAAAAGTCGCTCACACTCGAGCCTTTTATCGAATTCTTACCAATTCTTACCAAGCAACAGGGGTGATCGGCAACCAGCGGTGTCAAAGTATCTCCGAAGATTGGATAGAGCGATTGCCAGGTGAAGTTCAGCCTGTACGGTGTAGAAAAGGTGTAGCTGGGATGGCTCAAGTATGGTAGCAAAGGATTAGCAATTATTTAGATCAGTATGCAAAATTGAATAGCAGTTCAAAGTACTAGTCACAAGTGCTGGTCCTAGTCTAAACCAAGCCTAGCTAGAGCAACTCGCACGAACGACTAGTCGTAACAGCAGAAGACCAAAACTGAACAAAGATGTAGCACTGATTTTTTTTTTCTTGCATTTTTTTTTTTTCTTTTCTCGCTTTTTTTTTTTTCGAAACCTCATCGAGAACCGAAGCAAGGTTCTTTTTTTAATCTCGGTTGCTCAAGATTCAATGCATCATGTGACCTTTTTTTTTCATTTGTTTCTTTTTGCTCTTTACAACTCAAAAGCTAAAAGAAGACTCTGGAATCAGTACTGCTGGAACCGATCAATCCTTTATCCCTATCTTCAATGCCTGAAGGTGCTGTTGACTTTCTTCTTCCAAAAAAAAAGAAACCGAAAGAAACACAAGAAGCTCTCCCTGCCTGTTTTATCTTCAAGAGTCACTGTAAGGAATCGATGAAACCGAAGCAAACGGGAAGTGCTCTCCTGGAAGCACGATCAACCTGACCACGAAGGTCTATTCCTGCATGCAATCGAAGAACACGCAAGAATAAGATAAAACGCAATCTGATGTGTTGCAAATATTTATGAAGTATTGAAAGGTTGGGATTCCGAAAAAAGCTGACTTGACAGTGGTCGCCCCGACACAATCAAGAACAGAAGTTTGCACAATGGCTAAAACTTAACTCAACAAAATCCAAGCAAAACTAAAGGGGTGCGGTCTCCTTAAATAGGGAACGAGGAGCCACAAAAACTAAAGGACTAGCGGGGTGGTACTAACGGTCGCAGGTACTGTTCACGTGAACAGTAACCACGCCCCGGTGGGCCGCCGCGACGGGCCAAGTTCAGTATGATTACAAAGCCCAGTTTGGCCCAAACGAGTGATATGACGCCTTCTTTTGATGATTGCGATCAGCCCAGAAGGAGTTTGGAAGTGAGGTCAGATTCGTTGGAAAGAGGACGAAAATATCTTTCCATCGAGTACTCGTGGACCTCCAACGGACGCCGCATGTGAAAGTTATGGGCGTTTGAAGTCAGTGCTGTCAGGCTGATTCTGGAGGACGAAACTGGATTCCAAAACGGGTCCCGCTCGAACTCTTGCTTGTCTTGGACCAAAAGTAACGTGGTGACCTCCATTATGTCTTCCATGCATGTCCATGACTCCACATGCCTCGCCTTCATCCTTTCCCATGTTCCTAAGCACAATTAAATCACTTGCTTTAGGTAGCAGTCTATTCTCAGTAATATATAAACATAGGAATGAATTCACCTGGTAATTAAGTTGGCGAGTACGAGCTCGAGTAAGTGGTCCTTGTAATACTTGCTGTGGATGAGTGTTGTGTGTAGTCGCGGTTGTATCCATGGGAGGGATGTCCTCATCAACCGAGTCACTTGGTTGAACCCAACCCACTTAAAGCGAGCCAGCCCCTATTAGCCGTTGGATCTTGATCCAATCGTTGGATTGCTTGTGGTTTGGCTCAACCCGTTCACAGTTAGGCTCGAGATACTTTGGCTTGTGTTAATGACTGGTGGGCCCTCTTGGAACATGGTCTTCCCCTACCTCCGGTCGTGCCCGAGCCCGTGCGTGCCAGGGCGCCATGGAGTGGGCAGCAGTGCATTGTCACCTCCCTTGCGTCCTTGCAACGGCTCTTAAGCCACCAATTAATGCTTGGCAGTGCTTTAGCCCCCAAAGTCGCCCTCCTCTGCAGCTCCCATCCCCTCCGTGTCCTTGGCAGAGCTGTGGACCAAGCCATGGGCTAAGCTCACCATGGAGCTTAACCCTAGCTCAATCCTTTGCCCTCTGGCTATAAAAAGCCCCTGAGCTCCTCCTTTGCTTGCTTTAAACACCCCTCTTGCTTGACCTAGCTCTCTCTGTGCTTGTTGAGCTCAAACCACAGAGAGCTCCAAAACCGCCATTGTCGGCCGAGAGCAAGCTTCATCACCACCAGCGCTCCAGTGGTTCTTCTTCAAATTCTTTCGCGTCACTTTGCGCCACTCATCATCTGGAGCAAATCCCCTAACTTAATTTGTTTTGACATTTACAGGAAGTGTCAAATTTGGGGTTTGTTCAAATTCGGCCGAAAAGCATCCCTTTCTTCCTCAAGTCCGGTAAGGTGCTCCTCTCTTCAATTCTTTGCTTATGGACCATCTATGAGCATTAATGGAGCTAACCTGATGACCCGTTCGTGTTGTTTTTGCTCAAAGCATCTTCTCCGCTTCATCTTCTTCGAGGCCGGCAAGCTCCTTCGTCGCTGGGGCTCCTCCGTCCTTCTTTGAAGCTCTCCAGCATTAAGGTAACTCCCTAATAGTCCCTAGAAGCTTGGGCACTTGCTTTTGTGGACCAATGCGGAGCTTTTTGCCATTTTTTGTTTCGGCCGTGCATGTCACCGCCGCCGCCCTCCGCTCGCCAACAGCTTGCGGACCGCTTGGTGTCGAGGTCACCTCCATTGGGTCCGCAAGGTTATTGCGAACCATTCATGCCCTTGTTGAGCACCACGTCAGTGCCTGTGTCCACGGATGCCTTGGTGAGCACGCACACCTGTGCCATGAAAAGTGCTGTAGGATCAAGGATAACTGACTACAGGGGGTGAATAGGAGGTTTTAAAACTTTTTTTTGACTAATTAACAAATTAAGTCGATTACGTATAAGCCTAGACTAGATACAATTCTAGCTAAGTAATTCTACACAAGATAATTACTAGAATTGTAAATACAGAAATAGTAAAGACAAGAAATAACCACAATTGAGACAATGGAGTTTTTCTTGTGGTATCGAAAACTTGCCAGTCTTCACTAGTCCACTTTGAGGAAGCTTGAACTAATCAAGCTGGCTCCACAAATTAAGCCTTCCCTCAATCACTAGTGGTTGTTCTTCCTCCGCTCTGGAGATGGTGAACACCGAACCACTCACAATTGGCACCGGGCTTCTTCACAATCTTCTTGAATAGATCACCATGCTAACTCCACCAAGTCGTCTAGGTGTTTGGCAAACACCAAGAGTAATGAATCCTGATCTTCGCTTGACGGCAAACAAGTGCAATGGATTAATCTAGAATGAATGCACTTGAATTTTGGCTCAACTACCTCACAATGAATGCACAGGTGTATTGGAGGTGTAGAGAGGATGCTCAAGGCTCAAAGGATGTTAAATAAAGTCTAGCATACTGTCCTTAAGCTGGTGGAGGGGTATTTATACCCCTCACAAACAAATACAACCGTTGGGGGTGAAATCCCAACTTTCTCAGAAAATGCGGTAGTATCGCCATGTAATGGCTGGTATTACCACACCTCACCTAACTTCTCAGAACAGCTATAACAATAGCATTAACTGCTCTGACATAGCCGTTGAAAAATTCAGCGTGGTACTATCGCCAACCAACATGTGGTAGTTCCGCTGGCCGGTCATACCAAAAAATACGAGCGTGTCGATATCATGGGGATATGTGCATGATCTTAGGATGATGATACAATTGGCAATGACATTTGTGGTTTGTCAATTCAAGCGTTTTCAAAGAAAGTTTCTATTCGTCAGTTCTTTGGCGGTCAGGCCAAGCATCTTGGCGGTCGACCAAGCCAAGTCTTAAAATTCGCTTAAGTCCTGTGGGCGGTCAGACCAGCTAAAACGGTGGTTTGACCGATTTTAACTTGAATCATCGAGTTGTTTGGCGATGCGTGTTGGGTTAGCTTAAGGGCATGGGTTTCAGTGCATATGTGTTGCATGTTGCATGTTTTCACTAACGTGGGTCAAGTTGTGAAGAACTTATTCTCGGATTCGTGTTTTCTTATCTATTGTTGTGCAGGTGGCTTGCAGGTCAATGACGGTCAACGGTGAGGAGGATCGGGACAAAGCTTGGAGAGTTGAGGTCCAGAGTGATCATGGATGCCGGGTGAGGTCGAGTGACTCAAGCATGGCGCAGAATGGATGAAGATGACCGAACAGGCGATTCGGTCTGTTGGTTGGATCAAGCTGATGCGGGGTCGGTGCAAGTGCCTTGGTGGTTCCGGTGGGATCCGGACGGGAGAGACTTGACGACATGATGAAAGCCGTTGATCTACCTACACGTGGCGAAGCAGGCTATTACTTCGACAAGATTGTACTCGGTCCATGGAGAAGGATCGAGAAGGGCTATTTTGGTAATTTCACCAAATACCGCCTTTGTGACTTTTGGCTAAACCGCGGCGCAAGTCGGAGCGTGGAGAAGCGGTTTAGGTCAAGAGAAGTGAAGACATCGCTTTAAAATACGTGCGTGTATAACCCGTTTGTATTGGGCCTTAACGGGAGCCCATTAGGGTTTCTCTTCTAGAAGCTAAGCCTCCATATAAATAGGGGTGGCTGCTGTGATACAGCCACCAATCACTTCATTTGTAAACCCTAGTTTGTCTTAGGGCTTAGGGAGAAAGAGGAGAGGCTTAGGGATCTAGGGAGATGAGTTGAGTTGTGTGCTTATGGATTGAGCTTTGTCCTCCATGGATGGAGTGGCTGTAAACTCCCTCAACCTCAGATCAATCTATGGATGATTCCTCAAGTTGAGTACTTTTTGTGTTCTTCCTCCATATTTGGTGATTTTGAGTCCATCTTTGATCCTTTGGTTTTTGGTTTGTTTCGTGCCCTCTTCTACCTTGCTGTGACATCTGGGAACATATCTAAGATCACCTAGATCATCAATCTCCCACGAGCTAGGTTTTGATCAAGTTTTCGTTTTTGCCCGGTTTTGGACCTTCCTTCGGTAGAATGGAAAAAGGTCGAAACTTTGACGTGGATCTACTCAATCTCTGCTTGGAATAGGTTTCTAATATCCTTAGGAAAGTGTTTTCCAAATTTGGTCGAAGTTGGCCATGTAGATCAAAAGTTAGATCGATTTTCGTTTTGGTTTGGTCGTCATTGAAGAGCTCGGGTCGGGTTCGCTGCATCAATTTTACTTGCTTGTCGAGTCAAGACCGCACCGGTCGACCGCCCATTACACGTCGGTCTGACCGCCCTTTTAGGGTTTATGTCCTTTTGGATCATTGTCTTGGGGATTTTGGTTTCGGATCCAACATATGTCTTCTGCTGTACTTAATTGTTGATCTTCATAGCTCTCATAGCTATTGGAGTGATATTGTGTTGAATCCGAATGATGTGAAATTTAGGTGAGCTCCTATTCACCCCCTCTAGTCGCCTCTCGGTCCTCTGAGCGATACTATCGCTTTACCTTAGAGTCCAAAAAGGGCACTCTCTGGAAAATACGTATGGCTGATTTTTTAGTAACACCGGGGTGCTGTAGTTCTGCTGAACAAATGCGGTCATACCACAATGTGGTAGTACTGCCGAGGAAACTCCGGAACTACCGCGCTTAGGGTGAGCCACCAAACCAAAATGGTGTCACTCGGGAATTTACGTACCGCCAACAATTTTTTGGTACAACCGGGTTGCGGTAGTACCGCACCACCATCCCGGTCATACCGCTGAGCGGTAGTACTGCCGACATAACATCGGTACTATCGATTATCCTAACAAAGCATAGTTGGCTTCCAAATCAAATTCTAAGTACATGTATGATCCTAAATTGATCCAAATGGAACAAGTACATGATATCAAGCTACTAGTCATGATCTCTTAATAGTACGATATTTAACCTAAAATCCGGTCTTCCATCCTTTTCTCCTAAGACCGTAAACATAAAAAGGATCCTAGACTACTTGTACCTTATCTTGGAACCATGTTGATCTTCATGTTGTCCTTTAGCATGCATCTCGAACTTGTCATATTCACCATTGGGACTTAACCTTGTAAATACTCAATAAACATGTTAGTCCCATATTCACATATTGTCATTAATTACCAAAACAATTTTTAGGGGCCTAGATGCTTTCAATCTCCCCCTTTTCGGTAATTGATGACAACCCAATCAATATGTGAGAAAGATTGTTTTGAATATACTACTTGTTGTAAAACGAGTTGTATATTCTTTTGATGATTTCATAGAAATAATTCTTGCAATAAGCTCAAGAGAGTTTTGAGAATTTTTTTTGTTAAAGTCATTACAAAGAAAGCTCCCCCTAAACATGTGCATATAAATGAGAGGATATTTTTGCAAGCACATGTAGAGATTTTATGAAAATTTTGGCGGAGTTTCTTTTGCTTGTTGGAACTTCAAGATAACAATAGGCATAAAACCATAACACTGTTTAAACTATTACAATCACACAAGCATTTAAACATAACAAGTTCCACATAGAGTATATAATATTATAGAAGCGGTGCTCCCCCTTGATCTTTGTCCTTGTCCTTTTAGCTTCCGCTTGATCTTTCTCCTTTTTCCTTCTAGCTTCTCCCCTTTTGGCATCAAAGTACAAAAAACATCAAGCAGCCGGATCCTGAGGAGGTGGAAGAGCTTGAGAAGTCGAAGCTTGTCGAGGAGGAGTGATGGGGGGGCGACGTCCAAAGCGCTGAGGAGTTATGAGAACTTGCTCAAGAGTAGTCACACTCTTTGACAAAACAGCCAAACTATTATTGGCTTCAGACTGGAATTCTAGCTAAGAAGTTCTCATTTCTTGCTGAGTAGTTCTCATCTCTTGCTGAGTATTCCTAATCTCCAAGATAGCTAAATAAATCTGAGCAAGAGATACCTGTCCCTCTTCTGGAGCATCTTCCTGTGCAGCTTCTTGAGTAGCCCCCCTTTGCTGAGCCTGAGAACGAACATCTGCAGGTATAGGAGGACCCTATCGTGGCTTGTATGGCTTATGAGGAGATCCCAAACCTGCATGGTAGTCAATCTTGCCGAGGATCAAGGCCATGATGTAGGGAGCATAGTATATTCTCTTGACTCGATCATTCTTTGAAGAAGCTATTCCCCTGATGATCACATCAAACTTCCGCCCATGCATAATATTATCTATGATGTTCCAAGCATGTCCTGTTATGGTATCGAAGTTTCCACTCTTAGGAAGAATAGTGTGATTTATGATTCTGTTAATCAAACTAGGAATAGGTTTGAGACCACCTATTTTTCCTGGAGTATACCTGACAATCTGATCATAAAAATTTGTCTAGGCAGGACCAAAAGAGCAGGCCTGTCATATATCTTCTCATATTTTCTTGACTCCATCCTTAGAGCAAGCTCAAAGTCACGTCTGTTACTATCCAAATCACTACTCCCTATCATCCATGCCAACTTAGTGAAGTCTGGAGAGATATACAAAGTGGCATAGAACTACCTAATAATCTCATCATCGTAGTTATTTTTGAGTGCCACAAGGTCATGTATACTGGCTTGCTGAAAAAGCTGATATGTCCCATCATATTTTTCCAAAGAGTTAATATGCTGCCACCTCACCCACTTATGATTTGCAAACTGCCTGTTGGGGCCATACAACTGTTCATAAACTCTTTCCTGAAACTTAGTATGGAACCTTGGATTTTTAGTTGAAGGTGGAAGCACAAACTGGTTTCTGTGACTCAACAAAGCATAACCATCTGCTGAGATGGTTCTCAAATTCACCTGTGGATCCTCAGGTTCTCCCATCTCTTCATCAGACTCAGTTTGCATTTTTGCTTCTACCTCAGAGTCTATTCCAGCTTGAGATGAGGTTTCCTCATGTTCTAAATCACTCGCTGTAGGACCCCTGCCTCTGTCTTGTATTGCTTTGCGATGAACCTCTGGAACTTCTTCATTTGGATCATGAGGCTGAGAGGAAGAAGAGGATTGACCTCTTAGAGGGCCAACAGATTTTCGAGTGGCTATCCTTGTCCTTGGCATCTTCAATCAGAGAGGATAGGTTACAAAGGGAACAAGAGATCAAACAAAATAGGTTTAATTTTGAATGGAATGATCTTGCTGTTTTATCAGGGAAATCAGTAGTACCGTAGTTCAAGTGCTAGTAGTACCATCGTTCACTGGCCGGTATGACCGCATCACGATAGTTCCGCGCACAAGAAATGGTAGTACTGCTGTCACTGACCGAGTTCTAGGGCACGAATTTGATTGGATTTTTCGATGTTTCTCATGGAGTGAATCCATGGAATAGATGCGCAAGCATCATGAGACACCAAAAAAGTCATTTTGCCCAAAAAGAACCAATTAAATCATCCACATTTCAATATTAACCCTAATTTTAGATCTAGGGTTGGATGCAAGGTAAAAGGAGGATTAAAATGGGTTTTACCTTGAGGATCGAGGGAGATACACCCTAAGGTCGAAGGAGATCAACAAAGTCTGAAGAAAATCCGAAGAAGTTTGAGGTTTTTCGAGGAAGATTTGAGGTTTCTTTGGGGAGAGAGAGAGAGAGAGAGAGAGAGAGAGAGAGAGGAAGTGCAACAGTGAAAGGATGCGGTAGAACCGCTCGGGAGTTAAGGTAAAGGGGTAAAAACCGCAAGGGCAGTTAATTTGATTTTACAACTGATGTGGTAGTACCGCGGAATAAACTTCGGCAGTACCGCTATGCGGTAGTACCGTTGTTATATCGTCGGTAGTTCCACAATGCGGTCGTACCGCGATTAACCCACCGGTAGTTCCGATTACCCTAGAACTTCAAGAAAAGACTTAAGATTTGAGAATTTTGCAAATGATCTCTAGTTTTGCACTTAAGTAAATATCATTTGGGATCATTATGCATTGAGAAGACTAATGTCTATTTAAGAACATAATTTTTATGAACATAGAGATTTTTGAGAAAACATTTGAAAATATCTTCCTTAAAAGCTTCAAATAACACCAAATGGAACAAAATGCATGAGGCATTAGTTCAAACAACATTTGAATAGTCCGCTAATTCATTCCTCAATTTGCAAAAATGCCCGTCATTTAATAGTTTGGTGAAAATATCCGCTAATTAGTCTTCAGTCTGGATGTGGCTAATTTCAATATCTTCCTTGCTCACATGATCTCTTAAGAAATGGTGGCGTATATCTATATGCTTGGTTCTTGAGTGTTTGACGGGATTATTAGCTATTTTCACCACATTATCATTATCACACAAAAGAGGCATTTTATCGAATTTAATTCCATAATCCATCAAAGTTTGCCTCATCCATAGCAATTGAGCACAACAACTACCTGCAGAAACATATTCGGCTTCGGCGATGGACAAAGCTATGGAAATTTGTTTCTTGGATGACCATGATACTAAGGATCATCCTAAAAATTGATAACTACCCGAGGTGTTTTTTCTATCCACTTTGCAATCTGCATAATCAGAATCCGAATATCCAATTAAATCAAATTTAGCACCTTTGGGAAACCATAGGCCAATGCTAGAGGAATGCCTTAAATATCTTAGTATTCTTTTTACGGCCATCAAATGGCATTCTTTTGGAGTTGCTTGAAAGCGTGCACATATGCAAACGCTAAACATAATATCGGGCCTAGATGTGGTAAGATAAAGCAAACTACCAATCATGGACCTATAAAGCTTTAAATCTACCGATTTACCTCCCTCATTAAGGTCGAGATGACCGTTGGTTGCCATGAGAGTCTTGATGGGTTTTGCATCTTCCATACCAAACTTCTTGATCAAGCCTTTTGCATATCTTGTTTGGCTCACAAAGGTTTTATTTTTGAGTTGCTTGATTTGAAGTCCAAGGAAATAGCTTAATTCTCCGATCATGGATATTTTAAATTCCCTAGACATCATATCACCAAATTCCTTGCAAAACTCTTGATTAGTAGACCCGAAGATAATGTCATCAACATAAATTTGACAAACAAAGAAATCACCATCTAAAACTTTAGTAAATAAAGTTGAATCAATTTTCCCAATTTTGGATCCTTTTGATACTAGAAAGTCTCTAAGGCGTCCATACCATGCTCTAGGAGTTTGTTTAAGACCATAGAGCGCCTTGGAGAGTTTACAGACATGATTTGGATTTTTAGGATCTTAAAAACTGGGAGGTTGCTCAACAAAGACAAGTTCAGATATTTTTTCATTTAGGAAATCACTTTTAACATCCATTTGCAATAATTTCATATCAAAACATGATGCAAAAGCAAGTAATATCCGAATTGACTCAAGTCTAGCTACGAGAGTAAAGTTTTCACCAAAATCCAAACCTTTGACTTGTGAATATCCATAAGCGATCAATCTTGCTTTGTTTCTTACAACTATATCGTTTTCATCTGACTTGTTCCTAAAGACCCATTTTGTACCAATGACGTTGTGTTCCTTGGGCCTATTTACCAAAGTCCAAACTTTATTCCAGATGAAGTTGTTGAGTTCTTCATGCATTGCATTCACCCAATCTGGATCATTAAGTGCTTCTTCTACATGTTTTGGCTCAATAAAAGAGAAAAAAGAGTAATGTTCACAAAAAGAAGCAATACGAGATCGAGTTTGAACACCTTTACTTACATCACCCAATATTTGATCTATTGGATAATCTTTTGCAATTACATTGTGCATTCTTGCTGGTAAGTTGGATAGTTGATCATCTTCCTTATTGTCCTCTTGATCAATTTGAATTTGATTTGTAGTGGAAAAGGTAGAAGGTTCAACTTGAGTGGAAGATGATGGATCGTCTTTAGGCTTGATGTTGCCTATTTGCATGTTCTCTATGGCTTTTCTTAAGGCTTCATCACCTACATCATCCAAATTCTCATGTTCTTCCTAAGAGCCATTAATCTCATCAAATTGTACATCATGTCTTTCTTCATCTAAACCGGAGTTTTTATTAAAGACACGATAGACTTTGCTATTTGATGAATAACCAAGTAAGAAACCAACGTTGCAACGACTTACAAATTTTGAAAGACAAACACCCCTTTTCAAAATATAACATTTGCAACCAAATACACAAAAGTAAGAGATGTTCGGTCTTCTTGCAACAAGAAGCTCATAAGAAGTCTTTTTCAAAAGACGATGCAAATAAAGACAATTTATGGCATGACAAGCGGCGTTAATTGCTTCCGCCCAAAAACTATCGGAAGTATTATATTCATCGAGCATTGTCCTAGCCAATTCAATTAATGTTTGATTTTTCCTCTCTACAACTCCATTTTGCTCCAGAGTGTAGGTTTTAGAAAGTTTGTGCTTTATTCCAAGTTTATCACAAAAGTCTTCAACTTTAGTATTTTTGAACTCGGAACCATTATCACTACGGATTTTCTTAATTTTGAAATCAAATTCATTTTGAGCCCTTTTTGCAAAACTTTTGAAAATGTTGAAGGTTTCGGCTTTGTCATCTAGGAGAATACCCATGTATATGTAGAGTAATCATCCATAATAACTAAACAATAGCTATTACCCCTGATACTCTTATAGGTTGTTGGCCCAAACAAATCCATATGTAAGAGTTCCAATGGTCTAGAAGTTGATATGATATTCTTGGAAGGATGAGAATTAGCGACTTATTTACCGGCTTGACAAGCACTACAAAGTCTATTTTTTTCAAACTTCACATCTTTCAAGCCAACAACTAAATCATATTTGAAAAAAAATTAAGTTGAATCATTCCAACATGAGCTAGGCTTCTATGCCAAAGCCAACCCAAGGAGGTTTTTGTAATAAACAAGTTTTCGAGCATGAATCATTTGAAGTAGAATCAACCAAGTAAAGATTTCAAAATCTAAATCCTTTGAAAACTAATGAATTATCATTTGAAATTGTAACACCTTCAATAGAGAATGAACAAATCAAGCCAAGATCACATAATTGAGCGACGGATAACAAATTGAAATTTAGCGATTCAATTAAGAATACATTGGAAATGGAAAGGTCATTTGAGATAGCGATTTTACCCAATCCTATTACCTTTCCTTTGCTATTATCGCCAAATGTGATCTTGTCAACTCCTTTTCCATTCTCGAATACGGTGAATATTTTTCTATCACCGGTCATGTGTTGAGTGCATCCACTATCAAGCACCCAATGTTTTCCACCAGTTTTGTAGTTCACCTACAAAACAAGAATCAAGTTCTTTTAGGTACCCAAATTTGTTTGGGTCCTTGGAGGTTAGTGACCAAAGATTTAGGTATGAAATAGCATTCTTTTTAGCGCCTAGAATTGAAGTGCCAATAAATCTTGCAATTACTTTACCTTCCTTGGTTTTTGTAAGCATATAATATGAATCATATAAGCCTAGAGATGGAGTCTTACCAATAGGACAAGTTTGTTGCAAATGTCCTATTTCCCGGCACTTATAGCAATATTTACCATTTTGCTTAACAAACCTTATGGACTTGTTTACCGGTTTCTTACCCTTCTTGGGCACATACCCAAGTTCTTCTTTGTTGAATGAGCACCTTTGCTCACTCAAAAGCTTGTCAAGGGTGGCCTTACCTTTGAAGCACCGTTCTAAGCTTTTACTTAGCTTGGTCACTTGTTCCTTTAGCTCATTATTTTCAACAACAAGCTTTGCATCATGAGACTCAACATTATCATTATTAGAGTTAATAGTAGAGCAACCATTTACCACCGCCGAGGCCCCTCACTGGCATCATTTACCATTTAAGACCTTATATTTTGATATTTTTTCCAAGATATTCATTCAAGTCTTTAAGCATATCCATTAATTCATCATATGATGGTTTATTATCATTAATGGATTTTACCTTATCTCCTTTTACCATGAGGCAAGTTGGAGTGGAGAATAGCGATGGAGCCTCCTTGATGGCGATGCCGACAAGTCCCTTATTCTTGGGGGACTCATCTTCATCAGAGTCAGAGTCGGTGGACTCTTCATCGCAGTCTCATTCTCCAATATGAGTCTCATTTTTGCCATCCTTATGAAGCTTCTTGAAAAGTTTCTTTTTGCCATCAAACTCCTTCTTCTTGAATGACTTGCCCTTGTCATCCTTCTTTGCGGGGCAATGGGAGGCAATGTGCCCCTTCTCTTCGCAATTATAGCACCAGATATTGCTATAACGCTTGTTGTCATTTGAGGATTGACCTTTCTTACTCTTGTCAAAGTTGAAGCTTCGATGTGAGCGTCTTCTCATGAATTTCTTCATTCTCCTCACAAGGAAAGAAAACTCTTCTTCGGAGTCCTCTCCTTCATCTTCATCATCACTTGATTCCGCTTTAACCTTGAAAACAGTAGTCTTCTTCTTCGAGGAAGACGACTTCAAAAGCTCTTCCTTATCTTTCTTGTACAACTCATTTGTTATGAGGTTACCCAAGAGTCACGTTGGCGTCATTCTTGACAACTCGGAAGAGTTGAGAAATAGCGTCACCAATGTCTCATATTTGTCCGGTAGAGCCCTAAGTATCTTACGCACAATATCAACATCAAGAAGGTTAGTGTCAAGACCTTTGAGTTCATTCACAATATTGTTAAGTCTTGAATACATCTCGGTGATGCTTTCATGAGGCAACATTATGAATGTCTCATATTTGATCCGAAGCCTATACAATTTGGATTCTTTGACCGTGGATGTTCCCTTATGGATTTCTGAAAAAGTAGTCCAAATATCATGAGCAGTTTCCAAATTGCTCACTCTATTGAACTCATTCGTGTTCAAAGCACCAAAAAGAGCATTCATAGCTTGAGCATCTAAATGAGCATTACATCCCTCTAGTTTCGTGGGAAGTAGTGGATTAAGAGGCATAATATAACCCTCATTTACGATTTTCCATATGTTAGGACTCATGGCTTTTAAATAAATGGACATTCTGATTTTTCAACATGCATAATTTGAGCCATCGAACAAAGGAGTCTTTCCTATAGCAATTCCCTCACTAGTCATCATTTTCTCTCTTAGACAGTTAAGTCTAAATCAATGAGAGACCAAGCTCTGATACCACTTGTAGGATCAAGGATAACCGACTAGAGGGGGTGAATAGGAGGTTTTAAAACTTTTTAACTAATTAACAAATTAAGTCAATTACGTACTAAGTCTAGACTAGATACAATTCTAGCTAAGCAATTCTATACAAGATAATTACTAGAATTGTAAATGCGGAAATAGTAAAGACAAGAAATAACCACAATTGAGACAATGGAGTTTTTCTCATGGTATCGAAGACTTGCCGGTCTTCACTAGTCCACGTTGAGGAAGCTTGAACTAATCAAGCCGGCTCCATATATTAAGTCTTCCCTCGATCACTAGTGGTTGTTCTTCCTCCGCTCCGGAGATGGTGAACACCGAACCACTCACAATTGGCACCGGGCCTCTTCACAATCTTCTTGAAGAGATCACCGTGCTAACTCCGCCAAGTTGTCTAGGTGTTTGGCAAACACCAAGAGTAATGAATCATGATCTTCGCTTGACGGCAAACAAGTGCAATGGATCAATCTAGAATGAATGCACTTAAATTTTGGCTCAACTACCTCACAATGAATGCACAAGTGTATTGGAGGTGTAGAGAGGATGCTCAAGGCTCAAAGGATGTTAAATGAAGTCTAGCATACTGTCCTTGAGCAAGTGGAGGGGTATTTATACACCCCCACAAACAAATACGACCGTTGGGGGTGAAACCCCAACTTTTTCAGCAAATGCGGTGGTACCGTCATGTAATGGCCAGTACTACCGCATCTCACCTAACTGCTCAGAATGGATATAATAGTAGCATTAACTGCTCTGACATAGCCGTTGAAAAATTCT
Source organism: Phyllostachys edulis (assembly GCA_036346405.1). Classification (NCBI taxonomy): domain Eukaryota; kingdom Viridiplantae; phylum Streptophyta; class Magnoliopsida; order Poales; family Poaceae; genus Phyllostachys; species Phyllostachys edulis. The sequence continues at coordinate 64,443,414 of CM070561.1, read as the reverse complement.
ACTCGATACTACCTGCAACCAACAAGCGGTAGTTCCGTTGGCCGGTCATACCCAAAATATGAGCAATACTACCGCTTTACCTTAGAGTCCAAAAAGGGCACTCTCTGGAAAATATGTACCGCTGATTTTTCAGTAACATCGGGGTGCGGTAGTTCCGCTGAACAAATGCGGTCATACCGCGATGCGGTAGTAGTGCCGAGGAAACTCCGGAACTACCGCGCTTAGGGTGAGCCACCAAACCAAAATGGTGTCACTCTGGAATTTACGCATCGCCAACAATTTTTCGGTACAACCAGGTTGCGGTAGTACCGCACCACCATCCCGGTCATACCGCTGAGCGGTAGTACCGCCGACATAACGTCGGTACTACCGATTATCCTAACAAAGCATAGTTGGCTTCCAAATCAAATTCTAAGTACATGCATGATCCTAAATTGATCCAAATGGCATAAGTACATGCTATCAACCTACTAGTCATGATCCCTCTTAATAGTACGACATTTAACCTAAAATCCGGTCTTCCATCCTTTTCTCCTAAGACCGATAAGCATAAAAAGGATCCTAGATTACTTGTACCTTGTCTTGGAACCGTATTGATCTTCATGTTATCCTTTAGCATGCATCTCAAACTTGTCATATTCACCATTGGGACTTAACATTGTAAATACTCAATAAACATGTTAGTCCCATATTCATATATTGTCATTAATTACCAAAACAATTTTTAGGGGCCTAGATGCTTTCAAGCGCAGGTTCGCCGTCGTTAGCTTGCATCAGGTGGGCATGCTTGGTACGCTTCATCTTGCGGTAGTCCCTAGAGTAATGCCCATACTTGTCGCAGTTGTAGCACTGAACTTGCGATATGTTACGGCGCGCACTAGACGAGCCACTGTCCTTGCCGTCGCGTCCGCTTTTTCCGCGCCCACAGCCACGCGGCCTGTCGTGGTAACGGTTGTCACCACCGCTGTTGCTTCCCTTGTCAATGCTGGAGGAGCCGCCACCTTGCTCCCTCTTCTTGGCGCGTGTGAGCCACTCCTCTTCTGTGAGGAGCAGACGACCACCGAGAGCCCCAGTTGTTGCGCTGCCAGAAGCCGCCAGATCGATCGAAGTCGCCGGTGAGCTCTTCGATCGACAACGTGCTCAAGTCAAGTAGTGTCTCGATCGAGATTGTCACCTGTGTATACCTGGGTGGCACAACACGAAGGAATTTCTTGACTATCTTTTCATCTTCCAACGTGTCTCCTAGGATCCAGAAATTGTTGACGAGTCCCGTGATCCTCATGGAGAAGTCGTCCACCAACTCACTATCCTTGAATTCGATATCCTTGAACTCCTTGCGAAGCTTCTGTGCATTCGCCTCACGAACGCGCTCAACGCCCATCCGCATCGTCTTCACGGCGTCCCACGCCCGCTTGGCCGTGTCCTTCACCGCCAGTGTGGATAGCATGTCCGATGACACCACACGGATGATGGTGGATAGCGCAAATCTGTCGTCGCGATAGTCGGCGTTGTCAGGTTCGATCGCCTCCCACAGGCCTTGTGCCTGCAGGTTCACCCTCATCACGAGGGGCCAGTTGGTGTAGTTCGTCCTCGTCAGCGTGGGGTAGACCACCGATCTCGTCGTCTCCTGTACCACCCGCTGCGCTACACGCTCTTGGCCGTCGTTGCTGCTGGATCCAATCTCGCGAGCGCCATTTGCCGCCGAGATTGATCGTGCGAGTAGTGTTACCGTCACCTTGCACCCCATCTTGGGAAGGAGACTTGGTAGGAGAGTGTGAACCGTTGCGTGACATCTTCACAGGCAAGAGAGCACAAAGCTCTGATACCAAATATTGGCACCGCCGGCGTCTACGCACGCGAAAAATTGGACACACACGAGCACATTGGAAAACTCCAAGGAGAAGATAAACACAAAACGTTTTGGTGTTGCCCAAACTTCTCAGTATTTTCTGGTTTTTCTTCTCTCCTTTTATTCTGATCAAAAGACACTCACTATGTTACAAGCTTAATGATGCGCCACTAACTCCTGCATGCACGTTTCATGCTGAACGTGCTCTTTAATGGGCTATCCAACGACCTGCTCTTAATGTGCCCACTAGTGCTACAATGTACATGCACGTTTTCAACAACAAACCCAAAAACTAAATGCAAACGTTTCTAGTCTAGCTACTAAACGCCTCATATCACATGAACCCAGCCAAAACTGAAACACTCAATGCCATGACTATCAGTTAGCCATGCATAACAAAAACTGAAATAGTAAACACAAAAACTAATATCAAGGATTATTCAACATCCTACACCACCCAGATGAGATAAGATAGAAATCGACCGGGGAGAAGAGGAATTATATTGGGAAGTAGAGAGAAATCAAAGAAATCGGGAAGAACAAAGAGAATAGACAGGAGGAAGGAGGCCAAAGCCTTTTCGGTTCAGTCTCAGCTCTCTCTCTCTCTCACACACACACTTAGGCCCACTGGTCAGCCTAAAACTCACAAGGCCCACATGACAGCTACAGAGTTGTATTACATGACATGTTCTATCAGACTGGCGCACTCTTTTGGCGCTAATGATAAGACTAGTGTTTGATTCCCACCGACTACTGATGACAAGCAATTAACCATACCCAACACACTGCGAATCTATCGAACAGCTAGTTTAACGAGAAGGAACATGATTCTAGAAAACGTCAGTAGCAACAGACCGGGCACCTAATGAGCCCGTTCTCGTTGCAGTCCGGGCACCGCCGGAACATGCTGGCGAGGCGGCACTCTTCCTCGCCGGCAAAGACCTTGCAGCTGCCGTAGCACGTCTCGCAGAGCAAGAACCGCATCTCGCCGCACGCGGCGCACCCGCTCACCGGCGCGGCCAGCTCGCACCCGGCCAGCGCGCGGGCGAGCGCTCCGGCCTCGTGCAGCGCGCGCACGTCGTCGGCGCCGCCGAGGTCGCGCCGCCGGTCGACGAACACGCGCGGGAGCGTGGGTCCGGCGAAGCCGGGGCCGAGGAGCTCGCGGAGCTCGGCCTTGAAGCCGGCGTGCATGGACACGTCGCGCTCGTCGACACGCACGCGGTAGCAGCGCAGGATGGCGCGCACGGCGAGGCCGTCCTCGAACGTCCTGCGCACGCCGCGGAGGCTGGTGAAGTACACCGCCACCGCCTTTCCCGCGCGCGCCGGCCGCGGCAGCGGCGCCACGTCGTCAGCGACGTTAGGGGCTTCATCGGCCGCCCTCTTCTTCTTCTTCTTCTTCTATCTTTTCATGGAACTCGTCGACGCGCGCGCGAACGAAGCCGGTCACCTCCGGTATGTCGCGGGCGGCCGGCGTCCCCGTGTCGTCGAAGGTCTCCTCGTTTGTCTCCTGCGGCGGCGGGTTCTCTCGCTCCGGGAAGAGAAGCGCCGGGTGCGACGGCGACGGTCCCAACACGGTCTGCCAGAACCCGGACATGATCCCCGGATCAAAATCAGGTAAAGGCTGCACCGGCGGCGGCGACGATGGTTCTCCACGGCACCCGCTCAGGGACGCGTGCCATTGCGCCGTGATCGACGACGCCGGCCATGCGTCCTCGAGGGCGGCCATGAGCCCCCGCTCGCCGCCTAGCGGGGTCTTCGTCGGCGTGCGGGGCGCGTCACACCGCCCCTCTTCAGCCGCCTCCTCCTCTCCCGGGAGCGCGCCCGCCGCGACGGCGTCGTTGGCGCCCTTCATCATCTCCTCGAACGACAGCCTCGAGTACGCATGCACGCCGTCGTGCCGGCCGCGGGAGCTCAACGCCGAGGCGGCGCGCGACAGGGAACGCGAGCGCAGGTCCTGCCGCCTCTCCGCTGGCGCCGGCGCAGCCGGCATCCCCACGTCGCCGCGCGTGTCCCTCGAGCTGGAGCAACCCATTGCCGGAGTCGAACCAAACGCACGTGCAAGTGCACGTGTGTACGAGGTTGGGGATTTAATAGCTAATGGACGTGGAATGAAAGGCAAATACAGGAAGTGAACTGGTGAGGGTACGAGATGGATTTTAATTAGCCAATTAATTAGTGAATTCTTTGAGAAATATTTTTACAAGGAAAGGTGTCTAGGAGGATTGTATTTAATTATGTATTGTTTGGGACGAGAAGAGTGTAACATCCTAAAAATTCAAACTTGGGATAATTGTATTGAGAATAAATGAGGAAATATTTTGACCATGTTTTTTTTCCCAAATCAATTATTGCACTTGCATAAAAACAGTAGCCTTAAAAGATTTTTTTGAGAAAAATTCAAAACAGATAAAATTCTAGAAAATTACACAAGTAACTACACTGTGTTAGGAGCCTCCACAAAAAATTCCATACCCTAGTGATGCATTCCCTTTGCTTAACGCGGGTCATCTCGTAGAGCATCAAGCCTTCTCACCATCTTCCCCATTTTCGTCGCCGCCGCCATTTCCGTCGATTCCCGCCAACTCGGTGAGTCACCAGTCGATTCCTTCGTCCTTTCCCATCCTCAGTATGCACACAAGCTCATGCGCGCCTCCTTGTAGCATCTTCATCGCCGTAGCACACCATCGCTGTAAGACCTCTCTGCACCACTACTGCTCGCCGCCGTCAAGCCACCGCAAGTCGTCTCCAATCTCATCATCGTCACCATCGTGATAGTGGTGAGCCTCTAAACCTCATGCGCTCTTCAATTTTCCACGGGCACACAACTTTAGTTGTCCGACAACCCTAGGTCCCCGTGCCCGACCCATTAGCATCGTCTGGACCCACTGAGTCTAGTGCGCTAAGCCATTAGCCTAGGATATGTCTTTCCTGTGAACGCCACCTTGAGCCCGAGAGCCTCTATAGTCTCTCGCCGACGTAGTGCCTCCTCCGGCCACCTCTCTTTTCGCCGTAACCACCCAAAGCTTTGCCAAGTAGCCCTCTTTCCTTTTCACAGCTCAACATTGTCGTTCATCAGGTCGTTTCGCCACCATGAAGCTCTCCTTCGTGACTCACGACCGCGCGTTTCGCTTTTCTTCTCTCTTTCTCTCTTTGACGATGGGCCCTACCAGTGGATTAAGGTTTGTTTAGCGTTAATCACACTGGTTAAGTGTAAGTAGTCATTGACATGTTGGATAGGCCGAAAATCTATTTTAAACATGTTTTAGTAAATGAGTCACTAACATGTTGGACAGGTCAAAAATATAATTTAAACATGTTTTAGTAAATGAGTCACTAACATGCGGGACCCACATACTATTTTCATTAATAAAACGTGTTTAAAAACGAGATGCTGACAAGTGGACCCCACTTGTCAAAGGGTTAACTCCAAGATAAAATCAAATTAAGGTTAATCGCAAAGTTATAAATTAATGAGTCTATGACATGTGGGACCATCACTGTTTCTTAAATAAAATCATGAATTATGTTAGGACCTCGAAATTAAACCTATTTCAAGTTAAGTGATTTCGCTAGAGACATAACCCTTAACAGGAAACAAGAATGATTTCGAGTACCCGGATATGTGCCTCATGTTAGCTCCCAAGATCAGCTGGTAACATGTACATATCCATACAACATCATATCACTTGCATACACAATTAGAATATAACGAATAAAAATTAGAAGCGAAAAACATTAAATAAGTAAGAATAGAAGGTCAAGTAAATTAAATAACCTTCCCAATGGTGCGCCACAACCCAAGGGCAACCGATTGGGATTAAAGCCGAAGTACCAACGTTATCGCCTCTACTTGAAGCATTAACTAGGACATTCTTACCTGCAACAAAGACAAGCCAACTGAGTACAAAAACGTACTCGCAAGACTTATGAACAACAAATTTAAGTAAATGCACTTGGGATCAAAGGAGGGCTAAATTGGTTCTTTTTCAGCGTAAAGCCAGGTTATTGACAAGGTACTAGTATAGATTAAAATCACCATTTGACAAACATTTTGAAATATGATATAGTAGTAGAATCTCCAATTCATGATCAATAATTCCAAGATTTTGCCATCATGAAATCATACCCAAAGTGATCACCCCACCCGGGTAAACTAACATCAATACACGAACTTCTCATTCGTGACAACAATTCATTTTCAACTATACCCTGCCTCTTCCCAACAACTAACTATGCATGGTTTCCCACAAGTAATGTCCATGACTGGGGACACGGCTATTCGAATAGATTTATGACTCTGCAAAGTTTGTGCTGCTTTACCCACATGATATGAATATCTCTCAATGTCGGCCAATGCACTCTTCCGTAGGAGTGTGACTAAGATATCATAATGAGGCCGTTACAATGCCATGTGTCAACTATTAAACCACCCGAGGATACACACCATGGCAGACTGTTGGTCGCCTGAACCACGGTTACACCTCGTTGTGTAGGTAAGTCCTTGTGAATCTTTTCCGCTAACACAAGCGACCCTTAAGGGCAAGTAAGACAAAACTTATCATGCCCCCGCTAGATTGACAATACAATAGTAACAACAATAAAAACAACAATTGTCAATCTATTTGTGGATTGATAGCAAACACACTACAAATTAATAGGCCAAGCCTTCGCCATTAACCCAGCATGTGGTTGCACAGTTGACTTGGTTCAACACCACACAGACCGGTCCTTAATCACTCAGACGGGGCTACATAATTTCATAACAATTTCTCATCATAATCCTACACCCGTCCAAGTTAAAAATGTATAGAACCCAATGTCCAACATGTCCATAATAACTTAGATTCAAGATCTAAACATAATCCTCAATTTCAACATAATTCAATTTAATCTCCACCGTTGGACTAGCTCCATCAACCACTTTCAACTACATCTACTAGCATGGCTAAGCATCATTCTAAAAATCATTAAACAAACCTATATAACATATAATCTTAATCGGTCAAGGTAAAAATGGTAATCAACATTCAAGGAAGGCCAATGCAGCAAAAGGATATAACTAAACTGACCAATTGACATACAGGTATTTGAAATTAAAGCGATGCATAGAATACTTGAAAATCAACATAAATAGTTTTTGAAATTAATAGGAATTCAACTTGCATAAAAGGGAAGAATTGCTTGCCTGTGTTGGTACCACTCGTAAATACCCTCGGATTGAATTCATAATATGTCGGAATCGTCCAAAACCTAACAAAAAGACGATATTGCAATAAACTCCAAATAAAGCCAACAATAACAAATCATTTAGAATTTCATGCAATTCACACAGTAGGTAGATTAAGATTTTAGGTGAATTTAGGTGAAATTTTTAGTTCATTTGGAGTTCATATGAAGTTTCTACACATTTTACAAGTTTAAAGTCATTAATTCACAAATAAAACAATTATCAAAATTTTCTATAATAGAAACATACTTAAGACCTAGTCCATTAAAAAGTACATTAAAAATGACAACTAAAAAATTGGTTTCATCCAATTTGGAGTTAAATTGAATTAGTTATGAATTTTTCAAGTTATTTGAATTTTCAGAGCAAGTTTGAATCGTTTTGTAATTTTTAAAAGAATTAAATACTTTTCTCACTCACCTACAGCTAGTCGTAGAGGATGACAAGTGGGACCAGGGTCAAGGGTTTGACCCGGTCAGCTGAGCTCAAAAGAACGCACATTCTAATGAATACGTCTTCAAATACCAAAAACGTAACTCGGTTTGAGAGTGTAAGGATTACGCTTACATTAAGGTGAAACGTACTTCTTAAACTACAAATCCACTTAATCGATTGAACGGGCCCACATGTCAATCACTGAGAGGTTTAAATGTTTTCACTTAAAGTTCTAAACACGTTTTAATTCGTGGGACCTACCTGTCAAACATGTATTAAGAAAGAAGATTAAAGCTAATGAGGTGGTTATCACCTCAATCTGCTAACGGTTCATCGGAACTCCCGTGTGTAGCGGCGCAATCGTGTAAGGCTAATCGGTGCAGCAGGGACTCTCCGGACTCGGGACCAAGTCGCACGAGTGTGGAGTAGCCTCACAAATATCTTGGCGGTGACGCGGAGACCAGAGATGGACGGTGGCTAGCTCCCGGTGGCCGGGGGCGGAGCCAAAGGTCGGCGCTACGGGTGTCGATTGAGCTCAGGGAAAGTGGCTTGTGATTGCCCGACCACCAGGATCACGGCGCCCTCAACACCGACGACGGAGGAGGTCTGGGATGGTCGGAATGCGGACGATGGCGAACCACCATGGTCGGAGAAGAGTGATTAGCATGCCCTTAAGATAACACCAAAATCCAAATTAGCTTCGCCTAAGAATTTAGTGAAACGTTGTGATCGTAAAGGACAAAAAAAATTCAAAAGGTAGCTTATCGGAGCGTCCGCGAAGCCGAGACCGCATGCGCGAGGCGGAATGACAAAGTCGCACGTCGACTCGATGGACGAAAAGGGCCTGACCAAAGAAAATGGGCGCAGACAATGAATGGAGTCCGGTGGTGAGGTCGTGGATGCGAGTGCGGCACCGAGATGACCTCCCTCCGGTCGTCTTCTTCCTCGGCCGAAAAGAAAAATGGAGCGGTGAGAGCGAGGGAAGGTGAGAGAAAGAAAGTGAGAAGGCCAGAGAACTAGGTGAAGTCCTGGCGATTACTTGTAGGCGGTCGGGGAAACACGTGGCAGCAATTGGGGCTTCGGTGGCAATCGATGGCTCGGTGGCACGCATGCAAAACGCCAGCACCGAGCGACACTAATGATGAGGAAGACGACCACTGTTTGGACCGTGGGACCCACTTGCCAAAGAAAGAAAATAAAACGGTGCGGTCGGGTGCGAGTTGGAACGAAGCAACGCGGTCCAAATGAGTCACGTGGAGGTTGGGTTCGAGTCGGACTTGGGTCCAGGTCGGAGCGACGACGCGGTGCGATCGAGCTGACTCGACTCGGTTGGTCCGAACAGCACCGACGATGTGAGCTGTGCGATAGCATCGGATGGTCCAGATGCACTGCGAGTTCGGACAGTCCGAACGGCTCCAGCGATGTGAGCCGTGCGATCAGCATCGGATGGTCCGAACGGAAACGACGATGAGGTGCATGCGATCCACATCGGACGGTCCAAACGAAATGGCACGGTGAGACGGTACGACTGGACCAAGTCGGAACGGTCCGATCGGAACTAGGGTTTTGGATTTAGTTTGATTGAAATACAAAATGTTTGACCAAGCGATTTAAAATAGGAGATAATTTTCAAAAAAAATGTGAAATTTTTTGTGAGTATTCTTAGAATCAATTAGGACTTAGAAAAATTAGTTTCAAGCACTGTTCATACCAAAATTTGTCAGAATTAAATTATTTTCAAATCTGCATTAATGAATTGGTTTAAATTTTGGTGAGATCAAAATAACTTCTAAAAATTTGTGAAAAATAATATTAATTCATGATAAATACTATAGTATTTAAATAAATTATTTCCAATAACTTTTAAGCATATATTTTTCTGGGTTCATAATAAAGCTTGAGTTCAAGTTGAAAATTTGAAAAATTCAGACAAAATTTATTACAACAACCAAAGGTTTACATTAATACATAATTTACACACATAACTCATGATATGCTGAGCTAATCCAACTTAAGGATTTTGAGGACGTTACAAATTAAAAGCCCGAGAGGCTAACATGTAGGGCCCACATGTAATAAATTGATTTTTAGAAAAATAGAAAAATAGAAAAACCAGTTTAGTTCAAAGGAAATACACCTTCTCTGTTAGAAAGCGTAATTTTAGAAAATACGCCATCGACGTCACCCTTTTCTTTTTTTCAGGATTTTTCAAATCGAGCAAAAAATCAAATGCTAATAACTTTTGCATATGAACTCCAAATTGGATGATTTTTTTTATATAAATTCATCTAAAATCATGATATATCTGAAGATGCAAAAATATTTGAAATTTTTTTGTTGAATTTTTTTTACTATTTGTGATTTTTTAAAAGATTTTTCGAATAGACGTCGAAAACGCAAAAGAGATTATTGACGATCAAGCACCCTCATTCTCTGAGCAACCAGAGCAAGTCAAGCACCTCCTTTGACCATGTTGATCCCATTATTTCAATTATTGTATTATTTTTTTTGTAAAATCTATTATACATGCGTGTATGTTTGGCTAAAATTTCTATATTTGTGGGTAATGGTTGTTAAACTCCTATTGTGTGCATGCTTCCTCTTTGTCAAGTTGATATCCTTACTGTTGTAGCCCTTAGAATATGGTTTATACAATAGATGATGTTGATTTGGGTATTTCAATTACAAATATCGAATAGATGCTTAGTCGAGCTCTAGTTTTCATTAGATTTGACCATTTGATAAAATTTGCATATGGAATTGGGATATTTTGAAATGTTGGACCAGAGGGGTTACCTCTATTAATTTGGAATGAAAATGAAAAGCTTAGTTTTGATGTGGGCGAGTTATATTATGAACCGATAAATGTGAGAGGTGTATCTCGCATGTAGATAGAGGAGATCCTCGTCTGGGTCGATTAAGTACCGAACGCCGGTGTATCTAATCTAAGCATAAGCGTAAAATCACATGTACTAATTATGGGATCGCCTTAGCTAATTAAGTTATCTAGGACTAGCCTTGCATGTTGGTAGGCCACAGTAGTACGAGCATGTCTGGGTAGGTTTGCTCGAAGGGGCTCCCTTCAGGGAGGCATTGGGACCAAAGCCTCCTGATACAACGGTGAATGCCTCACTGAGGTAAGGGGAGGGGGGGTACCTGAGTGAAGTGAGGATTTATCATTCGCAAGGCTAGTGCAAGGTTAGGACTAGGTGATGTAAAGACTTCGTTACTATCGTAGGGCGGCCCATCAGCCCCAACGACCCAACTAGAGGCCCTTGGAGGGTACCAAGTATACCTTTTGGAGGCCTCGAAGGGTGCGTGAGGCCCACCAGAAGGGCCACAGGCCAAAGGCACAACTAGGGCCCCTCGAAGGGTACCAAGTATATCTTCAGGGAGGACCCGAAGGGTGTGGAAAGGCTGCCGAGCACCATGTGTCCAGGAGCGAGAAGGCCCTAGGGATCCCTGCCTGTGGCCACCTTGTGCACACCAAAGGGCGTCTAGGGCCCCTCGGCCTAGAGGCACCCCGCACGAGGCGAGGGGGAGAAGTACCAGTGGACCTGGAGTACCAACCGGATGGGCTAGGACTAGGAGGATACACCATGGACCGAAGGCTACGTGTAGGATAAGGAAAAACCCCTACAGTCCCTATGGGCATAGGGTCTTTTTAGGGTAAAATGGTAATCTTATGTACCCTGGTCGGAATGCTATAAATAGTCGTGTCCCCCATGTAATCAACGTAGGCGTTTTTCAAGACAATTAATACACTTATCTCTTGACATCGGTCCCTTCTCTTGAGGATCCTCTAGTTCCCCTCGTGGCAACCGGGGTCCCCATTTCTTTACTGTCTAGTTCTGTTGCTATGACAGTTGGCGTTGTCCCTGGGGAGCGGGAAGAGAGTCACGAAGCGTAGTCCCGAAGTGCCGACATGGCCCCTCAAAAGAAGAGAGCGCCCAAGGTCTCTGCAGCCGAAGCGTCTGAGGCGGCGATGGCTCCGAGTACACCAAGGGCCAAGTGAAGTAGGACCTCTGCAGTGGCGGCGGCCGCCGCTGAAGCCGCGAAGAGGAAGCCAAGAACTCCACACATGAAGACATCGTTTGGAGCGACACTCGGCCAATCAAGGCGTCTCTTCCCGAGAACCATCAGGCGGGCCCACCTCCACCCGTTTCCGCGGGCATAATTGGAGAAGCATACGAGGCCCTCCGAAAAGAGCTGGCAGACCTCCGCCGGGCGATACTAAGCCTCCGACAACCAGTAGTAGTGGTCCCCGCGGTTTCGCCCCAGCTCGCGATCATTGCACAAGGACAGGCCACTAGGACCACTGCTCCGGGGGGACTCGAATTCCTCGTTTAGTGTAGGACTGGAGGCAGCCCATTGGCCTACGGGCTTCGAAATGCCAGACATCAAGGCATACGAGGGGAGCACGAACCCCTCAGAATTCCTCTAGGTATACGAAACCGCCATCGAGGCGGTCGGGGGAGACGACACCACCAAAGCAAAGAGCACCACCTTCGCCCTCGGGGGCGTGGTTTTGACTTGGTTCTTCACCATCACCCCTAGTCTATATACGCATGGGAGCAATTGCGGGACCTTGTGCAACAACTTCTAAGAAAACTACGCCGAACCAAAGGATGTGGGGCACCTATTAGCAATAAAATAAGCCTCGGGCGAGTCCCTGAAGGGGGGAGATGAGGGGGTCGAGGAGAATAGCCCTCTCGCTATTCTGCGACCTCCATGGCGAATGATCACACGCGACCAAGGACTACCACACCATCACAGCCATGTAGGACTACATGAACTGCAACCCACAACCGACCAAGTGCGAAGAGGGTAGAGGCCGAGCAACCAGCTACCCGCCCCACCGCAAAGACCTCGCATAGAGGGGGCCCACAGGGAGCACCCCCCAAAGGGTCATCAACATGATCGTAGGAGGATCCTCACTCAACATGACGTCAAAAAGACAACGGTGCATGTATGCCTGACAAATACACCACGTCACAACGCACCCTGCCACTAGTCCACCCCGCTATGCTGAGATACCGATCACCTTTAGCCCCGGGATGCCGAAGGCCTATACTTCCCCCACCAAGACCTCCTTGTCATTTCCACCAACATCGCGGATTTCGAGGTCAAACGTGTCATCATGGATGGGGGAAGCTCTGCAGACCCACTCGTCGTGGATGCTTTCGACAAAATGATGATCCCCTAGGACTGCCTATCGCCTCCGAGCATACCTCTAATAGGCTTTGGGGGAAGACCCATAACGGCCTAGGCCAAATTGACCTAGTCGTCATATTCAATGATGACTTTGTGTCACGGACAGAGATCATCACATTCAACATTGTCTAGATGCCTTATCGATACAATGCCATCCTCGGCTGCACAACACTGAACGCCTTCAGTGTAATCGCACACCACAACAACCTGTGCATGAAGATCCCGCGTTGTGTAAGCGACAATGGCAGTGTGCAAGACTAGGGGCGGCGCGTGAGAAGGTTTATGCGAGCGATAGACGGGTAACATGGGGTTTAGGGTTGGGGGTGGGTGGGGGGGGACTGAAGGGCAATCGGGACGTCTATTAAGAACCAATGGTTCGACAAAAAAAGTAGGTTAATGACTATTTTGGTCCCTCAACTATCTCTAAAAGACCAAATTTTTAGTTGAGTAACAAATAGAGAGCTCTTATTTTATTATGTGTTCGGGAGGAGAGGCAAATCTAGGAAAAAAGAATGTTAACTTTATCTTGAATAAAATGGAAAATTTAGTGATTATGGTGTAAAGCACTGTGAAAGATCCACTAGAGCTTCCAAAAAAAGATGCACGTTTAAGCCAAGGGGTGTTTGGAACTACCGAGCTTTCAAAAGCTTACTTCCGATCAGGCTTCAGTACGATTTCTACTGTAATCAATCTACCGGGTCAAGAGGTTTGGTGTTTGACTGTCTGACTTTTAGGTAGGCTAGCTGCAGCTTCTGAGATGGAAAATGTCTAAAATGCCCTTGAGAACAGTAATGGCTTTTTTATGTCATTTAATGCAATTAACAGCATTTAACAACTATTAACGACGACTAACGCAATTGACGACAACTATCGCAATTGACGAGAACTACCGCAATAAACAACTACTACTACCACAATTGACCGTGAATAACGACAATATACCTTAAACAACGCAATAAACCACAATTAGCGTATTTAACAATATTATTACAATAAATATTTATTACAACAAATAATTATTACAATAAATTATCATTACACACAAGTATTATAGTGAATAATGAATACAATAATTATTTCATTTACAATAGTAATGAAATGCCTCTGAGGATAGTAATAGCTTGTTTGATGCTGTTTAACGCAATTAACAATGTTTGACAACAACTAACGACAATTGACGATTATTAACGACGACTAATAAACTTTTATTACAACAAATATTTATTAAAAACCATTATTATACTGAATTTGATGACAACTAACGGTGGCTAATGACAAGTGATGATAACTAATAACAAGTGATGATAACTAACGACAAGTGACAACAACTAATGACATTCATGCCCCCTCCAATTTTTGGGCTTGGGACTGGCATAGGCAGTGTTAGGCATCCCCACCCTCACATGTACCCCCAAAAATAAATAAGTAACAAAGAAAAAATAAGGAAAAAGAGCAACCATTAAGAAGCAAAGATATACAAAAAATGATACAAATTACTAAAGCAATTTGACCTAAGCATCTTAATATATACCAAAAAGAATACATATTAGTAAATAGTAATATAAAGTCCTCTGTATATGATTCAGAAAGCATAATGAGCAAAGCAAAGATTCTGGTTACATGATGTTAGATCAGCATTGCAATTGGATTTGCAAAATGGAAAGATTAATATAGCCAATTCCATAATACAACAAACAAGCAAATCCAATGTCACACCAAACTCACCAATCTCAGTGGGTGAGAATTGTCAAGGTAATCAGACAATGAGATAATCATGGAATCAGGGTCCATGTGAAAAGGATATGTATGCCTCAACATGTAAACAATGGCCATATTTTTCTTGAGCTTGGTAAGGTAGTAGAGAAGAATTCAAAATTATGATCAGGGCATCAAGGTCCATGTAAGTATGCACCATTAAAAGTACAACAACACCAACATGCATGCTGACAAACTACTACGGATGAATTTATTCTTATTTACATGAGTGTATGCTAACTAGTGAAGTTCACAAAAATTGGTACTAATTATTGCACAAGAACTTGCAAACTCAGTGCATAAAATTCATGTCGTATATCTAGCTCTCATAATGTTTTGTAGAGAAAACCAATCATGTAGTAAATCAAAGATGACATATTAACTGATCTAATATCAATCAAGTAATTTGATTTGTAACTATCAATAGCAACAAGTTGTCATGCATGCCCTAGGAAGAGATCAAAACACATAACAGAATTACATATATCAGCTTGTGCCTACAACCAAACCTCTTGCTCATGATAGAAGTAAACACAACACAACATATTAAAGAATACAGAAATATCTGATCATTAGTGATGAGGGTACTAGCATTTCAAAAGCTTCATATTTGAAATGCCATAGTGTTATAGAATTCCAAATTCATGCCCCCTCCACTTTCTTCGAGGCTTGGGACTAGCGTCGGTAGTGTTAGTCACCCCTACCCTCGCACGTACCCCCAAGTGTTCACGCAAATCTTAAATGAAACTACAACTCAATTACGCCTCTTGGAGATCAATTCTATAATTAGAAACTACAACCATTTTTAAGAGTCCTCTTCTTTTCTTTCATTCCTCTTTCTTTCTTTGTTCCCAACCAACAACACTAGATGTTTGCATCAGTAATTAGCACCTCAGGTTTAATCTTTCTCATCATTGCCATTCTACCAAAAATGATGCATGCAGTCTTTACTTAATCAGTTCTTGTCTTATGGATGATATTAAGGACCTCATCATGTTAGACTAAATTCTTGCCAAGCAATGCCTGTGTGTGCTAAGACATTGCTCAGATCTATTATTCATCATTGGAATGTTTGTCAATTCTCTAGCCTAGCTCAATTTCATCAAGATAACTTCATAAGGACCTTGATGCTATTGTGATCTGTTTGTTCAAATCATGATGTAGTGAAATACTCTAGAAAGAATCGAGTCAAATGCATTTCTAGTTCATCACCTAGTACCATTGTGAGCATGCGTGCATACATTTTGGCATCATCCACCAGCTCCACCATCCACCACAGCATAGCACATGCACAACAATCTAGTAGGACACAGGTGACTTAACGGTGGCAAAACCACCACCGTCAGAGTAGCTGGGGTGCTTGGCACCTCACCATCTCGACGATGGTAGTGGCGGCATTTTGGGCCTTCGTCCACAGTAGCCGGCAGCGGCGCACAAGGGGTGAGGTGTAGAAGGGAACCAAAAAGGGGGAGCGACACGGTGGGGGAGGGGGCACAACATCTAGCCAGAGTTGGCTCGGTGACGCGGGAGCCCAGAGGAACCACAAAGAGGTCACTAGGGGTTCGGCGAACCGACGACAACGTCGGGGGCGCGGGTGCCAGATCTGGCCGAGGAGAAAGGAAGAGGAAGAGGGCACTAGGAAGGAGGGAGGAGGGCGGATCTGGGCGAAGCGTGGGGGGAGGCATGGGCCGATGGGGAGGAGGAGGAAGGAGCCAGATCTAGATCTGGCTGGGGAGGAGGGAGCAGGAGGAGGGAGCGGGGAGGAGGGAGGGGGGGGGAGGAGGAGGAGGAGGAGGAGGAGGGCGCTGCACAGACTGGAGAAGGGATGAGCGGGTGAGGGGAGGAGAGGAGCGTGCGGGGCTGTGGGGGCGGTGGGTGGGGGTGGAGGCAGGGTAGGGTAGGGTTTGGGGGGTTTATTCGATGGCAATTGGTGGGTAATTACCCTCGAACTTCTGGGGTAATTTGGGAACTGAGGCTGCGGGAGGCCGCGGAAGCGCCCCACGAGCGGCTTTCGACTTTCGCACGTTGTATGAGAAAGCGGCTTCGGCGAAAAGCTGGTCGTTTGGTTCGGCTTCCGACTTTTCCAGGCAAATGCCGGAAGCTAAAGCTGAAACAAACAAGCCCCTAATGTGATTATGTATTGTACTTCAAATGTTACATTAAACATCAAATTACAGACATGTTTACACATCTTGTTTCCTCGCAGACGCACACACAAAGAGAGGGTGTCATTCACGTGCGTGAACAGTACCACGAGCACGTGTAGTATGGGGATTATGAAGGGATTACCTTCCTCAATAAGAATATCTATTTCTTTAAATAGTTGGTTAGTTTCTTTGTATAGGGATTAGTTAATTGCAAATGTTATCTATTAGTTAGAAAGATTATTTATTAGTTAGGAAGGTCATTATTAGTTAGGAAGGTCATCATTTATATTGATTTTATCCATAATTGTTAGAAGAGCCATCTATATAAAGAAGTCTATTGTAATCATTGGCATTAAACAATAATATGAATTAGTCTCAAAGCTCTCAAGTCCCTCTCTCTAATCTAGATCTTTTCTATCCCAGCAAGGTGTCCTCTACTCTAAACGTCGTTCTACCTCTAACCATCATCGTCGGTCTCCTTTCCATGGTGTTTATCCCTTATAATGTACTAGTTACATTACAGGGGACACATTTCATTCATGTTTTTGGAAGAAAACATCAAATGTAGAGAACATGCAACTTGTGCCGGTTTCAATGGCACAACTGCACAATAAGGGCCACTCAAAAAAAAATCTGCACAAGTATAACATTACCCATGCATTATTTCTCGCCTAAATTTAGCACGTTTTTATAATATGCTGGGCTGATGAAATGAACCTTCTCCGACTGAGAGAGAGAGAGAGGGAGGGACCTGTTTCTGATCATTCGCTCACTTTCAGAACGCAGCACATATAAGCTCCCATGACACATAATTAAACCTGTCATGGACGGCCCGGCCCAAGCTCAGCCCAATTTTTCCAGGCCTTGATTTTCAGTCCGAAGTCCGGAAAAGCCCTACAATGGAAAACACAAGTTTCAGACCGGGCCAAGCTCGGGCCTAAACATTCAAGGCCAGGCTTTTCTAGACCAGGCCCAAGCCCAGGCCCGGGCCCAGCCCAGAGTTTGAACAGGTCTACACATAACAAGTGCACATAGACAGTCTCAATCTGCAATGCCACACAACGGCAGCGGCAAATTTTTCATAGCACTTCTCAGACAGATAACTAGAGCATCGCAATGAAGGATGAACACAGAATCATCAACCATATGATCAATCACAGCCTTACAGGGCCTGGTTGAAATCACCAAATTCACAATGCAAGTCTTCAATAGTAGTCTTAAATGTTTTTTTGAACGGGACGTCTTAAATTTCAATCAACATCTCAAAGTTAAAGGCATCACCTTGCTTTCCTAAAGAGCTACTATCTGTATGCAGCTTCACAGCATAGGGCAGGTTCATGCTAACCATTTAGCAGACTATCACGTTAGGGCTTAGGAGATGAGAGCTAAACAATCCTTCCCAGACAATGCGTTTGTATACTCTTATGTTTGCAAGATACTGATGAAGTTCTAACGGATTTGGGTCTCGAACTTGAGGCAGATCCCCATGCTGAAGAGCTCCTGGTAGAGCAGCTTTGCGCCGTAAGGCACATTGACCCGGACTATGTTCTCCGCTGACTTGCAGAACCCGCAGTAGGGGCCATGGATCTTCCTCCCTCCTTCGACCGGTCTCAGGATCACGTTCGCCACCCGCTCGCACGTCTGGCAGATGTGCATCTGCGAGAAGTCGCTCAGCATGAAGAGCCGTTCGTGGAGGTTGGCAGTGGCACCGTGGGCGAGGAGGCAGTCGCGCTCCATCTCTCCGAACTTCACACCGCCGAACCTCTTCCTGTCCTCCACCGGCTGCCTCGTGAGCGGGTGCACTGGGCCGGTGTTGCGGAATTTCACCTTGTCCTCAGACATGTGGATCAGCCTCTGGTAAAAGGTCGGCCCCATGAACACCAAGGACCGCATCCTTCCACCGTTTTGTCCGTTCAGAACGCTTTCTCCTCCCCACCTTGAAAAACCAGCCCTGAAATGCAATGAGATAACAAGCGTAGAGCGTCAAACAAAAATACATGACAAACAGTCAAAATATCCAACATGTATCATGCATGTACATTTGTAGCTTGTTCTGCTTGGACAAATTCAAAGAAAGATGTCAACAATGCATGCTCCTCTAGTGTGTTAGAAAGGCAAAATAAGCACGTGTAAAAAGAAAAGACAATGAAGGCCCTACGCATGATATGACATTTAGCACAAACAGCATGCTGTCAAATTGCGAATTCCACTTAGCATCTCATCTCTCTCTCTCTCTCTCTCTGTGTGTGTGTGTGTGTGTGTGTGTGTGTGTGTGTGAGAGAGAGAGAGAGAGAAGGGACAATCACTGGTTGCAACAGCAAATTCAAGAAAACGATTAAATTCATCATTTAAACACACTTACTTGTGTAGTTGTTCTGTGATCACGTCTATAGATGGAGTGGTAAATGGTGTTGCATATTTGATCATCCCACCAAGGGCAATTCCCTTACCCAAAGCAGCTTCAAGCAGCTGACCAGGAGTTTGACGAGTCGGAAAGCCGTGTGGATTTATCACGATATCTGGAACTATTCCTTGGCAAGTAAATGGGAAATTCTCCTGAGAATCCAAAAGGCCAACAACTCCTTTCTGGCCATGCATACTAGCAAACTTGTCTCCAACGCAAGGTGAGCGAGCCTACAACAATTATCATATTAATAAAAACTAAATTTGACAAGTGGCCATTAATTAACAAATTTTATTTGGAAGTTTTGGAGCATGGAAAATAATAGTACTAACGTTCATAACGTGGGAAAATATGACAGAGTAGAAATAAGGAGAAAATACAAGGATTGATATACTATGGCAGCTGAGGTGACCTCTGAGCTCTAAATAATCGAGGTAAACAATGTAGACCAACTATCACTCCTAGAATCATGAAGAGCAAGGTCATGCATAAGATGAGCAAAACTCCTTAGTATATTTAATCCATTCACAGACATGTCACATGTTAGCTAAAAATCAATGCTAAAGAAAGAGCTTTAGTTAGAATATAAAGAAGGTTCTCAAAAGTCAAAATCACCCATTACATCACTTATATCAATATTTGATTCTAAGTTAAACCATGTAAGTACAAACTACAAAGAACACCTGTAGTTTCATACAGCAGCAAAACATTACGGGAAAATAAAATAAAAGGTGAAAACTGAACATAGGACACAAACTTCACACCATGTTAATGTCTAACTATATGATCAAAATCATGTGGATGTGTTGTTACAATAGATGAAAAGGCGCCATTGCAGAGAACAAGATAAACAGAACAAAGAAGATGGAAAAGGCAACAATAGGAGGAACTGCCCAGGTTCGCGTCCTCTTGCTAGGTATCCCACAGTTAGTAGTTTCAAAAAGAAAGAAAGGCAACAATAGGGTGTCCGACTAGCCATTTGAACTTCAACACGAATACATCAGAGAGTATCAAATATAAGGAGTCCTTAATACGAGTACCTCTATAGGCCAGTATCTGAGAGGGACCAAATGACACATATCCATCAAATTCATGCAAAATTGTTACTGACATTACATTGTAGACCCCAATCTTTGAGGTATCTCGGTTTTATCTTATGGAAAAAAAGTCAACTAGCCAGATAGAAGAGAATGTCATGCAGAACTCTATTGTCTTGAACGGTTAATGTCATTGCATGCAAACATGAGTCATGAAATACACTGCAGAATAATTTTATAAAGATTATATTGTTCACCTGTCTTAGAGTAACAACTGCAGAGTTCACCCCATCATCATTAGCAGAAAGAACTACCTTCTCCACCATCCCTTTTTCAGTATGCATCAGCTTCACACCATGATCTTCACCAGATTCTGAGACTTTCCCGATGACAATGTCACCACTTTGAAGACTTGCTCCAATATATGGTAAGCCATCGATATCCAGACTGTCAACCCGCCCTCTCTTGCTTTGCATTTTTCCAAAATCGATCTTTTCCCTGTGTTTGAATCGTTTGGTGACCTCTTTGTTTTCCGCCAGTGCTTTATAGCTCTTGAAACGTAGTGTCCGAAACATGCCACGTTCTAAAGACGCCCTATTCAATACGAGAGAATCTTCTTGGTTAAATCCCTGATGAACACTGACTGAGACTATTGCATTTTGGCCATTGAAATATTCTGGTATACTAAAGTCATCTTTTCTTCCAAAGTTATAGTCTGCCTTACCAAGACAGTCAGCCACAACAGTTTTGAACAAGGGTCTCTGTGGATAGTACAGTTGATGGGAAAGGGTATCGACTCTAAACTGAGGATTTGTAGTGGTGTAGCCAATAGCCTGTTGTGATATTTTTTCAGCTTGCATCAGAACCCTCCGAGCATAATTGTGGTTGGCAAATGGAATGATACCGCAACTCAACCCTAGCAAGAAAGACTGGTCAAGTTCACAATGACTATAGTACGAAAACCCCTCTTCTTTGTCCCCAGCAAAGAGATGCCTAATTTCATGAGCACATCGGATATCCTCCTCTTCTTCAACACCAATCAGCTCAATTATATTTTGATCCATAAGTTCCCGAAAAAAGTATGATCCATCCTTCTGTTTCGTGATCCTTCTAAGGTTTTCAACTATAAGAAGTGGTCTTAGAATTCTCCCTGCATCAGAAAATACACGAACTTCTTTATGGAGCTTGTCCCTTTTGATTTCCACCTAATCGAAGTTAAAAATGGAAACAAGAACCATCATTAGTACTATCTTGTTGTAACATAAGCGTTTTTACATATTCCATAGAAGAAATAGTACATGTAATATAAGAATCATATTCACATGCTTGTGGCAAGATATGGACCAATAATAATGTATCTCAAATATGCAATGTCTGATCTGAGATTACCTAAATTTTGGTAAGAAACATACACAAAATGCATATTGGGAATAAAGCACGTGAAGTTCAGTACTTCATTGTCATGAAAAGATCAAATGCACCAGGTAAAAGAAAAATTAACAAGCAAGAGAAGATTATAATGATCTCATGGACTCGTAAGGAGAAGATTATAAATAATTTGTTTCCTTTACCAAACCGTGTAGAATGATTCTTTTTGTAATTACATAAATAAAAATGACATAAAAGGGTGGACCATTAGGATTCTTTACAAAATTTTAAACCAGCACTCCAGCAGTGACAATGCATAACTATACCCAGCAAATGATTTTCAGTCAGGTGGTGCAAATCAAGGACTTGTTAAGCGTGCAAAGCCTATGTTGAGAAGACAACACAACTCCTGATAATCTAAGTAAAATATCTCAACAAAAAAATTGAAGGTGAAATCTGCATTACAGTTTAGCGGAAAATTTTCGAACATCATGAAAGAAAGCAACGCACAATCCTGGATCTGCATACCATGCTCCAAGGTAAAAATTGCATGCCAGTTTAGCAGAATCGGGAAAGAAAGCAAACCTGTGGATCAATTTGCTTGCTACGTCTCATACTCCTTAGACACAAAACAAATTCGCCTGGGTCTGCACACAATCCAAGCAAGTTTCCATTCAAAAAGATCCTGTCTTTCCCACTAATCTCTTGTAGAAGAACTTCATCCAGTTTCTTCATTCCACAAGAAACAAATATGTCAATGAAGGGTTTCCTCACCACAGAGCTAACCATAGCAGTAACAGCTAGGTTTTTCACAAACCCACATTTTTCACCATCAGGAGTTGACAAGAAACACAACTTTCCCCAGTAGGATGGATTCCTAGAAAAAGATTTATTAAGTCAGTTCACGATAGGATATTGAAAAAAGCAAAGAACACATGCATCAGTCCGTATAGAAAGGAAGAACTTACGGATATCTAGCATCTCCAGCCTTCCCCGCATAAGCAACATACTGCCGTGTCTTCCTCAAGTCAGACATCATTTGAAGCGGATTTGTTCTCCTTAGGGTTGCAACAATCCCTGAGCACCTTTCTCTTTTATACGGATGGCACCAGGAGCCAGTGGAGAAGGCACGGTTCAGACCATTGGTAACGATGGATGCATCCACATAACGATCAAGAACTTGTAAGTCACCATCACCACTCAAATCTCTCTGCATGGTCTTGACCATGCGTCTTTCTGCATGCCTAATATGCACCCAAAGTTCTCTCCGAAGCAACTGACATGCTAGATCTAGCCTCTTGTTACGAAAATCATCCTTATTATCACATTTTCGATTGCCAGAGTAAGCCATTAGCAGACATTTCACCATGTAACCCAAAAAAAGTGATTTGTTCCTATTCCCACTGACACCAGGAAACATATACCTACCAACATATTCATCAAAGGATTCTTCTGGTGGAAACTTTGTTTTTTTGATAAACTCGTCAACATATTGACGGGCTCTATCTCCTCTACGAAAGCCTTCACACTGTTCATGGGATTCTGTTACAGTTGCTGATATTATGTTGACCATAGAAGCATCACAATCTTGTATATCGATCATATCAAAAGCTTCCTTATCTGATGATACACCTAGAGCAAAAAACACTATCCAGATTGGCATAATCGCACCCAAGAAGGACAGGTTAATGACTTTGCTTAAATCATCATTATTTTTAGACTGAACAAGTTTTACATAGATCTTTTCTCGTTTGATTTCAGACAAGTAACAAGCATCCCAGCAGGGGCGGTCGCTGATCCAAATCCTGGATAAGAATCTCTGCTCTTCAGCAATAAACGCCTACAGAGTTGAAAGCAATGAAAACATAATATTAAAATAACCCAGATATGGATTTTTTTTCAAAAAAAACCTCAGATATGGTATCAAACATTCTGTAGATGAAGTAGGGTAACAACTGTCTCGAATTCATTCCAGAAGAGGGTAAATTTGAAGAAAGTTGGGCCGCGGGCAATTCCGCAGTTGACAATTTCTTTGACAAAATTACAGAATAATTCCAAAGTTATACTAAAATGTTCCAGTGCACAGCTAAGAAGCCATCAACCATTCAACATAATATATAAAACCCCAGCTGAACTTTGGTCACATGCTTACAATTGTTATGAATATTGTGTATGTATTGCAATAGCC
Organism: Phyllostachys edulis; assembly: GCA_036346405.1. Taxonomy (NCBI): domain Eukaryota; kingdom Viridiplantae; phylum Streptophyta; class Magnoliopsida; order Poales; family Poaceae; genus Phyllostachys; species Phyllostachys edulis. Next base: position 64,419,790 of record CM070561.1, on the reverse strand, counting down.
CAATAGGCAATATATAGAGTACAAAAGGATACAAGACTAAATCCTAACAATAGGAAATACCACTAATACCCCTAACACCCCCTCAAATGCAAGGCGTATGCAATAGCATTGCATTTGAAAAGGGTTGACACTCCAATAGAGAAAATCCAAAGTCCGAGTCTTGATAATGTCGTCGTAGCGTGCTACTCTTGGAAAATATATCGAGTATCAAAAGATCTTCTCCTATCTGGGATCGTGCGACAGCCCATAAAGCACAAGGTGCAGAGGTTGAGAAAGTAGTGACAAGCGGGAGCAAAGTCGACCGCGACAACACGCGACAACACGACAAAGAAGATGATGAAACGACAAGAATAGAGAAAGTTGTCAAATCAAGCCGAAGAGGAATAGATAAAAGCATAGCGGCGCAGATCGAAGCACAAAACGGCAAGCGCAAGAAGGCACAAGAAGAAGAACGAGACTTGATCTATGGAAGAAGCATGGCGGCCTTAGAAGCTCGGGGCGGCGACTAAAAGAGAAGCGATGGCATCATAACGACTTCTACGATCTATAGCGGCTTGAAAAGAAGAGCGACGGCGGCTACTATGCAAATAGGAATTCCTATACTTCTATGATTGATAATAAATTTGTAGACTCGTATGACTGAGACGAACTCAAAGATAGAGTAGTACGGACTTGGATGGACACAACAGAAGAAAAAGGACTCGAAGGAGGAAAAAAAACGCAAATGATAGCTAGCAACAAATACTGGTAGCAGCAGAGACCCACCTCCTCGTCCAACCAGCAAGCACCAGTGCAGCCCACCAAGCTTGAAGCAACGTGTGGCCATCCCCCGCATGTCGCCTCCGGCCTCCCACGTCTCCATCCCATACTCATATCCAAGAATCTTCTTCTTCACCTAGACATAGTGCCAGTGACAGCGCCCGAGATGGCGGCCATCTCCACTCAAGTCGGTGTGGCCACGGGCACGCGGCAGCGCAGGGGGTGGTTCCCGCGGAGGATGCCGCGGGGGCACTACTCGCCCATGGGCGTCGAGCAGGGGACGGCGCCGGGAAGGGCACCCGAGATGGCGCCAATCTCCCCGGTGGCTGCTGTCGACGAGGGTGCTGAAAAGCCGCGGTGCGGGTGGCTGCGGCGGTTGACACCGCAGGAGTACTCAGGCGCGCGCGGGGGCGGGGCTCAGGAAGTCCTGCCCAGATCCGAGGATGGCGGCGATGAGATGCGCCGGATCCGGCGACGGTGGCGACGGGGATGCTCGGATCCAGCACCAGCAGTGCGAGAGCGGCCGGATCCAGCGAGGAAGAGCTCGATCTGGGGCAGCAGCCGAAGGGGACGACCTCGACGGGCACGACGCCGGTGCATCTGAGGCGGGGAACGAGCTTGGACTCGTCGAAGATGACGACGAAGCGATCGCTGGCACCCTCGATTATCTTCTCGTGGAGGAGCGAGCCAAGGCGCAAAATTGAGTGGCGACGCACGGAGCGAGGTCCGGCGAAGTCAAACACGAAGGTGATGCTGCTGCGCCTAGTAACTACGACTAGAAGGAGGCCACCCCCGGGAGTGGAGATTGCTCCTCCCGGGGCGGCGACAACGGAGGACGAGCGGAGACTAGGAGGAGGCGGCGGCGACGGCGGCAACAAACCCTAACCCTAACGATACCGTATTATGAATATTATGTATGTATTGCAATAGCCCAATTGGCAATATATAGAGTTAAAAAGACACAAGACTAAACCCTAACAATAGGAAATACCACTAATACCCTTAACAACAATATGTATCACAACTCACAAGTTCAGCTAGATTTGCTAACTTCATATGAGTTCAGTTAACTGTGTCAGACAAATATGTATGGCAGTACCAGAATTGTTTCTCTTGCATGACTATGATGTATAGAATAGACTTCGTTTGTTCTTCTAAATATATCTTATCAGTTATCGTGTATCTAAACTGAGATGTTTCCATTTAAATTTAAGATTAGCATGGTCTTGCAGCTTCTTTAAAGGCTACCAAAATGAGGAATGCAATGTTTTTTAAGGAAAACATTAGCTAAGAACTGAATGAACAAGATAGATCATGTAAGGTAATACCTTTTCCATTCCTTTGATCAGAAAGTATCCACCAGAATCAAACTGGCAGTCGCTTTCCTGAAGTTTATGCAGCCAGCACAAATTTGAATTCACCATGACAGGTAACCTGCCAATGGTGACCCATTTAGTTTCTTTCATTATATCTTTTCTTTGGATAAATGGATCCTTCCCGGTTTTAGCTTTGTCGCCTTTGTTGAATGAATAAACCTGATACAGTCAACACACTAATTAATCAGATGGTATAACATCTAAGGAAATCTTAATGACACACAAAAAACAACATAATAGCTTGATTACAGAAAGGAGAGTAATTTGAACTCACATCCACTGCTTGAGAGAGGAAATAGTTGTGGTTTCGTTAAGATCAAACATATCGAGATCAAGGGTAGAATGCTAAGAAATAGTGTAATCACGACATGTAATGCAGACTTAAATGAACTTTGCAGGCTCGCTAAGAGGAAAAACATAAGATACATGGCTAAAGTGTCATGTGAACTTAAACCCGCTAACTTCCGAGATAGTTATGAGTGCTATTCTGGAACGGTTGAAATTATTTTTTCAAATTCCCCATAACTCAATCTTTCATTTCTTTTCCTTACTACGTACAGTGTAGTCCTCCACTGCTGTTTCATTTCAAATGTCATATGACCCGGGGGGGGGCGGTAAGGAGCATCCTGACCTGAACAGTCATTTCTACTTTCATCTTAGAAGAATATGTCATCTTCTGGAGGCGAGCATGTCTAGGCTTCAGTTTGAGTGTCTGCTCATCGAGATCACTGTTGTCAGACCAAAAAACCGGCTCCTCAAGCTCCACTCTGCCAAACTTGATGGTTGCATGTCTCCAGGCATCTGCTTTCTTTGAAGGATCATAATCAGGCTCAACGGTAACTTCCCCTAGAGAATCAAAGAGCTCTTGGAGTCCATGCGAGACAAAATCGTTGTAGGAATTTATCTGATGGCTAACTAGTCCAATTTCACTGAAGAATGATCTTGATGCTTCTTTACAAAACTTCTCCAGGCTTGCAACATCAAAGTCAATTGGGACTTGCGCACGTGGGTCCGAAGAAGACTTCCCTTTCCCTTCATTTTCCACAAAAGGTATTCCTTTCAAGTCCACATCCATAGGAGACTGCCCTCCATCAGCATCCGGAGATGGCTGTCTCTCTCCTTTTGCATCGTCCTTTAAATGGGATTTCCCCTCTCCATTGTCATCCAAAATCATGAAGTCCATCTCAGTATCTGAGCCATTTGGTGACAGCTGACCATTCATTTGCGGCTCTTGCATCACTAAACCACCAGGCAGTTGCCCAAAGTCCTTTTTTAACAACAAATAGAGAGAAAAAAATCAACAAAGTCACCATACAATCCTCAAATTAGAAGATAAGTCAACAGAACATGTGCATCCATAGCTCCACAAGGCATTGAGCACTAAGAACCAGAATCACTAACAATCTCTCACACAGGCGCACGCACGATAACACCATCTTAAAAAAATGCAGATGCAACACACATCAGATAGCCATTTCACCTAAACTTACCACTGTAGAGCACAGCAATCGCACAAAACTTCATCCAAACAAACCTTGTGGAGCGACACGTCGCAACCCAACAGCATCAATCCCTGGGCACAAAAATCAAAACAAGGATCCCCTCCGCACTCACCCCCAACGTCGCAATCCATGATCAAAACGCACAATAACAAAACCACAATTCACCGCACTACCAACACAGATAGCTCTCACAACCCACAACAACCATCACAACATGCCTACTAGAAACAAATAGCAGAGTAAACTAGTGCCCCAGGGCCCAGACCCTGAGACCACATGAAAGCTCAAAAGGTTAAAACCAATCGCTGCTGCGCGCGAGGGCCACGGGCTCTCCAAACCCCGCAACGGATGATTCTGTGAAAAAAGAGTTTTTTTTTGGGAGAGCACAAGCCCCAATCGCGCACCAAACGATCCAACGCGAAACGACCGAACGATCAAGAACAGAGGAGACGCGACAGTGCACGCGCGGCGCGGGGCACGACGGAACGATGCAAGCGCAACGTAGGACCGAAACGGAGGCGTGGCATGTGGGTGGTGGCGCGTCGGCCGGGGAGTGCGGTGGGGCCTACCTGCGCGCCAGTGATCGCCGGATGCCGCCGGCGAGGGAACCCTACGTCGTTGCGGTTGGGGTTTTAGGCAGCGTGAGAGCGATGCGACCGAGGCGGAGGCGGAGGCGAAGAGGAGGCCAGGAGGCTCTTCGGCTTTATTGTGGAGGAAGGATCAACAACACAGTGGGTGACAGTAAGCTCGTGCTGATCTGCGCGCTTCAATTTTAGAGAGGCTGGTCCCACCAGTCATTGTGACGGTCGGCGGCAAAGGAGCCAGGCCCTCCGATCTGCATCCGACGGAGTTCTATACAATTTTTTTAAAAAAAGTTTCGTAGACCTTCTAGTAAAAAAAGAAGAAAGGAAAATGGACAAAAAATTGTTACACATTATTCTGCGAATAAGATACACTATTATGCAGATGATATCACGTGAGAGATCAGAAGTGGAGGGAGGAGGCACAGGCAGAGCTCCCCCTATGATCTAAATTTTGTTACTAAATTTCTCTATTATCTATAAAATTTTATTTATATTTCTGCTATTTATCCCCTCATATAATACAATTTCACTACAAAGCTTCTTGAACTTCCCTTATCTCCAATTCATAGCTGCGCCACCGTAAGAGATACTTTGATAGTCAATAGACATGCAGCTTTCAATGAAGACTAAAGAGGGATGCACGTACCACTTCCTCTCTACTAGCTTTAGTAGGAGACTTGGAGTGCCAGCAGTGACAGAGGGGAGGATAGGTAAGGCCAAAGTGGGCCGTAGCCTCCCAACAATTAAAAAAAAAAGAGTAACACTAAGTATACAGTGACATTTTGGTCCATCTATTACTAAACCCTTTAAATGACCACTCTACTATCTGCACCTCCAAAAGTTCGTTAAGTTCGAACCAATATGCTTCAGCTTCTCCCCACTAGGCCATGAATCACTGACCCAACTTTATTTTCCAGCTCTTCAACAAGTTAGCCAAATAGTTTAGTCACTAGCTAACGCCAATCACAACTACTTTACTTTCTACTTCTTGCTCGTCGCCTTCAGCTCGTATTGTAGCAAAGCATGAGCGGCAAAGCCACAAGACAACTAGATGAGGCATTGCGTCGGCCAACGGGGCATGAAACATCCCAACGCAACTAAAGCTTGGAGTGGTTGAGTAATATGTCCATCAACCCAAGATGTGATTGCTGTTTTCTGGCGCCATGCGTCTCTTTCTCCTCCGTTTTTAGAGTAAATATATACATAAATGTTGCTGAGATAATGTAGCTTATAATCAAAATACGGACAAGATCTATCTAAAATTTTTCAATAGCTATAAATTCTACTATGTTGTAGTAATATGATTTAGCATTATCGGCCCCTCTCGAGATTTGGTTCAGTATAACCACGTAATAGCGTTTTCGAAAGAGCTGTTGATGTTCACGGCTCTATTATTCATGAGTAGCAACTGCCTCATGCCCGCCCATAATGACTAATGACGAACACAAGAAAAACTCTACAAAAACACCAGCCTGTTCGTCAATGGTGTGGCTCCCGGAGACATAAAGAATCGATTACCCCCTTTCCCGCTGTTCACTTGGAGAAAATCACAATATAACCATGGAAAACAAAATCACATGAGTTTGGATAAGAAATAAGCATGAAGATCTCTTCCAATCGAACTCAGAAATAGCAACAAATACGCTGATTCGAACTCAAATCCAACAAATCGCCTACACTGAGGGAGGGGGGGACTAAAAATCGCATGAAGCAGATCCAAAGACTTCTTATCAAACTCAGCAACAATATAAAAAAGAACACCACGAAATTGCGACCAAAAATCCAATCGCCTACCGGGAAGAAGTACTTAAGGAGCTCACCATAAGTCTCTTGGCACTTGGAATCCCTAGAACACGTCTCCTTGGATTGAACACATCTCCTCGGATCAGATTTGATGCTTGGAAACCCTAAAACACCAACACCTGCTTTCCCAATATATAGAGACGCTACTCTCTCTCTCTCTCTCTCTATCTGAGTTTGGAGACGCAGCGCCTAAGGATGGCAAAGGGGCCATTCTCTGGTGGAAAGTGGTAGATCATCTCCATCTCTGTGATAAGAAGAAAATCCCCGTTCCTGTCCCTATCCCCGTCCTCGGTACTATTTTTCCCTGTTCTCTGTCCCCGTCGAGTTATCGGGGCTCCGCGGGGACCCAAACCCGAAATTCGATACTGCCAGCTGCAGCAAAAAGAAATTTCTCAAGCTATGGATTCATGGATGCACTCATACACATACAGCCAAATCATGAATTCATCATTTATGAATACACTCATACACATAAATTTCTCAAGCCTCCCAAACAAAGACAATGAGACATACACTAATAGTCTGATAGTCTAATACACACTCAGTTGATAACTTCATATGAGTAAATAGACATCACATACCCACACTGTCAGTCTGTCACACACCAAACTGAGACACACTCACACAGAGACAATACTTTAGCCTCCTATAGCACCACAAATAGACAATACAGATGCACTCGGTTACGGGCCTTAAGGGAGTGGGCTATAATTGTGTTATCGGATGCCCATTGGGTAACGGGGATGGGGAGCAGGAGAATAGCCCTGGCCCCGCCTTACCCGATGAGAAATGCTTTTCTTATATTAGTATCTCCGTGAGGAAAGAAATTGTCTCAAACTTACTCCCTAACAGATGAATTCTCCCATCGGAGAATGTGGAATAGGACCATTGCCATCCCTAGCGGCTTCCCGCCGAATGGAAAAGTGGGTAAAGAGGGGAAAATAAAAACACGTGCGGTATTCGGGGTGACACGGTATTCAAATTGATCGGTTTCACACCACCCAAAATGGGTCCCAATTTTACCAGGTCCATCACCAAAAGCGCTTTTCCGCACCCCCATTACGTCCTTGCACAACACAGATCATGAAGTAACCTCAAACTGACAAAGAATCGAGTACTCACAAACACAAATAACACTAAAAAAATATTTAGCTAATTCCGAGAATTTTTTTAGTTCTGTTCGGATACATGAATCCATGCAGGAGAATATAGGGGCTGGCCCTTTTATTTTCCACTGACTTACAATTATACGTACATGTAACGGCCGACGTATCAAATTTTTATCTTTTTTTTAACATTTAAGGTGAGAATTTCTTCCTGTTTTCCCCTTTCTTTGATCGATATTGTAATTTCTAGTTGTTTTCCCTTGTCGGATTTAATGTGGTGGCTTTTGAAGGAGCCTCTAATTAGTACTCCGTCCGTCCTGAAAAGCTTGATGTCCTGCAGACTAAAAAGATTTTACTCAGCGTCAAATATAAAAGAACAGAGGGAGTATGCGTAAAGATTGATAGCATGGCCATTCTATGTTTTTTTATAATCTATTTTTTATTTAGAATTACAGAAATAATACTACTTTATTTTTTTTACAGAAATAATCATCAGTCGCCGTACCGTTAAGCGACTAGAAAAAGTCACCCAACAACAGAGCAATATGGGTTTAGTCGCTCTTTGGTTGAGCGATTTCACTAAGTCCCCCAATGATTGAGCGACTTATAAAAAGTCGCTGAACCATTGGGCAATTTGAAGTAATAACTTTACTATTTTATTAATTCGATTGGAACAATTATGTGGGAATAAATGTCAAATTTTGTAGGTAATACATTTATCAAATCCTGTTTCTAGGATGTTATTTTTTTGAAAAATAAAAGGGCGGTGACAAGGTTAGTTGGTCCGTTTGTGATTTTCGTAGAATTTCAAAGGTACGAAATTTGTCAGACTCGCAATAACATTTTGTGATCGTCGTATGTTGTTGTAGGGCGCTAAATTTTTGAAGAATTTTCTGAGGACGATAGAGGTAGCAATGATTCGTAAGTATGAAGGTAAGTGATATTACAATGCGCCTGGAAATTCATACACGGTGAAGAACTTTGGAGAAATGGCGCAACGATAATAACACGACAGTTGATCCAATAAGAGGTTACATGGCAAGCAGGCTAACGAACCAAGAACGGTACACGCATGCCTTTAGAGAATTAGAAATACATGGGACATATGGACGAAGAGGGTTGGACTACTGCGTGGACCGAGACCATTTGCCCTTCCTTGCGAGCTCGGCGTTGTACTTGTCGCCGGTCGCCTTGGCCTCGGCCTCCATTTCCCTCTTTTCTTGCGCTCCCTCTCGCGAACCTCGTGCTCCCTATGCTGCACGCCTCAAGATGGGCCTACGTCTCCCGCCGGATACGCTCATTGTGCTCTTCGGTGCCGCGCTCCTCCTCCCTCCTCTCGCGGTCCCTGTTGGCATCCCACTCCTCGCAGTTGAGAGTCCACTGGTCGTGTGGGTGGATCTCTAGGTCGATCCACTTGCGGTAGCCACATAGTGGATCTGGGGACTACGGGTAGACGAGAGAAGTTGTTAATGTGTACTTTGAAATAGAAATGGTAGGGGAACATACTGTAACCTGTCCTTACCGACTGCCGATAGCGGCTCGTGTCCCAACGGGGGTCGAGATAGTCGCATGAGTAGTTCGTGCAACGCCAGTAATGCATGCTTAGGCTGAGCCAGTGCTTGGACTTGAAGAACATACATCTGTCCCTGCACCAACATAGGGGCGGCGTCTCCCTCTCGGGCGGGTGTTGCGGCAAATGCTCGGTTGGGATGTTGTGGTAGGGGTTGCTGCTACGGGAGGCGGCATCAGTACGGGGAGGTGGCCTCCTGGCACGCTCCCTTTGTTCCTCTTGGGCCGCATACTCCCTTTGCAGTTCGTGGATCTCCTCCAAGTGCTTCTCCATCTGAGCGAGATTGTGTTGAAGTCTGGATGCAGGAGAACCCGGCGTGGAAGGAGTAGTACTTATATGCCGAGCAGGCGCTGCGTACGTGGCTGAATTGTAATTCGTTTGAAGGAAATTCGCGTCCACGAGGCAGCGGCTCTAAGGAGACTCATTGGGTCACATCGCTGCACAAAGCTGACTCGTTGGGTCACGTCGCTGCGCAAAGCTAACTCGTTGGGTAATGAGGCACGGGAAGCAGACCCGATGAGGAATCATGTGGCAGCGTTGCGTCATGTCTCTATGGGAAGCAGACTTGTTGGGTCACGTCGCTGCGGGAAACGGCCTCGTCGGGTCACGTTGTCCTGAAAAGCTGACTCGTCAGGTCACGTCTTAGTTTGCAGAGGGTGGTCATGTCCTGCTTTGCAGAGAGTGGTCACTTCCTGCTTTGCAGAGCGAGGTCGCATGGTGCGCTGCCCTTGTATTTCCCAGTTAGAAACGTCCCGTCCACTGAGAACACGGCCAACATGTGTCTAAATGCATCGATGCAGGGGCTGATCGCTAAGAAGGCCCTCTGCAATACCATGAAACCTAGCGGTGATCTTTTGGATGGCTTGTCCTTCACAACAATGTATGTGCCCAGGTTCCTCTCCTGCAACACCTGGAGCATACGAGGAAGGTTGTCGTAAGCCGCTCAAAAGAACCGAACCTCCTTTCCAAAGCCTTCTGCTTAGCACGCCATGCCTTCGCGTAGCTAATCTTGTACTTGAATTTTTGCTCGATAGCCACCATGATGTGCTTAGCCTACAGGTCCGTCTTCTTCACTATCTCTTCGTACATCACATTGGCTATGAAGGTGGACGTTAGGTTGCGATGCCTTGGCAAAATGCTACTGAGCAAGCAGGAGTGCGCCTCTACCTTGGAAACAATCCAGTGAGTCTCATACTTGGGTCTACGTGCGTGCACACGCCAAGGACACCCAGCCTGCTCACAGACCACGGTGTACTACTCCTGGCTAGATTTGAGGACCCAAAACGTCTACTGCATGGACAAGGCCCACAGCTTAATAGCATCCTGCAGTGATCCCTTGCCAACAAACATTGCATGAAGCCGAACCTCCGTACTATGGTACTCCCATGGTGATTTGTGCTCGTCGTGCACAGCAAGACCCTCAACGTCCACTATATTTTATTCCTGCGGGATGAGACCTTCGTCCTCCTCAGAAGAGTCATCACCATCCTCTTATAAAGCTTCCTCCTTCGCCCGAGCTGTTAAGTCATCGATATCTATCTGACGCACTATGCTGTCGACATACTCCCTAGCATCCGCCAATGGACTGGGCTGAGCGTGCGGTGCGCGATATTCCTCTTCTGCCTCGGCAACATGGGTCACCACGTCCTCTTCTGCCTCTGCAACATTGGTCACCTCGTCCTCTTCTGCCTCGGCAACATCGACCACCGCGTCTTCTTCATGAACCACGCGCTGTGTGCCCGATCTGCTCCCACCAACCCAACGATAGCCGTCGGCAGGGCCTCTGATGACTCCCTTCGGACATGCTTGCACAAGTAGCACACACTCGTAGCCACGGCGCCGGCAGCCTTCCAGAAATTCCTTCCATGCAACCATGTGCATCAATCTGGTCAACTCCCACCGAATGTGCGTGGTAGACCAACTCCAAAGCCCATGTACGACAACACTGCACACCTCGGGGTTCAAAGAGAAGCTTTCGATTAGCCAGCGTAGGACATCTCTGATTCGGGTATTCTCCACGTCCGGGTGTACCATACTGACTTGCTAGAAACCACTTAGGTCAACATTGTATGGACATTCACGAACCGTACCAACACCGTAATGCATTTTCAATCTTGTGGACTCTGACATGATTGATTTATCATTGCAAATATTTTGAACATGACTCTATGTTTTGGGGTTTCATTAGTATTGATCCATATTCTCTTTATCCACACATATTAAGGATCTCTACTTTGAAACATATCCCTTGAGTATATATAACTTGTGTAGTTCATATATACTCATATTGATCTATATTCAATTATCTGCAAATTGAGGTGGTTATCATCAATTACCAAAGAGGGAAAGATTGAAGTATCTTGCCCTACCATTATGAGTTAATGGTATATTGTGGTAATTAATGACGATCATATTATGGAACTAACATTTTTTATGAGTTGGATGAATAGGTTATGTTTCATGAAATTGGAGACTTTGGATGGCATCATGAGTTGATAGTCATCAAGTCAAGGTTCAAGTAAAAGAGTGCATCATGTGTTGATGCACATCAAGATCCCGAAGAGAAAGATGATCATGAGTTGATCATCAAATCAAGAAAAGATCCTTCATGTGTTGATAGAGGTCAAGTGAAGGATATATCATGGGTTGATGCATATCAAGACAATGATCCGGACTTGAAGTAAAGATGTACGTCATCAAGCTTCAAGAGGATGCTCAAGGCAAAGGTATGACTAGCTAGGACTAAGGATGTGTTCCTAGTCTTTTACCGATCTTAGTGTTTGGTTGAAAGACCGGATTGCTAGTATAGGTTTACCGTACTATTAAGAGGGGTCTTGTCTAGTAGGTTGAGTCTCATCATGTGTTGATAGTTCAATCCTACTTGCTCTAGCTCTCCATGGCATGCTGCTATTGTTTGCGAATGTGTTTTGCAAATAGTTGAAGCTCATGCATTAACTCTTTGTAGCATGAGACTATAATTTGTAAATGTGTTTTAAAAATGGTTGAAGTCCATGCAACTACTCCTTGTGGCATGTTGCCGATATTTGCGTATGTGTTTTGCAAATAGTCGAGGCTCATGCATAACTCTTGTAGCATGTGACTATACTTTGTAAGTGTTTTAAGCCCATATACCTACTCCTTGTGGCATGATACTAAAGTTTGCAAATGTGTTTCGCAAATTGTTGGGATTCATGCATTTTCCCTTGACATGGTCTAAGATTGCTCATTGCTATTTCCTTTAACTTAGACCATAGTATTAGCTCTTTGGAGTTGTGCCTTTTGATTTTATCAAATGTGTTTTAGATCAATCAAATAGATGGGTTGTATAGCCCTCTGAATAAGCTTTCTATAGAGTCCAAGATCACTCAATTCTGACATCGGAGTCAAAAGTTATGAATGTTTTTTCGAGTGTCGCCTGTGCTGAAATCCAGGACTGGACTGACCGCAGTTGAAAGCCCGGACTGACCGCCCATATGCCTGCGGACTGACCGCCCTTATAAGGTCGGTCAACTTTTTCTAGAGAGCGTGTTTTTTTCTTCCACCCGAAAGGCCTGGGCTGATCGGGGGTTCGGTCAGACCGGACCCTATGAGGGCGGACTGACCGGGAATTGCATGTAACGGCTATTTTTATAGCCGTTGCACTGTAGCCCGAATTGACCGGCCCTATGCGTGCGGTTTGACCGGGTTTCCCCGATTTTCAGCAGATTCTCCTCCAACAGCTAGTTTTTGTGTGTGGGCTATAAATACTCACCTTGGCTGATTGGAGGGCAACTCGCCGGTTGGAGGGCAACTCTTGGCATCACATTTCATTCTACTGAGTTAGTGTGAGCTTCTCCTCTCAAATGTGCATGTGTTGCACCTTGTGAGCAAAGGGGGAGACTCTAGTTGCATGTGTTGCAACTGAAATTGGATTGAGCGTCCAATTGTGCATGTGTTGCACTTGGTGATCAGAGTCAAGCAAGGGGCTTGGCTTATTACTCTTGATGTTTGTCGACACCTAGACGGCGTGGAGACGTCGTGGTCCGGTGATATTCTCAAGAAGCTTGTGAGAAGGCCCGGCGTGTTGTGAGTGGTTTGGTGCTCGCCGTCTCCAGAGTGGAGGAAGAGCAACCCCGAGTGGATCGAGGTGTTGGTTCGTGTTGAAGCCGATCCAAACGGTTGGACTTACCTCAGAGGTCTTGGCTCAAGTTGTGGAGCCGGTCCAACGTGGTTGGACTTACCTCAACGTGGATTAAGAGAAACCAGCAAGTCTCCGAATATCACGGTAAAACATCGTTGTGTATCTTTGTGGTTTGTTCTCTTGTCATTTACTTTGCGCAATTTACATTCATAGAATTATATTGCTTACATGTATTTGTATGATTGATAATTATCAATAGTCGTTGGTTGTTGGTGCACTTAGTAAAGGCTAGTTGATTTAGGTTTTAATTGTGCAAAACCGAATTGTTTTTAACTTTCGCATTAGAAATCGGTTTTAGCCTTAGAGATTTTTAGAAATGACTATTCAAACCCCCCCTCTAGTCGGCCTCCTCGATCTTACAAGTAGTATCAGAGCTTGGTCTCTCATTTATTAGACTTAATCGTCTAGAGAGTAAAGGATGGCCACTAGTGATACAGTGCACCTAGGTAAAGCACCTCTATTTGATGGCACAAAATATGCTCATTAGAAAAATCCGCATGTCATGTTATTTTAAGGCCATGAACCAAAAAATATGGTAGATTGTAGATGTAGGCTTTTCTCCTCTATTGGATCCTCTTGCTCCAACTATTGAGGAAGAGAAATTCTTACATCTCGACGCTCAAGCAATTAACACTTTATTTAGTGCTTTGAGTGTAGAGGTGTTCAATGAAGTATGCAATCTCAAGAACGGTCATGAGATGTGGACCCATCTTCAAGATCATTATGAAATGTTCACCTCCACTAATGATGATTGCATACAAGAATGGATGTCGGGACAAGAATGCTCAACCTCTAGCTCCGACAATGAAAAATCTACAAGCTCCTCAATATCACCTCATTGCTTTATGGCCAAAGGTAATAACAAGGTAAATGATGATGATGAACCTTCATATGATGAGTTGATGGATATGTTAGAAGAGCTTAATGAATATCTTGGGAAAGAGAAGATGAGATTCAAGATTTTAAAGAAAGAGTATATCTCTCTTCAAAATAATTATGATATGCTAAAAGAAGAACATGAATCTCTCATTCTCAAGGAAGTCACTAGCTCTAAGGTGGATATAGGCATAACATGTGATTTGTTAGATGATATGTCATGTGTAGTTGCTAACCCTTGCATTGCATCTAAGATTAGCATATCCACTTGTTGTGATGACTTGCTAGTTATGCCTTGTAGCTCTAGTAAAAATGCTTCTACTTCCTCTATGCTTGTTGAAACTAATCTTGTAGAGAAAAATAAATAGCTCAAGGACCAAGTCACCAAGTTGAGCAAGGACTTGGAGAAGTGCTACAAAGGGAAAGCCTTGATAAGAGAGGAATTGGTTTCATCTCCAGGAAAAAGGAGAATAGCAAGACAAGGCATAATGCAAGACACAAGAAGAATGTCAAGTGCCTTGGTTGCAACAAGAAGGGTCACTTTGCCTCGGTGTGCTCAAACAATATAAATAACAAGCAATTATCATCAAAGAATAGGCAAGCCGGCAAGGAGCAAGTAAACAAGACAAAAAGGGGAAGTAAAAGCTCAACTTGCTACAATTGCTGGGAAAAGGGACATTTTAGTAAGGATTGTCCCAAAGGTATCTCTCCTAAGCCTATTATATATAATGACCATTATTTGCTTAGGAAGGATAAAAATGGCGATGTGTTTGCTAGATGTGTTAGTTCACCTAAGATTATTGCTCGGGCCATTTGGGTGCCAAAATCTCTTGTGACTAACATTCAAGGACCCAACCGAGTTTGGCATTCAAGGACCCAACCGAGTTTGGGTACCAAAAGGTGCTTAAATGATAAATAGGTTCTTGGAGATGCATTGGATGCTTGGCTCATTTATGAAGAGGTGGATTCCACCATGTGCAAAATTGAAGCCAGGCTTAAGGGTGATCATTTCAAATCAAGAACCAATGCAATATTGGTAACAAGTAGTTACATTAAAGTAACTAGCCCTTTTACCTTATGTAGGTTGCATTCCATGAAAACCTTTTTTTAAAAAAAAAGGGGGTGTTCTTGCTCTTGTGCTAAATCTTCTTTATTAAAATCTTGAGCAAGATGAAAGTGGCATATTAAGGGAGAGTGTTAATTCATAATCATGTATATCACATCCCTAAGTGTGCCCAAATTAATTAAGTGCTAGTAATATTTTTCAAAATCAAACCTTTTAGCCAAAAGTCAAAATTTTCGTAACTATTAGTAATGTTTTGAAAAACTAGTTGTAAAATGTATACGAATGCTTTTCAAAGGTTTTGGCTCAAGAAAAACCTATTTCAAGTGAAAAATGAGTTTCTATCCAAAATTCTAGATTATGGTATCTTGTTTTTGACATAAATTAGATTTTTTTGTGTAAAATTTATTATAAAAGGAATTTGAAAACCTTCCCAAAAGGAAAATCCTAGAGTTGGCTATTCTAAAACTTTTTGGTATTCAAAAGAATTTCAAAAGACCAACCTATCAAAAGTTATTTGATTTTGAAACTCGCTCAAAATCCTATTTTGACCTTAATGGTCACTTTCTAGCACTTAAGTGAGTTTTACTATTTGAGCCAAATTTATTCACATGAATAGGTCCATAAAGGTATTAATGACTCATATATGAAAATGGATACTTTAAATTTCATTATATGCTCAATTTAGCATCTTTTGGAGAAGCTTCAAGAAAATAAGATTTCATTTGCGAAAACAAAAACTTAATTCATAAAAACTATTTAAGATTTGGATTTTTAAGGGATATATAAGTTGGAAATGCTCCAAATATATTTATTTGGTTAATTGTGTGAAAATTTGGAGCAAAATACAACAATTCTCTCTTTTCTCCAAAAATCCAGAATTGAATCTACTAACAAATTCAGTCTCAGCCGGTCTAACCGCACTCTTGTCGCCGGTCTGACCGCATGCCTGCCGTCGGTCTGACTGCATGCTTGCCGCCGCTCTAACCGCATCATTGCCGTCGGTCTGATCGGACCATCAAAGACTTAGTTGTTTTGTCCAAAATTATTGATTTTCAATTTTCTCAGCCATTCTCTTTGCTCCCCAAAGTCAAGTTGATCCTTATTATTTTTGCAAGCTACCCTCAAGTATTTTTTTTCTTGATAAAAAAATGCCTTCTTATTCCTCAAGTGATATTCTTTCAAGTGGTAGCTCCTTTTGATCTTCTTAACCTCGGTATGAGATTCATCTTTTGACATGATACCATCTTGTTTCTTCAAAGTGGTATCTAATTTCATTCCTTGTCGATCATACTTTTTTTGACCAAGTTGAAGTACTCTTCGTGTACGAGTGGATTCTCTCTTCCCACTTCTCTTTGGATGCTTTCTTTGAAGATCTTTGCGAGAGAAGTTCAAGCACTTTGCAAATTCAAGTCTTGTCAACACGTGGTATCCAAGTGATGTTTAATGAGACGTGGTATCCAAGTGATGTTTAATGACTATCTTTCAAGTGTGATCCACATAGAGACATATAGACATTTTTGGTGCTTAATATAAATGTCAAAGAGGGAGAATTTGGTTGCAAATAATGGTGAAAGAAAAAATGTTGAAGTCATCATGAGTTTTGGATGGATATATCCCAAAGAGATGACAAGATGGAAGAGAATCCTTTGTGTGTCAAATGAGAAGAAAATAATGCCAGGAGGAACCTTTGTGTAAGGGGGAGTTTTTCTCTTTGTGAAAAACTTATTAAAGATTTTGGGCTTTCTTAAAAAAAGGGGGTAAAGTATCAGTATTGGGAAAACTATTTTACCTATTTACCCCCAAATGGTTTATGGATCTTGTAAATGCAAGTTTTTCATTCCCATTTGCTTCATTTGGTATTTTTGGAGTGAAATTGTCAATTTTATGCAAGTTTAGCCTTTTTAAATAGCCTATTTGGTCAAAGATAAAAAATCATGCTTAAAAGGATAAAATTTGTGAAAACTAGATAAAAAGTACTTAAATAAGTATTTTAAATATTTTCCAATGCTTTTGTAGAAAAAATTCCTAATTTAGAAACCAAATAGCAAATTTGGCCTCAAAATGGTCTTGTATGATCTTGATTTTGGATTAAATGACATATTTTTATAAATCAAAATCTATTGAGTTTTTAAAAAAGTTGTCAATACCAAACTTGTAGGGTTGGTCATTTTCAAACATTTCTCTAGTTCAAAGTTTTTACAAAAGACCAATCGTTGAAAAGGTATATCCATTTGAAGTTCACCGAAAAACAAGTGTTTGCCCAAAATGACCTATTCTTGCATATAGTGAGTTTCGTTATTTGAGCCAGAATTCCTTGTGTATCTTGGCTTGAAATAGTATTTCTAACTCATACAAACCCAAGAAAGTGAAAAACTCCACGAAATTCAAATTGGTTTGTATTTTGTATATTCAATGCAAAATCATTCTCTTTATGTGCCTACAAAGCGCATTTTGCCTTATCTTTTAAAAGAAAACTCTTTTTTAACAAAATTATTTTTGGAAAACATTGTAAGTAGTCCAAAGTAAATATCTGTAAAATTTCAAAGTATTTGGACTTCATTTGAAAAGGTTTCGCCTTTTTCTTCACTTTAAGCAAAAATCATGTCTTCAAAACTCAATTTGGCATATCTTTTGAATGGAGACTCCTTTTTCGAAAATTCTTTTTGAAAAAGTTTATTAGGAGTCCAAAGTTTGTTTTTGCAAAATTTGAAAGTATTTTGACTTGATTTGGAAAAGTTTTGACTTTTTCTGTCTTTGATCAGCATGCTAAAATTCAAACATTTGCATATTTTGAGCTGATTTGTGATTTGTGTATATCCAAATGGGTTCATAATTTGAGAAAGTTATAATGATGAAATTTGATCCTCTATAGTTGTTCTATGTTGAAAAGTTTTACTCAGATTTATTAGAACTTTTTTAAATATTTTTTCAGCTGTCTTTTGAAGCTCAAATGAAATGTAAAATCTGAAAATCCTAGAATTCTCAGTTTTCTGAAACTTTGTGATTTTCATATATTAAAAATTGTTGATTTTTAGCTAAGATTCCCAAAATGAAATTTGTGTGTATTTACAAGTACTATCTTCATGATTTATTTCAGATTTTTTCGAGCTTGTTTTCATGCATTCTCAAATATTTTAAGAAGCTTTGAGCTCTACATGATTTCCTATTTGTGAAAATGAGCATGGTATCCTCTTGAAAAATGTTTATTTTGAGTGCTTTCAAAAGTATGTTTCCTTGAATGTATTCCTAATATCATTTCACCTATTTTGGTTTAAGGGGGAGATTGTTATATGATCAATGAGTTTGTGACTTATTTTGATTGATTTTTGGTGTTTAATGCCAAAAGGGGGAGAATGTCTATATGATCAATATATTTCTATTTGGATTCTCTCCTATGATTTCACCTTATTTCATGCATGTCTTACGGAGGAGCATCTCATTCATAAACATAGCCTCCTATATGCATCATGTGCATAAGTTTGCCATTTTCATATGCATAATGCTCGAAGTTTTAAATTGATTAGTAACATGCATGGATATAGTTCAATAGCTTAAATTCTTATCTTATGATGATTTATATCCAAATATTGTTATTGATAAAGGATTTATCATCAATCACCAAAAAGGGGGAGATTGAAGAATCTAGACCCGTCATTATGAGTTAATGGAGTGTTTTGGTGATTAATGATAAATCTATATGTGAGACTAACACTTCTATTGATATACCTATTGTGTAGTCTTATTTGGATAAAAAGATGAAAATCATGTAGGTATGCATTTGACATCATATTCCTATATCTTGTTACATTCCTCGGATCCAAAATATAGGTTAAACTCTACCAAAAGTCTAACTTGAATATGTGCATATGTTTTTATTACACATTCGTGTATTCACACACTTAGGGGGAGTTCACTCTATGTTTTGGGGTTTCATTAGTATTGATCCATATTCTCTTTATCCACACATATTAAGGATCTCTACTTTGAAACATATCCCTTGAGTATATATAACTTGTGTAGTTCATATATGCTCATATTGATCTATATTTAATTATCTGCAAATTGAGGTGGTTATCATCAATTACCAAAGAGGGAAAGATTGAAGTATCTTGCCCCACCATTATGCGTTAATGGTATATTGTGGTAATTAATGACAATCATATTATGAAACTAACATTTTCTATGAGTTGGATGAGTAGGTTATGTTTCAAGAAGTTGGAGACTTTGGATGGCATCATGAGTTGATAGTCATCAAGTCAAGGTTCAAGTAAAAGAGTGCATCATGTGTTGATGCACATCAAGATCCCGAAGAGAAAGATGATCATGAGTTGATCATCAAATCAAGAAAAGATCCTTCATGTGTTGATAGAGGTCAAGTGAAGGATGTATCATGGGTTGATGTATATCAAGACAATGATCCGGACTTGAAGTAAAGATGTACGTCATCAAGCTTCAAGAGGATGCTCAAGGCAAAGGTATGACTAGCTAGGGCTAAGGATGTGTTCCTAGTCTTTTACCGGTCTTAGTGTTTGGTTGAAAGACCGGATTGCTAGTATAGGTTTACCGTACTATTAAGAGGGGTCTTGTCTAGTAGCTTGAGTCTCATCATGTGTTGATAGTTCAATCCTGCTTGCTCTAGCTCTCCATGGCATGATGCTATTGTTTGCGAATGTGTTTTGCAAATAGTTGAAGCTTATGCATTAACTCTTTGTAGCATGAGACTATAATTTGTAAATGTGTTTTAAAAATGGTTGAAGTTCATGCAGCTACTCCTTGTGGGCATATTGCCGATATTTGCAAATGTGTTTTGTAAATAGTCGAGACTCATGCATAATCCTTGTAGCATGTGACTATATATTGTAAATGTGTTTTGCAAATAGTTGAAGTCCATGTACCTACTCCTTGTGGCATGATACTAAAGTTTGCAAATGTGTTTCGCAAATTGGTGGGATTCATTCAAAACTGAATTGTCTTTAGCTTCCGCATTAGAAATCGGTTTTAGCCTTAGAGATTTTTAGAAACGACTATTCATCCCCCCCTCTAGTCGGCCTACTCGATCTTACAACGTTGCCTAGATTCGGCCGAGAATAAGAACAAACAAGACTATTACCTTCACGTGGAGACCTTCTCTTCTTATCAACGAGCTTCCTTCGTCTTTCTCTTTCACGTCCCGATCTCCTCTCCTCTCCTCTCCTCCCTTATCCCCCTCTCCTGAGCTCCTCTCTCCCCTTCTCTACCTCTCCTAAGCTCCTCTCCTTCGCTTCTCTCCCTCTCTCGAGCTCCTCTGCTTCTCCCTTTCCCGAGCTCCTCTGCTTCTCCCCCTCTTCACTGCCCCTGTCCTTCTATCCCTCCCCTTTTCTCCTCTCCTGATATGCTCTCATTGTCTGCCGAGAGAAATGGCGAAAAAAACCGTGACGGAACCGGGTCTGGCTTTCTATACAACCGTCTAGTCGCTCAACCATTAGACGACTTGGCAGCAAGTAGTGGGCCAACGGTTGAGCGATATGTCGACTAGTCGCTCAACCATTGGACGACTGGACAGCAAATACTGGCCCAACAGTTTAGCGACACGTCGACTAGTCGCTAAACCGTTGGACGACTTGGCAGCTAGTAGTGGGCCACTTTTTGCTGCCAAGTCTTCAACAGTTCAGCAACTAGTGCACGAATGATTGGTAAGTAATACCATAAGTTATAGTACAATGCAAGAGGGAATGCATAGACAACTATGCTATAGTAACTACGAACTAGAATACGTAAACACATAATACAAATACACAGAGCACAACAAAGATCCCCTACTGGCCACCCGCAACCCCTCCTCCGTCGTCACCACGTCCCACACTCGGTCCGTGCCCACCAGTACGGCCCCGCTTGGGTTTCCAAAGTGCGGGGTGCCGGGGCTGGGGCCCAGACAGGGAAAGCCACTCAGGAGCCCTGCTGACCCATTCTCCGAAGGCCTCGGGGGTCGATTCCTCCTATGCCTGCGTGCTTACTAGGGGCCCGCTGAGCAGCGACCCAGAAAAAACCTCGACGGGTGTAGGCTCAGCTGCTCCCCTGATCTCCCCGGGGTAATCCGCGAAGAAGGCGTCCACGGCCTCGTGGGCTTCATCGTGCGGGGAGAGCTCAACTCCTGCTTGGAGCGCGAAACCTGCAGGACAAATAATGTTAATCCCTACAATATATTGACGATCAGAAACCTGAAAAGAGGAAATGTACCTTCATCATGGGCCATGGCGCACGACAAAGAGTCATACCCGCCGTACTGTCCATATAGGTCGGGGAAGAAAGGATACTGCCCTGGCGTTGTCGGGCAGGTGTCTAGGAACGACAGCAGTGGCGGTGCATACCCACATGCCCACCTGCACACTCCGCCTATCCCAAGGAGGTGGGGTGGTAGCCACATGTCGGTCGACCCTCCACCGCCCAAAGTGAGGCGAGGCATGTGTCGGTCGACCTCCAACTCGCCCAGCGTGGCGGGGCACATGAACGTGCCCCTCCTGAGCCTCCTGACTGAGCTGCAAGTCGTGCCAGCCTCGGCGTATGCGCCAACGTGGCCACCCCCTGGATCGTCCTGCATGACGTCAGGGTCACTGCACGCCTCACCCCACTATAGACCCGACGGGGAAACTGCGTCATCTCGTCCCGCGTCTTCTTCGCACTGTGGGCAAGCCTATCCAGGGTCAGCCAGGACTCCCTCGCCATCGTGACATTGATGTCCGTCTGCAAGGAGTACACGAAAGCGTCAAACTTGTAATTGATGTGACCTTACTTAAACATGTTGAACCACGAGCGTACATACCGTGAGGTGCATGTTTCGCGCGAAGTGTATAGGGTACGCGTCGGTCGGTGCCGGCACGCGTGGGGGAGCGTATCAACAGAGGTACTCGTTGTACTGTTGGGGTCATACAGGAGCCCTCACCGACGATCCCGAGGGGCGTCGCCATCGCGCCAACCACGACTCCATCTTCACCGCCTAGTTCGTCCTACAGCCACCCCTCCTACTATGTCTATAAAACGTACGACTGCAATTAGAAGCCATCGTAGCACAACTGGAAAAAAAATATACGAACACGTGTTGTGTCTATCTCATGTGTGGGTCGAGTCGGGCACCCGCATCCCAACTGGAATAGGAACAACTTAGCGAAGGCCGAATTAGCGCATCAGCCTGTGCACCGCATAGTCCTCGACGAACACGCCAAAGATGAACTTCTTCCGCGTCTGCCAGTACGCGTTGTCGCGCCAGCACAGTGAGGACAACCCGGCCGGAGCACAGTCCTCCATCTTCTGATCAGAGTACGGCTCCCAACGGACGTCATCAGCGGTGAGGCGGTCGAGTTGCTCGACAAAGTGCTCGTACACATGTGTGACCTGCATGTGTGCAAATTGTGCCTGCGAGCTGGGACATTGGTTATAAGGGATGACCCATAATACGATTGAAGTAAAGATAGACGAGAGTACGTACATGTCTACGACACCAAAGGGACCATGTGGTCAGTTGGTCCATCGCGCCGCCTTGGTACATGTCTGCACGGTACAGACTGGAGTCCAGCAGCATAGGCCGTCCGAGGTAGAAGCGCTCGAACGACTACAGCTGCAGCAGGAGAGGGCAGCCTATGAGGATAGAGGCCGGCCTTGTCCAACAGCACGCCTCGCACATGTCGCGGTACGTAGCGGCAAGTATGGCAGATCCCCGGCTAATCTGCACCTCCTCCCCGTTGGCGATGACCCTTGCGTACCCCAGGAGGCGGGTGTCGACGGAGTTACCGTGGCTGCTGGTAAATAGTACCCAACCGAAGAGCCACAACAAGAACGCCTTAAGGTATCGTGACACCTGGTTGTCAGTGGGCTCCGCAGCCATCTGTTCAACCTATGCACAAACGAATAATTAGTAAGCCCGTCATATAGTAAGGGTAATGCATTGCTTAACATGAAAAATGGATATCATACGTACCCGGAACTGAGAAAGCCATTGCAGGGACAGCCCATGCCGCTGTTGGGTCGATGTAAGGACCCGGGATTAACACTCTCAAATTCTCTATGTATTCCACACTAGTTCCGTGATCAGTAGCTAGTGTACACAGTAAAACAAAAATGATAACAATCCATATCACGCATTTATAGAATAATAATCAGAGTTTTATTACCAGAAAGGCTTACGAGCCAATAATGATGAACACAGCGGAAGACGAAGAAAAAGTAGTAGAGCCCAACTAATCTGTCGCAAGCAATCAACTGGGGTAGCGGCCTAGTCGTCGAGATCTTCAGCAGTTGTGAAGTCCTTCTCCTCTGATCAATATTTTATTAAGCAAGGTGAGTACAAATGAATGTACTCCGCAAATTACACCCAATAACATATTATAATGCATGAGGGTATAACAAAGGATGGCTTATAGGGTTTATTTTGCATAAAGCGATGTTTTCTTTTAAATACGTGTACTAAGTTGCAAGGCTGATATTCTATAACTAAAATTCATTTTCTAAATTCTTAGTTTTATAGTCAGATAACATTCACACAAGAGTGGTGAAGGATACCCTCCTATCACATGGCTACCCGCCCAATTTCCCATTTGGATAAATCATTTGATAAAGTCTTTTAAAAACAAAATCAAAGTCTAACTTTGAGTGGTTTTGCTAGCATGTCCTTGACCGTAGACACGGCTATTCGAATAGTTTTACACTCTACAAAGATTGTACAGCTTTACCCACAAGAGATAATTAACTTATAATGTCCGTCTGACACACTGCCGTGGGTGCACGACTAAGTCATTATCACAAGGCCTTTACAATGCGTCATCCCACCGTAGTCCCGCCTCGCTAAGGTTTCGCCTCCTTTGGATTGAACCATCCGTCAGATCAAGCCCTCTGTTGCGCCATGTGGAAATATATAAAAGTAGGTCATAATGACACCCACGCAACCGGATGGTACAACCACGGTGAAATGTTACAAATTATTTAGCCAAGTCTCGCCCACACAGGATATGTGGTAGTACGATGGGGCTTAGCATATTTCTTCCGAGAAGCTTTATCGCCGTGCATACCGATGCCACCGCCCCTGTTCATCGATGACCAGCCGCCCTGGACCTTCCCCGACTTCATTGACACCATCTACATGATCGTGGTGGGCTACTAGAGCTTAAGTGTTCTTCAGTTTGGTTAGTTTAGGGCATATACATGATAATCGCTAGCAATGCCCATGGCGCCACTGCGGGACATCACTGTCGGCTTGCCTCAGGTGACCCTAGGGCCCCGAGCCACAACCACCAGCTATGCCAAAGCCCCCTGAGTCCAATTCGAGCCTCAAAACCCACTAATTTATCCCTGGTGCTAATGCCGTGTTGGACCCGATGCTCCTCGCCACTTCTCGCCATCATGCCACCGTCTCCGTCCACCTCTCTAACCATCTCCACCACCCATGTTGTCACCGTGACCCCATTTCTCCATTCCCGGGCTCCCCTGAGCCTTTCCACTCCTACCTCGCCGCCGGCGAGCTTGCCTCTCCTCTCTTCTCGGCCGCATGCGCTCTGCTCTGTTTCCTTCACTCTCTAACTAGTGGGACCCACCTGATTAGAAGCTAATTAGCGCCAAATGACAGAGGTTAAAGTTGCTAAGTCTATGACATGTGTGACCAGCTGAAAACTAATCAAAAATCTAATTTAAAACATGTTTTGAAAATGAGTCACTGGAATGTGGGACCCACATACTATTTTCATTTTTAAAACACGTTTTAAAAGTCGAGAGACCGACATATGAACCCTATCTGTCAGTTGGTTAAATCAAATTAGAATTTAATCTTTTAGTTAATAGTTAATGAGTCTATGACATGTAAGACCACCACTATTTTTATAAATAAAATCAAGAAATAAAAATATGAGTAACTGACAAGTAAGGTCCACATGTAAGTTAATAAAATCCAAAAAAATGAAGGAAAAAAAAGAGAAAAGCCGCTTTTAGTTAAGAAGAAATATGCTTTCGACGTCACCCTTTTATTTATTTTAGGATTTTCAAATCGAATCAAATTGAAATGTTAACCCCCTCTCCCTTTGCGTATACGTCACTGACTAGTGGACCATACCAATTAGTGAATAGTAAAAATAATAAATTCAGTTAAATACTCGTTTTGTAATCAAGATAAATTTAATAATCATTCTAATATTTCAATAATAGCTGGCCACGTATAATTTGATTATACTCTCTCTCCCTCTGTGTATACAATACATTCAACTTCATCCCTCAAATCAAACACCATCTTGAACCATCTGGTGTCATCCCATTCATACAACCAAAGAAAATCTTAAATTATCTTATCCTACCAACCAAACACACAAGTTGTATAATACCATCCTAAGATCATTATATCCATCTTATATATATCATTCACCTGGTTCACCAACCAAACACATTGGACCCAAATATCTATTCATCTACATAGATGGACCGGAATTTTAATTCAAATTCCTTGTCTATCCACGTAGATGCTGGCCAGGAATGGATCGATCAACCAACTGGAGCGTAGTATAACGCGTGACCAGACGATTAATTAGGTCGTAGTGACGTCAATCACTACGTGCAATTACATGGGCTCTTCCATAATCTCATGGTCGTATGTGAGGTTGCACGAATCACGATGTGTGACGCTAGCTAGATCTGCCCTTCGTCTTGGATGCATGGGACACGAACGTGTATGTGTATGTGTAGCCTTAATTAGGCGCGCGATCGACATCCATGCATGCATCGCGTGCTGCATGCATGGACGCGCGGCGTGGTCAGAGCCGGACGAAGAAGACGGCGAGCTCCGGGCCGGTGCCGCCGCCCTGGGGCGCGACCATGTAGAGCGACTCCGAGTCACGGGACCCGACGAAGTGGTCGAAGCAGCCGCGCATGTACGCCACCTCGTCGTCCGTCCCCCCGGCCGCCGCGTCCCCCACGGGGAGCACGCCGGCGCCCATGGACACGGCCCGCAGCGTCTCCATCACCGACAGGTCGTCGTCCGTCGCCTCCCGCCGCACCGCGTACCCGGTCTTCCTCCCGTTGCAGAACATGGTCCACGCTGCCTCGTCCAGCAGCGGCGGCGCGCGGCCCCCGCGCCTCCGGGCCCCCTCGACGTCCGCGGCCACGCGGCGCTCGGTCTCCAGCACGATGCGCGCGCCCGCGGGGTTGCCGAGCTCGCGGAGCAGCGCGTGCGTCTGGAGCGCGAGCTCGACGACGAGGCTCGGAAGGCACCGGGGCGTCTCCTGCAGCGCCAGCGCGACGCGGCCCTTGCGGTGGCCGAACAGCGTGCCCGTCACGCGCCGGCACGGCCGCCCGGAGCCTGAGAACGACACGACGTGCGACAAAAGGTGGGAGTCTGCGCCCGAGGAGGAGGACGCCGCCGCGGCGATCTCGCACGCCGACCCGACCTGCAGCCGCCCGCATCGCGGCGTCAGGACGGGGAGCGCGTGGCGCAGCCGCTGGAACAGCCGGGCCGGCCTGGAGGCGTGGCGCCCCGACCGGTAACTCGACGACGGCGCCTCCAGCGTGTGTCCCGGGGCGCGGGTGCGCTGGCCAGCGCCACCGCCATTTCCATCGTCGCTGGAGCCGCCGTCGAGCGACGAGATGGACGACGTCCGGGTGCTGGCGCTGGTGCTGGCCGCGGGGGTCGTCGCCTCCGTCCCGGCCGTGCCGGTGGACACCAAGCTACTGCGGCGGCTGTGGGGCTGGTCGTTGGGGCGCGCGGGGTGGATGGTGTAGCCCATGGGCGCGCGCGCTGTGACCGGCGAGGCGAGATGCTGGATCGTTGGTGCAATGGCAGCTCGTGCAAGGTGCGGTTTGGAAGCGGTTTCGATGGCTGCTGTTATCTTGTGGCGGCAAGGCAAAGGCTTAGCTGGAACGACGTACGGGAGGCCGTTTTGGCGGTTAGGCTTGTTGGGTCGTCCTGCTCCCAGCGGTTGGGCGCCGCCTGGTTTTGCAGCTCCGTCCCGCCATTTTTGGGCTTTCCATTGGCCACGCGGACATATCGGTGACTGATCACTCCAGTTTGTTTTTTGTTCTCCCTCTCCACTGAGATCGGAGTATGAAACGAGGAGCCATCTGCGGCTCATTAGGACTGGGCTGAAGCAAAAAAATTGGGACCTTGAATTATCTAGAAATAGAATCACAGTTTTCAAGGTACAATCTTGCGACACGATCCTATGTTCGTGTAAATAGCCATGCCTAAGTATCCCAAATTTCCGATCCTGACAACCTTTTTGAGACCTATTTTTGTTTCCGAATTCATCAATCTTAATTTCATCACACTCTTGTTTGGATCATGCGTTTTGTGAAAACCGATTTTCCCAAAACCATTTTTAGCATCGTTTTAGAAAAACTCTGTTTGAATTGGATAACTAACTCTCAAGATAAGTAAAACTGGTTTCTGATAAGTCCAATATATTGCGTTTTCCCAAAAACGAGGGCCCATCGTTTTTTACAAAACCAATTGTAGATACGCACGTTCTCGCTAGCGACGAGACTACTGTGCGCGAAAGTCTGGGCGCTAAAACCAGATTTAGCAATGAGACTACCCCGAAGTTGCCAATGGAGCACTCGTACTTGCCCTTGAGCTCCTCCGGCGAGGTCACCCAAAGGTTGTTCTTCTCCACCACGAACCTCCCCACCGCCGCGTCCGCCATGGCCAGCACGACCACCGCCACCGCCAGAGCCCACAGCACCGGTCCCCTCATCCTGGCCCCCCAACCAACTCTCGATACAATTCACGCTAATTCGATCAAGAACGGCGCCCTCCGACGACACAGGCAAAAATCTCAAGACCGGAGTTCTTGGCTACGAAGGTGGGATCTCGCACTGCCGTAGGGAAAAACCGAGTTCTTGCACGGACTATATCGATCAAAGGGTGAGCTTTCTGCCGGATTGGAGTGAGTGAAAAGATCCGGGAGGAGAGGGCGGCAAGAAGCGGAGGTTTCCAGGAGGCGCAGATCTACAGACCTGTAGAAAGACCCCGAGAGTCAGCAGTAGGCGCAAGTACATTTTAGCCAAACACGAAATTAGTAAAAGCTTGTTTTAATTTTTCAGATTCAAGCAAAGTAATCCATAAATTCATTCTAATAGAATAACAACTTAAAACTAGTTTTGCTAAAAATTCTCCTAAAACTAGTTTAAGTAAAGCCCATTTCTTATTCCTGAGATCCAAACAACCACCACTACTACAGAATAGACCTTTGGTCCCGGGTCTAAAGGGCCTCTAGTCCCGGTTATAGAGCCGGGACTAGGAAATCGGGACTAAATGTCTCACCTTTAGTCCCGGGTCCCAGGCCCGGGACTAAAGGCCGACCTTTAGTCCCGGTTGGTGATACCAACCGGGACTAAAAGGTCCATTGGTGGAGCCCACTTGGCTGCCCTTTTAATCCCGGTTGGTATTACCAACCGGGACTAAAGGTGTTTTTTTTTCTTTTTTGTTTCCATTTCAATTCATTATTGATTTTGGTTTTACAATTACATTAGGTTTTCAAATGCGTATTCTTCGCTGCTAATATATGTATACGCCCACATATAATTTAGTTTGGAACATTATTACACACAAATAAAGTATGAAACTATATATATTATGGAGCTATATATATATATATATATATATATATATATATATATATATATATGCACATAAAATTTACAACATTATTCATGCATCCTTGGTATTTACAACACAAATGTTGTCCTCCACTTAAATGTCATACAAATGTTCGTCCTGGTTTGGCTTCAATTGTTCATCTGGGTTAAAGTAGAACTCGGTGCCGGGCTTGAGGACATGCTCATTAAGAAATCCTGCGATTGTCTCTTGAATTCCTTTGAGGCGGTCCATATCCAACACCTGTTCCTTCAACCTTATCTCCTTCAATTTGCATTAAACGAAAGAAGTATTAATATACATAAGGTTTATTTAATAGCAACAAATAAATAAAATGGATTTATTATATATACTTGTTACGCACTTTTCAGATCTGTAGATGGGTTCTTTTGCATACACCGTGAGGAACTCGCAAACGTAGTATCCACACAAATTGTTGCACGGTGGCCGCCAGAGAACCCATGCATGCGATATAAAAGATTACTCTCGTATCCCGCGTGAGTCAAGCATGATAAGGTAAAGATGGGAGCTAGTACAACTTACATCCAATCGGTGTGGATCAGAAGTGGTGCTTTCAGATCTGGACGGTGTAGCCGAAGCTAACCAAGCCCAAACCCCGCCCAATAATTGGATCGTTAATTAACTATTGCAGAGTTAAAGAGCAGGAATAAATATTTAAAGATCGGGTTAGCCCGGATAATGTCTATCATATCTTGGTAATCTTCTGCGGTTTTCTCAACGAGTCATAGATTAGCAAATGACCGTCGGAGAGATCGAAGACAATCAAGATCCAAATGAAAGTCGCATTTGTTTATAGAGTCAACATATATATCTTTATGTTGGATTGAGTAAGTAAAGTAAAATGTGCACACGATAACAACACTCACCCAAAGTTGTAGGGAAGAGTATAAATCTTTTGTTCTTTTGGTTGATCAAGAACCTCAGGAAATTCCTCTCCGCTTGAGGTCTCCATTGATCGTAGGGAGTGTTTGGGTCCTTGAATACGATATATGGATCAACGAAACCAATGTTGTTGTCGTTTCTCGTGTGAGGTCTCTCATCATGTCTCTGCATATGTATAGACATGCTAGCTAGTGTGAGGATAATTACTTATACATATACATATGCTAGAGTGAGATTATTAAAAGAAAGAATCACGCATGCATAAAAGCGGTGATGAGAGATTTGTCTAGAGCGCTCATGTGGCATAGCTGGTGTAACTCATTAAACTGAACCATTATAATGTCATCGCCACTAAGTAATGATGGTTTCTAATTTTGACGCAAATATAGTCATCCGTCATGCGACACGCCGCCATGTACCACTTGTTTAACAAGTACATTTTGCGTCTGAAGTTCTATGAGCTTCTCGTGGTTGTATAGACTCTTGCCATATACATATTCCTTCGCCAATGATCAACTTCCGGAGCACTTTTGATGTGTGCTCACGAGCATTTGGGAAATGCTTAGACCAGTTTCATGAAAAATTCATCAAGTTGATCCAAATGCACATTTCGGATATCTGTTCTAGCACGCTAGTGTTTGAACCATATTCATTCCCAATAACTAGCGGGGCACCGATTGTTGTGATTGTTCCCGAGTGTGCAACACCCTTCCGTGCTCTCTTCTCTTTCTTCTTCGCCTCCTCAATTGACTTGGTGAGAGTGCGGTCATAGTCCGATAGTGGCGAATCCTTACGAGCATGACGTAACTTTTTTCGGTGAGCGCCCACCCTTTGCCTTAGAACTTCGGACCTCACGAAGAAGCACGGCTCGTGGTTTCGCCGCTTCACTTTTAGCCTTGACTTTCGCGAAGAAACCGCCCACATCTGTTATCAAGCATCTATTTCTCGGCATCTTCTCATAGGAAAGTTTAAATGCGTCTTAGAAATAGCTGGTGTTCTCCCTGAGGCTTTCTTCTTCGGCGGCGGTGGGGCCGACGCCTTCGTTTGTGGGGTGCGCCTCTTCTTTGGCAGAGGGCCGGCCGGTGTCGGCGTTGGAGCCCGCCGTGGAGGCGATGGAGCGGCGGTGGCGGCGTTGGAGCCCGCCGTGGAGGCGATGGGGCGATGGCGGCGTTGGAGCCCGCCAGTGGAGGCGATGGGGCGATGGCGGCGTCGGCGTTGGAGCCCGCCGGAGGCGATGGGGCGGTGGGGATGCACGTGTCTTCCACTTCATTGTCATCGCCCGCAACACTGTGACTGTGGTGAATGGATAATTGGACTTAGGTTGGGGAGGTTCTCTTTGTGAAAACAACGTGGTATGAGTAAACCGTTATTTAAGCCAATACATAATTAGTGAAAAAATGTTTCGTTCACTTTCATCCGCACCTAGGGTTAGGTTGTTGAGGAGGAGGAGGTGACGCCCCAAGAATAATGATATAGCGCTTGCGCCAACATATGAATGTCTTCTCCGCTTCTCCTAAAGTCTTCTCCCCATCACCTCCTTCAATGTCAAGAGGCACATTGCTATTACCTTTCACAACTCTATCCACCGAGACGCTAGCATATCCAGGAGGTATTAATGCCCCATGGCATCTTGGTGTCTTCGTAGGGTCGATACGAGATACAACACCGATAGCCACCATGACTGTGGCATTCCCCTCTGGAATGTGCAGCTCACATGTCGTGAGAGGATCGGTGATGTCATCCACGGGAAGCGCAGCCCTGCGTCATCTTGAATCACTGGCACCTCCGTGGAAGCGCAATCGCTTCAACCGATTAGGGGTGATGTTGACTCCGGCTCGATGCGCTTTGCCTTTGGATGGAACTTATCGCTATCTGCACTTGCCTTTTGATTTCCTCATTCATTTTGGCTTCAAGTGCTTTTCTCGCTCTATCGCTTCACGAGCCACTTCCCGTGACTCAAGAACCATTTCTCCATCCTCGCAGATCCGCTCTGCCTCCTCGTACTTCTTTTCTCGACGGCTTCTATAGGTGGCTTTGTCTTTAGGGAAGGCATGCTCCCACGACACCTCCCCATAGCCTCTTGTTCGCCCACCGTGTTCAAGACTTCCGGGCGTATGTCGTCACCATCCTTATCTCGTTCGGTTGCCACCGCCACTCTCACCAAGTCTCGAGCATAAGCAAATCTTTCTGCTGCTCTTTGGAGTTTTCGCCATACACTATCTTTCCGGTCTCTAGGTCCAGCTTCCCCATGACCGAAAAACCAATACTTGGCGCCAAAGGGCTTGATTGATTCTCGTTCGATCCTTGGCAAGAATCTCCTGCTCCATTCTTTCCCACTTAGGAATGGCACTCAGAGCCACCGATCCCAAGTGATGGTGGTATTGCTTTTGTCCGCATTCTGCTGGTTCCTTCTCACCCGTGCCTCACCCTCTTCCGATGTCTTGAACTGCATAAACTCATCCCAAAACGGCCTCAACTTGACGTAGGCCTTAGTGTTGAAATCAAGGCCGTGTTCTTACCGATAAATGTGTTGTACAATTTCTTCTTCCAACACCGGAATTGTGTGGCCATCTTCTTCATAGCCCGCTTCCTAACTCTCTCCTTCAAAGCTTCATCTTCAGACGAGCGAAATGTTGAAGGACATCTTGCCAAACTAGTGCCTTGTCACGATCAGAGACAAAACTAATATGAGGAGCAACTTTCTTTTGCTTCCATTCACGAGCATTGATCGATCCTGTCCCTTACAAGGTACCCACAAGTGGTGACAAATTTACGTGCATGTGGTCCAAGTACTTTGCTCAGATCCTCCTCGAATTGCGAGAGAATGAACCGACCCTCCAAAGGCTTCTTGGGCCTCGTACATTTCTACTCTTCCCGTTGTTGTCGCCGATCCAGAGGGCTACTTAATGTAGAAACACAAAGATTTAAATAAATATATTTATACGACAAATGAAATTATTCTCAATTTCATGTATACATAAGAGATTGTAGATAGACCTCGCCAAAGATTGTCTTGCTCATCTTCATAATCGGCAAAAGCATCGACTCCGCCATCTACTTCTTGATTGTTGTCATCACCTTGAATTGGGCACCTTGTAAGGCGTCATTGTTGATAATATCCATCATGGCATCGCCCATGTTGTCATTCGGCGGCCATTTCGCAAATATATGTGTAGGACGTTAGAACGGTTCGTGATCGGGTTATGATTTCGCATCAAGTGGCGTGCGGTTCGTGACATGCATCGACAAAAGAAAAACAACATATTGATGGCAACGTGAGCACGTGGTGCGACTCATGTGCCGTGCCAAGCCCGAGCCGAAGAAGGTTGCCACCGGATCTAGCTTGGCGGATCCGAGTAGAGAAGGAGGGAGTGGTGGATTTTTAGGAGACGGAGCGAGCTTGTGTGTTTGGATTTGGGTAGAGAAGAAGAAAGGGAGAAGAAAGAGCACCGCTGCTTGGGACTTAAGAGAAGAACCGAACAAGCTGCAGTCTGCAAAGTGGGGGTAGAGAAGAAAAGGGTGCAAGCTTGACTTGAACGTAGTCAATGTACCGCCACAAGTAGCTCGACTTGAACAAGAGGCTGCCGTGAAATTCGTCAAGATTTAATATATAAACAACCCATCGCTAAATATATGTTCATTAGGTAAACACTAACACATGCCACAATACATTTGAGTGACCTAAGTAGTGTCAAGAGCTCGGTTTGTAGAGAGGTTTGATGAACACAATTTTATTTTCGGGGTTGTCTATTCATAAGGTGATTGAATTTTTCTTAAGCATAAATCAAAATTTTCATCCATTGAATAAAAACAAAACAAGAAACCTAAAGAAAGCAAGGAGAAAACTCCAAAGAAAAGATATAGGTTAAAGGAAGCTTCCCTTTCTTGAAGTGTCTCTAAGAACCAAGATAAAATCAATCGCCTTTGCTATTTTGAGATTTCAGATTTATTCAACTAATCAAAAATAGCTACATCACGCTTTTAGAAGCTCTTCCTTAGCTTTGACCGGCCCACGCCCTGGATTAAGAAATTTTTGCGAAACATCAAGAGAGCATTAAGCACGCAATTCGAGTCCACAAAGAAGTTCTTGCTCACGGCAAAAATGATAGAGGTTCTCATTAAAGAGAGAGGAAGCTACACCCAAACTCAAAAGATCCATGTTATCATCGCGGAGGATTCAGATACACAATGTTGCATTGTTGATTACGATCGATGAATAAGATTAACAAGCATATCTGATTTAACATCCAAATGTCATGCAAAAACGACCACGGTCAATATCAAGAGTGGTCAGAATTTAGGATTTAGCATGCCCAAAACCAGTCAGTTTTGCATTTGGATAGAAACAAGTTCCTTTTTCATACAATGGTTTACGACAAGTACCATTAGTTTGCATAACTCGGTTTCCAACGACTAACCAAAATATGATCTGACCTTATAATGCAAATCAGAATAACAGAACAAATTAACATAATGCTAAATGTAATAACAGTCGCTTAGCCTACAAACAAAGAAAGGCAAGATTCGCCTAACGATTTCTCGGCCACCGGCGGAGGAGGCTGCTGTAGCGGAGCGGTGGCGAAGCCTTCGGCGGAATCAAGGCCGGATCCGGCCGAAGGAGGAGGAGCCGGGCGAGCTGGAGCGGCGAGGGAGGAGCGAGTGGAGGTGGTGGCGGGAGTGGGCGCCACGGGAGGAAGGAGGACGCCGGGCGCGACAAGCCGGAGCCGACGAATTAAGCGCGAGGAGACGACGAGGAGACGGAAGGGGTGGAAGAAGGAAGAAGCCTTGTTGCTTATATTGAGGGGACCTTTAGTCGGGCGGTAGATACCAGCAGGGACTAAAGACCTTTAGTCCCAGCGTGTAATCTGGACCGGGACTAAAGGTGGACCTTTAGTCCCGGCAGATACTAACCAGGGACTAAAGACCTTTAGTCCCGTGGTAATACGGACCGGGACTAAAGGTTGGACCTTTAGTCCGGGTGGTGCCACGACCGGGACTAAAGGTTTTCTGCTGGGACATATTTTCCAGAGAACCTTTAGTCGAGTGTGTGACCTTTAGTCCCAAGCAGTGTCTGGACCAGGACTAAAGGTCCCCACTATTCGATTCCGCCAGTTTTCCACAGTTTGGGTTTTGTATTAAGTTTATTTGTATAAATATGCTAATTCTTGTTAAATGCATAGTAAATTAAATACTAGGCATAATTTTTAAAAATAATAGTTGCATTTCCTTTTATCTTATTGACATTTCAAACGACTTTTATAGTGACCACAAGTGGGAAGTGAAGAGCCAACTATAAACAAAATGAAGGGCTCAAACCACAAGTGGGAATTTCATTTGAAGGCATAAATACTTGCTAAAAAATTTCAAGTCATTTTGACACCGGTGGAGAAGACATGCTTCACAGAGGTACATGTGTCCTTTTATCGAATAGGAATTTCATTTGAAACGATAAAAACAAGAAAAATATGATAGAAACATCTGAAGTTACAATTATTACATAAAATCTCTAATACACACTATTTATTAAACATCACTATATATCAAGCGGGCACGGTGGTGAACTTCTTCTTGACGATGACCCTTGGTTATGATCATGCCAGTAACCATGGAGTGTCCTCGGCATTTAGCGAGATGCTTGGGTCTTTGGTCACATGAAGGGCGGGATTCGGTCATCCCTTTCATAATCTTCGACTTGTCCGACTTGTCCTCAATTCCCACGATGTTTCTTTTCCCCGAAAGAACTGTGTGGCGTTTTGGCTCATTGGTTGATTTGTCGTCGTTTTCCCTCTCTTGGGTTTTGTAGACATGTCTTTCACATAGAACACCGATTCACATCGCAGACAAGGACTAATGGTTCGTCTTTGTACCCAATATTGTTGAGGTCCTTGTTGTCATTCCATACTCCTTGTCGATTGTTACCCCGCCTCCGGTCATCTTCACCCATTGGCACCTTTGGAACAAAGGGACTTTAAAATTAGGTGCGTAGTCTAGTTCCCAAATCTCCTCTATCGCCATAATATGTTTGCCTCTTTCCATTTGGGTCTGTGGCATCTCGCGACACCACTTGCTTTTGGTTCGTGCTCCTTTTATCTTGGGCTACGTGTAAAATGTATTTCCATTTATCTCGCACCTTTGTATGCGTGAGGATGTGCCACGATGGTTGCCTAGCCAACAAATACAGCTTGCTCATCAATATTGTCATCACCCGACATTCTTTTCGCAACCAACCGCTGAAAGTTTCCATGTGATGACGCTTAATCCAAGCTTCATTCTTCCTCGAAACTGGGATCGAGGAACTCCTTGTGTACCTCGACATACGGCTCCACCACGGAGGAGTTTTGAAGAACCGTAGTGCGCTTTATTGAAATAATCGTCCTCCGCATCGATATATGTTTTCTTCCCTAGTGTTCCCTTTCCACTAAGTCTCCCTCGTGTCGCGATTCAGAACACCAATCGGGTCAAGGTCGGGAATGAAGTCAACACAGAACTCAATGACCTCCTCTCGTCCGTAGCCCTTGGCGATGCTTCCTTCGCCGAAAGCATTGGTGAACATATTTCTTCAGACTCCATGAACCTCTCAAAGGGGAACATGTTGTGTAGGAACACAGACCGAGAATATTAATCTCCTTGACCAGTGAACTAGGAGGTGTGTCATGATATTAAAGAAGGATGGAGGAACACCAACTCAAAGTCGACAAGACATTGAACCACATCATTCTCAGAGAGTAGCTAGTTCCATTGGATTGATTGCCTTCGAGAAATTGCATTGAGGAATGCACATAGCTTCACGGTGGCTGACGTACATGTGGAGGTAGAATTCCTCTTAAAGCAACCTAAGCAATTGCGTCATAAGCACGTGGCGATCATGGGACTTTAAGTGTAGGAATTTCTTCTCCGCACATTTATTATACGCTTTATATTGGAGGAGAATCCAGATGGGACCTTGATGTTTGTTTAGGCATTCAAACATGCTTTCCTTCTCTTCTTTGCTAAGAGTGAAGCTAGCGAGGTCTTAAGTAATGGCGCCCATCGTCTGCCTTCTCTGGATGCGAGTTGTCTCGTTCTTTCATCGCCGCAAGTCTGTCGTGCTTCGAGTGAATCCTTAGACTTTCCATACACATCCATGAATCCTAGCAGTTCACACAAAGATTCTTTGTCGTGCATCACGCCGATCGCGCTGCGGACCTCTAGGACTTGCCAATAGGGTAGCTCCCAAAATATGGACTTCTTCTTCCACATGGGTGCGTGTCCCTTAGCATCTTTCGAACAGGTTATTTGCCTTGTCCCTTTCCAAAGACTACTTGCACATCCTTGACCATATCAAGTACATCCTCCCCGTTCGGTTATGCGAGGCTTGGTTCGTGTTCGCCTTACCGTTAAAATGCTTGCCTTTCTTTCTTAGTTGGTGATTCATAGGAAGAAAACGACGATGGCCAAGGTACACGACCTTTCGACATTTTTTCAAATATATACTGTCAATGTCATCAAAACATTGTGTGCATGCATTGTATCCCTTGTTTGTCTGTCCTGAAAGATTACTTAGAGCAGCCAATCATTGATTGTTACGAACAACAATGCTCGCAGGTCGAAGTGTTCTGCTTGTACTCATCCCACACATGTACACCGGTTTGCTCCATAAAAGCAGGAGTTCCTCAACTAATGGCCTCGGTAGACATCGATGTCGTTGCAAGTTGCCTCGGCCTTGATGAGCACCGGCATCATAATGAACTTCCGCTTCATGCATAACCATGGAGGAAGGTTGTAGATACATAGAGTAATGTGCCAAGTGCTATGACTAGTGCTCGTCCCCAAAAGGATTCATACCATCCGCATTTTAAAGCTTAACCTTAGGTTTCTTCGCCATCCGCAAACTCCGGAATTCTCTCGTCTATTGCTCTCCATTGGGACCCATCGCCAGGTGTCTCAACATGTTGTCTACCTTACGGTCTTCTTTGTGCCATCGCGACAACTTTGCATGGTCCTTGTTTATGAACAGACGTTTCAGCGTAGTATTATAGGAGCATACCACATAACCTTGGCAGGATTTTCTTCTGGGGCGTTCTTCGCCCTCAACATCGCCAGGTCATCTCGCCGATCTTATACCGCGACGCTTTGCATACGGGCATTCATCCAAATTCTCGTAGTCCTTGCCACGATACAGATGCGATCATTAGGACATGCATGTATCTTCCGGATTTCTAATCCCAAAGGGCGACGAATTGCTTTGCTTCAGACGTAGTGGCGGGCAATTCGTTAGGCCGGAAGCATCTTTTTTGGATCTTGATAATTGCCCAAATGCCTTGTCGGATACACCATTCTCGGCCTTCCATTGTAGCAACTCCGATGTTGTACCCAACTTTTTTGCCCATCTTCTACGGACGGGTATAGTAATTTCTTGTGATCCTCTAGCATGCGGTCAAACTTAGCCTTCTCCTTTTCACTTTCGCAATCTCTTTGTGCATCACGAATGACATCACCAAGAGCATCATCTTCACGAGTGTGTCTTACGCCTTGCCTCTTCTTGACTTCGCCCATTGCAAGATCATCGAAGTCACCGTATTGAGCAATAATGTCGTTAGGGTCCAATTGTTCTTCTTCACCTTCTTCCATTATAACCCTGGTTTCTCCGTGCTTGGTCCAACAAATATAGTTTGGAATGAAACCCGACTTCAACAAGTGTGAGTGAAGACTCCTTGAGCTAGAATATTCCTTCAAATTCTTACAGGGCACATGGACAAAGACATGAAACCATCCCGCTTGTTTGCCTCGGCCACTCTTAAGAAATAATGCACGCCATCAATGAACTCTTTGGAGCGGCGATCGACATTGTACATCCAATGGCGTGTCATCGTCTGCATTATATGACATATCACATAATTAAATTTCAAGTTTCAAATTTAATATGACATCAAGTTAAATGATAATTAATAATTAACTAAATTGCCCAAAGTCATTAAGGGTGAATGACCCTAGGTCAACAATCAATCCAAAAGGCAAACAATAACTAAGTGATTAAGCTAATTAAGAGATTAACTAATTACTTAATAATTAAATATTAAACTTATTTATTAAAACAAAATTAATATTTATTATTTTTACCCAAGAGGTTGGATCTGATAAGATAAGACTTATCTCATCAAACACCCTCAAAGCTTAACCTAACTAACACATGTAAAAGTCATTTTTCATTTATTTAAATAATTATTAAATAAGGTGAAAAATAAAAGTCTTCAGATTGATCCCAAAATTTTTGTACAGATAGTTCATAGCCTAATTAGATGGCAAAACAATTTTCAGAATTTTTGGATCATTAATTTAGCCTACAAAATTCATGGAATAATAATTAAATAAATAAGCATAAAATAGGTATAAATTCAACTTTGTCCAAATAGTCTTAAAATTTTTATATGGACTGTTCACAGTGTAACTTAGTGGAAAAACAAATTTCATGATTTTTGGAAATTTATTGTGGCCTACAAAAATCATGAAAGTTCCATTTATGAATTAATTGGCAATTTTATAACATATAAAAATTATTCAAATTTCACATTTCATATTTTTCATAATGGACGGCAGGGTTAGCATCAGAGCTTACATGAACACGCCGGTGAATACGGTTGAGTGAATGAATGGCTCCTGGTGGTGACAATGCAATGGCGTGTCGGCGGCGGCACGACGGCGTTCACGCTCTGTGATTTAACGCCAAACAGAGTTTAAATAGAAGGACATTTAGTCGGTTGGTGTTACCAACGGGACTAAATGCCAACCTTAGTCCAGGTTGGTACTACAATCCGGGACTAAAGATTTAGTCCCGGATTGTAGTACCAACCGACTAAGGTTGACATTTAGTCGGTTGGTAACACCAACCGACTAAATGTTCCTCCCGCAAAGCCTACCACCGAGCCTTGGGCGGGGACTTTTAGTCGGTTGGTGTTACCAACCGACTAAAGATCTTTTTGGTCCCGGACGCAATTTTCTCCGAGACTATTGCCCATTTGGCAGTTCGACTAAAGGTCTGTTCTGTAGTAGTGCACTTAGTTGTTGAAATGCCCCGCGAATCCTAGCAAAAAAAAAACGCAAATTAAGACATGCATGTATTGATTTCAATTTGTTCTTTCACTCTGAACTACTAAGTTGAACTTACGTAGGCTATTTCATACAAGTATTTGTCTTACTCGATCGCTATTCTTTACATGCAACTCTAAACTAAACAAATTGAATAAAGAACCGGAAGACATTGTCAACGCAACTGTATGAGTTCTAATTAACTGACACCCATCGCGGTCGATGGGAAGCGTAAAACCTAAAGAATCAACCAAGACGACGTTGCTTCGGCGGGGGCTCCGTGGGCTGATCCTCCGACGCCGCTCCGCCGGCGGCCTCCTCCTCTCTGATCCGCCGGAGCACACGGAGCTTGACGGCCCGCAGCCGCTCCTCGAACGCCAGGACCTGCGCCAGGCTCATGCCCGGGACCTTCTCCTGGCTCCTCCTCAACGCCCGGGCAAGCTGCTCCGGGCCACGGCCGGCGGCGGCGAAGTGGCTCACTCGGAGCGCGCCGGAGCGCGGGGAGACTGCGAGGACGGTGACGCCGGCGCCGCACGCCGTCGCGAGCGCCCCGGCCTCCCCGACCAGCTCGCCGTGGCCCGTCTCGAACAGCGCCTCCCTGCTGCTGCTGCTTCTGCTCCCTTCACCGGCGGCCGCCGCCATGCGTAGCGCTTGATTAGGGCATGCACGGTGAACGTGGGCTTGGTGTTAAGGCTCACACATATATAGCGCGCGGCGAGTCCGGGGCCGAGAAGGATTAAGCCGTAATGTCGGTGGTTACCGCCTGATTTGATGGCGGATGGAGATTGTTTTGGTTAATCCGAGCCGTTGATTTGAGCTTATCCGAGTAGTATGATGGGTTTACTCAGCTCTCTCTCTCTCTAAAGGGGAGATTCGGACTCGGTAATGACGTGGGCACGTGGTTGTTTTTTTTCTTCAAAAGGCATGATACTCAGTTTTTATAGAAAGCTAATCAAACAATTTTACAAAAGTTCAGCCTGAAAACAAAAACGAACATGAAGGCAAACACCATATCCCACAGTAACCAGACTAACACACAGAATCCAACTAGAAACCAACCGAAGATCTACCCTAAAGCACAGAAAGACTTCAGCCAAGCTTTAGCTGATCCTAGGATCATTTCCAACTTCAACCGATCATCTTTTTTTGTTAGGATACTCCACCATTGCAAACAAGATACAAATTTGAACATAATTTCAATCGGTTGTTTAGAAAAAATCCTCTCAATCGCCCCTTTATTCCTGAATTTCCAGAGAGTCCAAGATAAAGCTGCAAAACTGAAAAGACCAATATGATAATCATTAACACCCCTCTTATCAAGCTACCATAGATGAAAATCATCTAAAGAATCTGGAACTCTGTCCCAAAGAAGAATCTCTTTGATGCATCACCAAGCAAGCTTGGCCAAAACACAGCGAAAAAACACATGGTTAGCATCCTCAGAAACCCCACACAAGATGCAATTAGCTTCCCCCTTCAAGCCTCTAACCCTAAGCTGATCAGCTGCCTGAATTCTGTTTTAGTAAGTCTGCTAGAGAAAAATCTTTAATTTAAGAAGGATTCTGCTGGCCCATAACTTCTAAAACTTCTTACTAGTAACCCCCCCATAAGGCATATGTCTATATAAGGATTTGACCGAAAATTGACCACATTTTTCTAAACATCACCTCAACCTATCCCTTTCCCTTTTAAAAGCAACCCCTTCCTAAATATATTTCAAGTCCTCCCACTGATGATGCTCTTCTGCCCCAAAATTTCTGACAGTCAATATTCCAAACCCCATTCTCACAACACTTGTCTACACAAATATCAAGATTGGCATAGATTTTTAAAAGCTTTGCAAACCTGACTTTCAAAGGGCAGTTATCAATCCACACATCTTTCCAGAAGAAGGTCAATTTCCCATCTCCTAGCTTGTGCATCACCCCCCAAAAGAACAAATGCTTCACTTTATTAATACTTCTCCAGAATTGGGATCCTTTGAGAGGATTAGAGTCTCGAAAATCCCCTCTAGGGAAATACTTAGCCTTCAAAATCCTAAACCAAAGCTCATCTTCGGCCTAGTCCATCTTCCAGAACCATTTGGATAACAGGCAGTCATTAAAAAGTCTAGTATTAATCACCCGTAAACCTCCAAAATTTTTAGGTCTACAAACCGCCTTCCAATTAATCATATGATATTTAAACTTATCGATTGCTCCTCTCCAGAAAAATCTAGACCTAATAGTATCCATTATCTTATGGGTCTTGTCATTCAACCTATAAAACCCCATAGTATAAGTAGGAGTACTACTCAAACAATTGTTCACTAAAATCAATCTTCCTCCAGAACATAGAAGATTGCTTTTCCAGTTGTCCAGTCTGCTCTCTAAGTTTCTTATTATGTTACCTGTTACCTTCTTCCTCACTTGTCTATCCCCAATGGAAATACCTAAGTAAGTGAGAGGAAAGTGACCCAGTTTGTAATTAAACATATTTGCAACTCTTTGAGCTTCTAAACTGTCCACCACCACCACAAAAACCTCACTCTTGTGATAATTAATTTGTAGACCTGACATCTATTCAAAGCAATACAACAAAAAATTTGAGATTGAAAATGTATTCATCTGAACATTCAGTCAAGAGGACCGTGTCATCAGCATACTATAACAAAGAGACTCCCCCAAGAATGATATTAGACATTACTGTTGGAAATATGCCCTAGAGGCAATCATAAAGATGATTACATTTCATTATGTTCATGACATTGGATAATGTGTTATCTTGTTCCTAGAATAATATTGTTAATATTTATTATCAAGTATGTGACTTGGTTGTGAAACTCTATATTTCTGCAATAATTATTCTTATACGATCCTCGGTCGTAAACATATGAGGACACATATGAATAGACTAGCATATGTATTGGTTGATGACTATGTTTCACGAGTCATAGATATGGAGATATCAAACCAATAAAATGGACACATGTTAGAGAACATGATGTTGGATAAGACCCACCTTGAGGCACTATTGAGATTGTTATGAATCTATGTGTCATTAGTTGGTCTCAAGCAATGATGATGTATAATTCTTAGACACGAGATCAAGATGGTTTCCTACATGTGTAAGAGCACGCTTAGGGGTTGCCAAACGCTACACCGTGAATCGGGTAGTTATAAAGGTAGCTTTGGGGTATGCTCAAACATGGAGAGGAATGTGTGTTGGTGGGATATGGGATTTGCCCTCCTAACATAACAGAGAGATGTCTCGGGCCCTCGCAGATCGGATAAAGAAAGTGCATGGCCATGCCACTAGTAGTCAAGAGTTCGACCACGTAAAGTTATCTCGATACTCGATCGAGAAAGTATTGAACGATCCATGGATGACACAAAATCTCACCGAGTTCAACCCGACATCGTGAGGCAAAGGGAGCATACACGAGTAGGTCGCTCAGTCGAACGAAGAATGATCGGTCGTATGGAGATACAAGCAAGTCGAGATCGGTCGAACTCGATCACAGAGTGGTCAAAACCAAGTCGTAAGGAGTTACGAGTTGGTCGTGACTACATACTGACCGTCAGATAGATAGGACACAGTCAGTAGATGATGAAGACTGGTCGAGATCATATTGCATTAAGGTTCGTCTGATATAATTTGTGTGTATAGGAATCGATATGTTCGCTAGGAGCCACTACGACTCGTGATCGGAAACGGTTTCCGAATCACAACCGAACTACACATGAACCTCTGTGGTCACACACTTAACGGGTTGGAACAAACCAAGACGAATACGATTCAGAACGTGTGGGATAGGATCCGCC
This sequence comes from Phyllostachys edulis, assembly GCA_036346405.1. Taxonomy (NCBI): domain Eukaryota; kingdom Viridiplantae; phylum Streptophyta; class Magnoliopsida; order Poales; family Poaceae; genus Phyllostachys; species Phyllostachys edulis. The sequence goes on along the minus strand of CM070561.1, from coordinate 64,376,597 downwards.
ACGAGCACTATATAAGGAGGTGCATGAGGCTATTGGAAAGGAGGCGTGAAACACCACCGAAACCCTAGCCGCCATCTTCCTTAGAGCTCCACCGCGGCGATTTGGTCCGCACACAAGCGTTCGGTTGTTCCTTCCCCGGACGTGTGGATATCAGAGAGGCGTTTTACGATTGTTGCGCTTGAGGACGATCCGCGATCTTCACAAGGACCGCAGACGTTCTTTGGAGGAGACGATCGACTCGTGAGGACATTGACGATCGACACGACCACTACATCGACGCTCTTCGTTGGACTGGCCGCCCAACCCTTCTTCCATTGCTCACTGGCGTTCGGTGGTAACGATCTATGATCATCTACTTTCTTGGCATCCTGGTTCGCGTGGTAGAAATTTTTGTTTGTAGCTATCGTAGCCTACCCCGTGTCCCAACAATTACCCCCTTAAACAAGCCTTTCTGCTGAGCCCTATCAATCACTGCTACCAACACATCAGCTGCTAAGTTAAACAAAAGAGGAGATAAATGGTCACATTGTCTTAAACCTCTATGAGTGGTGAAATAGGGACCAATAGACCCATTGACATTGATACTCACTTTACCCCCTGTCACTGCACTCATCACCCAATTAATCCATTTTCCAGAGAAACATTTTCCTATCATAACCTCCTATAGGAATTTTCACTAAATTTTATCATAAGCTTTCTCAAAATTCAGTTTGAGTATGACTCCTTTATCCTTGGAAACTCTCAACTCATGTAGAATTTCATGAAGAGATACCACTCCATCTAAAATATTCCTTCCTTTAATGAAAACAGTTTGACTCTCACTTATGATCTTATGAGCCACTTTACCCAATCTGACAGCCAACATTTTATTAATAATTTTGAAGCTAACAATCAGCAAGCAAATTGGTCTAAACTGTATGATAGTATTAGCTCCCTTAATCTTTGGAATCAGAGCTATCACCCCCATAGTTCAATCTTTTCAGGTCCAACTTCCCCTCGTAGAAATCCTTGACCAACTCCATAAAGTAGAACTTGATTTCACCCCAAAAGAACTTATAAAAGCAAGGGGGAAAACCATCAGGCCAGGAGCTGACTCCCTACTTAAGTCTTTAATAGTATTGCAGACCTCTTCCTCTGAAAACTTCTGCACCAGACTTTCATTATCCACTTCAGAAATCCTACCTCTAGCCTGCCAAAAATCTTTAGCAACATTCACATTAGGGCTAATTCCTTATATGCCACCGAAAGTTGACCTTATCCCTTATATGCCACTCACTGTGTCATTGATATGTGGGCCCTGACCCCACATGTTAATGACACAATCAGAGATTGAGGCCAAATTTCAGTGGCATATAAGAAATTAATCCTTCACATTAAGGTTATTGTCCTTACGAAACATATTTTTGTAGAACTTGTATATATGATTTCTAATGGTTGTATCTTCTGTTAAACACTCCTTTTCATGCTCCATACTAAAAATGGGAATTTTCCTCCTTCTACCATTGGCACAACTACGGAAGTAGCTTGTATTGGCTTCCCCTTGAGTATTCCATTTCACATCACCCCTTTGCTGCCAGAATTTCTCCTCTATATCATACAGTTTTTTTTAGATCTCTCTCAGCTTTGTATCTGTCTAACCACTCTTCAGCACATAAACCAACCTCTTCTGCTTTCATATCCACCTTGCCAAGTTGGTCTAGAATAATTGGGCATGTGGTTGTTACTGTCGAATGGGCTGTTCAGGCTGGAGATGGTTTATTCGGTCGAATTGGAGTTTTGGAAGATTCACTTGTATTGTGGTCAAACAAGATTGGGCCGATGTGAAGTCCAACCTTAGCTATATTTTTTACTTTCTTTTTTAAATAAATATTTTAAAAAAAGTCGAAAAAGCCACATTTGAAATGGCGACAATAGCCCATTTCTGTGATTTCAAATGACGATTGGGTCTTGTTGCCATTTGAAATAGTGACAGTTATCGTCATGCGCAGTATATTCGGGGGATAGTCGACCGAGTCAAGTCGTTTTCCTATTTAACTATTTTTTCCTGTAATTACAGTTAGTTAATTACTCCCTGCAGTCACAAACACATCTTTTTTTACATATTGACATAGTCCTCCAAAACGCAACTTTGATCACTAATTACTATTGTAATATAGTTATAACACCCAATAAAATTATAATACTATGAAAATACTTTTTGAGATAAATCTATACATACGATTTTTATATATCCAATCTAGATATTTAAAAAAATATCGGTAGCCAAAGTTTTAAAAGTTTAACTGTATCCATAAACGACGTGAATCTTTGACCAGTCTTTAGTGTTGCGTAACAGCGTATGCACCATGCATCAAACAATTTTCGCAACTAGGAATTAATTAGCCTGAGACACAACTTCACAGGTACGTACGTTACGGCACGCATGCATGTCACACACATCAACAAAGAGGTTTAATTTGACTCGTCGGAATTAACCATCCGCCCAAACGCTAGCTAGGCAAGCTAGCTGTACTTGAAAGGTACTCGTGAGTCAGCTGCCAACCGTGCGACTTGACCTCCTCGGTCAGCTGGTGCGCGGTAAGAGTTCACACTTGCTTGCAGTAGGTCTGCGTCTGGCGCGCGCATGATGACGTGGAAGTAGAGGTATACCCTGCATAAGTATAGGCTGCTATGGGGCTTAATGAGTTATTATTTATTATTAGGCTTTATTCGAATTTGATATAATTTGATTAAAAATTATTTTATTTATTATTTAAATAGTTATTTTTTAAAAAACGAGCTAACCAATCGCTATCGAATCGAACCACATTAACCATTTTTCATTCCAAATTGAATCATTTCAGTTTTAACTAATTAACTACTGCCATCGAATCAATTTTGAATCAAGCTCGTGACAAGCTTTTTTGCCGGTCCTCATGTGTACCTGTGACGTACGCACGACGATCATGTAATTCGTTTCAGCGGTTAGTTTTTTTTTCTGTCGCTTGATTGTCTCCATGCGTCTCCGCCTGAATACGCCACCGATCGAATGTGAAATCGACGGAGCATCTGTTAAGACCGGATCTACATTTGTAACTTCGAGTTGACTCGTTGGCTTGAACTGAGCCCCTACGAAAGACCAACTGATCTGATCTGTATTATTTTATTTCATTTTTTTCTGATGAAAAATGCCACTGTCTTAATGAGTTGGCAAACTGCTCTAGCTTGATAAATCTAACAGATTTGCGCCACCGCTCTCGAAGTTGTCCCGCCGACTTGACTTTAGGTAGTCAAAGTTTACAACTGGTCCAATACGTGTGTTGCGTAGATATTCTCTGTAGAATTGACGTATTCATAATTTCATATGCAGCCACTCTAGCTAGCCAGAGGATTCTACAGGTTAACCTTAATTAGCTGGCGAGTGGGACCGTTGTTTGCTACTGACTAGCTTGTCCATTGGCTAATTTCTGGCGTTTGTCACGTTCTTTTTCTTCCCTTTTTAGTAAATTTTGCAAAACTACATGCCTATTGTCAAAACTATCACCAAACAGTTAGAGGAGGAAAGACCAGTATTAATATCAATAGGGAAGTTGGTCCTTATTTCAACTTGTCCATTGGCTAATTTCTGTACTGCACGGTGGCGACGCGGCAGGGCATGAGCGCCGGGACGCGCGCCGCGGAGAGGTCGGCACCAAGAGGAGGAAGATGAGAAGATCTGGATCGGGGTGGGGGCGTGAGGAAGAACGAGTTTGGGGCCTGGCGGCTGGGAAGTGGGAGCTGGGACCGGGATGGCTGGGACCCATGCCAGCGCCTGTTTACCCGATGGGTAAGGAATTATGTCTGTTTCCATACCTATGGGTAAAAAAAGACACGCATACCCGCCTCCATTAGGGTATTCGCCCGTGGGCACACGGATAATCGGACACAATTGCCATCCCTATGTCTAACCACTCTTCAGCACATAAACCAACCTCTTCTGCTTTCATATCCACCCTGTCAAGTTGGTCTAGAATAATTGGGCACGTGGTTGTTACTGTCGAATGGGCTGTTCAGGCTGGAGATGGTTTATTCGGTCAAATAGGAGTTTTGGAAGATTCACTTGTATCGTGGTCAAACAAGATTGGTGCGCGGTAAGAGTTCACACTTGCTTGCGGTAGGTCTGCGTCTGGCGCGCGCATGATGACGTGGAAGTAGAGGTATACCATGCATAAGTATAGGCTGCTACGGAGCTGAATGAGTTACTACCTACGTCCACTATTACTCGACGTCGTTTAGTTTTAATTTACGTTGCTCAACGTCAAACATTAAAAACGAAGAGAGTATTATTTATTATTGGGTTTTATTCAAAATTGATATTATTTTATTTAAAATTATTTTATTTATTATTTAAATAGTTTTTTTTTAAAAAACGAGCTAACCAATCACTATCGAATCGAACCACATTAACCATTTTTCATTTCAAATTGTATCATTTCAATTTTAACTAATTAAATATTGTGATCGAATCAACAAGCTTTTTTGCCGGTCCTCATGTGTACGGTGTACCTGTGACGTACGCACGACGATCATGTAATTCGTTTCAGTGGTTAGTTTTTTCTGTCGCTGGATTGTCTCCATGCGTCTCCGCCTGAATATGCCACCGATCAATGAAGAAATCGACGGAGCATCTGTTAAGACCGGATCTACATTTGTAACTTCGAGTTGACTCGTTGGCTTGAACTGAGCCCCTACGAAAGACCAACTGATCTGATCTGTATTATTTTATTTTATTTTTTTCTGATGAAAAATGCCACTGTCTTAATGAGTTGGCAAACTGCTCTAGCTTGATAAATCTAACAGATTTGCGCCACCGCTCTCGGAGTTGTCCCGCCGACTTGACTTTAGGTAGTCAAAGTTTACCGCTGGTCCAATACGTGTGTTGTGTAGATATTCTCTGTAGAATTGACGTATTCATAATTTCATATGCAGCCACTCTAGCTAGCCAGAGGATTCTACAGGTTAGCCTTAATTAGCTGGCGAGTGGGACCGTTGTTTGCTACTGACTAGCTTGTCCATTGGCTAATTTCTGGCGTTTGTCACGTTCTTTTTCTTCCCTTTCTAGTAAATTTTGCAAAACTACATGCCTATTGTCAAAACTATCACCAAACAGTTAGAGGGGGAAAGACTAGTATTAATATCAATAGGGAAGTTGGTCCTTATTTCAAAACCTACAGAGAATTGAGGTAAGGAGATCATTTGTCTCCTCTTCTGTTTAATCTGGCTGCAGATGCTTTAGCAGAGATCATTAATATAGCACAAGATAATAATCTGATTAAAAGAGTGATTTCTCATTTGGTTCTTAGAGGGGCCCCTATTCTACAGTATGCTGATGACACTGTGCTTATGGTGGAGTATGAGGAGTCTTATCTTCTTAATTTGAAATTTCTTCTGTATTGCTTTGAATGGATGTCTGGCTTGAAAATAAATTACCACAAGAGTGAAGTTTTTGTGTTTGGGGTGACAAAGGAAGATTCTGACAAAGTTGCAAATATTTTCAATTGCAAACTAGCTTCTCTGCCGATGACTTATTTGGGGATAATGATTGGAGACAGATCTATTGGGGTGAAAGCAGCAGATAAGGTGATTAACAAGCTGACCAAAAAGCTAGATAACTGGAAAAGTAACTTCTTATCCTCTGGGGCAGATTAATTTTGGTTAATATTAGTTTGAGTAGTCTGCCTACATACACCGTAGGCTTCTATAGATTAAATGAGGAGGAACACAAACGCATGGATACTATCAAAGCTAGATTCTTTTGGAGGGGGTCTAGGGACAATTTTAAATATCATATGGTGAAATGGGATGAGTTTGCAGACCTAAAGAGTTTGGGGGGGGGGTTAGGAGTGATCAACACTAGGGTCATGAATGATTGTCTTATTGCTAAGTGGATTTGGAGGATAAACTCATCTAATAATGAACTTTGGTTTATAATTTTAAAAGCCAAATACTTTCCCAGTTGTGCTTTTAGAGATAATAACAATCTTACAGGTTCCCAGTTCTGGAAGCAGGTGCTGAGAGCTAAGACTGTTTTCAATAGGGGTGCTAAGTATAAACTTGGGAATGGGCATAATATCTCGTTTTGGGGAGATGTTTGGACCGGAGAGTGTCCCTTTAAGGTCAAATATAAGAATCTGTTTAATATTTGCCAATTATCGGATATGAGTGTGGCTAAGGGCCTGATTGATGATAATTGGAACACACTACTACAGAAAATGCCTTCACAGACGGTTCAAAAACGTCATCACAGACGGTTTCTTGAGCCGTCTGAGTTTATGGGTCGATGATGCATGAGGTCATCACGCACGGTTTTCAAACCGTCGTGATGCATACTACCACTGACGGTTTCAGCACAAACCCACAAACCTGACGGTTTGACCTGCGTGATGATATATATATCACAGACGGTTTGCCACAAACCGTCTGTGATGACTCTTTCTATAAAGCCACCAAGCAAGGATTGCTTGTGCCTTTAAAACCGGCATCATATATATATAAATATATATATATATATATATATATATATATATATATATATATATATATATATATATATAGTTCCTAGTCTCTTAGCCACTTTCAGGGGTCATCCACGCATGACATGAGGAAGAGGAGACAGCAACCAGAAGCAACCTCATTGAGCCCCTACAAATTTAAGAAATACTACCGCTTGAAGCGTCAGACATCCAATTACTTGGTTGCTAATACATGATGCCACTTCCCGCCGGAGATGCAAGGCCCACGTCATTTTCTTAACGCAGAAAGGTAGAAGACGGTTAGGGCGGGAGGCGTCTGGATGTGGCCAGATCAGGATGGGGAGCGGGGTTAGCAGAGCATGGGGAAGCGACGCAGCGCCGGCGGGATTCGCGGCAAGGACGGGAGCGTCGCTCGGTCCGGAGGTTGAAGACGACCCGGAGGTGGGCGGCTGACAAGGCGGCCCCACATGTCAGCGGCAGCGGGAAAGAGGAGGGGGAAACGCGTGCGGGGTTGCGACCCGTCCGATTCAAATCGGACGGCGATTGAGGGCGCGCACTACTGGCCGACGAGCGGGCCAGGCAAGGAAAAGCAATGGGTGGTAGAAGGATTGACCCAAAGAGGCTTAGGGGATTTTCAAAGCATTTTTGAATTAGCAATTACCAGAAAAGCAAAAGCATTTTTAGAAAATAGCTTAAGCTATCCAAAAATTCTAGGAAAATTCACAGAAATCCCTTGAATTATTTAGGACTTAGTAAAAATATTTTCATATTAACTTTTGCTATTAGTTTTTGCAAATAATTATTTTTAACTTAGGGCAAAAGGAAGAACCAATTTAAAATCCAACAAATCTCAACTAAACCAACTTGAATTAGTTCAAGTTTAATTAATTCAAATTAAACTGCTTTTAAAATTATAGATTACAATTTAAGCTTTAGCAAATTAATAAAACCAAATGGTTAATTTTTAAATTTTTGAAAATTTAAAAAAACTCAGGAAATTTGGGATGTTACATCTTCTATTTATTTCGTAAGATCGGTGACTCAATCGTTGATAACTGGTGTCGTCCGTGGGAAAAAAGGCGTTGAGTTCTTGAAGATTAATTCGCTCAAGCATTCATCATCTGCCCCCCTTTGCCCCATCATCGCTCATACGAACATGGCAGAGACTTGGGGTGAGAAAAACCGGTTCGTCCTGGCGGACTATTCTAACCTCGACATGGACGCATGCATCCACACCATGGAAGAAAACGGGATCTCGTCATCCTCCTCCTCCGCCAGTTCGCCAGTCACAGAGATCAGTGAAATCAACCGGATGGATGAGGATACACTGCCACCATCAATGGTGCTCTTACAGAAACCGCTCGTTCCGATCAGTTTGAAATGTCCGAATGCCTCTACAAGCCCGGCCGACCCAACTGGCAAAACCGGCAATGGAAGCCCAGCGTTGCAATCAGGGAGTCCATGCACTCTCGATATTGTCATGGGCGACCAATATTCACCAACGGCTCGTACGTATCCAGGGTCAATCGACATCTGACAAGGGTATGAATGAAGTTATCACTGATCTAGGCCAAGTGGGCATGGTGAAACTCAGCACACGATCGGCAATCCACCGGATCAGGCTAAGTCCATCACAAAGCCCACCACAGGCGGTAATCTCCGACCGCCCCCCGTTGTGGAGGCTCATTACCAAAGCTCTGGAAGGCTCTCCCTTAGATACGATGGGAGTTCATCGGAAGATCATTGTTGGCGCCACGAAGTTAACACAATCGAAGATACCAATCCGGATGCCATGCACGATCCTCCACGGGTTAACTCGCCACCACTTACTGGTGGAAATGGTACGGACGCTCAAGCACCAGCTACCAGAGACAACCGAGTTGATGGATGTACATCAGTTAATTCACCTGTTCCTACCCCACCGCGAGTAATGAATCAGACAGGGCCAACCGGAAGGTCGAGGGAAAACTCAACTCGTCGGACGCCCACTACAAATGGGAATCTTCCTTCGGTAACAATACAAAACCTGCAACGTGTTTGGGATATCCTGAATAATCCAGATTCTACTTTAGCAGGAACTCCAGGTTATGCTCAGCTTGCAGGTCAGGTATCGAAGATCCTCCAACAAACCATGCAGCGTACAGAAATGTACCGAGAGCAAATGACTTCGCAAAGTAACACGATGACTTCTTCCCAGCGCTCCTCTCTTAGTAGGGGACAACATGGTCGAGCAGAGGACTGATCGACGCCAAGACCTCCTCATAGGTTCCGACCAGGAAATCACGAGGGAAGACGGCTCTTCACAGCAGCCACTCCTCCTCCTCGTCAGGAGGAACGACCACTTGATTCATGCAATCTCAGGCATCATCTAAACCAAGCTGGTGGTCAAAAATATTATCATAACATCCACGACCGAGTTGGGACACTGGATCCTAGGTATGCAAATATGAGGAACCGATCACCAACTAATTATAATCCGGCTCCTTTTCAAAGAAGGCGCCACAATTCCATTATGGGCTGCCGAGAATTTTCAGCAAGTGTCCAAGCTGTTCATTGGCCGGACAGGTTCCGACCAGCCAACATAGAGAAGTTCAATAGGACTCAGAACCCATTGGAATTTCTTCAAATTTATACTACCACCATCAAGGCTGCTGGTGGTAATGACAACGTGATGGCAAATTACCTGCCAACGGTTCTTGAAGGGTCTACCCGGTTGTGGTTTCTTAACCTACCGATCGGATCTATCTACACTTAGGAGCAGCTCTGCAATACTCTGATTGCCAACATTCAAGGGACGTACGACTATCCTGGGGAAGGAGGATGATCTTCATTGGATGAAGCAGAAACCCGGTAACAAGGAAGTCCTTGCAATTCCCGAAAATTTTACTAAGGGCAAGAAAGATTTCACTGGTCGGAACAAAGCTAAGGCTCCGACCAGTGACTACAAGAAAAATAAGAAGTGGTGTCTACTTCACCAAGCAGCAGGGTATGATCTACGCACCTACCGAGCCTAGCAAAAAAAAAACTTGAGGATTACTACTCAGGTAAAGATCCCTTCCCGTCCATAACAGAACTCGGAGATCCAAACTCCAAGAAGGATAAAGGTGGCGACGAAGAGATGGAGTACCAGGAGCCACAACACACAGTCGATATGATTTTCGGTGGATCCTCCTCGTACGAGTCAAGACGTCATCTGAAAGCCATGGAGCGGGAGGTCAACCTTGCCGAGTCTCCTATCACCGTCAAGCCGTCCAGGTGGTCGAAAACTGTAATCTCCTTCAGCAAAGAAGACTACCCCATCCTGTCGACTCGACCAGGTAGGTTTCCTATCGTAGTTGAACCTACTATTAACAATTGTAAAGTTAATCGAGTCTTAATAGATGGAGGCAGCTCTTTAAATGTTTTATTTACGGGAGCATAGGAAGAGATGTAGATTCTTAAGTCTAAGGTAAAACCTATGAAATATGTCTTCCATGGCATATTTCCTGGTTCTACCGCTAAACCGATAGGACAGCTGTCCCTACCGGTTATGTTCGGAAGACCCGACAACTTCCGAACAGAAAATGTTACATTTGATGTGGTGGAATTTGAAACCGCATACAATAGAATCCTCGGTCGCTCGGCTTTAGTAAAATTCCTAATAGCCACGCATTACAGTTATTAGAGTCTAAAAATGCCAGGACCGAAGGGAGTCATCACGGTTCGAGGAGATCAAAAAATGGCTTATGCATGTGATCAGAAATACTTAGAACCTGTGAAATATGTCTTCCATGGCATAGTTCCTGGTTCTACCGCTAAATCGATAGGACAGCTGACCCTACCGGTTACATTCAGAAGACCCGACAACTTCTGAACAGAAAAGGTTCCATTTGATGTGGTGGATTTTGAAACTGCATACAATGGAATCCTCGGTCGTCCAGCTTTAGCAAAATTCTTGATAGCCATGCGTTACGATTATCAGAGTCTAAAAATGTCAGGACCGAAGGGAGTCATCACGGTTCGAGGAGATAGAAAAATGACTTATGCATGTGATCAAGAATAACAGGTGAATTAACTGATGCACGTCCATCAGCTCGGTTGCCTCTGGTAGTTGGTGCTTGAGCGTCCGTACCATTTTCACTAACAAGTGGTGGCGAGTTAACCCGTGGAGGATCGTGCATGGCATCTGTATTGGTATCTCCGATTGTGTTAACTTTGTGGCGCCAACAGTGATCTTCCAATGAACTCCAATCGTAGCTAAATGAGAGCCTTCCAGTGCTTCTGCAAGGAGCCTCCAAGATGGGGAGCGGTCGGAGATTACCACCTCTGGTGGGCTTTGTGGTGGACTCAGCCTGATCCGACGGATCGCCGATAGTATACTGAGTTTCATCATGTCCACTTAGCTTATGATCGGTGATAACTTCATTGATACTATTACCAGATGTCGGTTGGATCCCGAAATACATAGGAGCCGTTGGTGAATAATGTTCGCCTATGACAATATCGAGAGTACATGGACTCCCTTATTGCAGCGCTGGGCTTCCGTTGCCATTTTTGCCGGTCGGATCGACCGGGCTTGTAAAGGCATTTGGACATTTCGAACTGGGCGGAACAAGCGGTTCCTTTGAGAGTGCCATTGATGATGGCGGTGTATCCTCATCCATCCGGTCGATTTCGCTAATCTCTACGACCGGCGAGCCAGAGGAGGAGGAGGATGACATCTTATTTTCTTTCATGGCACGGATGCATGCGTCCATATCGAGGTTGAAGTAGTCCGCCAGGTCGAACCAGTTTTTCTCATCCCAAGTCCCTGCCATATTCATGTGAGCGATGATGGGGCAAGGAAACGGATGAGGAATTATTGAGCGAAGTAATCTTTAAGAACTCAACGGCTTCTTTCCCATGGACGGCGCTAGCTGTCGACGATCAAGTCGCCGATCTTACAAAATAAATAGAGAAAATGACAAAGAGTTCTTAGAAGAGAATGAGATTGCTCTTTATTGCTATGAACTGGATCCTTTACAAGGGGTGCCCTTGACAAGACGGTGGACTAATCCTAATTACACTTGATGTACTAAGTGCTAAGCTAATGCCTCAGATGAAATCCAATTGCCTATTGATCTTCCGAATTGGATTCGATTGCCTTCTATCGTTTGCGTTCTCCTTTAAGTAGTTGACGAAGTGGTGGCAGTTACTCCTGGAAGAGGCGTCTGTTGGAAGTGTCGCAACTGGTCGGAGCGAGGTGGCAGTTGATGAAGTATCAACCGTTCGGCGGTTGATATCAGGGAATGACATAACCACATGATGGTTATTGTCAGTGACTTAGAGCTATGAAACGTCGTGTGGTTTGGAGTCATTAGGCATATGTTCCATTCATCACATGAAAGGTATATACTTGGAATCGAGTCCAAGTGCCAGTTCATTGTTTCTACGAGTAGTTACCTGGTCGGGACTAGGTACAGGTCCTTTTTGACTAGGGTACCCACGATGTAACCTCTAGAATCCTCACGACTATGGAGGTCGTTAGCCTTAGGGATTATGATCATAAAGACGTATGGTCTTTAGTTATATGTAGAGGTTTTAATCCTCATCAACTGTACTCTGCCATGATCACCAAGTACATGGAGGAGAAGTGCAAGAAGGGTGAGATGCACGGGCATTCGAGATGGCCACAAGGGAGCTTCGCTTGAGATACTGTGCAGGGATAAATGACGTTGCGGGACAAACCGCGAGAGGATCATCCACAAGTGCACGCTACGCCGTGCTAGTTGTGTATGCACTTACAACAAGCATCTTCTTCTGCAGTATGTTCGACGGTGGCGCAGCATCCCGGCTAGTACATCTCTGATTATTTCAAGAAGGAGAAGGTGATGCAAACTTGGAGTGCAGAGTTGTATGGTTATGGCGTGGTTGGCCATTTAACTGGCCATCTGACCTGGGAGCAACTTATCTGGGCCGCGGATATTGATAGGTTGAAGGGAAAGGTTGACTGGTGAAAGGTACGGCGTATCAGAAACGATATGGATGAAGCAGAAACCGGACGTCGTATTAAGAAGTGCTCCATTTGCAGAGAGTCTAGGCACACCTTCAAGAAATGCCCTACAAAAAATCTACAGGATGAAGGAGACATCGGCAGTCCAGATGGCGCCACAGGGATCTCATCCGACTACCTCACTCGAGGTGGTCGACATGGTGGACGTTGAGGTCGCGGCTACGGGAAATATGTGGTGCTCAATGCCTTGTAATCTTATTTTGATTTGTTGAAAAACTAGGTGATAACGTTGTGCTGAATGTTTTGTGATATTAGTGTGATTTGTCGACAAAATATGTGAGGACGTTGCGCTGAATGTTCTGTAATATCATTGTGATTTGTCAACAAAAAAAAGGTAATGACGTTGTGCTGAATTTTTGTAATATTATTGTGATTCATCCATAAAATATGTGGTCGAAAATAAACAATAAAAAAACAGGCAAATGTCCCTGCCGCCAGTTGGAATAGCGACAAGACAATTTCAAATGGCGACAGTAGCCTAGTTTTGTTAAAAAAAAAAATCAACTATTTATTTTTTACAAATTTATTTTAAAATAATATTGTTCCAAAAAAAATCTATATATAGCCACGACCAGACCAAATAGTACTCTCTCTCATATATGCACAGTCACAATAGCTAGTTTGAACTTTGACCGTAGAAAAAAAAGACCTATTCTTTATGCTGAAACTAAACGCGCTTCTTAATTTTGTTTGTTCTGTCATGAACGTGCGTACACAAATAACAGATCGGTCAAACACCACCTAACCTCCGCGCGAGGTCGGATATAAATAGAGTTCATCAACCGCATCCATGGATCCATCCACTCAACACAAGTGATCGAGCGCGCGCGCAGCACTGCAGCTAAAATTAGAAAGAGAATTTTAGCACTCCTTGCTTGAGCTTGCTCGATCGATCGCCATGGCCATGGTGTCCTCCCCATCTTCGCCCTCCCTCCCGCGCCAGCTCATGCGGTACGTGTCGTCCCGCCTCGGCATGCTCTACCGTTCTGCATCTCCCAACCACCCAAAACCCATCGCCACAGCGGCCGCTGCTCATTACCAAGAAGAAGAAGAGCATGGCAACATAAACAGTGCTGCCGCTGCTGCTGCAAATGTCCGTGAGGTGGATGTGGAGGCGGCGGCGTCCCAATCGTTGCTGACAATGGCGACGAGGAATCCTCCGAGGGAAGGCGACGGCGGGAAGACCAATGCCGCTCCGGCGCGGAAGCCCCGGGGAGGAGGAGGAGGACCTGCGCCGCCTGCTGGTGGTCCTAGAGAAGGCAGCGGGGGGCGCGGCGGAGTGATCCATGCAACCGCCGCCTCCAAGCCCCAGAGGCCCGGCGCGCCGGCGGAAGGCACCGGCGGCCGTGGTGGGGCCATCCATGCTGCTTCTTCTTGATCAGTTCTAGTTCTAGCCAATTTAGGGTGGGGGACAAGAAGAACGCGACTGAATACGAGAAAATTTAGAGCATTACTACCTTTTCTGTTTCACTACACCCCAAGATGGGGATCACAGTAGCAGAGTCTCTAGAGCGTATATGATCGATGTACAACACGAGCTGAAGTTCAGATAAAGATTTGTCTGGATTTTCGCTGGGAAGAGAATCAAATCAAGATGTTGTCCAAGTTAATTCGATCGAGTATCTGCAGCTTGATTTTGGTTTACAAAGCTAAATTAAGATTGTACTCTCCCTCGTTTTCCATCCCGTACTAGCGCAAAGCATGCATCCTTGACATGCATATATAAATTCTGTGCCCCCCCCCCCCCCTCCGACGAAATTAAGTTCTGTGTTTACTTGATTTGCCGAGGTCGGACTGTGATGTGTTCTTTATTTGTCGCATACGTTGGTGCAGTTGTGCTAATGATAGAAAGATGTACATAGTAATGTTGAGGCTAACATTTTGGACCTGCATACGTACGTGGGATCCCCAGACGAGCAAATGAGGCATTACATACAGCCAGGTGAAGTAGATAAGTAGTAAATCCCAGCGGAGAAATCGGCACCTCCCTGACCGGCTGACCCGTTTGGAACGCATGAATTTCACGTGAAGATCTGTGCAGGCGTTCTCTCTCCATAAAAGGTGACAGATGAAGAGGTGTCAGACAGTTAGGGTCATGCACCGCGACAACTCCCAGCAAAACACATCGTCTGCTACTACTACTGCTCGAACGTTGAGCGCAGGTTGAAGCCTCTGACCAACGCGCGCTGTACCGAAACAAAACACGCTATCTATGTATATGTCGTCATTGTACCGAAACTAAACACGCTTTGTTATTTTTTACTCATCAGAAAAGAGAAGAATCTGTCGAGGAACCGTTGCTGGTCAGTCTAATTCAAACAATTACCTCGTAAACAAACTCAGAATCGTGAGAACAAGACAAGAACACAATAACAAAATAGTAGATTGAACACAGAGATATTAGAGGACTTCAGACTTCTCTTTATCGCTCTTCTAAAACAATGTATAATGTTGGGGGTCCCCTCCCCTCCTATATATAGGCTAGTAGATGGATGAGGAGCCCACCTGAGCCAGGACTCCTGGCCTGGGCCCGATTTCTTAACACTCCCTCTTGAGTACGCATCCGTCATATTTATGTCTCATCAAAACTCCATAAAAACTCAGCAGAAAAAATTTAGAGAAAAAGTACATAAAACACGTTCTACTATGCTGCACGAATTGCCTCATTAAAAACCTTAGCGGGAAAACTTCACAAAAAACTCGTCAAGGAAAAAAGAGTACAATCCACCCAATTTAATCTCTAGGATTTATTCTTTAAGTACTCAATCTTCGTGATCAAGCTTTGATAAAGAGTTCGTGAAGGTTCTCCCTCTGAATTCTGCACTTCTCTAAGCCTCATCATTCTAATTCCACGTACGCATCTTTCAAAGCTAGACGTTGGAAGTGACTTAGTGAATAAATTTGCTAGATTTTTACATGACTTACTATGCAATACTTTAATTTCGTCCATCTTTTACAATTCATGAGCATAGAAGAACTTGTGGTTGATATGCTTTCTGAGAGGATTTTTCACATAACCCATCTGCACTTGTGCAATACAAGCTGCATTATCTTCATAGATAATAGTGGGGGTTTACGCGATATTCAATCCACACGACAGCTAGATGTGGTGAATCATCCGCCGAAGCCAAGAACATTCTCACGAGGCTTCGTACAGTGCTATGATTTACGAGTGGTTCGTCAAAGTTAATACAAGACTTTGCTTAGATGATTTTCATGAAATTGCAGTTCCACAGCATAGAAATGCATAGCCTATTTGTGACTTAGCTGTATGCGGGTCTAACAAGTACTTGGCATCTGCATAGCTAGTCATAGTTAGGTCTTAGTTCTTTCTGTAGAACAGACTGAGACCTTTGCTTCCTTGGAGGTACCAGAAGATGTCCTTTATTCTCTGCCAATGTCTTTTGGTAGGTTCTGCATTATACCTTGCTAATAGGTTCACTGCAAATGCAATGTCTGGTCTAGTACAGTTTTCTAAACAGATGAGTACTCCTACTATGCTCAAGTATGGAAATTTCGGTCCTAGGACATCCCCCCTCTTCTTTAGGTCTGTACGGGTCCTTGTCTTGCTGCAAGGATCTCTCGACCATTGGCACTTTCAAAGAACATGCCTTTTCAAAACCGAACATTTCTAACACTTTCTGAGTGTAGGTTGACTGATGTACTAAAATCCCTTCAAGGGTATGCTCAAGCTGCAAGTTTAGGCAATATTTGATTTACCCAAATCTTTCATTTCGAACTACGACTCCAGATAAGAGCTTACTTTCTTAATATCATCCAGGGTCCCGATGATATTCAGATCATCTTCAGCGTGGGCCGCGGTGTCCTTAAGGTAACGCTGCTCCCACCCCTCGACCTCTTGGTCTTTATCTGAAAGGAAATAAGATTCAGAAAAAGAAGAAGTGGTCGAAAGCGGTCTTAAGTTCAGCACTTACTGCTTAGTTGTCCCTGCAACTTTCGGTTTGCAGAGTCAGCCTCCTGAAGCTTTTTTCGGAGGTCTTCTTTCTCCTCCCTTAGCTTTTTCGTCTCAGCTTTCTCCTAGTCGAGAGAATCGGCTAGGGACTTCTCATTACTCTTAAGCCTGCAAAGGAAAAGAGTAGTTGTAAATATAAGCGGTCGTAAGTTTCTTCTACGATCGGTTCCTAGTCGTAAGTTCTTCTCGACAAAAACTCGTAAATAAGTTCTTCTCGATCAAGATACTTAGTCGTAAGATCTTCTCGGCAAACCCTACAAAATCTTGCATAAGTAGTCAAAGCATAAAAGGCTACGAAAAGCAGTTACTCACAATTTCTCTGCTTGTTCGCAGAGTTCAGCTTTCTCCTGTCGCAATTGGACAAGTTGCCTGTTGTATTCAACGACAGTAGCAATTTGCTCCAACGCTCTCTGCGTAAAGCAAGACAGTTAGAAACGAGAAAAGGTATGAGTGCAAATACTGAATAACAAGTACTTACATTCAACGCCCTTCGTGCAAACAAAGACACGACCCTTGTGGGATCCCTTAGTTCATCAACCTCTCGAACTCGGTCCCACCACACCTCTTCGAGACGTGCGTCATCGAAGACACCCCTTCCGACAGGAATGTTTTTAGGATGGACACGATCACGAGGTCTAAGAGCTGAAGATTCCACAAGGGAAGACGGCCTGAATAATTCAGAGGTGAAATTGGCATATTCCTCCTCCTCAAATTCGGTAACGCCAGCCCCTTCTTAAGGGCCTAGAGGAACATCTACGACAACCCCCTTTCCAGCACGACGCTCTGATACCTCCACGGTGTGAGACGCCGCCCTCGCGTCGGTCTCTACGACTACTCCTGTGGTCATAGCTGTGGCCGACTCTTCGATCATTCATGTGGTTGTAGCCGCTTCTAAACCTACGACCGCTCCGCTGGTCGTAGCCACATCAGTTGCAACGGCACCCTCCGCCATTCGGACAGTGGTTGACCCTTCGACCACCGCCACTGTTGTTCCTTCACTTGCCAATAAAACTACGGTGGGTTCCTTGAAAGGAACGTCCTTGATGATGAGAGGAGCCGCGCTAAGACCATAAAAAGGAAAGCACGATCAGGTGGTAAAAAAGTAAAAGGTAAAATATTGTCCTTATACTTTTGTCTCTTTTACGTATCTCCGAGTGCCAGAAAAAATCTTGAGTATAGAAACAACCCTCCCTAAAGAAGGTTTCTTCAACTTTTTCTCAACCACGTCTGGTTGAGAATTAAGTTGAGGAACATCCACGACCACGTCTGATCGTGGGCCTTGATCAAGCGCCATCTCTCTTTGAGTCTCTTGGCCCTCTGGGTGGTCGAGACCGGTCCCAACCACCTCAGAGGCAGCACTGCCCTCGACCACAGGTACTGCTGGCGCAGCAGCCTCCTTCTCAAAAGACATGAAACTTCTTCAGTTCTCCTTCTCTAAGTCACTGACAGAGCCACAGGAAGTGGAAATTGCAAAAGTCTAAAAATAAGGATACCTTGGTTTTGCAGGTTTTGCGTTTGAGAGATTCGAGCGCCTCTACCACTGCAACCTGTGCTACAGCCATGTCCTCAGCAAACTTCGCGAAAGGTTTAACCGGGTCAAAGGAGCTCGAACTTGGGCCTCCCTTGTCGACAGCTTTAACGAACCGACGCTTCTTGGCAGAGAGAGGAATAGGTTGCTCAACCATAGCCGCACCAATAACCATCAGTTCGACTTCCTCGTCGTCCCGACAGTCCTCCATGCCTACTCTCTGCAGAAGTCATAGAGAAAGATATTATAAAGTGGTTGTAAGCTCTTCTACGACTATTACCATGTCGTAAGCTTTTCTACGACAATTCCCCGGTTGTAAGTTCTTCTACGACCAGAACATGATCGTAAGTTTTTCTACGATCAGTACCCCGTCATAAGTTCTTCTATGACCACAAAGTCCTAAAGATGAAATCAATTCTCGATTACCTTTAGGCGCTCCACCTTATCTTCTGGGGACAAGACCGCCAAAATTAGAGGAGGAGCCACGACATGGGCAGGAGGCTTCTCGCAGATAAGCTTGACTCGGGCGTCAATCTCCTCTTGCGAGAGGTCTGCAGAAACAAGAGAACCTTAAATAAAGCCAATTCTGAAATCATCAGAAAGAAAGCTAAAGCTTATGGTTTACTTACCCTCTGCATTGTCCCTCGTCGGGTCCGATGAACCCGAGTACCTCCACATCTGGTGAGCCCTCTTCTTTAGAGGGTTGATATGACGCGTGATGAAATCCTTCACCACGTGCCATCTATTAAGCCCCTCTTCCTTCAAGTCCGCGATGACTTGGATGAAGGGGGCAATCCGGCGAAGGTCCTTAGGAATCGCATCCCATGAGGGAACCTTCTCTACCGGCTTTCCAATGAAGGAGAGGATGTCTTCATTGGTGATCTCCCAATAGAACCACCTCTTCTTCCACCCCAGCCACGACGACCGGGTAAACATCTGAATGTACTCCCTCGACTTCCTGTCATGGAGCTTCAGACTACAGCCACCGATAATTCCGCCTAACCGAGATATTCCGTAGTAATACCGGAACAACTCCAGGTCAACCGGGATCCCCAGGTAGGCCTCGCAAAGGTACACGAATACCCCCAACATTGTAATTGAATTGGGAACGAGGTTCACCAACTCTACTTGGAAGTACTCAAGTACCAATGTAAGGAAAGGATGAGCAGTGTCGAAGGCGCACTCACGAGAATGCTTGGAAGGCGAGATTTGCCCCATCTCCCCCGACGGCCAATGCTGCCTGGCGGCTTCGATCCATCTCACGAATTCAGCCTTCGGGATCTTCTCGGAGTTGACTAAAGCTTGAATCTTGGCCACGTCCATCTCCGATTCAGCCCACTGGGAAGCGGCTCCGGCCATTTCTCCCGAAACCTAAGAGATTGGATGTGGAAGGGTTGGAGAAGAAAGCTCGATTTGGTCGGAGGCGGAGAACTCGAAAGTTTTGAACAGCAAGAACAAATTGGGGGAAGGTAAAAGACCTTACTCTCACCCGCGGCGAAACTTTATAACCGCACGCCCGAAGATGAAAAGATGTGGCTACCAACGGTTGCCAATGCTTCGGGAACTGCTCCAGCAGACAACGGCAAGGCAGTCGATTGAGATTCTTAAAATTTGTCTGCTCGAGGAAATCAAGTCTGTTTTTACACTTCAAGCGAAATTACCTTCTTGACCAAGTCTTTTCTGGTTAAAAGTAACAACGGTTGGAAAGTTTCTACTTCCAACCACAGTATTGCGACCACTCGGGGACCGTTAGATCTTCTACGATCACCTTGTGAGCCGCAAGGTTATGTTACAACTTTCTTGACTAAGTAAATTTCTAGTCAAATGAAACATTAGTCGAAGAGTTTTTCCTTCGACCACCTTTTCCACGACCATCTCTTCGGTGTCGTAAGATCATCTACTGCTCCTTTCTCAAGCAAGCTATTTTTTGCTTAAGCTGGGGGGCTAGATGATGAGGATATAACAATCCTCATTTAATCATTTATCCATAATTCATATTATGAGGTAATAATGACATCACATAACTCCGAGTATACCCTTAAATATTAATAAGGGAGAAAATTTGGAGGTCATAAGTTCTTCTCGACCACCTCAGTAGTCGTGGGTCTTCCCACGACTACCCCATAGTCGTAAGTCCTTATACGACTATCTCATGATCGTAAGCTCTACTACGATCAGTATGCAGTCGTAAGCTTACGACCATCCCCTGGTCGTAAGACCTTCTACGACCAGGCCCTAGTCGACAAGGCTCACAGACATGTGGGCCTAGTCAATAAAGGTATCTTCTGCACCGTATTCAAAATACGGGCAGTAAACTGTGCCATTATTTCCTAAGATAATAGCACGATTTTAACTCCCTTTTATGATGATAATTGCCTAGCGACGTGGAAACGTTTTAACTCTTGCAGTAACCTCCAGTAACGGCGCCACGATCTAGATGATTAAGTGACCCTTTATTAGAGGTCCAACGGTGTACATTCTGGGGACGGTATAAAAGGCAAGGATCATCAGAGCAATGGAGAGACCCCGAATTCTGAGAGCCCGATTTCTGAGAAACACAATACTCTAGTTTTCTGGCTTGAACTTGTAATCCAGTATACTCAATACATACACACAGGAGTAGGGTTGTTATTCTCCCAGGAGAAGGCCTGAATCTGTATAAAATTCCCGTGTCTCCATCTCTGTGTGATTTTGAGCCTAGAGGAACCCCCGAATCAAACAATCTTTACATAAGTTCGGTTCTAAAACACCAACACTTACATTCAGCGAGCGATGTTGGCTCTGGGTCAAGATCAATGATTGTGGAAATTTTCTTTGCAAAATAAATATCGACATTGGTTGTCGTTCTATTCATAGATTCTCCTGTATTCACATAATTTATAGCTATTTCTTTATGGAGCGATTCTTCTAATACTTCTACTCGCTCACCGCTGCTTCCAATTGTGAGGGTAAGTCCCTTTAGTTTTTTTAACTCCGATGTGTGCGCACACATCCATATTGATGTCTCCCTCCATGGGAATATTCAAATTTGATATGCCTTTTGCTGAAGGTTCCATACTGGTACTAGGTCTCAACTGGCTCCCCTTCTTATTCTAGGGGAACTTTAGTGATCAGCTGTGTCAAGTCCTTCTTATCTTTTTTCGCCAGGCGTCCCTGTGTACTTGGGATTCGAGGGGCCGGAGTTCTCGTCCTTTTATTCTGAGGCCTCTGGACGGGATTAGGGATACCTTTAATTTTCTTTGGTATTTCAACCCTCTCCGGTGCATTGTGTGAAGACACATACGACTTGGTCACGCTCTTCAAATCACTAAAGTGGTCAAGCAGTTGATTCACTAATGCTTGCAAATCAATTACCTTCTGGACTTCTCTATTTGCTTCACTAGTGCGCTGGTCATGTGCATGGATTCCCGTGGCTTGCCACGTTATTTCTCGATATTATTCATCAAGAGGTTGATTTCCTTCCCCTAATGACGGGAAATTATCCTCATCAAATATGCTACCAACGAAGCGGGCTGTGTGCAAATCTCCAGTCATAGGGTCCATATACCTAATTATGGATGTTGTCTCATAACCAACGTATATCCCAGACTTTTGGAGAGGTCTCATTGCCGTTCGCTGCGGTGGTGGTATAAGTACATAAACCTTGCAACCAAACCAATGGAGATGAGAGATTTTCGGTGCTGACCCTTGCGCTAGTTGCATAGGTGAATGGATGTTACATGACGACGGTCTAAAATTGATGAGAGTTGCTACGTGCAGGACTGAGTGTCCACAACATGTAGTTGGTAAATTATAATTCTGCAAAAGCGGTCCGCCAATAAATTTAATTCTTTTAATTAATGTCTCTGCTAGTCCATTCTGGGTGTGGACATGTGGTACGGAGTGCTCAACGGTAATTCCCATTGCCATGCAATAATCATCAAAAGCCTTTGAAGTAAATTTTCCGGCGTTATCCATTCTGATAGACTTCACATGATGATCAGGGAAATTATTCTTAATTTTAATTATTTGCGAGATCAGCTTTGCAAAAGTATGATTTCTCATAGATAATAAGCATACATGCGACCATTTCGAGGAAGCATCGATGAGCACCATAAAATACCTAAATAGATTTGACAGGGGTTGTATAGAACCACAAATGACTCCTTGGATACGGTCCAGGAATGCATGGATTTCATCCTTCACTTTCAGAGTATAAGGTCTAGTAATTAATATCCCGGTGGCACATGCGGGGCACACAAAATCTTCTTGATTCGAGAAATTCTTTACATTGACATTATGTTCCTGAGAATTGTAATTATATTTCTCATCAACCTAAGACCGGGGTGACCTAATCTATCATGCCAGAAATAGAAAAGTTCAAAGGTTCTAAAAGTGGTTTTTAGGACAGAATAGGCTTTAGGTGCCTTAATATTAGTGTAGTATAGCCCAGATTCATAGGAAGGAAGTCGTTCTAATACCACTTTTTAATTCTCTTCATGTTTTGTAATGAGCAGATATTCTTTACCATACTCTTCCTCAGTCTCTACGTGGAGACCGTTAGCGCGAATATCTTTAAAGCTTAAGAGAGTTCTAGTCGATTCTGGGTACAATAAGGATTCTTTAATGACCAATGTTGTGCCCATCGGAAGCATAATTGTGGCCCTGCCTGAGCCTATTATACAAGTATCGCTGCTTGCGATTGTCGTAAGACTACTAGCATTCTTGCTGGTCAACTAAAAAAATTTCGTTTCTCTCAAGATGGTATTCGTTGTGCTACTATCCGCTAAGCACACTTCCTCCATAGGGCGCCACACGCGTTCTGATATATAAAGTATTTATTAATATGGGGTAGGAAGAAATCCACACGTAAATAAAATACTCAAAAATAGAACATAACTTGCTATTATTAATACGGGAAAAGTCTTGTAGGACTCATTACAAGAATGTGATTCTTTACTCTCCTAGAGCTTACAACCATTATTCAATAATTCAATATTCTATCACAACCATAAAATGCAAATGACTATAAAAATCTAAGTGCAATGCGTGCACTAGATCGAATCAGTGAAGTGTAAAGAAACTTCTGCCTGAATCTGCTCCATGTTCACCTTCTCTTCTTCGGCAACTGCTGCTGCTGCTGCTGCGATGTCCAAGGAAGGTGTGATGGGGGCTGCTTCTAGGCTGTCCACATCCTTGAGTGTAACCAATGACTGTGGATCCTCTATGCCTGCAATGGCGAGGTGTGCCTCATGCTGTCTTTTGCCCTTCTTCTTAGCCTTGAAAGCATCAATCACGTGCTGCGGCTCACAGCAAACACGTGACCAATGTCCCCAAGTGCCACATTTGTAGCAACTTTGGTCCTACTGACCATAGGGCTTCTCATTGCACTTCTTTTCTTCGCCCTTCTTGGCTTGAGCATTCTGCTTGGTCTTGCGACCCATGACCTTACCCTTCTTTCCTCTTTCCTTTGAGTGAGGCTTCCTCACCATGTAGCTGCTAGCGTTGACTTCATGGCCAACTTTGCTACTAGGCAGCTGTGAGATGTAGTTCTTCCATACAACCTCATCTTGAGCTTCCGCAACTTGCATGATGTTAATCAGTTCAGCATACTCCTTGTAGCCATCTTGATAGTAGTTACGTGCGGATTGCACCGCATTCGGGTGAAAGGTAGAGAGGGTTTTCTCAATCTTCTCCTCATCTATGATAGCCTTACCACAGAGCTGAAGATTTGTACAAATTCTGTGCAGTGTAGAGTTGTACTCCCCCACGGTCTTGTAGTCTGCAAAACGTAGTCGGTTCCATTCCTTCTCTCCACGAGGAAGGATGGTGTACTTCAGCTTCTCGAACCACTTCTTCAGGGCGGTCCATAAAGCTAGTGTGTTCTTCTCCGCTATATACTCATTCTTGAGCGCTAGGCAGAGATGGTATCTGAGGAAATGAAGTGCTTGATCATTCTCCTCAGTAGTTATAGTGACATCCTTCGAGTTGCCAAGTCCAATAGCAGCACGGAGCTTCTTTGCCCCAAGTACGATCTCGACATCTGATACCCAAGTCAAGTAATTTTGGCCATGCTGGGCCAGCTCTTCGAACTCTCGGTTTGTAATGCCAGTCATATGCATATTCATGCAAAGAGTTCATAAGATTACTGCTGGTAACTTGCATAAAATTGTTTCAAAAATTCTCTTAATGTTCTCATATTATTCTATGCATTTTTCATGATTTACTTCTATTTTCAATGATTAAAAGCAATATAAACAATCGTAGATAATCAAAAATAGTAAATACAATATATAAATTGCATAAAAATAACAATAACAAAGTTAAACATGATTCAAATGCTAAAATTGATTCAAAATTGAATTCCCGAGATCCTTTTCTACGGAAAAATGAATTTTCGGGGAATTCTGTTATTTTCAGGGGTTACATCGCGAAATTTCAATGCTGAGAAAAATTTTCATGTAATTTTTAGAAACTCTGAGGGGTTTTTCGCAAAAATTCCTTATTCGCGTATGGATTCCCATAATTTTCAGAATTCTGAAGGGCCTTTCTACAAAAATTCCCCCTTTTTTTATTATCGCCCCTGTTAACGCCATTCGGACTAGCCGAACCACCCGTCCTTTCCTTTTTTTTCGATTGGGCCTTGCCATTTTTCCCAACCCCCAAAAAAAGCGGTCGACCTTTTTGGGCCCAATTCGGCCCACCCAGCTGGCTCAACAGAACGTGGGGGTAGGGTTTCCCTACCACCTATTCACCCAGAGGCATCGGCGCCGAGCACCACAATTTGGAGGCACCGGCGGTGGCCTTATTCAGTGGGGTCGGCCAGTCGGGTCATGGCGCATGGCGGCGCTTTGGCGCGATCGTATGGCGACCGGTGGCGGCACGGAGCAGGCGGCGGTGGCGGCCAGGTCGGGGCGGCGATCCGTCGGCAGCACTCCATGCGTCACGCGGGCGGCCGGGCTGGTGGCGCTCCCATGCTGCCTTGGGTAGCCGGGCGGGCGGCGCCCGCTTTGCGGTGGTGCTCCATGCGGTACCGGGCGGCTTTGGGCTAGAGGCAGCGAGCACTGCAAATTTGTCGGCGATCTTGGCGGTGCGTGGCGGGTGGAGGCCATGTGGGGCGGTGACAACCTGATCGTCAATCGCGGCGCAATGATCATGCATGGCCGGTGGCGTTGCGGGCGAGCGACGCAGAGGGAGGCCGGAGGCTTCGCGCGGTGGAGGCAGTGCTCTAGGTCGCGCGGCTCTGCAATTTCCAATCTATGGTACAATCTACATCCACTTTTCCATGCAATCTACCGATCGGCATTGTGCTAGTGATTTCAAGTCAGCTCGTTGCAGGTTAGAGCAGATTTGCACCGTGTGTTACAATCTAGAAAGCCAAATTTGCAGAATTGAAAAGCAATATGGAAAAACGATTCAATCTACAAGTGTCGTTCATCGACGGTTACCTTTCGATCCGAGGAGAGTCGATCGTGCTGGTCACGTGTTGAGGAACCATTGTTGGTAAGTCCAGTCCAAGCGATTACCTTGTAGACAAACTCAGAATCGTAAGAACAATGCAAAAACATAAAAACAGAATAGTAGCTTAAACACAGAAATATGAGAGGACTTCGGGCTTCTCTTTATTGCTCTTCTGAAAACAATGTACAATGTTGGGGTCTCTCCTCCTATATATAGGGTACTGGATGGATGAGGAGCTCACTTGGACTAGGACTCCTGGCCTAGGCTCGGTTTCTTAACAGAATCAAACACCTCCAAACCTTTGATCCATCCTGCCTGAAAGAATGAAAGCGAGAGAGAGGGAAGCACAGCGCACGACAAAACCGCCGGGCCGACTCTAGCTTATATGGCCAATGCGGCAACTGATCCTCTGCAGCGTTGTAGAAGTCCACCATGTGAACAGTTCTTTAGGAGAGAGTGGGCCGGTGTTCTGCTGGTAGTAGTCTTGTAGAAAAGCTGCGACAACAGGGGAGACGATGTGTAGATAAATTGCTCGCCTCGACGCTAGAGATCGCAAAACACTCTAGCACTTGATTTCGTCCTTTGATTTTTGATCGGCCGGTGCAGATCGCTCCTAATGTCCATACATTGTAGATCATCTGCATTGACTCCTTCAATACGGAGGATCTCAATCCATCTCATGGTTAGGGAAGGATAATATTATAATCTCCTATACAAGGAAAATAAGATAATGGTCTCCTATACAATTTGTATACCAAGAAAAGCAATGCGCTAACCCTGCCCCCTCGTACGTACACATCGGTGTGCTCCTCCTCCGTCGTCAACTACAAATAGCTGCTCGCTCGCACGCTTGTTCATCAGCGACCAGACACACGCTCATACCCACACGGCAATCGAGCTAAGCACAAGCACAACCCATCAACTGCATCCATAGTACATCCACCAAAAGGCAGGGCTGAGCAGGGATCCATCTAGGAAGGAAGGCAGCCATGGCCATGGCCTCCCTGGTGACCATCATGGCTTCATCCCATGACGGCCGGCTCATTTCTTCTTGCTTCTTGGACCTCCTGTAGGCTGCGACAGCATTATTCTTCTTCCATTGCCGGTATCCACGAGTATCTGCTGCTGCTGCTCCCAAAAAATCACCAGGCTCTGGTACCAGTACTACTCTCGTGGTATGACGTCACATGCATACCTCTGATAGTGCAATTCGCACGTGAGATGGTCAGGTAGTACAGAGAACCAGAAGATGCCGGTGGGATGTTATGATGCCAGAAGCTCTGCAATATGGTCGCGATCGTCAGCGACTCATCATTGTTGGCCTCTGCCTCGGCCGCGCCGGGGTCCTCTGCCGCCGAGATATAATAATATCCATCGGTGGCGGCAGTGCTACCCTCCTCGGAGAACGGCGACGGCGGGGGTGGAGACGGCGGCACAGGCACTACTGCATGAGGATACTGTTACTGCTTTAGTGTTGTGGATCGGCGACGGCGCCGTGCATGGCCGAGTAGTAAAAAGTTGGTGCGTGCCTTTGCTGGACCGAAGTGTTAGGATTAATCTTGTTTTAGTATTCGTTGTTCCTTTTCGTTTCTGTTTTAGTTTTTGGTTTCCAAATCGGTTCTTGAGTCCGTTTATGAGTCTAGGAACTTAGCCTTTATAAGGCTTGTAACGTGTAAGAAATAGCAGCATGAGTCGAGCAGAGAAGAAACAAAAATACAAAAATAGGAGCGTGCTCCCAATACAAATAGACTGTGTTCTCCGTGTCCAGTTTGCGTCTCAGTTTGTTTTCGTTGTCTTTCATCTCCAACAAAAGGAGGCAAAAGATTCACGTGAAGTCTAGGGAAGGAAAAGCCAGGAGGGTTGTGCTGCTATTGAGCTAGCAAGACAACGGGGCTGGAAGTATTGTCTTGATTCTAGGGCGTGTGAAAGTAAAGTATTTGTTGTGCACATGACATGTCACATCGAAGGAGACGGGGCAAAGGCGGGTCTTGCGGACAAACAGAACCGAGCATGCGCAACTTATTTTCCCTAGAACCAAAGCAGAAATAGTGTAATATCAAGAAAAATTCCAACATTTGGTATCAAAGCGTTCTGATCTTGGTGCTATCTAAAGATCATAGGCGACAAGGTAAAGATCCGGGATGGACCGTTCTCCCTCCTATATCCTGTCCTAACGACCGACAATTACCCGGTGTGGGCAATGAAGATGAAGGCGAACATGTGCGCCCAGGGAGTCTAGGGTGTAGTCGATCTGAAGGCGAAGGACAAGGAGGTGAACGACAAGGTGGACCAAACGACTTTGGCCATTATCTACCAGGCGGTGCCAGACTCCATGATGCGGCAGTTCATCGGCAAGGAGACGACACGTAAGGCGTGGGTGACGCTTCAGAACATGCACGAGGGAGTTGATCGCGTGAAGAGGTGCGGCTCCAGAATTTGCACACCGAGTTCGAGAATCTCTAGATGGGAGAAACTCAGTCAGTGGACGAGTTCGCCGGCAAGCTAACTTCATTGTACAATCATATTGTCTCTCTTGTCGACAAGATGGAGGAATATGTGTTAGTAAAGAAATACCTACGTGTGCTACCAGAAAAGTTTGTACCTGTCGTCACTACCCTTATGTACTTCTCGAATCTGGAGGAAAAGAAGATCGAGGAGATCACTGGTTTCCTCAAGGCGCATGAGGAGCTACTGAAGGGGTATCAATCTCGTAACGAGCGGAGGTGTCAATCCCATAACGAGCAGACGTTGCTATTAAAGGGACATACAAGAAGCGATGGCAGACAGTTTCACAGGGGATCGTCGAAAGAGGACGACCATGGCTCATCAAGAAGCCGCGAGCGTGAGCGTGGGCGAGGTGACCAACGCGGGCGAGGCGGCAGAGGTGGCCGTGGAGACAAGGCTGGGCAAAGCGGTGGTGACAGATACCGTGATAAGTCACATATTAAGTATTTTGAATGTGACAAATTCAGACACTACGTGTCGAAGTGCCGCAACCACATAAAGTGCTTCAACTACGATAAGTATGAGCACTATGCTTTGAATTGCCGAAACAAGAAGAAGAACGAGGAGGTAAACCTCACCCGAGCCAGTGAAGACGACGAGCCTGCTTTGCTTCTCTCCTTACGTGTCAACGAGGCGCCGGTCATGGTGATGTTGAACGAGGAAAACGTAGTTCCTAAACTACGCACAGAGGGAGGCAACCATGATCACACGGATGAGTGGTACTTGGATAATAGAGCAAGCAATCACATGATGGGAAATTGCTCTATATTCCATGAGCTTGACGAGAAGGTTTCGGGCAAAGTCAAGTTTGGCGATGGCTCCACAGTGCAAATAAGAGGCAAAGGATCAATGCTATTGCAATGCAAAAACGGCGATCAGAGGATGCTAACTAAAATTTATTTTATACCAAGTCTGTGTAACAACATACCCAGTCTCGGGCAGTTGGCGAAACGGGGTTGTAGGGTGGTGTTGTAGGATGAGTTCTTGCGTGTCTATGACAAGAACAAAGATCTGTTGATGAAGGTAAAAAAAATCACCAAACCGGTTATACAAAATTTCCCTGAAAATTTGTAAGCCGGTTTGTGTGAAGGACGGTCTAGAGGAGCTAGAGTGGAACTGGAGTATTAAACCAGGATATGGTGGAACTCAGGGATGACACGTAGTTGGCGCAGGAAGCGCAACACGCGGAGCTTTGGGAGGTCCAAGCGGTCTTGTGACAAAGGCGCTCGAGGCTGCGAGGCGGCGAGTCCCCACGCATGAAGGGCCTTGATGCACATGAAGTTAGCCTGAGGAGGTATGATGGGTAGTGGCTCGGGAGGACAAGCCGATCAAGGAGGCACACTCTGAGCAATTGCTCGGGTGGTCCACATGATCGCCGCGAATGAGCGGCAGCTCGGCCGCTAAAGGCGAGAAGCCTCACGCACATCACAGCAGAATCAGAGAGCGGCTGCTCGGCAGAACTCTGGAGGTCGAGCGGGGGAGGCTGCAGCTTAGTTGCATCGGCCGCCGATGTAGGCAACACAGCGCCTGCTGCGAGGGAGCAAGCCAGATGGTGCAACAGGTAGCATCAGGGAGGACATGCGTGTCATGGCACATAAGTTCATAAGCAACGCTGGGGAGCCACCGGGGAATAAAAGTCAGCGTGATGAAAAATAGTCATCAAGATGGGGACCTGATGACAAGGAGGATGACTCCAGATCAGAAAAGAAAGGAAATCACAATAAGCATTGCCATCAAAAGTCAAAGAAGCTTAAGAGAAAAGATCGGCGTGATCAAGGTGAAGAAACAAGATTAAGGGAGTGATTGTTATGATTAATCTTGTTTTGGTATTCTTTGTTCCTTTCCTTTTCTGTTTTAGTTTTTGGTTTCCGAGTCAGTCGTGGAGTCCGTTTATGAGTCTAGGAACTCAGCCTTTATAAGGCTTGTAACGTGTAAGAAATAGCAGCATGGGTCGAGCAGAGAAGAAATAAAAATACAAAAAGTGGAGCGTGCTCCTGATGCAAATCAACTGTGTTCGCCATGTCCAGTTTGCGTCTCGGTTTGTTTTCGTTGTCTTTCGTCTCCAGCAAAAGGAGGCAGAAGATTCACATGCAATCTAGGGAAGGAAAAGCCAGGAGGGCCGTGCTGCTATTGAGCTAGCAAGACAACAGGAGGCGGAGGCGGAGGCGCTATCTTGATTCGGGGCGTGTGAAAGTAAAACCTTCTTGCTGTACGCTGCGGTGTGTCACGATCAGGAGCAGAGGCAAGGCAGCGGGTCTTGCGGACAAAGCGAGCCGGCGCATGCTTATGCGGACAAAGTCGAGCAATTTATTTTCCGAAGCAGTAATAGTGCAAGACCAAGAAAAATTCCAACACGAAGCGATGGATATGGCGGAGAGGTCGTAGGTGACGGTGGCCTCCTTGGCGGTGTCGAAGGTGCCGAGCCAGTGGCGCTCCTTGGTGTAGGGGTTGCAGATCTCTGCCGCGTACCGGCCCCACGGCCGCTACTTGCTCGACGCCCGCTCCCGCCGCCGTTGCTGCACCACGCCCGCCACCTGCTGCTGCTCCTGATCATGTGCCGCCGGTGCGTAGTCCGCCATTTGTTGACACCTGGTAGGCTTGTAGCTACGACGGTGATGGCCGAGGTGCGTGAACAAAATAACAATGTTGATTAGGGTTTGCTCTTGCTTGCACTGTATATATAATGCTAGCAAAGGCTTGCTTCCAGTTCAGAGTTCTAAAGGAAGAGACGAATGTTCTATGTCTCTTTTCCAGTTCAGAGTTCAGACATCAGACTACAAGGTACTAGTACTGATGCGTACACACAGTTGAGGGTTTTCTTTTTTTCTTTTTGAGAGAGAGAGAGAGAGAGGTTGAGGGACAACTCAAGTCAGAATGGCATAACTAATTAACAAGCCAACTAATTATTGCTATAAACAAGCCATGCGGCATCTCTGCTTCAATGTCTCCCCCATGTTGGGAGGCACACCAAGCATCTGTGAACTGTGGTATAGAAAAGGTTGTGTACTAGCAACTTTGCAAGGCCTATTTTTGGGCAACATGTATATATGGATGTTAATTTGGGTGCTGCCCTGCACCCCACTAGCCAGGCAGAGGCAGGCATCTCACCTTGACAGCTTCTACAAAGTCAGTGCCCCTTGTTTCTGACCTTTGTCTATTACAACTACATTGTCACCCATAGAGCTGGATTTTAGAAAATTAAGAAAATAATACAACTGCAGCTTTAGTTCACTTTTTTTTAGAGTACACACTGAACGTACTCACACACACACCACACACAAACCCACACCCACACACACGATCACACATACGTGGATATGTCTTTAACACATACCTAATCTAGAGTGGGAGTTAAACCCTACGGAGCACAAACACATATTTTAACCACTAAACACACTTACGTGTGTGCGCTAAACCTAAACCACCTAAATGGCGCTAAAACCACCTAAATGACGCCCTGGGATCGAACCTAGGCCGCTCGGTCCTCCAGCTTTAGTTCACATGAGTAGTCTCTGATGGTACAATCAAAGACCAAATCTATTAACAGGCCCGGCCCACTCTCCGACCTGACAAATGGGCCTCAATCGACCGGAGAGCCCAAGCTCGTTACCAGACAAGGCTCATGCTTGATTGGGCTTGTTCTACTTTGGCCCATCTCGTTAGAATCTACAAGGCTCCGGCCATGCTCCTTTCGAGCAAGTTTTTGGCTCGTTTAGAACTTCTTTTAAAACGAAATAGTAAAAATAGTTTCATTCGAAATATAGTGGTAAAAGTCGTAGTACGGCACATGACGCTAATCCAGTTCGTGACAGATCGTCATGTGTCATGTCATGCTCTAGGTGCGCGGCAGGCCCGTGCCACGACGTTTTCATATAGTAGAGATGTTATTTCGTTTTTTGAGCTATTTTTACTATTTTGCTTTAAAAATATGCTTAATGAGAAGAAAAAAACTCCTTTCGATTGTGATACAGTACTAGCTACTTGGTGTACTTGACAAGAAAAGAGTCAATCTTTTAAACAGAAAGAAAAGGGCAAAAAAAAATTACGTAGTGCACAACGACTAGCTCTTTTAGTTTTTATGTACTGCATACATACGTAGATTGTGAAACAAACTAGACGTAGATGGTGAAACAAACTAGAAGAGAACGATTATTGGGTTAAAATAACATATTTTTTATTTATAATAACAAAAATAGACTTCTCTAGTACGAAATTGCAAAAATAGCACTATGAGTGTCTTTTACCGTGCTCTTAATCACTTGAGCGTCTACAGTACTCTCGGTCGGCTGCAGTTACTTAAGCGCTCCTAATCCGCGGCGAGGCGTGTGCGCTCGAGGTGACACGTGCACATGCCACCTCTGAGTGGGGGCGAGGCGTGGTAGGTGGTTTCAGCAGAGACTCAGGCCTTGATGGGGAACACGTCTTTGTTTGGCTAACCTGTCACGATACTATTTTGTTATTTCTGTTGTGAGGGGTTATCTTTGCTATTTTATTTCAAAAAGAGTTTAAATGAGCCAAAAACTCAGAAGAGAGAGTCTAGTTAAAGGCTTAAAAGTAGAATTCGACTGAGACTTGAATGAACAGACAAGAAGCATCGATGATGTCCCATGGATCCTACGAATCTAGCTAGCCTTCACCACTTGGAACCATCTCTCCAGAGTCCAGGCGTGACACTGACAAACGACGTGTTGAATGTGCACAAGGCAACATGGGCGTACACGTCATCGATGACGGTATGTGTGCTCCGTTTGGCCATCCAGAAACGGCGAGACATGCACTCTTTCCTTGTCATGTCTCGACTCGGATCTTGAAACGGCAATGCATGCTTCCATCGTCCATCCAGATAGGCACGCCGGTTTGCGGTTGCTGTGCTTTAAAACAGTAAAATAAACTGAGCAATACCAAGCTAGGCCTGAATCTCATCCCACGCCAACTGGATTACTGACGTCCAATGTCGGACTAAGAAAATGATTTAATTAATTTCTTGCAACAAATTAATCATCCAATCCAATCCGATTACAACCCAAAAACAACAAAAAAAAAGGGAACAAATAATTATATTGTAGAATTACTAATAATTATATTGACGATGGAGATACGAACTTAAAGATATATCTGTTTTAACACAAGTTCAAATGACATAGTACATAAGTTCAAATATGTCAAATTACATGTTTGCACTATAACCAACATCACCAAATATTTTAGAAAATTGCAACTTGATACGGCGTTCCTTCATGCTATGAAAGCAATATTACAATAAAAATCACTACAGGGGAGAACAAGCCAACACTAGACCTTGAAGGAGTCAAGGAGGGGAGCGGGCGCGACTGGCCACCGGCACGTCGAGGCCGAGATCGTCGACGCAGAAGCCAGAAGCGGCGCTAAAGCGCCGCGATAATTCTTCATTGTGGCGCTTATTCCGCCAGAGTGCCTGGATAGGCAGATGGCACTTAGGCCTGACACCTCCTTGATTAGTTGACTTTGGCTTCATTATCAGAGTATGTTGGGCCTAATGCTAAATGGGCTGCCAAGAGTTGAAGAGTACTCCCTCCGTATTTGTTTAAATGACGTTGGCCAAGCAGGATTGAAGCTAGCTGGCGTCGGATATGAAAAAACGGAGGTAGTATGTTGTTAGTATGTGTAATGTATACATTATGTATTAAGGGAGGTATATACCAAATTTTTGTATAAAAATTTTAGGGGTACGACTATACCCCCATGCATCTACTCTGCCTCCGCCCCTGGTCGAGTGACATCAAGACCTGGACCTCGCCGTTGCGCCTGCCGCCGACGAGCACCATCTCGCCGTCGTTGTTCATGGACACCGGCTCCACGCGCGCGGGCCACCCGAACCCCGAAGACGACCGCATCGTACGGCCGAAACCGCAAGCTCGCCGCCACGTTTGCCATCCACGCGAATGGCAACTGTATCACCCGCTCGATCCACGCCGGGCCCATCCCGGCCAGCTGCGCCGCCTCCATCTCCGCCACAGCCACCTGCACTACCCGCGCCGCGCGCAGCAGGCCCATCTCGCCGAGGAGCTCCCCCTGAAAGCGTGAAAGCTTAGATGCAAAAACATGCAATGAATCGATTGATTGGCCGAGGATCGGCTTATATGAGTTGTACATGGCATAACTGAAACAGAAACAAGATTGGGATCGGCTTATATGAGTTGTACACGGCATAACTGAAACAGAAACAAGATTGCATGCATATCTGTTGCAGCTATAGATAGAAACCAAGCTGGCTACAATTGGTGTTGCCGTGTTGACTCTGGAGACGTTCCCGGGCGTGATTGCAAGCCATGCGCGAGCGTCTGGTGCGTGCCGACGGAGGCGATGGGAAGTCGTCTAACACCCCCAAGGCGATCGAGGCGGGGCGTCACGGACGCCTTCGGTGGAGCGAAACTCACCGAAGGGTGCTGCCGGTAATCCCTTTGTGAAGATATCAGCAAACTGTTGCATTGTGGGCACGTGAAGCACGCGCACATCTCCAAGGCCGACTCGTTCACGCACGAAGTGGAGATCAATCTCGACATGCTTCGTGCGCTGGTGTTG
The DNA here is from genome assembly GCA_036346405.1 of Phyllostachys edulis. Taxonomy (NCBI): domain Eukaryota; kingdom Viridiplantae; phylum Streptophyta; class Magnoliopsida; order Poales; family Poaceae; genus Phyllostachys; species Phyllostachys edulis. The sequence goes on along the minus strand of CM070561.1, from coordinate 64,342,068 downwards.
GACCGGGTTGTTGGAGAGGTACATGGCGGAGACATTGTCGCGATGAATGTGATCGGCGCTTCGTAGAGGCGGTGAAGCTCGTGCGATGGAGTTAAGCGGCCGAGGATTCAAGAATAACAATAGCCACCGTGTACTCTGCCTCAGCGCTAGAGCGGGAGACCGTGTGCTGCCGTTTGGATGACCATTAAATGAGACTGTCTCCAAGGAACACAGCATAGCCAGAGGTAGACCTGCGGGTGTCCGGGCAGCCGGCCCAGTCAGCGTCCGAGTAGGCGACAAGGGCAGTAGGATCTGTGTGGCGGAGATGAAGCCCGTATGAGATGGTACCTTTAAGGTAGCGAAGAATGCGCTTCACCAAATTAAGGTGAGGCTCACGGGGGTCATGCATGTAGAGGCACACCTGCTGAACCGCATAGGCAATGTCTGGTCAAGTAAAGGTCAAGTACTGGAGAGCGCCAGCGATGCTGCGGTACTAAGTAGGATTCTCGACTGGAGGCCTAGAAGCGGAAAGTTTGGCACGAGTGTCGACTGGAGTGGCGCACGGGTTGCATGAGGTCGTACCCGCACGGTCAAGGATTTCAGCGACATAGTGACACTGGGATAAGAACATGCCGGTGGCATTGCGAGTGACGGTCATGCCAAGGAAAAAGTGGAGAGATCCCATGTCGCTCATAGCAAACTCACGCTGAAGGGAGGATATGGTCCAGCGGAGTAGAGCGGATGTGGAGGTGGTAAGGATGATGTCGTCGACATACAGAAGGAGATAGCCAACATCAGAGCCTTGTCTGTAGATGAAGAGCGAGGTGTCTGCTTTGGAGCCAACAAAACCAAGGGAGATCAAGTAAGAAGCAAAGCGGCTGAACCAAGCGCGCGGTGCCTGCTTAAGACTATAGAGTGAACGGTTTAAGCGGCACACGCGGTTGGGGTGAGCTAAGTCAAGAAACGGCGAGCTCTCGAGAATAGACAATCTCGATAACGACCCATGAAGGAAAGCATTTTTACATCGAGTTGGTGAGCAGGCCAATCATGGAAAGTGCCAAAGTGAAATCTTGTCTGAATGGTGGCGGTTTGACAACGAGACTGAAAGTTTCAGAGAAATCAATGCCCTCACGTTGGGTAAAGCCACGGAGAACCCACCGAGCCTTATACCGCTCTAAAGAACCATTCGGGTTAAGTTTATGCCGAAAAATCCACTTGCTGGTCACGACATTGGCATTGGGAGGGCGCGGCACAAGATCCCAAGTGTGATTAGCAAGAAGGGCATCATATTCGGTGCGCATTGCATTGTGCCAGTTCGGATCATGAAGGGCGGAGCGATAACTCTTTGGAATGGGAGAGATAGGCTCGGCCAAAAGGTTCATGTGATGAAGTGGCTGGCGGAACCCGGTCTTGCCGTGAGTGTGCATGGCATGGGCATTGTCTACTGGAGTTATGGGCACAGCAATGGATGGAGGCATTTGTGGGCACTGTGGGCGCAGAGCAGCGGTAATTCTTGTTACCTGTACATGTGTGGTTCTTTGTGGCCTTGAGTAAATCTTGTTTGTTGGGGCATGGGCATCAGCGGCACAAGAGGCAAGGGCGGATCTGTGGGAAGGCGTCTTTGTGGCAAGGAGCACATAGCGGTATTGCGAAGGACCCAGTAGAGAGGACCGGGGCGACGGAATCGTCTGAGATCGACACGGATGAAGCTGGATGGGGGCAAAGGAAGTCCAGTTCATGGACGTGAGGAGCTGGAAGGCGACGGGAAAACGGAAAGGTGGACTCGTCAAAGACCACATGGCGAGAAATGATGACGCGCTGCGTGGCGATGTCGAGACAGTGATAGCCTTTATGGTTTGCCGAATAACCAAAGAAGACACAAGAGGTGGAACGCGGGGCCAGTTTGTGGGGAATTGTAGAGGAGAGGTTGGGATAACATAGACACCCAAAAATTCGAAGATGGTCAAGGGATGGAGGACAACCATGAAGGGCAGCGAATGGCGTGCCAAATGAGAGAGCTCTAGTAAGGTGGCGGTTAAGGAGGTAGGTGGCGATATGGAGAGCCTCAACCCAATATGAGGGAGGCATGGCGGCTTGGAAGAGAAGGGAGCGAACAATGTTATTTGTGGTGCGAATGACACGTTCGGCTTTCCTGTTCTGCTGGGAAGTGTATGGGCAAGAGAGGCAAAAATGAACACCATTGGTGAGAAAGAAGGTGCGAGAGGATGCATTGTCAAACTCATGGCCATTGTCGCACTGGATGGTTTTAATGCATGTGCTGAATTGGGTTTTGGCATATGCAAAGAAATGTGTGAGCGTGGCGAACACATCAGACTTGAGATGTAGAGGAAATGTCCATAGGTAATGAGTAAAATCATCAAGGATGACAAGATAGTACTTAAAACCAGAGACACTCAAAACAGGAGACGTCCACAAGTCACAATGTATGAGATCAAACACATTATTTGTCTTAGAAATAGAGGCCGAAAACGGAAGTCGAACATGACGACCGAGTTGACAAGCATGGCAAATGGCATCATCGTGCACAAGTTTATTACATGGCAAGGAGGAAGCTAAATGGGAGAGGCCCTGGCGACTAAGGTGTCCCAAGCGGCGGTGCCAAAGTGTCGCGGAGGTGGATGCGGCAAGGGCGCAAGGAGAGGCTTTCGATGACCTGAACGGGTAAAGAGGCCCCGAACTATTGCACCTGATAATCACGGTCTTGGTGCAAAGATCCTTCACGGAAAGACCAAACGGATCAAACTCAATGGAGCAAAGATTGTTAGTGGTAAACTTGCGAATAGAAATCAAGTTTTTGACAATATGAGGTGCAACTAAGACATTGTGCAGATGGAACGGACGAGAAGACGTGGAAAAAGATGTATGGCCAGTGGAGGCAACAGGCAGCATTGACCCATTGCCGATGATGATATTTGTGGGTGTATGGCGAGAAGGGGGTAGGGAGGAGGAGAGTGTACCGGAGTCCGAGGTCATGTGGGCGGTGGCGCCCGAGTCCATGTACCAGTCGGAGTTGGTCGGTGGCGTCATCGTCATGGTGTTGAAGGCGTTGACACGGGACTGTTGGTCCCAAGTCGGCGACGGCGAGGACGCTGCGGATGCAGGAGGCCACGGCTACCACGAGTCGAGAGGGCGGCGTGCTTTGTCTGACAGCGGCGACAAGATCTGGGCCGGCCGCGACATCTTTGTCGTCTGGCTGGCTACTTATTCTGCTGGCGCAGCCGTGGGCGAAGACCAGATGGGCAGGGCGGTGGCCTGGGATGGCCTAGCCCAAACCTGGAATGTCCCGGTCCACGGGTTGTAGACCGTGGGCCAGTGCTGCTGCTGCTAGTGGTTCCGGTTGTCGGTGCGCTGGCCGCCGTTTTGGCCACCAGAACCACCACGGTTGTTGCGACGTCGTCGATTGTTGCCGCCGTAGTTGGAAGATGACCCGGCATAGGAACTGGAGCCGCCGTAGGAGCCCGAGCTGCTGTGGGAGGAGCGGGAAGGAGTGCCGCCACTATTTCCCTTGGGCCCCGATGTCCCAGAGAGGAGGGCCGTGGTGCGCGATACGTCGGCGTTCTTCTGAATTTCTTCAAGAAGAAGGGTGGTCCGAACGTCGATGAATGACGGGAACGGACGTTGGGCACCTAAAACAGACCGGAGATGGGAGAACTTCTCATTCAAACCTCGAATGGTGTTGAGCACGAGAACCTTCTCGGTGACGGGTTGCTCGACGTCGGCCAGTGCATCGGCAAAGGACTTCATCTTGCGATAGTAATCAGTGATGGAGAGATCGCCTTGGACAAAGTTCTTGAACTCGGCTTCGAGGTAAAGTGCACGGCTTTCCTTGTTGTTCTGAAACAAGTCAAAGATCTTCGTCCAAATGGTCGCGGCGTCGGGGCTGTCAGTCATCACCATCTCAAGGACGTCCGGCGAGACGGAATTGAGAAGCCATGACGAGACCGTGGCGTCGAGACACATCCACGTTGTGTCAGGCTGTGAGGGCGTGCCCTCGATGTGGTCTGCCAAGGCGTACTTGCGGAGCGCGAGTCGAAAGAGACCGTGCCACTTCGAGAAGTTGGAGGCTTGGAGATCAAGCGTGACCGGGATGAGAGATTTGATGCTCGCAACGGCGACTGCTTGCGCCAAGAGGAGTGCCTTGGCTTCGGCGTCAACTCGGGCGGCATCAGCGGCGGCGGCGATCTCCTTAGGCGTCGGACCGGCCATGAAGGTGGCGATCTACAGGGGGCACCTGCGATCAGGTTAGGGTGTGGACGGAAGCGGCAGGATCGTCCTGCTAACTGATACCATGAAAGCGTGAAAGCTGAGATGCAAAAACACGCAATGAATCGATTGATTGGCCGGGGATCGGCTTATATGAGTTGTACACGGCATAACTGAAACAGAAACAAGATTGCGTGCATATCTGTTGCAGCTATAGATAGAAACCAAGCTGGCTACAATTGGTGTTGCCGTGTTGACTCGAGAGCGATCCGGCGTGATTGCGAGCCATCGCGGCGTCTGGTCTGGCCGGACAGTGCGATGGGAAGTCGTCTAACACCCGCGTCGTTGCGGCTCGCCGAGCACGCATACGACGCGATTCTTGAGGTAGCCCTCACCGCAATGTGGGTCGAGGCGGGACCGTAGATCGGCGAGAACATCGTGCGTGTCGCCCCATTGCCGCGGCCCTTCGGCCGGACGAACATAGTCGGCCAGTACCAATGCGCCCTAGCGTTGACAACTGGGTTCTTTGAAGTCGCCGCCACCGCGCGCGCTAGCTCGGCAGACGCGAAGCTCGTCGATGCGCCGCTCAATGACCGGATGTTGTCGGTCTTAGGCGAACGTCAGCGCCGCCACGGATGCGTTGGTGAAGTCGGTCCGTCGCGTTAATTGCGGTTTCAATTTGCCAAATCGCAATCACGATGCATGCATGCCATTGCTTGCTCGCCTACGTCTCTGGCCGCAACAAACTAAGATTGTTCCGTGCAATGCAGTGTAATCTTTGCGGCATACGGTTAGCTTGGTGCAACCAACGAACGAACGAACGAACTGTGGCTGGTTCACGACACTAGGTACACGAGGCTATGTGTTGTTCTGTTGACTTGCGTTGACCGTCAAAACTGATTTGATTATACTACTACTTACCACGGGGAGATTGGGGCGACCATCTTGAGCATGTCGCGCGCGAGCTCGTCGCCGTGGGGGTGGAAGACGGCCTCCCGGCCATAGTGCGGCGGGCCGAACCCTCCCGGGAGGCGGACGCCCAGGCCTCCATGAACTACCACACGGCGCGCCCGTCAGCCACGGTGTGGTGCACGGACGAGCAGCGCCACGCCGGCGGCGCAGGCGCGGGTTCACCACGGACACAGACGGGCGCCGGAGCGCCCGCGCGTCGAGCTCCCGACGAGGCCGAGGAACGCGGCATGTCGTGCGCCTCGTCGCCGGCAAGCGGCGCAAGACGTCCATAAACCTACGCCCTCAAGAAGCGATCAGCGTCGGGCGCCCACGATAACGCGTCCGGTCTCCGCCACGTGGCGAGCCTCCGGCGATGGCGAGTAGTGGCGGCGTAGCGCAAGCGAGTCCTTGAGCCGCTTGACCACCGCCGAAACTCGCCGCCCGGCGCCGTCCTCGGCAAACTTCGTGAGAACACCGTTGGATCGGCGGCAAGACGACCCATGGTGTGTCGAAGAGGAGAGCTTAACGTCGTGGCGGTACGACGCGCTCCACCGGCGGCGGCAAGACGACAGGACACTGGCGAGGCAGCGCCAAGGCCACCGGCGCGATGTCGGAGTTGGCCTCGCCCATCGCGCGTTTGAAATTAATCAGCTAGATTGTTGCGTTCCCCTGGTGTTTTCTTGAGTGTGAGATGTGTTTGCAAGGAGAGATCGAGGTGAGGAGATGCTTGGCTCTTGTAACCTATTTATCGCCCGTGTCGCCTTCTTGTGCAGGGGGCAAAGAAAATCGTAGCGAATAACGATCCACGTGTATTTAACCGGCATGGCGGCGAAAGGTTGCCATCACAAGATCAAGATATCTGGCCGCAACCGCCGGCCGGCGATTGCTTGAGCGACATGAACAACAATTAACTTGGATCGTTCGCACCTCGATCGAGTCGCAGAAAAAACTGCATTTTGTTGCGAACTTGAACAAATTGGTTCATATCTCGTTTGAAAGAATGAAAGCAAAAGAAGGAAGCACAGCACAAGGCAAACAACCGGGCCTACTGTTGTATATATTGCCGGACGGCAAACACTGAAAACGGCGTGTACAACAACCATCTCTTATGGTTATGGAAAGATGAGATCATAATCTCCAATATGGAAATACAATGAGAAGATATCATATATCATAATCTCCAATATGGAAATACAATGAGAAGATCTCATATACAACTTGTACACCAAGAAAGAATAAGTAGTACTTAATAACAGGTGCCGGAATGGTTGGATCGAACTAGCAGCTAGCACACCATGCACCTTGACCTGGCTGGTCACGGCCGATCTCCCGCGGTGGCAGGGGCAGCCTATTCCTGTAAGGTTTTTTTTTCGCTTTTGCTAGCTCCGAGTTGTCCGATTTTTTTTAAAAACCTAGTCGCCTACAATTGCACAGCACTAAGCCTAAAATTATATTATCAAGTGACGTGCAATTTTAGCACAGCTTTACTGTAACTTTTAGTTCTATTTGTTTTTGTATTTGTAGGGTCCACCTAGATTTACTTTTGTCTAGTTTAGATTTTTTTTTTGGGGTTTTGTTTTTGTATTGGTGGGGTTCACCTAGATTTACTTTTGTCTAGTTTGGAACTTTTTAACATAAAAAATAGAAATCATTGGATGGTAATCTAACGTACCGAAGAAAGTAACTGGATTTTAACAAAATTTCACGTGACTATAGCTTAGTTGGCCCCTTTTTTCTGACGAAAGAGCAAGTAGTACTAATATTTATGCATAATTCCGTAAAAGCCTAAAGGTTTTATACTAGTTGCCTAGTTGGCACCACAGGTTTGGAGACCAAGCTACGCCACTGATTCTGGCGGGCTTTTAATCAACAGATCGACGGAGATACGCATGCTTGCTTCCCGAAGTCCAGAACGAGCGAACGACGACGCTGGAGATATATGCATGGCTGCTTGCCTGACACGAAGATGCATGCTTTGGTAAGAGATGATGTCGCCGGGTCGAGCAATCACACGGAATCAACATTTTGACATTTTTTTTAAAGAACAGGCAGAGAACTGTCTATTATATTAACCCTTATACATTCTTGGAAGAAAGCGTGCCTCCTCGCGCTATCTACGTCACCCGAAAAATGGCGGGCGTCAGATCACGTTCGGCTCAGCTCAGGGCCGCTCGATCGGCTCCCTTCGCGCGCGTCGCGTGACTCGGCAGCGTGAGCCGCTCAATCGTGTTGCCGTGTTTTCGCGCAGTCCGATCTCCCCCGTTGCTCACGAACGCACGAACCCTAATCCCGCTCCTCTCTTTCCTCCCGGCTCCTTCTTCCCCGTCTCCTTCTCGATTGCGCCTTTTCCACTCCGCCTCCTGCCGCTCGCCTCTTCCTCTCCGCCTCCCGCGCCTTGCTCCGGTGTCGTTCCTCCTTCTAGCGCCAACATGCCTTCCGTCTCCCTCCTCTCCCCCAGAAACGGCTGCGTCGCAAGCCCTCACCCTGATCCTCTCTCTCCTCCCGGCTCCTCCCTCGCTCCATCCCCCGCGTCGCCGCTCCTCCCTCTTCCTACCTCCTGCCCCCTCGGCCTCCCTCCCCAGCCATCGCGTCGACACCGTCCCTCGCTCTTCATCCCCCTCCACCCCCTCGGTCTCCCTCCCCCACCATTGCTGCTACCTCTCCTTTCCTCCCCCCACCCCTTTGGTCTCCCTACCCAACCGCCACCTCGGCGCCTCCCCTCCCTTCAATAGTTCGCCTTGCGACTGCTTAGTCCGCAACATCCGGTGCCACCGGCTGCCTTGCGCCGCGTTGCCTACCCTGCGGCGTCCTCTTCGCCTCCTCTCTGCTTTGGGAAGGCCGCCACAAGAAGTCGTGGGTCGAGGAGTCGTCGGCCTCGCCCGAGATGGCTTCGCCGGCGTCGAGGCAGCGGGAGGAGGAGGCGGACGGCAGGGCCACATGGCGGAAGTACTCTCTTAGGTACGAGCTGCTGAACCTGGGGCCAGCCCCACTGTTGGCTCCGCGCTGCCCAAAGAAAAGAAAGAAAAAAACAAGGGGGTGGCGCCGGCCCTTGCACGGGCGAGCCACCGTCGGCCCGACGCCGCCGACCTTGCTACTCGAGGCGATCTGGCGCTCTGCTCGGGTTCCACCACACAGCGTCTTGCCGCAGCCGCGACGCCCCACGCGCGCCCGGCGTTGGTCCCAAGACGCCTAAGCGCCACCGCCTCGAAGCACGCTTTGCTCGGACTCGCATTCTTGCCGCCGAGCCAAGCTCAGACACGCGTCGGCCGCCTTTGCGCCACCGAAGCTCTGACGGCTGGCAGCCTAGTAGTGTGCCGATACCACCTGGGAACAGGGGTAGTCAATCTACACTCAGAAGGTGTTAGAAATGTTTAATTTTGAAAAGGCATATCTTTCGAAAGTCCCGATGGTTGAGAGTTCCTTGTAGTAAGACAAGGACCAGTACAGACCTGGAGAAGAGGGGGAGGAAGTCCTAAGACTGGAATTCCTATACTTAAGTGCAATAGAAGCACTCGTGTACTTAGCAAACTGTACTAGATCGGACATTACATTTGTCGTGAACCTATTAGCAAGGTATAGTACAGAACCTACAAAAAAGCATTGGCAGAGAATAAAAGGACATCTTCCGATACCTCCAAGGAAACAAAGAACTTGGTCTATTCTACAGAAAGAACTAAGACTTGAATATGACTGGCTATGCAGATGTCGGACCCGCATACAGCCAAGTCGCAAACATGCTACGTATTCCTATGTAGTGAAACTACAATTTCATGGAAATCGTCTAAGCAATGTCTTGTATCGATTTCAATGAACTACTCAGAAATCATAGCGTTGTACGAGGCCTCACAAGAATATGCTTGGTTTCGGCGGATGATTCACCACATCCAGCAGTCGTGTGGATTGAACACCGTGCAAACCCCCACTATTATCTATGAAGATAATGCAGTTTATGTTGCACAAGTGCAGATGGGTTATGTAAAGAGTCATTTCACAAAGCATATCAACCTCAAGTTCTTCTATGCTCATGAATTGCAAAAGATGGACGAAATTAAAGTACTGCATACTAACTCATGTGAAAATCTTGCAGATTTATTCACTAAGTCACTTTCAGCATCTAGCTTAGAAAGGTGCATTCGTGGAATTGGAATGATGAGACTTAGAGAAGTGCATAATTTATGGGGAGAATCTTCACGAACTCATTATTGAAACTTGATCATGAAGACCAAGTGCCCAAAGAGTAAATCCTAGAGATTAAATGAAATTGGGTGGATTGTACTCTTTTTTCCTTGACGAGTTTTCCTAAAGTTTCTCGACTAAGGTTTTTAACGAGGCAATTCGTGCAACGCAATAGAACGTGTGTCATATACTCTTTCTCCAAAAAAATTCCACTGAGTTTTTATGGAGTTTTGATGAGGCACGAACATATGAGGATGGGTGCCCAAGGGGGGAGTGTTGGAAAACCATGGGCTTGACCCAGCAGCCGGTCCATGTATGGGCGCCCCATCCAAAACTCTAGTAAGGTCTCTAGCCTACAAATAAGGGATGCTAGTCATTGTAAAAGGCTGATCATGAGAAGAACAATAAAGAGAAGCAAGAAGTCTCCCTATATATCTGTGTTCAATGTACTATTCTGTTATGGTGTTCTTGCATTGTTCTTACGATTCTGAGTTTGTCTATGAGATAATCGCTCGGACTAGACTTACTAGCGACAGTTCCTCAACAGGTGGGTCGCAGGCGGCATGGTGGAGCAGCCACGTGGCAAGCGGGGGCGTGTTCGGAGCAAGTGGGGCCGTGTCCGGACGCTAGACGACCGGCAGAGACACGTCCGCATAGTGGCGGTATGGACATGCCCTTGTTCGGGCTACGAGCGTCTGGATTTGCCACATGTCGACCGCAGGTGATTCCGGGCTAGGGACGCACAACGTTAATCGCATCCGGGCACGCAACGCACGAACAAAGGGCATCCGGGCTAGGGGTGTGTGGTGTAGGACTCGTGGCGGGAGAAGACATGTTCGTGCTGCTAGTTTTGACAGTATAAGACGAGAGATACTAGATTTATAAATACCGGTCGCAACAGTAACATTTAGGAAGAAAAAAAAACTCCTTAGACATCGCCTTTGCTGGAGACATGAATACATGATGTATAGAAATTCCTTGAGAACAGTGTAAAAAGCTCCACAACAAGTGCCACATGTGGTAGAGTGGTAAGAACGGAGTGACCGTCTTTTCCCTTGTCAGTCGATTAGCATCAACGTCGGCAAACAATTAAACCGCCGACTCCTGGTCCCCGGCCGGCCAGCTAGCAACCACCAAGTCGCCAAACTCATCGTCGTCACCCTCGACCGTAGCTCGTCATGTCGTCGTCGTTGTTCAAAATCCTTGGCGTGACCCACGTCACCGTGTGGGTCACGCTCCCGCTCGTCCAGCGCGTCCTCATCTTCGACGACGACGGCGGCGGCCGCCTCCTCCCGCCCTTCGCGTCCCTCCTCGACTCCCTCCGCGCGTCCCTCGAGGCGACGCTCGCGCGCTTCCTCCCGCTCGCCGGGAAGGTCGTGTTCCCGCCGTCCACCGGCGACGCCGCCGTCGACTGATCCGCGGCTGGCGTGTCCTGCAGCGTCAGGCTCGTCGCTGCGGCCCACGACGTGGAGGCGTTCGGGCGGCTCGTCCCGGCGCTCGACGCCGGGGAGCTCCCAGCGGAGGCGCTGGACGTGCAGGCCACGCCGCTGGAGGACGGCGTGGCGCTCGGGGTGGCGACGCACCACGCCGTTGCCGACGGCCGGTCGGTGTGGAGCTTCCTCGAGGCGTGGGCGGCGGCGTGCCGCGGGGATACCGCGGCGGAGGGGACGCCGACGTTCGACCGCGCTGTGGTCAGGCTCCCCGGCGGCGACGAGCTGGCCAGGAGCGTTCTGCGGAAGTACGCGCCGAATCTGCCTGTGGTATGGACCGGAGTATTTACATTTGGTTTTCCAATGCTTTCTTTTGCTCTTCTTGGTCGCGCCATGAAATTACTAGTCAATTTAAAGCAGGCGCCATAAACAGTGATGATTGATCACTAGCGGTAATGGTATGGTTTGCACTTTGCAAGAATGCAGCGCCGAATTATGCATAAGCAACAAGTTTTTGAAGAACAGTAGTATCATTTCGTTTGTATAGACAGATCCAAAACAGATTATAAGTATCCACTGATTTACAGATGGGATTAACTTGAATCCAATGCATATTGGAGAAATCTTGTGCTTCTATCGGGGATTCAAATCTAGCTAACGGCTGAGATTTTTTTTCTCGGCAAAAACCGGAAAATACCAAGAATTTCATGGGCTAAGGCATGGCTATTTCATTTTTTCAATACTTGATGATTGCATTTGAGGATATTATGTGTGAAATCGGGCATTCGATTTCTACCGCGGGCCGGTATATCCCTTTTTTCGCCGGTAACTAGCGAAATTGTCAAATTGCTTTCATCAAGAGGGTACTTATGGCCTCTTGGGAGTAGTACATAGTTGTGAGAACCCGCTTAATTAAACTAAGTTTATCAACAGTAATCACTGTTTAGCATAATTAAAATTTTATTAAATCAGTCTCAAGCCTAACCTCAGTCATCATTCAATTAAATAAATAACGCAATACATCTTGTAATTAAGCAAATATCATCTATCCACAACACAGTTTTATAACAGTCCTTTTACAAAACGAAATTTAAATATTACAATCAAAAGCTTGATTTAGAATTAATGTTACAAATCTTTTACAACACCCATTACAAAAATAAATCAATCAATTTACAAATTAATGTGCTTGCACCCATTTCATCTAAACTTTCCTTGTCACCTCATTCAACCATCCTCTGCTTTTCCTGTCTTACAACCAAGAACTCAACGAGTAGTTAGCAAAACCAAAAGTAGTAGTGCTAGCTAGCGTAAAGAAGGGGGATTGCCGTCAGTATACCCAAAATTCACTAGGCCTTCCATACCAACCTAGGTCAACCGGTTTCTCAAACACCAAAATACCATGATTAACCGAAGTTAACCAGCTCTTGATGATTAAGACATCCAAGTCAACCCAAGCTAGTAGGCACCTCCTACTTCCGATGGTTTCATCATACGGCGTCATTAGAGCCATCACTCACCATTTGTAATTACCACAACCACCGTACAATCCCACATTTCACATTCCCATTAAATCATACCCTCAGCCGGAGCATCATAGGGTCCCACAAGACCACATATCACATTCCATCGAACCCAACCCTCAACCAAAGCATCATTGGGTGTACCGAAAGCTAGCACCATTAGTTCTAATGGGGAGCAGCCAGCATAAACCCACATGTGTCATTATCCTCCTTCCATCCCAACCAAAGGCAACACAAACCCATTCAAAAATGCATCCTTATCTAGCAATAAATGGACCAATAGGTCCTTGTCTCATTGGTGTCATGGGAAGGCAATAAAGATAAGGCAAGAGTATGATTATCGGCATACCACAAGGAAGCCAGCCCAAAATACATTGCTCTAATAAGCCCCAAGCCTCATATGTAGCATACAAGTTCACATTGACAAAGCCACTGTCAGGCAAAGGCTGCAACACAGCACCACCAAAGCAAAAGCATAAGCAGCCCATAAGAGTTCACAGAGCCAGATGGCACCACTCATTCTTATCACCAATGCCCCCCAGGAGCTCAAGCATGCATCACAAGTAAGCATAGGAGATAAAATGAGGCGCAGGGATGAAGAAAGACCCAAAGATAGGGTCATGGTAATAAAAAGAATAGGAAATGGTAAAAAGGAGTATGCACAGTGCTGAGGGATAAGGGCATGGTAAAAAAAGAACAGTAGAGTGGTAACTAAGTTAAAAAAATAACCCAGAGCACAGACTGCTTGCACAGGAAGGAAGGAGATAACTCAGCGTGCAGAACCGCCATAAGCCAACCGCCATAACCAACCGCCATAAGCCAGCCCCTCCCCTTAAGAGATAAGCCAGCCCCACATGAAGAATGTAACCTAGCCGAAGGCCACCAGCCTGTCTCTTCTTTCCCACATAAGCCACATCCCATTCACAAACCCCCTCTGCCATTCCCCAAGGTCAAGGCAATCAAGCATCAAGGCAGCAAAGAGGAGGAGCAAGTCCAAGAAACCAAGCCCCACAAGAGATCAAGCCAAACATTGCACACCCTTTACCACCATCCCTCACCCACTGCCCTCCTAAACCCAAGGCCACACCAGGAAGGGAGCAAGGAAGAAGGGCCAAACCTGCGGAGCCAGGACCATCGGTATAGTCAGGCATCAAGCAAGCCAGGAGCTCCCAGCAGCAGCCCAACCGAAGCCTGCAGCCTGCAGCCAGCCACAAGTGGGAAGGGAAGGCACCAGGGGAAGGTGCAAGGGGCAAGGAGAGCACCGACGGCAACGACCATTACAGCCGATGCTACCATCCTAACCCCAATCAAAACCCAGAAGGTAGTCATCTTCCCCAATCCATCCATATTTCTACACAATCAGTTATACATCATTTTTGAGCCATCAGCATGCAAGCATCAATCATCATTTCACCACAGGCATCTCTCATGCACATCCATAAGCCCTCAATCATCACCATCACAGAGCAGTAGAGGGGAGGAAGTAGAGGAATGGATGTAGGGGGAATTGATACCTCAGGGTTAGCAACCTCAATCACCTCCATCACCCCCATTTTGCATCATCGGGTAGCAATCCAACCACCCTCAGTAATATGCATCAATCAAGCACCAGTAAGCAAAACGAATAAAATCAACCAAAACAAATAATTATCTAGATCATCAGTAAGGGGGAGAGGAAGAGGAACCGAGGTGCAGTAGCGGCACAAGCTGGCGGCCGGAGGCCGAGCCATCGGGCCATGCCGAGCCAAGGTGGAGGGGGGAAGCCGTAGCGGTGAGAGCAGCGGGCCAGCACCCAGGAGGCGGGGCGATAGATCCGGAGCGGGGCCGGGGTCCTTGGGTGGCGGCGCCATGGGAGATGGGGAGGAGGAGACTGCAGAGGCGAGCAATGAGCCTGCCCAGGCCGAGAGGCGCATGGAGAGGCGCCGAGCTGCGCGCTAGCCTCCGGCCGGCGGAGAGAGAGAGGCGGGGTGAGAGAGTGTGGCGGCACCGTGAGCTGGCCGGGAGGAGGAGGCCGTGAGGAGAGTCTGGCGCCATCGTCGGGTGGAGGCGGCAAGGCTGCAGGTGTGTGTGATGGCCTGCCTTCAGGCTAGGGGCGGCTTCATGGAGGAGGAGGAGGAGGAGTAGTAGATGAGGGAGAGAGGAGGCGCCATGGGGAAGCGCCGTGGGGGCGGCACCATGGAGGGGCCATGGGGAGGCGGCGACGGCTTCAAGGATTGGAGAGGGGGGGGAGAGATTTGAGGGAGAGAGAGAGTGAATGGCATGGGTGTAACCGGTTGAAAAAGAAAGAAAGAAGGGAGAGGCGTATTTTAGGAAAAGTGGATTAGGGTTAGGTTTTGAGTTAGAAATAATAATTTAGGTGCTAATTTTTGTATGTATCTAAATTAGATCATTAATCTTAAAGCGTTAGCAACCGTTTAACTAAATTGGAATAATTTAGTTAATTAATTTGTGTTCATTTAGAAAATGAAGTTTTGCTTTCGTGCTTAAATAAAATCCAGTAAATGTTAGTTCGTAAATAAAATTTGTTAGACTTGATAATATTAGGTTATGGTAGTTTTTATCACCGCTCTTTAGATCGTGTGTATCTTTAATTACTAACCCTAGAACCGATATGCATGAACTACAGTAGCGGGGAGTGCTAACGTGACGATAGTCGAAAAGGGTTTGTTAACAAAAATCCACTAATAAAAAGAATCATTCAACTAATGTACATTTAGTAGCACCAAAATGTCACTAAGTAATTACTTAATTATTTATTATCCGTTCCGTCGCATATTTGCAATAGACGAGCCGACGCAGGCGGCAGTAGTTGAATCGGCTTTTATCGACAGTGATCTTTTCTACTCGTTTGAAGGCAAGCTACTCCCTTGTTCATTAACTTAGCTATATTAAATGTAAACCGTATATTGTTCTACCATATATTTATTGCATCAAAACTATTTCTCAAAAACTCAAATCAAATAAATGAGAAAGATAAGAAAGATGAAAGAAAAGACGAGAATTGAGAAATGAGAAATGAGATGAAAGCAGAGTATTAATATAGTTGGTAAAGGGTGCCCGTGGTAAGGATGAGAGAGAGCAAGAGGTGGGACCCTTTACATATGGTTATAATATAAGGACAAACAAAACTCTTACTCGGTCAGAGGCCGTAAATTCAGTGCCAACCATTTTCCCGTTTCGACGGGCAGAAAATACTACCTTGTTACGTGATTTCGCTCTCCACAACGGGTATGTAATATGTGTGAGTGTGGTGTCAGAAGAGGTGCTATAGCACTATGTGGAGTGTTGGGTGCAAAGAGGATGAATTGGCCCAACCAACATTACCTGAACTCGATGGTGGCCAGATCAGCACCGACGGAAAGTAATGGGTGGAGAAAAATATTCACGTAACCTGAAAAACGTTCTGTATCCTGAACCCGAAATCGCATCAAAGGAAATGCGGTAGACCCAGTTTAAAGAGGGTTCAGGGTAGCTGTGGGTAAAGTGGTACAAGCCTACGCAGTGCTATATAAAATCATGAATTCATACTAGCCTCTTGGATTGGAGTTTACGGGAACCACTAGGGGTCTATTTTCTCTCCGAGTAATCAAGTAGTCTTTTCAGATTAAAATTGCAACCTAAGTGTTAATGTCTATTTTCTGGAGAAGAGAGGTAAGAATGTTGCTAAGGACGAAAAGTTAGAGTCATCATTTGCATTTTAGCTATTAATGTTTGCTGAGTACACTATAGTACTCACTCTTGCTATCTCTCCCCTTACTTAGCTCCTAATCCGGTCGGGAGCTATCCCGAGTGAGATTAGGATTTTGCAGGTATTGAGAAGGCCGTGGTGACGTGGGCATTGATTACGAGGAGTCGGGCGAAGTGGACGTCCTAATTGACTCGTGGGACGAGTAGATGGCCGGAGGAACCTAGCAGGCAAGCGCGGGAAAGTATATCCCCGTTTGTCATTAAATATTTGTAAATCAGAACCTTAGTCTTGTGTGACTACTGTTGTAATAAAGAGCAGTTCCTATTTTATTGTTCTGCTGCGTTATCTCTGATAAATGGCTTACTATTCGTTGGAGCAGTGTTCTACTGGGCAAACGAATAGTAATCCGTATGCCTAAGTGTGATTACCTTTAGGGTAATGACACGGGGCGTCGCAATAGTTTTGCAAATGAAGTGACGCTGCATCTTGCAAAAGAGGCCCAATAATACACGAATTATGTGTTTGCCAAATCCAACGGGTACCAATTCGTGTTTGCCAAATCCAACGGGTACCGGATAAGAAATGCACTGGGTCAGGCCAGGCCCAAAGCCAGCTTGCACAAAGGCTAGTGATGTTTTGGTTTGTTATACCATTTGAAGCTTACAAATTCAACGAGAATTCAATGGAAACTCTCGTGCCTCTTAAGAAATTCATGTGTTTCAAACGGGCTTTAAGCCTTTAAATGTTGTTTATTGATCAGCCCCGTTTGAAACGCCAGAATTTTTCTCGAATCCTACGAGAGTTGAGTTGTTTCATATAAAAATCCCGAGAATTTCCTATAAAATTCCTATGTTACGAATAGACCCTACACATGTTGTTAGTTGTTACTTAGGACATTCTCGGCGCGTCTCATGCAGGCGGCCGACATGCCTCAGTACCTCGCCAAAGCCCGCACGCAGCTTTCCCGCCGGACGCTCGCCGTCCCCGCGCGACACATCCACCACCTCAAGCAGCGCATCGTGGACATGGAAGCCGGCGGCACGCGGTGGCGGCTGGCTCAGCCCTCGTCCAGCTTCGTCGCCCTCGCCGCGCTCGCGTGGACGTCCCACGTCCGGTCCAAGAGGGACACCATCTCCCCCGACGACGACGTCTACCTCTTCTTCTTCGCCGACTGACGCGGGCCGCGGCGCCTGCACCCCCCGGTGGAGGATCGCTACTCCGGGACGTGCATCGTCGGGTGCCTCGCCAGGGCGGCCGCGCGGGCCCTCCTCGCAGAGGACGGCGTCGCCGCGGCGGCGGCGGCGGCGCAGGAGGAGGTCCGGCGCGCGGCGGAGGACCAGCTGGCCGGGTAGGACTGGATGGCCACGGCGTCGGCGCTGCGCCTGGATCGGGTGCTGAGCGTGTCCGGGTCGGCGCCGCTCCGGGCGTACGAGGCGACCTACTTCGGGTGGGGCCCGCCGAGCCGGACGGAGCTGGTCACCATGCGGCGCGACGGGCAGATGGTGCTCGTTGCCGGGAAGGGCGGCGACGGCGTGCAGGCGTCCGTGCCGCTGCACGCCGCGCGCATGGACGCGTTCGAGGCGCACTTCCGGAGCTCACTCGAGTGATCGATGCGTACGTATGCATGCTGCATGCTGCATGCTGCCGCGCGGGTGGATCGATCGTGTGCTCATTTCGTTTAATTGTGCTTACTTCATATTTAACCATGTTTAATTAATCATTTATGATTGAGTTAAAGTATCAAACTATAAGTGACTAGCGGCTTTATAAATTTTATATTGTGCCGTCTTATAATTATTAACATCTACCCTCTTTAGAGGTCAAACATAAGAGACCGTTTAACGCAAGAATTCCGTGTGTACTACTACTGAGCACGCGCGAACAACATTAAAAAAACGCACATCTTTGAAGTTTAGGGAAAATTTTAAACTAACTCATCAAACATTTCGTACAAAAACAGAATCCTAGCACTAATTAACAGCAGCAGCAGCAACAATCAATTAACACGCGAATTAAGTAGTGGTAGCATCGTACATAACTCCTATTCATGCCTGGCTACAAGTCCTCTTCACCATTGCACGCCATGGAGGTGGCCAGCGAACCCCCTCTCCCCGCAGCCGTCCTCCTCGCTGCCGATGCCAGCGAACTCCATCACCTTCGCCCCTTCCCCGGCGCCGTACGCCTTCCCGGCAGCCGCCGCCGCCGCGTAGAACGACGTCCCGGTCCCGGCGCTGAACCCCACGTTGACGCCCATCATGAACCCGACGTGCGCATCGTGGTCGCCGTCGGCGCCGTCCTGGCCGGCGCGGTTGCGGGGCGGCGCGAGGCCGGCGGCGAGCGAGGAATGCGTGTCGTCGGCTGCGCCGTCGCCGTGGCGCGAGCCGAGGACGGCGGCCTTCTCGCCCTCGGCCTCGCGGTAGCGGTTGAGGTAGGCCTTGAGCGGGCCGGCGTAGGCCTCGAAGCCGAGCGTGGTCATGGCCCAGAGCAGGTCGTCGCCGTTGATGGTCTTGCGCTTCTCCCGCTGGCACTTGTCGGAGGCCTCGCCGGTGACGAAGCTGATGAACTCGGACACGCACTCCTGCACCGTCTCCTTGGCCTCCTTGGAGATCTTGGCGTTGGCCGGGAGCGACCGCTTCATGATGCGGCTCACGTTCGCGATTGGCAGGAACCGGTCCTGCTCCTTGGCTGGCGAGTCGCCGCCCCCGCCGCCGCCGTACCCCACGCAGCTCCCTCCGGCCGCCGCCGCCGCCGCGCCGGACTCGTTGTCCGATGGCGGGCTGCCCACCGGGCTCAGCAGGTGGCTCTGCTGCCCATAGCTCTTCCTACTCTTCATGTGTAGCAGGAGTGAGAGCAGGAGAATGAGAGGAGGTTATGTGAGTTGGGGATCGAGTGGTGCAAGCTATATCCTTTTAAAGGTGGAAAGGGTCAGATGCGAGTGGGAGGACGGCATAGACGCGGACACGAAGCAAACACAAAACATAACTATTATATAGGCACTAGCGCCTTATGCAATTCTCGCTGCAGTAGTAACTGATAGTTCATTGGTTAAGATTAAGTGAAAGTTTAGCGGTTAAGATTTTACAGAAGCCACTACTATAAAAAGGTTAATATTGAACGCCTCATCACAAATGATTAACAAAAACCGCCAGTATTAAATACAAACACAGACGATTTTGGTTTAAATACCGTATGTGTTATTGACTGCGCTAAAAACCGTTTGTAAAGAGGTAATATCACATACAATTCATATTGAAAATTATCTGTGAAGTATCACAGACAGTTTAGACGGTTCTGAACAAAAACCGTCTATGATATTACTAAATATCATAGACGGTTTTTTCTTAAAACCGTCTGTAATACTTTTCGTCTATGATAATTAACTCATCATAGACGGCGCATCCAACTCTTACAGATCTGTCTTAAATTCCAGATATGTTCTCACTTCTCACATGCTGCTGCTTTGATGGGGTAAGGCTTTGAGGCTATTTGGTGAAAGGAGACCATGGATTTAGAAATAGTGTTTGTATATCCATTTGTTCTTGACTATGTATAGTTAGTAATGTGTTCCTACTTGCATTATATTCTAGATCTAGCTTAGTAAAAGGAGAATTGAAGATGGTTTAGATCTATCTTGATGTAGAGAGAAGATTATTTATATCTAGCATGGTTTAGGGTTTAGCCAATTCATAGTCTATTTCTACTTAATTCATTTTAATTAATTATTGCTACATATAGCTACTTTAGATCATATATAGTATATTAATTAATTAATTTAATATTTAACACTAAATTGTTATATACTTAGCGTAGTTGGACCGAAACTGGATGTACACTGAGAACCGTGTGAGCAAATAGTACATTAATGGCGTGACTGTTTTTACAAGAACTGCCGGGGAGGATATGTTGAATAAGGGGGTGGAATGTACATACTGTCTATGCATTGACTATAAGAATCTGAAGATGTTTAAGAACCGAGCGCAGATCGAAGCACACTTGATTCGAATGGGTTTCAAAAAAGGGTATACACGTTAGACCAATCACGGTGAATAGCAGATTATATAGGGAGATAGTAATAACGACATCGCCGACGAAGTCAACGATATGTTGTCGGATGATGTTGATTGTGGTTCCAATTCGGATAGGCTGCACGATGATAATCTGGACCAGATGCTTCGCGATGCAGAAGGGAACTATAGTGAGAGAGTTTGGTAAATTCAAACCGTCTATGGTGACCTTTTCTGCAGTAGCGAACAGTGCGTGCTTATATCGAGCTCTATTGCCTGAGCTCAATTGGTGCTCGAAGTTGAGAGACAAGCTTACCACCCTTGCCGATCGACTCAAATGGGAAGTTCTATTTTTTTTTTAAATGTGAAGTTTCTAGAACTCGAAGATCAGAGTTCCAAAAGAGCGACAGGGAGGAAACACAAAAAATATTCCATAGGATAGCATGGCACAGTCCACAGGCTGGCCACTAGCCATGTCACTTCAAGAAATGGCATCTACAAGGATTAGTGGCACTGATGCTCTGCATTCTTTTTACCAAATAAAGGGCTTCGCGTAGAAAAGAAAATTGTAAGCTCCTAGCTAAAGATGGTACCCAGAAATCAATGCATATTAGTGTGAGTTAGACTCCAAAATATCTTTGCCGATCGAATATGGTACCTTGTGCATTCAACAAAGAGCAAAAGGGCCTTGCGAGAGATGCCTCTCTTATCCCCTCTCTTCTCTTTTTTTTTCTTCTTTTCTTGCTTCAAAGCTTCACGGATTATTCGCGCCATCACATCGCGAGGTGACGGAAGAATATACGAGGGCAAGTGGGGCGTAGGGTGGTGATTAATTAACCTAATCGAAATTGATGCCGGGGAGATGGGGAGATGCTACGTTTTTTGGAGGTTTGAATGGTAAGCGAGCGACTAGTTTTAGCAACCGGAGCTTCATTACGAGCTGGGATCGTGCCATTCGTCAGATTCCGGAGCAAGCAATCGCTTTGTTTTAATTAAGTGTTTGGACGCCGGTCCTTTTCAACAGCATTGTTTGGACGACAGTTAGAGTCGGCAAATTTGGCATCAAACCGTGTTTAGGGCTGGGTCCAGCTTGGAAAACAAGACTTACGGGTTGGGCGAGCCCGGCCTGGGCCCATCCTAGCCCTGCCGGCTAGTCGCCTCCAATGGGCCGAGCTAAGGAAAACAAGGCCTACGACCCCTCAGCCCGGACCCGGATTTTGCCCGTTAGCTCAAAAGGACCCATACCGAGGGTCGGCCCGGCTCAGCCCGACAAATGTTCGTATGTAGATGACAAGAGTTTATGAGGAGCCGGATCAACACCAGTTTGCCTGATAATACTCCAAGAAAATTACAAGCACAAATTTTAAAAGCAAAATACAAACAATGTTGCTTAGAGATTTGTGCAGTTCTGTTTGTGCACGTACTGGGGGAACCGAATCGGCTGGAATCAAGCCATGATCAAGTAGCTTTAACAGGCCCAAACCCAAAAGAGGCCCAAGCCCAAAAGGGGCAGCAAAGTAGGTAGCAGGTAGCAACACATGCACTAGGTAAGTTAAAGGGCCCTGTACTTTGTCCCAAAGGCTGTTCCTTTTCTCAGTACCTGCACTTTTGTGAGCTCCCATTTTCATTCAAGCTTTGCTCAGCATGTGGTAAGAACCTTCTAAAGCAACCTGTACATTATAAATAAAAACAAACAGTACACACAGATATAATATTTAAATCCTGCTCAGCATCAATTGTACGCACTAAATTCGACTATAATATTAGTTGGAGGGCGCATATTATAGATAATCTTTTTGTACTTGTTCGGCTTCTTGACTTGGAATTGGACAACTGGTTAGCTCAGCGATGCCGGTTAGCCCTCAAATATTACGGATAACAATTTTCTGAGGAGGGTCTCACAGTGAGACCTTTCTCCTTTTCACCGTTCTCATCGTTCGATCCTTTCTACCTTTTTGTCACTGTTTATAGATGGATGATATCCAAAAGAGACCCTCGCTAAGACCCCGTCTCATAGGATTTATTTTCAAATATTATATGTCAACATGGGCGAATAATTCTTGCTCAGTCCCCAGTCCCCACTAATCTGCTTGGAATAATTCATATCAAGCTCCAAGCAGACTAAATAGTTTGCCGTCGTTGACATTAATCACAAGTTTATTATGTATTTTTTTTACCAGTTTTGTGCAACAAGCTAGCACAAGATATAAATGAGAAAATTTGCAATATACCACTGAATAACTATATGATTCATAATATGTTACTTATTGTGATGCTGACAATAGTGTATAATAAACATATAAAGTTCTTCAATGACATATAATGAATTATCCCAAAACTAGAGTTTCAACGTCGTAGGCCACCACCAGATGCATCGTATATCCAATCCATCCCATATATTATTGTACTCGGTGGAACCATGAGATAAGAAGGATACCTAGTTGACATTGATAATCAACAAGGATATAATGGGTTATAACCTCATCTTTCCATCTTTTTCTCCAGCTAGTTTTGGTGTTGCTATCACTAACCTCTCCTCCTTAAACTACAAATTACACACCAGCTTTTTTCTTAGTAGGACCTTAATTTATTTCTTCCTTTTCCCAATCTTTCCCCCCGTTTTTTTTCCTTTTATATTTTTGGATGCGTGTGCTCATTTGGCACTGATTTGCATATAAGCATTGATGAGGATATAATAATCCTTATTTTATCATTTATCTATGATTCATATTATGGATAAATATGACGTCATATACCCCTTAATAGCCATAAGAGAGAAGTTGGAGGTTGTAAGTTCTTCTATGACTATCTAGTAACCGTAAGTCCTCTTACGACCACCCCATAGTCGTAAGTCCTTCTACGACTATCCTATGATCGTAAGTTCTTCTACGATCAATCTGTGGTCGTAAGATCTTCTACGACCACCACCTAGTCGTAAGCTCTTCTACGACCAATCCCTAATCGACAGGGCTTACAGACATGTGGGTCTAGTCGAACAGGGAATCTTCCGCACCATATTCAAGATATGTGCAGTAAACTATGCGCTTATTCTATAGAATAATGGCACGATTTTAACTCCTTTGTTATAGTGGTAACTGCTTGGCAGCGTGAGAACGTTATTACTTCAACAATAACCTCTAGTAACGGCTCAATAATCTGGGACATTAAGGCAGTCTTTACACTGGAGATACAAGGTACACCTTGAAGACTGTATAAAATGCAAAATCATCAGGACAATGAGGGGATCCGAAGGCGATTAGGAGTATAGTATTCTAGTCTTTGGCTCTATTTTGTAATCCAGCATACTCAATACATACACACAGGAGTAGGGTTGTTATTCTCCTAGAAGAAGGCCCGAACCTATATAAAAATCCCCGTGTCTCCATCTCTGTGTGATTTTGAGCCTAGAGGAACCCCAAATCAAATAATATTTATGTAAGTTCGGTCCTAAAACACCGATAAGCATATTTGAGGATTAGCAATGATCAATGTGAGAAACAATTGAGTTTCTTGTTCACTAACATTAATTGGCTGAACATTAGATACCAAATTATTTGATCTATGGCAATACATATATACGAATCATAAATTATGCTGCCAGAGATAAGGTATGTATGTGAAACAATAAAAGAGTAGTACCAATGAAAGTCCTGAGTTGGGTATCTCAAAAAAAGCATGGATGAAAAATCGAGATGCCATTTAGATATTTTGGAATCTTGTTCTCCGCTTGATATAAAAGCAAAAAACAAGTCATCTTTTTCTGTTTTCATTTTCATGCCATAGGCGCATTGTTGAAGTACTCTTCTCTCTCTGTGTCATGCTAAAACAATCCAACTACTAGTACGTGTAATCTGTTAGGAATATACGCTCTTTTGTGATTATTTTAATTTCTAAAACAATAATTGATGTAATATCAACATATATATTAGACATATTTATAACTACGAACAATAGGACAATCATCAACTATCATTATCACCTGACTAATTTCTAGGAATAAAGACCTAGCCAAGTCAAGTGTTATCACCGCGACTTACTGAAAATCGCTTCGACAAAGGTTGCGGTAGAGACTGATGCGAAGAAGACGACGCACAATAGATAATAAAGAAAGTATTGAGGAGTCACGTGAACGCTTTGTAAAAACCTGATTCGCCCCAACCCGTACAGGATCAAGAGGGACGCCGGTTTTAGAGGTACTGTACTTCCCACGTCGGTGCACGCAGAAGAAGGGATGGAGTAGTTGAGGTAATAAAGCACTCAGAAAATAGGGCAAAAAACTAGAGACTAATCTATTTGTCCCTGTCGGAATAGATACATCTCTCCCTTGTATGAAATCCAGCGGTTAGAAAAAGAAATTGCTGCAATCACTCCACGAAACGTTTTGAAAACTGTATTAAAAGCAGTTAGTGTGTGCCATAAAAGCCACAGCCCCGTTGAATCAGTGTAATTCAAACATTCAGTTCCCAATTCGTATACCTAATCGAACACGAAATCGTCGGATCATTCACGCGCACAACGCCTGCAGGCGATGGTGGCGTGGTGAGCGAGTGAGCATACGCGTGTGTGCTTCTTGTGCTTATTTCAACTAGGTAAGACCAGTTCCACCTTATAAGTCGATCTCTTCCTACCTAGACTAGCAATATGACACTAAACTTCCCACCTTCCACCATGCATAATTGTGTCTTTGGGATTTTCTAGGATTTATGGAGAGTATTATTTGGTCAAGCCCATAAACTCCAACATAATCACTTACCTCTGGTACCCCATTGCAATCCAAGAAGCATACATGTGATCCATTCCATCATACTACTCCTCATGGAAACATTCCATGTTTTTTGTTTGGTGAGAAATGGAATAAGCAAGGGTGAAAACCAAAAGGCTTATCCGGTGTCGCGGGACATCGGGTCCAAAAATTTCTTTTAGTGATGATTAGCTTATATATACCACATATGCATCCTTTAGGCTCAAAATTGTGCACCCCCAGAGTCGGCCCACGCAGCCCAAGTGGCGACGCAGACACTCGACCCACACGGCACACGCCTAGGCGGCCAGACGGCCACTCGGCCAACGCGGGCACGTGGCCTAGGTGCATCGCTAAATGATGTTGTGGTTCATCACTTCATGAACTTAAAAGAGGTACTAAAATGTAATGTATTTACTTAACAACCTCCATTTTGGTAAGCATGTTGATCGCTACTTCTTTATCATTGTACATCGTCATCGGTTATGTCGAATTATTGATGTTAAAAATAGCCGTATGCATTACTATTTAGTAGAATATTACTTGAAAATTTTATATACTATTATATTTATGGTATAGTGGTGATCCTGATCAAACTCATTCAAGTTCCGCCCTTGAGAATAGGTTAATTCCTCGGTGTTATCCTACTTAGCACACATACCCTATCTTTTCTCGCTTGTACTTTGTACCGTTGTACTGCGAGATTCAGACGAGTCGTCCTAAATACTGCCTTTTAGGGCATTCCGTACTAGCACATGCCCATTAGCTGCCTCACCCACCCATTACAGGCAAATCAAACCCGACCGTCAAATCACAGCCGCACATGCGGGAACCCACCATCCATCTGTCCGTCCATGCATGCTGATCACACGCAGCGCCTCACTCCCGCAATAATGGCGGCGTTACGTTACGTCCCGCACGGTTGCACGCCCAAACGGGTACTAGCCGTTCCGGGTTCTTAAATGCAGGGGGCAAAGTACAGGGAGTAGATGGGGGCCCAGAACGGAACGGAACAGAACGGGGAGGGATGGAGGAATGGAGGGGGAGGGACCCCGTTGACCGGATCCCGTGCAGGCCGGGCGGAGGACCGACGGGTTTGGTGCGGCGCACGTGTCGCGTCGCCGTTCGCTGGGGCTTGATTCTGGTTGATCCGTGTAACCTGTTACTGCAACTGCAAGTACTAGCTGAGTAGCAAGCACCGGTGAAGTAGTGATGCGGAGAACTACAGTATGTTCAGCATGTACTCTGCGTACCAAAGAGTTCATTTAGATTATGAACATTTGTTCTGGTTATTTTTTTATGCTTAAGAACATCAGTTCACGGTAGTAACTAATTAAGTATTTATGGACAATCAAACCAGAACATGTAAACATAGTATGTGTCTAGTGTCACCCCTAAGGTATCTCCATTGCGTCTTCAGATGCCATCGCTTCTCATGACCAGTGATATCCGTCGCCCTACTTACCGGTCCATTTCGTCCTCATTGTTGTTACGTGGCGCATCATCCTCATGGTCTATACTAGGCGTTGTATAAAGCCACCACACTGCTTCCACGCTGTTTTTGCTCTCTTGCCGACAAACCTACGGTCGACGATGACATCCCAATTTATAAACCATGGTTTAATTCAGAAGAACTCGGAGGAACATCGCTATATAAATCTAACTAAATCATTCCGCCGATCACGATTATCTTAATAAAAAAATTCTTACATAAACTACACGGTCAAAAAGATGACCGAGATCTCACCGTCCTATTTTAGGCGCGCTTGCCGTTTACCAGCAGAAGGCTCCAAAGTTAGCTAACTACTCCCAAGTCCTAACAACTAACCTTCCGCTGCCCGCTGTTGGCTCGCCCTCACGGGATCCCCTCTCCTCAACCCGACGCATCCCGTTCCGTTGACTCCGTTCCCGTACTGCACCTCCTCCTCCTCCACGGATGCTGTTAGCTCATTTCATTTCCTCAGCCTATACTAATCTCGGCTCACTAATTAAGCAGCTCTGACTCCTAAACCCACCTCGCTTAATTAAACCCCTCCAAATTAAATTATAATATCCAAATCTCCAACCCACCCGTGTCTCATACTGATACTGCCATAAGAGCAAGCAAAGCAGCCGCAATAAAAGGGGACGAGCCCAAAAAAAATCCCAGAAAAAAGTCGTTGAAAAGCGAGCGAGAGAGAGAGAGGAGAGGAGAGGGGATCGATTCGGAGAGATCGAGAGGTAAAGCGGAGAGGAGGAGGAGGAGGCGCGTCCGGACGGGAGGAGGAGCCCAAAAGCTGCGCCTGGAATCTTCGCCGGATCGCCTTTGCGCTGCCGCGAGGCTTGGGCGGTGGGTTCTGCGGGGGAGGGGCCGGTGTCCCGAGTCCTGATCCGATCCGGCGGGGGAATGCGCGGCGGCGGCGAGATCTAGGGCGGATCGCGGCAATGGCGGTGCCGCAGTGGGCGATGTGGGCGCTGCTGCTGCTGCGGCTGCTCCACCCCGTCGCGCGCGTGCTCGCCAACATGGAAGGTGGGTTACTACTAGCTTGGCTTGCTGGGTTGCTCCAGCTGCGGGTGGGGCGTTCCGGGTGCTTGCTGGCTTGGAGTGGTTCCTGTGCTGGCTGGGGTGGATGGCTACTTGCTTCCATTTGAGCTGCTTCCGAGTGCGCTTTTGCTGTGCCATTTGGGTGTGAAGTTCTGTGAGATGTTGCCTATTTTTTGTTTTTTTGATGCGCGGTGCTTTGCTTGGATGCCCATTTCTGGCTGTCGCGAGCGAATCGGAGCAGTTTGTGAATTTGCCCGAACAAATTTTATTTATGCAGTTTCGGCTTTAGTGCGATTCGACCGGTTTGTGAATTGCCTGCAAACAAATTAGTGTTACTTCGGCTGCAAATTCGTGCCTAATTTGACTGCAAACTGGAGTGAAGTGTCATGGCTGGATCGGACCCTTCTTCGCGCTTGCTTTGATTTTGATGTGATTTGATTCGCGTTTCTGAGGCTTTGCGTGGTTCCTTATCAAGTGGTCGTCGAGACCCGAGACCGCTGGGTGCTGGGATTTCTGCTCTTCGTTTTGGTGCGTGCTTCCGAGGTCTACTGTTGCATTAAATTGATTTACCATATGTTGCTTGACGCTCGCTTATGTATCGATCTGCTTGGGCAACGCTAGTCTAGTCCTGTTCGCGGTTGTTAGGTCTGATTAGGACGTCTCGTGACGCGGTTTTGTTGTTTCGGGCCACTGTTAGATTCGAACCGATGGTGCTAAGTTTGCGATATGATTGGTTTCTTACTTGTGCGTGTTTCTAGTTGGTGGCTGGGTGATTTTCACGTGGGCTTCTGTGTGATTTGCTTGAGCTTGGCTGGTTTAGGGTGTGTTTGGATGAGTGTATGAGGTGGTACTGTATGGGATAGTTTGGGATATAGACTGGTTCGTGGGTTTGGTTGGATGAATGGAATCAAACCATCCGGGATGAGGTGGTTGAAGTTTAAGGAATATTCCACATATTTTGAACCATCTCATTCGCCAAAATCGGCCGAACCACGCTGTCCAGGCTCGTCCGGCTCCATGCACTCACCTCCCTCTCGCGCTCTCCTCCCATTCTCGATGCCCCTTGCCGAGCCGCCCAGCTGCCGACCGCCGCCTTCGTCCTAACGCTTCGGCTGAGTCCCCTCCACCCCACATTCGCGGCCTCCTTCCTCCTTACCTCACTCCCCTTCTTCCTCATGCGTGCAAGTCACAAAGCGCCCGAACCCACCACGCCTCGCCGAGTTGCGCCGCCGCCCCGGCGAGCTTCGGCCGTCCTCTCCATGCACACTAGCTTCACCTGGTCCCCTCCGCCCTACGGTCATCATCTTCTGCCCTTCCCCGCTTGGAATAGCCTAGAACGACCGTGCCTCTGTCGCGCTCCCCGCGCTGGCCACCGCCTACGTCCCAACGCTCTGGCCAACCCAGAGGTTCTGCCCCATAGCCGACCGTGTCATGTCGTGTTCTAGAACACCACAAGTCTTTCCCCCAGTCAATTTTGGGATTCCCCCACAGGATCTCACGGCGCGGTAATCTTCTCTCGCTCCGGCCGAAAACCGCCGCCGCCGCCACCGCTTCCACTCCGATGAGCTTCCCTCTGATTCCCTTCTCTAGGAGCATCCCCTCACCTCCCTCTCGCGCTCTCCTCCCGTTCTCGATGGCCCTTGCCGAGCCGCCGCCTTCATCCCAACACTCCGGTTGAGTCCCCTCCGCCCCACGTTCGCGGCCTCCTTCCTCCTTACCTCATTCCCCTTCTTCATCATGCGTGCAAGTCACAGAGCGCCCGAACCTGCCGTGCCTCGCCGAGTCGCCCCGCCGCCCCGGCGAGCTCCAACCGTCCCCTCCATGCGCACTAGCACCACCTGGTCCCCTCCACCCTACGGTCATCATCTTCTACCCTTCCCCGCTTGGAATCGCCTGGAACGGCCGTGCCTTCGTCCCAACGCTCTGGCCAACCCAGAGGTTCTGCCCCACGGCCGACCGCGTCATGTCGTGTTCCAGAACACCACAAGTATTTCCCCCAGTCAATTTTGGGATTCCCCCACGGGATCTCATGACGCGGTAATCTTCTCTCGCTCTGGCCGAAAACCGCTGCCACCGCCACTGCTTCCACTCCGGTGAGCTTCCCTCCGATTCCCTTCTCCAGGAGCATCCCCTCACCTCCCCCGACCTCCTCCCACCACTCACTCCGGCCCTCCCACTTCCACAGCGCCGTCGCCGTGTGAGCTTAGCCCCGTCGCCTCGGGTCCTCGTCGCCAGGCCGCCTCGGTCCATTCCCATCTTCACCAACCGGTCATGCAAGCTCCCCATCACCCATAGATGCTCGTGCGCGCGCTAACTTCCCCGTTTAGCCAACGGTTAACCGCCGTCATCGTCGGCACGCATGTCGCTGCCGCTGCCGTGCGTGTGCGCCTTGCCGCTCTGGGCCGCCCTGAGCTGCGATGCCGCCTCCCGTGGCTCTGTCATCCCCCACAACCCATTTTTTAGGTCAACGCAGACTCCCCGCCGTCCCAGCATTGCCGGCGGGCACGCCTTGCTGCCGCCGTGCCCTTCCTCTGTTCTTCTCTTCTCTTTGCCTCTCTCTTTTCTTTGTTGCGTGTGCAGATGACAGGTGGGCCCCTTTGTTCATCCCATTCAAGCAACCAAACAAAATCGTGTATCATATCATCCTACCAACCAAACACACTATTTGTATCATCCTATCCAGGATCGTTCCATCCATCCTGTACCATCTCATCCCATTTACCCTGGTTCACCCAACCAAACATACCCTTAGTCGCGGTCTTCGTTTGCTGGTGTGTTGCCTAGGAATAGGATTGATTAGGACTTTTCACGGTGTGCATATATTGCTTCAGGCGCTGATAGGTTCAAACTGATGTTGCCAAATTGCTAATTTGGGTTATGATTGGTAGTTTGTCTATAGTTCTAGTGAGGGATTGTGTAATTCTCATGTGGGCCTCTGGATCGAATTCTGTTTCTCGGAGCAATCTTTGATGTTAATCCACATACAATCAGCAATCGTCTTGCTGAATGGTTGCTATGATTGTTCTATAATTGAGAGAGGGATAATTGATATTTGAAGTGTGAAGCTAAAGCTTCAATCATCTGAAGGTGATTGTTTACAAGAACTTGTCTTAGAAAACCTGGTGGTATATACAGCAACCAAGTCGGTGCTGTAACTTTCGTTATTTATGTAGTCCATTGATACCTTTGTCTTACTTGATGCTTAGATTTTAATATACTGGACAATTTAAAGCTTTTTTATGTGTTTCTCATGACTTAAATTTTCTAGTATATGTTCAGTGTAATGACAAATTGACAACATAACAGACAAATGGTCTTGTGCCAGATTCTTTTAGCTGCAAGTACAAAGGTCTATGCAAGTTGCTCTTATTGTTTTGACTTTATTTTGTGTTTGATGACTTGAGATTCGGATGTGTTTCTTCAAATGAAAATCATGTTTAATCTACATCCTAAATGAATATTAGCTAGTAGCTACAACAACTGTACTGGTTGTAGTTGGATACTTTACTCATCTTGGGATAATATAATTTCTGACAATTGGACTTAGAATCCTAGTTTTAATCTGGTTAAA
Organism: Phyllostachys edulis; assembly: GCA_036346405.1. Taxonomy (NCBI): domain Eukaryota; kingdom Viridiplantae; phylum Streptophyta; class Magnoliopsida; order Poales; family Poaceae; genus Phyllostachys; species Phyllostachys edulis. Next base: position 64,311,257 of record CM070561.1, on the reverse strand, counting down.
TTTTATCTAGCAGTTCCTCATTTTTCATTCAATTATTGACAGGTGATGCATTGCATAGCTTAAGGACTAACTTGAATGATCCTAACAATGTGCTCCAAAGTTGGGATCCAACTCTGGTCAATCCGTGCACTTGGTTTCATGTTACCTGCAATAACGACAACAGTGTTATCAGAGTGTAGGCGCACCTTTCTCTCTACTATGCAGTTACACCTGTTCTATATTTCCTACTGAAATTTATCTGCATTTTTCAGTGATCTTGGAAATGCTGCTCTATCAGGTACTTTGGTGCCGCAACTTGGTCAGCTCAAAAACTTGCAGTACCTGTAAGTTCTCTTCCTGTTGCTAAGTTTTTTATTACGTAAATGCCATACTGGCTGCAAATGGTGGAAGCTTGTCATCTTTCTGGTCTTTCAGCTTAGGTGAAAACATTGAATATACAAATGCATGTAAAGAAATATTTTGTTATGAAGATCTTTATTTTCTTTCATGTAAACAATGCTTCACGCAGTTGTTGTTAAACGATGGAAATTGGGCTGCATGCCTACATCACTAGAATGTCTACTGTTATGTGGAAAAACATGTCTAAATACTGCATGGTGCTCAGACCAAGCTACACATTAAGCACATCTTCTTGTCAATCGAAATGTGCTGATATATTCAGTCTTTAGATAGCAAGCCTATAGTCCATGGCTTAACGGTGGCAAATTGTCAAATGACAAGTTGTTGGAACTATTGATCATGGTAATAGTAACAAAGACTAGTGCATGCAAAAGGTGATACTGATACCAGATAACATTGAAGGCCTTCACGACCACATTAACAAGTTACTGCAAAACTTCATAAATCATCTACGTTTTGGGGTCTTGGTCCATCTTTTTGTTGTTTTGACAATTTAGTCACTAGCTCAATCTTTGTGATGCAGGGAGCTCTACAGTAATAACATAAGCGGCACCATACCTGGTGAACTCGGAAACCTCACAAACTTGGTCAGTTTGGATTTGTACTTGAACAACTTCACTGGCCCAATACCTGATTCATTGGGGAACCTATTGAAGCTGCGATTCCTGTATGATTTCTTCATTTATTAGCTATACTGCTCATTATGTATAATTACATATCAACATGTTATATAGTAGGGATGCTTTGGATGCACACATCGTCAATCACTTCATATTTTCATTACACTTTACCAAGGAGATTATCTAGGACATTGAGAATATAATCTGACTACATACATGCTAGTTGGGTCATTATCCCTGAGCTGCTAACTTGATGATTTGGAAAGTTGAAAGCATTTTTATAACAAAAACTATGTAAAGAACACTTAGAACAGTGATTTTGAAAGACTCATGGATGCAGAAACTTTGTTGAACATCACCACATTTTATATGGATTGAAGACACGAACTTCCTAGTCTCACTGGGTCAACATGAAATGAATTTGATTTGTCAGGATAGAGTTGCTGCTCATGGCAACATAAAGCCCTTGTTTTGAAAACGATGCTACTGTAACTACGTAGTCAAAATAGTTTTCTTCTACTATTTTACTTGATATCAACCGGACAAATCAATGCTTACATATTTTTGACAGCAACTCACATGCTTTGTCATTGCGTAAACACATTTATCAACCAGCACTTCAAATGGAAACAAAATTGTATCATGCATATTCTGAGTAACAAAAGGATTTTGTCTGATTTATTGTTCAATCCTTTCCTGTAAACTTGTTTACATATTGTAGTTATATATATTGCCACGCTAGTGTTTGTCAGGCTATGAATATTTAGCTTGTTGGCATTCCTTTTCTGATGTTTTAAGGCATCTATCATGTTGTTAGGTTTTCAAAGTAGAACTTCTTGTCAGGAGTCTCTTCATTGTATTTTCACTGCAACATTTTCTGTGAATGTTACTATGTTACTAATTTGGTTCATCTTTATTTTTTTGTTGTGCGGATAGGCGTCTTAACAACAATAGCCTTTCGGGTTCAATTCCTAAATCATTAACTGCTATCACTGCCCTCCAAGTTCTGTAAGTATTTATTTCTCTGAGTATGAACTAGTTTACATACTTTTCTTCAGTGTAATGTACGGTTTCTATTCTGTGGTATAATTAGTAAATGCTCAACGACTTATTTTTCTATTGAATTACAGGGATCTGTCAAATAACAATTTGTCAGGAGAAGTTCCATCAACTGGTTCTTTTTCATTATTCACCCCTATCAGGTAAAACTAAAAGTTTAGTTGATAGATCCACATTTCTTTGCCTGATGCTGCTTCTATTCACACTTGTTTAATTTTTGCAGTTTTAGCAACAACCCTGCCTTGTGTGGTCCTGGCACCACAAAACCTTGTCCTGGTGCTCCCCCATTTTCCCCACCTCCTCCATATAACCCTCCAACTCCAGTGCAATCACCAGGTTTTATTCAGATTCACTACTCTTAAGTCCATGCAAATCATTGAATCCAATAGGATTTATGCTTATTGTTCTTCATTGATGTAACATCCTAATTGGGATGAGTGTACTTCCAGAAACAATAAAATGCAATGAAACTGGATACCAGTTACCACTATCTATATCGAATGCATTTGTTAAGGTTAAAGCTCAAAAGGAAGAGCTTGATTTTTTTTTCTTCTGAAAATCAAATTAAAATGTTAAATTTTAAGAATGAACCGTTGCCTTAGAATTTTACAATTCTTGCTCTATGCTGCACTATTGGGCTGTGACTGATAGGTCTGCACTGTTGTTTACACTGCACTATAATTCTTGCCAGAATTGACCTGGGAGTCTACAGGGCCTGTCACCCCATTGGAACCATGACAAAATTATTCATATGGTGAAGCTTCACTAAGTCGATCCCTACATCTTCTTTTTCTTTGTTTTCTTCCCCTCCTGTGTAGAAACAGTGGTATGACAGGTTCCCGTAGCCACCTTTTCGTGTTGGCAGCGGCTGCCTAATTTGCAAACCTGTAGAAGTAGAACTTTTGTCCCTTTCTTAAAAGGAATATTTGATTATTTGCCACTCTAAAGATGTGCAATTCAGGATTTGCACATCTTCTTAAAAATGTAACTAGTTCTAAAATTATTTGGGAAAGAAGAGTTATTTTTTTTATTGTCTTGCAACATAGGTCCTTTTTTATCCTTTTATCCTTCTGAGTTCTGAGTACGCTATAAGGATGCAATGACCTATTTTCTGGCTTGGTTCTCCGATTTGTTGTCATCTGATTCCGGATCGTTGCTTAGCAACACCACTTTTTTCTTCAGTAACATGTGGTACACTGGTACTTGTACCAGTATGGAGTGTATGATGTTGCTGCTGACTTATTATTTTGTACAGGAAGTAGTTCCTCTAGTACTGGAGCAATTGCTGGTGGAGTGGCTGCTGGTGCAGCCTTGCTATTTGCTGTTCCTGCAATTGGTTTTGCATGGTGGCGGCGCAGGAAACCACAAGAGCATTTCTTTGATGTACCCGGTAAGCATTCAGCGGAAGAAGGAAAATTTACTTGGAAGCTAACATTGAGTCAACTTAGTCTGAGATTTCTTATTTTGGGTACAGCTGAGGAGGATCCAGATGTCCATCTTGGCCAGCTTAAAAGGTTTTCATTACGAGAACTGCAAGTTGCAACAGATGGCTTCAGCAATAAGAACATTCTTGGAAGAGGTGGATTTGGCAAAGTCTACAAAGGAAGACTAGCAGACGGTTCATTAGTAGCTGTAAAGAGACTGAAGGAGGAGAGAACACCTGGTGGGGAATTACAGTTTCAAACAGAAGTTGAGATGATCAGTATGGCTGTACATAGAAACCTATTGCGTCTTCGTGGATTCTGTATGACACCAACAGAGAGATTGCTGGTGTATCCATACATGGCTAATGGAAGTGTTGCATCACGTTTAAGAGGTACTTATCTTGTTTCCTCCAATCTTATAGTCTTTTCTTTGGATCTTTTAGAATTGTTGTACTTAACTACAATCTCAAACTATGTTTGATTTTATATTGTAGAACGGCCACCATCTGAACCTCCACTCGATTGGCAAACAAGAAGAATGATTGCATTGGGTTCTGCCAGGGGCCTGTCCTATTTACATGATCATTGTGATCCAAAGATTATCCATCGTGATGTTAAAGCTGCAAATATTTTATTAGATGAAGACTTTGAAGCTGTAGTAGGAGATTTTGGTTTGGCCAAACTAATGGATTACAAGGATACCCATGTAACAACTGCTGTGCGTGGAACAATTGGGCATATCGCACCGGAATATCTTTCAACGGGAAAATCCTCTGAGAAAACTGATGTATTCGGTTATGGAATTATGCTTTTGGAGCTTATCACAGGACAACGTGCCTTCGATCTTGCTCGCCTTGCCAATGATGACGATGTCATGCTACTTGATTGGGTAATCGACTAGTGCCATTTCCTCAGCTCAAATTGCACCGTAGATATTCATGCCTTTTTGCGGCTCGATATTGTGCTGGAGTTGGGTATTAACCTTTTCTATACGACTGTAAAAAATATGTCCATCTAACAAATTTCGCTTTAGGAGGGTCTAAGAAAGAACACATTCTTTTTTATTTGTTATGTTATTATAGCTAAACTAAGCAAATGGTAGAGCAGCATGTCCCTGAACATTCTTCCATTTGTCTTGTTTTTTTCCATGCATTTGCGTGTATGGGAGTTGTTTTAGTGTCTTGTGATAAAAATGCCTATTTTTATTGGCAAGCTAATAGTGAGTTTCTTTGCTTTGTGCAGGTCAAAGGATTACTCAAGGAGAAAAGGCTGGAGATGCTGGTTGATCCAGATCTACAGAACAACTACATTGATGTTGAGGTGGAATCTTTGATCCAGGTCGCGCTCCTTTGCACACAGGGCTCCCCCATGGACCGGCCTAAGATGTCGGAGGTGGTGAGGATGCTCGAAGGTGACGGCCTTGCCGAAAGATGGGAGGAGTGGCAAAAGGTAGAGGTAGTACGGCAGGAGGTAGAGCTGGGCCTGCATCGAAACTCGGAGTGGATTGTCGACTCAACAGACAATCTCCATGCGGTTGAGCTATCAGGGCCAAGATGATGACAGCGCACCCGTGACCTGCTGCTAATTCCTGTATCTTGTAAGAGTAAGAGCAATGTGTATCAATCATCCTAGCTGAATCCACCCATTTGTTCATATCAATCAATGGGCAAAAATGTAGCCAGCCACAGTATGTTTTGATGTATAATGCCTGCTTGCCTCCCTTGATGCGTCGCCATGGACATCGATACGCAGAAACAGCAGAGCCCGAGGAACTAGTTCCTGAGCAGTTGTTGCGCCAGGGTCACTGTATGCTTGAGCATGACAAGGTAGTAGGGGTGAGGTGTCAGATAATTGTACTGACGAGTGACATCTACTATATTGTACCAAACCCTTCCCCTGAGCCATGTGATACTGAATGGACGTGCACAACTGTCCCAGCTTTTTCCTTGCTATAGCAAAATGAAATGTGACACGCTAATGCCGTTTGGCGCTTATGGAGACCGGAGCCGTCTGATTAGCCCTCACTGTTGCCTTGCTTCAACCAGGGCTTTGATGACCGGTTTTCATTTTTTAGCGGGGTCGCCGGTAGGACCGATTAACCGATTTTTGAAAAAAATTGGTCGAAAATTTCAAATCAAATTTGGAAACTAAAAAATATCGTGGAAAATATTGGACAAATATTGGCCGAAAATGTATTGAAAACAATGCAAAGAAGCTGAGAAATGAAACTTCGCGTACAGGTACAACATTGTCAGCCAGCCACCAGGAAGCAAAATAACAAACTTCATCTGCAAAGTCCACGAGGTATCTCCAATAATTAGAGATAATATTGTCTCTAACATATGCTACATTATTTTTAGAGACAGCATCTCCAAAAGATAGTATTTAACACACTCTTCAATATTTATATTATATATATATATTTTTTGAAACGAGCCTACATGTCAACTAGAGTAGATTAATGTATCATGTCTTGTTTCGCGTGCACGACAGTCTCTTCAAGAAGAGACGACTTGTACTCTTTCTCCTCCCCCTCTCTCATCCACATAGGATTTTGTTGATATGGCATAGCTAAGAGACGATAATAAATACACTATTGGAGATGCCCTGACTGGTCTATGAGACTGACCAATCAAAAGGAAAGTCCACTCATCGACACAAAATGCTAGTAAATTCCGCCAGCTAAACATTGGATATCAGATTACCCAAAAAATTGGATGCCCAGTATTTGATCAATACAAAGAGATCGAGGTCAGCTGAAGTTGATGCCTCCAGTCGCTGAAGCTGACCAAAATTCCATACCTCTGGTCGCTGAAGCCATACCACTGTCGTCCACGCCGTCAGCGCACTGGTCTCTTCCCCCACCACCGTTCCCCACCATTCCGTCTCTGCCGCTCTCCATGCACCTTTGTGAGGATGCAGCGTGGAACCGAGGACCAAGGAGGAGCTTGGGATGGGTCGCCACTACCCCAGGACGTCACCATCCACCTCCAGGTGCCGCCAAATTTGGGTGATCGAAGGGGACCAGAGGGAGTAGAGGAGGAAGAGAGGAGCAGCCACAAGGAAGAGGGGAGAAACTCGATCGGGAAAGAGATAGATGCCTCCTCACTATCACCTAGGGCAAACAACACAGGACACCAAATGGGCTGGTTTGGGCTGGGTCTCAACTCAAATTGGGATGATTTTTTAAAACCCGGTTTGGACTTTTACCAGGGTACCCGATAGAACCAATATTTTTAAAAACCGGTTGATTTTTTTGAACCGTGTGTAAGTTCAAGCTCCATTAATTTAGTTTTGGTGATTAATGACAAATCTATATGTGAGACTAACATGTTTGTTGACTATGATATTATTTAGTCTTAGTTGGACGAAAATGTGAAAATTATGGAGGTATGCATTCGACATCATATTTTTATATCTTGTTGCATTACTCAGATCCAAAATATAGGTTGAACTTCACTAAAAGTTTAACTTGAATATGTGCATATGTTTTTATTACACATTCGTGTATACACATATTTAGGGGGAGTTCACTCTATATTTTGAGGTTTCGTTAGTTTTGATCCTTGTTCTTTATCAACTTATATTGGGGATCTCTACTTTGAAACATATCATTTGAGTATATAAAACCTGTGTAGTTCATATATACTCATATTGCTTTATATTCAATTATTTGCAATTGTGTTATGGGGCTAATGTGTGTGCTAAGATGTTTTAAAAGCTTAGTCCCAGATTATGGATGACAACATGGAAATGGCAATGCAAAGACAATAGAGGGGTCATGGCTAGTATCTTGAGGATTTATTATGTGCCATCCTGATTAACTAAGAGTCATGCATTACATTTTGAATATCTTCTGAAAAAATTCAGTGAAAACGGTATGACCGCATCTGAGAAACGGTAGTACCGCAGTGCAGTATGACCGAATTCTAGTTGGTGGCACATAAATTCTAGAGAGCATGTTTTTGGGTATTTTCCTCCTCTGGAAATCGGTAGTATCTATTGAGCCGAGTGGTACTACCGTTGTGCGGTAATACCGGTCCTTGTGAGTGCGGTAGTTCCGCACCTGACAGTAACGGCTAGTTCAAAAGTATTTAGTGCATGTATATTTTGGTAATTAATGACAATCACATTGTGAGACTAATATTTTCCATGTGTTGGGTAAATAGGTTATGTTCCATGATGATGGAGGTTTTGGATGGTATCATAAGTTGATCGTCATCAAGTCAAGGTTCAAGAAGAGGATGCATCATGTGTTGATGCATATCAAGATCCCGAAGAGAAAATGATCATGAGTTGATCATCAAGTCAAGAGAAGACCCATCATATGTTGATAGAGGGCACGTGAAGGATGCATTATGGGTTGATGCATATCAAGAAAATGACCCAGACTTGAAGTGAAGATGTGCGTCATCAAGCTTCAAGAGGGTGCTCAAGGCAAAGGTATAACTAGCTAGGGATAAGGATGTGTTCCTAGTCTTTTACCGGTCTTGGTGTTTGGTTGGAAGACTGGATTGCATGCTAGTATAGGATTACCGTGCTATTAAGAGGAGTCTTGTCTAGTAGCTTGAGTCTTATCATGTGTTGATAGCTCAATCCTGCTTTCTCTAGCTCTCCGTGGCATGATGCTATTATTTGTGAATATGTTTTACAAATAGCTAAGGCTCATGCATCTAATCCTTGTAGCATGTGACTATACTTTGCAAATGTGTTTTGCAAATGGTTGAAGACCATGTACCTACTCTTTGTTGCATGATCTAAGTTTGTAAATGTGTTTTGTAAATTGTTAGGATTCATGCATTTTACCTTTGGCATGGTCTAAGATTGCTTATTGCTATTTCCTTGGACTTAGACCATGGTAGTGACTCTTTGGATTTCTTGTGCATTCTGCATTGATATAATTTGGTTGATATCATGAAAATAGGTGGATTGTGTAGCCCTTTGAATAAACTTTCCATAGAGTCCAAGACCACTCATTTCTGACATCGGAGTCAAAAGTTATGACATTTTTTCGAGTGTCGTCTGTGCTGAAAATTGATTGCGGTAGTACCGCTCTTAGATGCGGTATGACCGTCCAAAGGTAGTACCGGACCCTGTGAGTGCACTAGTACCGCACTAACACTTTAACGACTAGCTTTTGTGCATTTAATGCACCCCTTCTGACCGTTGAACAGTAGGTGCGATAGTACCGGCCATCTTATAGCGGTAGTACCGCAAATACTAATTTTTAGGGATTTCTGCTTCGAACGGCTAGTTTTTATGGTGAATGCTATAAATACCCCCTTGGCTGGTTGAGAGACTACTTCTTGGCATCCCATTTTCACTCTCTTGAGCTAGTGTGAGCTTCTCCTCTCAAAGTTGCATATATTGCACCTTGTGAGCAAGGAGAGATGTCTCTAGTTACATGTGTTGCATCTAAAGGTGGATTTTGTATCCACTTGAGCTTGTGCATTCGTTGCACGTGGTGAGAGTCAAGTAAGGGGCTTGACTTATTACTTTTGGGGGTTGCCGACTCCTAGACTTCATTGGAGGCGCCGTGTCTGGTGATCTCTTCAAAGAAGATTCTAAAGAGGCCCAATGTGTTGTGAAGGTTGGAGCTCATCTACTGGGAGTGAGAAAGAGCTACTACTAGTGGAATTGAGGTGTTTGGTGTAATTCATAGAGTCGGTCCAATTCATTTGGACTTACCTTAACGTGGACTAGGAGAGACCAGCAAGTCTCCGAACACCACAGTAAAAAGAAACCACGTCATTGTGGTTTGCTTTCTTGTGCTCAATTTATATTCAAGTTTTTTTTACATTCTTAGAATTAAATTGATTGCTTGTCATCCTAAAATTACAAACCTTGACATAGACTTAGGTTGTTGGTACACTTAGTGAGACTAATTGATTTAGGCCTTAATTGTGCAAAACCAATTTAATTTACTCTTCTGCACATAAACTCGGTTTTAGCCAAAGAAAATTTAAAAACTGCCTATTCAACCCCCCCTCCCCGTGCCTCTAGTAGGCCTCCTCAATCTTAACTGTGGCTTCGACCATGAGTGGCTAACCTTATATCTCAGCTTAAAACAAAGGTTGGTTTATGACCTAATGGCTTTAGCTTTGTTTTGCCGATCGTAGTAGATCAAAGTAAACATTGATTTTGTGATTGAACAACTCTCAGAAACTCAATGCTATCATGATTGATGATTTATCCCAAGATTGGGTTATGTAGGTGATTTGGATCAAAGTATTGCCATGGATTTCTGCTTGGGCAACTCACGAAAACACAATGCTAGGGCCGACTGTCTCTTCCGATGAGGTTGTGCAGGTAGGTAATTTGGATCAGAGTGTTATCTTCAATTTCTGCTCCAACAACTCTAGGAAACACAGCCCTATGGTTGATCATTTTTTTTCTAGATGAAATTGGGCATGTGGGCAATTTTCCCTTGTATAAACGATTGTTGTCTTCCCGAAAACCCACAACACAAGAGGGTTTTGTTCCTTGAACCCACCAGCCACCGGTTGTCTCCCGACGCAGCCAGCGAGCAGTACAAGTCACTCAGCTCGGTGTCAGATCATTGAAGTTTAGAAGAAAAGAAATGTCGAAGACTTCTTTGAAGAAATGAAGTCGGCACTGTGGGTGACGCTTCAGTGAATTCACTCAACAGGCACGAACAACGTTGATGAAGCGTTCAGGGGCGGTAAAAGTCGATCCAACTAAGGACTTTGATTTTGATAGTTACTATGCAATACTATTTACCGTAAACCATTTTGTCGTTTTGAAGTTGTCGCTGTAATTATGAACTTCAATCGAGCTCAACTCTGTAATTCACGAAAAACCCACAGACTTAAGACCTGTTCGCTGAAGGAAGAAAGGAGATTGAAAAGCAATATTCCAAGTCTCTAGTTAGGTTACGTAGGAATACTGCTCTCGTCTCAGTAGAACACTTTCCCCAATTCTCATTTATCCAAATCCGTCAGGTGTTTGTATCAATTCCTACCTGGAATTGTTAGGGGCCTGGCAAAGGTATCAGAGCAACATGATTCTTGGAGTGGAGATTGAATTGGTAAAGGTTGGCAGCGGGAGTTGAGTTGCTGTTGTGAAATCCCCGAACCCAAGTCAATCTGTCACTTGGAGGCGTTCTTGTGGTCGAAGTAGCGCTGGGTTGGTGACTTGTCACTCTAAAATCCATGGTTCTAATCGACGCACAAGCAGGCGATGGGGAATCTTCACAAGAGGAAGATGGGAGAGGTTGGTTTCACGATAAAATCCCTCAAACCGATCTTGTGAAAAGTGAAGAGGATGGTGAAGACCAGATCCAAGGGCGATCTAGCTGAAGGTGAGGATGAATATGATGCAGAGCCGAAGATCCAAGTGATCAAAGGAGACCTAGCGGATCTGAGGGGAGATATCACGGAGACCAAGAACTTCTTGAAGAGGATCTGTCCTGCTGAACCTACAATACCGACTAAAAAGGTAACCAAATCTGAACCTCATACTGTGGTACCTCCATTTAACATAGTGGAAAAGGATGTGGAACAAAGGGAGGTAGGGGAAACTCAACTACCACATAATTTCAATATGAACCTTAGTCCGAAGAGACAGGGTGATATTCACAGTGAGCATTGTCCAGTGCAATTTGCCATTGAATACAACACAGTAAACCACTGTGCAACATCCGTAATTCCCAATGTGATGAGACCAACAACAATTATGGCTCATCAGGATCAGATACAAGGATTGTCTTCGGGTGTCATGAACAATTTTCAATCTGGTAACCCATATGGAATCGACTAGAACTGCAATTTTTTCCAACAGAATCAATACAACCCAATGACTGGACAATTCTTGAATGCAAGAACCAATGGACCATTTCTTGGCATACAAGTAATGGAAGATCAAAGGAACAATTACACCAGAGATCCTGAAATAAATTCAAGTTATGCTGAAGCTATCATCAAGGGGCCAAGACTTGAGATTCTGTTGTTCTCAGGAGAGGGCCCTATTGGTTGGTTGAAGCAATGTAAAAAGTTCTATGAACTATCAGGAACGCCAGTGGAGCGGTGGGTGGATTTAGCATCAGGGCGCCTACAAGGCAAAGCTAACTGGTTCAAGGGCATTGGAGTACCGTGGCAGGTGTTAAGTTGGAATCAGTTTTTCGCTATGATTCGAGACATATTTTTAGAAGTGAATGCCCACGATGGAGTGGAACAACTTCATAATATTAAACAATGGGTTGCCAATGTATCAAATTACATCGATCGATTTGAAGAATGTATGTCATTGGTTAAGAGAGATCACCCATATCTGCGAAGCATTTCTAATGAGTTGTTTCATTGGGGGGCTAAGAGGATAAATTAAGCATGATGTCAGTGGACAAAGACCTCAAGGAATGCTAGAAGCTTACTGGTATGCTAGGATTTATGAGAAATCAGTAGCAACAAAAAGAATCAGTAATCAGGGAAATTTCAGCATAAACAAATTTACTACTGGTGGCAGTAACACTTTCAGACCATCTGGTTCGAAGGGACATCAAGAAAGTACTCCAAGGGGGATAACGAAATCTGATCAGAAAAATCAATGATCAAGAGAAGAATAAGGGTTATTATTGTCAAGAACCCTGGCACTACCAACATAAATGCAAAATAGGCAAAACAATCCACATTCTTCAAGAAGAACAGGAGGAGGATGTGGACATGGAACATGAAGTTGAAGAGAAAACAAAAGGAGATTTTAAAACAACACCCAGTGGTCCTAAACACTGGGAAAACCAAGAACAACTAATGTTGATATCTACTCATGCTATGGAGGGAACTTCTGGGCCAGCCACATTTTCTTTAATCACACAGATAGGGGGCAAGCAAGCAGTAGCTCTAGTAGACAGTGGCAGTACTGACACTTTTATGAGTTATGAGCTAGCTTTGAAGAGTGGATGCAAGGTGAAGTCAACTCAGACCAGAAAGATAACAGTAGTTGGTGGAGGGGAACTCATTTCGGATGCAATGGTAATTCCAACCTGCTATAGAATTCAGGGAATTAAGTTCACTAATACATTCAAGCTCATCAAGCTTAAGAACTATGACATCATACTTGGGGCTGACTGGATCTATGAATACAGCCCCATCTGTCTTGACCTGAAGCAAAGAACATTGGGAATTACCCAAAAAGGAAGCACCATTGTTTTCAAGGATCACACCATTCCCAAGAAATCGATTATGATAGATCAGCAGAAGCTCTAGAAGACGTTACAAAAGAAAGTAATGGGACACTTAATTCAAATGCATAGACTAGAATTCAGAGAAGATAAAAGTCTAAAACAATATGATGAGAGAATTGAGCAAGTTCTGAAGCAATATGAAGATGTGTTCCAGGAATCTCAAGGGCTGCCTCCAATCAGAAGTTGTGATCATCATATTCATCATATCCACTTGAAGACTGTATCCACTCCACCTAATATAAGGCCATGTAGAGTACCACACCATCAAAAGGAAGCTATGGAGGAAATTATAAAGAAATTACTAGATTTTGAAGAGATTAGACACAACATCAGTCCATACTCTTCCCCAGTAGTAATGGTGAGAAATAAAGATGGAAGCTAGAGGTTATGTGTAGATTACATACAATTGAGTGCATTAACCATTAAGAATAAATTTCCCATGCCGGTCATTGAGGACCTTTTGGATGAGCTACAAGGAGCAACTATATTCAGTAAACTTGATCTCAGGTCAGGCTACCACCAGATAAGAATGGTTGAGGAAGATATTACCAAAACAACATTCAAGACTCATATGGGACATTATGAGTATACAGTAATGCCCTTTGGCCTCACTAATGCACCAGTAACATTCCAGGATTTAATGAATAGAATCTTTGCTGCACATTTCAAGGGAGCAACTCATATTGTCTATCTCTCGACTCATATGGGACATTATGAGTAGGGCTCTCTCGAGAAGATGGCAGCTAGGGTTTCGGGGGAGCAACTCACATTGTCTATCTCTCGTCTGTCCCAACAGCCTCAAGCATCTCCATATATAGATCCCATGACGGATCCTATCCAAACACATTTGTTCCAACCAATTAAGTGTGTGACCCGTTAGGTTCATGCGTAATCGGTTGTGACTCGAAAATTCCTTTCCGACAACGAGTCGTTAGCGGTTCCCAGCATGACATAACGATTCCCGAATACACACAAATTATATCAGATGAATCTTAATGCAATATGATCTACGAGTAAGTCCTTATCACTTATGACTAGCTACTATATCTATATGACCAGTTAGTGATCACGTTCGACCAGTCTATGACTAACTCATATCTCCATACGACTAGTCCGTATCTAATCGAACTAAATGACCTGCTCATGTATTCTCCCTTAGCCACACGATATCTAGTTGAACTCTAGGTGAGATACGATGTCATCCATGGACCGTTCAATTCTTTCTCGATCAAGTGTCGGATAATTTCATGTGGTCGAACTCTTCGACCACTAGTGGTATGTCCATGCACTTTCTTTATCCGACCACATCGATGGGCCCAAATATATCTCTCCTGTTATGTTAGGAGGAGAAAATCCTATATCCAACTAGTCATATTCCTCCGCATGTTTCATAGCATACCGGAAAGCTACCTTTATAACTACCCAGTTACGGAGTAGCGTTTGACAACCCCAAAGTGTACTATTACATATGTAGGAAACCATGTTGATCTTAGGTCTAAAGATTATACATCATCATTGCTTGAGACCAACTAATGACACATGAAATCATAACAATATCAATAGTGTCTCAAGATGGGTCAATCCAATACCATGTTCTCTAACATGTGTTCACATTATTGATTCTATATCCCTATATCCATGACAAAAACATGGTCATCAATCAATATATGTGTTGGTCGATAAGTCACTAATGTTCCGACCAGAGATACATTTAGAACGACATCATATAAGTTAAAGAGCTTTACCAATAAGTCACATACTTGTTAATCTTTATAACTGATGATTCATTCAAGGAACAAAATAACATTTATTCTATTGTTCATAAATGTAGACATGATACAATCATCTCTATGATTGCCTCTAGGGCATATCACCAATGGTCTCTCACTTGCACTAGAGTCAATCATACAGGTATCGAATACCCATAGCTCTTGTGTGCACCTCATGCTTAAGTCACGGGACAGGCTTTGTCAATGGATCGACAATATTCAAATCCGTGTGCACTTTGCATATCTTCACATCACCTCTTTCAACGATGTCACAAATTATGTGATATCGTCGAAGTATGTGTTTGGACTTTTGATGCGATCTAGGCTCCTTAGCTTGTGCAATGGCTCCACTATTATTACAATAGAGATCCATTAGACTGAAAGCACTAAAAACCACACCCAGTTCATTAATGAACTTTCTAATCCATACGACCTCTTTTGCAACTTCCGAAGCCGCAATGTACTCAGCCTCTGTTGTAGAATCAGCAACCGTCCATTGCTTGGAACATTTCCAGCTCATTGCTCCTCCATTAAGACAAAACACAAACCCAGACTGCGATATAAAATCATCCTTGTTGGTTTAGAAGCTAGCATCAGTGTAACCATTTACAACCAGCTCTTCCTCACCACCATAAACAAGGAATGCATCCTTAGTCTTTCTCAAGTACTTAAGGATATTCTTGACAGCTATCCAGTGACCTTCATCTGGATCTGACTGATATATGCTCGTAACACTTAGAGCATACGACACATCTGGTCGTGTACAAAGCATGGCATACATGATAGATCCTATAGCCGAAGCATATGGGATTCTACTCATTTTGTGTTGCTCATCAGTGGCTGTAGGACACTGAGTCTTGCTAAGATTAATACTATGTGACATGAGCAAGAAACCTTTCTTGGAATCTTGCAAGTTGAACCGTTTCAGCACCTTGTCAATGTACATATCTTGGCTTAATCTAATTAGCCTTTTAGATCTATCCCTATAGACTCTTATTCCAAGAATATATGTTGCATCTCCTAAATCTTTCATTGAGAAACTATTTCTTAATGAAGTTTTAACAGATTCAAGAATTGGAATATCATTTCCGACCAGTAGTATGTCATCCACATACAATATCAGAAACACAAACTTGCTCCCACTAACCTTCAGGTAAACACAAGGTTCTTCTTCATTCTTGATGAAGTCAAACCCTTTGACCACTTCATCAAAATAAATGTTCCAACTCCGAGATGCTTCCTTTAATCCATAAATGGATTTCTTAAGCTTGCATACCTTTCTAGCTTCCTTTGGATCGAAAAAACCCTCAAGTTGTGTCATGTACACATCCTCACTTAGGTTTCTATTTAGGAAAGTTGTTTTGACATTTATTTGTCATATCTCATAATCGAAATATACAACAATAGCTAGAATGATCCGGATATACTTAAGCATAGCGACAGGTGAGAAGGTTTCGTCATAATCAACACCTTGAATTTGTTTGAAACCCTTTGCGACCAGTCGTGCCTTATGAATGTGAACATTTTCATCCATATCTATCTTTTTCTTAAAAATCCATTTGCACTCAATGGTCGTAACACCATCAGGTGCATCAACCAAGTTCCAAACTTGATTGTCACGCATGGATTTTATCTCGGATCTCATGGCTTCAAGCCATGACTCAGAGTCTGGGTCCATCATCGCTTCCGTATAAGTCTTAGGCTCATCATTATTCAATAATAAAACGTTATGCCCATACCTTATAGGCAATTGACGTGGCCTTTTAGATCTACGTGGGACTGATGCCTCATCTACTAGTTGTACAACATTTTGTTCATCCTGTAGAGGTTTAGTAGGGGTTGAAATATTTTCAGGTGTTTCCCAAATTTCTTCGAGTTGCACCTTTCTCCCACTAACTCCTTTGGAAATAAACTCTTTCTCTAAAAAGACACCATGTTTGGCAACAAATACTTTGTTATCAACTCGATTATAAAAATAATATCCTTTAGTTTCCTTAGGGTACCCCATGAAAAAACACTTAACGGACTTGGGTGTGAGTTTATCAGACGTCAAATATTTTACATAAACCTCACAACCCCATGTCCTAAGAAAAGACAATCCAGGACACTTCCCAAACTATATCTCATATGGTGTCTTCTCTACAGTTTTTATGGAACCCTATTTAAAGTGAAAGCAACTGTTTCTAGAGCGTATCCCCAGAATTGCAATGGAAGATCAGATTGGCTCATCATTGACCGAACCATGTCCAACAATGTTCGGTTCCGTCGTTCTGATACCCTATTTCATTGAGGCGTTCTCGACGGAGTAATTTGTGGAACAATTCCACACTTTTTTAGATGATCACCAAACTCATGGCTCAAATATTCACCTCCACGATAAGATCGTAGATATTTGATTGTCTTGCCAAGTTGATTTTGCACTTTATACTGAAATTCTTTGAACTTTTCAAAGGATTCCGACTTATGCCTCATCAGGTAGACATAGCCATATCTACTGAAATCATTAGTAAAAGTTATGAAGTACTAAAAACACCTCTGGTCGGAGTGCTCATCGGACCACATACATCCGTATGTATAAGGGCCAACAGGTCACTCGCCCTCTCACCTCTGGTCGAGAAATGTGCTCTTGTCATCTTTCCAAGTAAATAAGATTCACATGTTTCAAATGATTCAAAATCAAATGAGTCTGGAAGACCATCTTTATGGAGCTTCATCATGTGCTTCTCATTTATATGACCTAGATGATAATGCCAAATAAAAGTGGGATTCAAATTATTAGGTCGAAGTCTCTTAGCATTTATGTTATAGACAGACATATCCTCAAGATTCAGACCATACAATCCATTCACCAATGGAGCATGGCCATAAAGCATATTTTCAAAATAAATTGAACAACAATTGTTCTTTATTCTGAACTCATATCCCTCTGCTCCTAAACAAGAAGCAGAAATAACATTTTTTGCTTAAGGCTGGAACATAATAACAATTATTTAGTTCCAAAACTAATCCTGAGGGTAAAGCTAATGGTAAAGTGTCAATAGCTATTGCAGCAACTCTTGCTCTATTGCTCCCGCGAAGATCAACATCTCCTCTTGCCAAACTTCTACTCCCTATCAGTCCCTGCATCGAATTGCAAATATGAGCAATCGATCTGGTATCAAATACCCAAGAACTAGTCGGAGAAGTGGCAAGATTAATTTCTATAACATTTATACCTAAATTGGAAGTCTTACTTCCCTTATTCTTTTGAGTTAATTCCTCATTTGCCATTGGAAGTTGGCGAGTTCCCCAAAATGCCATCGCAAAATTTCTCTTCCCTCCATTGCCACTCGAACTCAACTTCTATCCCATTTGCCATTCAGTAAGTTCGTTGACTAGGTAGTTGACTTGGCCTGTCTTGAGATCTTTAGGGAATTTTTGATATAGTAATATAGTTCCCAAAATAAAAATTTTAGAAATAAAAATTTTTAAATTTTCAAGTTTGCATCAAACCAAAACTTGAAAGCTTTTTAGAGAAAAACATGTTGCAAATAAAACCCTATAAAAATTACACAATAATTTAAACTATGTCATAAAATTTTCCTAAAAACTTCATAATTTTTGGAACTATATTACTATGTCAAACAATTCCCTAAAGATCTCAGTACACTTAGGGGCAAAATTGTCTTTTCGCAGTCAAATCAACGGCCTAGT
Organism: Phyllostachys edulis; assembly: GCA_036346405.1. Taxonomy (NCBI): domain Eukaryota; kingdom Viridiplantae; phylum Streptophyta; class Magnoliopsida; order Poales; family Poaceae; genus Phyllostachys; species Phyllostachys edulis. The sequence continues at coordinate 64,293,094 of CM070561.1, read as the reverse complement.
CAACGGTCAACTCACGGGAATGGCAAAATGGGGATAGAAGTTGAGATCGAGTGGCAATGGAGGGAAGAGAAATTTTACGATGGCATTTTAGGGAGCTCGCCAACTTCCAATGGCAAATAAGGAATTAACCCTATTCTTTTTCATCTCTACTAAGTACTTCTTGTAATTTCTCTTCCAATGCCCAGTCTCATGACAATGGTAACACTTTATCTCAGGCTTAGGACCCAGGTTGAGCTTCTTAAGCTTAGTTTTGAGACTCTCGATCTCATCTCGAGTCTTTTCTTTGTCTTTTTCCTTTCCCGACTTACCCTTCTTCTTGAAGCTAATAATCTTTTGAACCATCATCATCTGAATGGAACTTTTCTTGATGCTCTCCTCAGCACCTTTAAGCATTCCATACAACTCGGTCATTGACTTCTCCATGCCATTCATATAAAAATTCAATATGACAGGCTCAAAGCTCGCAGAGAGCGATTAGAGAATCACATCAGTAGCCAACTCTCGGCTAAGGGGAAAACCAAGCTTTTTCTAAGCTCTCAATGTGACCAATAATCTTGATCACATGAGGACTGACTGGGTTACCTTCTGATAGCCTACAAGAAAATAATGTCTTTGAGGTATTAAACCTCTCTGCTCTTGCTTGATCCTGAAACATACCCTTCAAACTCACAATCATATTGTAAGCATCTGTTGTCTCATATTGCTTCTGAAGCTCAGAGTTCATGGTGGCAAGCATAAGGCAGTGCACATCGACTGCGTCATTGCAATGCTTTTCATAAGCATTCTTTTCAGTATGAGTAGCGTCAGCATTCGGTTCCTCGGGACAGGGACCCTCTAGAATATATTCCTTCTTTTCTTGTCTGAGTACAATTCTCAAATTTCGAAACCAGTCAATGAAATTTGTTCCATTCAACTTTTCTTTCTTAAGAATAGATCACAAATTAAAGGTAGGCGCAGAAGAAGCATTAGGTGCCATGATCTACAATAGAAATATATGCAAAGATTCAGCACTATGTTTATGCAAGATCTTCTATTAAACACTTTAATAAAATTTACTCTCACTATATGTTCTAAACCATGTTTCCCTCTAACATCATATAGTGAGTTCAAGATCCATAAATCATTAAGTCCTAGTGAGCTTGAGCATCACTGCTAGAAACCTAGTGATTTTAGGTAAGCAACCCTTTGCTAATCATATCTAATATGACTCTTATTTGTTGGGTGACATCTCTATGTCCTGATTCCCAACCCTATGTCCCGGTTCCCAACCCTATGCCCCGAGGCCCAAAACCGTTTTGATAGCCTTGTTAAGTTAAATAAATATTGTGCATGTGGGTGTTTGACACCCACCCTATCTTATTAAGATAGTTCATGGCACTCTACTTTGGTAGACCCACCACTTAACGATCAAAATAGTGACAGGCGCATCAATTGGAAAGACATCAAATTTACTTAATTTTTCTTGAGAGATACTACTCTTACCATGTTAAAACATCTAATGATAAAACATGATAAATAACATGACAGGAACAAAATAAACATTCACAGATAATCATATTAAACTGTGAAATAGTATGGCCCTTAACATGACGATCTCCATCACCATGCTTCCTGTCCTCCGACCACAATGCTTGAACTTTTCGACCGCATTCATCTACTAAGCAATTACTCCTAAAAGCTAGTAATGAATTACATACGATAATATCAAGCATCACATGTCGGCATGCAAGCCATTATACAATAATATGTAGCTCGATGGCTATATCACGGCATGACACATAGGCCATGAAAATCCATACATGCATCACATACACAATGGGCCATACTATTCACATCATACCCTGCAAAAGGTGTTATGCATAGCAAGGTAGTCATAGTCGAGATCCTAAGTTGGATCGATTTGCCTTCGATAGGATCGAAATCGTAGTATCGAAGCATAGAATCGGCGATTCTATAGAATTGTAAAAATACACATGTTTAACATCTATACTATAAGTCTGTATGATTCTTATATGGTTTATCACTTGCATATTTCTTAAAAGCAGCTAGACATACTCTAGGAATAAAAATAGCTTATCATTATCAAGCTCAAGATTGCTCATGCCAAAATATAGATATTTGTACTAGCATTACCACACTGATACAATATTTTGCATGCTCCTTGTTTATTTATAGTTTCATTATCAGAAATTAATATCAACAAATTTTGCTCTAAAACAAAATATCAGCAAAGCCTGACCTCTAAAAAAATTGTCCTAAGTCTCTACGAGTAGGATCGATAGTGCGATTTGGATCGACAGGCTGTCGTGGGTTCGTAGAACCGTAAGACTCTAAGAGTAGGATTGCGATCCTAACTACCTTGAGTAGGATCGGATCGACAGTGTGATTTAGATCGACAAGCTGTTGTGGGTTCGTAGAATCGTAAGACTCTAAGAGTAGAATCGAGATCCTAACTACCTTGATGCATAGAATTCAATTCTATCAGGTGACATGAACACATACTACTATATAACACGGTAACGATTACCTAGCACTACGGTCCCTATTCCGAACCAATCTGATCACTACCTTGATACGACCACGCACTGCGACATATTCTGATAGCGGAATTCCGGCTAGTAGGAGCATTATGCAATGTGATCATGAACAAGCATAGTAAACCATCTGGTGCCTCCTGCAAACCCATCTACTATCGTTGAAAACCGATCGATCTTATCAACCAGTGCCTAGATCGTTCCATCCACATGAACCGATCTAGGTTATCAGACCCGACCAGTAATAGATCCAATCTACTACTACCACATATCAAGTATATACAACCGATCTAGATAAAAAAAAACTACGCAAGATGGCTCTGATACCACTGAAGTAATATAGGTAGGTTACACTAGCTGGCAATTTAAAATTTCTACCACGTAAACCAGGAAGCCATGCAAGTAGAATACCATAGATCATTACCACCTGACGTGCAGTGCAACAGAAGAAGAGTTAGAGTAGCATGATCCAACGTAGAATGCATCGATGAAGTGGTCGTAGTCGATCGTCCAGCGTTCCTCGATGTTGAACGTCTCCTCTAGCAACCAATCATGTTCCTTGCAAAGTCGTGGATCATCCTTAAGCGCAACAGCAACCGCAGTAGCATCTCTACGGTATCCACACATCTAGGGAACAAACAACCGTACGCTGGTGTGCTAGCACCAACTTGTACGGTAGGGCTCTTTCGAGAAGATGGGGGCTAGGGTTTCGGAGGAGTAACTCACGTTGTCTATCTCTCGTCCCCCAATAGTCTTAAGCATCTCCTTATATAGAGCTCATGACGGATCCTATCCGAACACGTTTGTTCCAACCCGTTAAGTGTGTGACCCGTTAGGTTTATGTGTAATCAGTTGTGACCCGTTAGGTTTATGTGTAATCGGTTGTGACTCGGAAACCCCTTTTCGACCACAAATCGTTAGCGGTTTCTAGCAAGACATAACGATTCCCGAATACACACAAATTATATCGGACGAACCTTAATGCAATATGATCTACGAGTAAGTCCTTATCACTTACGACTAGCTCGTATCTTTATACGACCAGTTAGTGATCACATTCGACCAGTCTACAACTAGCTCGTATCTTCATACGACTAGTCCGTACTGATCAAACTAAACGACCTGCTCGTGTATTCTCCCTTTGCCTCATGATATCTGGTTGAACTCCAGGTGAGATATGATGCCATCCATAGACTGTTCAATTCTTTCTCGATTAAGTATCGGATAACTTCATGTGGTCGAACTCTTCGACCACTAGTGACATGGCCATGCACTTTCTTTATCCGACCACATTGAGGGGCTCAGAGATATCTCTCCTGTTATGTTAGGAGGGACAAATCTCATATCCGACTAGTCGCATTCCTCCGCATGTTTCATAGTATACCTGAAAGCTACTTTTATAACTACTTAGTTACGGAGTAGCGTTTAGCAACCCCAAAGTGTAATATTATACATGTAGAAAACCATGCTGATCTCAGGTCTAAGGATTCTACATCATCATTGCTTGAGACCAACTAATGACACATGAAATCCTAACAATCTCAATAGTGTCTCAAGATGGGTCAATCTAACACCATGTTCTCTACCATGTGTTCAAATTATTGATTCGATATCCTTATATCCATGACCGGTGAAACATGGTCATCAATCAATACATGTGTTGGTTGATAAGTCACTAGTGTTCCGACCAGGAATACATTTAGAACGACGTCATATAAGTTAAAGAGCTTCACTAACAAGTCACATATTTGTTAATCCTTATAACTGATGATTTATTCAATGAACAGAATAACATTTATTCTATTGTTCATAAACATAAACGTGATACAATCATCTCTATGATTGCCTCTAGGGCATATCACCAACATATAGGAGAGTGTGTAGACCACTACATGATATGCTCAAGAAAGATGTATTCCAATGGGGAAAGGCTCAAGATGAGGCTTTTGAAACCTTGAAAAAGATAATGACCACAAGCCCTCTGCTAGCTCTGCCCAATTTTTCACAACCGTTTGTAATAGAGATTGATGCTTGTAACGCTGGAATAGGGGTTGTGCTCATGTAAATTGGAAGACCGATTTCATTTTTTAGCAAATCCCAGGGAATTAAGGCTGCTAGACAATCTATATATGAAAAAGAAGCTTTAGCTATATTGGAAGCATTAAAGAAATGGAGGCATTACTTACTGGGTAATCCTTTAATCATAAGGACAGATCAGATAAGTTTGAAATTCATGACCACTCAGAGATTAACTGAAGGAATACAACACAAATTGCTTCTGAAGTTACTGGAGTTTGATTACAACATCGACTACAAGAAGGGAAGAGAGAATGTAGTTGCTGATGCATTGTCCAGAAAAGACAATCAAATAGTAGATCTGGAAACTGATTGCAATGCACTCACATGTGTGAGGCTTGAATGGGTGGGAGATATTAAAACGAGTTACTTTGAGGATCCCAAAGTGACCAAAATACTAGAAACTTTACAATCAGGAATAAATCAAAACCCTAGACTGACATTAGAAGGAGGAGTGCTCAAATTCAATCACAGAATTTATGTGGGGGAACAGAACAACATGAGACGGCAAGTGATAGAATCCCTGCACTAGTCAGCTATTGGGGGACATTCTGGGTCAAGAGCAACCTACCATAGGATCAAGAAGATATTTTATTGGCCAAATTGAAGAGGCAAATAGAGAAATACATCTCTGAATGTCCAATCTACCAAGTCAGTAAATCTAAACATGTACATATACTAGGCCTACTGGATCCTCTACCAATTCCCAATATAGCATGGACACATATAACGATGGACTTTATCGAAGGGTTACCCAAGTCCAAGAGAAGATATGTAATTCTAGTAGTCGTGGACATATTGACAAAATATGCTCATTTCTTAGGATTGTCCCATCCATACTCAGTCGCGCAGGTTGCTCAAACATTCATGGATCACATCTTCAAATTACATGGAATGCCCACTGTGATTATTACAGACTGGGACATAATTTTTACAAGCAAGCTATTTCAGGAGATATTCAAGGCACTCAAGGTATCTCTGAGATTCAGTACATCTTATCATCCTCAAACCAATGGCCAAACCGAGCGAGTAAATCAGTGCTTAGAAGCATACTTGAGGTATATGGTATTTTAGGAACCCAGATATTGGTATACTTGGTTAGCAATGGCTGAGTGGTGGTATAATACATCATATCATATAGATCTCAAATTGACTCCTTTCCAAGCTCTATATGGGTATGCACCTTCCCAAGTTGGAGAATTGTCTATACCTAGGAACATTTTGGAGGAAGCCAGGGTGACAGTGGGAGAAAAGGAGCGAATGCTGAGAGAGTTAAAAAGTAATATGCAGCAATCCCAAAACAAGGTCAAGTAGTACGCTGATAGACTGAGAACAGAGAGAACATTTCAAGTTGGAGACATGGTGTATTTGAAGATGTAGTCGTATCGGCAAAATGCATTTGGACTCAGAGGATCCCTCAAACTGCGAGCAAAGTTCTATGGACCATTTAGAGTAATGGAGAAGGTGGGAAGAGTTGCTTATAAACTACAGCTTCCAGAAAACTCAGCAATCCATCCAGTTTTCCATGTCAACCAATTGAACAAACATTTGGGGTTAAATGTCGGTCCTTTGGCTCATCTACCAATGCTTAGTGCTGAAGGTAAGATCAAAACTGCACCAGTAACAGTTCTGGGTAGGAGAATTGTTCCACGGGGAAATGTTGTAGCGGCTTAGTGGCTGGTTCAGTGGCTTAATCTTGCTCCAGATGCTGCAACATGGGAAGATGTGCCTTTCATTCAGAGGATGTTTCCTCACTTTAAAACTTGAGGACAAGGTTTCACTCAAGGAGGGGTCATTGTCACACCACTGAAGTTCAGAAGAAAAGAAATGTTGAAGACTTCTCTGAAGAAATGAAGTCAGCGCTGCGAGTGACACTTTAGCGAGTTCACTCAACAGGCTTCATGCGCGGTAAAAGTTCATCCAACAGAGGATTTTGATTTCGATAGTTACTATGCAGTACTATTTACCGTAAACCATTTTGTTGTTTTGAAGTTGTCGCTGTAATTATGAACTTCAACCGAGCTCAGCTCTGTAATTCGTGAAAAACCCACATACTTAAGACCTGTTCGCCGAAGGAAGAAAGGAGATTGAAAAGCAATATTATGAGTCTCTAATTAGGTTATGTAGGTGTATTGCTCTCGTCTCAGTAGAACACTTTCCCCGATTCTCGTTTATCCAAATTTGTGTGTTCGTATCAATTCCTATCTAGAATTGTTAGGGGACTAACACTCGGCCACCCCATGCTCCTCCTCCGTCGCCAGACCTGGCCAAATGGGCCGCCTACCGCACAAAGACGGTTCAAGCTAGGTACGCCCATTCCCTACTGTAATCGTTACGTGCCATGTTTGGGAAGGCCCATGGGTCGGGTGGCGGCTCAGACAGCCCGACGGGCATTCAGGTTGTGTCGGCCAAAGACGAGCCCGCTTAGCTTTGTTGGGCGAGATGTGGTCTGCTTGGCCCATCGTAACAAAAAAATCCAAAAAATCCAAAAAATCCGAAAAATTAGAAAAATGTGTAGAATTCAGAAGTAGACATGAAAATTAAAAAATTGAGACAATCATATTGAAAATGTAATAAAGAGCTTTATTGATGTCCAACTGGTCGTCTCGTTAAAACCTTTGCCAAGTAAAACTCAAAATGAGAAAACCTTGGCAAAGGAAAAGAGTACACTTTATAGCTCTACAATTCTACATACATGATACATCTTTGTTCTATGTGTCTGTCATTGTCTAAGTCTGATTTTCAACACCTCCGACAACCTCGGATTTTCCACAGAGTGTTGTGTTCGTGAATCAGCTTGTTCCCAATCCTTAACAGTTAGAAGGATCTCTACCATCTCACTTGTGAGACATGTTCTTCTCTCCTCTAATATCCTTCCAGAAAGACTGAAAGTAGACTCGGAGGAAACCGAGAGATAGAAATGCTTAACACATCACGTGCAAGTATGGATAGCATGGGATATGTTAACTTATGGGCTTGCCACCATTGCAAGATGTCGAAACCTTTTGAGGTGAAATCCACCGTATCGCTGTCCAGATAGGTGGATAGTTCCCCGCTCCTTGTGGGTCTTGGCTGAGCAGGCGCTGGTGCAGAAGAAGAAGAAGACGAAGACATGGACCTGGATGAAGAGGCACCGAAGATCGTGCCCCACATACTTGTCTTCCCACTCGAGGTGGGGCTATCGAGGTCGCTATGTAGCGGACTCCTCGGAACTTATTTTCATACCTTTGGTAAACCTTGTATAACCGAGAACGAACTTCTGCAAAATAGTTAGTATAGTCTAGCCCCGTAGCATCACTAAGAAGGTCAAGTACAGTACCAAATGCACCAATTTTAGCCCTAGGATCTAAAACAAATGCAAATGCATATAGGTAAGGGATTTCTCTCCAATATTTAAGGTATTTAGATTTCATGGAAACAACAAATTTCACGTAAAACTAAGTCATTTTCATGCATTTTCAATTGAGTAGCAATCAGAAAATAGTATGCACAATGATAGGAGATGTTGGATAGTAGACAACGGACAAAGCAACAAGTTACCTTGTAAAAATTTCTAAAATGACAAGACTTTCTCAAAGAACGAACCAATGTTGCTCGCTTAATGAAAGTACCGAAATCGATTGCTAGGATAGTGTGTTTGAATAAAAATGTAAAAAGTGCTCTTCTATGGTAAAGATGCTTAAGCATGAGGTAAGTAGAGTTCCACCTTACCTCCATGTCCAAACCAAACTTTCTTGGACGACACCCATCGCCTCGCAGGTTCTTATATTGTGCTATTCTTACGCTAGAATTGTTCAAGAAAGAAATCGATCGCTAAAAGCTCTAATATACTGACTCAACCTCTTCGCACCACATTTGACTATAAGGTTGATAATATGACAAGCGATCGTTGATGTAGCAAGAACGAATCGGCATATGTACTCAACATCGGAGTAAGAATGTCCATGGCCCTAGAGTTTTAAGCGTTGTCTAAGGTAATTGTAATATTTTGTCTCAGAAGACCAAAGTCTTCCACGACTTTGAGAATACATTCATAATATTCTCCCCGTGTGTGCTACACAATTAATTTCAAACCTATAATCCTTTTCTCCATTACCCAATCGTCATTAACATAATACGCAACTACACTAAGATAATTCTCCCTAGCCCGACCACTCCATATGTCCGAGGTCAAGGCCACCGAAAATGTGCACGTACTAAATAGTTCCTTTATTTTATTATGATGTTCATTATAGTATTTCACTAGATCCCTTGTTGTTGTCTGTCTAGAAACGGAAGAAAATCTAGGATTATGCGCAATTCTAATGTAATTTTGGAAAGAAGTAGATTCGCTAAAGCCTAACAGTAAATCCTCGTAGCAATTAAACGATAGAGAGATTGGCGGGCTACCGAGGATCGAGTCCCAACTAGATACCGTGCATCGTCGGGTTGTATTGCAACAAGACCGCCTCATCGCCAATCCTTGCTTGGTTCGACACCTTGTAGCATGTCTAAGCAAGTGCCCCATTCCACCTGTAGACTTTGCAGACAATTCATGGCGATAAATTTTACAAATAGCATATGGTACCTCATTTCCCGCTGCGTTTTGCCTGGTTGTCCTGTCGAAATTCTCCCACACTCCCGATGTAGACGGCCTTGACCTCTTTGCTCCGGTTGCTGTTGAGCCTGATGTTGATGTCGAGCCTGATGACGGAACTCCAGCTTGCTCCTCCGGTGAAACCTCCGGTTTGTTTGAGGCAGCCGCAGCCGCCTCCATAGACGCAATTTTGTCCGATGAAAGTCCGAACTCACTAAGAGCAAAGCTATCGTAAGGACTGTCCATAGCGAAAACTGCAAAATCGAAACTAACATTATTACTACTTTAATCTTAGCATAACAATAATTGACAATAAAAGTATTACAAAAATAGTATTGTACCTCTTTCGCTGACTTGCCGATGAAAATTGAAATTTCCAAATTTTGGCACAAATTTTTTGAATTTTGCCAACTTAGCTCAACATGAATTTGAATTTGCACAACACAATTTCAAAGAGAGAATAGAGAATGAAGGGGTGCTGAATGAGGGGGGGGTATGATGCCTATTTATAGAAAAAAATTTGGAATTTTTTCAATTTTTTTGCTATTTTTAAGCCCCCATAACGGGGTGCAGGTCTTGGGCACTACCACTGCACGACACTGCCCGACCTCCCCGTTCTTCTTCTCTTCGCCTCGCCTTGCGTCAGCCCGTCTCCTCGCCATTTCGCCGCATGGTGCCTCGCCCGCCTACTTGGCTTGTTGCCGCCTCCTCTCCTCTCTCCTCGCCTCATGGCGCCTCCTCGCTCATGGCGGCGCCTCCTCCTGCCTTCGCCACCGCTCGACGACATCTTGTGCGGCTGCTGACGACTTTGCCATCGTAATCGCCGCCTTGTCCGCTTCGCTCGGGCGCAGCGCGAAGACTGCATCTGGCATTGCCGCGCGCCGCCGCTGCCTCTCCTCCTCCGCTCGGGCGTAGCACCATGCGCCGCGAGCTCGCGACGGCCTCCTCCTCCGCCCGGCAGAAGACTGCGCGCCGCTTCCGCCCGGCCCCGCTTCCGCCTCCGCCTGCCGGCCCGCCTTCGCCTCGCCTCCAATGTCCCTTGCAGCAGCTTGGTACTGCCGTTGCGTGCGTCAGGTTGCAGGCCAGTGCTTTGGTCTGGCCAAGATCGTCTGCGGGCCGGACCGACCCACCGTGCTGAGGTGGCAGCCTAGACACGGCCCAGGATCTTATGCCGGACCAACACGATCCATAAACAGTACAGACCGTGCCGCACTTGAGCTGAATCTACAGTAGCATGTTTCGAGCCGCCCATTTGACCGGCCCATTTGGTCAAGCTCTATCCGTCGCGCCACCCTCCCCTCCGCCACCTCTCGCGCCTCCTCGACCGCTACAGCTTCGTGCCGCCCGCCTCCTTGACCCCCACCCCACAAGAAACCCCCCACGCCGCCGTCGACAATAACCGCCGCCCCAAGAAGCCCCCCTACCGTCCGCCGTCCTCGCTGGACCGCGGCGGCCACCCGGCCGTCCACTCGGATCTCCCCTTCGACTTTCGCTTCAGCTACACCGAGGGCACCCCGGATGCCAGGCCCATCGGGCTCCGTGAGCCCAAGTACTCGCCCTTCGGCCCCAGCCGCCTCGACCGCCCCTGGACCGGCCTCTGCGCGCCCGCCGTCGACGCCACGCTCCGCGACGTCGAAGCCGAGGACCCCGCCCTTGCCGCCGAGAGGGGCCTGGAGGAGGCCCGCCGTCGCGAGCGAGACCGCGTGCTCGGCGAGCCACTCACCCCCGCAGGGCGCGCGTTCTTGGTCGAGAAGTGCCAGAAGAACCGGACCAAGCGGTAGATCAATCTTGGTAAATTTGGTGTTGGGTTGGAGCAAGAATGGGTTAATCTGGGGTGCATTTCAAATTGTAATTGATGATGGTGGTGGTGATTCAGTTGGCTGATGTTTTTGTAGGGAGAGATGGGCTCACTCATAACATGCTAAATGAGATCCACAATCACCGGAAGAATGGCGAGGCGGTCAGAGAGAGATGCCTCGGCGTGCCGACTGTTGATATGCAAAATGTGTGCCATCAGCTTGAGGTAGTTTCTTCTCTCCAGTCTTGAGAAACAAAAAATACTAAGTACCTCTTTACTTGCATGGGCTGTATGAAGTATATTGATGCACATTTTAGGTGCTCTTATTTGATGCAACTTGTTTTGATATTACTGTCCAGTAGAAGCACGAGTAATACTACCTTTTTTCCAGGATAAAACTGGTGGCCTCATCATCCTCAGGCATGGGGTCAGTTGATACTGTACAGGGGAAGGCATTACAATCCAAAGAAAAGACCTATTATTCCGTTGTTGCTGTCGAAGCCAGCTGAACCTGTCTACCCGAGGCTAATTAAAACAACAATAGAAGGGCTCACAGTAGAGGAGACAAAGGCAGTGAGGAAGAAGGGCCTACATGTTCCTGTTTTAACGAAGCTTGGTAATTGTCGGACCCCAAATTTGTAATTCGGGATCTACTGTATAAAATTATACTATTCCCTGAATCAGTAGATAGCACACACATATACATCGTTGATTCATCCACATACATCACATTCACATCTTAATAGTGTACTTTATTACATAAATAGGCCGTACGGCCAACTGTCTTACAAAAGGGGTCATGCAGGCCAATATAACACACATAGTGCTTTAACACAGAAAGTAGGGATACGAGCGGAAGCAGAAAGCAAAAGGGTGAATCCATTCATTCCGTCCATAGGCAAGCAACTGGGGATCCCGGCCTAAGCTCCTCCACCATCTTCACCATCCGGTCCAGATGCCACAAAGTAGGCATAGGGCTCTTGATCAAACGGCGCTGAATGTTGTTTTATAAGCGAGCATAAGTACACAATTATACTTCGCAAGTCAACACACAGAATGCAATTATTATATATACAAGGCCAATCAAAGGAAGGTTCATGGTTCTTTTGTTTGCACAAAGCTAAGTTTGAATTAGTATAATTAGTAAGCAAGTCCCAAGACCTATCATTTTTACGAACACAGGTTTTTAGAAAAATTGAGTTTTTGTTGTAAAATACTAGTAGAGGCTCCAACCTCCTATACCATTGAGTAGCTCCATCCACCCAATATTCATGTTCTTTCTTGGGTTACATCTCGTACTTCTCACTGGTCCTCAACCAGGCCGTCTCAAATCCCTAGGCTCCAACCCATCTTTTTATTATACCCACAAATTGTTTTATAAAAATAAAAACTAATTCAAGTAAGTTTTCAACACCGCCTATGACCGTGGGCATGGCTATCTAGATAGTTTTTACACTCTGCAGAGTTTGCACACTTTTTTCACAAGGGATAATCAACTTATAATATCCTTGACACACTTTCATAGGTGTGCAACTATGTTGATTATCACAAAGCCTTTACAGTGTCCCACCTCAATGCAACCCCACCCGCTAAGATTTCCACCTTCCTGAGCTGCGCTCCTGGGAGGCCCCCTCTTGTGCTGTGTGATTTTTCTGTGGCTTCTACCCATACCCACGCCACACACCCACCAATGACGAAGCCACGCTGAGGCGCACAAATTGGTTAGCCAGGTCGTACCCATTATAGACTTGTGGTTGCGCTATTTTTACACGAGAAGTCGTACAAGAACTCGGTCCTTTATTGACTCGGGTGGTACTTCCCCAAACCTATTCTGTCATGCACTTCCTAGCACCTGTCACGCTTTCCAACCGCCAAAGTCGAAATCTATTTTTGGTTTTCTTTCGTTTTGAAATACTTTTCTAGTCAACATATCAGCCAGGCTCAAACCTTGACTGTCCAAATCCAGTTTCAAGTTTTCAAATGATGTCGAGGCAAATCATTGTCTGCATACCAATGTACCTAAGCAAGGCTAAGAATGACACTTAGGTACAGAGGGTGACAAATGATAGTGTCCAAGTTCAAGGATTGGAAGTTTATACGTAATTATCATTAAGGTAGCAGCTATGAGCTAAATCAACATATTTGTATAAATCATAGCAATGCAATTTCATAATTTAAATCAAATATAATTTGCATTTAAAAGTAGACGCAAACTGATCAAATTGTTGACTCGTCTTGTTCTAGTTCTTGCGGGCCTTGGTCTTGCTCGACTTAATGTTCTTCAGGAGCTTGGGCGTCTGTATACATGAAAATAACCAAAGTTCGAATAAGCACAAAAAGATTCAAATTGCATTAAAAAATTCAAATGAAATCCAAAATGGGTGTTTTCGGTTTAGATTTAGATAAATTTATAAACAAAAATCATTCGATTTTGAGTTAAAATGAGTGAGAACGGACTCTCCGAAGTCCAAACCCTAAATTAAATCTTGAAAAAAGAAAGGGGGAGAGAGAGTGGTGCTCTCTCTGACAGGTGGGGCCCGCTACATTTTCTTTTTCTTTTGTTTTATTTTCTAATGGGAAATTGCACTAGTGGATGATAGGTGGGGCCCTTGGCATTTTAATTTCTTTTTATTTATTTCTTACTTGAAATAGCCACAGTCAATGACAGGTAGGGCCCGACCGTCATGGACTTGGTCCATGCGAACTGTGCATGGACCATGGTCCAGTGTCACTGTTCTGGCCCACTGTGGTCTACACTGTGCACTTAATGAATGGGACCTATTTGTTAGACTTAGCTCCTAATTTCTTTTCTAACCGTTTTTACTTAACTACTCAAGCCCACATGTAATACTAATCTAACCCATGATCCTAATGACATCATTAAGGCCCTAATGACGGTGCTACAGAGCCTATCCTAAATCGAGTCGGAGCAGAGGCTACTATGGGCAGCGCTTGCCGTAGGCGAGCCGGGCCACGGGAGCCCCCGAGGTGGCCCAAAATGGGTTCCCCGCTGGCAGGCGGACCCATTGGTGCCGGCGGCGAGGACCGGGATGGTCCACAACGACGTTTGGTGGCGGCGGCGTTTGAGGCTGTGGTGACTTCCACCTTCCAGCAGTGCCCTCGGCTAATGCACACGCGCATGAGCATCTAGGGGTGTATTGAACCTACCGGAGTGGAGGGGGGTGACGGAGGCAGTCGGAGGGTGGCCGGCGACGTGGTCCCGAGGTGGCGCAAGAAGCTTCACGCGACGGCGATGACCTAAGAGGGGAGGGAAGCTGTGAGCCATTAGGGAAGCACAAGGGAGGTGAGGAGGTGGTCGGTGAGGAGGGAATTGGGGAAAGCTCACTGTTGAGGATGCAACGGCAAAAATGGAGGCTTTTGGCCGGAAGTGAAGAAGACGAAGTCGCTGACAAGGCCCTGTGGACAAAAGGGGAAATTAAATGGGGGGAAGAGATTGCTCGTGCTCCAAAACACATGGTGACACGGGAGGCAGAGAGAGGAGCTCACCGGAGCAGCGGGGAGGCGATGGCAACGCGGCGGCCAGAAATGGCGCTTGTGCCTTTTTCGTGTGCACGCTCGGTGGCGAAGAAGAGGGAGAAGGAGAGTGGTAGGGAAGGGCGAAGGGGGGCTCGGCGTGGCCATTTATAGGCAAGAGGGGAGATGGGGAGCCAGTGGAGGGGCGTGGAGGACGGATTCAGATGGGGGGACATGGCGGTGGCTGGGACATTGCCGACGCGAGGAGCAATGCAGACGCGTCATCTGTGGTACTGGCAAGCAGTGCACCATAAGAGAGATGGGAGGACGAGGTAGGAAGAAGGAGAAAGCGAGAGAGAAGGAGGGCTGGGCCGGGGCGCTCGGTGAGGAGGCATGGGCCGAGGGGGAAATAGGCCAAGAAAATGACCAGGCCGACTTTGGCTAAGAGGGAAAATAGGAAAAGAAAAAAGAAAGAAAGAAGAGAAGAGAAAAAGAAAAGAAGGTGATGGGCAACATTTTGGGTTTTGCCAAATTCCAATTTCTGTTTAGCTATTTTCTAAATGATTCTCAAGTATTCACGAATCAAATTTGGACTTAGGTTTCGGCTTTTAGGGTTTTAGCTTCTCACAACATGTTCTAGAGAAATAATGCAGTTAAAATAACTTCCAAAAGCATGCAAATAAGACAACAACAGATGATACACAAAAAGTTTTTAAAAATCCCATATTTTTAACTTGATTTTTGGCAAAACTTTTTGGGCTGTTACAGTAATCGTGCCCCCCCTTTACGCTTAGACATATGTATGGTAAATAATAAAGATATGACTAACCAACCGTGCCATTTCACAGCCAAGAACGGATATTATACTAGTCTTGGGCCGATGGTTCGAGATGCTTTTTTGACTGATGAGTTGGTTCGAATAGATTGTAAAGGATTGCTGAAAAGTGATTATCGAAAGATTGGAGTCAAGCTCAGGGTGAGTTTATTGTATAGGCTTATATTAAAATATTTATTTGACTTGAAGATGGCCTGTAACAGAATGTATTTCCCTCCCCACCATTTTTGCTGTAGGACCTTGTTCCTTGCATTCTTGTCTCTTTTGACAACGACCAAATTATTGTTTGGAGGGGAAAGGACTACGATGGAAGCATACACGATAATATGCAGAAGTCATTCCCTACAGTTCTTGAATCAGAGAGTGCAACAGTGAAGAATGAGAATGGTGATCAGGAACAAACATCAAGTGATTGGTCTTCTGATGCTTGTTCTGAGATCAGTAGCTTTGATGAAGTGTCAGATGACAAGTTAGTCATTTCTGAGGTAGAATCTCCTTAGATCAATCTGAGATATCCGGAACACACAGTTCACGTAATTGGCGAACTGTCACCAGATGCTCACAATGTTGAAATGTCATTAGTGACTGCCAGCTTGTGTATTCTCTATCCACGATAATTATCTTCTACCACCAGTCGCAACGACCATTTGTAGCCCTGTTTTTGGGCAATTGTACAATTTTGTTCATTCAATAGATTGACAAGAGTTACTTTAAATGGAAGACTCGCATCAAAGCAATTGTAGCTCGAGGCTCCAGCTGTTTAGAATTAAGAGTACCAGATTGTTTGATCTTATTTTACTGACCACCAAAGAATGTCACGGTGGAGCGCTGAACATATTATACAGACCTCATTTGATTTTACACAAGAACATCATGAAAAGCCTAATGAACAATGATTCAACAATGCTGTCCAGTCTTTTCTGGCCCTGGGGATTCTCTTGAATTTTGTTTTTGTTCCACTGTCTGACTGTCAATTGAATTTTTTGGCCATTTCTTATTCTCTTCCTTTTGGATTTATAGCTAGGAAACTGGAAAAAGCCTATGTAGTTCATTGTTTCACTTGTGGGATTCATTCTTGTAGTTATAATCAAGAAGAGGGAGTATCTCACTGGAGAGTTATCACGTGTTCTGATTCTTTCTTGTATAATTCTAGTGAAATCCCTGTGTTCCGGATCAATGCGGCAATGGCCGGAGGCGAGAGGTTACAAGAAGATGTGCGCTTGTCAAGTTCTCGACACACTTGTGGCCACTCAGAATCAAGCAATTCAGCCAAGGTAAGATATTGGAGGAAAACAAACTAGACAAGAAGACGGTTTATATCTTAGATATCTGCCTCTTCAGTTTGACTCCCTCCAATTCTCACGTTGGGTGACTGCATCCCTGGCGATGTGCTTATTTTTGCATGTATGACGATCAAATCGTTTCGCAAATGGACCATTCAAGGTGAGATATTAGAAGAAACTGAACCATCTTTCTTTTCTTCCCAGGGATGATTCAGTTCCCTCCAATCCTCACTTTAAACGCCACATGTACTTTCCTAGCTAGTCTGTTCATTATCTGTAGACTGCAGCCACCAGGCAGTCGACTGAAGGTGAGATATCGGAGGAAACCAAGCTGATCAGCGATCATGTTTGCCCATCTGTTGCAGATTCTGATCAAACAGTTTGTTTTCCTCCCATGCTCACTTTCAGTGCCTGACAAGCACCTCAAAACTAGCTAGAACAGTAGTGTGTGGGAACAACAAAACCATCTATTCAGATGCCACCCTACATTGAACTGTGAAGCTGTTGCTCTACAGGTCGACCCAAATTAATAGCCATCTTGGGAAGAAGATGGTATCCTTCAGAGTTTCAAGTTCAACAGCAGCAGCGTCTGTTTCTGTTGCACGTGTCCTTCATGCTCATTGTGCTCTGTCCTGAACACTCGTAGAAGGCTGCAAGACTTGGTGCCCTGTACTATGTACCAGTGTTCCTGTCACATGCAACTAATCAGGCTTCAGTTCACTCGGCCGTGTTTTTTTCTCTCAGAAGATTGAACAGCGCTACGAAGTTCTGGTCAATCAGTGGCTGTTTCTATGTGTGATTTTGGGAAACTCATTAAAAATAGTGTTAGCTATGTTATGAATATTATGTGTGTATTCAAGAGGGCCCAATGGGTAATATATATAGGGAGTACAAAAGGGGGTTGTCATATACAGATAAGGAAATACAAATAGAGTCCTATTCTAACACCCCCCTCAAACTCATGGTGGATCACACACACTGAGTTTGGAGAGAAAATACAAATGTTGTGCCCTAGTCTGTGGCTTCGTGAAGAAGTTAGCAACATGTAACTCTGATGGCACAAACTGTAAAGCAAATACTCCCTCCTGTACCTGTGAGCGAGTGTATGAAGCATCCACACCAATGTGCTTGGTGAGCTCGTGCTTCACTGGGTCCCGAGCAATACTGATAGCACCTGTATTGTCAGACAAAAGAGTCGCAGGTCCCATCACAGGCACTCCAAAATCTGCAAGTAGCCACCTCAACCAAGTAACCTCTCATTGCCAAGGTTGCCATAGCTCTCAACTCACCTCAAGGCCGAACGAGAAGCCGCACCGCTTTTTAGTCTTGCGTGCAATTAGGAGGAGCCAAGAAAACACAAGAAGCGTAAAGAGAACGACGATCGAAGGATCACTAGCCCAGTCGCATCGGAGTATGCTCAAGTCAGAGCGAGGTAGAGCTAGGAAGAACAAACAACGAGAGATAGTCCCACGCAAGTAGCAAAGAACACGAAGAAGGTGATCAGAGTGAAGATGGGCAGACGAGCCATGAACCGACTCAAGATATGAACAAAGATAAGCAATATCAGACGAGTGCTCACAAGGTACACCAAACTCCCAACAAGATGACGATATCGAGTAGGATCCTCAAGAAGATCACCATCGCGGCACGGTCAGTAGGGATAGCTTCATAGGAGTCTCGGCAAAAGCGAAAGTGTCACGACTGCATCGATCAAGAAGATCTTGGACATATCACGGGAGAGGTAGTAGCCCTCAGCATGGAAGAGACCTCAATCCCAAGGAAGTACGTGAAGAGAACCAAGATCACCATCAAAATCGCCATCGAGATGCTTCTTCACATATGTGATGAATGAGGAATCGTCACCAGTGATGAGCATATCATCAACATACAGAAGAAGCAGTGTCCTACCCCGAGATGAGATATGGATAAAAAGAGCAGGATCATGGGAACTGACAGTGAAACCGACAGCAGTAATCCCTGAGGTAAAACGCGCAAACCAGACACGAGGAGCCTGTTTGAAGCCATAAAGAGCACGACGAAGACAACAGACGTGCCCATCAGGAACAGAATACCCAGGTGGTGGCTGCAAGTAGACCTCCTCATGCAAAACACCATTAAAAAAGGCATTCTTAACATCCAGCTGAGAGATAGACCACCGGCGAACAAAAGCAACCGCAACAAGAGTGCGAACAGTGGTCATATGGGCAACAGGGGCAAAAGTATCATCGTAGTCACGACCGTACTCATGCTGAAAGCCACGAGCCACAAGACGAACCTTGTAGCGCTCGATAGTACCATCAGACTGAGTCTTAATCTTGTACACCCACTTGCATGTGATCGGACGAGCATGCACAGGTGTCGGTACAATATCCCAAGTCTCCGTACGTCGAAGAGCATCAAGCTCCTTCGCCATAGCGAAGCCGCCACTCGTAATGAGGAGCAACCTCACAATAAGAACTAGGCTCAGTGACAGGGAGAGCATGAGCTATCGGAGCAAATCCAAGACGATCAGGAGGTCGAAGGGATGTCCGGTCACGAAGGACGTAACGAGGAGCATCATCAGAAGGATCAGATGTGGGTGGCGGTAAAACACCAGGAGAGGAGACTGGTTGAGGACAAGGACACTGGAGAAGTGAATACCAGAGAAACGAGATGGTGGTGCTGCAGGAACAAGAGACGATGCTGTAGGAGGCAGCACCAGGGGCGAAGGTACAGAAGGAACCACTGGAGACAAAACAGTGGAAGACTGTGATAGTGGAGAAATAGGTGGAGAGTTAGAAAGAGACAACCATGAAAGCGACTCAACGGTGGTAGAAGGAGCCGAATCTCGATAGAAGAAAGGTCGAGATTCGTCAAAGACAACGTCTCGTGAAATCCTGATCCATTGAGCAGAAGGATCCCAGCAACGATAACCCTTATGCTCAGAACTGTAACCAAGAAATACGCACTCAACTGACTGGACCGATAGTTTAGTGCGTTCACGAGCTTGCAGCAGAACAAAACAAGTACAGCCAAAAACACGAAGGTGAATGTACTGGTGGGCTCGAGAGTAGAGACACTCTATAGGACTGACACCCTTAAGAGCAGTGGAAGGTCGATATTGATGCGATATGCAACAGAAAAAAACAAATTTCGTAGGCGTGGTGGAACATGAGAGGCAAGGAGAAGAGCGCAGGCGCCTCAATCGATGATGATGTTTGCGCTCAGCAACCCCATTCTGAGCATAGGCACCAGGACAAGAAGACTGGTAAAGAGTGCCCTACTCGTAAAGAAACCGTCTAAAAGCGCCTGTAACAAGATTTCGCCAAAGCAGAATCACAAATAAAAGTACGGATGGAAGAATCAAACTAAGTACGAACCATCGTTGCAAAGCTACGATAGATCGCAAGAAACTAACCACGATTAGATATAGGGAAAATCCATGTAAAATGGGAATAATCATCAATGAAGATCACATAAGATTTATGCCCGCCTTTAGAGATAATAGGCGCAGGTCCCCATACATCTAAATGAACTAAATCAAAAGGGCGAGAAGACAAAGACTCACTAGAATGATAAGGAAGTTGGAGCTGCTTGCCCAGCTTACAACCCTGACAAAACATGGACGTGTCAACAGGAACACGTCCAAGAACACCCTAACGAACTAATGAAGAAAGACGAGACCTACACAAGTGACCTAAACGATGATGCCACTGCGCAAAAACTCTAGAGATGGTGGCAGCAGTGGCAGTGGATGTAGATGTGATAGGAGCAACTGAAGTGGACGGAAGGTGGAGGCGGTCAAGAATGTAGAAACCCTGACGATTCCTACGGCGCTGGCCAATCCCAAGTACCGCCCCCTGTCTGCTTGGCCCTGAACAAAACAGTGTGAGAGTCAAAACCAACCCTACAATTGAGATCGAGTCGCCTAATCGAGAGAAGCTGCATGATAAGCTGAGGAACATGAGAAACAGCTGGAACAGAAAAGTCAGTCGGCAAAAGAGTGCCCTGACTGCTGACAAACAGAGGAGTACCATCGGCTGTCTGAATTGAGATAGGAAAAACAGGAGGTTCTACTGAAGTGAGAGATGTGGAGTCTAGTGTCATGTGGAAAGAGGCACCAGAATCCAGAACCCAAGAAGTACCTGGAGGAGACGCTCGAGCTAGATCGCGTAACTCGCCGAGCCGAGAGAGAGCATGAACTAGAGCTCGCATAATCGCCGAATGTAATCACCTCACTGAGAAGATCCTGACGTGCTGGTCTATCCTCCTGTCGAGGAAGGGCCTCCCTGCTCTCTTTTGGAGCGTCCAACTCCATGCGCCTTATTCTGCTTTTTTTTTGCACCGCACAACGCTGGTAGTTGTGCCCGAAGTTCTTGCAATAATTGCACTGAACCGTAGTTGGTGCAAAACAAGAGCGTAAATGACACTGTGGAGGGATCGTAGTCGGGCGTAAATCGCTGTCAGATAGTCGAAGAAGAAGGGGTAGCAAGTACTGCCGTAACAAATCAGGTTGCTAACCCACGGCGAAGCTCTCAAAGACGAAGTGTCGAAGAGCCTCGATGATCGCTGGCCGTGGGCGAGCGGCTCAGATTAGCTTGACTCGACTGGCGAAGACGGTAGACGAAGTCATAAAGGCGAAGTCGATCACGGTTCGCCTTCTACACTTTATGACACTCCTGGCAGAGCGAAGAAACCACTGTTTAGCCGGGCGCCGAGACCGCCAGGCTCGAAGAAGTCGTCGACGGAGGAGTCCTCCTAGCGAAGCGTCTCTAACTCACGCTAAAGTGAAAAGAACTGAGCATCGCTGCTCTGCTGGTATCACTCGCGCAAGTAGTCCTAGATCTGACGAGTGGCACGCAGACCAACAATGTCTGGCCGATAGAATCGCTGACGCGACCACCGTGATGGTTTCTAACATGGGCCTCATCAGCATACCAGCGCTCAAAAGCGTCTATGGCATACTGAAAGGCCTCATCAGAAGAATATCGGCCTGCCTCCTTCTTGGCGACCTCTTCTTCGCAGGAGGTGCGTACAGTGTCGTCGGGAGAAGGCCGGATCGGTGACAATGACAAAGTCCGCACCAAAGGACATGTCCCAGGCGAAGACCATCGAGCATGATCTCCATGAGCGAAGACCACAACTCGTAGTTCGCCCCATGAAGCTTAGTTCCCGAGAATGGGATCGTAGTGATGGAATGGTTATCGCTGGCGGCGCTGACGGCGCTGGCGACCAAGGCAACGAAGTCTAACAAAGGCGCGTTGACTACAAGCAAGTTAGAACAACGTTTTTTTTTTTTTTTTTTTCGGTCCGGCCTAAAGAACTTTACTGCACATACCGTAAAGGCCACAACCCACAGCAAGAATCGGGAACTAGGGTTCTCGCTTGTGGCGGCGGCGGCTTCGAGTGGCGGCGGCGAAGCGGCGACGGCAAGACGGCAACGGCTCGAAGCGGCGACGCAGCGACGACGACGCAAGACGCAACGGGGTCAACAAGCAGCGGCACTCGCGGCAGCGCATTTCGAAGCGTGTTGCGGATCCGACGCCGACGGCGAAGCGCTTATGACTTCCGATCCGGCGGCGACGATGGCGGCAAGATGCGGCGGTGCGCATGGCATACAAGGCGGCGGCGGTAAAGATCTCATCGCCGACGGGCCCGACGTGACGCCACGGGAGAAGGAGGGGCACCACTCGACGTCGAGGCCGATGACGAGGCGATGGATCAGATCCAACCAGTCGGCGTCGGGCGGCGGGATGGCAGCGGAAGGAGAGCTAGGTTAGAATCCTAGCTTTGATACCATGTTATGAATATTGTGTGTATATTCAAGAGAGCCCAATGGGCAATATATACAGGGAGTACAAAAAGGGGTTGCCATATACAGATAAGGAAATACAAATAGAGTCCTATTCTAACAAGCTATATGCCTAAATATCTGGGTGAACTTTTGTCTCAATTATACATATAACGGTCTAAATGAAGCAACTTTGAAAAACTAAGGATTCGGTTAACATTGCAAACAATGGGGAAAAAATGACCAAGGTACATCTACTTATCGACACTGTTTCAAATCATGAGATGAACTCAAGGATGTAACACCAAGCATACTAATACAACAGCAGTGCTTGATTACTCTCTGAATGACAACAAACAGGGTCTGAGAGGAATAATTATTTGAAACGCAGAGTATCGTGTCCATCCAGATTCTTGAGTGGCAAGGAACAATCTTTACCGAAATTCAGTTTTTGTTTCCTGTAGAGGTGGGGAAAGTTTAAGAATTTTGGTACAGGCAGCACACATTTACAATTTACAGACATTGAACAAGACCGTCTATTAACCTGGTAAAACTGCAGCAGCCCCCTTTATGTATCAACTCAGCATACACATAATATTCCGGCAACAGCTAATACAAGAGGACCAAACAAGGCTGAAGAAGATATTGCAGAGACTTACTATGCTGAAGAACTATTTTTCGGACCACTAGTTTCCGCCCTTAAGGTTTTGATGAGAACAGGTTGGGATAGGAGAAATACGGATCGTCCTCCAACGATGGAGACCTCTGAGGCACATGAGAAGGTACATACCCCTGTGTTTCATTGGAAAAGGAGTCCTGGTGATCAAATACTGGTTTCTGCATCAACTCAGTTTGATGATGGTTTTCCTTTTGGACACCATCACTATAGCTCTCATAAACCTTAGTATTCTTCTTCAGATCTGCAATGCGCAGTTGCGCAAGGTTAGCAACAGCACGGGCCGCTGATGCAGCTCGTTCTGCTGTCTCAGCAGCAGTCTGGGCAGCAGACAGTACGTCATCCAAGTCTACATTTGCCCCACTGTCAGTAGGATAGACTGAGTGTACATGTTCTGGTTGTTTCGAGAACATATAATCAGCAGGAGGTGCTGGAGGTGGGGTCACTTCATCAATTTTCCTTGTGAAAAATTCTGGCTCCGTTGGCTTCACAGGAGATGTAGGTGAGGGAATTGGCTCATTTTTTTCCATTGAAGAAGCAGCAACAAATGGTGGTGGACAGGCAAAAGGAATAAATTGCTTCTTTTCATTTGGCAAAGCTGGCATACTTGGCTGAGCAAATGGTGCAGAAACCGGAGGTTCTGAACTTTTCAGCTCAGTCTTGAAAGCAGCATCAGCTGTTGGATTCACTTCCAAGTCAGTTGGGTCAGAGAATTCATGAGCAGCTGACTGGGAGCTTTGCAGATGTGGACCGATATTTGGGGCTGATGGAGTATCAGAAGCTGGGCGAATCGCTGCTTTTGGAACTTCAGGCAAATCCAGTGACTCAAAGCCAGTATCAGATTCATAGTCTTCATTAGGTCCGTCCACAGCCCCTGCAGCTACTGTTTCCTCATGTTTCTCCTTTGGAAGAGGAAGCGTAGAGCCATTGAAGTAGGTTGGTCCATTCTAATGAAAGGATACATGTTATCATGAGAGATTCAAAATAATTAACTAACCATAGTTTCTGGTATGCAAATATTTACCAATAGATCTTCATGAGGTTTAAGAAATTCTGTCTCTGTGGCTGATGGATCCCAATCAATCTCATGCTCCTCAGCGATCTCCTTCAGCAGTTTCATCTTTGTATCAACAGGGGGAGGTCGGATAGAAAGTAGTTCAATTATCTGCAGGAGCATTGATTCCAGTCATTTCAGAAACATTCTAATCATTAAATAACATAATTAAATTACTTCCAATGGAAGGTGTCATATGACCTGCCGGTTGACCCCGCAATCTGGCATAAGCTCTGTAGCTGCAGCAACAAATTCTTTCCCATATTTAGTTGCAAACATCATTTGAACTTGAATCAGTTCAGGCAGATCTGCACACCTTGGAGCAGCAAAACAGATGCTGGATATTGCCTCTTTGAGATCTATGGGACATTCCCTGAAGGAGCCAAATAAATTTCACAAGTCAGCACCATTCATTTAGCTGCAAGCCTATTGAAACTGTATAATTGACACATTTCAGTTCACATAGAAACACCCTAAATTTTTAGTAATGGAATAGCTTTTTACTTAAGATCTGGAATCAGTATCTCCCACATTATTATTGAAGAGGATACACTTCAACAAAGAATCGCAAAACGCATATTAAAAACATCATTTAGGGCCATCCAGGGAATTCAGACTAGGCAGGTGCAGACCTAAAGAACAACATTGTGCACAGGGAGCATGCAGAGGGTGTAAAAATGGCTTCTTTCCCTCTCCTGGGAAAAGGACGTAACAAACTGATGCTTAGGGACGTAGCTCCTGCCAGATATGCATCGTTACAAAGTTCAAGCAAACAAGTTGGCCTATTACAGAACAAACACTCCCATAGTGCGATAACCTATCAGAGCAGTGAACTAACATTATGCACTTAAATTACATGTTTGACAACATGAGCACTTGGACAAATTTACGTATTATACAAATACCAAAGAAAGCCATGTCGTCAAAGTTAAATAATGGTGCCACACTGCCACTGGTGACATGTCACATTCGACTGCAAATGCAACTGAGCACTAACAACAGATTACAGTGATGCCGGTGCCAAAATGTTTATCTTAATGCATCAAGCTGGTCATGCCAAAAAGCACCTCACAGGTCAAAGGTTAACAAAAGTAAAAGTCATCTAGTCACTAGAAACCCCAGGCGAGCACCGCAGCTCCAGCGCACTCTGCCATGTCAAGGGGCAATCAAGCTAGATTTTCGACATGCGTAGATGAGGTTGCAAGGCAATTGATCAGCTAAATGATCGCGCAAGCCAGAAAATACTAGCATCTACGGTTACCGAATAAGGAAAACACAAGGGACGAACTTTTGCGCCTCGATGATGGGTAGACGGACGGCGATGAGCTCGCAGAAGAGCTCGAGAATCTCCTGCGCTGCCATCATATTCTCCTCCCGGATGATGTGCTCCACCTGCAACAGCCGCAACAGCAACACAAGACAAGTAAATTAGCCCTCATCCCCAAATCCAAGAACCCAATGTCCCAATCCCACTGTAACCCAAGCAATCCCAACACGAAACTACGCACAAATCCATACCCTGATCCGCGCGGTGGCCTCCTGGCCCGCCTCAAGGAGCTTGGCGATGTCCCTCCGCATCTGGCGCAGCTGCAGCTCCCGCCAGTTCCGCAGCAGCTTTATCCGCGGGATCGACAGCTTCAGCAGCGTCTTGCTGTTCGAGCAGACCAAGAAACAACACAAATCGAATCAAAACAAAACCACCGCCTTCTAAAAAAGAATCAACCATATCAAAAACCAAGAACTCCCCCAAGAAAGATTCCAAGAAGCCGTGCGTACCACTTGGCGCCGCGGAAGCCGCCGCCCTTGCTGAAGAAGGCGTCCAGCATCGACATGGCGCCCGATCGATCGATCGATGGATCACCGAAGAGAAGCAAGTGGTTGCCTAATCGTCGAGTGATTTGTTAAGTGGGTGATTTACGCGTGGGATTTCGATCTAAATAAGCGACGCCGGGAGGAGGAGGAGGAAGAGGAAGAGGAAGAGGAAGAGGTGATGAGGTGGAGCCGTGTGCGCGGCCGCGGCGACGTCGGCCGGTGTGCGCGTAGCCTAGGAGCCCACCTGCTCCACTGTGCGGAGGATCCGGGCCGTTCGTTCTGGAGACGTGGACGGCGGATAGGGGGCGCTTGGGGGTGATTAACGTTCTCTGTTTGTTTCCTGGTGGGTTTGTCCAGGCGAGGCTTAAGCAAAGTCATTAGCTTTGCTTCGCTCGAAAGGAAACTTAAGATTCCATCTCAAGATCGGACGGTCAGGATGAGCTTAGTACTTGATAAGTGCATTGGTTTTTGGAGAAAATTGCACCAAGGTTGTATATGTCCACTTCACAAAGAAAATAAGGTCCAACCTGCACTTGCAATTTTTTATAATTTTATACCATACTTTCAACGGATCCGAATCCTCTGCATTATTGCAGAGGTTCACTGTATAAACAGTAATTTGCAAGCGGACGAACAACATTCTGCGTTGATACTGTAGCAACAAAAAAATATTCACCACAAAACAATGTAGCAAATACCGTAGCTATTAATTTCGTCCTTTGATTTTTGATCAAATAGTAAAGATCTCTCGTAACATCATACAATATAGATCCTCTGCATTACACCATACATTATAGATCATCTCTATTGAATCCTTTGATGCAAACGATCACAATCCGTTTTTAACTCGGACAACACCGTTTGCAGGTGGGATATCAACCCTAAAAAGTGAACTAGGATATCACCCCTAAAAAGTGAACTATTCCTACAAAATTTCAATAAAATTCTCTCGTGTTCCGAACAGGGCCGTCGACCTATGGAGCGGCGGAGTGCATCCAAAGTGCGGTAAGTCACACGTCCTCCACGTGGGTTCGATCCCAAACGGAAAAATAATAAGAAAAAGAAAAGGAAATAATAATATTGCTTATGCTAAACTGTGTCATCCCTCGACCAACATAAGCACAGTTTAACACAACCGCAATGTTATTGTTAGGCCTCACTGGAACAGAACAGCTCAGGAAAGTAACCACCTCAATACATCATCAGCACGCTGAACAGGTCTTATGAACAAAACAGCATGATTTTGCATCGCTACTTCCCTCAAGATTAAGTCTTTTGAAACTGGTCAGATCTTACTGGTCTAGATTAAGTCATCTACGTGCTAGACTAACCCTAGGCCACTGCCAGTGCCAGTGAGTCTTCAGTCTTCAGCTCTTCACTGCTCTGCTACTGCAACCAAAAAAAATGGATGTGTTGTTGTGGGTACTGCCACATCAAGCTGGATGATCCTGGAGCTGCAGTGTCTATGCTGGCTCAGACCCGCCATATTTCATCGGATGAACAGAGCCTTGATTGCACCGGTGGCATCTAATTTCGTGGCAGACAAACACGTGCATCTCGCCATTTATAGGACAGAAGAATGAGCGCGGAATCTATTTGGCGGCATACCAGCTCTTTGCACACTTGGCGTCGACAGCCAAGTCGACCTTCAGGATGTTGGTTCCATAGAAAGGCTTGGACATGCACTCTACCACGATGGCCTTGGCCATTTCAGCAGATTCTGTAGGACCTTCCAGAATCACCTCATCGTGCACCTGCAGACATAAAAATTGAAACAATGTATAAGTTCACCTCGGGGATCAAAATAGAATAATTTGGAAGGAATAAGAGTTTAGTTATTAAATATGATGTAATAATTCTTGCTTTTTCCTCTCTTTTTTTCAAAGAAAGAAACCGTGGAATTGGCTCCATCCGTCTGTGCTATTTTTAGTACAAATACCACCTAACTACTTTTCTTTATAAACAGAAGAGAAAGCCCTAGCAGTGATCTTGTAATAAACCTGCAATAGGAGTCTCCAACCAAGCTCCTTCAGGCGAGCATTTCTTTCTATCTCAAGCATCGCACACATAGCAACATCTGCTGCACTGCCCTGTGGATTGGAGAATGGAGATACATTAGTAGGCATAATTCAAAACTGAAAATCAAGTTTGAGCATCACAGCCATTGGGCCATGATTAGTAGCAAGTACCTGCACTGGTGCATTTATAGCAGCACGCTCAATGTGACCTCTTTGACCAGAACTTGCATGAGTCATGTTAGGAAAACGGCGTGATCGTCCGAGCAGAGTGTAAACTTCACAATTTTCAAGTGCATGCTCTTTCTGCCTCTTTTGCCAAGCTGAAACTTCTTTTCTATCTCTATACCAGAGTTTGAGTGTATCCTTTGCCTCCTTAACAGAAACCTGCTAAGATGGCAAGCTATAACTCTGGAACTGATTGTAGCACACTTTTTAAAAAAGAATTTGTGATACTGTATTGAGTACAAAAACAAGACAAAAACACTACATAACATAATTGTCAAAAAGAGAGCTAATTTGTCATGTATCTCATAATTTGGCAAAAAACAAACTACGGGCAAGGCAACAAAGCAATCTCAATGGTAGGACTGATAACTGCTACAGGGCCCAACACCTGCTGCCTTGCTGGGTATTTGTTGCCGTGTACAAGATTTACATCCTGTATCATTTTTGGATCATACTTTCTTTGGTGATAATCACCAAACGATCACCTATGAAACAAAAATATTGGATATATCCTTAGGATTTTTTTAAGCATGTTTCAACTTTGGTGGTTGTCAGTTGTCACAGAGAGCACAAAGGAGAATACATCCTAGGCAGAAGAATACAGGGGAGGAGAAAAGTGCAATAATCCTAGCTGGTAACAATACTCACCGAAGTGTACTTTAGGATCAAGTCTAAAAGAAAATGATCGATTACTAATCATGTTGTTTCCTGAACATACTTGATTGGGATGTTGACCAAACTATCCTAGCTAATTCAAAAATGCAGATGTAGGCTTGTAGCAATAAAAGTTCATACCTTCCAATCCCGAGATAGCCCAACAGCTGTCTTTCCATATGCAATGGAGAAATTAAGCATTTTAGCTTTCCTCCTCTCAGCACCAAAAGCATCCTATAATCAAAAGAAAGGCATCAAATTTAGTTTAACTCCATGATAATTAGTATTTCATATTCTCTTACACAATCTGTACATAGAGAAGATTCATGCCCAATAACAATTGATAAAAATTGGATATAACTTCTCTGTGAAAGTACAAAGAAATGTGAGGCCCTAACATGTATTGCGAGACAAAAAGGGCACCGGCCAAAAAACAATATCCCTGATATAACTTATAAAGGTTTCGCTACTGAAGATGTGAGGCCTAAAATATTTAAGAGAAAAATGGTGTTTGAAGCGCACACACAATAAACTTATTGCCTATTTGGTTTGAGGAATAGCTCTATTAGAATGAGCTTCTTGTCATCCCAATGGGCCAAGAGGTCAATATATAACATGTACAAGGACGTCAATATGCGAAGAACACCCTAGACTATATACATATCTAACACCTCTCTCAAACTCATGGTGGATCAACAACACTGAGTTTGGAGAGATAAAAGCTATGCTGAACTCTAGTCTGTGCCTTGGTTAAGAAATCTGCCAACTGAAACTCCGAAGGTACATACTGAAGATCAATAACGTGGTCTTACACCTGCGATCGCATGTACGAAGCATCCACTCCAATGTGCTTGGTGAGCTCATGCTTCATAGGATCTCGAGCAATGCTGATCGCACCAGTACTATCTGATAAAAGAGTAGTCGGTGCAGAAATGGAAACACCGAAATCCTAAAGTAGCCACCGAAGCGAGGTGATCTCGGTATCAACGACGCCATGGTTTCAACTCACCTCGGCCTCGAACAGAAACGATACCGCTTTTGGTATTCCAGGCAATCAAGGAGGAACCAAGAAAAACACAATAGGCAGAAAGAGATAGATGATCAAAATGATCACTAGCCCAGGTCGCATCAGAGTACGCCTGAAACTGTAAGAAACTAGAGCGAGGGAAAAAAAAAGACGAGTGATGATCCCGCGAAGATATCGCAGAACACGAAGAAGGTGGTTGTAGTGGAGCTGAGTGGGAGCAGAAACGAACTAACTCAGGATGTGAACTGGATGAGAGATGTTAGGACGAGTGATCCCAAGATAGACAAGGCTCCCAACAAGATGGCGATAGCGAGTAGGATCCTCAAGAGGCTCACCATCGGTAGGCCGAAGGTGAATACCAAGCTCCATAGGAGTATCCACCACACGCTGATCAGTGAGATAAGCGCGAGTAAGGATATCCTAAATGTACTTCTCCTAGGAGAGATAGTAGCCCTTGGGCGTAGAAGTGATCTCAATCCCAAGGAAGTAATGAAGACGACCCAAATCAGACATCAAGAACTACTCACTGAAATGCTCATTCACAAAGGCAATGTACTAAGAGTCATCTCCAGTAATGATCATATCATCCACATATAGAAGGACGAGCGTCCGACCCCGAGGAGAGGTGTGAACAAAGAGGATAGGATCGTGATTACTGGCGGAGAAGCCGACAGCAATGACAACAGAGAAGCGATCAAACCAAGCACGAGGGGCTTGTTTGAGCCCATAGAGAGAGCGACGAAAGCGACAAACCATACCATCAGGGACAGAATACCCAGAGGGCGGCTGCATGTAGACCTCACGTAGCTCGCCATTGAGAAAGGCATTCTTAACGTCCAACTGAGAGATGGGCCACTGTCGAACAGATACCACAACAAGGAGAGTGTGAACAGTGGTCATGTGAGCAATAGGAGCGAATGTCTCATCGTAGTCACGACCATGCTCTTGCTGAAAACCACTCACCACAAAACAAGCCTTGTAACGCTCAAGGGAACCATCCGAGCAGGTCATGATCTTATACACCCACTTGCACGTGATGGGAGTGACACGCGCAAGTAAGGACACAAGATCCCAAGTGCCAGTACGCTCCAAAGCAGCAATCTCCTCAGACATCGCGAGCTGCCACTCAGGGAGAAAGCAAAGAAATTTCACCAGAGGTCGAGGCTCGGAGGAGCAAGCACAGAAGCCAGAAGGCCAAAGCGGCTCGACAACAGGTGACGATCACGAAGATCGTATCTGGGAGGAGAAGGCAGAGCTGGCCCCAGTAAGGACGGAGAAGAAGAGCTAAGGACGGAGAAGAAGAGCTGGGAACAGGGCCTAGCAAAGACAGAGGCTCAACTGGAGGAGTAGGCCGAGGACGACAAGAGTAGTGCAAAGGAAAATGTGGAATCTCAAAAAAAGAGCGGGAAGGAAACTCCGGCGGAGGTGAAACAAGTGCAGCCGGAGGAGAGGGGGACGAAGGAGGAGAAGAAAGCGAAACAGTAGTGGAAAGTGGATAGTCAGGAAAAGTCAGAAAGAAGATCGACTCAACAAGAGAATCTGACCTGACTGTGGGGGAACGAGGGTAGTAAGGTCGGGACTCGTCAAAAGTGACATCCCGAGAGATCCTCATCTGGTGAGCAACAGGGTCGTAGCAACGATAACCCTTATGCTCAAGACTATTGCGAAGAAAAAAACTAACTGAGCAGTCAATTTGGTGCACTCACGAGGTGGAAGAAGGACGAAACAGACACAAACCAAATCGCGAAGATGATCAGACTGGGCTCACCATAGAGGCACTCGACAGAGTAGAACTCAAGAGAAGCGACTACCGTGCATGATGAGAAAAACAAGAATAAACAAATTTCGCCGTAAGTAAGGTGGAACAGAAGAGGCAAGCATGAGAGCGCAAGCGGTCTCAAGCAAGTGACGATGCTTACGCTCAAATACATCGTTCTGAGCGTGAGCACCAGGACAAGAGTACTGGGGAAGAATACCCTGCTCAGCGAGAAAGCAACGCAAAGCAGTAGATAGATACTCACCAGTAGAGTCGGCGTGAAACACATGAATGGCCGAATCAAACTGAGTGCGAACCATGGTGGCTAACATCTAGTTAATAGAGAGAACCTGACTGCGAGAGGACATGAAGTAGATCTAAGTATGACGAGAATAATCATCAATAAAGATCACAGTATCAATGACCCCCTTTCGAAACAAAGGGAGCCGGACCCCAAACATCAGAGTGAACAAGATCAAAAGGACGTGTAGAAATAGAAGAACCAGAGGGGTAGAAGAGCTGCAACTGCTTGCAACCCATACAATGTAAAGAGGTGTCCTGAGAAACAGACCCAAGAATACCACGACCTACTAGAGACAATAGACGCGAGCCGCAGAGATGACCGAGACGATGGTGCCACTGAGCGAAGGAGGTAGTGGAGGACGCGGCAAGACCAGAGGTAGTGGTAGTGGCTGACTGGCTGGTGGAGATAGCGGAAGGAAGATGAAGCTAGTCGAGCTCCCAAAGACGTTGCGAATCACAGCGCCGAGGGCCAGTACCAAGCAGAGTCCCCGTGCGGCGGTCCTAAACACAACAAGAGTCAGACTCAAGAACAACGCGACAGTCGTGATCAGTGATCTAATCAATCGACATAAGCTGCATAGTAAGCTAAGGAACATGAGACACTGTGTCATGTGAAAGGAAGCACCAGAGTCCAAGATCCACGGAGACACGATACCTGACGAGGGAGGAGGCGAAGGTGAGGAAGACTATTGAGAAGCAAGAACCAGACGAGCAGAACCCGATGAGTCTGAGGACGAACCGACACCGAGGCGCTGGAGCAGTGAGAGGAGCTGTTGTGTGGTGTCACCGGAGGAGCCCTGGCGAGAGGCGCCAACTCCTGAGTGGGAGAGACCTCCAGAGCCCTTCGAGGGACATCCACCCCGACGACCCTGGTCCTTCCTCCGCTTGTAGCAGTCCTGATACATGTTGCCGTCACGCCGACAAGAGGTGCAGCTGGAGACTGCGAGAGAGGCAAAGAACCACTTGTGCGCTGGGAGTCAAGCGTATCACCGCTTGCCTTTGGAAGCAGCGCCAAGGCATAAGACACCCACATCTCGAGCCACGCCACGCGACGAAGTCTCCTCAAAGACACACACCTGAGGCTCTCCACCAAGCTTCGGTAGCGGTGGCGAGTCAGAGCTACACGCACAGCCTCAAACTTAGGCCGAGACGTGTCAGAAGAAGTAGAGACGGTGAGTCTCTCGCGAAAGCGGTCAAGACACAAGCAGGGACAGTCCGGCAGACATCCAAATTTCAGAGAGTCAAGCCGACACCACACCTCGCACATCCGGCTGGTAGAAGTCATCCACGTGGCATCGAGTCTTTGCCAAGAGAATGCGCTCGATGCACAATCGAGAAGTACATAGCATCACTCGTCACGCAGAGTGAGCTTGGAGGCGACCCACATAAGCCGTGGTCGCCGCAGCCCGCCACATCCATGGAGATGGCCACGGCATGCTACCCACCAAGACGGTGGTAGCACGAGCCTCGCATCCCGCCATCGCCAGAGACATGCAACAGATCGGTAGAGCTCGTGGCCTCCTCCAAAGGCAAGATATGGCGCCTCCTAAGCCGCCGATCCGCACTACCGTGTAGAGCCGCGAATCGGGCGACGAGGGCGAGGCGGATAGGGGTGCTCGTCAGTGAGATGACCTTAGAGGAGCTGACTGTTGAGGTGAATCCTCAGGTGCACAGCCCACTCTCGGAAGTTCGTCCCGTAGAAACGGACCGAAGGGAGCGGGGTGGCAAAGGAGCTGCCGGCGGAAGCCATCTGGAGCAGAGTGGTGGTGCGGATGTCGAGGTCCGAAGCTGGAGAGGCCGGACGGAACTAAAGCTCGAACGACGGAACGACCAGCAGAGCCGGCACCTCTGGCAAGATGGCCGGAGTTGGCCAGCGACGTCTTGGTGGCGGTTCCGGCGCAGTGTTGCCGCCGAAGCGAGGCGGGTGCTCGGGAGAGGGGGAGGCATGGCGTGAGGCTCCGTGCATGCCAACAACGGAGGAGTCTCGACGGCGGATCCCAAGCAGCGGCTCAGTTTGGCTCAGCATGCGGATCCCATGTGAGGCGGATCCCGCAAGCACAAAGCGGATCCGGCTCGGCAACAGCAGAAGGAACTCGATCCCAGAGGCGGGCGGATTGGCAAGTTACACTGGCCGCCACACGCGAGGAGCCGAGCAGCAGAGGAAGCAGAGGAAGGCTCGGGCAGAGGAAGCAAAGGCAGGCTCGGGCGCAGGGACTATATACATATCTAACAAGCTCATGCTAGAATGGGGGCATCTGTCTTGATGGAACAATGACACTCGACAACTTTGTGTAGTGGAGTGGGGCTATCCAACAAACTTTGCGGAACAACACCATTCCACAAGTGTCATAGCATTCACAAGTTCACAAATACAAAAAATACACCAAGGATGTATTCCTAAATCATTTACCACAAAAAGTAAGAATTTGATTGAGTGAACTACAAACTAAGGAAATTATAATTGCATCGAAGTGCAATAAACAAATATGACCAAATAATATTTGTAAACAATTCAAATGAAATCAAGCATAACCTTTAAGAAATATGTTGCTGTCAAAAGATTAGTGACACTCAAGTACCTTCAACAATGGCACTGGAGGCTTCTCTTGACCTGGTTGAGGATGCCATTCAAGCAGCACTTTCTTTTCTTCAACAGCATCACGAATATGCTGGTACATATTCATAGCTGTCCTAGAATGGAAGTCACCACCAGCTTTGAAAGCATCCAGCATGCTTTTACAATTTGTAAGATGGGCTAAGATCCTCAGCTCCAGCTACATGAAAACATGCCTTTTCATCAGGGTGAAATTACCCAGGCAATCCCAGGACACAAAAATTTACCATTGAGCACCAGTTAGCATACCTGGCCATAATCAGCCACAATAAGAGTGCTTCCTGGAGCTGCAACAAAAGCTTGGCGAATCTTATATCGATCCTTTTCAAGAGCAGGTTGATTCTGCAAAGGAGATATATAGAGTTTAAACAATAATGTTGACATTAAGAATAAGATATTACTTGAAGTTAATTTAACACCATATACCACACAAGTTAATAACTTAATATAGCACCATTTATTACATCTAAACTATTGCTCTTAACTGTTAGAAATGAAGCATTTGTCATCTTCTGGAACTAATACCAAATTTAGCCAGGGCCAAAATACTCCTGATTATGAAGCACATAATTACCAGTTATCCTGAAATAGTATGCAGCTCATTTACAAAAAATTAAGATTCAAACGAGCAGCTCAATTTAACAAGGTTTTCTGAACAGTGAGCTGGGTTTCTTTCAGCATTTATATCATATTTCTATGGAACATTTTATTTATATTGCCACTGGTGAATGCTGAAGTTTGAATCTGTCATCAGCTCCTCTGCTTTATGAAATTTGTAGCATATGCAACTTAGTCCCTAATTACTTCACAAAGTCTCCTTTCCATCGGAGTCGGAGGGCAGATGTGTGAAAGAAGAACACATGCATATGCTCTGGAAAACATGCATACACATTGCACATCCATCCTTGATAAGGGCCTCTTGAAACAGCAGCTTTAGTACCCACTCAAAAGTCAAAACAAGCACATCAGTGAGCAAAAGTTGCCAACGCTAATCTGCATATTTTTCTTCTTGTGTGAACTTATACCTATCACTTGTTTGACTCCTTTTCTCGTATAATAGTATACCATGTGCTTAATAACAACCCACAAGTGAGCTACGGTCTTTTTCTGAGAGATACTGATTTAAGATTCCAACATAAATGCATAAGATGCATACCTGTAAATTTGGTGTTCGTGCTGACAAGCGCCCTGTTTCAGTATTGATATTTAACGAACAATGAATGCGTCCCTCCTTACATGATATATGATCTCCCTATCATGGATACAAGAGTGTTAAGACTTAAGACTCACAACACTTGGTGACACTTAGTAGTTGAATGTAATAAGCTGAGCCTAACTGGTATGCTGCCCAAAGCTAATGGAAAAGCTTGAGCAGCCCCCAGCAATATATACATGATAGTTGTCTTACTCACAAACCACACTAGCATGGCTCAGCATGACGCAGCCTAGCACCCTTAAGTTTTCAAAGATACTCAAAGGGCTGTAGTGGATAAGAATGATCATGGTAGAATTAACGTATCAAAATCACACAATCACATGAAAATAACTATTTTTGAGCTAAAAAGTATCAAAAAAAAACTAATCCAAAGCAATAAAATTCGAACTTGACGGTGCACACAACACTGAATTTAGCTAAATCTCATGCTTCCTCTAAAAAAAACAAATCCCATGCTGAGAAAATCGCCACATTTTCTGATGGTTTGCAGCACACCAGGCAAAGTCCATTTGAGCTGAGCATGATGCACACCAGCACAACTTGATTTTCATTGTCAGTGCATGCCAGCTGTGCTGTCTTAAAGGTAGGAATGACAACTGCCGTCTACACGAGTAAGATCAGCTGGCTAACCTGCAAGGGAAGAATGAAGTTGGATATCAACGAGTCGATAGAGCAGATTTCACAAAGAGCTGCAATGGCATGGCATGCTTCCTTTCCCTTCTTTCCTCCACCAAACTCTTCATATGCAGTTCCGTATGAGGATGTGTCTTCTATATCCTGCTCGGGAAGTTCTGAACCGCTATCTTCATCATGCTCCTGGTCATCGTCTGTTGTGTAAATATGATCCGTGGGTATTTTACCAGCCAAAGTTTTCAATGCATCCCCACTGACTGAAGGCCAGCCACTCGGGGTGAACATATCAATTTTCAGATCCTCCACAATACTGCAAAGTTTGATTGTGCGAAACTTGGGAGTATTCTTTCCCTCTGTAGCTACATTTTCATCATTTGGCACTTTAAATGTTTTACTTTGTGGCCAAGTTTCACCAGATTTATTTCTGCTACAAAGATTAGAAAAGTTAACACTTCTCGGAATTATACACAAGCAATGGCCAGCAGGTACAAAGGCAAAGAAAGATTCGGCTTCCTTTTTCCTAGGAATTATACAAAAGCAACGACTATTAAGCAGGTACAGAGGAAATGAAAGATTCAGTATTTCAGTTTACTTTTCCCAAGAAATCATACACAAAATGACTGGCAGGCACAAAAGGTAAAGGAAGATTTGGTTTCCTTTTCCCCCCTCTTGTTAATGTGAAGAATTACAGAGGCTTGGACAGCTAAATAAAGACAATTACCATCCGATTTAGGCCCTGAATCTCTGTGTATATGAATTGCAATCAACTAAGTGTTTTAACGCAAACCACTGCCAAAATTAGCAACATCCTTTCACAAAGATCCTATAAATGACAGAAACTCTAGAAGATATCCTAGCACAAAGTACATGGAAATCAAGATCTTCGAAGTTCAAACTTTAAAGAAGAGATCAGTACAAGGTGGTGACAATACCTATTTTCGATGCCACCAAAGAAAAGTTGGCGAATTTGAGTATCACTATTCACATTCATGTACTTGGCATCAGGACAATATTTAGATGCCCATTTCCGAAACTTATCTGCAGCCAATTTTCGTTCAGCAACAGCAGCTTTCTCAATCTCCGAAAGGTAAGCACGGTCGACAAGCATTCCCTCCATTTCCATCTTCACAAGAAGGGCGCCAAAGGGACGCCAATACTCTTCGTAGAAATCGTACAATGTTCCTCTAGGACAACCATCAAAAATCCATTCCTTTGTTTCAAGCTTGCTTTTCAAGCTTTCATAAAGCCTCAATGTACTCATCGAATCCACTGAAGAATAGCAAATCCACATCTCTCTGTCTTCCCTTTGCAACTTTTCGACTGGCTCAATAGATATGATTTTCCCTTCAGATCCATCTTTTCTTACCTTTTTTCTACCAAATATGGTTTTCATCGATGTCTTTCCAATTTTAGGTAAATCCTTTGGAACATCACTCATGACTCTATGATCATTTGTAAGTCCTTCAAGTGAATATCCACCATCAGTTCTCCTGGAAGAATCCCAAAGGCGTGCAAGATGCATTGTATCAGCATGAAACCCAGCAACCTTGATTCCATAGTTCTCAATGACATGGCTATCGAAACTATAGTTATGCCAAACCTACATGATGAAGAGAAAAACGGATGCTCATTTCAGACGACTCGAGAAAAACAAAGCTTATGATTGTTGAAGTGTCATGATCAATCTGTACTCTGTAGTTCTTTCTAAATTCACAGTTCCAAGATAACAGCTTGTAGGCTGCAATGGGAATCTTAGTAGCAAATTCGGGAAGAAGCGAATCAATCGGGCTAGAGTGGAGACAGATAAAGACACAATACGTCAATACCACAAGCAAGAAAAGGGTCTGTGCTGCCTAAACTCTTAAGCTTGAGGTAGTCCAGTGACATTATCATTCATGGTTTGGGTTTTGGAAGGAAGCCAAATAGTATATTGCTTGGTTCTTTTGGCAGGTAGCCAGGTAGGATTTTGCTGTTAGAAAGCCTGCAACTTTATCGTGCTGAGCAACATGTGAAATGCAATTGTATAAAAACAGTGCAGTACATCCAGTCTATTTCAAGAGTAGTTCACAACAGTAAAAAAACAATAGCAACGGAATTGAAGGTTTGTCGAGGCAAGACCTATTCCAAAAGAAGTAACCAACTACAAAAGTAAAGGAGGAGGCACAAGGAAACGTTATACTTCCGTGTTTCATCCGACACATAAAAGGAGAAAAATAGCCAGTGACAAGTTACTCCAGGATAAATAAGGAGGAATAAAATTGCACCTTCTTGATAGACGGGTCTTCAAAGAAAGGAGCAAACTCCATCAGGACATCCCTTCCGCCATCTAGCACATCCACCCAAATGCAAGTTTTGCCATTTCCAAAATCAGCCTGCGCATCAGAATTTCCTGAATAGATGCTAAAGCATATTACTTCTCCATGATCAACTGGTGTCTCTTCTTTGACATCAATATTTGCTACCTGCATAAGATTGTACTATCCTAAATTAGAACATTTTTAGGAGCTCAGTATGCAATATGTGATAAAATTCCAAATACTCCTGAGCATAGCTTGCTATCCCAGCGGTAGATTATGAGCACATTAGCTCATGCAACTCAGAGAAGCAGATACAGACTATAAAGTTTTTCAATTCTACTACTGTCTATCGTGGATGGTGAAAATCATTAGGAAGGAACATGGACCAAACAAAACAACCAAATGCCTGAGGTCATCAAAATATGAAAGGACACTAGGACCAAACAGCTATCGTCCATCAGAAATAAACTTCTTGCTATGAAAAGGGAACAAAAACTAGATTAATACATGGACACCTCACAGCAATGAGACATTATTCAGCTAAACCTAATACTGATTACACAAAAGAATGAACAACGTAACCATTCTAGAGAAAGGAAAATACTTCAAGGCTCAAGCAGGGTTTTTATGAAATACCTCTGTGTCGCATGCATGAACAATGCTTTTGTACTTTGTAGTAAGCAGTTGAACAACACTCCTAGCTGATTCAATATTGTCAACAACCAAAACTTTGTCATAGATGCTAACAAGCGCCTTCCGTGCGTTTTTTGACTCACTGGGCAAGGATGTTTTAGCTGGGAAAGATGGTTTCACCTTTTTAGCTATGATTTTGTGCTCATTTTCATCATAGCCATCATTAGCCTTGTCATCAACCCCCAAAGTTGTCTCTGTATTAGAGATATTAGG
Source organism: Phyllostachys edulis (assembly GCA_036346405.1). Classification (NCBI taxonomy): domain Eukaryota; kingdom Viridiplantae; phylum Streptophyta; class Magnoliopsida; order Poales; family Poaceae; genus Phyllostachys; species Phyllostachys edulis. Next base: position 64,253,557 of record CM070561.1, on the reverse strand, counting down.
CAGTGGAGCCTCCACCGATGAGCAATCATGCCAAGGAATCTGCAACTTAGAGCCACTAGGCATGCTCAATGGTTTGATGTCATTATTAACAATACTGATCGGGGTTGACACAGCATGGGCAGACTGATTTATCACACTATGCTTAGCCAAATCTGTATTGACATGTATATTTACAAGTGAATTAGATGACACTCTTTCTCTTTGACTATACTGGGAAGGATAGTTTGAACTCCTGTGATCTTCCGAGGGTTCATGATGTAGATTTCCAGCTAGTAGAGGAGTGGTGCCATTATAGATGCTATTTATGACATTGTTGGTGGTTCTGAGATAAAACAGCTTCCTGCTCTCATCCATCCATTCTTGTGCACTACTTTGCGCATTTAAGTTGGCACAAAATCCAAACTTGAAAGTGCCGCTTTCTCTAATTCCCATGCCTGAACTATTAGAGTAGTCTTGCCTGTCAGCCAGAACCATATCCAAAGTTAGAAAGCACCAAAGCGATGTGAAATTCTTAAATGTGAGAACAAGGCAAAAGGTGATCATTTCAATTAGTGCCAACTGAAGAGAGCTACGCTGACCGCTGAGATAAGCTTTGACGGACCACTATTACCAGGTAATGCACAGATTTGTAGGAATAATCATAGGGCTATAGAACGTGAGACAGTGTTTCCTTGCCTAACATAACGAATGGTAATCGCCACAACCTCAAATAAGTTGATAAAGGCTATCTGTACAAATCCAAAGAACAGATGTATGGCCTCCTAACGCAATCTTACTCACCGTGATAGCAAATGTGCAAAACACATATCCACCTAGACATTAACCAAAACTTCTTCACCCTCTGCGCCTCGAATAGCACATGCTTTAATTTTTCAACACAATTAAGCACTACCCAACAGCCTCCTATTTCTTTAATTTATTTCCCCTTCTTGAAAGGAGCATTTCAACAACCTACCCATGGCCACAAGCAACTAAAAAAAGCTAACAAAACACATCAGATAAAATTGCTGATTCGGCTACCTTCTTCTGCCGGCGAAGGCCGGGGGCGACCAGCGGCGGCGGCGTAAGGGCGAAGACAGCCACGGCGACGACGAGCCCGGGCACCTCCGGAGGTGCACTGGCGCGGGCGCGGGCGCCGCCACCGCCATGGAACCCACGAACCGCCTCAGTTTGGACACAGCTCGTCTCCCTCCTCCTCCTACTAAACCACCACCCCCTCCGCAACCGAAGCCGCAGGGCGCCGTCTTTGTGCGACGCGCGAGAGCAGGAGGCGGCGGCGCGGCGCGGCGCGAGCTTGGAGGAGCGGAGAGAGGGAACAGGAGGAGGCGAGAGAGGGTTTGGGGAGACAAGGGAACGAGGGTTTTAGCGGCTGGAGCCGAGTTTTTTTTCCCTAAATTCACTGATGGCGTTGTTATTAACGAAACTTGTCGTTCACGAGCAGTATCGCCAGTATCGTCAAAAATAGCATAACAGACGTATCGGTGGTATCGATAGCTAATACATGTTCAAAACCATGTATCTAACATCTGAATTTATTCTCCACTGCATATCTGAAGCCAGACAAGTCCCATTTTATCACGTGGCTATCACCCCTCTACTAGGACACGGCGTTGATCGCTCGGATGCACCTTGGCGGTGCACATGGTGCGAGGACAGCCCTCCGCCGCACTCCCCTTGCCCGGACATGCCTTGTCTGTGCGCTGGTCACTCGGATGTGTCTCCGCCGTGCACATGGCGCATAGACAGCCCCTCTGCCGGGCCCCCTCGCCCGAACACGCCACGTGGTCGCCTCCGCTTCCCCCGCACCCGGCAGCCCCTTTGTTGTGCTATGGTGGCACGGTGCTGCCCCACCACGTCCCTTGTCGTGCCCTAGTGGCACGGTATTTAATAGGCTGGGTCACCCTACGCCTAGGGCACGGACACGTTTTCTATTTCTGCCGAAAGTACCCTATGTCCTATGTCGACGATCGAGTCACCGATCTTACGAAATAAAAAGAGGAAAATGGCAGAGAATTCTTGGGAGAGAATAAGACTGCTCTTTATTGCTGTGAACTAACTATTACAAGATGTGCCTTCAACAAGGCGGTGAACTAATTCTTAATTACACTGAGCGTAATGTTTGTTTATAGTATCTAAATCCAATCGTATGTTGATCTTCTGACTTGGATTCCATCCCCCTTCTATCATTTGTGTTCTTTTTTAAGTAGTTGATGAAGTGGTGGCAGTTACTCCTGGAAGTGGCGTCTATTGGGAAGTGACGCGTTCGGTCGGAGGGAGGCAGTGGTTGACAAAGTATCAACCGCTCGACGGTTGTGCGCCTGTGAGACACACAACCGTAAGGTGGTTGTTGTCAGTGTCTTTAGATTATGAAACGTCGCATGGTATGGACCCAATAAGGCATGTATTCCATTCATCATACGGTATGAAATACACCCAGAGTCAGATCCGGATGCCAGTTCAATACTTCTACGAGCGGTCATCTGGTCGGGGACTGGGCATAGGTCCTCGTCCGACTAGGGTATCCTCGGAATAACCTCTGAAATTCTTACAACCACAGAGGTCGTGAGTCTTAGGGGTTACGACTATGAAGACATATATGTTGGAAATATACCCTAGAGGCAATCATAGAGATGATTATATTTCATTATGTTCATGACATTGGATAATATGTAATCTTGTTCCTAGAATAATATTGTTAATATTTATTATCAAGTATGTGATTTGATTGTGAAACTCTATATTTCTGCGATAATTATTCTTATACGATCCCTGGTCGGAAACATATGAGGACACATATGAATAGTCTAGCATATGTATTGGTTGATGACTATGTTTCACGAGTCATAGATATGGAGATATCAAACCAATAATATGAACACATGTTAAAGAACATGGTGTTGGATAAGACCCACCTTGAGACACTATTGAGATTGTTATGATTCTATGTGTCGTTAGTTGGTCTCAAGCAATGATGATGTATAATCCTTAGACCTGAGATCAGCATGGTTTCCTACATGTGTAATAGCACTCTTAGGGGTTGACAAACGCTACACCGTGAATCGGGTAGTTATAAAGGTAGCTTTTGTATCTTTGTGAAACATGGAGAGGAATGTGACCGGTCGGATATGGATTTGCCCTCCTAACATAACAGAGAGATGTCTCTCGCCCCTCGCAGATCGGATAAAGAAAGTGCATGGCTATGCCACTAGTAGTCGAAGTGTTCGATCACTAAAAGTTATCTAACACTCGATCGAGAAAGAATTGAATAGTCCATGGATGACACAACATCTCACCTCGAGTTCAACCAGACATCGTGAGGCAAAGAGAGTATACACGAGTAGGTCGCTTAGTTCAATCAAGCGATTCTGATCGATCGATAGAGATACGAAGTTGATCGAGATCGGTTTAACGTAATCACAGAGTGGTCGTAACTCGTCATAAGGAGTTACGAATCGATCGTGACTACATACGAATCGTCAGATAGAGATAGGACACCGGTCGTAAGTGATGAGGACTCGTCGAGATCATATTGCATTAAGGTTCGTCCGATATAATTTGTGTGTATTCGGAATCGCTATGTTCTCGCTAGGAGTCGCACGACTAGTGATCGGAAAGGGTTTCCGAGTCACAACCGACACGCATGAACCTACTGTGGTCACACACTTAACGGGTTGGAACAAACCAAGATGAATACGATTCAGAACGTGTTCGGATAGAATCCGCCACGAGCACTATATAAGGAGATGTATGAGGTCATGGGAGGTACGCGTGAAACACCACCAAACCCTAGCCACCATCTTCCCGAGAGCTCTGCGGCGACTTGGTGCTAGCACACCGGCGATGGTTGTTCCTTCCCGGACGTGGATATCGAGAGGCGCATTACGATTGTTGCGCTTGAGGACGATCCGCGATCTTCACAAGGAATCGCAGACGTTACTGGAGGAGACGATCGGCTCGTGAGGACGTTGGATGATCGACTACGACCACAACATCAACGCGCTCGACATTGGACCAGGCTGCTCCAACTCTTCTTCCGCTGCTCTGCGCGTCTGGTGGTAACGATCTATGATCATCTACTTGCTTGGCTTCCTGGCTTGCGTGGTAGAAATTTTTGTTTGTAGCTATTGTAGCCTACCCACGACCCAACAGTGGTATCAGAGTCATCCTGTGTAGTTTTTGATCTGGATCGATCGCATATACTTGATATGTGGTAATAGTAGATTGGATCTATTACTGGTCGGGTCTGGTAACCTAGATCAGTTCATATAGATGGAACGATCTAGACCCTGGTCGATTTGATCGATCGGTTTCTCGGTGGTAGTAGATGGGTTTACGAGGAGGTATGAGCTATAAGGACCAGATGATTTATTGCGCTTGTTCACGACTGATCGCATATCACTCCTATGGCCGAAATTCGCCATCGGAGTTTGCCGCAATGTGTGGTCGTATCAAAGGCAATGATTAGAGTGGTTCGGAATAGGGTTAATGTGATTAATCTGATGATTTCCTAGGCTCGGGTACGTGAATAAGATTCATGTTTCGGAAAAAAATTTCGAGAGCGCCGCCGACAAATGAGGGCGCCGCCTTCAACCCCGCCGCTAACCGCCACGGGACCGTCGTGCTGGGTATTTGTACCGCGTGCTATAGGTAGTGTGTGCTCATGTCGTCCGATAGAATTGGATTATGTGCATAACTTGTTTTTGCAGGGATTGATATGAATAGTATGACCCATAATGGTTCATGTATGAGATGCATGTATGTATGTAATTTCCATGACCTGCGTGTCATGCTTATTGCAGCCCAAGGCTGTCTATATCTTTGTATAACGGCCTACGTGTCGACTTGTGATGCTTCTTTACTCCTTGTAATTCATTACTAGTGCTGTTAGGAGTCATGGCTTAGTGGGAGTACTTGGAGAAGTCGACCACTTGGAGACACGGCGAACAGGATGCATGGCGATGGAGATCACCATGGAGAAGGGTCATACTATATCACAATGCAATTTGATTGTCTGTGAATGCCTTTATATTCCTGTTCATTTATTTCTATATATGTTTTTGCTTTAAATGCTTTTAACATGGTAGAAGTAAAAATCCCTTACATAATATTAGGTTAAATTGATGCCCTCCCAAATGCTGCACCATCCAAAGTCATGTATTTTAATGGTAGATCTTGCCATAGCAGAATGCCATTAACAATCCTTAACTAGATGGGTTTGTGTCAGACACTTACACGCTAAACATTGGTTTAACTTAACAAGGTTATCTTAACAGTTGTGGACCTTGAGGCATAAAGGTTGGGTGCCGAAGCATAAAGATGCTGCTCAACAATAAGAGTCATATAGAGATATGATTAGCAAAGGGTTCCTTACCATTTTCATTAGTCTTCTAGCAATGATGCCATAGCTCACTAGTAGATTAATTGATTTTGGATCTTGAATCATTAAATGTCATAAGAGGGATATGGTATTTAGTGGGAGTATCTTTGTTAAATTGTTTAATAGAAGTTACTTTTCTTGAACATATGTCTTAGTTTTGCATATTTATGTTGTAGATCATGGCACCTACTGCTATACCTACATCCAGTTTTGCTTTACGTTCGATACTTGAAAAGGAAAAACTGAATGGAACAAATTTTGCGGATTGGTCCCGCAACCTAAGAATTGTTCTTAGGCAAGATAAAAAGGAACATGTTCCAGAGGAACCAATTCTAGATGTGCCTACAGAGAATACTGCTGCTACTCTTAAAACCGCCTATAAAAAGGCATGTGATGAATCCCTTGATGTTAGCTGTCTCATGCTTGTTGCGATGAACTCGCACCTTCGTAGCGGTTTGAGAACATTGAGGCTCACGATATGATCGTGGCGCTCAAAGGCATGTTTGAGACACAAGCAAGAACTGAGAAATTTGAGATCTCAAAGAACTTGTTTGGATGTAAGCTAGCTGAGGGTGGTCTGGTGAGCCCTCATGTAATCAAAATGGTTGGTTACACACAGAGCTTGGAAAAACTTAGTTTTCCACTTAGCCAAGAGTTGGCTACATATTTGATTCTTGCTTCGCTTCCTGAAAGCTACTGACAGTTCATTTTGAACTTCCATATGAACGGCTTAGACAAAAATCTCACTGAACTGCATATGATGCTTAAGACAGTAGAGAGTAGCATTAAGAAAAGCAACAATCATGTGATGATGGTGCAAAAGAGTACAAGCTTCAAGAAGAAGGCTAAGACTTGGGTCAAGAAAAAGGGTAAGGCTAAAGTTTCAGATGAGATCAAAACTAATAAGCCTAAACCCAAGACTAAGTCCGGCCCGACTCAAGAGAATGAATGCTTTTACTGCAAAGAGCTAGACCATTGGAAGAGGAACTGCAAGAAATACCTAGCTGATCAGAAAAGGAATGGTGGGACTAAAACTTCCACTACAGGTATTAATGTTATAGATGTTTTTCTTGTTGACTCTTCTGTTAACTCATGGGTATTTGATACCGGATCGGTTGCTCATATCTGCAATTCGATGCAGAGTCTAACAAAGAGTAGGAGAATTACAAAGGACGAGGTGGATCTTCACGTTGGGAATAAAGCAAGAGTTGCTACATTAGCCGTCGGGACTTTGCCATTACTTTTGCCTTCAGGATTTATTATGGAATTGAATAATTGTTATTACGTTCCAGCCATTAGTAGAAACATTATCTCTGCATCATGTTTGATGGCAGAAGGTTATAAATTCATTATTGATAATAATGGTTGTTCTATATTTTTGAATGAAGTGTTTTATGGCTATGCACCTGCTTTTGAATGGGTTGTTTATTTTAAATCTTGCGATGCATCCGCTCATAATATTAATGCGAAAAGGCTTTACCTAATGAAATAAATTCCACTTTCATTTGGCATTGTCGCTTGGGTCACATAAGTGAGAACGCATGAAAAAGCTCCATAATGATGGAACTCTAAACTCATTTGATTTGGAATCATTTGACACATGCTAATCTTGCTCGGTCGGAAAGATGACCAGACACCTTTCACCGGTCGAGTGAGAGGGCGTCCAGACCGCTTGGAACTCATACATACCGATGTGTGTGGACCAATGAGTACGACGACTAGAGGTGGTTTTCAAGATTTCATTACTTTCACCGATGACTATAGTAGATATGGATACATCTACTTAATGAGGCACAAGTCGGAATCCTTTGAAAAGTTCAAGGAGTTCTAGAATGAGGTACAGAATCAACTTGGCAAGACAATCAAATCTTTACGTTCTGATCGTGGAGGTGAGTTTTTGAGCCATGAGTTCGGTGATCATTTGAAACAATGTGGAATTATTCCACAGCTTACACCACCGGGCACTCCACAATGGAATGGTGTATCCGACCGGCGTAATAGGACCTTGTTGGACATGGTTCGATCAATGATGAGCCAATCAGATCTGCCATTATATTTTTGGGGTTACGCTCTAGAAACTGCCTTTTTCATTTTAAATAAGGTACCATCTAAATCAGTAGATAAGACACCATATGAGATGTGGACTGGGAAAAGTCTTAGTTTGTCTTTTATAAGGATTTGGAGATGTGATGTCTATGTTAAACGTTTGACGTCTGACAAACTCGCACCCAAATCAGATAAATGCTTCTTTATAGGATATCCTAGGGAAACCAAAGAATATTATTTCTACATCCTGAAGAAGACAAAGTTTTGTTGTTCGAAATGGTGTCTTTTTGGAGAAAGAGTTTCTTTCAAAAGGAGTCGATGGGAGAAAGGTGCAACTCGAAGAAATTCGGGAAACATCCGAAAGTGTTTCAACTCCCATCGAACCTCTCATCGATGAACAAAATGTTCTTTGAACCTATAGATGAGGCACCATTAACGAGATCTAAAAGGCCACGCCAATTGCCTACAAGGTATGGGCATGACGTTTTATTATTGAATAATGATGAGCCTAAGACTTATGAGGAAGCGATGATGGACCCAAACTCTGAGAAATGGCTTGAAACCATGAAATCCGAGATAGACTCCATGAGAGAAAATCAGGTTTGGAATCTGGTTGATCCACTTGATGGTGTTAAAACCATTGAGTGCAAATGGATCTATAAGAAAAAGATTGATATGGATGGAAATGTTCACATTCATAATGCTCGACTAGTCACAAAAGGTTTTCGACAAGTTCAAGGAGTTGACTACGATGAGACTTTTCGACCAAGAGTTTATGCTTAAATCTGTTCGGATCATTCTAGCAATTGCTGCATATTTCGACTAGGAGATATGGCAAATGGATATCAAAATAGCTTTCCTTAATGGAAACCTAGATGAGGATGTGTACATGACACAACCTGAAGGTTTTGTCGATCCAAAGAATGCTAGTAAAGTATGCAAACTTCAAAAGTTCATTTATGGGTTGAAGCAAGCATCTCGAAGTTGGAATATACGTTTTAATGAGGAGATCAAGAGGTTTGGCTTCGTCAAGAACAAAGAAGAACCTTGTGTTTACATGAAGGTTAGTGGGAGCGCACTTGTTATTCTGATCTTGTATGTAGATGACATACTACTGGTTGGAAATGACATTCCAATGCTTGAATCTGTCAAAACTTCATTAAGAAATAGTTTCTCAATGAAAGATTTAGGAGATGCAAAGATATATCTTGGGGAATAAAGATCTATAGAGATAGATCAAGAAGGCTAATTGATTAAGCCAAAGTATGTATATAGACAAAGTGTTGAATCGGTTCAACATGCAAGATTCCAAGAGAGGATTCTTGCCCATGGCACATGGCATTAATCTTATAAGAATCGTTGTCCCACGACCAACGATGAGCGAGACAAAATGAGTAATATTCCATATGCTTCAGCCATTGGATCTATCATGTACACCATGATATGTACACGACCAGATGTATCATATGCTCTAAGTGCTACGAGCAGATACCAAGCTGATTCCGGTGAAGGTCACTGGACAGTTTTGAAAAACATTCTTAAGTACTTAAGAAGGACTAAGGATGTGTTTCTAGTTTATGGCGGTGATGAAGAGCTTGTTGTAAATGGTTACACCAATGCAAGCTTTCAAACCGACAAAGATGATTATCGTTCGCAATCTGGTTTTGTATTCATTTTGAATGGAGGAGCAGTGAGCTGGAAAAGTTCCAAGAAAGAGACGGTTGTTGATTCCATGACAGAGGCCGAGTACATTGCGGCTTCTGAAGCTGCAAAAGAAGGTGTTTGGATAAGGAATTTTATTACTGAATTAGGTGTGGTTCCAAGTGCCTCGAGCCCAATGGATCTTTATTGTGACAACAATGGAGCCATTGCGCAGGCTAAGGAGCCTAGATCCCATCAGAAGTCCAAGCACATACTCAGGCGTTATCATCTTATTCGTGAATTGGTGGATAGAGGAGATGTTAAGATATGCAAAATTCATACGGATTTGAATGTTGCTAATCCGTTGACAAAACCTCTCACATAGCAGAAGCATAAGGCACACACAAGAGCTATTGGTATTAGATACCTAAATGATTGACTCTAGTGCAAGTGGGAGACTGTTGGAAATATGCCCTAGAGGCAATCATAGAGATGATTATATTTCATTATGTTCATGACATTGGATAATATGTTATCTTGTTCCTAGAATAATATTGTTAATATTTATTATCAAGTATGTGACTTGATTGTGAAACTCTATATTTCTGCGATAATTATTCTTATACGATCCTTGGTCGGAAACATACGAGGACACATATGAATAGACTAGCATATGTATTGGTTGATGACTATGTTTCACGAGTCATAGATATGGAGATATCAAACCAATAATATAGACACATGTTAGAGAACATGGTGTTGGATAAGACCCACCTTGAGACACTATTGAGATTGTTATGATTCTATGTGTCGTTAGTTGGTCTCAAGCAATGATGATGTATAATCCTTAGACCGAGATCGCATGGTTTCCTACATGTGTAATAGCACTCTTAGGGTTGACAAACGCTACACCGTGAATCGGGTAGTTATAAAGGTAGCTTTGGGTATCTTTGTGAAACATGGAGAGGAATGTGACCTGTGGGATATGGGATTTGCCCTCCTAACATAACAGAGAGATGTCTCGCCCCTCGCAGATCGGATAAAGAAAGTGCATGGCCATGCCACTAGTAGTCGAAGTGTTCACCACCTAAAAGTTATCTAACACTCGACGAGAAAGAATTGAATAGTCCATGGATGACACAACATCTCACCGGAGTTCAACCGCACATCGTGAGGCAAAGGGAGTATACACGAGTAGGTCGCTTAGTTCGAATAGTTACGAACTGGTCGTATGGAGATACGAGCTGGTCGTAGACTGGTCGAACGTAATCACAGAGTGGTCGAACTCGTCGTAAGGAGTTACGAATCGATCGTGACCACATACTAACCGGTCAGATAGAGATAGGACCTAGTCGTAAGTGATGAGGACTCGGTCGAGATCATATTGCATTAAGGTTCGTCCGATATAATTTGTGTGTATTCGGGAATCACTATGTTCTCGCTAGGAGCCGCATTTACTAGTGATCGGAAGGGTTTCCGAGTCACAACCGACACGCATGAACCTACTGTGGTCACACACTTAACAAAGTTGCAACAAACCAAGACTTAATACGATTCAGAACGTGTTCGGATAGGATCCATCACGAGCACTATATAAGGAGATGCATGAGGCTGTTGGGAGGTACGCATGAAACACCACCGAAACCATAGCCACCATCTTTCTGAGAGCTCTGCCGTGCGACTTGGTGCTAGCACACCAGCGTATGGTTGTTCCTTCCCTGGACGTGTGGATACCGTAGAGGCGTTACTACGATTGTTGCGCTTGAGGACGATCCACGATCTTCACAAGGAACCGCAGACGTTGCTGGATGAGATGATCGACTCGTGAGGACGTTGGATGATCGACTACGACCACAACATCAACGCGCTCGACGTTGGACCAGGCTGCTCCAACTCTTCTTCCGCTGCTCTGCGCGTCTGGTGGTAACGATCTATGATCATCTACTTGCTTGGCTTCCTTGTTTGCGTGGTAGAAATTTTTGTTTGTAGCTATCGTAGCCTACCCACGACCCAACAATATGGTCTTTTATTATGTATTAAAATAATACATCATCAGCTAGCCCCCGAACTTTAAGTGAATTAGTCATGTGAACACTATCTCCCAATGAAGTCGTACCGGGCAGACCCTAATTTAATGTCGTGACATTCAAGGTGGTCTGTATTCATTTTAAAGTTAAGAAACTGACTTGGGAGTTGGGACTCGAAGAGTTTTTCTGTCCGTTAGACAAAAGGGTTTTGTCTGTTGGACTTTTTTGGTAACTCCCGATTGCGGTTAAAGAATGGCGGCTATAAAATCCCTTAGCACGGTACTTATTTTTTTACGCCTTTTGCTTTTCGTTTGACCCTTTTCATCTTCTTGCTGAGAGTTTCTTCCGACCCCCTTTGTTCTTTTCCCCCAAATCCTCTCCCGACCACTGTTCTAAACCCAACCATGTCGGATCAAATTACCAAGTGGCCGGTTTTTGATCTGAGCGACAAGAAGCTCAGGGTTCTGGAGGAGATCGGGATGCTTCCGAATAGAAATTTGATCAAATAGAGGTCGGCGGCCGGAGAACACTTTTCGAGCCGTGAGAAAGGGGAAATCTCTATTTTCCTCGCCTACATTGAGTGCGGACTGAAGTTGCCGACTCACAAATTCCTTTCTCAGGTCCTAGAATACTATGGAGTCGAGTTGGTGAACATCAGCATCTTTGCCTACCTATGCGAGGCGTACCTGGGGATCCGACCAAATTTAGAGGTCTTCAGGTATTTTTATCGAATGGCGAAATCAGGGAAGTCGATGGCCGGACCTAGGGAGCGCTCGCTGCGTCCTCACGATGGGAAGGCTGATGAGTACATCCAGATGTACCCAAAATCTTCATGGTCGTTATGGGAAAAGAATTGGTTCTATATGACAGTCACGAAAGATGACGGCCTATACTTCATCGGCAAGAGGGCGATTGAGAACATAAAGTGGAGGTCGACTGAGAAGAAGGTAGGATGGATCGGAATGATGGTCGATGCCATTCAGGACCTTAGTGCCAAGGGATTGACTTCTTGGCACGTAGTTAGGGCCTTTTTCTTACGCCGGATTAGTCCTTTGAAGCTACGAGAGCATTCGTTGCTCTGGTACATTGGTCGTGACAAAGCGATCAAATACTCAAAAGATGGTAAGTCTTTGGAAAACTCCGACCAGTATATTTTATTTTGGTTGATTATTATTCTTTAACCTTGAAATCTTCATGTCTTCTTGAAGTCCTCTCTTTCGATGAAGTCAGAGAGCGAATCAAGATGATTTGTGCCGGGGAGCCTAATACCAAGGCTGCTTTCCTAGGCATTTTGGCTATTGTCTCTGATGAATAACCACCTTTTTCTTCATCTATTATGTATCTTTTGATCTGTATATAACTGTTTCCTATAATATGTAGTCGGTCGGATTGAAGTATGCTAAATTCGACAAGGATTCCTTTTGTACTATCATTCCGACCAATTCTTACTTCGAGACCGCACAAGATGATGGTCTTTTGAAGGTAAGAAAGAGTATTCACAGATAGAGGAAAATACAATTTAGATGGAAAATAACATCATATGATTAAAACTTTGAATTGTTTTTCAGACGAGAGAGAAAGAATGTCCGCAAACCGAAACTGCAGAGGTTGTTGGCTCCAAGACGACCATTCAAGATCTAACAGTTGCTACAGTAGCGACTGTTCTAGAGACAGATGAGACCACACCTACTGATCCGATTGTTAGGGATCTTGTTATCGACCAGTTGGTCAAAAACATTTCTTCTGACCTTCGATTGGAGGATGTGGCGGATGTAACCAATCCCACCAGTCCAAGACCGGTGAAGCTGGTCGAAAAGAAGAGGAAGGCAAGCGCGATGGATTTTGCGTCGGCACGATTCAAAATCAAGACCAAGAAAAAGACCAGGTATGTATACATGAAAATAAAGACTTATGTAATGGTTACCTCTAATGTCTTTTAGAGTTTTGAACTCCTTTTCTTCTTGTCATTGTAGATCCTCTGGTATTCTGGTTGAAGACGACCAGAACACCCTTCAGGATGAAGTTCCTGAAGAGGTCGAGCAAGCCCCCGAGTAGGTGATAGCACCAGCTCAGGAACCCGAGGTGGCTTCGACCACTCCTGCTGAAGTGGTGGTTCCAACCCTACCTGCAGAAGCAGTGGTGCCAAACCCACCTGTGGAGGTGGTGGTTCTTGAGGACTCTCATAGGATTTGACCCCTGCTGAGAGTTCTTTTCACAAAGTTATTTTTCCTCATCGCTTCCGAATCTTCAAGAATGAAGAGCTTAACAAAGTGTGGGGAAGAATTTCGGACCGTCAAGCAAAGACGAGTGCCGACTCAATTTTTGCCGAATATAATGATATAGTGATTGAGGTAATCTTCCATGACCACTTTTAATAGCTTTGTTCCCTTGGAAAATACTCAAAGGATTTTTTCTATGTTTTGTAGCATTTTGTGGAGAATTTCGTTGTGGTCGGAGGACTGACCCAGCGGATAAAGCTCTTGGAGAAGAGGAACTCCGAATTAGAAAGTAAGCATCCTCTTAGTATCTTCTTCTCTTCTTCTTTACTATTTAGCTCTTTTTCTTTTAACTTATTCTCCTCTTTATTCTGTTTGATAGATTCGGAGAAGCTTAAGGAAGAAATTATGGCTAAAGAAGCCATAATTACTAAGCTTGAAGAAGATTGTCAGAACAAGGACCTATCGATCGAATATCCGATGACCAAGCATAAGAAAGTCCTTGAGACAATTGAGAAGAAGTGTCAAGGTAACCGATCATAAGCACGACCAGTATGCTTTCTTTCGCTAGCCGTATGTACTTATCCTTTGGTTTACTCGTACAGAGCAAACTCAAGCATTGAGGCGAGCAGAAAAGGCTTTTGAATTCGAGCGTGGCAAGGAGGCAGCCTTTGGGCAAAGTCTTGAAGAGAAGGTCAAAGCCTTCAACAAGATGCTCTTCGATATGGGATCAGGAACGCAATTGCCCATCCTAGGAGATCCTACGGAGAAGATCAACTACCTTGGCCAGCAGCTCGAAGACCTCAGGGGTGTCCTTAAGACAATTCAGGAGAACCATGCGTAGACCTTGTTCAATGTTGTCAAGAATTGAGTTAGTTTTGCTTTGGCAAAACTAAAAGTCTCTAACCCTTCCATAAATCTCCAAGCTATTGAGGAAGACTTTAACTACACGGGAGAAGGAGCAGCCAAAATGTTCGAGGAAATGGCACCTCTCGGACATAAGGTCGGAGAAGAAATGGAGGTCGGGACTCCACGCAGCGATCAGTGTAGTGGCTCTGAGAAGTAAAAGAATGTAATATTTTGACAATCGTAAATAAAACTTACTTTTTGTCATCAATGAAGTCTTTGTTTTATCTTCCTAAATTCGTCAATTACTCATATATTTTCTAGCCCCCGACTGCTTGTATAGTAGGAGAACTTTACTAAAGAAGCAATAGACCCAAAAAATGAGCAATAACTACGACCACGGTACAGAGCATATGCTGATTATGTCATAAAAATGATCTAAGTATTTCTAGGAAATCAGTGTGGTCAGAACCAGCTTGTGATTTCGACTAGTCTTAGGTCATTTCCATAATCGAAATACCGTGTAGTAACTTGTGTGAATGGAAGATGTTTAAGACTTGTATTGATTGATAAGATAATATGCAAATATGTATGCAAAAATTGACAAGTAAACTTGTTTATAAATCTTATCCAAAACTGGTCGTAAGGGTTGCTAAGACCTAGAGACTAAAAGAAGCACTTCGCGAAAAATGTCCTTGCTCAAGTTCCGACTGGCAGCGAGGATCGTAAGAAATGGAGCATCGCTGGGAAGCTCCTTCCAGTGGGTAGGACCACGTACGGAGAAGGAGGGACTTCGACTAGGAGGCTTTCTGTGTCCCGACTAGTAGCCAAAACAGGAGTAGAACAAATTGTTGAAGGTAAGAAATATAGTCCCTAAAATCTATAGCATGTATAGTACTATATGTAGTTACCTGTGTGATGCTCCCATTACTAGTATAATTCTTTAAGAAAAGAGTGTAGATCGCGCGTGGGAACCATTGTCTGAATGGTCACAACTAGGACCCTTACGGCGTTGGACTTGATGTTGTAGCCATAGAGTAATAGAGATCCTTAAAAAAGATATCAGAGAGAATTTGGTCTTCTCTGACCAATGAGGTAACAATAGTATACAAACCAGATGAAAAGACAGATATATAGACAACATCATTCGTCAAAAAGTAAAGGAAATGCATCTTGATTAAAAAATTGAAATAATGGAAATAAAATTATACAAAGAACTTACGCAGTTGGTCAATATTCCAAGAATTTGTCAAAACACGCCTGTCTGACATAGCTAGTCATACCGAACCAAGTCGGGTGACTTCGACCACAGTATATGGACCTTCCCATTGGGGAGAAAGTTTATTGTGATTAGCTTGATTCTGAATTCATCGTAGAACCAGATCACCTACAGCTAGGCTGCGAGGTTGCACCTTATGACTATAGTACCTTCGCATGGCTTGTTGGTAAACTGCTGATCGTATGAGGGCTTGATTTTGTCGTTCTTCAAGGAAATTGACGTCGTCGAGTCTTCTTTGAATTTGATCGTTCTCATTGAAACAATTAGTACGAGCAGAGCCTATCTTCAGTTCTGGAGGAAGCATGGCTTCGGCACCATAAACCAGAAAAAATAGAGTTTCACCGGTCGCACGGCTGGTCGTGGCTTGAACAGCCAATAACACAGAAGGAAGTTCTTAAATCCAAGCTCCTAGCCGTTTGATTAACTGGTCGAACACTCGGTGTTTTATTCCTTGCATTATGATACCATTGGCCTGCTCTACTGCTCCATTGCTATGCGAATGAGCGACAGAAGCGAAATGTACCTTGATACCTAGATCGTCGCAGAATTCCTAAAAATTTCTGCTAGAGAACTGGGTACTGTTGTCTGTGATTATACGACTTGGTATGCCAAATCGTGTGATCATATTTTTTGTGAGGAACTTCTTAGCGGCTTCAGTTGTTGTTTTAACAACTGGTTCGGCTTCTATCCATTTTGTAAACATATCAATCATGACGAAAAGGAATTCAACGCCCCTGGGTGCTCTTGGAAAAGGTCCCAGAATGTCTAGTCTCCAGGTTGCAAAAGGCCAAGAAAGATGTATAGTTTGCAAAGCTTGTGCCGGCTCATGTACTTGTTGACTATGAAATTGACACTGTACACACTTCGTCATGAGCTCTTTTGCATCATGAAGGGCAGTTGGCCAGTAGTATCCTTGCCTGAAGGCTTTATTGACCAACGTTCTGTAGGAATGATGTGCTCCACAGACTCCTCCATGAATGTCGAATAGCAACTTAATGCCAACTGTTTGAGATATGCATATCTCATCAACACTCCGTGACATCCTCATTTATACAAGGTACTTTCGATCAGAGTGTATGATTTGGCTTTTTGTGCTATACGATCGGCCTCTACATCATCGTCAGGAATAATGCCATGCTGAAGATAATTGTAGATCGATGTCATCCATTCTCTACCGTGATCGCGACGACGCCAACCATTAACGATATGTGGAGCATCCATGTTCTGTGGATCAATTTGTACGACCTCTAGTGGAACATCTATGTCCTCGGAAAGCTCGACCACTGACGGTGAATCGAGTTGCTCGAGAAAAACTCCAAGCGGGACAGATGACCTGGTGGAGGCCATCCGTGCCAACTTGTCTACTAGAAAGTTTTTACTTCTAGGAATGTGTTGGATCTGAAAATCGAAGAAGCGTTTTTCGAGTTTCCGTACTTCCACTAGATAAGATGACATCTTGGTACTTGAGCATTAATACTCTTTCCCGACTTGATTCGCTACTAGTTGAGAATCGCCTTTCACTAGTAATCTGCGAATCCTGAGCGAACGCGCTGCTCGGAGTCCTGCTAGTAAACCTTCATATTCTGCCACATTGTTTGTAGCAGAGAAGTTCAACTGGATGGCGTACTTGATGTGTTCGCCAGCAGGGGATATGAAGATAACTCGAACTCCCGAGCCTTTGAGCGTTAAGGAACCATCAAAGTACATCGTCCACTCATCGTGGTGTTCGTACTCAGGCCCTTGGGTGGGTTCAGGGTTTGTCCATTCGGCAATGAATTCTGCTATTGCCTGGGATTTGATTGTTGTTCGTGAAATGAAATGGAGGTCAAACGCCCCAAGCTCGACCGCCCATTTTGCTATTCGTCCTGATGTTTCCCTATTTCCAAAGACCTGACCCAAGGGATATCCGGTTGGTACAACCACTTTATGGGCCTGAAAGTAATGCCTTAGTTTCCTTGAAGCCATAAAGAGACCATAGAGCAGCTTTTGTACCTGTGGATATCGTTCCTTTGGTCTATATAAGACTTCACTTACGTAATATACTGGTCATTAAATGTTTTCACGTTCAACAATCAGCACACCGTTGACCGTTTGTGGTGTTGTAGCCACGTAAATCAACAATGTTTCCCCTGATCTTGGAGAGACTAAGATTGGGGCACTCATATGGTACTTTTAAAGTTCCTCAAAGGCGTCGTCTATCTCTTTAGTCCATTCGAAACTTTCGTGTTTCCGAAGAAGTTTAAAGAAAGGGAGTCCCTTCTCATCTAACCGTGCTATGAAACGACTTAGCACTGCCATACAGTTGGTTAGTTTTTGGACTTCTTTCTTTGTGGTCGAAGGACGTATCTGGTCGATGGCCGAAATTTTTTCTGGATTTGCCTCAATACTTCTGGCTGAAACTAGGAACCCAAGAAGCTTTCCAAACGAAACTCCGAACATACACTTCTCTGGATTTAACTTAAGGTTATGTCTTCTTAAGTTATTGAAAGTCTCGTGTAGGTCGGAAATATGGTCACCGGCGTTGATGCTTTTTACGACCAAGTCATCAACATAGGCTTCCAGATTTCGACCTATCTGAGGATTAAATGTTTTCTGCATCAACCTTTGGAAAGTTGCACTAGCGTTTTTGAGACCAAACGACATCTTAACATAGCAGTAAGTGCCATATGGAGTGATGAAGAAAGTTTCTCTTCATCTTCTTTACTCATGTTAATCTGGTGGTACCCTGAGTGTGCTTCTAAAAAACTTAACAACTCATACTCTGAAGTAGAGTCTACAAGTTGGTCAATGCTTGGAAGGGGAAAGTCATCCGTCGGACAAGTTTTATTAAGATCTGTGAAGTTAATACACATTCGCCATTTCCCATTACTTTTTCTAACCATTAAAGGATTGGCGAGCCACTCTGGGTGGTTGACTTCACGAATAAATTCAGCCTTGGGGAGCTTTTCAATCTCCGACTGGATTACTTCCTTCCGATCAGATGCGAAACGCCGGAGCTTCTGCTTGACCGGTTTTTTATCAGGCTGGAGAGCTAGCCTGTACTCGATCACCTCCCTAGGGACTCTAGGCATGTCGGACACCTACCAGGCAAATACGTCCTGATTTGCTCGGAGGAAGGAGACGAGCGACTCTTCCTATTTGAGGTTGAGTCCTGCCCCGACCAGTACCTTCTAGTCGGACGCATCAGCGCTTCTTGACCCAGATGGAGTGTTGACGCCTCCCGGAGGAGCACCCTTGCCGAGTGGTACCTCCTTGGTCTGGTCAGAAGGCTTTGACGCCATCTTTGGCCTTGAGTGCTTGACCTGCACAAATGACGGGTTTGTTTCCCTGGTCGGAAGCTCATCGACCAGTTCTAAGGACTTCTGATCACATGCATAAATCATTTTGCGGTCTCCTCGAACCGTGATGACACCTTTCGGTCCTGGCATCTTTAGACTCTGATAACTGTAGTGTATGTCTATCAGGAATTTTGCTAGAGCCGAACAACCAAGGATTCCATTGTATGCAGTTTCGAAATCGACCATATCAAATGGAATCTTTTTTGTTCGGAAGTTGTCGGCCCTTCCAAATGTAACCGGTAGGGACAACTGTCCTATCGGTTTGACGGTAAACCAAGAACTATGCCATGGAAGGCATATTTCACAGGTTTCACCTTGGACCTTGGGATCCACATTTCTTCTAATGCGCCCGCAAACAAAATATTTAAAGAACTACCTCCATCTATTAAGACTCGATTAACCTTACAATTGTTAATAGCGGCTTTAAGTAATTTCGAACATGCAAGAGTTGGTAGTATTTTATGGCGACAGTCTTGTACGGGCTGGACCCGATGGGTTGGACTTGTTGAGATGCTAATACAAGGTGGTCCGGGCGGAGGGGCTCGATGCGATGAATGTTCACGAGCTTAGAAGATGCATCAGGTGGGAGTTCGACACGGAGCCAACGACGAAGAGACTTGTCATTGAGGGAATCACCTGCACGAATAGCGGAGGTGTAGGATGAAGGACGACTGACTAAAGGGGGAGGGGGTGAATAGGAGGTTATAAAACTCTTGTACTCTAATTGACAATTTTAACAAATGTGATCTTAACAAAGAATTACTAGCACAAGTTCAAGAGCTATGATCAATATTTGCTAAGACAACTCAAGATCATGTCAATACTAAATATAATTCTAACTAAGCAATTCTACACAATTAATTGCTAGAAATGTAAATACGAAAATAGTAAAGACAAGAGATAAACCACAAAGAAGACAAACGATGTTTTCCCGTGGTATCGAAGACTTACCGGTCTTCACTAGTCCACGTTGAGGTAAGTCCAAACGTGTAACACCCCAACTCAACATTGAGCCTGGAATGCTACTAAAATTAAACTAAACTAAACTAAACTAAGACCAATTACCAATTTCGGCAGAACCTCCTTTGTATAATTAACTATATCGAGGTTCCAACAATTAATCATAGCAATTAACAATAAACTCAATATTCAAGTTCATTCAAGCATGCAAGATAATCTAATAAACATAGACAAAACTTGCTATTCTCCTTATTACAATTAACCTAAAACTTAAAACCATCCATACGTGATTCACAAGCAGTCTACTTATTATTGGAATAAAATCTAAATGGTAGTCGCCTTAAGGATGAGTGGTAATGAGTGCATCCAAACATCTACTGCCTCCCATGCATGCCGTTTTGCCATTGTACCTAAACCATATCAAAGCAAGAGGAGCCCAAAGACTCAAAGAAGTATCAACAAGGCTAAAGCTAAAATCACAACCATGGCATCAATATTCCAAATTAAACATTACACTAAACATAGCCTTCATGCTTATGTAATGTGACCATGCAATGCACCTTTAAACTTTATCTCTTTTCGCATTTTATCGGTAATGCGGGTATACAACCGTCGATGTATACCCTTGCCTATGCACTCGCACAGGGACCAAGAGCCTATACTCCACAAGTATAGGGACCTTTGCCCATCATCATCATGATGGGGACCCTTTATTCATTGCCCACATTCTACGAATGTGGGGATTTCAAGCCCGCCATTTACATGACGAGGACCTCAACTATTCTTACTTGGTCACCACGCGACTAAGACTCAATCATGCTTACTACATGCATATGTACAATGACATCATCTTCCAAACATATGAATTCAACGTGTACATAATAACATGTAAGCATTAACAACATACACAGAAACTTTAACCATAACTTGCATTTACCAAGTTATATTGCATTCATCACATTAACATCCATGCATGGCTATTACTTAACAAGACACAATCAATCTCAAAGAAACAATCATAATTATTCTACAACCCGAATACTTGCCTCAACCAGTGCGAGAACGGTGGACGCTAAGAGGGCGCTGCCCTCAGGATCACGCTCCCACCTGAACATAATGATAACCCAAACTAAGACAAGCATACTGGACCAAAAGCATAAATAAGAACACAATTGAACTCGCTAAACTCCCAAGCGTTTCCAATCTTCCAATTTCTACCGATCGCTTGGTGTTCACTGCGGACAGTCAAGTTCTAAAATACATAACTTTCTGCTCAGGAGTCTAAATAAGATGTTCTAATACTTTCTGGAAATATAATTAAATTACCTAAATAAACTTAGTTGGGGAGCCCTTCTGATTATGCCATCTACTGCCCCTACCAAGTCAATCTACAGAACATCAATTATCACATCGGGTTCTCTAGACTGTACACTAAAATTATCATAACTTTTGCTACGAAAGTCCAATTCTTACGTTCTTTATCTTTTTGGAAAGGTGAGGAAATTACCCATCTTTTTTATTATAATGAGATCCTCTGATTTCGTCTTTAACTAATAGATTAACTCAGATTTCTACAGACTATCAGGATGTTGACAGATTAACAGGACAGCGGCACTAAACAATTTATAACTTTCTAACCGTTAATCGGATCTGGGCGTTCTTGGTGGCCACGGAAAGCTAACAACATGTCCCAACTATTTCTAAGAGGTTGGATCCCTAGATTCTGTCTCTACAGATATGAAAACCGTCGTCCAAACTACTGGACAGAACGCGATCTATTAAACCAACGCAATTCAATCTATCAAACGACATCAAACGATCTACTACACATTAACCAGCGAAGAACACGCTGCCCTTGTAGAATCGCAGAAAGTTGAAGATCTTGCCCGAAATTGATCTCTTCCTCGCCTTGCTCCTTCCTCCAATGGCCGGCAATGGGAACACCAAGGCGGGCAGTGAGGAGCACCAAGAAGTGGGTGGCGAATGGGGAGGAGGGGCTGCTACTGATGGCGGTGCTATAGTGCGTACACAGAGCATGGCCTCCCCTCGCTTGGATGGTTGCCCTAATGGGCTAAGGTGTTGTGGGCTTTTGGCCCTGACCAGTGTTTTCTAAATTACGCAAGAATCCCCCTAAATCTTCTGTTGAATCACTTTTGTAATTGATTCTCCTCCCCGAATTCTTTTCTTCTTACTTAATTAAACTTGGGGTATTACAAAACGAATTGGACCGGCTCCACGAATTAAGCCTTAACACATCGATTTCACTATGGACACTCTTTCTCCACTCCGGAGATGGTGAGCTCAATCACAACCGTTGCTGGGCCTTTTCACACTCTTCTTGAAGAGATTACCGTGCAAAACTTAGGTACCGGCAAACACCAAGAGTAACAAATCGCAACGCTTGCTTGAAGATTATCAAGTGCTAAAGTGATCAACTAATGATGCAATGCACTTAGATGCTCTCAACTACCTCAAAAATGTAAAATGAATGCAATTGAGTAAAGGAGAGTGCACCAAAGCCTCAAGAGTATTCAATATGGCCAAAGGTCTTCAGCTTGAGGCAGGTAGGGAGGTATTTATAATCCTCACCAACAAAACTAGTCATTTGAGGTTTTTCTCAGAGAAAAAGCATTTGTGGTAATACTGCTGACCAAATTTGGTACTACCGCTCTTCATGATCAAGGGTCGGAACTGTTGCATTTAATGCTTTGAACTAGCCATTATGAAAAAGTTGTGGTACTACCGCCAACTAAAATTTGGTACTACCGCACTGCGGTAGTACCGCTCGACTAGAACGGAACTACTGATTTTCAGAGCATCAAGAAACACAGGAAAACAATCTCTCTGGAAATAACGTACCGCCATGTAAAAACCGATACTACCGCACTCCGGTAGTATCGCTCAAGAAATACGGTCATACTGATTGTCAAAGGAGATGAAAACTCGAAAAACAAGCTCTCTGAAAAAACGTACAACCAACTAGAATTCAGTAGTACTAACCTGCGGTAGTACCGCTTATCACTTGTGGTCATACCGATTTTCACTGAAAAACTTCTAGAAGCGAATTTGAATGCAATGCATGACTCCTAGTTGATCAAGATGGCACAAAAGTATCTCCTCAAGCTACTAGCCACGATCCCTCTATATAGTACGGCGTCTAGCCTACAAAAACGGTCTTTTCTCCAAACACCGAGACCGACAAAAACTACAAAAGGGTCCTTAGACTATATGATACCTTTGCCTTGAGCCATGTCGATTTTTATCACCTTTGCATTGCCATTTCCATGTCATCATTCAAACTCTGGGACTAAACCTTTAAAATATCTTAGCACATATATTAGTCCCATAACACATTGTTAACATTAATTACCAAAATTATTTTTAGGGGCCTAGATGCTTTCAGGAGGGTAGGGCATATGGGGGCTAGTCAAGTTGAATGGAAGCGTAGCATGTGGCCAGTATATACAGATTGCTTCCTAAGCTGAGGCGGTGATATACGGGAAGCCGATGGTGTACGTGAATTTCGTACATAGGGCACCGAGAAATGTTGATGATGTTGTTGCCTCCAGAAGAGGGAAACCCTCGGTGGAGCTTGAAGACGGTAGCACGGAATGTACTATTTTGGAGGAAGTGTACAAGAGAAGACTTGTGCATAATTTTGTGCAAAATGATGGGGCTGGACTATGGTAGTCATCCCGCATTGACTGCCACGAGTATCTACCAGACCAGCCTCTCGGGTTGGAGTCCAACGAGGAGGACGCACTCAGGGTGGTGGTCCGACCAGCGGAATTATGTCATCGAAGTTGCCTTACGTGGCATCTAGACTTAATGATATCATAGCGCCGTCGCTCATACTGCCGCAAGATGAAGGTTCCCAGTGGGGGTTTGATACTGACACCCTCTTAGTTAGGCAACACTTCCCTAGCAAGGTGGTTGTGCAGCAAGCTATAGCACGGTACGCCTTGTCCATCAGTCATGTGTACCGGGTGCACCGGTCCAACCCAAGACTTTACGCAATGAAGTGCCTGGTGGAAGACTGCCCTAGCAAGGTCAGCGCTCACCGAGCAAAGTTCTTCGGTTCGGTCTTCAAGGTCAAGCAAGTGACTAACCACACTTACGAGCTTAGTGAGCTGCTGCGGCAGCATCGGAATATGACTTTCGCATATGTGGCAAGCCTCATCAGTCACCTAGTTGTGGAGAACGTGGCTGTCTCCCCCAAGATGCTGCTGTCAGAAGTCACCAATCTGGTTGGTTATCCAGCCAGCCATAGCAAGGTTCGATGAGCCAAGAAGAAGGGTTATCGAGGCTATGTACAGGACATACGAAGAGGCGTACAACCTTGTGCCAAAAATGCTTCACTATATTGCCGAAGAAAAGCCTGGCACGTACATAAACAAGGTTGAAAGTGAAGATCCTGATGGAGGCCCTAATACCTTCATCTATCGACCGAGTGTTCCCGCCGCCCGTGCAATAGAGGGCTTCAAGTTACGCTGCATAACGCCACGATGGATGACACTTTCCTCACCGGGAGGTACAAGGACACCATTTTCATCGTAGTTGCGGTCGACGCCAATGATCAGCTTCTCCCTTTTTTTGCCATCGTAGAGAATGAGAACACATCCAGTTAGTTGTGGTTCCTGGCGAAAGTGAAGCGGGCGATTGTGGGAGACTGGCCCAACATATGCCTATTCACAGATCGCAATGTTGGGTTGATGTCGCCTCTGAACACCATAAAGAATGGGATGGAACCCCCTTACCAGTGGAACGATATGCAAACCTAGTGGCGCATGAGGCATCTTGCATCAAACTTCTTCACGTGGTTCTGCACTCAGGAACTAATGAAGACGTTGTGCATTGTGACATCCCAATTTTCTAAGTTTGAAAAATCTTTTGAGTAGTTTAGTCCCTTGGAAAATTGACTAAATTTTATTTGAATTTAATTAAGCCTAATTTGGACTTTCAAATGTAAAAACAATTTAATGTGACTAACCTAAACATCAATTAATTCTAAAACTATTTTATTTGGGTTCTTTGTGCTTGGAAATATTTTTCAGATTTTTCTAGAATTTTTCCGAGTCCATTTGCTATTTGGATTTACTGTTATTTCTAAAATACAAAAGCTATTTAAATCACAGGAAAATCCATTGGGCTGAAACCCAATCCTATTCTTTGGCCCAACCCAGTCCGCCGACCCAAATCTCGTGCGTAGCCCACCTCTCTCTCTCTCTCTCCGCCTCACTTAGTGTCCTAGGCCCATTTTCGTCAAGACACGTGGCGCAGCGATGCAACATTACCCAAGCCTCCACCACTGACTTGTGGGTCCCCCTTGAGTCATTGTTCATTGTCTTCAACCGTGCGTGCTCTGGACTCCGCCTCAATGCCGCTTTCGGATTCTCCCGTGGCCCTGATGCTATGAGCTATTTATTTAAGGCCTCGGCGTGCGCGTCAAAACAACCGCATCAACCCTAGCCGCCAATCCCCTGAAGCCCTACCACTTCACCAGAATCAAAGCTCTAACCCTAGCGCTGTCACCGCTGTTCTTCGTCGATTCCGTCGTCGTTGGTGAGCTTCGGTCGCCATCGACTACACCATCAGGTTCCCCTAGTCGCGTTCTACCTGGTGCGCACCTTCTCGTCGTTGGAGAATCGCTGCAGCGCCATCGCACCATCGAAGTCCTCGCCGCCACTCTGCTTCACCGTCATCATCGCTGTCATTGACCATTGGTCCTCACGCATGACCCAGTAGCATCGCCTCGTCTTCGTGATCCTTTTACGCACACCCAAAACCTCACCAGAGCCCATCACCATCGTTTAGCCGACAACACGATGCCTTCATCTTCTCCATCGTTGAAGCCTTTGTCGGTCCTCGCCATCGCATTGGAGCCGTTAGATGAGTTCATCGTAGCCTGAGCATGTCGGCGATGGTCACCTTTCGCCACCGGTCGCCACTGTGGTAGTCGTCGATCTCTGTCGACGTGGCTGCCTACGTGCCATCCCCGTCATTGTCATGTGGACCCCAGCCGCGTTAGCGCCATTGTACTCAAACCCTAAATGTAATCCTAAATAAACCTAGTTCACCGTGAGCCTAGTCTCTGCCATGTGGACCCCACATGTCAGATCTAGGGTACCGTGGACCCATGAGCCATAGAGCTGTGAGCTAACTCCATGGACTTGGTCTATAGACCGGAGGCCCCACCTGTCAGTACTATTTTTGATTTTATGGATTTCTTTTAATTCCAAAATTATGGGTGACGTCATGCTGATGCAATAAATCAGGATTTTCAGTAGAAAGACAATTCAAGAAATTCGAAATAGTAATTTATTTTTCTTTTTCTTAGGTTTAGATGTTCCAAAAAGCTCGTTCTTCCTTATACGAATTCCGATTGAGCCCATTCAAATTTCTAAATTCATCTAAATTCAAGCTCTACCTTCTTGATATTTTTATTTAATTTTTGGAGTTTGTTATGTCTCTATTTTGTATTTATTTTATTTATTTGCTTTCGTTTGCAAGTAGACGTTGATACTTCGGGATTTTTGAGGAATGAGAAGTTGATCAAGCTCAAGACCGGTACCAAGACTTGTTCCAAGGCAAGTTGTACCTTTGACCATGTTGAACCCAGTTTTTCAAAATTACTTTGATTCAAGTTATTGCATTTTACTTTAAGTAATTATTTGAATGCTTTGGGATTAGTTATATACCAATTTGTTTATATCCACTTTGCATATTGTATTGTCATGATATTTTGTCACCCTAGTTTGGTTAATTATTAGTTGGTAATATCATAGCACTAACGTGGGTTGGTTAGATACGAATAGTTTGCTTAGCCATGCAATGGTCATTGATATCATTTGAGTTGCAAATATAAACTTGACGAAGTGATTATGGAACTTGTGTAAAACTGTGTGATGTATGTTGTTACTCGTTGATGGCATGTGTTGTACTTAACCAACAAGGTGGGAAAAGATTTAGACTAAGGCAAGCGGATGGAACTGTGTGATTCGGAAGAGAACGAATATGATAGTCGTAATAATTGGCAGTCTCGCCTCGGTCAATTAAGGATTTAACTTTGTGCGTTGTTGAACTGAGCCACAACTGTACAACTGCATGCTTGATGCGACGGGCCTAACCTAGTAAGCTATGGAGTCTTGATGTTGATTACTCGGGCAGATAGTTTAAGTTGTGTGCCAGGGTGGAGGTGTGTTTCTACCTGTGTGGCAATTCATATCAATGGATGGTTCACCGCTTCTAGGTCGAACGGTGTGCGACAGACTAACCACCTGTGTGGTGGTTGGTGCCGGCAGTATGCACAACGGGGTTGTCAATCGTTGAGATGAAGTTTCAAAAAGGTTTTGTTTTGATTAGTGCTAGCTACACTGGTTATATCATGTGGGTAAAGTGTACTACCTCTGCAGAGTGTTAAACAATCTATTCGACTAGCTGCGTCCGCGGTCATGAACATGCTCGGGGATTTCACACGAGGGGTAGATTTTCATAAAAACATTTGGAAAGGGACAACTGTGTGGGATAACTTGTGTAACTATGTGAAAGGAATTGATTAGGCTTTGTATCATTTGTGAAAACAATTATTAAACTATTACTGTATATTTGTTTTGAATTACGCTTTCAATCTATTATTTGTATGCAATTACAAATGTTGCTCTATTGCAAAATAACCACAGAAGCCATTTTCTTTGGAATAAGCCATTATCTATAATTGCATTCTATGGTACAACTTGTTGAGTACTCAGAGTACTCATTCTTGCTGCAATCATTCAGCTGAAGTGGATGAGTCGTCACCAACTTTTGAGGAGGGGCTTTACGCGGATGGTGATCGTTAGGTCATGATCCTAGTCAGTTGCCTGTGACGAGTCGATGGGTACCCATTGTAGTTGCTTTTGTTCTGTTGCCGTTTCTTTATTTAGTGTCAGCCCTGCGTGGCTTAATAATTGTAAAATCAACCATAAGGTCAAAACTGCTATTTATTATTTAAATTAGTCGTTTATCCTTATATTCGTCTTGTGTGAAATAATATCTATCTATGTTGACATTGTGTGCACTAGCTTGATTCTGGACTAGTGCAGTATACACAGAGGGTCCAAAATTGCATTTTGGGTCCTAACATGCATGCAAAACTAGAGGCGAAAGTTTGGGTCCATCTGGACAGACCTCGAACATCAAACTACGAGGCATACAAGTGAGTTCTCTTCGGAGGCACAGGGAGGATAGCAAGCCGAGAGTGAGCAATCCAAGAGCACCATAATTTTCACGCAGTGAATTAATCTCCATGCTCCTGACTCCTAAGCTGGAGAAATGATCCCTGCTCTATGACATAGACGGTGCGAGGTATGGAATTATGACGACCAACATGTCTAAGGTGTACAATAGCGTGTCGAAAGGTGTGCGACGCCACCTTATCACCACGATTGTCAATAGAGCCACCGTAGCGTGGCAACAGCACCGCAGCATGGCGACAGCTGGAAGAAGGGAGTAGTGGTCCGACAACATACAAAGGTATATGGACCAGACGATGCAGAAGTGTAGGATCAAGGATAACTGACTAGAGGGGGTGAATAGGTGCGTTTTTAAAAACTTTAGGCTAAAAACATATTTTTATCGAGAAAAGCTAAGAAATTCAATTTCACAATTCAATGTCTAAATAATCTAAGTCTTTCTAAGTACACTATTCACTCTAGGTAAAGCTAAACAACCTAATCAAGATACACTATAACTATATAAATAAATGCACTAAGAGAATAGTAAAAGAGATAAACCACAATATAGAGACAAACAATGTTTTCCCGTGGTCTCGGAGACTTGCTGGTCTCCACTAATCCACCTTGAGGAAGGTTGAACGAATTAAGCCGGCTCCATACGAGAACACCACTCGATCACTACAGGTAGCTCTTCTCTACTCCGGAAAGGTGAGCTCCAACCTTCACAATCTCTCGGGTCTTCTAATAAGCTTCTTGAGAAGATCACCGAATTACCTTCTTCAAGCCATCTAGGAGACGACAACCTCCAAGAGTAATAGAACAACAACGCTTCGCTTGAAGATGCTGAAGTGCCACAAGAATCAAACTCAACTTAAAGCACTTGGATAAACCTCTACAGCCTTTACAAAATGGAACTTTAGCTCTCAAAGAGTAGAAGAAGAAGCAAAGGGCTCAAGAGTTTTCAATTGAGGTTCTAAAGAGTCCCTTGCTGCAGAGGGTGAGGTATTTATAGTCTCTACCCACTCCACTAGCCGTTGGCACACGTGACTGCAAAAATCAGCAAGGTCGATCAGACCGCAAGCACCAGGCCAGTCAGACTGAACTACAGTATAACAGTAAATTCTACAGTAATCATTACAGTAGAATATAAATGTTATGCCAGTCCGGTCAGTTCGGCCACATATGGTCCGGTCAGACCGGGTTCAAAAGATTTCCAAAACGGAAAAGATTTGCTACAGGAAAAAGCTGATCGTGCTGGTCAATCCAGCGGTCCGGTCTGACCGGTGAACACACTGTGGTTAGTCTGGCATGAAGAATTAAGTAGCAAGACCCAAAAATACACTTCTCTGGAAAAAGCTGACCGTGCCAACGGACCGAAGGTCCGGTCAGTCCGGCCCTCCAACTGCGATCAGTCCGGATAACAGAATAGAGAAGAGTTGAAGCCAAATAGAGTATCTGGAAAAAGCTGACCACCCTACTCAGACTAGGGGTCCAGTTAGTTCAGGCTTATAATTGCGGTTAGATCGGCCAGCAGAATTATGAAACAGGAGCTATGTGGAAAAAGCTAACCGTAAAGATGAACCAGAAGTTCGTTTAGTCCGGCCCTCCAACTAAGGTCAGTTTGGCCAATAAATAAAGAACATATAAAATTTGTGGCTGAGAGATCACTAAGAACTCCAAGATTAAACCAAGTGAGTTTGAGCATTGTGGCATACATCGCTATCGAGCTACTAGCTATTGATCCATCTTCATAGTATGGCTACCTACACTAGCAATCAGATCTTTCATCCTTCACACTCCTAGACTAGTAAAACTATGAAAAGATCCTATTCGACTAGATACGTTTACCTTGATCTAGACGATCTTGATATCCAATACTTGAGTACCTTTGGTGCTCTTTATCTTTATCCGAGACTAACATTTTCAATCACTTGACAAAATAAGTTAGTTCACAACAAATGCTTGTCTTTAATTACCAAAACACTAAAATGAGGCCTAGGTTCTTCAAGAAGGCCCGAATGCACGACATACAAATGATCGATGGCCTTAGGAGGAAGTACGAGATCAGGCTGAGGCAAAAATTTATCAACAGTCATGTGAGAGGGGAAAGAAAACATGCATACACCCTGGGTGATGTGGCTACATGCACCTGCAACAAGCCGAAGCTCCTGCACAAGCCATGCTCGCATAGGTACAAGGCGTCTGTGCAACTCAGGCAGATGTCTACGCCGTATATCTTCGAGTACTACAACATGCAACCTCTTTTTGGTACATATAATGCAGAGTTTGACTCGTATGGTGTGGACATAAACTATAGGGATCGTTGGCCTGACTGGGTGAAATGGGGCCCGAATAAGGCCTTGAAGTCAACTGGGAAGGGACAACGGCAGACGCAGCGCTTCCAAAATGACATGGATAACAGCCAGTGTGGGGGCCTGAGCCGCGCGATGAAGTGCATGCTATGCAAGACCCTTGGCCACTCCATGAAAGATTGCCCCAACAGACCAAGCTCGTCTAGTCGTCATTCTGTGTCATATTTAATTGTATTGTCTACATGTATGTGGACCGTCATTTCATGTAAACGGGTAGTCTGCTCATATTTGTGCATTTTTGTATGTCATTCTTTTCTTAATGTGTATGTATCTCTGCATTCTATTTTTTCCCATCTGACTTGCCCTTGTTCTGTGCACAATAGCAAAACATTAGGTCGGCCTTGAAGATGTCGGACTCGTCGTCGAACTTCTATGCGAAGATACTGTAGAAGCTCAAGTGGCTTGCCAAGAGGGCTAAACCCTACCCAGATTTTTGTATAAGGATGAGCCGGTACCACCAGAGTTTCCATGCCTGCAATGTGTGTGCGAAGAACTAACGAAGATCATTTAGTCCATGCACCCTTCCACCGTCGCCCGGGCGTACTACATGTGCAAGAACGTCCTCGTAAGAGAATTTTTACGCACACATCAATTTTTCACACCTTATGCTGCATTCCTCAAATTCCTAACTTCATCAACGCGTAATGACAGCCAGAGATGTGTTACAACTTCTTCCAATAGATTGGTGAGCCGAAAGTGTACGATAGGGCGTTCATCCAGCATAAGTATATGTTGAACTACGTGATGCGAGCTGAGACTTTCCAGCGATGGAAACCTTACGTTCTAGCCCCTATTGAAAATGCACCAGAGGAGTCCAGGACAACAGGGTGGTGGTGGAGGACCATTGAATAGGAAGCTGAGTATGATCGGGCACAGTGCGCGATAGACAAGGGGAATGCTCCTGCTACTAAGACCGGCGGCTGTCGTAGCGTTTCCCGTCGCCCGGGTGGACTCCATATCAAAGAGGTGGGTTATGTATAATTTGCATCCTGAATATGTATTTGGCCTTACGTTATGTACCTACCTCTACCAGACTCAGAGTTATGTACCTACCTCTACCAGACGATTTAACCCACGAAGAACACCCAGTGAAAATCCTAGCAACAGAAGACCGACAGCTAATAAATCGGACGATCTGTTCATGCAAAGTACAGTGGAAGAATCACCACATCAGTGAAGCTACGTAGGAGGAGGAAGAAGCACTACGCGAAGCCTACCCAACTTATTCAAGTGAGAACCAAATTTCGGGGATGAAAAATTTTTAAGGGTGGAGGATGTGAGAACCCGGAACATCAGACTAATCTAAAACAATGCTAATCGCTAATTAGTAGCAAATTAAAATATTCTAAACATGAACAAAGCATAACTTTAGATTAATATTAATTACATCGCCAAACAATTTCACATAAGATAGTATTATCAATAGTTCATCAACAACATTTTACAATATAAATTCTGCCGCAATAATAAATCATCGGTATAATCTCAGAGTCATTTACCAAACATTTGTTGCAAGCAGGAATAAAACAATAATACAATCCCTAGAATCAATTACAAGAATGCATCAATATAATTTCCAATATGAATTATTACAATAACAGTAAAGCGATATTACAATCACAAAATTAACTACATCATGAGAAGTATACAAACCCAACATCCAAATCAACATAAAAGACCTCATTGCCAACAAGAGTAATAGAACATAATTTGCAACATCGTTATAACCAAAAATCAATTACAAAGAATTCATTACAAAAGGACATACAACATTAATATAATCTCAGAATTAATTACAACATGAATACATTGCAAGCGAAATTAAAATACTACAATCTCTGAATTAATTACATCAAGGCAAAAGAAGAATCACAACATTTCATTTAAACTACAACTAAATCTTGCAATCGTAGGTAAAACATTAAAAACAAACTCATAATTGAATTGCAATAATTATTTACATCGGATTGGCATACAAAAATCCATTGCAAGCATAAGTGAAAATATTAATACAAACTTGGGATTTATTTACAAGAATCCGTTACAACAGATCAGAATATATATTACAATCCCGAATACATTACAAAAGAATAAAATAATAAAAATCTTGTATGCATGTCGCAAGGCCTTTCCTTCCTTGTTTATTTATCGCCATCCGTCGAACCCATTCACCTAACGATCCGAAACACGACCCACAGTTCCATCGCCCCCCCATTGGCCATCAGAATAATAGAAACCAAAGGCGTTATAATAGAATTAGAATAGAGAAGGTTGTCGTTAGAGCACCGAAGATCATTGAGGTTCCCATACCAAGCTAGGTTAGTTGACACCGTCTTACCTCAGTGGGTTTCATCACCCAGCAATTGTAGAAATCCGACACTCACGTTATACCAACTTACCTGAACCGTAGAAAATCCGACAAATAGTGTTCTTTTAACCAATGGTCCATGACCAAATAGTATCATGAGAGAGCACAAGGGATAAGGCAGGGGCATAGTGGTCATGAGCAGGGCAAAGAGAGATATGCCAGCCAAAGCCCCTCTGCCCTATAAACCTTCCCCCTCATAGAGCACCTCACAAAGTCACAAGCCCTCATTTCCTTCCCCCAGCTGATAGCAAAATGGAAGGCAACCAGAGATAGCAAAGCAAAGCACCAAAGCCAAGTATCACCACCCTCCCACAACCAACAGAGAGCAACCAAGCAAGCCAAGCCATTGCCACTCTTGCTCACAACACACAAAACCAAGCCAGCACCATCACCATTCCTCACAAGCCTCTCCCTCTCAAAGCCTAAGCAAAGCCCTAGCCAAGCACCACCCCCTCCACCCACAAAGAACAACCGGAGAAGAGGAGCAAAGACGAAGGGGAAGATCGACGGATCCAGGACGATAAGAGGCGACCAAGAACCAGCACCGACTACCGGAATCGAAGCAACCAACAAGAACCCAGGGAGAGCACGACGACCACACGGCCATCATCACCAACCCACCATTGCCATTCCATCCTCAACGTAGCTCAAGCAAGGTAAACCACCATTCCTTCCCATATTCATTTTTGGCTCAATCCCAAGTCCACAATACGAGCCATGGGAAAAGCACAAAGCATGCACTTACACCAATAACCCACAATATCATCATTCACCCATTCCATCACAAGAGCTCAACATTTCAACAATAGCCCTCAGTATCCATCACAGAGCAACGAGGGGAGTAGAGAGAGGGGTAAAGGAGAGTAGTTACATCAGTGCATAGACGGCAACACCACCCCCCGTAGTAACCCACATCTAGTACCTCCACCATGCATGAACATCGGTGAACCCACATCCATCCCCTTACCATCCTCCATGCATGAGCACACACATATATCAACCAACATCAGTAAATGAATCAAGAGCCAACAAAAACCCAAATAGCAGTAAAAGGGGGAAGCAATGGGGGAATAAAATCATGGAAAGAAACCAAAGCCCAGCAGCCTTGAGACCATGGCCGAGTCAGAGACGCAGGCATGCCGAGCCTTAGAGCTGCAAGAAGCGATGCCTCAAAGGCAGCATCTTGAGCAGTGCCGAGTCTGCGAGCCAAGCGACGGGAGCAGAGGTGTAGGAGTAGCAGGTCAAGCCAAGAATTGTTGGGAAGACGCCAAGTAGGAGTTCCAGACCAAGGCAAAACTCCAAAGAAAAATCTAGAGAGAAGAGCATTTGGGTAGAAGCACCTGGCTTCTCTCAGCTGGAAAGGATGTGAAGGAGAGAAAATTAGAGATGAATAAAGAAAGGAAAAAGAAAATGAGTGCCCAGGAAATTTTGGCCAATAATGAAATGAAGAAATAGGGTGGAGAGAGAAAATAGAGAAAAGCAAAATATATATTAAAATTTTAAAAAGATAGAGTGCGTACGAGGCATACCTACGAGTTTCGGACAAATTGCCAGAAGTATAGAATTTTTAAACCACGTTAGAATATTTAACAGTAGACCGACTGATAAAAAAAATAAAAGCGGGGAAGAAGGGTAAAATAAATCTAAATAAAATTGCCACTGAGTTAGATAAATAATTAGATGTGTTACCTATGAATTTTGAGTGAATCGCTAGAAAAATGGATTTATAAACCCCGTAAAAATAAATAACAGTAGCCAGACTGGTAGAAAAATAAAAACGGGAAAAAGCGTAAAAGTAATCGAAAACTTTATAAATTAATTAATCACTAGTATAACTCACAAAAATTAGACAAATATTTTGATACGTTAGAACTGATTTAATCAAGATAAAATAATTAAAATAGCACGGGCGTAAAATCAATTAGGCATTTATGTGCATGCGTAAAATTTATCATAGAATATTTAGCGAAATTAATCGCCAATAAAAATCACTAGATTAGACAAGTAGCCTGATGCATTAGAATTAATTTAATCGTGGTAGAATAATTAAAATAAACAACATTGTGTCTGTTTAGAGAAATAAATAAATGCGTACTCACATAATAAAGCACTTAGGCATATTTGCATGCGTAAAATTAAATAAACATAGTTGCATACGAGTACGTTTAACATTTCGTTTTCGCCTGATAAAACGCAAGAATAGGCAACCTCGATCCTAGAGCCGTTAGACTAGAACAACCGCAGTTGGGGAGTGCTAACCTAACGGGGTCCGAAAAATATTATTAAAGTAAAATCCGCTAACAAAGGAAATCAACTAATTAATGTATGCATAATAGAACCAAAAGCAACTATGTATTTATTTATTTATCATTCGCGTCGTCGTATAATTGCAGCAAACGAACCAACACCGGCAACAGTAGCTGATACCGATTTCGCGAACGTCGATCTTTTCTACAATTCCGAAGGCAAGCTTATCTCTTGAACATCAATATAGTTATATTAAATGTAAACTGTATATTGTTGTATCATATATGCACATGCATAAAAACTATATCTCAAAACCAAATCGAATGAATGAGTTAAAGAGAAATGAGAAAGAGATGATGAATGAAATAAGATATGAGAAATTAGAATTATTATGGCTGGTAAAAGGGGTCCGGGGCAGGAAAAAGAGATGAGGATGATGATGAGGCAAGAGGTGGGACCCTTTACATATGAATAGTATATAAGTACCAACAAAACTCTTACTTGGATATGAAGTTGTATTTACGTGCCAACTATTTTCCCATTTCGGCGGGCAGAAAAGGCTACCCTGTTACGTAATTATATTCTCCACAACGGGTAGGATAGTAGCGTAAGGTGGAGTGTTGGGTGTCAGGCAGAGCCGACCCGACCAACATTACGGGAACTCGGTAGATGACAGGGGTCACATCTCCGGACACTGGCGGAAAGTAATGGGTGGAGACTTAATCACATAACCTGAAAAACGTTTTGTATTCTAAACTCGAAGTCGCATAAAAGGAAATGCGGTGGACCTAGCTCAGAGAGAGCTCATAATAGCTATGGGTAAAGTGACACAAAGCCTGTGCAGTGCTAAATCAAATCATGAATTTATGCTTGTTTCCTGGATTGGAGTCTACGGGAACCGCTAGGTGTCTATCTTCTCTCCGAGTGACAAGTAATCTTTTCAATATTAAAACTTGCCACCTTAAGTTTTGACGAGTTGTTTATTTTCCAGAAAAGAGATGATAGAAAATGTAATAATGAACAGAGATGAGTCATACATTGCATCCTTGCTATTAATGCTTGTTGAGTACACTAGTACTCAATCTTGCTATTATTCACCTTTGTTAGATCTTAGTCCGACCGGGAACTATCCCGAGTGGGATGAAGGACACGCAGGTACCGAGGAGGCCGCAAGAGACGAGGGCGCATTCTATGAGGAGCAGGGTGAGATGGACACCTTGTTCGGCGAGTAGGGTGAATAGACGGCCAGAGGAGCAGGGCAAGCAAGCAAGAGGACTTAGTCCCATTTTTCAGTTGTAAATTACTACTTGTAATGTAAAACCATAGCCTTGCGTGGCTAACTAGAATAAAAAGTATAGTTTCATCTTATTGTTCTGCTGCGTTAACTCTGGTAAGGCTTACTATTCGTCAGAACGGTGTCCTACTAGGCAGACGAATAGTAATATATATGCTTAAGTGTGATTACCCCTCCGGGATAATGACACGGGGCGCCGTAGCTAGTATCAGAGCAATCGGTTAGGGCCACGCTAATAACATAGAAACTGTTGCAGAACTTAAGTATGCTTTTCTCGCTTGCTATATTGCACTAAGTACCTTATTAATTCTTGTCTCCATATCAATTTCTATTCCATTCCCATTTCAAAACTATTATGTTAAAAAGCTCATCTCCCTTAAAGTGACAGCATACTAACATAGAACCATTCCATTTGTCCAGTATTCCATCCGAGAGAGTGCGGGGTGTATTAAGATTCGTGTTGTTATCCCCTACTAGTAAATCAATCAAGTTGGCAACTCGACCTAGGATAGGCTATTCAAAAAACTTAAGTATGGGTGTATTACTGTAAGATTTAGATTTTAGTACCTGAACTAGAGGCATGGAGTAGAGTTTTGGTATGGACATGCCTTTCCATTTCTAGATAAGTATGGACCATACCCATAGAATCTCTCACCTCTTCATCTTTATAACTAAAAATGACATGTCAGCATCCGAAAGTAAAGCAAGTATGATTAAAGAAAACAAACAAAGGTTGATGATGTAAAAGAATGTGACTTATCTCATTTCTGCATATCAGACTTTTTGAACGAGTGGTTCGTGGCACTTCGAGCGTGTAGCTCTGGCGTACCCAGGAGCGAAGTGCTAGGCGTACTCAGGAATGAACCCTGAGCATTCCCCAAACACATGGTTTGGAGATGTCCTGCACTGGCTCACTTGCAGCTTCTCCTTGGACCCCGAGGTGTGCAGTGTCGTCCTACGTGGTCTTTAGAGTCAGTATTACCTATCTCTGCAAAGCAGGACGTGATCTCGCTCTGCAAAGTAGGACATGACATCGCTCTACAAAGCAGGACGTGACCCGACGGGTCTGCTTCCCACAGAGACATGACACCAGCTGCCACACTCCTCCATGGGGCCACTGCCTCGTGGACGCGAATTTCCTTTAAACAGGTTACAATTCAGTCGCGTATGCAGGGCCGACTCGACATATAAGTACTACCCCTACTACAACGGGTTCTCCTGCATCAAGACTTCAACACAATCTCGCTCAGATGGAGAACCAATGGGAGGAGATCCGCAAACTCGCAAAGGCATTGCGGCGGGGATTTAACAAGCGTAGCGTGCAAGAGGGCACCTCCCACAATGGCGCATTCAGTGCAAAGAACCCCTATCGGAACATTCCAACTGAGCCTTCGCCGCATCACCTGCTCGAGGGGGAGACGACGCCCCTCTGTTGGTGCAGGGTCACATGCAACTTCTTCAAATCCAAGTAGTGGTTCAGCCTGGGCATGCGTTACTGGGGTTGCGCGAACTACTCTTGTGACTATCCCGATCGCCGTTGGGACATGAGCCACTATCGGCAGCCGGTAAGGACCAGTTACAATATGTTCTCCTACCATTTCTCTTTCAAAGTGCACACTAACAACCTCTCTCGTCTACTCGTAGTCCCCGGATCCGCTGTGTGGCTACCGCAAGTGGATTGACCAAGGGATCCACCCACACGACTAGTGGACTCTCGACTGTGAGGAGTGGTATGCCAAGAGGGACCGCGAGAGAAGGGAGGAGGAGCGCCATAACGGAGAGCACAACGAGTGTATCCGACGGGAGACACAAGCTCATCTCGAGGCGTGCAGGCGCAGGGAGCACGAGGCTCGCAAGAGGGAGCGCGAGAAAAAGAGGGAAATGGCGGCCGAGGACAAGGCGGCCGACGAGGAGTACAACGCCAACCTCGCAAGGAAGGGCAAATGGTCCCGGTCCACGCAGTAATCCGACCCTCTTCGTCCATATGTCCCATGTATTTTTAATTCCCTAAAGGCATGCGAGTACTGTCCTTGGTTCATTAGCCTGTGTGCCATGTAACTGCCTTGTCGGATCGATTGTCGTGTTGTCATCGTTGCACCATTTCTCCAAAGTTCTGTATCGTGTATGAATTCTCTAGCGCATCGCAATTTGACTTACCTTCCTACTTACAAATCATTGCTGCCTCAAACGTCCTCACAAAATTATTCAAAAATTTACCGCCCTACAACGACATGCGACGATCACAAAATGTTATTGCGAGTCTAATAGATTTCGTAGCCATGAAAATCTACGAAAATCATAAACAAACCAACCAACTTTGTCACCACCCTTTTATTTCCCCAAAAAAAATTACAACCTACAAACAAGATTTGCTAAATGTATTACCTACAAAATTTGCCATTTATTCTCCCACAATTATTTCCATCGGATTAAGATAATAATAATATTATTATCTCAAATCGCCCAACCGGTGCGCGACTTGTCTA
This sequence comes from Phyllostachys edulis, assembly GCA_036346405.1. Taxonomy (NCBI): domain Eukaryota; kingdom Viridiplantae; phylum Streptophyta; class Magnoliopsida; order Poales; family Poaceae; genus Phyllostachys; species Phyllostachys edulis. The sequence goes on along the minus strand of CM070561.1, from coordinate 64,214,847 downwards.
TGAGTCGCTCAACTGTTAAGCGACTAGACAATGTCGCGCAATCGCTCGGTGACTTATACACTTGTCGCTCAACCATTGGCCTACTTATACACTAGTCGCTCCCCCATTGGGCGACTATCGATGTCGCCGAACAGTGGAGCGACACAGGATTATTTCTGTAAAATAAAAAAGACATATATATTACTATATTTCGGAATAAAAAATATATTATTAAAAAATCACTTAACTGTGCCAGGAATAATGACGTAAGATTAATTTAAGTACGACTGATTAATTAAGACTTAATTAAGTACAACTAATTAATCACGACTAATGAATTAACTAACATAAACTAATTACGACTAATTAATTCATAATGACTTAACCGTGCCACGAATATTGATATAAGATTAATTTAACTAGACTAATTAATTACGACCTAATTAATTGCAACTAATTAACTAAATCAAAAATAAATTATGACTAAACGACAATAATTAAATTAATTACACTTAATTAAATACAACTAATTAACTAACTACACGGTTAATAAACAAAAAACATACGAGAAAAAAATTACATGCTAAGATGACCACTAATGACTGCTCTAAACAATCCTTAATTGTCTTCGAAAATGAAAACGAGCGACGCTGCGAGTGACAGAGCGAGTGAGAATGAGTGAGCAAGCATGGATGAGAGTGAGCGAAGTCTCTCGCAGTCGACTTGGAATTTATAGGCACCCAACGCATAAATCACGGTTGACCGCGAAGCGACAGGAGGAATCAGATTCCCTTCCGCACGCGGCTTGCGTGCAAAAAAGGTGATGCTCATGACAAGACAGGTGAACAGAGGGAGGTGCAGTCCGGGCGTAGGAGGAGGGGCATTGGCGTTGTGGCGGCAAGTCCGTGCGTGGGAGGAGCAGTCTGGGCACAGGTGAGCGGAGGCGCACCCATGTGGCACGTCCAGGCGATGGGGGCCCGGCAGAGGACGACGTCCACGCTTCATGTGTGCGGCCCAATCACGTCCGGGCTACGGGAGAGCGGCGGCTACTGGCACATCCGTTGTGCCTAATACGGCCGTGAATAGCTAGTTTCATTAATAACAGTGCCAACAATGCCATTTAGGGAAATAAAAAAGAGTTAATTCCTTATTTGCCATTGGAAGTTGGCGAGCTCCCTAAAATGCCATCGAAAAATTGCTCATCCCTTGTATTCCACTCGTTCTCAACTTTAATCCCTTCTTTGCCACTCGATCAATTGGTGTGAATTTGACCGTTGACTTGGGCGAAAAAAGCGATTTTGCCCTAAGTGCATTATTTAGGTTGAGATCTTTAGGAATTGTTTGACATAGTAATATAGTTCCAACAATTATGAAATTTTTATGTAAAGTTTCTGGCATAGTTTAGATTATTTTGTAATTTTTATAGGGTTTTATTTGCAACATGTTTTTCTCTAAAAATCTTTAAATTTTTGGTTGTAACTTGAAATATTTTTAGAGAAAAACATGTTGCAAATAAAACCCTATAAAAATTACAGAATAATCTACACTATGTCAGGAACTTCCCCTAAAAAATTCATAATTTTTGGAACTATATTACTATGTCAAACAATTTCCTAAAGATCTCAGCATACTTAGGGGCAAAATCGTCTTTTCGCGTCCAAGTCAATGGTCAAATCCACGGTCAACTGACCGGAGTGGCAAAGAAGGGATTAAAGTTGAGAACGAGTGGCATACAAGGGATCAATTTTCCGATGGCATTTTAGGGAACTCGCCAACTTCCAATGGCAAATAAGGAATTAACTCAATAAAAAAACTAGTTGGAGCCTGGACCGGAGGTGTCGGCGGATTTTGTCGCCGTGCCTTGATAGCGTAGCGTAAAGGCATATTTTGGTACCCATGTTTATGCTATGAACACGAATTGTTGTATCTTGTGTAAAGGCATATTTTCTGTTTTGACGTGTTGGAACGTATGGATGTCGTTGTCCACCATGTATCCATAATCCATCAACGTCCTCAAACTGAAGTAACAAAGGAGTGGTTCCAGAATGCTACGCCATCTGCCATATTTCTAGACTTTTTTTTAATCTACTTGAAGTTGTTAAAGCTATCGAGGTTAGGCCAGGTGTACTTTTAGGGGTTGTTTGGATCTCACATTTTATGAAAACCAGATTTAGTTAAACTGGTTTTAGTGAAAACTTTGTATGGACAATGCAACTAACTCCCTGGATAACAAAAAAATGTGTTTTCTATAAAACCAGAATTCCGAGTTTTACCAAAAACCAGTGAACGTCGTTTTTCTCAAAACGAATTTCTGCTATCCCCATTCTCAACAGCTTCTCGCGAGGTGCTCGCACACGAACGACTGGGAAGCTAGGCGAGCGGGTGTCATCTTCCTCCTCAGCCTAGATTCTGCTGCCGCGGCCTCGGATCCCGCCGCCAAGCCTAGATTCCCTATCACCATTGAACTTGGATCTCGCCGCTGCCTCCTTCTCAGATAGTCGTTGCCTCCTCCTTGCTCAGCTCCACTCGCATCACCTGGCTCTCGCTGCCGGTCTCCTGGCTCGTCGGAGGCTCGAAGAAGAGGAGGTTGCGGTGTGAGAGCTTGGGTTGCTGAACAATGCGGCGATGCGAGGGCTCGGGCTGCCGAAGGGCGCGGTGGCGACGATGTGGGTGAAGACGTCGAGGCGACCGACCCCGCCACCACTACCGTCATCGGAGGAGGATTTCATAGTGGCTATGGGGGACAAGCATGAGTGGGGGACGAGGAAGGAAGGATTTGGGGATGAGGATTCGTTTTATGAAAGTGCATTTCGTTCCTTTTATATGATTTAGCATTCTCCCTAAAAAATTATTTTGATGTAAATCTCAACCAAGCACTGTATAGATGAAAGCTTGTTTTAGTTTTTCTGATCCAAACAAAGTAATCTATAAACTAATTGTAACAGAACAAGAACTTAAAAACATGTTTTCATAAAAATCCTACTAAAACCTACTTTCTAAAAACTAATTTGTAATCTAGGTGATACAAACAACCACTTAATCTACTCCCTCCGCTGAGGCAAGCAAAAAAGATTGCCATTTCAGACATGGACATAGTCCCAAATGTAATTTTGATCACTAGTTTATATTATAATAAATTTATTTATAAAACTTAATAAAAGTATAATAATATGGCCATTTTCTTATTTACTGGCTGCATCAAAGAAGAAGCTACGTGAGCGCACGCGCCGAGCCTAGCACTTTCGAGCGTGGGTCTTGTGAAGGCCTGATCCTCCGTGTCCACTGGGCAACTGCCAGTTGTAACACCCTGATTTTTGGGGCCTTTTTGAATTTTCAAAGTAAAAAGAACCATTTTGTTTTGATGAGAATTCAAAGCTTGAACTTGAGATTTCAGAATGGAATTCAATTGATTAAATCAAACTTCAACTAAAACTCTCTTTTGGTTTGTCGGGTTTGTTGGAGCTTTGGTGATCTCTCCTTTTCTGTGCTGGTTTTGTTCTTCTTTGGTCCCGACCTCCTTAGGTCTGGACCTCCCCGTATCCTTCAGGACCTCCCCATATCCTTTAGGATCTCCTCCTCGTTTATTTGGACCTCCCCGCATCCTTTAGGACCTCCCCATGTCCTTTAGGACCTCCTCCTCGTTTATTTGGACCTCTCCGCGTCCTTCAGGACCTCCCCATGTCCTCTAGGACCTCCTCCTTCTTTATTGGGACCTCCCCGTGTCCTTCAGGACCTCCTCATGTCCTCTAGGACCTCCTCCTTGTTTATTGGGACCTCCCCGTGTCCTTTAGGATATCCCCGTGTCCTTTAGGATATCCCTATGTCCTCTAGGACCTCCTCCTTGTTTATTTGGACCTCCCTGTGTCCTTCAGGATCTCCCCATGTCCTCTAGGACCTCCTCCTTGTTTATTTGGACCTCCCCATATCCTCTAGGACCCCCTCCTTGTTTATTTGGACCTCCCCGTATCCTTCAGGACCTCCCCATGTCCTCTAGGACCTCCCTTACGTTCACTTGGACCTCCCTCGCGTCCGTTCAAGCCTCCCACTTGGTCCAGACCTCCCCTTTGTTAGATCTAACCGTTCAGACCTCCCCTTTGTTAGATCTGACCGTTAAGACCTCCCCTTTGGAGATCTTAACCGTTCGGACCTCCCCTTTGTTAGATCTGATCGTTAGGACCTCCCCTTTGGAGATCTTCACTGTTCAGACCTCCCCTTTGTTAGATCTGACCGTTAGGACCTCCCCTTTGGAGATCTTAACCGTTCAGTCCCCTTTGTTAGATCTGACCGTTAGGACCTCCCCTTTGGAGATCTTAACCGTCCAGACCTCCCTTTTGTTAGATTTGACCTTTAGGACCACCCCTTTGGAGATCTTAACCGTTCAGACCTTCCCTTTGTTGGATCTGACCTTTAGGACCTCCCTTTTGGAGATCTTAACCGTCCAGACCTCCCTGTTAATGCATGCTTACCTTACTAAGTATTTCAATACCTGCTTTTACGATCTTAGTTATGCCTAAATCTCTTGGTATGGCCACTGTTATCTTTGAACCGAACATGATTGTCACCCTAGGCTAAAACCTGGCTAGTGCAATAGTATGGGTCAGGAACTTTTCAACGAATCTTGATTTGGGAAGTTTTAGCAAAAAATTACCACTTATCTAAATGTTTTGAACCGTGGCATTGGTGTGTCATGGAGGCCTGCAAATGACCATGGCATTGGTGTGTCATGGAGATCTTGCACGTGACCATGGCATTGGTGTGCCATGGAGGTTTTGCAAATATTTTGGCAAAGCAAGGAATAATGGAAAATGGTTTAGACTTGGGCGGAGTTGATTGTCTGGTGGGTGCATATCCATGCACGGGATCGTGCCTGTAATGGTTGATCGATGCCCTAGGGTTGTGGTTAGCCGCCCGGGTCAGTTAAGGACCGGTCTGGGAGTGTATTTTGCTATGCCTTATCGTGCAACCACATGCCCTGTGTGGGCGGGACATGGCTAACTAATTTACAAAGTTCCATCGCGGTTGATCCGGCTGGGGTGTGGGTGGTCTTTCATGGCCTATCTCTTATGACTATGTAATTCCCACATGGTTCAAGAGGGGGCCCTTGATCTCTACGGGTTTCTATCCGTAGGGTGGGGTGAAACCTTAGAGTAGGGTGGATTGCGGTGGAATGATGCACTGTAAAGGCCTTGTGATGATCCCTTAGTCGCACACCTTCGGAAGTGTGTGAGTGGATAGTTTAAGAGGATCATCTCTTGTGGGTAAAGCTGCACACCTCTGCAGAGTGTAAAACTATTCGAATAGCCACGTCCGCAGTTATGGACATGCTAGCAAAGCTGCTCAAAATTAGACCTCTGGTTTGTTTTCAAAATGGTTAGTTAAAAATGGTCTTTGGATTTCTATTCAAATGGGTTGGGCAGGGAGTCTTGTGGCAAGAGGGTATCCTTCACCATCATGTTGATGAATGTTATCCAATTAAAAAATGAGACTTTGTAAATTAATTTTAATTATGATTATATGTTTTGGAACTTACTTCTTGTACTTGGAAATAAACATGGCTTTACGCAAATTAACCATATAAGCTCTCCCTTGCAATATCCATGTATGCATGTCATTTTGTTAATTGATGGGTGTAACTTGCGAGCACGGTTGTTGTGCTCACTCTTGCTTGATTAACCATTGAGCAGGAGAGGACTTTGAGGATGATGAAGCTCAAGATGACTAGGCCGATCTCCAGCCAATTGCCTGTGGTGTATTGGATGGACTTGGCTCTTGTTTCTGCTGTGTATTTGTCTCTTGTCGGTTTGTAAATAAACTTTGTAATCAACTCTTTTGCTGTTAATAAAGTCTCTTGTGAATGTATGTTATCACTTGTAATTACTGTGAGAACTAGCCATTGATCCTTGGGACTGGTTCGGATCACAGGAGGTTTAGGACTTCTCCAAGTCTCATGACCTCCTCGGGTTGGTCTCTTGACCTCCCCCAGGTCAGGTTGTGGTTCTTGGGGAGGTCCTGAGTCTCAATATCTCCTCGGGTTAGTTCCTGGGAGGCCTGGGAGGACTGCCCAAGAGGTCCTTGGGACCTCCTGGGAGGTCCTGGTGGATTCCCAGGGAGGTCTTGGAGGATCTCTCGGGTTAGCCCCTGGCTGGGTCGTCACACCATTTCTCTTGTAGAGACAAATATACACATATTATTTCTGCGTGTCCAATTTAAGTATTCATAAAAAAAAAATCAATAGCCAAATTTTAAAAAGTTTGACTTCACGTATATCAAAGCATCACTATTTTGTAACGGGAGTGGATACTGGACAAGGTTTTGAGCCAAGTCAAGATTTAGCTACAACGGAGAAAATAAAACTTTCGCAAAGAACATGGATATTGCTATATGTTGCATCCATGTATGCAGTGTGCAGAGATGAAGTTAACGAGGAGCTAGTTCAGGCACGGGTGGTGTTGCCGGTAGAAACCGGCGACAACACTTCATGCGAGAGAATAATCACAATAAGCACATAAAAAATACGAGAACTTGTTTACGAGATTCGGTAAAGCCTACGTCCTCGGAAGCCAAATCACGGTGGTTCCATCCGTACGAGGAGTTTATTTCTTTCTCTTCTGTTTAGGGTTATAAGAGGTCGACGATATATATTTATACCCCGATTACATGTTCGACTTGGACTCACGCTTTCTGGACATAGGTCTTTTCTTTCACTTTGTTATATATGAGCCATGCAATCGTATTAATAAAGGACTGTTCTTGGGTCCTTTTGGATACAAATACTCTCGGATCACTGACCCCTCGTAGTCGAAGCACTGGCATGCCGTGATTGGGTATTCTATGATGTTCCTGGAGACTTGTCAGGAGGTAGTAGCAATGTGGATGCAAAGGAGCAATCGTTCCCTGGTGGCTTGCATCCTCGCCGAAGTTCGAGAGTGTGTTTATGTTTTTTATGATTTCTCCTTTGTGTTTGTAAAGAGGGAGGCTAATAGTGCTGTCCATTGTTGTGCAAGCTTTGCCTGCACACAAGAGGGCTTGGTGGAGTCACTTGCTAGGAGGTCGGCTTTTCTTGTTTCAAGCGATGTACCAGTGGCGAGGTTGGACGCCGGCGAAAGAGGCGGCGACGGTAGTTGAGGATGGTCAAAACGGGTTGCAAAGTGGAAGGCAACCACACGGGTGGTGGCATCATGGCCGGGCGAGCATGAGAGCGGGCGAACGGTGGAGCCCGTCGGTCGGTATTGGGGAAGGAGAAGGGGCAATGACGTTTGGGTGGATGAGGGGTGGAGCTAGGGGGCATGAGCATTAGGGGGATATTAGGGACTCACCAGAGCCGATTGTGGCGACGGGAAGGAGCCGTGGCAGCTTGGCGATGGAAGCCCAAGGCGGCGCGGCTGGCGCGTCATGGCGGCGGCTGAGGATGGTCAAAATGGGTTGCAGAGTGGAAGGCAACCACATGGGTGGTGGCATCGTGGCTGGGCGAGCATGAGAGTGGGCGGACGGTGGAGCCCAGTGGCCAGCGTTGGGGAAGGAGAAGGGGCAACGACGTTTGGGAGGATGAGGGGTGGAGCTAGGGGGGCATGAGCATCAGGGGGATATTGGGGACTCGTTGGAGCCGGTGGTGGCGAAAATTAACGAGGATCTAATAATCCTTATTTATTTATTTATTTGTAATTCTTATTATAGATATTAACATCTCCATATTAGTCTTAAGTATACCCCTTAATATTTATAAGGGAGAGGTCAAACTGCCTGGCCGTAAACCACCCTATGGTCGTCAGTCTTCCTACGACCATGGTATAGTCGTAAGCCTTTCTACGACTGTCGAGCAGTCGTAAGATCTTCTACGACTCGGTTGGCTTCGACCAGCCTAGCTTCAATAAACCTATAATTGGTAAGGCTTACTTACTTGTGGGCCTAATCAGTTAGGGAATATTATGCGTCATGTTTAATACATGAGTTACTTAATATGTACTGTTACTTTCTGTGAGTAACCACATGAATTACTTCTATCTTTGACAAACAACTACCTAGCAACGTAGGGGTGCTACATCCCTAGCGACAACTTTCATCAAGCGGTTTGTCAATTGGAATATTGGGACGTCTCTTCATCTGGAGGAACTGCCACCTCTTCATACGTTATATAAGGTTGAAGTCAGAAGGCAGAAGGAGACAAGCGCAATCTGGAGCACAAGCCCTAGTCTTTTTCTTGATTGTAATCAGTATACTCAATATAGCCACACAGGAGTAGGGTTATTATTCTCTCTGGAGAAGGTTTGAACCTGTATAAAATCCTCGTGTCATTCTCTGTGTGATTATTATCTAGGAGACCCCCAAATCAAACAATCATACATAAGATCGGTTCTAGATCACCGACAGCTGGTGCCGACCGTGGGGATCTCCGGTGATTCCTTGTCAATAAATTCTCTTTTTTTCCTAATGTTTTCATGGCAGGAGAGTGGAACGAGGAGAATTGGTTCGATTTGGCCAACTACGCAGACATCGACATGAATGTCGGCTTCAACTACGAGCCGAGTATCATTTTGTTCGATGATAATGCTGCCTCTAGAGATCATTCACCAGATCCAGGAGACCATGTCACCGATGAAGTTGAGGAGGGATCCTTTTCGCCTACAACAGTACGTCCAACTGATGGACTAGTTTCCTCAGAGGGCAAGGGTCTATCCGACCACAATCAGGACTGCAACTAGGCAGGCTCACAACATGACAAGGGTTCTCCCTCTGAATGTTTGAGTCCACCTGAGGTAGTCCGACCTGGTGAGGCAAATCCTGGAAGCTATCATTTCGGGATTCCATCAACATCTGGTGGTCGTAACCCTGTGGCTATCCTCGCAGAGGATATGGGAAAGCACCCTGTTCCTACGAGTTCGACCACACGTTCGCAGGGCTCACCTACGGACACAAACGGTCATAACCCGGAGTTCCCCTTCCTGGAGGGGTTTACTCTAAGTCACCAGACGGTGTCATTTGACCACTCTTCAAGCCAGGAGGCCTCAAGCACAAGTGGAGATCTTACACAGGAGGTCTTTGCCCTCCCCTCAAATCATGATATCTCTCCTAGAAGCAGGCCTAAGGATGCTCCCCGCTGCTCACACCCTGCGACCCCTCGTGGTGATGATGAGGATGCCTCCGCCAATGAATGGGATTAGCACTCTGATGAGCGTGGGAAAAATCCTCGAAATGATCGCACTCCATTAAGGCAAACTCAAGGATCAGATGTAGATGATCCTGAGACAACCTAAAGGAGAAGAAAGACGGCTCAGAGAAATTTACCTGGGCATGTTCAATATCAGTCGGAGGAGGCTAGGAAACTCCAGCACAAAAATGATTTGCTCAAGAACCCAACTCTAGAACTCGCACGAGTGCCAGAGTACGACCTCTTCACCGAAGCGATCGTGCGAAGGCTCCGAAGCATGATGGCAAGACTTGAGCATCCTCCCCGATATCATTATGGAAGTCGTAGCGGTATGACTCCATTGGCTACCAGTCGTTCGAACAACTCGCCTCATGGAGATCGGCGTGACAACAAGTTATGTCGTTCCCCTAACTTTAACTCCAGTCGGAGAAGAGCTTTTCGAACATCTGATGATCGACAAGCTCCTAGGGGAGATGATCATTCACCACTATGACCCAGAAATCTGCAACGGCAAATGGAATACGATGAGTATTACCCTCGTAGGACTATTGGAAGAATAATTCAACCCCTTACCAGTGGAACCCACCCCACAAAGTTAACACTTGCTTAATAGATCCCAAAATGGAATTACCTTGCAAAGGCCGATTGTGCCTTTCACTTGTACTCATAGTGTAGCTATCCCTTATGGGGTATTTTGGTCTTTTGTATAGGCCCAAGATTCTATAAATAGCCCATGTATCTCTCATTTAAGGGAGAGCTCTCTTGAGCAATAAAGAAGCATATTCAAACTGGTGAGCCCTCGAGGGCTCCCTCCCTGAAGGTAACCCCCCGTTGGCTCACCGACAAGAGTAGGACAGTCCTCTCGGACCCCCGAACTTGTATAAAACCCTCGTATCATTTTCTACTCTCGTGGACGACGGCCCGTCAGACGACCGACGTCCACTCCTCACCCGTGTTCGGTTTTTACACCTACAACAAGGACTGAGACCTATTATAGGTCAGATCCACCCACGACCGGGTATTGGCATCTACGATCACCTGGTGATATCAACCATTCTTTTCTACAGAGAAGGCGGTATGATGTCATTACCGAATGTCGGGCGTTCTCGCCTGATCTCCGAGCTGTTCGCTGGTCGCTGCGGTTTCAACCAGTGAACATGGAGAAGTTTGATGGGTCACATAATCTCATTGAATTCCTTCAAATATATATGACCGCTATCCGAGCAGCAAGAGAAGGAGAGCACGTCATAGCGAATTACCTTCCAACTGTGTTCTAAGGGTCCGATCGATCGTGGTTGCTAAACCAACCACCCGAGTCGATCTATTTGTGGTAACACCTCTGCGACCTTCTGCTGGCCAACTTCCCAGGCACTTACAATCACCCTGGAAAGGAGGACGATCTGCACAGGATGAGAAAAAACGACCACAAGACCATACGCTAATTCATCAGGCGTTTCAGTTAGGTTCGCAATTCAATTCCAGAGGTTTCTAACTCATCTGTTATCAGAGCCTTTAAGCAGGGAGTCCGTAGCAGAAGGATTACGGAGGACATCGCTTTGAATCCCTCAGCTACTGTTGCTGAACTCTTCGAGATGGCAGATCAATATGCGACTGCCGTTGAAGCAGTTGAGTGGAACAAAACCATCGATCGAGATGACAAAGATCCACAAGAAGTGGGCGAAAGCAGCAAGAAAAAGGATAAGAAGGTCAAAAAATCCAAGAACAACGCGAAGGGTCAAAAGCCTCAAGCCGACAGTTCTAAGGAAGTCTTGGCCGTAAGCGATAAGGAGCCACGAAGTTCCAAGTCATACTCCGAACGGGGAAAAGGTAAGGCCCCTAGCGGAAGAATGACAAGCCCAGGTAATATCCTTTCCATAAAAAGGAAGGACATGACCTTCGCAACTGGCGTGTTTTCCAAACAAAACTCAAGGACTACTCCACCGGCAAAGGACCACTCCCTACACTTGAGGAGATGGGACAAACGAGTGGTCGTAAGCAGTCGAATGATGACGAGGAGATGTTGTTCCAAAATCCAAAGCATACCATCGACCACATCTTTGGGGGATCTTTGACATATGAGTCAAAGTGATAGCTCAAGGCCGTCGCACCAGAGGTAAACTCTATTGACCTTCCTCTTGTCATTAAATCACCGAAGTAGTCGGAAGTTCCCATCTCTTTCAAGAAGGTGGACTGTCTGATCCCTTCCACTCGACCAGGTCGATATCCGATCGTAGTCGAGCCCACCATCAACAAATATCGAGTGAATCGCGTGTTAGTTGATGGTGGCAGTTCGTTAAATATTCTATTTACGAGGGCCCTGGACGAGATGCAAGTACCTCGAACCAGAATAAAACTTGTACGATACTCATTCCATGGGATCGTACCAGGGTCTTCGGCCAAACCCATTGGCCAAGTTTCTCTTCCTATCATGTTTGGTTCTCTAAGCAATTTCAGGACAGAAAAAATCTCCTTTGATATGGTCGATTTCGATACAGCGTATAATGCCATATTGGATGACCAACTTTGGTATGATTCTTAATGGCTGCTCACTACGGGTATCAATATCTTAAGATGCCAGGTCCCAAAGGAGTGATCATAGTACGCAGTAACAAGAAGATGACGCTTACATGCGACCACAAGTCCCTCGAGATAGTTGGCCAGATACCGACTCGAGAAGCAAGCAAGGGGCAGCCTTCGACCAAGCAGTCGAAGCCTAAAGCTGCGCCGAAGCCAAACGATCAAGTCAAGGAATTCCCTCTAAATCTAGAGGAGCCATCGAAAACTGTTCGCATCGGGGTTGCTTCCGACCTCAAATAGGAAGACACCCTCATCACTTTCCTCCGAGCTAACGTAGATGTCTTCGTGCGGCAAGCATCCAACAAGCCCGGAGTTCCCAGGGAAGTGATTGAGCACAGGCTAGCTCTACGGCCTGATAAGAAACCCGTAAAACAAAAATTACGAAGCTTTGCACCTGATCGACGAGGAGCCATCAATCAGAATTGGACAAGTTACTTAGAGCGGGCTTTATAAGAGAGGTCAACCACCCAGAGTGGTTGGCTAACCCTGTAATGGTTAGAAAGTCTAATAGTAAGTGGCGTATGTGTGTAGACTTTACTAATCTCAATCAAGCTTATCCAAAAGATGATTTTCTTTTACCTCGTATCGATCAGTTGGATGATTCTACTGTTGGTTGTCAAGTATTAAGTTTTCTAAATGCATACTCTAGTTATCATCAGATTAGTATGTATTTAGACAATGAAGAAAATACCGCATCTATTACACCATTTGGAATATTTTGCTATGTCAAAATATTATTTGGTCTAAAAAATAATGGCGCTTCTTTTCAACGCTTGATGCAAACGACATTTTCACCTCAACTAAGCCAAAATTTGCAAGTCTATGTTGATGATCTAGTCGTAAAAAGCATCAAGTGACTTAATCATGTTTTCGACTTGCAAGAAACATTCGACGACCTCAGAAAACACCGTTTGAAACTCAATCCCGAAATGTGCATGTTCGGAGTCTCTATAGGAAAATTGCTTGGATTCCTTGTATCTGCACGAGAAATTGAAGCAAATCCTAAAAAGATAAAGGCCATTGAAAAAATGCGCTCTCCGACCACGAAGAAAGAAATCCAGAAACTCACAGGGTGCATGGCGGCTTTAAGTCATTTCATCGCACAATTGGGAGAAAGAGACATTCCTTTCTTCAAACTTCTAAGAAAATATGAGGGTTTCGAGTGGTCAGAAGAGGCAAACACAACCTTTGAGGATGTCAAGAGGTATCTTATGAGTGCTCCTATTTTGGTTTCTCTGAAACCAGAAGAGACGCTCTTAATTTATGTAGTTGCCACGCCACAGGCAGTTAGCGCAATACTGGTTGTAGAGCGTGAAAACGTCCAACGACCAGTTTACTACGTAAGTGAGGTTTTACACAGGACTAAGGAGTGATACTCTCAGGTTCAAAAACTTCTATATGTCCTCCTCATGTCTTTGAGGAAATTGTGGCATTATTTTTAGGCGCACAAGATAATTGTGTCATCTGAGTTTCCCTTAGGAGTGGTCCTCCAAAACAGGGAAGCAGCGGGATACATGGCAAAATGGTCAGTAGAACTTGGGGAGTTCGACCTCTATTTCGTGTCCCGAACAGCCATTAAATCCCAAATCTTGGTAGACTTTGTCACCGAATGGACAAATCCTGAACCTGTTCAGGATCCTCAGTACGATACCCACGACTAGTGGACGATGTATTTTGACGGGTCGCTTACGTTGAGTGGCTCGGGGGCTAGGGTGGTCCTGGAATCTCTTACCGGAGAGATCTTAAAGTATGCTATTCAATTACTCTTTCTTGCCACTAACAACATGGCAGAATACAAAGGTTAGTTGGCTGGCATACGAGCAGTGAAAGTGCTCGGGATTCAACGACTACTCATGAGAGGAGACTCTCAACTGGTCGTGAATCGATCAGGTCAGAAAAGAGTACCAGTGCTCTAATACGACCATGTCTCAGTACTTATCGGAAGTCTGAAGGCTTGAAAAACATTTTTTTGGTTTCGAGTTGCAATATATATCCCTTGAAAGGATAATTTTCTCGCTGACCAGTTGGCTCGAATAGCCTCTTCCCAATTTCAAGTACCACAAGGAGTCTTCTTGGAGTAGCTCCAGAAGTCGTCTCTGGTCGAAGCACCAGAAACACCTCCTATTGAGACAGCCTCTCTAGGGTACGAGGATACCAAGATGAATCCCATCTACGAGTATCTTCAGAAGGGTACACTACCCGATGATGATCTCGAGGCAGATCCTTTATCCCGGAAGGCTAAAATGTATACTTTGGTCGAATGAGTCCTTTATAAAAGAGGTACTTAAGGGGTTCTCATGCGATGCATATTGCAGAAAGAAGGATTAAATCTCCTTCATGACATACACGGGGCATCTATGGAACTCAAGCTTATTATAGAACGATGGTTGCTAAAGCTTTTCGGTAAGGTTTTTATTGGTCAACGACCCTCCATGATGCCAAAGAGTTGGTTCAAAAGTGTGTACAATGCCAGTTTCATAGCAAGAAAATACACCAATTGGCTTAGGTATTGCAAACTATTCCTCTTTCATGGCCTTTTGTGAGCTAGGGTCTCGATATCCTAGGGCCGTTCCCAAAAGCACCAGGAAGCTTTGAATTCCTTTTTGTGGCTATTGATACGTTCACAAAATGGATCGAAGCCGAACCTGTGATTGGGATAACAATGGAAGCCGCAAAAAGGCTCATGATGAGAAGCATGATTACTCGATTTGGTGTTCCTAGTCGAATAATTACAGATAATGATAAACAATTTTTGAGCGCAAATTTTTAGGAATTTTATGACGAGTTGGGTACCAAGTTATGTTATGCTTCTGTTGCCTACCCACAGAGCAATGGGGCTGTTGAAAAAGCGAATGGCCAAATAATGTAAGGCGTAAAAACCCGAGTGTTCGACCAGCTTGTCAAGTGCTCGGGGGGCTTGGGTACAGAATTACCCTCAATATTACGGGCAGTTCGCACAACTACAAGTTGGGCTACAAGCGAAACATCTTTTTTCCTAGTTTTTGGGGGCTGAAGCCTTGCTTTCACCAAAACTAAAGATCCGGTCGACAATGGTCGAAACCTTCAATGACTCTACCCAGGAGCAACTTCGAGTGAATGACATCAACCTGCTCGAAGAGAAGAGGAATCAAACCCTAATCCATTCAACGGTTTACCAACAAGCCTTACACAAATACTACGATCGTAAGATCCAACCTCATAGCCTTGCTGTAGGTGATTTGGTATTGAAAAAGATTCAATCCCAGTCTAATCGGAATAAACTTTCTCCTAAGTGGGAAGGTCCTTACACAGTGGTCGAAGTTACGTGACCAAGTTCGGTACGACTGACAATGGAAGACGATCGGGTTCTCTCCAATTCTTGGAACATCGACCAGTTACGCAAATTTCATGTGTAATTCCTTACTATATCAATAAAGTTACAGGTTTCTTCACTCTTTATTGTCTTACTTTTGAGTAGGACTTGGATAGCCTTTCGATCATTTTTTATACACTCAGTTTTTCTTTACATTGGGAGAAAAAGGGTAACATCACCTAGTCGAAGTATTTTCTCTCTGCACGTGGTCCTGCCCACTAGAAGGAACTTCCTAGTGTCGCCTTGTTCCTAACTTTTGCTACCAATACAAAGAGACTTGGTTTAACAAAACTGGTCGAAACATTCTCAAAGCCATCTCTTTTTAACTTTAGTTTATTTCTTCATTACCTTTCAAAAATTCTCTAAGTGGAGTATACTTTTATAGTTTGTTTGACTCCTTTTAGTAACCTCAAATGCGTTTAAACAGGTCAGAGAAAGACACAACACCTAGTCGAAGTCTTTTCTATCTGCATGTGGTCCTGCCCACTAGAAGAAACTTCCTAGCATCGTACTATTTCCAACTCCTGCTATCAGTGTCAAACAAATTTAGTTTACTGAAAACGGTTGAATAAATTTTTAAGGCACGCCGAAGAGTTTATCCCACTTGTGTTGATGCTCTTGATTCGATTACTATGATCGGAGAACGTAGCTTCACTAGTTGAAGTCTTTTCTCTCTGCGTGTGGTCCTACCCACTAGAAGGAACTTCCTAGTGTCTATCTGTTACTAAACTCTTACGACAAGAACATGACAATCAAGATCGACAACACAAGTAGGAAAAACTTCTTTTTTAAGCAAACCCTTACATACACTATTTACTTAGTTTATCTATATAAACTAAGCAAATAGTCGGGGGCTAGGATAAAGTCATTAATATGACTTCAATTCTTAGTCTTAAATTCAATTTCTTTTTTCTATTCATTATCTTATGAGTTACTAACTACTCGACAAGATAACTTGTAGGAAAAAGTAGGTATACGTATTCATAGCCAAAAGACTTGTCTTTACAAGTTTTTCTATTACAATGTACTCTGATGAAGGAGATTCAATTTGCATCTCCTCCACGACCTTCTGGCTAACTGGTTTCACCTCTTCGATCAGACGAGTTGCTTCTGCTTCAGAGCAGTCGAAGTCGTCCTTGATTGGTTGAAGATTGAGATTACGGTCATGTACCTTAAATTTTACCAAGGCATAACCTACTGCACCTTCGAATGCTTCTCTTATCGAGTCAGCCTGGTTGGCCTTCAGAGTAGTTATCAGCTCCCTTAAGGCTCTGACTTGCTATCTAACAATACTCGATTGAGCAGTTAGGGTGTCTTCAAAAGGAGTAACTTCCTTAGCACCAAGCCCACCGAGTACGTTGTTTAGAAGTGAGATGTTGTCTTGAAGGTTGATCTTCAATGACTTCGTCTCCTCCTGACTACGAGTCGAAGCTTCATGGAGCCGCTTGATTTCGACTACTTGCTCTGAAATAGTATTGGACCGAAACGGCGACTAGAGGGGGTGAATAGGAGCACGATCACTTTTCACCTTAATTGAATTCAATACCAATTTCACTCCAATAGCTAT
The DNA here is from genome assembly GCA_036346405.1 of Phyllostachys edulis. Lineage (NCBI taxonomy): Eukaryota > Viridiplantae > Streptophyta > Magnoliopsida > Poales > Poaceae > Phyllostachys > Phyllostachys edulis. Next base: position 64,198,227 of record CM070561.1, on the reverse strand, counting down.
AAAAGCTATGAAGATAAATATACAAGCACAGTGGAAGACTTGTATTGAATCCAATCGAAACCCCGAAGCAAAACAACCAAAATTACCAAAAACTCAATTCACAATGAGTTGGGTGGTCAGACCACTCAGCCTAGCGGTCTGAATGCTCCATGGGGCGGTCTGACCTCTCAAATGGGCGGTCTGACCTCCAGCCTGACGAACAGTGAAATCAGCCCGAACTTCCAAAACACAAAAAGGTCTAACTTTTGATTCGTGACTCCAAACTTCACGAAACTTGAAACATACCTTCCTTAGAATGTCAGGAACCTATTCCAATCAACGATCGTGAAGATCGTTGCCAAAGTTCCGACCTTTATCCGTTTTAGTGAAGGTTGCTTCAAAACCAAGCCAAATACGAAAACGGCGATTGAGATGATTTCGTGGGAGGAATCAATCCAAGATAGCTAAGGATAGTCTCCCATACATCCTAACATCCTCAATCATAGGAAGAATCAAGGCAAAATCCCTCAAGAGCAAGACACCCTAAAATCACCCTTTCTTTCACAAAAACCAAGCAAAAACAAAACTTAGATCCAAAAGTTTGCTCGTAGTTGATTGATGATCTAGATGATCCTAGATAGGTTCCCACATGTCACAGCAAGCTAGATCAAGAGAAGAAACCAATAGAAAACTCGCGGATCAAAGAAAAACCCAAAATCACAAAATAGAGAGTAAGAACACAAAAGAACTCATCTTGTGAAATCTTTCATGGATTGATTGGATAGATGGTATGTTTACAGCCACTCCACCATGGAGGACAAAGCTCAACACATGAGCACTCAAATCAATCCATCTCTCTAAAACCCTAACCTCCCACAAATCTCCTCAAGCCCTAACAACCAAAGCTAGGGTTTTCAAAAATTCAAGGGTTGAAGGGGGTGCAGCCACCTCCCTCCTCTATTTATAGTGGAGGCTTAGACCTTCTAGAAGAGTAAACCCTAATGGGCTCCCGTTAAGGCCCACACACAAACGGGTCACATACGCACGTATTTTAAAGCGCCGTCTTCATCTCCTCTTGACCTAATCCATCTTGCGCCGCGGGTTGGCAAAAGGTCACTAAGGCGGTATTTGGTAAAATTACCAAAATACCCCTTCTCGATCTTTTTGCAAAGATCGAGTCCCATCTTCGTGAAGCATTCCTCATGCTTCGCCACGTGTAGGTTGATCAACGGCTCTCATCATGTCGGCAAGTCTCTCCCATCCGGCTCCCACGAAAACCACCATGGCACTTGCACCGACCCCCGCGCCGCTTGATCCAACCCGTCGACCGAATCGCCTGTTCGGTCATCCTTGTCCTTTTGCCATGCTTGAATCCATTGACCTCACCGGCATCACCGATCGTTACGGACCTCGGCTCTCCAAGCTTAGTCTCGATCATCCTCGCCGATTGACCGTCATTGACCTTCAAGCAACTTTGCTAATAATAGACCAAGAAATCGTTTCGAGAACAAGTTCTTCGAACTTGACCCATGTAAGTCAAAACATGCATCATGCAACACATATGCACTGAAACCCATGAACTTGACCTAACCAAACAATCATCGCCACCGAGTTGGCCGATGAACAAACCAAAACCAGTCAGACCGCCACTTTGGCCGGTTTGATCGCCCCCTGGCCAGTCTGACCGCCACCTGTTGGTCGCTCTGACCGCCCAGCTAGGACTTAACCAAATTTCCTTCCTGGAAATCCGAAACCTACTGGAATTTTCAAACCAATAGAACTTTTGCCTGTAAGCTCCAAAAAATATGAGACCAAGTGTAGTAGAATCTCCTCTCTTACCTACACCCTCTATTTTCGGCCGAGCTCCAAAACTCAACACCACTCATGGCCGGTCAGACCGCCATTTGCCTGACAGCACTTTGAACTTTGCCGAAAACACATGATTCGACAAACCTTCAACGCCAATGCCAATTGTACCATCATCCTAAGATCATGAGCATATCCCCATGATATCCACAAATAGAGTATGACCAGCCAGAAGCATATCTCTAAACGACTAGTAAGCAACACTGGTCATAGGTAAAGAATTACTTATCTGCTAGTCGAGAATCAAGTTTCTTGACTTTGCTGTCGTGGGATGCACCTTTCTTCGCAGATTGTTGTTCCCACAACTTTATTTCCAGGTCTTTTTCTTTGGCGATACGGGATATCTCATGTACAACCAAGGTTTTTTCTCTGACCTCAGTTTCGAGCTTACCAATTTTGACCTCTTTTTCTGAAAAGAAACAAGAGTTAGAAAAAGGACAAAAAAACGTTATCATAAGTAGTCTTAAGTATACTACTTACTGTTTATTATACTCTACAACTCAAAAGCTGCAGAGTTTGCCTCCACAAGTTTTTTTCAGCAAGACTGATATTGCGAAAAAAAAAACTCAGGAAAACAAGGCTTTATTTTATAAAATATAAATATTACAAGAGATCCTAGTTACATTTCTTCTACGACCTTCCTTCTAACTAGTTAGTTCTTCGACTAGTTCTTCACGGTTGATCTTCATCGTGGTCGAAGTCGATCTCCAGCCAAAGGAAGCAGATGATATGTAATCTGGTAGGCGCTTGTTTTGTATGTTTTCCTTCCAATATGAACTTTAGTCTTGAACGAAAGATACACAACATAGACAGTGAAGTGCTGACCTGTTATTCGTAAGCCATATTCTCCTTGAAGACTTCAAATCCATAGACCAAATTGACTTTTCGACCACCTTGAAGTTACATCCCACTGATTTTGCTCCTTCCATGGTGGTCAAAAATTCAATTTGTTCCGTGACTTTTGTCTTACTAACAAGATACCAAGGCAATATGAGCTTTAAGGATATAAATCTCATTTCTATTTCTTTTGAACAACCATAGTTCATTATCTACTCGAACTTGAAGAGGTTTGGGGATAATAATTTCCAAAAGAAGTGGGACTGAGAAAGATGGAGAGTTTGCGCATGGATCTTCCTCTAGTCCTGCCCTCCGATGGTTATTTATAACCATCAGCTTGCAGCAAAGTTAGACGGATAAGGATTGGAGTCCAACAGATAAAATTTATAATGGATTGTTGGAAACCAAAGCATCACCGTATCTTCAAGAATTGCTTCTCACAAAGATGGTTGACGTTCCCTTTTCTAGTTTTTCTCTTTCTTTCTTAAAAGATCGAGTTGTCTTTACACCTCAAGTGAAATTATCTTCTTGACCAAGTCTATTTCTGGTCAAATAAAATACCAGTTGGAAAGGCTTTTACTTCTGACCATCATTCTACGACTGCTTTGTGGTCATAAGACCTTCTACGGCTCCTTTTCCAAGTAAGTTAATTTCACTTGAAGCTGGGCGGGGGGGGGGGGCTAGATGACGAGGATCTAATAATCCTCGTTTATTTATTTATCTGTGATTCTTATTATAGATACTGACATCTCTATATTAGACTTAAGTATACCCCTTAATATTTATAAGAGAGAGGTCAAGCTGTTTAGTCGTAAACCACCCCATGGTCGTCAGTCTTCCTACGACCATGGTATAGTCGTAAGTCTTTCTACAACTATCGAGCAGTCGTAAAATCTTCTACGACTCGGTTGGCTTCGACCAGCCTAGCTTCGACAATCCTATAATTGGTAAGGCTTGATGACTTGTGCGCCTAATCAGTTAGGGAATATTATGTGTCATGTTTAATACATGAGGTACTTAATATACGCTGCTACTCTCTGCGAGTAACCACATGAATTACTTCTGTCTCTGACAAACAATTCCCTAGCAACGTGGGGGTGCCACATCCCAGGCGACAACTTCCATCAAGCGGTTCATCAATTGGAACGTTGGGACACCTCTTCGTTTGGAGGAATTTCCACCTCTTCTTACGTTATATAAGGTTGAAGTCAGAAGGCACAAGGAGACAAGCACAATCTAGAGCATAAGCTCTAGTATTTCTCTTGATTATAATCAGCATACTCATTATAGCCACATGGGAGTAGGGTTGTTATTCTCTCCGGAGAAGGCCTGAATATGTATAAAATCTTCGTGCCATTCTCTGTGTGGTTCTTATCTAGGAGACCCCCCGAATCAAACAATCATATGTAAGATCGGTTCTAGATCACCGACAAAAATATACCCATGTTTTAAAATCGACTTTTGATTAAAAACAAATCATGAAATACAAACAAATATGTACTCAGAAGAAATTAGTTAAAACAAATTAAAAATATTAAATGAGATAATTATTTTGGGCATAAGCTCCCAGGAATAATTCACCAAAACATTTATGTGAAAACTTGCTAAGAAAAACAAATAAAAATACATAGGAACATAAACTTGTATGAATTTTAGAGAAATTCAAAGAAGTGATAAACTTCTGAAAAAACTACAGGAGAAACTATATTAGGTTACAAGCCCCCACAAAAACTTTCATAAAATTTGGACTTCATTTGTGTAGTATAAAAATCCGGTCAATAAATCAACCAAAAATCCTAAACCTAAACCTAACTCTCTCTCTCTCTCTCTCTCTCTCTCACCTCTCACTGGCAAGTGGACCCCACTGTCAGGGTCTTTCTTCCACCTCCATTCGCTCTCCAGCGCATGACCATGAGCGCATCATCAGGACGCTCGTGGTTTTGCCTCACCGGCCTCGGTTTTTCCCACCGGCCAACCGCCCCGGTCACCTCCGCACCCATACCTGCCCAGCTGTGCTACATCCCTGCCCGTACACCCGAGGATGTCGCCACCTTGTCTCGCCAGTGCCTGAGCTCTCCCTCGCTTTACTCCGCCCCTCAGCCTATAAAAATCCACCCCGAGCTCTGTTCTACTCTTTCCTCACCATTGCACTCTCTCCCTTTCCTTTTCTCCTCTTCCAGTGAGCTCAAATGCCTGAGAGCTCTGAGCTCCGCTCTGGCCGCTGCGCCACCACCACCATTGCATTGCCCTGAAGGGTTCCTCTTCGCTCTAACCGCATCATATCACATTTTGGAGTTCCCTGGTCCTTTCCCCTCACTTGTCTTCGTCTTTGATCCACAGGAGACATTGAATCAGAGCTTCTTTCTTATCTTCGGCCGATGGCATCACCTGCACCACCATTTCCTCCTCGGTGAACCTTGGACCAATTACTTGCACCAGGAGCATCGCAAGGACTCCCTCGACCTTCCTCAAGCTTCCCCGAGCACCATCTCCATCTCCAACGCCCCCTCCACACGAATCTCACTGTGCTACCTCAGCTCATCGTCGAGAACCACTCTCCAGCCATCTCCAGTGACCCTCCTTGCTCCGGTATACTTCTAATAGATGCTTATGCGCGTGATCTTTAGTTAGAAGTGCTGCACGTTTGCACCTTGTCTTGAAGCCGTAGCTTCACCGCTGCTCCTCGCCACTGGTACCCTTAGCATTGCGTGGACCTTAGGGTTCCATTTTGGGCACTCACCCGCGCTGCTGTGGACCGGTTCGCCGACGATGAGCGCGGTAGTGAGCACCCCTGAGCTTCTTTGTTCTGTCGGAACGAGACACGTACTATAGCGCACAATTAAAAACCAAATATGTGTCATTAAGGTTTAATCATTGCTTAGCTGTTAGTTAATGGTGCTTTGTTCCGCTGACATGTGGGCCTGTGAATAGAAATCCATATGTATTAATGCCCTGATTTCCACGTCGAGTCACTAACGCGCTGGCCCGGGGCACTTAAGTGCACAGTAGGCTTTGGTCCATGGACCGGTGGACTGAGGGTCTGTTTGATTGGTGCCCTGGATTTCATGCTTGAGAAAAAGTGGTGCCTGGAGGTAGCCTGAAAAGTAGATGATTTTTGCCTGGCCAAGCAAACCTGAAGATGAGTTGTTTGGTTGGAAGTCTGTGCCTGGAATTGGTGAATGAAAAATAGACCGTTGGATTGAAGGAATCAAAGGTGGATGAGCTTGCCTGGCAGGCAGCTTCCCAGGTGTTTGTTTTTTGCGCCTGGCGCCCAGGCGTCAAAGCATGCAGCAGCCCGGCAGCCCCCAGGAGCGCTCCCGCCCAGGCAGCAAGCCACCAGGTAGCGAACCAAACTAGCCCTGAGCGCATGGACTTTAGTCCATGCGCTTTTCCCGTGGACCTAGTGTATGACATGTAAGACCCACTTGTTAGAATAAAGAAAATCAAAGGAAACATGGAAAATACGTTTTTAGTTCTAATGAGAATGCACTTTCCTTTCTGGAAAGCATAAACCTCAATAAAACATGCCTGAGAATACGCTTTCTCTGTTAGAAAGCGTATTTCTCATGTTTCTCTGGAATTTTCAAACCGAACAAAATTCAAACATTAATAACTTTCGTATAAAAAACTCCAAATCAAATGATTTTTGTTTTTAAATTCTTCTAAAATCATGACCTACCAGAATATGTAAAAATATTTTATGTTGGTCACTGTTGAATTTATTGGTGTTATTTAATTCGTTTCTGGCTCTTTTTAATTAGAAGTTGATTGCTCGAGTGATTATTTTGACGACCAACCAACCATATATTCAGAACAGAAAGATAATGGCAAGCACCTTCTATGATCATGTTGATCCCATTATTTTACTTATTGTACTTTGTTTAGCAAAATCTATTATGCATGCATGTATGTTTTGTATGAAAATGCTGTGATTGGAAAATCGGTAGTTGTAAATCCCACTTGCTGCATATATCTCCTTGGAATATTGACCCCTTACTGTTGTAGCCATTAGAATATGGGTTAGATAATATATAATGTCATCTAAAATTTTTTGAGTGAGTTTATCACACAACTGCTACTAGAATGATAGATTTTCCGAAAAAATGATAAAATGACAATATGTTAATTGTGAATTTGGAATATTCTGAAAAATGTCCAGAGGGGGTACCTCTGTTATTTTGTATGAAAATAAAATGAAAAATCTAGTTTTTAGACGCGAGCGAGTTATAATATATATTCTGAGAAAGTGAGGATCGTGACTCACTCGTAGATAGGAGGGATTCTCGCCCGTGGTCGATTAAGGACTGAAGCTAGCAACTCCAGGACTAAAACTTAATCGTACAACCACATGTGCTAGTATGAGATAGTCGTAGCTAACTAAGTTATCGAAAACTAGCTTTGCAAGAGGGGTAGGCAGGAGACGTGCGAGCATGTTTGATTACAGACATTACAGCGAATGCCTCACTGAGACGGGTATGCCCGGGTGAAGTGTGAAAAATATAGCACTGAGACGGGTATACTCGGGTGAGGTGAGGACCAACATTTGACGGGCTAAGTGCAAGGATAGGACTAGATGATGTAAAAGCTGCGTCACGAGCTCTAGACTGCTTACCTACGGTAGTGAGCAGTGATATAGAGAATTCCAGACAAACTGGAATATTAGTGTACTATGGGTAAAATTGTACAGCTCTGTAGAGCATAAATCTATTTAAATAGCTATGCTCGCGATCATTAGCGTGCTTAGTGTGGCTGGTATGGCTGTAATGTTCATTTTCACAAAATCTGTTTTGTCACAAAACATGGGGAATGACTTGCAGTTTTATTTTGTTGAGTTAACTGCCATGTCTATGGCTAAACATAAATTGTTGCTCGCAGCCAAGGAGGGTTGCAAGTTGTTGTTGATGTTATTATTCATTTAGTTTCCTTACTTACTATCAAGTACATATTTAAACTACTCTTTCAAATTTCGTTGCAAATTACTACTTATGAATATTGCAAATAAAAATGGCTTTAAGCAAAATAACTTGTAGATTAGAGCCCTATCCTTCGATAGCCTTGCATTTAATATATTTTTGTGATGCACTACAAGTCTTGCTGACTGAGTACACAAATACTCAACCTTGCTTACAATGTTGTTCAGAGTTGGAAGATGAGTTGATGCCAGACGACACGTTCTTTGCACCTGGAATCGGAAGGTTCGATGACAGGTCTATCTAGGTCTTATTTCTTGTCGGTTGCCTAGGGAATTGGATGGACATGCCGCTAGAATTTTGCTATTTCTACCATTTCTTCCGCTGCTATACTTTTACTCTAATGACTGCTTTTATTTGGTCGGTGGCCGTGAATGCAATAACTTGTAATAGTTTAAGTTAAGTACCATTTGCTTTGTTTTATATGTGAATGTATAGATATGTATGCCAAATATTGTGAATATGTGTACTAGCCACTAATCATGGGACTAGTACAATAAACACATAGGGTCTTCGGGTATTCCACGCCCAGGGGTCCGATAAAATACCTGTGGCGTTGCGGAACATGAAGTGACGCATACCAAACGACAATGGCTCTACCGGGGCGGCCGGAATGGTGACGTGATGGCAGCAGCCGACGCGGACGGCGCGGCATCACGGGCTCGGGCCGACTCGAGGAGGGAGCAGAGGGCATCGGGGGAAATGGATAGGAGGAGAGTGGATAGAGATGGTCGGGAGGGAGCAAAGCACGCATGGGAAAGGACACCCGGAGCTCGCCGGGTCGGCAGCACGGCCACGAGTGAGCGCACATAGCTTGTGGACGAGACGGTGCTGAACCGCGTAGTTCACTCGTTTTCGTCGAACGAAATGGTTCGAGATCTCCGCTGAATATTCTCTTTCGTCAAACGATTTGGTCATTGACGTACCGGTTTCATTCAGCCAATCAAACGCATGAACATGATTATATCCTGATCCATCTGATACAGAGATTACTTCATTCACTCGTCTAAACACACCCATGCCTGGCCGGAACGTTGACCGAAGTTTGCTGAGGGCGTGTTTGGTTGCAACCCTGTTCAGCTCCCTGGTCCAGCCAGCACCACCAGGCCCAGGTGCACGAAATCGAACGCCGGGAACAGGCTGCTCGTCGAAGGATAGTAAACATTGTCTTCCTCCTTGAGCCAACTACTAATTGCAGCTCCAAAATCCAAAACGCACGGCCAAATCGGAAAGATGCGTTGTCGATGCTCCTGTCTTCGCCGTCCCAGCCTCGCCATCACCGTCGCAGCCTCCGAGGTCATCGCCTCACCGTCGGTCGCAACCATGTTGTTGGCGTTGCCCAAAGCTTGGCAAGCTCTGCCGCCGCGGTCGCATGCCCGCATCCCGCCGTCACCTTCTCCTCGCACAGATCATGTTGCCAGCGCCACCATGCCCGGATCCCGAAGGCGCGGCGGTCGCATGCTCCCGCCGCCGCCACCACGTCTGGATCCGCTGCCTCCTCTTCGCCCTGTGCAGTGGATCGGGGAATCGAATAGGAGGCCTGGATGGATGTGGTAGTTGGAGATGTTGCTGACCGGGGGGTAGAGATTAGTCTCTAATGAAAGCGTATTTCGACACTTACGTTTTCTCATTGACAACGCGTTGTTTCGAACTTTACGTGTTTTCTGAAGTCTCCAACCAAACAGCTCATCTCAGCATTGTCTAGTCAAACAAAAATTATCAAATTTGCAGACTGCTTCCAAGCAGCGCTTTTTGCCTAGCAGCTTATCCGGGCCTCAAACCAAACAAGGCCTAATTTCTTCAGTGGAGTAGCAGCTGACTAGCTCATATGCAATCCTCACACGGATTAATTTCTTTTTTGAAGGATAAGAGCTCCCCATTGAGGCAGATCTCATTCATATGCAAACTATTTTACAGCACGCAGTCTGCAGTTTCAGGCTAGGAATACAGTGGCCAGAATGAGATCACAGAATTATTAATCGACCAGCCTCCTAATTTATATTGGTTTCTATCTGTAAGCATGGCCGGATCCGTGGCGCAATGGTAGCGCGTCTGACTCCAGATCAGAAGGTTGCGTGTTCGATTCACGTCGGGTTCAATACCCCCGATCCTAATCCGGATTTCTTTTTGAATCTCCATTTGCTCTTGTTTCTAATTTATTGTTTTTGTTCCATCAGTTTTTGAATCTCCATCAATTTCCCACAAGCCACAGCATATCTGATGATCTCTGATCTCCACATGAAAAGGAAAAAAAAAGGAATTGATACGAGGCATACGTCTGTTCTGCCCGTAGAGGTCATACGCTCATTTATTAGTGCTACCCATCTAACACATTTTTTCTTCTGGAATCTGACAATTCTCAAGTAGCGAAGTGCACACTCCGCAAGTATCTTCTTACCCCTCCTAAACTCCAATGGTCCATACATCCGTTGAGTAGGCCCAGCTATAAAATAGAGGAATGTACAGTGAACTCTGTGTGATGTCTATTGCCCCAGTGCTAGTAATAGAACAACAGACACACGCTCATGTGCAGATGGGGTCAGGAAGACAATTAAGCAAAACAGCTACAAATTCTACAATCTCATGTGCCATGCATAAGGATGAATGTGCATTTCCTATATATAAAAAAAGGGTAATGATATTGTACATGCGTAAAGCGTATCATACGCGCTCTACTACTATCCGTGCCCAAGACCAAGACAAAACTCAACAGCCTCGACGAGGTCCACTCGGAGACTCGGCAAGTTATTGTGAGAACCCGGTGTATTTAACTCGTAATACTTAACCATCCAATTGGCCCTAGCATTACAAATCAAATATCCCGACTCTCGGCGCATATGTACTTCTCAGAATTGCAGTACACATACCCCATACAAAAAGTAAGCATTCATTCCATACACAAGTCATTACATTACTAAGTCTACAAGCTTACATCTTAAAGGACATACAAGTTCATATTACAAAAGTAGGGTCGACCGGCCAAATGACAAGGTAAATAACCAAAGTAGCAGCGGAAGCAAAGGCCATAAGATGTCGATAAATAAAAGCCAACCGGCTTGCCCTTACTTACAAGGCAACCGACCGAGCCGCTAAGCTAGTCGTCCTGCACAAAGTCGGTCTCACAATAGTTGATCCCTTGGGGATTAACCTCCTCTGCAACAACTAAGCAATGCAACTGAGTACAAAAATGTACTCGCAAGACTTACGAGTAACAAGCCTATACATAGCTACATGCAAGCCGAATCAAAGGAGAAGGTTATATGGTTCATTTGACGCATAAAGCAACTTTTCATTTATAATAATGTAATAGATTGAAGGCAATTTGACAAATCTGTTTTTATTTGATTAAATAACAGCGAGACAACATTTATAAGCATAAATAACATCCTGGAGGTGACTTCCCAACAGCCACCACAGCATAGCACGAATTACCCATTCGTACCACCCTAAATCAAGTTTTATCGAAAATGTTGAAGTCTAGTTCTTGCACGACCTAATCGAGCATGTCCATAACCTAGGATGAGGCTATTCGAATAGTTTATACCCTGCAGGGGTGTACCAATGTACCCACACGCCAGACCGCCTCTTTTGCCACTAGATTAAGCACACTTCCGAAGGTATGCCGGCAAGGCTAAGTCCTACGAGACGTTTTCCAATTTTGTGTATTAACTACGAGTCACCCGTATGATGGAAACCACACGTTGTGTCGGAGTCATCGGCAGAGAGAGAACTTACCGATGCTCCTCGGGGTAGGGCCGGGACTTAAAACCCAGAACCCTTCCTGTCATGCCCAACACACACATGGATTAATTCCTTTTTCAACACAACACATACAACTTCCTACGACTCGGAGCTAACACACGCCAAAGTACTAAGTCAAGAGAGGTCTCATATCCCTCTCATGTGGTTAGCACGCAAAAATGCTTGGATCAGTGACACAAGTAACTCGGTCCTTGTTGACTTAGGCACCAAGCACACACCCGATAACCACACCATCCAACCAATGTGCCCAAGTCTAAAATATTTTATTTTCAGTTTTAGTTTCTCAAATACAATACATTTATGGGTACCCTAACCCGAGTAAGTACAATGATGATATGATAACCATCGCTGAAGCGATGATTCCCAATCTACCGTTCTAAGCATTGCTAAGCAAACACGACTCGTATACTACAATAAAGAGTGACTAGAGCTCATCCATCGAGCTCTAAACCACAGCGGATATAACCTAGGCTTAATGGTAGAGGATGAACATTTACCTACAATTTATGCAACTATAGGATCACTACTTGATCGATAATTTAACATCAAAATAAAGCATGCATACATATGCTTTGCAAACAAGATAATAGAATTTGAAAGTAATGGGATCAACATGATCAAATGGAAACAACTGCTTGCCTTGCTGGAGATAACTTTCTTGCTGCAGAGGATCACTCTCCTATTCAATATAATATCCAAAGAATCGAGAAGAACAAATAAAAACGAATAACACCGAGAATACTAAAAAATTCAAATTCATCCAAAAATCATGAAAAATTCACAGTAGGTAGATCATGATTTTAGATGAATTTAGGTGAAATAATTATTCTGTTTGGATTTAGTATGAGAAAGTTATAGTAGTTTGAATCTCAGATTTCAGGAAAATCAAAATAATTCTCATCTGTTACTGTTCACCGAAATTAAATGTTTTGGTACAAATTTCCAGAGAGGTGGTGTACATGAAATTTTTATGGTAGACAGAGCACCACATGAGATGAACAATTAAATTTGATTCACCTCATTTGGAGCTAAGATGGATTTTCTATGATTTTTCAAGGTCATGAAAATAGTGCATAAATCATATGTAAAATAAGATTTTTCAGAGATAGTAACAAGCTCAAAACCTATTCTACAATAAAGTACAGTAACAGGGGAATCCAACAAAATTGATTTCACTCAAATTGGAATTACAGAGAAATACTTATGCATTTTTGAAGTTAAAACATTTTTTAGTGCAACAATAATATTAAACCTAAAGTAATTTTGCCAAAAGTGATTTCTGAATAGTGAGATGGTTCAACCCATTTTTATAATAAAGTACATGTAAAAAGGAAACTAACAAAATTTGAATCATCAATTTTGGTGTTAGAAAGAATTACTTATGCAATTTTGAAGTTTACACAATTTTCAGTACATAAATAATTCATTTTGGAAAAATATAAAAGCGATAAATACTTTTTATACCTAGCCTAACCCAGCTATAGACGCTGACCAGTGGGCCCTTTGAATAGTGCCCTTTTCCATTTTAATTTCTGAATTAAACTGCAGCCTAACATGTGGGGTCCATATGTCATACTCAGGTCCTGACATAGTGCATGGACCGAGGGTCTCTACGATCCACGGATTCTGGCTGTGCACTTAAGTCCCGGGCCTACATGTCAATCACTCATTTCAACTGTTATTTTACCCCCTGTTTACTGTGCTCGATCCCACGTGTGAGTGACACATTAAGCATTTTAAGACATCATTAAACACTAATCAATGTCATTAGTTCTAATTGTTGCGCTTCTGATGTTTTTCAACGCGCCCGACAACGGAGCTTCACTTGCGCTTACTGGCGGCAGCATGCGCCACTGGCGCGGCCGATCGAGGGCTAGGCTAGTTCTGCAATAGTGATGCACATGACTGGGTGGTGGTGGCGATGGCTGAGTCGGCCTGAAGCGGCGGCACGTTGGAGAGGGGCAACGGGTGTGCTTCGGCCGAAAAGCATGCAATGAGAACAGCTCCGCATTGTCCAAGAGAGCGGGTGCCCGAGCTACTACTGAGCCTAAGGAAGCTACCTGAGGCTAGGAGAGGGACGAGGAGGCTCGGAGTTGGCTCGTCGACGGTGATGGTTACGACGGCGATTTTGGCTCACGTGGAGGGGAGGACCTGAGTAAGATGAAGATCCAATGAGGTGCGGAATACCTAAAGAGTACTAAGGGCATGGTGTAGCCGAGAGCAATCAAGGAATGGCTTACCACGACGACAATAGGATTATGAACAGTGGCGTTGGCCGACAAAAGGGGAAATCCAAATTCCAACGCTTTTGTGGATGCAAAGCCAAAATTAGTTGAGGGGAAATCGTGAGAATGCCCAAAGGCAGGAGGTGACGCGCAAGAACGAGGATAATACTCACTGGACACGAAGTTGGCATGGCGGCGGCTTCGGGTGCGTGCTCTGGAGCAGCAGGGAGCTCGACGGCGTTCCGAAAGCTACAAGCGACAACAAAGGTTCGCATTAGCGAAAATGGAAACGCCGTTAGAGGTAGAGTCAAGAGGAACCAAAGTACTGAAGCTTACCCGAGAGATGCACCCGGGCGAGCCTCCCTCTCCTTGGCGGCCAGAGGAGAAGTGAGCGAAAATGGAGGATGGAGAGGGGTATTATCCACGGGCGAAGACGGAGGTAGCAACGACATCAAACGGAGAAGCTCAGGGAGTGGTTCGAATGGTGGTGGATTGATGGCGTGAACGGGGCGCTTCAGAGCTTCGCCGCGACGTGGTGCGTCGTTCTCAGGCGCGACAATGAGGAGGTGGAGCGAAGAGGCGGCGACGTGGGCCTGATGGCACAAGAGAAGAGCGACGCGGTGGAGGGTGGCTTGGTTGGGTTTTATGTGAGGTGTGACCAAGTCATGAGGTGCGGGTCGGACTCGAGTCCAGCCGGAGGAACAGTAAAACCAGTTTTTAATAAAAAGGCTGATATGGTTTGCGAATTGTTAAGAGGGACTTTTATAGCTCCAAAATTTCTAAAATTTTTATGGAAGCTTTCTGGATCTGAGTACAACCTTGTGTAAGTTTTCTAGAAATTTTCATGTAGTGCATTTCTCTATAGAAAATTCACAAGCTGCTGTCCTAGGGGTTTGACTAAGGGTCTAACTGGTTTGACTAGCCCTTTTGAAATAGCAAATAATTTCTAAAAATTATGAAATTTTTCAGAGGGGTTACTAGGATGATCTAGAACTTAGAAAAAATATTTTCAGAGGATGATCACAAGATCTGATTAGAAAGTTTTAAATTGTTTTACTTCTAGTCAATTAAAGCATTTAGTTTTGAAATCAACAATTCTTTTGAAAGAATTTCCAGAAATTTCAAACAACAACAATGATGCATCAATTTTTTAAAATTATCCTCATTTTCATACATTTGAAATACAATCCCAAGATTTGGGATATTACAGTTATCCTTTGTTGTGTCTAATTCCGATGTTGCGGTCTGATGTTACAGTTATCCTTTGTTGTGTCTAATTCCGATGTTGCGGTCTGCTGAAAACAATATTGCGGTCCGTTGAAAACAATGTTGCGGCTTGTTGAAAACAATGTTGCATACTGTTCTTTGGAATGTTGCATATGTAGAAAAAAATGTTGTATCTATAGAAAAAAACGTTGCATACTGTTCACGGCGATGTTGCAATTTTTTCCAACGTGTTTTTTTCCAGATGCTTTATTTTTTTATTTGTGATGTTGCAACTGTTGTCCGGGGATGTTTCAACCATTGTCCTAGGATGTTGCAACCGTTGTCCGGGGATGTTGCAACCATTATTCTAGGATATTGCAACCGTTGTCTTAGGATGTTGCAGCCGTTGTCCTAGAAATGTTGTGATTTCTCGAGTCTGCGTGGTTTTCCAATTTATTGCAAATGTTGATTTTGGATATTACCCAAAATGTTGCATTTGTTGTAATTGGTTTTGCAATAATTGTTGCACTTTTTTTTGGATGATAAGCAAGTTACAGGCATTAATTTATATCATCTCTTTTTGGTCAAAAGTGCTTTGTCTTGCATGTATCTCCATGATAAAAAGTTTATAAGTATTTTCCAAACAGTTTCAACGATCCCTCTATAAAGCAGCCCGCTTGGTACTTCACACTCGGAGTGACGAATTTTTTGCATTTCTAGCCCTGTAGCTCGTTTTAATTTCAAAAGTAGCCCGTTTCCACCATAATTAGCAAAAGTAGCCTCTGCTGGTGCTCTCTGCGGGTAATGGGCGGCATGCACTTACGGCCGGGGCGGCGAGGACACCTACACTTGTGGGATGGGGCGGTGACACCCATATGGTGGGCGTGGTAGGAGGCCAGGAGAGAGAAAATAGGAGAGAGGAAGAAAGAAAAAGAAAAAAAAGGGGAAAGTCCGAAAAAAATTTAAAAAAATCACGAAATTTCAAGAAAATTACATAAAATCCTTGGAACATGAATATATTTAATAAAATATTTTTGAATTTAATTGAAGTTTATTTTATTCATTTAAAATGTTTTTCACTTTACGGAATTTTGCAATTAAAAATTAAAATGTTTTTCACTTTCGAGAATTTATTCATTTAAAATTTTATTAGATTCGAATGTTTCTACTTAATTTCATATAAGTGTCTTTGTTTATGCAATTTGTAAATATAGAAAATGAGCCCCAAAATTATGAATTTTATTTTGAAGGCTCCTCATGTAGTGGACTTTGATTGTGTAATGTTTTGACAATTTTATATGTGTTTTGGAGACAAGATTTAGATCACGAAAATTTGGATTTTAGGTTTCGGAAATTAGAGTTTCATGATTTCATGTGACTTGGAATGTATGGAAAAAAAACTGCATTGCAACTCCATTGGAGATGTCAATATACAATATGGTTTTTTCCGAAAAAAACTCCATTGGAAAAAAAAACTGCATTGCAACTCCATTGTATATTGACATCTCCAATGGAGTTGCAATGAAGTTTTTTTTCCATACATTCCAAGTCACATGAAATCCTAATTTCCGAAACCTAAAATCCAAATTTTCATGATCTAAATCTTGTCTCCAAAACACATATAAAATTGTCAAAACATTATACAATCAAAGTCCACTACACGAGGAGCCTTCAAAATAAAATTCATAATTTTGGGCTCATTTTCTACATTTACAAATTGCATAAACAAAGATAACTTATATGAAATTGTGAAAACATTCAATGAATAAAATTTTAAATGAATAAATTCGAAAGTGAAAAACATTTTAAAATTTAATTACAAATTTTTAGAAAGTGAAAAACATTTTAAATGAATAAATTAAACTTCAATTAAATTCAAAAATATTTTATTAAATATATTCATGTTCCAAGGATTTTTATGTAATTTTCTTGAAATTTCGGATTTTTTTAAAAAAATTTCCGAATTTTTTTTTTTTCTTTTCTTCCTCTCTCCTATTTTCTCTCTCCTGGCCTCCTACCGCGCCCACCATATGGGGCAGGTTACCTGCCCCATCCGGCGTAGGGGACAGGTGGCCTGCCGCGTCCGGGGCCGGAGGCAGGTGCTTGCCACGCCTGGACTGTCTGGTAACCCGGTAGAATCACTGTGCAAAAGCTGCTTTTACTAATTATGATAGAAATAAGCTATTTTTAAAATTAAAACAAGCTACAGGGCAGAAATGAAAAAAAATTCGTTACGACGAGAGGTCCGAGCCGTAGTCGTTCCCAATAAAAAATCCTCCAAAGATTCGCATTGCGCGGTCGGCAGTCCCGTCGCTCTCCCACACGGCCACACTCCTTTCTGAAAAAACAACGGCCAAAAGCCATCGCGGCGTAGCCATGGATCCAAGCAGCGCGGCGCAGGCGGCGGCCCACCGGAGCTCCGAGGACGAAGTGGCGTCCTTCTTCCGCGCCGCGCCACCCCTCCGCGACCGCGACCACGTCGCCACCAACCTCGCCGACTTCGTCGGCCGCCACCCCCACCCCACCGGCAAGTAGCCCCAATTCTTGAATTTCCCCTTCTCTATTCTCCAGCCGATCCAATTCATCACCGAACCCGGGCACAATTCGGCTCGGTTCCTAATGTCCGATCAACAAAGGATCGGATTTTGATGCGTGTATCAATCAGCTGCGTTCTTGACCCGATCGTGTGGTGTAGGGAGCGGAGGGGGAGGGCCCGTCGGGGTGGTTTGCGTCACCTCCGGCGGCACGACGGTGCCTCTGGAGCAGCGCTGCGTGCGCTACATCGACAATTTCAGCTCCGGCCAGCGAGGGGCCGCGTCCACCGAGTATATACTACGCTCTTCTTCTTTCTTTTTACTTTTTCTGCTTATTGTAACTTGAACTGTTAGTGGCAATTCAGTTCCTCGGTTTAGTGCAGGTATTTTCTCAAGGCGGGTTACGCTGTCATCTTCATCCATCGCCGGTGAGACTTGTTAGTTTGAGATTTTTTCTTGGTTGCTGTATTCACTCCAGGGATGCTAAAATAGCTAAGCATTCATATTTTTCACTGAAATTGGCTCGGTAAGAAGTGGTGTATAGTATCGAATCTAGACAGGACTTGCAACCTTCTTCAGTAAGAAGTGGCACTTGCTGCAATTAGTTACAGGCACTTCTTGTTTCAGTTTTGAATGCCACAATGTATGAAGAAGTGAGTGACACCAGCACATCTTTGCAGTGGAAGCAAGCAGCCTTACTGTAGATTTCTCCCAGAAGACTCATATCTTGATTTTTTCGAGCTCAGTGAAGAATCAGAAATCCAAGGTTTGGGTGTTGTAATCCTGAAGTATCTAAGTGATACAAATTGACTTATCCATCCGTACTGCCTGTGGTTTCCCGAAATCAGTATGATTTGGTTTAAAATTGTTTGGTTCTTCACCTTTTTTTTTTTGCAAAATTTTAACCTCCTTACTTGAAGATGTCAGATCTAGAAGACTAGGACCGTATCCCTTCTTAGTCATTTTAGTAGTTTCATTTACTGAACTAGAAAGTTTTATGTTCTGAATGACCCTACAGTATACACATCTTAGTTTTGGAACTATTGTTCTCATTTGAGTTACTTATCTCAGTCCCAGAGTCTCATTCCGCTGTGTTCAAGACAGCAATTGGAAATTATCGCAAGGTATATATAACTGTCTCTTCTGATGCATTGACTGCAAGTCAGATTGATATGGTACCAATCAGTGCCTTGTTTTCTTAATTTCAGGCAATTGATGAAGGCCTATTGCTGAAACTTCCTTTCACCACTATCTTTGAGTACCTTCAGGTATTGCATATCTATCATATCTATTTCCTAGGATCAAGCATTGCCACATTTAGATTTTGCACATTTTGTCATTCAATTTAGATTTTGCACATTTTGTCATTCAATTTAGATTTTGCGTACTCTAAAAATATTATATTTTGTACCCTGCTGGATTCGAGGTATTTTACGCCTTTTCAAATTGCTTGTCTCTAATACCTGTGGGATTATATTGAGGATAAAGTGGGACAAACCTGAGATTTTTGCAGTTTTTTTATGACTCAAGCAGTCTTAGATATCATATTTGTTAGCAGCTTGCGTACTTCTGTTATCTGATACAACAATAAAGCTTAGCTACAGGTGCGCTATAAGTTAACCTTGGGAAAGATGTTGTACAGATGAAGAGTCTGAGATTTCGGTTCTGTTTGTATTGCCAACAGTTACTACAAATGGTAGCTACTGCGATGAATTCCTTGGGGCACCATGGGATGTTTTATCTCGCTGCTGCAGTTTCTGACTTCTATGTTCCATGGGAAAGCATGGTAGGCTATATTCTTCAGATCATGTCATTGTGTTAATGTGTTTCCATCATAGTCAAACAAACCAATCGATTGCATACTGATAAGTGATAGCAATTGTTGCTTGTCATATAATGATGCTGGTAGGAGTCTTGATTGGCATTGTCATCGCACATGGTAGGTAGCAATAAATGGTTTTAATATTTTGCGCTCTCCATTAAATGCAAGGAATATCAAGGTTTAACAATTCCCACTTGGTCCAAGAGAAAAAGTTTAGACTGTTGTTGACACTGCTTCCTTACTTGTGTGTGTGTTGTCTTGGCTATGCTCCCAGCCCTTCTGATCACTGCCCCTCATACTTTCATCATGTTAGGTTCACGTCATGAATTGAATAAACATGAAATCCAGGAAATATAAGCATTAGTATAACTTCCTCTGGTATCAGAAATCTAGTGACTAAGTACTGTAAGCACTAGTCGTTGCAGGCATGAAGCCTGGAAACATAAGCATTAGTATAACTTCCTCTGGTATCAGAATTCTTCTGACTAAGTACTGTAAGCACTAGTAGTTGCAGGCATCAAGCCACACTAGACACCTGGTGGTATTGTATTTGTATCTGCTTCGCAGTACGTGTTGAGTTGCATAGCTGTATTCCACTTTTAGTTAGATTAGATACCCAATTACCCATACTATTGTTTGTCGCCATTGAAAATATTGCAGCTATTATTCCTCCCTGATGCAAATATTTTCACAGGCTAAACATAAAATTGAGTCAGCAGGTGGTCCTTTAAACATGCAACTTAGTCAAGTTCCTAAGATGCTTTTCATCCTCAGAAAGCATTGGGCTCCTTCAGCATTTTGTGTATCATTCAAGGTTAGTTGTATTCATTTTGATGTTTTAGCACTTTAATGTTACTTGTGATATTGAAGCTCTTTCCTGCTTTGAAGAGAAATGACCCATTTTGCTAGTTCTTCAGCATTTGTTACATTCCTATTGTCTGGATCCGTCTTATTGATGGTTCCTAATATCTGCAAATTGCAGCTTGAGACGGATCCAGATATTCTTCTGCAGAAGGCAGAGATGGCTTTGAGAAAGTATGGTATGAATGTCGTGGTGGCGAACGAGCTAGCAAACTACAAAGATGTAGTTGTGATGGTCACAAGCACTGGGAGGACAGCTGTGAGCAGGCCAAGCAAGGAGGATGACGTAGAAGAACAGCTAATAGACCTCCTGGTAAAGATGCACTCCGAACACATCATGCAGCCTAAGTCCGACCATCAAATGCACACGAGCTGAGATTTTTATACTAAATGAGAAGGCGGGTATCTGTTACTTCTTGGCAACTACATCATCCAAATCTGTAGAAGCTACATACGTCATTAAACCTTGATTTTGTCTTTGTTTTGGCAGGATGTTCACAATGTTGGTTAGATGTACCGGTGACCATGGTACAAACTGACAAGTGGTTAATGTGCTGCAGCAAGACTAGAATGAAAGAAGTATGAATAGCATGGCAGTGAACGGTGCTAAAATATATGTAAAACCTATTCAGGTGTACAGTCTGTTAAGCCTGACATTGCTGCTCATGCAGGGCAGAACGGGTCCTGTATGATGATGCATACATTACAAGATAGAATTTGAGAAGTGCCTTGGGAGGTAGGCATGCCTTTTCATGGTTGTCGTAAGATCAGCTGCTATGATTTTTTGGACTATTGTATCGCTATTTCCGTTCCTGCTGCCCTGAACTCCCCAGCTATCTTGATGGTGTTGAGAGCTGATCATTTGAGGGAACATCTACAGTATGTTCCTCTGAACTAGAAGAGGAAGACATGCACATCTTGCACCTGACTAAGATGGCAAAGTTATGAATGGTAGAAAGTGTTGGAATTAAAAGGGCCTTCGCCCATTCCTTTCAACTTTAATTTCTTGGAAAATCCTAAAGACCCACTCATGCATGGTGACATGTAGGATACTTTAGTCTCGTATTGTTAGTCAAGGTGGAGAGACACCACCTTATAAAGTGAAGTATGTTTAGCCTTGGTAAAGCAAGAGAAAGGAGGACTGCGCGCGCTCGCTCGCCACATCAGGCCAAGCTTTGCGGGCGTGCGACATGTGCGTGAATGGTGCGGTCGTTCCGGGTTCGGTCGTGGGTTCAGACATAACTTTCTTTTGAAATTTTGTTTTGCCATACAATCTTGTCAGGATGGAAAGAAATGCTCTGATTACGCAGCTTTAACTATGAATTAATTGTGATTAATGAGCGCGGTTTCTGATTGTCGTTTCCTAATCTGAGGGGCGTTTCCTTGTGAGGCCTTTTTAATTGGAAGACTCTGCCTGTCTTCTCTTTGCATCGCGAAACACATTTGTGCGAGAGTTGAACCTGTTCTTGAGAACGCTGTGCTGCTAACAACTACTTCGTCTCTGCGTCTAGCGTGCATCGGTGGTGGGGAGAGCAAGTCTCTGGAATCGTCGTCCTTGCGATCCTGTACGGAAGAGGGTGAATCGGGTTTTTGGGAAACGACTACGCGACTGCTCGTCGTTCTCTGCATCGTCTACATCGACATCTTCTTCATTGGTGACGTCATCTTCTTTGTCTTTACGACACTCTTCGCTTCACATCGGTAACATCCAGTACTCCGCACTTACTTCTGATTGTCAATATGAACATATACGTTATGTTGTTCGTATTACTTATCGTCATAGTTCATTTTCTGGACATGTTTAGTACTCATACTATTTCTATAGTCATGATTTATTTGCGGAATCATGTAATCACTAAAGTGCTAAATAATCTAACAATCCAAAAACTTGATGATAAATTTGATAGGCACTCTGTGATGAAAATGGCTGGTTTTGCCGAGACAATGAAACCAGAGAAGTTCAGTGGAGTGAACTTCAAAAGATGGCAGACAAGAGCCACTTTGTGGCTTACGGCTCTGAACGTATTTTGGGTTGCCTCTGGGAGACCTGGGGGAGAATTCACTCCCAAACAGGAAAAAGAGTTTAAAGCAGCCACTACAATTTTTATAGGATGCGTTCTTAGCGTTCTTTCCGATTGTCTGTGCGATGTGTATATGCACATGATAGATGCAAAGGAGCTGTGGGAGGCACTCGATCATAAGTTCGCTGCCTCGGATGCTGGCAGTGAGTTATATACCGTTGAGCAATATCATGACTGCAAGATAGTTGAGAACCGTTCTGTAGTTGAGCATGCTCATGAAATACAATTCATTACAAGGGAACTCGACCACCTCAAATGCATATTACCTGATAAATTTGTGGCTAGTGGCATCACTGTCAAACTACCCTCTTCATGAAGGAATTTTGCCACATCTATGAAACACAAGAGATAAAATATTTCCGTTGAGGATCTGATTGCATCCCTTGATGTTGAAGAGAAAGCTCGGGAGAAGGATGTGCATCCTAAGGTGGCTGAAGGATAGTCCAACACCAATGTCGTACAACACCATGGTAACAGAAAGTTTAAAGGAAAGGCCATATTCGTACAGACCACCAACTTTAAGAAGAATAAGAAGCCAAACAAGGAAAAATGTGTCTGCTATATTTGTGGTAAGGACGGCCACTAGGCCAACAAATGTCCTGACCGTAAAGGCAGAAAGAATGAGCATAGCCAGACCAAGTCTGTGAATGTGACTATTGGCGATACCGGAGCAGGGACATCTAGATATGGTAATTTACCTACTGTTCTTTCGGTCTGTCATTTCACCGATTGGTGGATTGACACAGGGGCTAATATTCACGTATGTGCTGATGTGTTCTTATTTTCTTCTTATCAGGTCGCTCGGGCTTCCTCCGTATTGATGGGAAACAGTTCATATGCCTCTGTTCTTGGTGTTGGCACGGTAGATTTGAAGTTTACTTCGGGAAAGATTGTGCAGCATGTCTCCTCAATAAATAAGAATCTCGTCAACGACTCCCTTCTGTGTAGAGATGTGTATAAGTTGGTTTTTGAGTCAAACAAAGTAGTCATTTCTAAATTTGGACTCTTTATTGAAAAAGGCTATGATTACGGAAGCTTGTTCCACTTTTCCCTTTCATATTTTTGTAATAAGGTTGTGAACCATATTTGTGATCCAAATAATGGGGATGAGGCCAACATTTGGCACTCACGTTTGTGTCACATAAATTTTGGCTATATGTCTCGACTATCCAGTCTGAATTTAATTCCGAAATTCTCTATAGTCAAAGGTTCTAAATACCAAACTTATGTGTAAGCAAAGCAATCTCGCAAACCTCATAAAGTTGTGGAGGAAAGAAATTTGACACCTTTAGAACTCATACATTCAGATCTCTGTGAAATGAATAGTGTGTTGACAAAAGGAGGGAGAATATATTTCATGACTCTAATTGATGATGCTTCTAGATATTATTATGCGTATATGTTAAAAACAAAAGATGAGGCTCTAGACTACTTTAAAACTTATAAGGCTGAAGTTGAGAATCAACTAGAAAGAAAAATCAAAAGACTTCGGTCGGATCGTGATGGAGAGTATTTCTCAAATGAGTTCTCCCAATTCTATGTAAAGCACGGAATTATCCATGAGAGGACACCTCCCTATTCGCCTCAATCTAATGGGGTTGCTGAAAGAAAGAACCGCACATTGAGTGACTTGGTTAATGCCATGTTAGATACTGTGGGTTTATCTAAGACATGGTGGGGGGGGTGTACTGACCTCGAATCATGTCCTGAACAGAGTTCCCACTAAGAATAGTGAGATTACTCTGTATGAAGAATAGAAAGGGAGAAAACCATCACTATCCTGCTTGCGCACTTGGGGTGCTTGGCAAAAGTCAACGTACCGATAACTAAAAAGCGCAAACTTGGACCGAAAACTGTGGATTGTGTCTTTCTAGGATATGCTCATTGCAGTACTTCCTATAGGTTTCTAGTAGTTAAATCTGAGGTATCTGACATACATGTCGATACAATAATAGAGTCTCGGGATGCTACATTCTTTGAGAGTATATCTCCCATGATGTATATGCATAACTCTACTAGTCAAGCAAATGATTTAACTCCTAAATCCATAATTTCCACTGAGCATTCTGAACACACACACGAACAAATCCTTGAGAAGGATGACAGTATTGTTCCTAGAAGGCGCAAAAGACAAAAGATTGAAAAAACCTTTAGAGATGATTTCATTGTGTACCTTGTGAATGATGTTTCCAAATCCATTTTAGAGGCATATGCATCTCCTGATGCAGAGTACTGGAAGGATGCGGTCCATAGCGAAATGGATTCCATTCTCGCTAATGGGACTTGGGAAATCACTGATCGTCCATATGGTTGCAAGCCAGTTGGATGTAAGTGGGTGTTTATGAAAAAAACTTAGGCTTGATGGTATTATTGAAAAGTACAAGGCAAGATTTGTGGCCGAGGGCTATACTAAAAAAGAAGGTGAAGATTTCTTTAATACCTACTCACCCGTCGCTAGATTGACCATTATACGGGTACTACTATCCTTGGCTACCTCACATGGTCTTATTGTCTATCAAATGGATGTTAAGACAGCTTTCTCCAATGGAGAGTTAGATGAGAAAATCTACATGGAATAGCCTAATGGTTTTGTGGTAACCGGTCAAGAGGGCAAGGTTTGTAAGTTACTGAAATCTCTATATGGTCTCAAGCAAGCACCTAAGCAATGGCATGAGAAATTCAATAAAACTTTAACATATGTGGGCTTTGCAGTAAACAAAGCCGATAGATGCGTTTACTACCGCTATGGTGGGGGTGAAGGAGTTATATTGTGTTTGTATGTTGATAACACACTTGTCTTTGGAACAAGTCTTAACGTGATTAATGAGGTTAAGTATTTTTTGTCCCAAAGTTTTGACATGAAAAATCTGGGAGAAGCTGATGTAATTCTAAACATCAAGCTGATCAAGAGTGAGGATCAGATTACACTTCTGCAATCCCATTATGTGAAAAAGGCCTTGAGCCGTTTTGGCTATATGGATAAAAAGCCTTCTCCAACACCTTATGATCCTAGTCTAATACTTCGAAAGAATAAAAGACTAGGAAATGATCAGCTAAGATATTCCCAGATTATTAGTTCACTCATGTACTTAGCTAGTGCTACCCGGCCTGACATCTCATTTGTTGTAAGCAAATTAAGCCAGTTTACCTCTAATCCGAGAGATGATCATTGACGTGCACTCGAGCGAGTCATACGCTACTTGAGAGGTACGATGAGTTATGAAATTTATTATACCGGGTACCCTGGTGTACTCAAAGGGTATAGTGATTCCAATTGGATATCTGATGCTGATGAGATTAAGCCTACGAGTGGATATGTTTTCACTCTAGATGGTGCTACTGTTTCATGGAGGTCTTGCAAACATACCATTTTAACGAGGTCAACCATGGAAGCAGAACTCACAACATTGGATACAACTACAATTGAAGCAGAATGGTTGCGTGAACTCCTGGTGGACTTGTCGGTGGTTAAAAAACCGATTCCGATCATCCTGATGTACTGTGATAGTCAAACGATTCTCGTTAAAGTGAACAATGCAAAGGATAACATGAAGTCCTCCAGGCATATAAAAAGACGATTGAAATCTGTCAAAAAATTGAGAAATTCTGGAATAATAGCTGTTGATTATATCCCAACAGCTAAGAATATGGCAGATCCTTTTACAAAGGGTTTATCACGGAATGTGATAGATCATGCATCGAAGGAGATGAGAATGAGACATATGTGAGTTACACCACAGTGGCAACCCAACCTATGTGGTTGGAGATCCCGTGAAGTAGGAGCTGGGAAAAACAAACTGTTTGGTTAACTGGAGGAGAGTACATTCTATAACCCACTCCACTGAAGATGTTGTACTCTCAAATCTGCATGGTAGGATGACTTTGTCTTAATGTGTTCTATGGCTTTAAATAGCAAAGATGTTATCATACAAAGCATTCTTAAAAGAACACACCTATGCGAGCCCGACTGCTAGTCATAGTCTGTGAGAAATGGGTACTATCTAAGAAGCTCATGAAGAGACACCGGAGTATGACTGATATGCTCCACTCGAGGGGTAGCCTATTGGCAGCCTAGTATTAGCCAAGGCTTTAGGTGAAACTCATTCACGCAAAACTGCCAATTCAAGACTTAGTCTATTGTGTAGTTGTAAATGAATGTAACTTAAAGCTCTAGGTAGATGTTCAACCCTAACAAGTCTCCACTGAAAAACTGGTATATTAACAGTGCTTTGGAACAGAAGGCAAACTTTGTGAGCCTCTGGGATCTGGTGGGGGGTTGTTGGAATTAAAAGGGCCTTGGCTCATTCCTTTCAACTTTAATTCCTAGGAAAATCCCAAATACCCACTCATGCATGGTGGCATGTGGGATACTTTAGTCCTATATTGCTAGCCAAGGTAGAGAGACACCACCTTATAAGGTGGAGCATGTCTAGCTTTGGTAAAGCAAAAGAAAGGAGGACTACACGCACGTGCTCACTCGCTTCGCCTCGCCAAGCCAGGCCAGGCCAGGCTTCACGGGCGAGCGATGTGCGCGTGAATGGTGCGGTCGTTCTGGGTTCGGCCGTGAGTCCAGACGCAACTTTCTTTTGAAATTTTGTTTTGCCATGCAATCCTGTCAGGATGGAAAGAAACGCTCTAATTATGTGGCTTTAACTGTGAATTAATTGCGATTAATGAGCGCGGTTTCTGATTGTCGTTATCTAATCTGAGGGCCGTTTCCTTTTGCGGTCTTTTTAATTGGAAGACTCTGCTTGTCTACTCTCTGCATCGCGAAACACATCCGTGCGAGAGTTGAACCTGTTCTCGAGAACGCTGTACTGCTAACAACTACTCCGTCCCTGCGCCCGGCGTGCACAGGTGGTGGGGAGAGCAGGTCTCCGGAACCGTCGTCCTTGCGATCCTGTACGGGAAAGGGCGAATCAGGTTTTTGGGAAGCGACTACGTGATTGCTCATCGTTCCCTGCATCGTCTACATCAGCATCTTCTTCATCGACGACACCCTCTTCTTTGTCTCTGCGACACTCTTCGCTTCACATTGGTAACATCCAGTACTCCGCACTTACTTCTGATTGTCAGTATGAACATATACGTTGTGTTGTTCGTATTGCTTATCGTCATAGTTCATTTTTGGACATGTTTAGTACTCATGTTATTTCTGTAGTCATGATTTATTTGCGGAATCATGTCACTAAAGTGCTAAATAATCTAATAGAAAGTACAATTCCACAACTTTTTTTGCCCCCATTCTTCGCAATGTCCTGATGAACACTCGGCGTTTTGTAACCCATGCACGTTTTGTGAAATCTGAGCCATTGGCAGGCTGGAGTTCCTAATTCCTAAACAATTCCTAATATCCTCATCTCAAGATTTTGCTTCAAAACATGTCAAGGAACAGTGCCTCCAGGACGTGACAAACAACCAAACATTTCTTGAGGTGTTCGGTTTGAGGAATGGGCTGGTCCTAAGAATAATTGGATCCAATTTCTGGATTTATGATCTGGATTTCATTATGGTACCAGACTTTACAACTGGAAACTATTATACTCATTTGCAATGCTATTTAGTCCTAAACGCAAATACACATATTTTCAAGCTAGTAGAAACTTTCATGTAAACAAAACATATTCTCAAGTTCTCAACAGCTAGAAGCAACCTCCTGCCCTCACACCACCACAACACAACACCACTTTCCATCTCACTAATCCTGAGATTCCATGTAGCAGCGAGCTCTTGTCAAACTGATGGAACAGATGCTGGGCTGCTGGTTCTGTGGAACATAACTGATCAGATACCTTAGATACAATCGAGAGAGAGAGAGAGAGAGAGAGAGAGAGAGAGAGAGAGAGAGAGAGAGAGAGAGTAGGAGGAGTCGCTTAGTTTTGCCAACTCCAAAAGGTTGTTTCGCAAAAGAGCATTTGGTTCTGGGGGGATTTTGCTATCCTCATCTGGAACAAGTCTGTAATGAGATACTGAAAAAATGTGTTGGACTGCCGCTGGCGATTATTACTATGTCTAGTTTGTTGGCCGATCAGCATGCAAAAGATGAATGGAACAGGGTGCTAACTGCTATTGGTTCTGCACTTGCAAAGGATCCTGATGCTGGGGACATGACAAAGATATTATCTCTGAACTACTTTGATCTTCCTCACCATCTTAGAACTTGTTTGTTGTAATTGAGCATATATTCAGAAGATTAAGAGATCAACAAACAACGCTTGACAAATAGATAGATTGCCGAAGGATTCATCCGTGAAGAACAATAGAGCACTATTTTAATGATCTCATCAATAGAAGCTTGATAAAGCATGTCGAGTTCACGACATCATTCTTGATCTCATCACATGCAAGGCTGCTGAGGAGAATTTCGTCACTTCACTGGATGCTGAAGAGCATGAACGCATTTCAGACAAAAGGGTTCGCAGGCTTTGCGTCAAGAATTTCATGGAAGAGAACACTACCATATCGACAAGCCTAAATCTCTCTCATGTTCGGTCACCTACTATATTCGCCGTTTTCGTGAAAACTTCTTTGCTGGCCTTCTCCGCTCTTGGTGTGTTGGACCTAGAAGATTGCAGACACTTAGAAGACCATCATCATCTTGCAAATATTGAAAAGTTGTTCCATCTGAGGTACTCGCGTCTCGGATCATTGCTTTCAATAACTGAGCTCCCAAGAAAAAAAATGGAGAACTGCTGTATTTAGAAACACTGGACACACGAGATACACCTACATTGAAGAACTGCCGTCAACTATTACAAGGCTTCAACGGTTGGCCCGTCTATATGTTGATTACGGCACTAGATTTCCTGATGGAATAATTGGACAGATGCAGAGCCTGCAAGAGCTAGAGGAGTTTGGTGTCTTTGGCTTCGAACAAGCCAAGTCTCTGTTGAAGCTGAAAGGTTGAAGTTAATCCTTGGTGCTTACTTCATTAGTGTTTTCAGTTTTCCTTGTTTTCATTAGCATCATTAATATTTTTCATTGCTGCTGTTTCTTGGATGTGCTAGAACGTGCAGCACTAGTATGTGTTTATTGCTTTTGCATGTAACGTTTGTAGTTTGCTATTATAAATAAGAGGAAAAAAACAACCGTAAAACGCCGCCAGTTTTTGCAGCACCAATTCACCGAGTTCAAGTGATCTTGAGTGCGTAATTTCGTGTTTGCGGCGGTGAGAACTCGCCGGTCATCCTGACAATTGGTATCGAGCGATTACGCCCCGGGCGATCATGTCCGTCCGATGCGCTCCCATGGGCAGTGGTGATCGTTCACCATCGCCCCCTCCCCGACGTCGGGTATCGCACTCGCCTGCGCCGCACCGAGGGCGCCATCGCGGCGGCGAAGTCGTCATCGAGCGCGTCGTCAAGGAGGCGGGCGGCTCGGTTCAGTACCCCATGCTCACGCGCACCAATTACCAGGAATGGTCTTTGTTGATGCGCGTGAACCTGCAGGCCCAAGGGCTGTGGCAGGCCGTCGAACCAGAGGAGGATGAAGCCGTCGAGTACCGTGAGGACCGCCTCGCGCTGGCGGCGATTCTGCGTGCTGTGCCGCCTGAAATGCTCGGGTCGTTAGCACGCAAACGCACGACACGTTCCGCCTGGGAGGCGGTGAAGACCGTACGCGTTGGCGTGCAGCGTGTTCGCGAGGCCAACGCAGCAGCACCGCTCAAGCGATTCGGGAGATCTCGTTCAAGGAGAGTCTGCCGATGACTTCGCCCGAATCGTTGGTCTCGCAAACAACATTCGTGATCCTCGGCGGCGACATCACCGATCTTTGAGATTGTGAAGAAGATGCTTCAAGTCGCCCCGAGCACCTGGAGCAGATCGCATTCTCCATCGAAACTCTTCTCGATGTCAACGAGCTGTCGGTCGAGGAGGTCACCGGACGTCTGCGCGCCATCGAGCAGCGGAGGAAGAAGCCGACGCCGCCACCACCCACCGTCGATAAGCAGGGCCGCCTTCTTCTCTGTGAAGAGGAGTGGCTCGAGCGGCTGAAGCTACGTGACAGTGGTGAAGGGGGCGGGTCCAGCAGCGGCAAGAAGCACGGCAAGACACGGCGAGGCCGCGGCGGTGGTGGAGGCGGCGTGCGCGACACCAAGAGCGGCACGTCGTCCGGGCCGGCCCAGGAGCGCTCGTCAGACAAGTGCCGGAACTGTGGCAAGTTTGGCCATGGGCGAGGATCGCCGCATAAGCACAAGAAGTCTGAGCAGGCCCATGTTGCCCAAGGAGAAGAGGATGAGCCAACACTCCTAATGGCATCTGCGTCACTCTTCTCCTCCACCATTCCGTCAAGTTCTGCTGTCCAGATCCACGAGGAGCACGTCTTCGCGCAGCTCGGGCCACGCGAGGACCGCGACCACCACCGATGGGTACTAGACACGGGCGCCACTAATCACATGACTGGCGCACGGTCAGCCTTCTCCGAGCTCGATGGAGGCATCTGTGGCACGGTCCGTTTTGGCGATGGATCAGTGGTGGAGATCGAGGGGCGCGGCACCATCATTTTCACATGCAAGAATGGTGAGCACCGCGTGCTGACTGGGGTGTATTTCATTCCCCGACTGACGGCGAACATCCTGAGCCTCGGCCAACTTGATGAGGCGGGCTGCCGGGTGGAGATCAACGCCGGCATCCTTCGCATCTCGACAGCCGGCGTGAGCTCCTGCAGCGCGGCGGCGCTCCCGACTCGACTCTACCTCCTCGAGCTAGAAGTTGGGCGGCGGTGTGTTTGTCTGCAGCAGCTTCGAGGCGGCTGGCGTTGTCATGCGAGGTACGGCACATCGGCTTCAAGTCGGCTGCAAGACTCGCCCAACAGGAGATGGTGCGTGGGTTGCCGCCGCTTGATCATGTTGATCAAGTGTGCGATAGCTGCCTCGCCGGCAAGTAGAGGCGGGCGCCCTTCCCAGATAAGGCGCTGCGACGAGCGGCGCACATCCTCGACCTTGTCCACGGCGACTTGTGCGGACCGATCACACCCACGACGCCCAGCGGGAACAAGTATTTTTTACTACTAGTTGATGATATAAGCAAGCATATGTGGCTACATCTGCTGTCAAGCAAGGATCAAGCACCAGCTGCAATCCAGAACTTCCAAGCGATGAAATCTGACACCGAGGAAGTCAAGGTACTCCGCACCGATCAAGGGGGAGTTCACCTCCGCTGAGTTCGAGAGTATTGCGCCGAAGCTGGGTCAATGGCACTCACCGCCCCTACTCACCACAGCAGAATGGGGTGGTGGAGCGCCGCAACCAGAGCATCGTCGCCATGGCGCGGTGTATGCTCAAGGCCAAGGGCCTCCCTGGATATTTCTGGGGCGAAGCCGTGAACACCGCCGTACACATCCTCAATCGCGCCCCGACATGAGCGCTCGACGGCAAGACCCCCTTCGAGGCTTGGCACAGAGAGCGCCCCGCCGTCCACTACTTCCGGACGTTTGGGTGTGTCACGCATGTCAAGAACACACGGCCTGGGCTCAAGAAACTTGACGATCGCAGCACGCCAACAATCTTCGTCGGCTACGAGCATGGCTCCAAGGCCTACCGCTGCTACGACCCCTCCACCAGGCGTATCATCGTGTCGCGCGACGTTGTGTTTAACGAGGTGGGACAATGGAGTCAGGCGACATAAAAGTGGTGATCCAGGCGACGGCGAGCCCTTCAATGTCGAGTACACTACGGAGTACTTCTCCGGCACATCTCGAGCTGTTGCGGCATCACCAGCTCACATATCTCCGTCGCCCACACCAACGCCAGCCTCTGCACCCATGACGCCGCCGGAGCAGTTCGCGCCCACGACGTCACCCGCGAGTGCGCCGATCGAGTTCGTATCGCCACCGGCTGATCCTGAGGAGGACTTGGACGTGGACCACGACGATGCTCCACTTCGGTTCCGTGCCATCGACGCAGTCATCGGACCAGCCTCACCGCCTGGGCTTGTGCCCCGGGTGCTCGACGAGGAGTTGCAGTTCACCACGGCGGACGAGCCTGTCTCCTTCAGCGAGGCAGAGCGCGAGGCGAGCTGGCGTCAAGCGATGCGCGAGGAGATGAAGTCGATCGAAGACAACAACACATGGGAGCTCGCTGCGCTCCCCACTGGGCACCGTGCGATCGGGCTCAAGTGGGTCTTCAAAGTGAAGCGCGATGAGCACGGCAATGTCATCCGGCACAAGGCGCGTTTGGTCGCCAAAGGCTACGTTCAACGCGCAGGAATCGACTTCGACGAGGTCTTCGCTCCTGTCGCACGAATGGAGTCCGTGAGGGTGTTGCTGGCTCTGGCGGCCCACGAGCACTAGGAAGTCCACCACATGGACGTGAAGAGCGCCTTCCTCAACGGCGACCTCAAGGAGGAGGTGTACGTGAGCCAGCCGCCGGGTTTTGTCGTCAAGGACAGCGAGCACAAGGTACTGCGTCTTCGCAAGGCGCTGTACGGTCTCCGACAAGCACCGAGGGCCTGGAATGCCAAGTTTGATGCGTCCATGGTATCACTTGGTTTCCAGAGGAGCAGCTCCGAGCACGGAGTGTACATGCGGAGCCGAGGGTCGTCGCGGCTGGTCGTCGGGGTCTACGTCGACGACTTGATCATTACCGGCACCAGCAACGACGAGATCGTGGCGTTCAAGCTCGAGATGAAGCGCGTCTTCCTCATGAGCGACCTCGGGCTGCTGTCGTACTACCTCGGCATCGAGGTGAACCAAGGGCCACACGGCATCTCGCTCTGCCAATCTGCCTATGCAGGGAAGCTGCTTGAGCGGAGTGGCATGAGCGCCTGCAACCCCAGTCTGGCGCCGATGGAACCAAGGCTCAAGTTGAGCAAGGAGAGCACTGCTCCACTGGTGGACGCCACCGAGTCTGGTAGCGTCATCGGCGATGCGCTACTTGGTGCACACCGCCGAGATCTTGCCTACGCGGTGGGCTATCCGAGCGGTTCATGGAGAAACCACACGAGGACCACCTCAACGCGGTGAAGCGCATGCTACAAGACGCGTGGCGGGAGCGCGTGACTACGGTCTTCACTACGCCAGGAGGGAGGATGAACGAGCTCGATTGGTCGGCTACAGCGACGCCGACATGGCAGGCGACGTTGACACGCGCAAGAGTACCAGCGGCATCATCTTCTTCCTCGGCGGCAACCCCATCACCTGGCAGTCCACCAAGCAAAAAGTGGTGGCTCTGTCCTCATGTGAGGCGAGTACATTGCGGCGGCTACAGCCGCTCGCCAAAGCGCTCGCTAGCTTCGGCTCGTGTCGACATGCTCGTCTTGATCGAAGTCCGAGTGCGGAGCTCAAGGTGGACAACCACCGCCATCGCCTCAAGAAGAACCCCGTCTTCCACGCATCAAGCAAACATATCGACACTCGTTTTCACTACATTCGGAGTGCATCGACGGAACAAGATCGCCCTCGCACACTTCGACGGAGAAACCGGTGGACGCGTTCGACTAAGGCACTTGGACGCATGCGGTTCCAGCAACTGCGTGTGTTGATCGGCGTCAACAAGATCGGTGAGCACAGCAAGGACTAGGGGGGAGAATTGTTGAAGCTGAAAGGTTGAAGTTAATCCTTGGTGCTTACTCCATTAGTGTTTTCAGATTTCCTTGTTTTCATTAGCATCATTAATGTTTTTCATTGCTGCTGTTTCTTGGATGTGCTAGAACGTGCAGCACTAGTATGTGTTTATTGCTTTTGCATGTAACGTTTGTAGTTTGCTATTATAAATAAGAGGAGAAAACAACCAGAAAACGCTGCCAGTTTTTGCAGCACCAATTCACTGAGTTCAAGTGATCTTGAGTGCGTAATTTCTGTGTTTGCCGGCAGTGAGAACTCGCCGGTCATCCACGACAGTCTCTGCAAGGATTCTGTCAGCTAACCAAGCTGAGGACGTTGAAAGTAAGATGGGGTTTTGATTGGTCACTTGTCATATTAGAAGGATTCGGCCCAGCTGATGAGGACCTTCAAAGTTATGTGGGACTATTAATATCTTCATCATCTATATATCCTCAACTATTATGGTTTATATTTTGAGCCACTATCACTGGACTCGTCGCGCCCTACTACTCCTTGTGGAATCCGCAAGCTCCACATCACATGCTGTTTTATCTATAACGTTCCAAATTGGATAAGGTCGCTTGGAAATCTCAAGGAATTAAAACTCTATATCTACTGTATGAGACCGGAAGATCTTGAGATCCTTGGAGCAATACCCAGTTTGCTTTTTCTCAAACTAAGAACTTTATACGGCACCAATGGAAGGATCTTTGGTCTTTGTCCCTGGCTACGAAGGATTCAGAACATTGAAATATTTCTCCCTGAGTATCAGGTACTATGGGACCTGGCTGGAGTTCGAAGCCGGATCAATGCCAAAGACTGAACACCTCAATCTTGTGTTGAATGCGCATAAAATGGAGTGCCTGAATGGTGCAACTGATTTTGGCATCCAGCACCTCTCCACTCTCACCAAGGTTGAGGCACTTATCGGTGGCGACTCTGATGGTGAAATTATGCTGTTCTTTGGGGTTGTATTTTTTTTCTTGTCTTCACTATTGCTCAATACCATATACATACGCATTACATGGGCCACATGAGCCGGTATATAGCCCATATAGTCAACACTCTCCCTCAAGATGGGTGATGGATATCTATCATCACCATCTTGTCACATGCCGACAAACACTCCTTAGTTCCCAACTCTTTTGTTAGACAATCGGCTATTTGTTCTCCGGAGGTTATATGACTCAACTTCAATGTACCCTCATCGAGTTTCTCTTTGATGAAGAACCGATCCATTTTCACATGTTTTGTTCGGTCGTGCTGAACATGATTATTTGTAATGTTGATTGCAGACTTGTTGTCACACCAAAGCTTTAATGGTCCACCTGTTAGTAATCTCAGCTCCAATAGGAGACCTCTCATCAATAGCATTTCACACCAGCACATTGCCATGGATCTATATTCTACCTCGACTATTGATTGGGACACCACCGATTGCTTCTTGCTCCTTCAAGATACTAAATTTCCCCCCCCCCCCCACAAAGACACAATGCCCCGATGTTGATCTCCTATTATCAAGGCAGTTAGCCTAATCCGCATCACAATAGCCATCAACATCCAGGTGATCATTCCTTTTGAACCATAGACCTTTTTCAGAACTTCCCTTTAAATATTGTAGGATTCGATGAGCTGCTTTCAGATGTCCACTCCTAGGGTCATGCATATAGTGGCTCACAACACTCACTGCATAGGAGATGTCAGGCCTTGTGTGATACAAGTAAATGAGACGACCAACAAGCCTCTGGTAGCTCTCCTTATCAACTGGATCTCCTGACTGAGCACGCAGTTTATGGTCTTGATCAACTGGGGTCATTGCAGCTCAGCATCCAAGCATTCTTGTATCACTGAGAAGATCCAGGACATACTTCCGCTGTGAGAGAACTATCCCTTTGGGGGACCTTGCGATTTCAATGCCCAAGAAATACCTCAGTTGGCCTATATTCTTAACCTCAAACTCCTTGCTCGGTCTCTGCTTCAGTTGCGACATCTCAACAATATCATCTCCTGTAATGATGATGCCATCCACATATACCGCAAGGATTGTGGTGTGACCCTCTATGACGGTAAAACACAGTGTGATCCCCATTACACTGCCTGTAGCCCATCCCACACATAGCATGACGAAATTAATCAAACCATGCTCTTAGAGATTGTTTAAGCCCATACAATGACTTCCTCAACCTACAGACCTTCCCCTTAGTCTGAGGTGTACCACAGCCAGGTGGAATTTCTATGTAAACCTCCTCCTGAAGATCACCATGTAAGAATGCATTCTTCACATCAAGTTGATATAAAGGCCAATTACGATTTGTTGCACAGGATATCAACGTTCTCACTGTACTCATTTTTGCTACCAGTGCAAAGGTCTCATCATAGTCAATTCCATAGGTCTGATTATAACCCTTTGCAACAAGCCTAGCCTTGTATCTTTCAATCTTCTCATTTGGGTCTTGCTTCACAGTACAGACCCACTTGCAATTAACCACCTTCTTCCCCATTGGGAGAGGTACAAGCTCCCAAGTCTTATTCTTCTCTAAAGCTGTCAGTTCCTCCAACATAGCCTTGTGCCACTTGGGGTCTTGCTTCGCGGCTCTCCAATCAGTTGGAACTACTACAGATTGTAGTGAAGCAATAAAGGCTTTGTACTCCGGTGACAAAGATTCATATGGCACATAGTTCGCTATATCATGCTCGAAGCTATACCTTAGAGGAGGTTTCCCTACCCCAGCTCGTGGTTCCTTTCTCAAGGCAATAGGCATATCCATCGAATCATCTGTAGCACATAGCTCATCATCAGATAAGTTAGCACCTTCAACAAATTTGGAACATGCTCTTGTTGTTGCTCCCCCGCAATCATGCTCTCACCGCCTCTCGCCTCCTTGAATACACCCTTAGATTTTCCTCCTTATTGACCCTTCTCCACCTATCTTCATCCATAGGACATATAATTGAACCAACCACAACTCTCGGTTGCTCACCTTCCTCAATCCTTGAAGCTTCAAGCTCCCCCTCTCGACTAGCATCACCCATGATTGGAGAACTCAAATCAATTCTCTTTCCATAGAAGGGCTCTGACTCCTTGAAAGTCGCATCCATACAAACGTGTGTTGTTCAGAAAGACTCCAACACTTATATCTCTTCTATCCAAAAGAGTATCCCAGGAAGATACACATAACAGTCTAAGGATCCAGCTTTCCCATCGAGGGTCAATGATCTCGAACGAAACATGTACATCCAAATACTTTTGGAGGGACGATAAACTCATTTTCCCCTTTCAACATCTCACATGGAGTCTTCATTCCAAGTATTCTTGATGGCATACGATTGATGAGATATATTGCAGTCATAACTACTTCACTCCACAGAAATTTAGGTACATTCATAGTATACATGAGTAACCGGACTACCTCCAAGAGATGACGATTTTTCCTTTCAGTCACTCCATTCTGAGAGGGTGTATCTGGACAGGAGGTTTGATACAAAATTCCTTCGGCTGATAAGAAGGTATCAAACTCCTTATTCACATACTCCGTTCCATTATATGTTCTTATAATCTGGACATGGGTATTGAATTGATTCTTGACATACGCATAGAAGTCTTGAAAGCATTTTAGCACCTATGTTTTGTGTCTCATAAGATAAAGCCAAGTCATACGAGCGTGGCAATCAATAAAGGTAACAAAATATTTCATGCTACTAACAGAGACAATAGGAGATGTCCATACATCAGAGTGCACAAGAACAAAGGGAGACACACTGCGAAGTCCCTTGCTTACATATGAGGATCTAATGTGCTTTCCAAATTCACCTGCGTCACACATTAGTTTACTCCTGTCCACTTTGTTTATTACATCAGGGAATACCTTACTCATAGTTTCAAAATATATATGGCCCAACCGATAATGCATAAGCATCACCCTAGCCTCCTCTTCACTTGATGTCGCCACCAAAGCAGTACATAGCCCAACATCTCCCTCCCTTGGATCCAAGTACCACAACCCATTACTCCTGGTGCCAATCCCAAGCTTTCTGCCATTTTGTCTCTCCTAAACAAGACAAGTTTCTTGATCAAATATAACCCGACAATCCAAATGATCAACCAATGAACTTATTGAGAGCAAATTGACTAGAAAGGAGGGAACATGTAAAACTGATGATAGTGTAATGGAGGGACTGCATTGGACAACACCAACAACTTTAATGGGTTGAGATATTCCATCAGCTGTTTGGATGGTTTCCATGTATGTGGTTGAGAATGGAGTATATGATTTAAATTCATCCAACATACCTGTAACATATGTTGATGCACCCGAATCTATAATCCATTTACCTGGATTTGAGTGAGCCAGATTACCGAAAGCGCTGGATACAATCGTAGTCCTTTCGCCTTCATTTCCTAAATTTTCAACTCTCTTCTTTAGCTGCCTCAGCTCCTCTAGCTTTGCAACTGAGACCTCCACACGTTCAGGTGACTCTTCTCCAATCATTACAAAGTTCGCCTTGTAGCTACTCTTGCCTCCCTTGTGTTGGCTTTGCCTAGGAGAAAACTCACACGTGAACACTAGTAGGCAACAGAGACAAGAAAGACACACAGTTGGGGCAATTTTCTACTTGTATTTCTCTCTTAAAACCCACCTTAATAGGCTGATCAAATAGGCTTTATATAGCCACACACGCACACAGTACTAGCACACATGCAGCCATGCCTCCCACTAACATACGCATGCACGCAGCCACTACTTGCAGTCAGGCCACTAGCCACATGATCCGATTTCCATGGCATGACCACAACATGCACTTGACTAAGTACCAGCTTATATGCGAACTAACAACTCCTAATATGTGTTTAATCAAAGAACTAGTAATAAACATCAAGATTAACTTTAACATTCTCCCCCTTAATCTTGATGCATTGACTCACAAGCCGATGTCCGATCTCCTGACGCATATCCAAGGAGTTTTGCCGCCTTCTTGCTGACCATGCCGCCGGTGACACAACTTGTCGGCGTTTTTTGCTTCTACCTCAACTTCGATTGTCTTTCGCCGGTAACACAACTAGACGGCGATGGAGATTCTCATTAGAGCTTACACACATGAGAACTTGGACACACCTACAAGAACTCAAGCGCACACACATGCATCATGCACTGACTCACCTACATGCATGACCATGACACAAATATACGCACGTATGTAACACACCTCCTACGTGCATACAAAGAAATAAATGACACATGCAACACTCCTACTGTGCCATATACACACACATCTTCAACGATGTCGTCACCGCTTTAGACATCGCTGTGTTCGCGACGCCTTACACCATGACGCTACTGATGGTGGAAGAACATCGTTCGCCGCCGACAACGCTCTCGCCTTGCAGCCGAAGCAGCTACACTCGCACCCATGCTCCCACAGTAGCGCCCCATTCTGGCTCGACGCCGCCACTGCGGCGACGCGCCCGCTTTTTGCCGCGTCTCGCCGTGCTCCACACCACGCCACCGGCGCCACGCCGCGCTCCTATCACGGCGCCACCGAGTGGCCACTCTCCTCACATTGAACCTTGCTCGATACCAATTGTTGGCTTTGCCCAGGAGAAAACTCACACGTGAACACTAGTAGGCAATAGAGACAAGAAAGACACACAGTTGGGGCAATTTTCTACTTGTATTTCTCTCTTAAAACCCACCTTAACAGGTGATCAAATAGGCTTTATATAGCCACACACGCACACAATGCTAGCACACATGCACCATGCCTCCCACTAACATACGCATGCACGCAGACCACTACTTGCGGTCGGGCCACTAGCCACATGATCCGATTTCCATGGCATGACCACAACATGCACTTGACTAAGTACCGACCTATATGCTGAACTAACAACTCCTAATATGTGTTTAATCAAAGAACTAGTAATAAACATCAAGATTAACTCTAACACCTTGCTTCCACCACCTTCCTGTACATTCTTAACATAGACCCGATCTTTACTTTGATTAGGCTTGCGGGGATGGGGACAGTTCTGGCTCAGGTGACCCATCTCATCACTATTGAAACAATCTCTTGTTTCAGTTACTGCAAAGACAAGATGGGTAACCGGCCATGTAGTGTTTGTCATCACCTTTAATATACTCTTCTTGTGCAATAGCAGCAATTGCTTCCTACAGTGTAGGAAGAGTATGCTAGTGAAAAATAGTAGCTCGCCTTCCATCAAATCTTGGATTTAGCCATTTCAGAAATTTAATTACTCGCCTGCATTCAATATACTTCTTAACAGCGGATATGCAGTCTGCATGAGGCAACTCAAGAGGATCATAGTGATCTAGATCAACCCACAATCGCTGCAACTCAGCAACATACTCCATCACGGAGCTCTCCCCCTGTCTCAGATCACTAACTCTCTCATGTGTCTCAACTATCAACATCACATTCCCTTCTCCCGAGTATAATTTTGACAAAGTTTTCCATACCTCAGCAGCATTTAAGATGGTCTCGACAGTTGCAGCAATAGTCGGATGTACTGAACTCAACAGCCACGTCACCACCAATGAGTTGGTAGTACTCCAAGTTCGCCATTCTGCACCCATCTTGTCTGCCGGCTCAATTGATTCTCCTTTGACAAAGCTTTCTAGCCATTTTGTCCTCAGGATCAACAATGCCCTCCGTGACCAACTAAAGTAATTTCTCACACCTTCCAAGTTAACATCATTCAGCGTCAATTCTATTTTCTGCACCGTCTCAACATAAGGAATAATTGCCTTGCCTGAGGACAATGCCCCACCCATCTTCTCTGTGGAAAGTTGTGCCGCCAGGACTAGGCACCGCTGCCACATCGCCTAGGGTTAGGGCGTCGGTGAGAGCTCTGATACCATGTTGTTCTTTGTGATTGTATTTTTTTTCTTGTCTTCATTATTGCTCAATACTATATACATACATATTACATGGGCCACATGGGCCGGTATATACCCTATATACTCAACAAATTAACTATGATCCGGCGGCAGATGTGAAAGATAGCATCGTCAAATGTGTCGCAAACCCCGTCAAAGCTACAGTCGAAGCACTTGCCAACCGTCCCACTTGCAGTCTTCCAGTTATGTAAATATGGGAAGTGTGAACATTTTGAAGAGTCTAAAGATTATGCAAGTTACCTGTCAGAACTTGTAGCACTTATTATTCCATCCTCTCTGTTGCGATTAGCCCTCTTCTTTCTTCCATCCCAGCAAATTCTCTGCCATTTAATCAAATAATTCTTTACTCGTCAATCTCTTGTTTGGGCTTTGTTTACATTTTTCTTCTTCTGGTGTTTGAAGCTGTACAATCAAGAGTACGAAGTACCGAACGAGACGCTTGAAAGATGTCAGATTGAAGAGGATCATACATATCAAGTAACAGCTGGGGAGAATGAAATGCGAAACTTGAGGGTGCTAGTAAGCTCTTTCTCCTCCAAACTACCGTGCATGTTCCCTGTGAATACATATGTTTCCTCAACCATCCCCCACCTTCATTTCCCCTTTTTGGTATATCAAACAGGATGAGACGAATGAAGAGGAGGAAGAAGAACAGTGATAGAAGGTTTGTATCATGAAAAGATGGGTACTCGGTGTGAGGTGTTGTTTTTTGGCATATCAATTTTGTCAGTGAAGCCCACAACAAGATGCTATCAAGGTACTTGATACTTGTACAGCTGGGCCGGGAGCCTGGGGTGGTGTCCTCATTCTGTTCAAGTTGCTCGAACTCGTGTTCGGTCTTGGTGGTTTTTTTTTGGTTGGTTGGTGTTGTTGCAAGACTCTCTTGTTGTTGAGGTGCCTAATGTTAAGAAACCGGGCTCAGGACCAGAGAGTCCTAGCCCAAGTGGACTGCTCATTCATCCATAGCCTATATAAAGGAGAAGGGACCCCTCATTGTAAACGACGATTTGTGAAGAGCAATAAAGAGAAATCTGAAGTCCCTTCATATCTCTGTGTTCAATCTATTATTCTGTTCTTGCGTTCTTGCATCGTTCTTACGATTCTGAGTTTGTCTACGAGGTTATCGCTCGGACTGGACTCGCCAGCGACGGTTCCTCAACACGTTATCAGCACGATCGACTCTCCTCGGATCGAAAGGTAACCGTCGAAGAACGACACTCGTAGATTGAATCGTTTTTCTTTCTAGAATGCTTTCAATTCTGCAAATTCGCTTTCTAGATTGATTTTCTACGGTGCAAATCCACTTTGATCTATCGTGAGCCGACTA
The DNA here is from genome assembly GCA_036346405.1 of Phyllostachys edulis. Lineage (NCBI taxonomy): Eukaryota > Viridiplantae > Streptophyta > Magnoliopsida > Poales > Poaceae > Phyllostachys > Phyllostachys edulis. The sequence continues at coordinate 64,156,302 of CM070561.1, read as the reverse complement.
GAAGTCGTCGGCACAATATCGATCGGTGGATTGCATGAAAGATTGGATGTCGATTGTACCGTATATTGAAAGTTGCAAATCCGTTCTAACCTACCGCGAACCGACTTGAAGTCGCCGGCCAAGCCGATCGGTGGTTGCATGAAAGAACCGATGTTGATTGCACTGCATTGCATCTCATGAACAGCACATACATTGCATGAACAGTAAACTTGAGAGAAAAATTGTCGCGGCCTAAAGCCGTCGGCCAACAATGTTGGCCTGGAGCCACGCCGCCACCGGGGCCCGCAGCGTCGCCCCCACCGCATGGGTTCCCCCACTGCCACCGGCCCGCAGCCGGAGCCTCCACTGCCTAGTGCTGCCGCACGGCCTTAGCATCGAAGGAAGTAGAGAGAAAAAAAGGAGGCCGGCAGTCGCGTCGCGCTTGAAGCGTCGGAGCGGAGCCGCCTGAGCGCACCGCCAAGTCATGCCCACCGCCGGGCCATCACGCCAGACCGAAGCCGGCCTCAGACGGCGCCGACCAAGACATGCAAAGACTATCGGCTAGCCGCCGCCGCCCAAGACGTGACTCGCGCCGACCCGTCGGCGTGCACCATTGAAACGCTGCCCAGCAGGCGCAGGCCCCTATGACCGCCAGTGACGGCCGCCTCCCCATGGCTCCATGGGAGGCTCGCCGCCTCCGCCCATGGCCACCTCGCCAAGACGAGGCTATCATCACTGCTACACGCCACGCCTGACTCCTCGCTCAGCCGCCTCGCACGAGGCCGGCGCCGCCAGTAGGAAAGGAAAAGAAATCCCAAATTTTGCAAAAAGGCCCTCAAAATTCTAAAAAAGTACGTGAAAATTTTTCTCTGAACTGAAATTTCGCGTTTTAACCCCTAAAAATTGCAGAATTCGCCGCAAATTTATTTTCCAGCAGAAAAGGGCCTCGGGAATTCAAATTTTGAATCAATTTTTTTTGCATTTGAAGCATGTTTAACTTTGTTATTATTATTTCTATGCAATTCATTTATTGTATTTGCTGTTTTGATTATTTGTGATTGTTTAAATTACTTTTAATCACTGAAAATAGCAGTAAATCATAAAAAATGCATAGAAAAATACGGGAACACGAACCGGGAGTTCGAAGAACATTATGAGAATGTTGCAACCATTTTATGTAAATTACCAGCAATAATCTTATGAACTCTTTGCATGAATATGAAGTTGACTGGCACCCCAAACTAGGAGTTCGAAGAACTGACCCAGCATGTCCAGAATTTGTACAAGTCTTCAACTCTGTGATAATGTAATCACGAATGAGTAGAAGATTGAGAAGACTCTCTCTACATTTCACCCAAATGCGGTGTAATCCGCACGCAACTATTGTCAAGACAGCTACAAGGAGTATGCCACATTAATTGACACCATGCAAGCTCAAGATGATGTTCTACGGAAGAACTACATCTCACAGCCACCTAGTAGCAATGTTGGCCATGAAGCCAATGCTAGCAGCTACAAGGTGATAAAGCCTCTCACGAAGGAGAGGGGCAAGAAGGGTAAGGTCGTGGGTCGCACATTATTGATGCTTTCCAGTCTAAGAAAAGGGCAAAGAATAGCATGAGGCACACCTCGCTATTGCAAGCGCGGAAGATCCACACCCATTAGTTGCACTCATGGATGTGGACAGCCTAGTAGCAGTCCCCATTATCCCTCCTTTGGACATCGCAGTGGCTACGACCGTAGTTGCCCAAGAGGAGAACATCGCCATGGAGCAAATTGAGACAAAAGTTGGATCTTTTATAGTAACTTGTAGTTCGTAATTGAAGCAGAACATTGAATTATTTTTGAATAATGGTTGTAAGCTCCAGGAGAGCAAAGCATTAAATTCTTATTATGAGTCCTACAAGGCTTATTTTCCTGTATTTATAATAACAAGTTATGTTCTGATATTTAAAGTATTTTATTTATGTGTTGCTTGCTTTCTGCTGCATATTAATAAAGTACATTATATTAGAATGCGTGTGGCACCCTATTGGAGGAAGTGTGCTTAGCCAGTAACAGCACAACAAATACCACCTTGAGAGAGACGAAAATCTTTCAGTCGATCAGCAAGAATGCTGGTGGTCTTACGACAATTGCAGGCAGCGATACTTGTATAATAGGCTCAGGAAGGGCCTCAATTATACCCCTAATGGGCACAACTTTGGTCATTGAAGAAACCTTGTTGTACCCAGAATCAACTAGAACTCTCAAGGATATTCGCGCAAACAATTTCCACGTAGAGACTGAAGAAGAGTATGGTAAGAAATACCCGCTCATTATAAAGCGTTAAGAAAGTAGAAAAATGGTATCAGAACGACTTCCTTCATTTGAAACTTGGATATACTACACTAATATTAAGGCATCTGCAGCCTATATTGCCCTGAAAACCGTATTTAGAAGCTCTGAACCTTTTCTATCTCTAGCATGATAGATTATGCCACTTAGGTTTTAGGATGATGAGAAATATAATTAACAATTCACAGGGACATAATGTTAATGTAAATAATTTCTCGAATCAGGAAGATTTTGTGTGCCCCGCATATGCCACCGGGAATTTAATTACTAAACCTTTTGCTCTGAAAGTGAAGGATGAAGTCCCTACATTTCTGGATCGTATCTAGGGAGACTTTTGTGGTCCTATACAGCCCCTGTAATGGCCATTTAGGTATTATATGGTGCTCATCGATGCTTCCTCGAAATGGTCGCATGTATGTTTATTGTCTACGAGAAACTACGCTTTTGCAAAGCTAAATCTCGTAGATAATTAAAATTAAAAATAATTTCCCTGATCATTATGTGAAGTCCACCAGAATGGACAATGCCAGAGAATTTACTTCAAAGGCATTTAATGATTATTGTATGGCAATGAGAATTAAAGTTGAGCATTTCGTACCGCATGTCCACACCTAGAATGGACTAGTAGAGGCATTAATTATAAGTATTAAATTTATTACCCGACCACCTTTGAAGAATTGTAATTTACCAACTGCATATTGGGGACACGCAGTCCTGCTTGCAGCAACTCTCATCAGTTTTAGACCACCGGCATATAACATCCATTCACATATGCAACTAGCGTAAGGGTCAGCACAGAAAATTTCTCATCTTTGAAGATTGGGTTGCAAGGTTTATATACCTATACCACCACCACAGCGAACTGTAATGGGCTTTCTCCGAAAGTCTAGGATATACGCTGGTTATGAGACAGCATCCATAATCAGGTATTTGGACCCTATGACGATAGATTTGCATACTACCCGATTCACTGAAAGTATATTAGATGAGGCTAGTTTCCCGTCATTAGGGGGAGGAAATCAACCCCTTGATGAAAATATCGGGAAATAGAGAAGTCCAGAAGATAATTGAAATCCATGCACATGACCCGCGAACTAGTGAAGCAAATAAAGAAGTCTAGAAAATTATTGAAGTCTAGAAGACAATTGAAGTCTAGAAGACAATTACAGTCCAGAAGATAATTGATTTGCAAGCAATAGCAAATCATCTGTCTGACCACTTTAGTGATTTGAAGAGCATGATCAAGTCGCATATGCCTATACACAATGCACCGAAGAGGGTTGAAATACCCATGAAGGTATCCCTAATCCCGTCCTAAGGCCTCTGAAAGGACGAGAACTTCGGCCCCTCGAATCCGAAGTAACCGGGGACGCCTAGTGAAAAATGATAAGAAGGACTTGACACAGCCGATCACCGAAGTTTCCTAGAACCAAAAGGGGAGCTAGTTGAGACCTGGCACTAGTATGGCACCTTCAGAAAAGGCATACCAGAATTGAACATCCCCATGAAGGGAGACATCAACATGGATGTGTGCGCACACATCGGAGCTGAAAAACTAAAGGGATTTGCCCTCGTAATTGAAAGCAGCGGTGAGCAAGTAGAAGCATTAGAAGAATTGCCCCTTGAAAATGAAAACAATGAAGTTGTAAGACATAAAGTAAGGCTTGTTGTACAAGGTTTCACTTAACGACCAGGAGTTGATTATGAAGAAGCCTATTCCCCGGTCATGGGCGGAACCACCCTTTAGATATTTAATTTCAATGGCAGTAAACTTGAAGTTAAAGATGAAATTGATGGATGTGGTAACAGCATACCTTTATGAAATATTGGATTCAGACATTTATATGAAGATTCCTGAATGTATCCCTGTCTCGAACCAAGACAGAGCAAATAGAAATCTATACAATGTGAAACTCAGAAAGTCACTGTACGAAATTAATAAATCAGGCAAGATGTGGTATAATCGTCTGAAACGACTTTCTATGCAAGAAAGGCTACACGAACAATGAGAATAATCCCTGTGTATTTATACGATGATCTCAGGATGGATTTTGTATAATCTCAGTGTATGAAGATGATCTGAATATCATTGGAACCCAGAAAGGTATAAAGAAAGCAAGCTCTTACTTGGAGCCAAAGTTCGAAATGAAAGATTTAGGTAAAACCAAATATTGTCTAGGCTTGCAGCTTGAGCATGCCCCTGAAGGGATTTTAGTACATCAATCAACCTACACTCAGAAAGTGTTAGAAATGTTTGGATTTGAAAATGCATACCCTTCGAAAGTGTCAATGGTCAGGAGATCCTTATAGCAAGACGAGGACCCGTTCAGACCTAAAGAAGAGGGGGAGGAAGTCCTGGGACCAGAATTCCCATACTTGAGCGTAGTTGGAGCACTCGTGTATTTAGCAAACTGTACTAGATCAAATATTGCATTTGCCGTTAACCTATTAGCAAGGTATAGTGCAGAACCTATTAAAGGCATTGGCAGGGAATGAAGGACACCTTCCGATACTTCAAAGGAAGTAAAGAACTTGATATGTTCTACAAAAAGAACCAAGACCTGAATATGAACGGCGATGCAGATGCTGGGTACCTGTCAGACCCGCATACAACTAAGTCACAAACATGCTATTTATTCCTATGTGGTGGAACTGTATTTTCATGGAAATCATCGAAGCAGAGTCTTGTATCGACTTTGACGAACCACTAGGAAATCATAGCACTGTACAAGGCCTTACGAGAATGTGTTTGGCTTCGGCGGATGATTCACCACATCCAGTAGTCATGTGGATTGATTACCGCGCAAACCCCCACTATTATCCATGAAAATAATACAGCTTGTGTTGCACAAGTACAGATGGGTTATGTGAAGAGTCTTCTCATTAAGCATATCAACCCCAAGTTCTTCTATGCTCATGAATTGAAAAAGATAGATGAAATTAAAGTATTGCATACTAAGTCATGTGAAAATCTAGTAGATTTATTCACTAAGTTACTTCCAGCGTCTAGCTTTGAAAGATGCATACGTGGAATTGGAATGATAAGACTTAGAGAAGTGCAGAATTCAGGGGGGGAACCTTCACAAACTCTTTATTAAAGCTTGATCATGAAGATTGAGTACTCAAAGTATAAATCCTGGAGATTAAATGAAATTGGGTAGATTGTACTCTTTTTCCCTTGATGAGTTTTCCTGAAGTGTCTCGGCTAAGGTTTTTAATGAGGCAATTCGTGCAACGCAATAGAGCGCATGACATGTACTCTTTCTCCAAATTTTTCCCACTGGGTTTTTATGGAGTTTTGACGAGACATGAACATGTCGGATGAGTGTCCAATGGGGAGTGTTAAGAAACCGGGCTCAGGATCAGAGAGTCCTGGTCCAGATGGACTGCTCATCCATCCATACCTATATAAAGGAGTAGGGGCCTCTCATTGTAAACGACGATTTATAAAGAGCAATAAAGAGAAGCACGAAGTCCCCTCATATCTCTGTGTTCAATTTATTATTATGTTCTTACGTTCTTGTATCATTCTTACGATTCTAAGTTTGTTTACAAGGTAATCGTTCGGACTGGACTCGCCAACGTCGGTTCCTCAACACCTAATTGTTGTTCTTGTACTGTTTGGGAGTCTGACAGCAGAGGTTGTTATCGCTTTGTATTGCTGCTCTATATATGTTGTTCGCTGCTAGCCCCAGCTTTGACTCTTTAATTAGATCTCAATAAAAGCCGGGTAAGAGCCTAAACAATGGCAGACGCAACCTCTAGGCTTGTTCTGCACCACTGTTTTGCTCTTCCGCGTGTTCGTAATTTTACTAGGTCACAGCCGTTTGGGCATGGATGCAATCATGCACTTTCTTTTGGCGCCTCGTTGTGATCTGGCATGACGGCTACTCCCTCCGTTCTCGTTAGACGTCGGTTTAGGATGCTAATTTTGTTCTCAAATAGATGTCGTTTTGGGTTTTCTAGGTACTTTTTTTCCCAAGATGCCCCTATTAAAAGGGGTCTGTCATAGATACCATCTCTCCATTCAAGTCAAGTATTTCCCATACATTGGCGGTTGGCATTTGGATTTGATGCCGGTGCAGTAAATTTGTGTGACATTAGTTAAAGACAAAGCGGCAATCAAGAGGGGCAAGCATTAAGTAGTGCATTGTTCTGTGTAGAAGGCTAAAACAGACATCTAAAACAGAACGGAAGGAGTATACTTCTTTGCCAATCAATGAGGAAGCTCCGTGAGTCCCAGCAATGTCAGCACAGACCGGGATTTATTGATGAACCGGCCTCTTTAAATTCATATTCAGCACAGACCGGGATTTATTGATGAACCGGCCTCTTTAAATTCATATTTGAATTTACAATTTGAAAACCTTTTGTAGCCTGGCCTCGTGAATGAGTGGAGATTGGGGTTCAAAAACATTGTTCAGATTTACAAACCAAAACCAGGCAGCTTAGCAGGTTAATAAGACCTTGATAAACAATTCCGTAAGAGGACTAGACATTGCAAGCAGATACATGCTAAGACTTGCGGCTTAGATACATGCTAAGACTTGCGGCTAAGCCCTACATCAGTGCCTACGAGTAGACTGAGATTTACAGCTACCCGATGCTAATACAGGACGGGCACAGCAATACCGATGACCGACCAGAAGAAAACGTCCTTCGATATACATGATTTCTTGTGCACCCACTGACTTTGACTTTGCATAGGCGGGGTGTAAGTAATCACTTCCTTCCAGTCGCAAGCCGTGGTTTTCCTTTAACCTCAGATTCCTATTCAAGATGAGGGAAGTTCAGTGCCAAAGCATAATAGTTAGATATAATTGCAGGAATGAATCACACTATAGTGGCACAAAATACCTGTGGACTGTGGAGATAGATGGATGTCTTTGCAGTTGCAGGATTGTGGTTTTCAGCCCCACGGCTCCAATCGTAGCAGACCTGCTTTCCAATAATAATGGCTATATAACCTTTACGTCTTCTTCAAAACTAAAACTATGACCAGGGAATGCATTCAAAAAATGGCAGTTCAGCTGGAACAAGCATGCGTTCAAACTCAGAATTTCTGCATATTTTAAATGTACATTCATGGTGTCTAGGTCATCGCAGAAACACAGTGCAGGAAGCAACGGTAGACATATCTAACACTCAACCTGATCCACAAACATGGTGTTGAAATTGCACGCAAAGAAGCCTAATTCGTACAAACCACAACAAGACACTCAAGCATCACTTGACTTACCGCATAAGCAAATATTGAACCATCACTGTTGAAGGTACTGCAAGGAATAGGAAGAGGGCACCGACTATAAGCCTGTACAGAAACAGTGTAAAAGCATATGAATGAATATGTTCTCCACAAAATAAAGGGGGGTGTATGAGAAATTGAGAGCATTAAAAAAATTTGGTGCAACCAGATAACACCCTATGCTAAGCAACTCTAAGTTTGCAACGTTCAGTGTACTATTTCGACAAGCTGAAAGGTTATCTGATGACAAATTAGGCAGATGGCTCAAATGGTAGGCGGTTCATGCCATTGAGTTAAGTTTTCATCCAGAAGACAAGAATAAAAAGAATCACATACTAAATGCCAAAGAAAAAGGCAGTCGTCAGAAGGTTAGGCTAATGGGAAGGGATGATAACACTACCATCTAATATCTTCTTCCTCAGGACTACGATAACAATTTCACGAACTTGACCTTGGTTTCATGTTCCAGTTGTACACGCACAAAGAATATCTATGCGACTATGCAGGGCATTAGGATGTGCACAGTTAACAACGCAAACAGTAACCATCTTGAAATCATTGAAGAATAATCTAGGAAACAAAAATCAAGTGCAGTAGCCAACAAAAGTGAAACTTCATTAAGAGCCTCGGAAATTATCAAACCTTCAGTCTCTGCTTGCTATCCTTATCCCAGAAATTGAAAGCACCATCAGATCCAGCAGTGGCAAACGTGTGATGAACCTGTGACAAGTGATAGAAAATATGAAATCCTAAATGTAACTTCACTAACAAAGATTTCCAAACTTTTAGGTTGGCACTGCTTTTTCAATGAAATAAGGCTACAAGAATAATCAACTCAATGGATGTAAACTATCATCAAGCAAGCATACCAATACAATGAATAATATGTCAAGTTAGCTAAAAGAAGAATCACTCAGTTGAATTGAGATAAATTTATTGGAGTATTTTTGAAACATCTATATTAATCTGTCTGGAGTTTGGAGTATTTTAGCAACACTTGTATGCCTAAGATGATAATGTACAGTTTGTTAGATTGCTTAAAATGTAGTATCACACCCAATATTTAGCTCAATACATTTCGTGGAAGACAAGAAATTGTGCTTTTGGTTTCTACAAATCAATTGATAATAGAGACACGGTACTCAACATAACTCTCCTGCATGAGCAATTCCCATAGGGCTAGTAGGACATTTGTGTATTCTCCATAGCAAAGTAACAATTAGGAAAATGATATAAATATGTTAAGCTATATATAAAAAAATGAAACATAAACCTGCCAGGCTGGCACATAAATAACAAATGAGTGAGTGAGTGAGAGAGAGAGAGAGAGATCTTACAGGGTGAAAGTTGAGTGAATTGACAGAGAAAATATCATTTCCTTCCCTGTGGCATTTGAAAGTGAAGTTTTTGCTTTGCTGTGAATCATCAATATGGTGCACACCAACTCTTCCTTCTATTGAACCCAACTTTAAATGAAAGCAAGGGGTCAGTCACATGGAAATAGACATTTTGTCTGGAAGTCACATGGAAATGATGATAAAACCCTCTCAAAAAAAGAAATGATGATCAAAGATAAATTGTCAGGTACCGACCATTTTACCCAAGATATTGAGTGAAACATCATTCACAGATGTTGAACAAGATAATGCTGGATAAAGGTACAAGCAAAGCATTAATTGGTCTAAGGCAATACAAAGACCACCACCCATTAGACATTACGTCAATAGGTAGGTAAAGAATAGGAAGAAGTGCAACTATAAAATTCTAAAGATCTATAGTTGAAAATATTTCTTGAAGCCCCAGATGGCTTTGACCATTTGTCCTGCAGCATAATTTTATATTCAGAATTTCAGATTGGTTTTAACTTTTAACTGAAACATGCTAAGATCTCTTCTTCTAGACTTCTAGAAATGTATATTGTATCCAAGCATAGCCAATTTCCAGGTGTGGTTAAGGGTAAACTTCATGCTCTTTTATGCAACTCTTAGTGACTAATTAGAAAGATGTGCATCAGTGGTGTTTATATTTGATTAACATTTCTAGCAATTGGAAGCTTGGAATGCAAATTAACACAACACCCATGACACTGAAACTGATGTTGGGCCAATATCCCCAATCTTGTACCAAAAGCTGATTTTAGTAAAATGGTAGGTTGTACCAAAAATTTGGTGTAAAAAACTCAAGGACTAGCAGAATACAATGTATTTAGGTGAATTGTATTTAGTAAATACAAATCATTATGCTGCAAAAGATGAGTAAAGAACGTATGGCTAAAGCACAGTAAAAATAGGCTATGCATTCAAACGAAGGGAAGCTTCAGGTGTGGTAAAACAGAGAGTAAAGGATTACCAGAAATCCTTGTTGATCGGGGAATGCAGCGACGCACCGTGTCTGGTATTTCAATGGTGATTGAATACGCTTGAACTCCGTCTAATGATCATAGCAACAATACATTAAATCAGTTGGTACAATAACACAAGTCATTGATAATAAAAGAGTGAGCCCCACTGTAATGAACCTTAGTTCATCAGGGTAACTACCGTACGGAGTAGGGCCGGGACGGCATGGCTGAAGGGGAGGGGCTAGGAAAAAGGGGAGACCATGGGCTAGGGAGAAGAACCTTAGGAGGAGACTAGATTAATTCATTCATATTGCTTAATCAAAACGATTACAATAGGTCTCCTTATATAGAGGGATCTCCTAACAATTATGGAAAAGATCAATCTAAATGATAAGTTGATAACCTTCCTAACTAATAGATAAGGTACTGATTAACTAATCTCTATCCTAGGAAACTAATTAATTATTTAGGGAAATAGATATTCTTTTTAGGAAAGGTAAACCCTTTCTAATCTTAATGACACAATGTGTGGTATTGTTCACGTGCGGTATTTTCTGCACATGGCAACTTCTCCCCTCCTCAACAAACAACTCGTCCTCGAGCTGAAGATGTAGCCCGCATTGCAGGAGACCAGTGTGGGGGCAGCAAAGGAACCCTGTCCACCACAGGATGCAACGGCGGTGGGAAAGTTGTGACGACATCTTGATCCCCCACATGGCACCCACCGCGTTTCGCACCACCAAAGGCACGACGTTGGCTGGCGGCATGTAGGAGGCTGTCGCGAAACGACGGCAACATTCTCTTCCCACGGTGGAGTCACCATTTGTGCAGCCAAAGGCAGCGCTGCCGGTGCAACTTCGAGTAGCACTTCCTTCTTGTCCCCCGCTGCCATCATCTTCTCCAGGGTAGCCTTCATCTTCTCGGCGGTGGCTATCATCTTCTCATTGTCAGCCTTCATCAAGGCCAGCAACTCAGCAATAGATGCCATGGTGAGTGGCTTGATACCAAATGTAATGAACCTTAGTTCATCAGGGTAACTATCGTACGGAGGATGGCCGACTGAAGGGGAGAGGCTTTAGGAGAAAGGGGAGACCATGGCCTCGGGAGTCTTACCTTGGGAGGAGACTAGATTAATTCATTCATATTGCTTAATCAAAATGATTACAATAGGTCTACTTATATAGAGGGTTCTCTTAACAATTATGGAAAAGATCAATCTAAATGATAACCTTCCTAACTAATAGATAAGATATCAAATAACTAATCCTATCATAGGAAACTAATTAATTATTTAGAGAAATAGATATTCTTTTTAGAAAAGGTAAACCCTTCCTAATCTTAATGCCACATTGTGCGGCTACTGTTCACATGCAGTATTTTCTGCACATGATACCCAACCAGAAAAATGAAGGAATCGACACGTGCACAGTCAGTTCAACAACACAATTACCTGAGGATTTTGCAAGTTGAAGACCACAAGATGGCGATCAGCGGTTCCCACAATCATAAGGGGATAATTCACTGTAAGAGCATAGCAACGCTCTGGAAGTTGCTGAACATGGACAGGATTTGCTTGTCTTGTGTCCCAATACCTATGAATAGCATAGTGATCAGCATTGAAGGTAGACAAGAACAAATGGTAGTCATCAGGATCAGAGCTAATACTAGTATATCGGCCATAATGGGGTGAAGATCAGAGCATGACAGGAGTGTATTCAATGGGGCACAGATGAAGTAAAACAAGCACAGACAACACAAATATGCAAGGCATGGATAATAATTAAATAGAAAGTAAGAACTGTAACTGTAATCCTGGACTTAATGTTTCCTATGTTATGAATATTGTGGGTATATTCATGAGGCCCAATGGGCAATATATATAGGGAGTACAAGGGGATATTACAAAGGAATATGCCAAACATATATAAGAAAATACAAAAGGCATATAAGGAAATACAAATGAATTCCTATTCTAACACGCCCTCTCAAACTCATGGTGGATCACACACACTGAATTTGGAGAGAAAATACAAATGTTGTACCACAGTTTGTGGCTTCGTGAAGAAATCAGCAATCTGTAACTCTAACGGCATAAACTGTAAAGCAAGTACTCCTTCCTGCACCTGTGCGAGTGTATGAAGCATCCACACCAATATGCTTGGTGAGCTCATGCTTCACTGGGTCACCGACAATACTGATAGCACATGTACTGTCAGACAAAAGAGTCGTAGGTCCCATCATAAACACTCCAAAATCTGCAAGTAGCCACCTCAACCAAATAACATCTGTTGTCACTACTGTCATAGCTCTCAACTCAGCCTTTGCACTCGAACAGGAAACTGCAGTATGCTTCTTTGTCTTCCAGGGAATCAGGGAGGAGCCAAAAAAAACATAGTAAGCAGAAAGAGAACGACGATCAGAAGAGTCACTAGCCTAGGTCGCATCGGAGTACGCCTGAAGCTGTAATGAATTGGAGCTAGGGAAAAACAAACGACGAGAGATAGTTCCACGCAAGTAACGAAAAACACGAAAAAGGTGACTGTAGTGAAGATAGGTAGGGCGAGCCATAAACTAGCTTAAGATATGAACAACATGAGCAATATCAGGACGAGTGCTCACAAGATACACCAAACTCCCAACAAGATGGCGATATCGAGTAGGATCCTCAAGAAGATCACCATAAGTGGCACGAAGCTGAAGGGATAGCTCCATGGGAGTCTCGGCAATGCAAGTGTCAGTCAGACCAGACCGATCAAGAAGATCCTGGACATATTTCTACTGGGAGAGATAGTAACCCTCAGGCGTGGAAGAGACCTCAATCCCAAAGAAGTACATAAGAGAACCAAGACTAGTCATCAGAAATTGCTCACTGAGATGCTTCTTCATATACGCGATGGATGAGGAACCATCACCAGTGATGAGCATATCATCAACATACAGAAGAAGCAGTGTCCTACCTCGAGATGAGACATAGACAAAAAGACCAGGATCGTAGGAACTGACAGTGAAACCGGCATCAGTAATCACTGAGGTAAAACGCGCAAACCAGGCACGAGGAGCCTGTTTGAGGCCACAAAGAGCACGACGAAGACGACAGATGTGCCCATTGGGAACAGAATACCAGGTGGTGGCTGCATGTAGACCTCATGCAAAACACCATTAAGAAAAACATTCTTAACATCTAGCTGAGAGATAGACCACCAACAAACAGAAGCAACCGCAACAAGAGTGCGAATAGTGGTTATGTGGGCAACAGGGGTAAAAGTCTCATCGTAGTCATGACCGTACTCCTGCTGAAAACCGTGAGTCACAAGACGAGCCATGTAGCGCTCGATAGTACCATTAGACCGGGTCTTAATCTTGTACACCCACTTGCACGTAATAGGGCGAGCATGCACATGTGTCGATACAATATCCCAAGTTTCTGTACGTCAAAGAGCATCAAGCTCCTCTGCCATAGAGAGCTGCCACTCAGAATGAGGAGCAACCTCACGATAAGAACTAGGCTCAGTGACAGAGAGAGCATAAACTATCGGAGCAAATCCAAAACGATCAGGAGGTTGAAGGGATGTCCGGTCACGAAGGACGTAACGGTGAGCATCATCAAGAGGATCAGATGTAGGTGTCGGCAAGATAACAGGAGAGGATACTGGTGAAGGACGAAGACGCCTGGAGTAGTGAATACTAGATAAACGAGACGGTAGTGCTGCATGAACAAGAGGCGGTGCTACAGGAGGCAACACCGGAGGATGAGGTACAGAAGGAACCACAAGAGACAAACCAAGGGAGACTGTGATGGTGAAGAAATGGGTGAAGAGTCAGAAAGAGAACCACGAAATAGTCTCAACGGTGAAAACAAGACAAGGAGCTGAATCTCGATAGAAGAAAGATCGAGATTCGTCAAAGATAACGTCTCGTGAGATCCTGATCCGTCGAGCAGAAGGATCATAGCAGTGATAACCCTTATGCTCAGAACTATAACCAAGAAACACACACTCAACTAATTAGGCCGATAGTTTGGTGCGTTCACGAGGTGGCAGCAGAACAAAACAAGTGCAGCCAAAAACACGAAGGTGAGTGTACTGGAGGGCTCGAGAGTAGAGACGCTCTATAGGACTGACACCCTTAAGAGCAGTGGAAGGCTGCATATTGATGAGACATGCAGTTGTAAAAACAGTTTCAGCCCATAACTATGGTGGAACGTGAGAGACAAGGAGAAAAGTGAGGGCGGTCTCAATCAGATGACGATGTTTGCTCTCAGCAACCCCATTCTGAGCATGGGCACTAGAACAGGAAGACTGGTAAAGAGTACCCTGCTCGGAAAGAAACTGTCTAAAAGCGCCAAAACAGTACTCATCAGCAGAATCACAGCGAAAAGTACGGGTGGAAGAATCAAACTGAGTATGAACCATCGTTGCAAAGTTACGATAGATCGCAAGAAACTGACCACGATTAGACATAGGGAAAAGCCATGTAAAACGAAAATAATCATCAATGAAGATCACATAAAACTTATGCCCGCCTTTAGAGATAATAGGCGCAGGTCCCCATACTTCCGAGTGAACTAAGTCAAAATGACGAGAAAACAAAGACTCACTAGAATAATAACAAAGTTGTAGCTGCTTGCCCAGCTTACAACCCGGACAAAACATGGCCGTGTCAACAATAACACGTCCAAGAACACCCTGACGAACTAATAAAGAAAGGCGAGACCCACACAAATGACCTAAACGATGATGCCACTGCGCAAAAATTCCAGAGGTGGTGGCAGCAGTGGCGGTGGAGGTAGACGTAGAGGTGATAGGAACAACTGAAGTGGACGGGAGGTGAAGGCGGTCAAGGATGTATAGACCCTGACAATCCCTACGGCGCCGGCCAGTCCCAAGTACCGTCTCTGTCTGTTGGTCCTGGACAAAACAGGTGTGAGTCAAAACCAACCCTACAACCAAGATCGGTAAGCTGACCTAAGAGAAGCTGCATGGTAAGCTGGGGAACATGGGAAACAGCTGGAACAAAAACGTCAGTGGACAAAAGAGTGCCTTGACAGCTGACAGATAGAGGAGTACCGTCAGCTGTCTGAACAGAGAAAGGAAAAACAGGAGATCCTACTGAAGTGAGAGACGTGGAGTCCGGTGTCATGTGGAAAGAGGCACCAGAATCCACAACCCAAGAAGTACCTGAAGGAGACGTCTGAGCTAGACTGGCAGAACCTGTTGAGCTGTGAGAGAGCTGTTGAAGTAGAGCCTGGCAGAGCTGCGGAATTGTCACCTCGCTGAGAAGGGCCTCCCTACCCCCCTGGATCGTCCACCCCCACGCGCCTTGTTCCACTTTTTTCGCACCGCACAACTCTTGTAGTCGTGCCCAAAGTTCTTGTAATAATTGCACTGAACCCCAGTTGGTGCAAAAACAGAGCGTAAATGCAGACACCGAGAAGGAATCAGAGTCGGGCGTAAGCCGCTTGCAGTAGTCGAAGAAGAAGGGGTAGCAAGCACAGCCGAACCAAACTGTGATGCTAACCCGCGGTGAAGCTCCTCAACACGAAACGTCAAAAGAGCCTTGGTGACTGTCGGTCGTGGTGAGCGGCTCAGCAGCTGAGCCCTAACAGGCTCAAACTCTGGGCGAAAATGGCAGACGAAGTCATAAAGGCGAAGGCGGCCACGATCTGCCTTCTGCACCTTATGACATTCCTGGTAGAGCGGAGAAGCCAGCTCATCCAGCTGGCGCCAAAGACTGGCCAGGGCTCAGTAGAAGTCGTCGACAGAAGAGTCCTCCTGGCGAAGCGTCTCTTACGCTGAAGCGAAAAGAACTGAGCATCGCTGCTCTACTGGTATCGCTCGTGCAAGTACTCTAGATCTGACGAGTAAACCGCAGACCAACAATGTCCGACTAAATGGAGTCATCGACGCTAACCACTAGGATGGCTCGAACACGAGCCTCATCAGCACACCAGCGCTCGAAAGCGTCAATGGCATACTGAAAAACCTCATCAGCAGCAGTAGCAGTAGCCTCTGCCTCCTTGGCGGCCTCATCTTCTGCAGGAGGTGCGGAAGCAGGCTGCCTAGGATGAGGCTGAACTGGCGGTGGCGGAGAAGATCGTGCACCAGTGATATGTCCTCAGAGGCAGAGACCGTCGAGTGTGATCTTCATGAGTGAGGACTGTTAAGATTTGGAGAGGATTTTGCTATTCACAACTGTGCAGCTTATTCATTAATTGAGGGTAAATATAGACATTGTTACATGGGCTACATGGGCCACAGCCCACATGGGACAAGAGAGAGAGAGAGAGAGAGAGAGAATATACAACATTATTAACACCCCCCCTTCAAACTCAAGGTGGATCAAGAGGATCTGATGCACTGAGTTTGAGTAGATGAAGCCGATGTTGTTCTCGAGTCTGAGCTTTAGTGAAGAAATCTGCAACTTACAGCTCCGAGGGAACATACTTGAGGACGATGGTCGACCGCTGACAATGATATCGTGTGAAGGATGCATCAACGCCAATGTGCTTTGTCATCTCATGCTTGACTGGATCACTAGCAATTTGAATGACACTTGTATTGTCACAAAAGAGGGGTATAGGATTATCACAGTGGACACCGAGATCAATTAAGAGCCATCAAAGCCAAATGACTCTGAGGTGCTAGTGGCAAGAGCTCGAAGCTCAGCGTCTGTACTAGAGCGTGACACTGCAGTATGCTTCTTGGACTTCCAGGCAATAAGCGAAGTCCCAAGAGAAATACAATAGACCGTGATAGATTGACGATCAGCAGGATCACTCGCCCAAGTGGAGTAGTGGAGTCAGAGTAAGCGTGGAGCTGGAGCTAACTCGAACTGGCATAGAATAGACGTTTGGACGCAGTCCCCCTCAAGTATCTCAGCACATGAAGAACATGACCATAGTGGACTGAGGTGGGAGCACTGACAAACTGGCTGAGCACATGAACAACATGATCAATGTCAGGCCTGGTGACAGTGAGATAAACAAGACTCCCAACGAGCTGACGATAGAGAGAAGGATCTATCGGTGGTACACCGTTTGTAGGTCGAAGCTATAGGTGGAGCTCCATAGGTGTGACAGCATTGCGTGTATCAGTCATACCAGAGCGAGCGAGCAGATCCTGAACGTAGCGATGTTGAGAGAGATAGTAGCAATCACTATCAGAATGAACCCCAATCCCTAGAAAATAGCTCAATGGTCCCAAATCAGACATCATAAAGTGTTCACTCAATTTCTTCGAGACGCGTGATGTGACCCCAAAAAAATCCAAGTTGATGATCCAATCACAAAGCTATATACATTATAATATATAGTATAAACATATTTGGAATTAGGAAAAGGAATGGAAAAGGCAAATGAAATAAGAGAAAAAGGAAAACAGAAGAACCTAGCAGCTGTGCTTGGCCCATCTGGCCCATGTTATGAGCTCAGGGATGGGAGATCATTAGGTTTTCCTCTCCTCCCTACACAACCGCCACACACACACACAAAAGCACACACATACAACACAAAAAGACATGGGATTGAAGTTGAACAGAAGAGAGGAGACTCGGGAGAGGTGAGAAGGGGCGTTGCCGACCAGTCGCCACCCCAGCTCGATGTCGCCGCCGCCGTAGTGTTCCCTTAGGCGCTAGATGCTAGTCAGGCAGCAGACCAGCGCCAAGCGCCTAATCACTGCCTAGGCGGGGCTAGGCGGGATAAATCGGTTAGACAGGCTAGAGGTGGAAGGGCGCCGCCGCCTAGACACCAAGTCGTGGTCGAGCACTCGAGCTCGAGCAGGAAGGCCAAGGTTGCTCCAGAATTGCTGCTATGTTGTCACAATGAGCAGTGACTTCGGCAACGACAACGGCGGCGCGAGCTATCCGCGGTGGCTTGCTTAGCTTGCTCCTCTCTTTTCCTCCATCCTCCTCTCCTCTTCCTCTCCTCCCTCTCACTGTCTGGTGACCCGGCGGCGATCCAGGTCGCTGGTGACCCGCGATCCCAGACGCATGATCCGGACCCCGATCCTGGTAACTATGATATTCCAGCAAGTAGTGAAACCTTGATGATCATAGCATACAAACAGTAGTGGAAAGATAAACTAGATGAGATGCACCCTTTGCAATATTTGATTTACGGTGTCTGAAAGTCTGAATATTGGTTTTTTTTTCATCAATTGCCCAACATTATTGTTCACAAACTTAGCCAATGTACTATAAACAAAACAAAACAAAAAAACTGTGTAGTAAAAAAGATACTAAAAATAACATGAACCCCATATTATAATGAGAACAAAACATGAATAACTGTTCAAGAGCAAGTAATGTGGATTTTATATATTCAACTCCCAAGTAAAAAAGAATACTAAGGGTGCACAGGATTATATCTTGCACCTTAGAGTCTTATCCCAGCTTCCAGAGACAAGAAGGTTCATCTGAGGAATCCATGCGATCTCCTTGACAGGTGCATCATGCATTGCAACCGTCTGAGCCTGCCCACCAGACAACAGAGGCCACATTTTGACCTGTTTATCACATCCTCCGGAGAAGACAGTAGTCCCATCATCTTTCCAAGCCGAGCAGAGGACCTGATGGAAGGAAACAAGAAAATCAGAACACCAGACACTAACTACATTGAAATCAATCTAATATGGTACATGAAGGTTCTCTCAAGAAAAATATTGAGATCATACAGGCTGGTCATGTGATATGGATGCCTTTGGCTGACTGCTCCCACCAACTATCTCCCAGCACCTCACCTGTAGAAAACTCGATGCAAATCCTAGTAAGATATATCACATCAATGAATGCCAACTGTAAATTACAGAATAAACAAATTTACCTGGTTATCCCAGGAAGTTGCAACCAGCAGATTACTCTTGGGGCTAAAACTGAGGCTTGAGATGGAGTCACCCGGATTAGGCTGGACCTGCATTTACACACAAACATCAAAACATTACAGTAAATATATAGTCTTCACAGAATGGGAAGGCTCACAAAAAAAAGACATTGCTGCATAAAGCATCACACCTCAAATGACTTGTTCGGATTCGTGTTTGTGGTAAGACTGGTTAGACTTGCCATCTCTCCTTCTTCCTGATCCTTCAAATTTAAACAAGAGACAATTAAGAGAATCATCACAAGCACAAGTCACTAATGCAATCTACAAAGCGAGAGCATAAATTCCAACTTAAAATAGCTCACAAGGATTGTATATTTGTATATACAAAAAAAAATTGAACGATCTGTGCACTCCACGAGATCTAAACCAGGTTACATCATAAGGAAAGTCATTAGTAAAGTCTACAAAATACGCACAAATAAAACGGCGCCTAAAACAGCACAAGCGTACGTGAAACAAGGCGTAGCTAAAAAAATCGGCAAATTATAACGGAATCGAGCAATGAGAGCTGATGGGCACAAACACTCCGATCACTTCACTGGAAATGCCGCCTCCCCCACCGCTTAAATTCGCAAACAAAAGTCAACTCACCAACCAACAGCGAAAACATCACTAGAAAGTAACATCGCAGAACTACCCAAATCGCACCGCACGAAGCGGCGGCACAAAACCCTAGATTCAGCTACAGGAACAGTACAAGCGCGGCGTGACCCGGGGGGATCCGAGACCTGCACGAGCCGCTCGATCTCGCTAAATTAGCTCCGCAGCGAGCTCGCGTCGGAGGCACCAACCACCGGATCAGAGCCCCAAATACCAACGCATTTGGGAACACGACGCACCTAAGTGCAACCCCTCAAGCATTGCGTCGAGCAAACCCAACCCAAACACGGCGCGGCCGGATCGAACCGCCAGAGCAGGAACCCTAGAACAGAAGGAAGTGCGTAGTAGCGGAGAGTAGGATTCGGGGGGTTACGGGATGCGATCGCCGCCGGGAGCTCGACGAATGGCGCGGTGCGTGTGCGACGAGGGAGGGAGGGGAGCGGCGAGGCTTCCCGAGTAGTCGAAACGGAGAACGGCTTCGTGCGTGGGATTGGGGTGGTTGCGTAGGCTGGCTCTCCCTCCGGGATGTACTAATTGGCTTTGGTCTCACGCGTAGCGTTGGATGCACGCGGGGAGGTGGATGTGGCGTTATCCCCTCCGTTCAAACGGAGCACGCCTCCCGTGTAGGGAAAGAGTAAACCATAACCCGCCTACTCCCGTAGAACGCGACCTAAGGTTTATGTAAAGCGTGTATCTTAAGCCAAGTTGGCGTTCTAATCACGCCTTTCGTTCTGATGCAGACAGCCAAAAATGGCAATGCAGGGATCATGCATGCAGTGAAACGAGTCACAGGCAGGGTGTTCGGTGCGTCCGGGTGTAACGTCCAAAGTTTTTTCGAGTTTTCGAAAAATAAAAATAACTATTTAGTTTGTTGAATATGCTCAAGTTTAACTTGAAGATTTCAAAAAAATTACAGCGCTTTAACATGAACTGGTCCAACTTCAACTAATTCGAGTTTAGTTTCTTTTAAGTTGCTAAAGTTTTTTGGTGTTAGGATCTTCTTTTCTTGCTCGCTCTAGACCTCTTTCTCGTTTAGACCCCTCCTCAGTCTAGACCTCCCTCTCGTTTGGACCTCCCCATCAGTCTAGACCTCCTTTTGGTTTAGATCTCCCTCTCGTTTGGTCCTCTCCCTCAGTCTAGACCTCCCTTTGGTTTAGACCTCCCTCTCGTTTAGACCTCCCCCTCAGTCTAGACCCCCCCCTTTGATTTAGACATCCCTTTCGTTTAGACCTCCCATTGGGCCGCGACCACCCCTTGTGTCAATACCACCCTCTTGGTCTTTTTGCAAAGACCACCCTTTGGGCCGCGACTACCCTTTGTGCCGCGACCACCATTTGTGTCGTAACCACCCTCTTGGTCTTTTTGCAAAGATCACCTTTAGGTCACGACCACCCCTTGTGTAACGACCTCCTCCTTGGTCTCGACCTCCCCTTTGGTTGGACCACCTTTTCGAGTTGACTGGCCCCACCTGTCAGCTCTGTTCACTTTCTTTTTCCCTCCCGTTGCGTCGCTTCTGACGCAAGGGTCCTTGAGCGTTAAATGCTGTTGTGTCGCATTAAATGCTATTGTTTTTTGCAGTACCTGTTTCCCCCTCTTGTCACCTCCCCGACCTGCTCCTATTTCCTCCTTCACCTACCCTTGAACACGTACGTCTCTGAGTCTCCGTAACTCTTCTCGTTTCCCCTGGCTATAAAAGCCCGAGCAACTCTCTTTCATCACCTTTTCCTCACCCAACACTCTCTTGCTCTCGTCCTGCTTTCTCGTGCTTCAAGCTTTGCCAAGGAGTCGTTGGAGCCTGCACCATCTTCAACCACATCGGCAAGCAGAGTTCGACGCACAGTTCGCCAGATCCTCTCGAATCTTCTTCTCTCTCTCTCTCTCTCTCTCTCTCTCTCTCTCTCTCTCTCTCTCTCTCTGTGTGTGTGTGTGTGTGTGTCCAGGTGAGTTCCTCCGTGTCTTGTTCTTTTTTGCTCTCACGACCACGTTGCGTGGTTATAATCTCTTTTTGCAACCACATTGCGTAGTTGTGTCCCTTTTACGACCACGTGGAGTAGTCGTATCCTTCGTCGGATCCCAGGACCTCCTTCTCAGGACCTCCTCCTTTGAACCTCCTCCTCCTTTGGACCTCCTCCCGAGAGCATGTTTCTAGCTCTTCTGTTTCTGTGCCTTTCTTTTGGTTCTAATTTGGTAGCTTTGGTTTTTATTTGATTTCGTTGTATTTATTTGGCTCTTTTCATACGTGTAGATTCCGGCTTCTCAGAAGAGTTCTTGGACCCGGCGACCTCTACCGAAGCATCTCCACTCTTCATCAAAGACAAGTCGTAGACCTTTGATCGTGTTATTCCTAGTTTGCAAAGTTATGTTGATTTATACCAACTTGCATGGCTATTTGTATAAAAAATAGTTTGGGAATTAGCTAATCACCTACTCGACAGTATGACTCCTTGAATACTTGTGATGACATGTTGACATGTACCTTTGGACCACCATAGGTTGGGTAATCCTAGTTGGACCTCTTTGTGATAACCAACTTGGGTGTGTATTGCTTAGACCTACTGTAGTTATGCGATGTCTCTCGATCACTTATCTCATTGATGATAAACTTGACTAAGTGAATATGGAATTGTGGCACGTGTTGTCTTGGTATGTGTTGCCTTGGCATACGTTGCCTGGCATGTGTTGCCGTTAATAAAATTTGTTATGTCATGGCTAGGGTGGTCATTGGCCGGGTGGAACCCAAAATATTTTCGCTCGGGCGAGTGGTCGTGCAGTAAAGGGGGTACAGGAAGCACATTGAGATGAGGAGGTCTCGCCTGAGCAATCACTAAGGTCTTAACCTTGTAAGCTATTAATCTGGGCCATACCGTGCAACCACAAGACCATTATGGGTGGTCCTGGCCAACTAATTGGCAATGCTTTGATTTGGTTCCGTTTTGGTGGAAGTGTGTAAGACATGGGATGGACACGCACACTTGGCGCGAGAAGGGGCCGGGAGGGCGAAACCTTACCGAGCGGAACCAAGTCAAAGCAGAATCTTGTAAAGGCTTTGTCACGTGCTCTAGCCTGCTTACCTAAGGTAGTGAGCAAGGGCATCGACGGGTGCCAAACAAACTAGAGAACTCGTATCTTGTGGGTAAAGTTGTGCAACCTCTGTAGAGTGTAAATCTATTCGAATAGCCGTGTCCCCGGTTATAGACTTGCCTGGTGATTTCACGCAAGAGGTAGACTTTTCTCAAAATTTGGGTGATCTGGCTCATGACTAGGGTGGTTATGAGTGGTCTGGGCCGTGACCAGGGTGGTCACGGGAGGTCTGGGAAGTGACCAGGGTGGTCACGAGCTGTTTTCAAAGAACTTGTTTACTTATGTATTACTCTTTCCAACTTGTGCTTCGTAATCTACGTATGGTATTTCATGTCAATTTGGCTTTATGCAAAGTAATCATAAAGCTATTCCTTGTTGAGCCTTACATGAATAATATTTGCATACAATTCCCTATGGCTTGCTGAGTACATTCAAAGTACTCATGGCTTGTGCCCTCTGGTTGATCAGCAGCCGAAGAAGACCTCCTAGGGTGCTCCGAGCTCTTTGAAGAGGAGGTCTTTGAAGACCTCTCGTGCTAGGACGTCCTCCACTCAATTGCCTGTGGGCATGTCGAATGGCCTCCACGTGTTAATTTTGCTTTCCGCTGTGAGCTCTTTTGTTGTTAGCCCTGTGCAGCAGACCTCTGTAACAACTTTGACTATAAGGTCTTTTGCTGTATAAGTGTTATTTCATCTGCTTCTTCTTTCGTTTGTTGTATGGTTGTGATGACATTGTTGTTGAGACTGTGCGGACTAGCTACTGATCATGGGACTGGTCCAGTGTGCACAGAGGGTCCCGTGTTGCTACTCAGGGTCCCGACACCGGGCACACTCAAAAAAAATTATGGGATTGGTTTTGCATTTAGGTCATATTTGTAGTATTTCTTGGTGTGTATCCTTTTGGAAGCTTAGCCAACAACCTATGACCCGCTCGTACCCCCACCAGCCCACAGGCACCTCACCACTCATTAGCCCATAGCCATCTCCATCTACAATACTTCAACTCCTCCCCATTTTCCAACCCTAAATATCTGATCCGCTCCTCTCCTCCCCACTTGGTCCCTGCAGCTCGGTGGCTCAAAGAGCCGGCGCCAAGAACGCGAGAGCGGCGATGGCGGCCTTGGCGTGGCGCGGGAGCAATAGGCGGCACGACACTCACCAACGCACAGCCACAATAACTCAAGTCTTAATTTATGGATTTCCATTTGGAAATATCTCTGCCTAAAGAATGAGGGGGAAAGACCATGCTGTGATGGCTTGCTTTAAGTCCTTTGATTTTGTTTTCATGTCAAACTTGATGCTATTCAATCGGACTAAAATTGGATGGAGACCTTGGTGTGCACATGTCGCGGCCGACAATACATTGCGGCAAGGCAGTGTAGGACAGCCAGTAGGGCGAGTGGGCGGCCGCCGACCTCAGTAAGACTAGTACTTTTGCAAGTGTGCATGGTGATGAGTTCACGGGAATGGATCCATTCCTCACATGTCACATCTATTCATTTCTCCCTCTCTTCTATTGATTTAAGATGTAATAGTGAAATGTAGTTGCAATACTAAATCAGTACATGGAACAACTTTTTTTTTCTCACGTTCGGATTATTGTTAAGTCATTTTTCAAATTTATTACTATAGTGATAACATATGAAAATATGCTAGTAGACTATTACCTTAGTTTTTTTACTCGACGCTTTTGACTTCTAATAGGCAAATTCCTAGCTCCGTTGGACGATGCGTGGTTTAAACTAATGGTATCAAACGTTGTTTGGTATGTGCACCCCCAACACCGAAATCCTAGCCCCGCCACTGCAGGAAACCGCTTCACGCAGACGTCTCACACCAAATGTTTGACGAACAGATGATCTACTGTAGCCATGGGGTCATTAGGGTTGAGTTGTGTATTGAGCTATGTTGGTGTTTTAGAACCGATCTTACGTAATGATTGTTTGATTCAGAGGACTCCAAGACTCAAATCACGTAGAGAGAAAAACACAGGGATTTTTATGCAGGTTCGGACCTTCTCCGAAGAGAATAACAACCCTACTCTTGTGTGGATGTATTGAGTATGCTAGTTATAGATCAAGAGAAAAACTCGAATGTAATGTCTTGTGCTCCTGATCGCCCTCTCCCCTTTCCTGCTGATGATTCCGTCTTTTATACAGTACTCGAAGTGGACTGTCGTTTCTCTAGTCCAAAGGGCGCCTTAACACTTCCGATGATGGAGTTGTTACTAGAGATTATTACGGGAGTAGTAACGTTCCCACGTCATCAAGCAGTTATGACTAGGACAGAGAGTTAAATCATGTTATTATTATAGAGAATAACAGTGTAATTAACTGCCCATATCCTTATATATGGTGCTGAAGATTCCCTGAACGACCAGGCCCACATGTCTGTAAGCCCCATCAACTAGGGACGGGTCGTAGAAGAGCTTACGACCAGGTGGTGGTTGTAGTAAAATTTACGACCACCGACTGATCGTAGGAGAACTTACGATTAGGGGATAGTCGTAGAAAGACTTATGACTATGGGATAGTCGTAGAATGATTTATGACTATGGGATAGTCGTAGAATGATTTATGACTATGGAGTGGTCGTAGAAGAACTTACGACCTGTAGCTCCTCCCTTATGAATATTAAGGGGTATACTCAAGAACCATATGACGATATTATTATCCATAATAAGAATTATAGATAAATAATTAAATGAGGATTATTAGATCCTCGTCATCTAGCCCCCCAGCTTCAAGTGAAAATAACTTACTTGGAAAAGGAGTTGTAGATGATCTTACAACCAGTAGGTGGTCGAAGGAAAAGCTTTTCGACCGGTATTTCATTTGACCAGAAATATACTTGGTCAAGAAAGGTGTTAGAAATCTTACGACTTACAAGGTGGTCGTGGAAGATCTTACGACCACAAGGTGGTCGTAGTACTATAATCGGAAGTAAAACATTTCCGACTGCTGTTTAATTTGACCAGAAATAGACTTGGTCAAGAAGGTAATTTCACTTGAGGTGTAAAGACAGACTTGGTTTTCTAGGGTAGACAAATTAAAGAATCTCAATCGACTCTCATAGATCTGTATGTTGGAGCAGTTCTTGAAGAGGTGGCAACTGTTGGATTGCCATGTCTTTAACTCAAGCGCGCAGTTATAAAAACTTACCGTGGGTGAGACTTAGGTTTTTTATCTTTCCCCAAATCGCTTCCACTGTTCGTCAAGTTCTTACGTTCTCCACCGCCGACCAAATCGGGCGTCTCCTTGAGACCTTTCCCAATCCAAATCTCCTTCCCTTGAGAAAAATGGCCGGAGCCGCTTCCCAATGGGCTGAATCGGAGATGGATGCGACCAAGATGAAGGCTCTGGTCGCCGTCGAGAAGATCCCGAAGAGGGAGTTTGTCTGGTGGATTGAGGTTGCTGGGCAGCATTGGCCGTCGGAGGAGATTGGGCAGATTCCTGTCTTCCAGGCGTATTGTAAGTGTGGCCTTCGATTGCCTGCTCACCCTTTCCTCACTCTCATACTCGAACACTTCGGGGTAGAGTTAGTGAACCTTATTCTCAATTCCATTACGATGTTGGATGTGTTCATTTACCTGTGCAAGGCCTACCTGGGGATTCCGGCTGACTTAGAATTATTCCAGCACTTCTATGGGATGACCAGGCTATCAGGAATCGCCGGTAGCTGTAGTCTGAAGCTCCACGACGGCAAGTCGAAGGAGTATATTCAGATGTTCACCCGGTCATCGTGGCTGGGATGGAAGAAGAGGTGGTTCTACTGGGAGACGACCAGAAAAGACAGACTCTCTTTCGCCGAAAATCCGATCGAGAAAATTCCTTCCTGGGACTCGACTCCCAAGGATCTCAGCCGGATCGCCCCTTTCATTCAAGCCATCAAAGACTTGAAGGAAGAAGGGCTCACCGGATGGCACGTGGTGAAGGATTTTATCACGCGCCGCATTAGCCCTCTGAAGAAGAGGACTCATCCTATGTGGAGGTACTCGGGGCCGCAAGACCCGACCAGGGATTACGAGAAGGGTAAGTAAATTTTCAATCTTAGCCTTCTTTCTGTTGATTTCAAATTTGGCTATTGAAAGTTTACTTACTTCTGCAGATCTCTCACAAGCGGAAATTGACATTCGAGTCAAAGTCATTTGTGAGAAATCTCCAACACCCAATGTGGTGGCTCCTCAAATCCTAGCAGTCCTATCCGCAGAGGACAAGATAGAGCGCCTAAAGGTAATCAAGAATTGATTTCATCTTTAGGATCTTGTAGCCGTAGAAAAATTTACAACTGGGTACTGGTCGTAGAAGAACTTACAACCATAGGATTGTCATAGAAAAATTTACGACTAGATACTGGTCATAGAAAGACTTACGACCAAGGGATCGTAGTAGAAATACTTACGACTACTTAGTAAAAGTTCTTGACGAGGATCTAATAATCCTCATTTTATCTTTTATCAATAATTCTTATTATGGGTAAATATGATGTCATGTGGTCTCTAGGTATACCCTTTATATTTACTAGGGAGAAGCCTACCAGGTGGTCGTAAGTTCTTCTACGACCACCCCCATAGTCGTAAGTCTTGCTACGACTACCTTATGGTCGTAAGTTCTTCTACGATCACTATCCAGTCGTAAGTTATTCTATGACTGCCTCATAGTCGTAAGCTCTTCTACGACCAGGTCAGCCACGACTACCTTATGATCAATAAAACCTACAGACGAGTGGGTCCAATTGATTAAGGAATCCAAGCAGTCAGCATACGTTGTTACTCTATGAAGTAATAGCACGTAATACCCCATTATCTCTGACAAGTAACTGCCAGGCGGCGTGAAGGGGTTACCACTCCGATGATTACAGAAACTTGCGCCCGTTACTGGATTTGATAAGGCGCCTCTTCACCAGGGGAAAACGGCTATTCCTTCACGACTATATAAAGGCGTGATCGAGAGGGAAAGAGGCGTCGGAGGGACAACAAGCAATCAGGAAGACAGTTAAACACTATCTTCTGTAATAGCCTTAGTCTTTTCTCCCGATTGTACGAAACACACTCAATACTATACACACACAGGAGTAGGGTTGTTATTCTCTCCGGAGAAGGTCTGAACCTGTATAAAAATACCCGTGTCAATATCTCTGCGTGATTCCATTCTAGGAGACCCCCCGAATCAAACAATCTTTACGTAAGATCGGTTCTAAAACACCGACAGTTCTTTTTCTGATTTTTGTAGAAAGTAGGCATGGAAGACCGTCGGGACGATGAAGAGGTCGAACTGATGATCGTCAGCGCGGTAGCAGAGCAAGTCGATGCTCCTCCGGCCAAGAAGTGTTGGCTCGTGAATGTCACCGACAAGGGAGGCGCAAGTTCAAGCTCTAC
This sequence comes from Phyllostachys edulis, assembly GCA_036346405.1. NCBI lineage: Eukaryota > Viridiplantae > Streptophyta > Magnoliopsida > Poales > Poaceae > Phyllostachys > Phyllostachys edulis. The sequence continues at coordinate 64,128,465 of CM070561.1, read as the reverse complement.
TGCTCCGCCCGGACCCTTCGTAAAATTCGCTGCAGACATGGCTGCTGCAGAGAAGGTGGTCGAAGCGACTAAAGCACTCAAATGCAAAGCCCCCAAGACCAAGGTACCCTTCTACTACGATGTCGACGATAGAGTCGCCGATCTTACGAAATGAAAAGAGGAAAATAGCAAAGAGTTCTTAGGAGAGAATGTGACTGCTCTTTTATTGCTATGAACTGGCTATTACAGGGGCTGCCTTCGACAAGGCAGAGGACTAATCCTAATTACATTGAGCGTAATACTTGCTATGCTATTGAAATCCAATCATTTGTTGATCTTCTGAATTGGATTGGATTGGATTGCCTTCTGTCGCTTGCGTTCTTCTTTAAGTAGTTGACGACGTAGTGATAGTTACTATATGAAGAAGCGCTTGTTGGGAAGTGACACGTCCGGTCGGAGGGAGGTAGCAGTTGATAAAGTACCAACCATTCTACGGTTGTGCGTCTGTGAGACACTTAACCGTAGAGTAGTTGTTGTCAGTGACTTATGATCATGAAACGTCGCGTGGTATGGACCAAATATGACATGTGTTCCATTGATCACACGGTAAGGAATATACCTAAAGTTAGATCCGGATGCTAGTTCATTGCTTCTACGAGCAGCTATCTGGTCGGGGACTGGGTACAGGACCTCATCTGACCATGTTCCCCACGATGTAACCTCTGGAATCCTTACGACCACGGAGGTCGTGAGTCTTAGGGGTTACGACCATGCTGACATATGGTCTTTCATTACGTATTAAAGTAATACGTAGAGATTTTAATCCTCGTCAGCTAGCCCCTGAACTTTAAACGAATTGGTCGTGTGAACACTTTTTTCCGATGAAGTCGTATCGGGCAGACCCTCATTTAATGCCGTCACACACGAGGTGGTCTGTATTCACTTTAAAGTTGAGAAACTGCCTTGGGACCCGAAGAGTTTTTCTGTTTGTTGGACAAAAGGTTTTGTTCGTTGGACTCTTGGATAACTCCTGATTGCGGTTAAAGAATTGTGTCTATAAAATCCCTTAGCACAGGGCTTAGGGATTTTATGCCTTCTTCTTTTCCTTCGACCCTTTTCATCTTCTTGCTTAGAGTCTCTTTCGACCCCCTTTGTTCCTTTCCCCTAAATCATTTTCCGACCACTGTTCTAACCCCAACCATGTCGGATCAAATTACTAAGTGGCTGGTTTCTGATCTGAGCGACAAGAAGCTCAGGGCTCTGGAGGGGATCGGGATGCTTCCAGATAGGAATTTGATCAAATAGAGGTCAGCGGCCGGAGAACACTTTTCGAGCTGTGAGGAAGGGAAAATCCCTATTTTTCTCGTCTACATCGGGTGCGGACTCAGGTTTCCAGCTCACAAATTCCTTTCTCGGGTCCTGGAGTATTATGGAGTCGAGTTGGTGAACTTGGCTCCAAACTCCATCGCCAACATCAGCATCTTCTCCTACCTATGCGAGGTGTACCCAGGGATCCAACCAAATTTGAAGGTCTTCAGGTATTTTTACCGGATGGCAAAGTCGGGGAAGTCAGCGGCTAGACCTAGGGAGTGCTCGCTGCGCCTCCATAATGGGAAGGCTGATGAGTACATCCGTATGTACTCAAAATCTTCGTGGTCGTCGTGGAAGAAGAATTGGTTCTATATGACGGTCACGAAAGACGACAGCCTATACTTCATCGGCAAGAGGGCGAGCGAGAACATAAAGTGGAGGTCGACCAAGAAGAAGGAAGGGTGGGTCAGAAGGGTGGTCGATGCCATTCAAGACCTTAGTGCCAAGGGATTGACTTCCTAGCTAACGGGGATCTAATAATCCCCATTTTATCTTTTATCTATAATTCTTATTATGAGTAAATATGGTATCATGTGGTCCCTGGGTATATCCCTTAAATTTACAAGGGAGAAGCCTACCAGGTGGTCGTAAGTTCTTCTACGACCACCCTCATAATCGTAAGTCTAGCTACGACTACCCTATGGTCGTAAGTTCTTCTACGACCACCCTCATAGTCGTAAGTCTTGCTACGACTGTCCTATGGCCGTAAGTTCTTCTATGACCAGGTTAGTTACGACCACCTTAAGATCAATAAAACCTACAGGCGAGTGAGTCCAATTGATTAAGGAATCCAAGCAGTCAACATACGCTGTTATTATGCAAAATAATAACACGCAATACCCCATTATCTCTGACAAGTAACTGCCAGGCAGCGTGAAGGAGTTACCATCCCGATGATTACTGCAAACGTGCGCCCGTTACTGGAATTGATGAGGCGTCTCTTCAGCAGGGGAAAACGGCTATTCCTTCAAGACTATATAAAGGCAGTGGTTAGAGAGGGAAAGGGGACAGAGCAATCGAGGTGTACACACATGCTATCGAGGGCTATCAGGAATACAAGTGCTATCATCTGTAATAGTCTTAGTTTTTCTCCTGATTGTTCAGAATACACTCAATACCATACACACACAGGAGTAGGGTTGTTATTCTCTCTGGAGAAGGCCTGAACCTGTATAAAAATAGCTGTGTCAATCTCTCTGCGTGATTCCATTCTAGGAGATCCCCCGAATCAAACAATCTTTACGTAAGATCGGTTCTAAAACACCGACACTAGCACATAGTTAGGGAATTTTCCTTGCGACGGATTAGTCCCTTGAAGCTGTGAGAGCTTTCATTGCTCTGGTACATTGGCCGTGATAAAGCGATCAAAGACTCAAAAGATGGTAAGTCTTTGGAAGGCTCCGACTAGTATATTTTTATTTAGTTGATTATTATTTTGTAACCCTGAAATCTCCCTATCTTCTTGAAGTCCTCTCTTCTGATGAAGTCAGAGAGCGAATCAAGATGATTTGTACTGGGGAGCCTGATACCAAGGCTACTTTCGCGGGCATTTTGGCCATTTGTCTCTAATGAGGAGAGACTAAGAAGACTCAAGGAAAATAATCACTTTTTCTTCATCTATTATATATTTTCTGATCTGCATATAATTTTGCTCTAATATGTAGACAGTCGGATTAAAGTATACCAAATCTGACAAGGATTCCATTTATACTACTGTTCCGACTGATTCTTGCTCAGAGACCGCACAAGACGATGGTCTTCGGGAGGTAAGAAAGAGCGTTTGCAGAAAAAGAATATATAATTTAGATGGAAAATTACATCGTTTGATTAAAACTTTGAATTGTAATTCAGACGGGAGAGAAAGAATACCCACAGAATGGAGCTGTGGAGGTCGTTGGCTCCAGGACGACCATTCAGGATCTAACAGTTGCTACCATGGCAACTGTTCTGGAGACCGACGAGTCCACACCTTCTGACCCGATGGTTAGAGATCTCGTTCTAGACCAGTTGGTCGGGAACATTTCTTCCAACCTTCGGTTGGAGGACGTAGCGGATCTAACCAATCCCATCGGACCAGAACCAGTGAAGTTGGTTGAAAAGAAGGGGAAGGTAAGCGTGACGGATTTTGCGTCGGCGCGCTTCAAAATTAAGACCAAGAAAATGACCAGGTATGTAAACACGAAATAAAAACTTATGTAAATAATTACCTCTGGTGTTTTTTAGAGTCTTGAACCCCTTTTCTTATTATCGTTGTAGATCCTCTGGTATTTCGATCGATGACGACCAAAACACCCTTCAAGAGGTTGAGCCAGCCCCCGAGTAGGTGGCAGCACCAGCTTAGGAACCCATGGTGGCTCCGACCACGCCTGCGGAGGTGGTGGTTCCGACCACACCTACGGAGGTGGTGGTCCTTGAGGAATCTCAGCAGGTTCCAACCCCTGCTGAGAGTTCTTCTCGCAAAGTCTCTTTCCCTCATCGCTTCCGAATCTTCAAAGATGAAGAGCTTAACAAAGCGTGGGGAAGAATTTCGGACCGTCAAGCAAAAAATGAGTCCCGATTCTATTTTTGTCGAATACAACGATATTGCAATCGAGGTAATCTTCCACAACTACTTTTAATAACTTTTTTTCCATTGGAAAATACTCAAAGGAATTTTGCTATTTTTTGTAGCATTTTGTAGAGAATTTCGCTGTGGTCGGAGGATTGGCCCAGCGAATAAAGCTCTTGGAGAAGAAGAACTCTGAATTAGAAAGTAAGCACCCTTTTAGTGTCTTCTTCTCTTCTTCTTTACCATTTGACTCTTTTTCTTTTTAACTAATTCTCCACTTTATCATGTTTGATAGATTCGGAGAAGCTTAAAGAAGAAGTTATGGCTAAAGAAGCCGTAATTGCCAAGGTTAAAGAAGAATGTCAGAACAAGGACCGGTCGATCGAATATCTGTCAACCAAGCACAAAGAGGTTCTTGAGACTTTTGAGAAGAAGGCCAATGTAAACGATCGTAAGCACGACCAGTGTGCTTCCTCTTTCTAGTCGTGTGTACTTACCTTTTGGCTTACTCGTACAGAGCAAACTCAAGCATTGAGGTGAGCAGAAAAAGCTCTTGAGTTCGAGCGCGGCAAGGAGGCAGCCTTTGGGCAAAGTCTTGAAGATAAGGTCAAGGCTCTTAACAAGATGCTCTTCGATATGGGATCGGGAACGCAACTGCCCAATTTAGGAGATTCCACGGAGAAGATCAACTTCCTTGGCCAACAGCTTGAAGACCTCAGGAGTATCCTTGAGACAACTCGGGAGAACCATATGCAAACCATGTTTGATGCTGTCAAGAATGGAGTTAGTTTTGCTTTGGCAAAACTGAATGTCTCCGACTCCTCTATAAATCTCCAAACTGTTGAGGAAGACTTCAACTACTCGGGAGAGGAGGCAACCAAAGTGTTCGAGGAAATGATGCCTCTCGGACATAAGGTTGTGGAGCAAATGGAGGTCAGGTCTCCACGTAGCGACCAGTCTGATGGCTCCCAAAATTAAAAGAAGGTAATAAAACTTACCTTTTATCATCAATGAAGTCTTTGTTTTGTCTTTCTAAATACGTTGAATATTCATATATTTCCTAGCCCCCGACTACTTGTGTTAGTAGAAGAACTTTACTATAAAAGCATTAGACCAAGAAAAGGAGCAATAGCTACGACCACGGTACAGAGCATACGCTGATTATGTTATTGAAAATGATATAAGTATCACTAGGAAATCAATGTGGTCGGAGCCAGCTTGTGATTTTGACTAGTTTTAGGTCATTTCTGTAATCGAAATACTGTGAAGTACCTTGTGTGGTTGGAAGATGGATAAGACTTAGACATATTGATAATAAAATATGCAAAAAAAAAGACAAATGAGCTTGTTTATATATCGTATCCAAAACTGGTCGTAAGAGTTGCTAAGAACTAGAGACTAAAAGAAACACTTCGCGAAACGTGTTCTTGCTCAAGTTCTGACTGGTAGCAAGGATCGTAAGAAATGGACCGTCGCTAGGAAGTTCCTTCTAGTGGGCAGGACCACGTGCAGAGAAGGAGAGACTTTGACTAGGAGACTTTCCGTGTCCCGACCAGTAGCCAAAACAGGAGTGGAACAGATTGTTGAAGGTAAAAAGGTAGTCCCCGAAATATATAGCATGTAAAGTATTATATGTAGTTGCTTGTGTGGTGCTCTTGTTTCTCGTATATTTCTTTAAGAAAAGTGTGTTGGTCGCGCGTGAGAACCATTGTCTGAATGGTCACGACTAGGACCCTTACGACGTGTGACTTGTATGTCGTAGCAATAGAGTAATAGAGATCCTTAGGAGAGGATATCAGAGAGAATTTGGTCTTCTATGACGAACTATACAACAATAGTATACAAACCAGATGAAAAGACAGATATATAGACAACATCATTCGTCGGAAAGTAAAGAAAATGCATCTTTATTAATAAATTGAAATAATTGAAAATACAATTATACAAAGAACTTACGTAATTGGTCAATATTCCAATAGTTGGACAAAACTTGCCCGTCTGACATAGCTAGTCGTACTGAACCTGGTCGGGTGACTTCGACCACAGTGTATGGATCTTCCCATTTGGGAGAAAGTTTATTGCGATTAGCCTGATTCTGAATGCGTCGTAGAACCAGATCACCTATAGCTAGGCTGCGAGGTTGCACCTTACGGCTATTGTACCTTCGCATGGCTTGTTGGTAAACTGTTGATCGTATGAGGGCTTGATTTCATCGTTCTTCAAGGAAATTAACGTCGTCGAGTCTTCATTGAATCCGATCGTTCTCATTGAAATAATCAGTTCGAGCAGAGCCTATTTTCAGTTCTGGAGGAAGCATGGCTTCAGCACCATAAACTAGAAAAAAATGAAGTTTCACCAGTCGCACAACTGGTTGTGGTTCAAACGGCCCATAACACAGAAGGAAGTTCTTGAACCCAAGCTCATGACCGTTGGATTAACTGGTTGAACACTCGGTGTTTCACTCCTTGCATTATGATACCATTGGCCCGCTCAACTACTCCATTGCTCTGCGGATGAGCGACAGAAGCGAAATGTATCTTGATACCGAGATCCTCGCAGAATTCCTGAAAATTTCCACTAGAGAATTGGCTACCGTTGAATGGTTGAATGATTGTGTTATGGATTATGCTTCATTGAATATCTTTGTCCACAATGTGTTTGTAATTGTATCCTTTTGATGTTGCATGCTATTCATATCTTGATTATCTATTGTCATGCTCTTTGGATCAATTATTTAGAGGAAACCCCGTTGAAATTTCTTAAAATCCTCTTATATGCAATGTTTTTGATTCTCATATCTTTATGCATATGTTTAGGGGGAGTTTCTTCTCTCTAGTTCTTACTTGCAAAATCTCAAGGTGCTTTAGAAAACTCAGCTTGTGGACCTCTTTTAGACTTGATTTGAAAATGATTTAATTCTATGTCTACATGCTGAAATTTCATAATCTTGCATTGCTTTGAGCTGATTTGTGAATTTTATTTCTCCAAATAGATTCATAATCTGAGGAAGATATAATGATGAGTTTTGATCATCTATAGTTGTTCTTCGATGTCAAATTTTATCAGATTTATTGGATCTATTTCAATTAGTTTTTCAGCCTTGTTTTGAACCTTAACTGTTTCTAAAAAACCTGAAATATCTTCTAAAGACAAGTTTATTTGAATGTGTTTCAAATATAATTTCTCCTCTTGATCAAAAGTGATATGATCAAGACTGTTCTTTGGTCACCAGTGGTCTGACCGGCAGACCCGGCTATCTGACCGGCCATTCCAGCGGTCTGACTGGTCAGGGCAGTGGTCTGACCGTCTGTGACAAAGAAATGGCACCAAGAAAATGTATTTGTTCAAAATAAAATGAGTTCAATTGCCAAGCTCTTTCTTCTACAATATCTTTATATTGGCTTGAATTTGTTTTGGATTTTTTGGTGTTTAATGCCAAAAGGGGGAGAATGTTTGTATGATCAATATATTTGGATTCTCTCTTGAGTTTTTCACCTTTTCATGCATAGTACCAAAGGAAGATAATTTAAATTGCTTAGTATCATGCATGAATATACTTCAATAGCTTAAATTCTTATCTTATATTGATTTATATCCAAATATTGTTATTGGTATAGGATTTGTCATCAATCACCAAAAAGAGGGAGATTGAAGAATCTAGACCCGCCATTATATGTTAATGGAGTATTTTTGTGATCAATGATAAATCTATTTGTGAGACTAACACTTATTGATATATCTATTGTTTAGTCTCAGCTTGGATATACTATGCATTCATTTTGATAAATCTATTTGTGAGACCAACTCTTCTATTGCTATATCTCATGATTAGTCTCAATTGGATATAAATGTAGAAATCAAAGAGGTATGCTTTCGACATCATACTTGTATATCTTGCTGCATTCCTCGGATCCAAAATATAGGATGAATTCCACCAAAAGTCTAACTTGAATATGTGCATATGTTCTTATTACACATTTGTGTATGCACACATTTAGGGGGAGTTCACTCTATGTTTTGTGGTTTCATTAGAATTGATTCATATTCATGTTTCCACATATATATTAAGGATCTTTACTTTGAAACATATCCCTTGAGTATATACAACTTGTGTAGTTCGTATACACTCATATTGAGTATATATAACTTGTGTAGTTCTCATATACTCATACCAATCTATATTCAATTACTTGCAATTGAAGTGATTATCATCAATTACCAAAGAGGGAAAGATTGTGGTATCTTGTCCCACCATTATGAGTTAATGGTATGTCATGGTAATTAATGATAATCATATTGTGGAACTAACATTTTCCATGAGTTGGATTAGCAGGTTAGGTTCCATGATGATAAAGACTTTGGATGGCATCATGTGTTGATAGTCATCAAGTCAAGGTTCGGGATAAAGGAAATCATCATGTGTTGATGATGTTCAAGACAAGATCTCGAAGTGGAGAAGTTCATCATGTGTTGATGAAGATCAAGTCGAAGATCTCGAAGCAAAGGAAATCATCATGTGTTGATGATTATAAAGTCAAGAACTCGGACTTGAAGTGAAGATGTGCGTCATCAAGCTTCAAGTGGTTGTGCAAGGCAAAGGTATGACTAGCTAGGGCTAAGGATTTGTTTCTAGTCTTTTACCAGTCTTGGTGTTTGGTTGGAAGACCGGATTGCTAGTATAGGTTGCCGTACTATTAAGATGGGTCTTTAACTAGTAGCTTGAGTTAGTCATGTGTTGATAGCTCATTGTGTTTGCTCTAGCTCTCTCTAGCATGATGCTATTATTTACGAATGTGTTTTGCAAATAGTTGAGGCTCATGCATAATCCTTGTAGCATGTGACTTTAGTTTGCGAATGTGCTTTGCAAATGGATTTAGTCCATGTACCTTATTCCTTGCGGCATTGATTCTAAAAGTTGGCAAATGTATTTTACAACTTGTTGAGAATCTTGCATTTAACCTTGTGTGCATCTTGCATCAAATTGGCAAATGTGGTTTGCAAATTTGAGTTGGTGCAAAGATCATAACTGCTTTCAGCCTTGATTGCACTGGGCGGTCTGACCGCCCATATCAACGGTTTGACCGGCATGCTTTGAGTAGTCTGACCGGTCTCCTGTACCGCAAGCTTTTGTGCGGTCGTACAACGCTTATTTTCGGTACGATCGGTGTGCGGTTGTTCCGATTTTTCCAAGGCGATTCGTTTATTCCAGAAGGGTGTTTTTCCTGGACTTAGCCGCATTTGTTCCTCCTTTGTGGAGCGGTCTGACCGCAGGCAAATGGGCGGTCTGACCGGTTGGCGGTCTGACCGGCTGTGTGTTCAACGGCTAGTTTTATAGCCGTTGGATCTGGGGGCGGTCCGACCGGCCATTAGTTGGCGGTTTGACCGATTTCGCCTAGATTCTCTGGAATCTTCCCCCAACGACTAGTTTTTGAGTGTGGGCTATAAATACCCATCTTGACTGGTTGTGGGAAGGTGGCTGGTACCCTTAGGCATTCCATTGAGCAAAGAGCAAGCCATCTACACTCTTTTGTGCATGTGTTGCACTTAGTGAGCTTAGAGAGCAAACCCTAAGTGCATGTGTTGCCTTAGGTAGTGGATTGTGTATTCACTTGAGCTTAGACACTGGATTAGTTCAAGTGAAAGTTCTAGACGTGTTACTCTTGGTGTTTGCCGACACCTAGACGGCGTGGAGGCGTCGTTGGTCCGGTGATCTTCTCAAAGAAGCTTGTGAGAAGGCCCAGCGGTTTGTGAGTGGTGTGGTGCTCGCCATCTCTGGAGTGGAGGAAAGAGCAACTCTAGTGGAGCGAAGTGTTGGTTCGGTTTGGAACCGGTCCAAGTGGTTGGACTTACCTCAGAGGGTTTGGCTTAATTCGTGGAGCCGGTCCAATTGATTTTGGGCTTACCTCAACGTGGATTAGAGGAGACCGGCAAGTTTCCGATCACCACGGTAAAACATTGTTGTCTCATTATGGTTTGATTTCTTGTGCTTTACCTTGTGCAATTTACATTACTTGTATTTAAATTGCTTACTTGTATGTATATGATTGCTATCATTTATATAGTCTCATATTGTTGGCGCACTTAGTAAAGACTAGTTGTTTTAGGCTTTAATTGTGCAAAACCGAATTGATTTACAATTCCGCATAAACTCGATTTTAGCCTAAGAAGTTTTTTTAAAACCGCCTATTCACCCCCCTCTAGTCGACCTCCTCGATTTTACAAGTGGTATCAGAGCTTGGTCTCTCATTTTATTAGACTTAACCGTCTAGAGAGTAAAGGATGGCCAATAGTGATATAGTGCACCTAGGTGAAGCACCTCAATTCAATGGCACAAATTATGCTCATTGGAAAATCTGCATATCATGTTATTTTAAGGCCATAGGCCAAAATATATGGCGGATTGTAGATGTAGGCTTTTCCCCTCCATTGGATCATCTTGCTCCAACAATTGAGGAAGAGAAATGCTTACATCTCGACGCTCAAGCAATTAACGCCTTATTTAGTGCTTTGAGTGTAGATGTGTTTGATACCATATGCGATCTCAAAAACGTTCATGAGATGTAGACCCATCTTCAAGAATATTATGAAAGGTCCACTTCCACAAGTGATGATTGCATAGAAGAATGGACGTCGGGAGAAGAATGCTCAACTTCTAGCTCCGACGATGATGAGACGTCAACCCCATCAACATCACCTCATTGCTTTATGGCTAAAGGTAAAAAGGAGGTAAATAATTATGAGCCTTCATATGATGAGTTGATGGATATGTTAGAAGAACTTAATGAATATATTGGAAAAGAGAAGATGAGGTTCAAGGTTTTAAATGAAAAGCATATCTCTCTTTAAAATGATTATGATATGCTAAAAGAAAAACATGAATATCTCCTTCTCAAGGAATGCAATAGCTCTAAGGTGGATATAGGCATTACTTGTGATTTATTAGACGATATGCCATGTGTAGTTGCTAATTTTTGTATTTCATCTAAAATTAGCATATCCACCTCATGCGATGATTTAATTGATATGCCTTGCTGCTCAAAATTAGATGCTTCTATTTCCTCTATGCTTGTTGATACTAACCTTGTAGAGGAAAACAATAAGCTCAAGGCCCAAGTTAAGAAATTGACAAATGACTTGGAAAGAAGCTACAAAGGAAAAGCCACTCTTGATGAAATATTGAGCAAGCAAAAATGCTTACAAGATAAGAGTGGAATTGGCTTCACTCCCAAGAAGAAGAAGGACAATAGCAAGATAAGGCACAATGCAAGACACACAAAGAATATTAAGTGCCTTGATTGTCATGAGAAGGGTCACATTGCCTCCGTATGCCCTAACGAGAAAAATGACAAGGGAGGACTTGGTTTCATCACCAAGAACAAGGTGAAGTGCAACCCAAAGCAATGTGAAAAGCAATTCAATAAAATCAAGTGCTTTGGATGCAATGAGAAGGGTCACTTTGCCTCGGTATGCCCAAATAAGAAGAATGACAAGCAAATATCATTAAAGAAGAGGCAAGCCAGCAATAAGCAAGATGAGAAGACATCAAGGGGAAGCAAAAGCCCTACTTGCTACAATTGCTGGGAAAAAGGATATTTTAGTAAGGAATGTCCCAAAGGTATCACTCTTAAGCCCATTATTTATAATGATCATTATTTGCTTAGGAATGATAGAAATGGCAATGTGTTTGCTAGGATTGTTAGCTCACCTAAAATTATTGCAAGAGCCATTTGGGCGCCCAAAAGTATTGTGATTAACATTCATGGACCCAACCAAGCATTGGGTACCAAAATGCACTTAAATGCTTAATAGGTACTTGGAGAGGCATTGGAGACTTGGTTTATTCATAAAGAGGTGGATTCCACCATATGTCAATTTGGAGCCAAGCATGAGGATGATCACGTCATATCATAAGCCAATGCCATCTCGGTAACAAGTATTTACATTGAAGTATCTAGACCATTTACCTTGTGTAGGTTGCATTACATGAAAATCTTAAAAAGGGTGTTCTTGCTCTTGTGCTAGATCGTTATTAAAATCGTGAGCAAGATGGTAGCGGCACATTAAGGGGGAGTGCTAAATCATAATCATGTATATCACATCCCTAAGTGTGCCCAAATAAATTAAGTGTTAGTATTGTGACCTTTTGCCAACCTGCGGCACACGACGGCGCATGATGAAGCAGATTAGGTCAAGAGGAGATAAAGACGGCGCTTTAAAATACGTGCGTGTGTGACCCGTTTGTGTTGGGCCTTAACGGGAGCCCATTAGGGTTAATGCTTCTAGAAGGTCTAACCCTCCACTATAAATAGAGGAGGGAGGTGGCTGCACCCCCAAAAACACCCTTTCATTGTTTTGAAACCCTAGTTTGCTTAGGGAGAGAGCATTAGTGGAGGTTAGGGTTCTAGAGAGTTGGATTTGATTTCGTGCTCATGTATTGAGTCTTTGTCCTCCATTGATGGAGTGGCTGTAAACCAATACCATATCAAATCAATCCAAGGAAAGATTGCTCCAATATGTGTCTCTTTGCTTTCCTTCTCTCTATTTGATGATTTCGAGTCTTTCTTTGATCCGTGAGTTTTTGCTTGGTTTCTTGGCTTAATCTAACTTCCTATGACATGTGGGAACCCATCTAGGGTCATCTTGATCATCAATCACCCGCGAGCAAGTCTTTAGATCATATTTCGATTTTGACTCGGTTTTGGAGCACACGTCGTTTAAACTGAAAAAGATAGGAACTTTGGCATGGATCTCTGCGATCCTTGATTGGAATAGGTTCCTAATATCTTTTAGAAGGTGTGTCTCAAGTTTCGTGGAGTTTGGCCGCATAGATCAAAAGTTAGACCGATTTGAGTTTGATTTTTCGGGCTGTTCTTCACTGTTCTGTGTTAGGCGCGGATCGACCGCCTTAGACCGCCGGTCGAGACCAGGGCTGATCCAGATCATGATTTTGCCGGCGGTCGGACCACGGCCCGTCGACAGCATACACACCGGTCTGACCGCCCTTAGGGTTTGAGTCTTTCGGTTCGTGGTCTTTTGCTTTGGGGTCTAGGTTGGATTCAGTACAAGTCTTCCGCTATACTTGCTTATCGATCTTCATAGCTTCCATAGCTACTGGAGTGAAATTGGTATTGAATCCAACCAAAGTGAAAAAGTGAGCATGCTCCTATTCACCCCCCTTCTAGTCGCCTTGTCGGTCCAACAGAAATTTTTTCTGGATTTGCTTCGTTCCCTCTAGCCGAAACTAGGAACCCGAGAAGCTTTCCAGAAGAAACTCCAAACACACACTTCTCTGGATTTAACTTAAGGGTATGTCTTCTTAAGTTATTGAAAGTCTCGTGTAGGTCGGAAATATGATCGCCAGTGTTGATGCTTTTTACGACCAAGTCATCAATGTAGGCTTCCAAATTTCGACCTATCTAAGGATTAAAGGTTTTTTGCATCAACCTTTGGAAAGTCGCACCAGCGTTTTTGAGACCAAATGACATCTTAACATAGCAGTAAGTGCCATATCGAGTGATGAATGAAGCTTTCTCTTTATCTTCTTTACTCATATTAATCTGGTGGTACCTTGAGTTTGCATCTAAAAAACTTAACAACTCATACCCGTAAATGGAGTCTACAAGTTGATCAACACGTGGAAGGGCAAAGTCATCCTTCGGACAAGCTTTATTAAGATCTATGAAGCCAATACACATTCACCTTTTTTCATTGTTTTTTCTAACGATTACAGGATTGGCGAGCCACTCTGGGTGGTCGACTTCATGAATAAACCCAACCTTGAGGAGCTTGTCGATCTCCGACTAGATTGCTTCCTTCCGATCAGGTGCGAAACGCCGGAGCTTCTGCGCGATCAGTTTTTTGTCGGGTTAGAGAGCTAGCCTGTGCTCGATCACCTCCCTAGGGACTTCGGGCATGTCGGACACCTGCCAGGCTAATACGTCCTGATTTGCTCGGAGGAAGGACACGAGCGACTCTTCCTATTTGAGGTTGAGTCCTGCCCCGACCAGTACCTTTTGGTCGGACGCATCTGCGCTTCTTGACCCAGGCGGAGTGTTGGTGCTTCCCGGAGGAGCGCCTTTGCTGAGCGGTACTTCCTTGGTCTGGTCAGAAGGCTTTCGTGCCATCTTTGACCTTGAGTGCTTGACCTGCATGGGTGACGGGTTAGTTTCCCTGGTCGGGAGCTCATCGACCAGTTCTAAGGACTTCCGATCACATGCATAAGCAGTTTTGTAGTCTCCTCAAACCGTGATGGCACCTTTCGGTCCTGTCATCTTTAGACTCTTATAACCGTAGTGCGTGGATATCTGGAATTTCGCTAGAGCCGGACGACCGAGGATTCCGTTGTATGCGGTTTCAAAATCTACCACATCGAACAGAATGTTCTCTGTTCGGAAGTTGTCGGATCTTCCGAACGTAACCGGTAGGGACAACTGTCCCATCGGTTTAACGGTAGAATAAGGAACTATGCCGTGGAAGGCATATTTCACACGTTTCACCTTTGACCTGGGGATCTGCATCTCTTCCAATCCTCCCGCAAACAAAATATTTAAAGAACTACCTTCATCTATTAAGACTCGATTAACTTTACAATTGTTAATAGTAGGTTCAACTACGATAGGAAACCTACCTGGTCGAGTAGACGTGATGTGACAGTCTTCTTTGCTGAAGGAGATTACAGTTTCCGACCATCTGGATGGCTTGATAGTGATCGGAGACTCGGCCAGGTTGACCTCCCGCTCCACGACCTTCAGATGGCGTCTAAAATCGTATGAGGAGGATCCTTCGAAGATCATATCCACCACATGTTGTGGCTCCTGGTAGTCCATCTCTTCGTCGCCATCTTTATCCTTCTTGGAGCTTGATTCTCCTAGTTCTGTTCTGGACGGGAAGGATCCTTTGCCTGAGTAGTAATCCTCTAGTTTACTTTGCTAGGCCTAGCAGGTGCGCAGATCATGCCCTGTTGCTTTGTGAAGTGGACAACACTTCTTTGATTTCTTGAAGTCACTGGTCGGAGCCTTACCTTTGTTCCGACCAGTGAAATCTTTCTTGCCCTTGGTATACTTCTCTGGAATCGCAATGACTTCCTTATTGCCGGGCTTGCAATTCTTCTTGTTCTTGAGAGACTTCTTTCTTTTTTTCTTGTGCTTCTCCAGACCTGACTGGGGATTTTTATCCTTCCGATATATAGCTTCATACCACTCAACCGCTTCACTAGCGGCCGCGTACTTGTCTGCAATATCCTCCGTAAACCGACAATTCCTTAGCCCTGCTTTGAAGGCCTGGATGACAAAAGATTCTTCGATCTCTGGGATACAGTTCTGAACCTGATTGAATCTCTTGATATATTGTCGAAGAGTTTCATTGATCTTCTACTTCATCCGATGAAGATCCTCCTCCTTTCCGAGACGGTCGTACGTCCCTTGAAAGTTGACAATCAGAGTATCGCAGAGCTACTCCCAAGTATAGATATATTCGACCGGTAGGTTAAGCAACCACGACCGGATAGACCCTTCAAGGACCGTGAGCAAATAATTTGCCATCACGTTATCGTTACCACCAGCGACCTTGATGGCAGTAGAATAGATTTGAAGAAATTCTTTTGGGTTCTGAGTCCCATTGAACTTCTCTATGTTGGCTGGTCGAAACCAGTCCGGCCAATGAACAGCTTGGAGACCTGCCGAAAATGCTCGGTAGCCCATAATGGAGTCATGGTGCCTTCTCTGAAAAGGAGCCGGATTATAGTCAGTCGAGAATCGGTTCCTTATATTTGCATATCTAGGATCTGGTGTCCCAACCCGGTCGTGGATGTTATGGTAACGTCTTTGACCACCTACCTGGTTCAGATGATGCTTGAGGTCGCCTGAATCAAGTGTTCGTTCCTCTTGACGAGGAGGAGTGGCTGCTGTGAAGAGCTGTCTTCCCTCGTGATTCCCTGGTCAGAACTTACGAGGGAGTCTTGGTGTCGCTTGATCCTCTACTCGACCATGTTGTCCTCTACTGAAAGAGGAGCGTTGGGATGAGGTCATCGTGTGACTTTTTGAATTTCTCTGCTCCCGGTACATTTCTGTACGCTACATGGTTTGTTGGAGGATCTTCGACACCTGACCTGCAAGCTGGACATAACCTGGAGTTCCTGCTAAAGTATGGTCTGAGTGATTCAAAACATCCCAAACTCGTTGTAGGTTTTGTATCGTTACCGAAGGTCGTGGCACATTTTTGCTTGCAGTGGGCGTCTAATGAGTCGAGTTATCCCTCGACCTCCCGGATGGTCCTGCCTGATTCCTTAGCCGTGGCAGGATAGGAACAGGTGAATTAATTGATGCACATCCATCAGTTCGGTTACCTCCGGTAGTTGGTGCTTGAGCGTCCGTACCATTTCCACCAGTAGGTGGAGGCGAGTAAACCCGTGGAGGACTGTGCATGGTATCCGGATTGGTATATCTGATTGTGTTGACTTCGTGGCGCCAACAGTGATCTTTCGAGGAACTCCCGTCGTAGCTAAGGGAGAGCCTTCCAGCGCTTCTGCAAGGAGCTTCCACGATGGAGAGCAGTCAGAGATTATTGTCTCTGGCGGGCTTTGTGGTGGACTTATTCTGATCCGATGGACCGCCGATCGTATGCTGAGTTTTACCATGCCCACTTGGCCAGCGATCGGTGATAGCTTCATCGATAGCCTTACCAGATGTCGCTTGGCCCCCCGGAACACGTAGGAGCTGTTGGCGAATACTGGTCCCCCATGACAATATCGAGAGTACTTGGACTCTCTGGTCGCTGCACTGGGCTCCCATTGTCGCTTTTGCCGATCGAATCGACCGGGCTTGCAGAGGTGTTGGGACATTCCAAACTGGTCGGAGCGAGCGGTTCCTCTGAGAGTGCCGTTGTTGGTGGCGGTGTATCCTCATTCATCCAATCGATTTCATCAATCTCTGCGGCTGACGAACTGGCGGAGGAGGAGGAGGACGATGCCATCCCATTTTCTTCCATGGCGCGGATGCATGCGTCCATGTCAAGGTTGGAGTAATCCGCCAGGTCGAACCAGTTTTCCTCATCCCAAGTTCCCGAATGTTCACATGAGTGATCATGGAGCAAAGGAAGTGGATAAGGAATGCTTGAGCGAACTAATCTTCAATAACTCAATGCCTTCTTCCCCACGGATGGTGCCAACTGTTGACTATCGAGTCGCCGATCTTACAAAATGAAAAGAGGAAAATGGCAAAGAGTTCTTGGAAGAGAATGAGACTGCTATTTTATTGCTATGAACTGGCTATTACAGAGGGTGCCTTCGACAAGGCAGAGAACTAATCCTAATTACACTGAGCATAATGCTTGCTACGCTATTGAAATCCGATCGTCTGTTGATCTTCTAAATTGCATTGCATTGCATTGCATTGGATTGGATTGCCTTCTGTCGCTTGCGTTCTTCTTTAAGTAGTTGATGAAGTGGCGGCAGTTACTCCTTGAAGAGGTGCATGTTGGGAAGTGACGCGTCCGGTTGGAGGGAGGCAGCAGTTGATAAAGTACCAACCATTTTACGGTTGTGCGTCCGTGAGACACTTAACCGTAGGGTAGTTATTGTCAGTGACTTATGATCATGAAACGTCGTCTGGTATGGACCAAATATGACATGCGTTCTATTCATCACACGGTAAGGAATATACCTAGAGTAAGATTTGGATGCCAGTTCATTGCTTCTACGAGCAGCTATCTGGTCGTGGACTGGGTACAAGACAACATCCGACCAGGTTCCCCTCGATGTAACCTCTGGAATCCTTACGACCATGGAGGTTGTGAGCCGCAGGGGTTACGACTATGTAGACATATGGTCTTTCATTACATATTAAAGTAATACGTAGAGATTTTAATCCTCGTCAGCTAGCCCCTAAACTTTTCCCCCTTTTTTTTGACTCTTATTCCTTTTCAGAAAAGAGGTCAAAATAGGGAAGCTCGAAACCGAGGTCAAAGGAAAGACATTGGTTCTTCACGAGATTTCCCGTATGGCCAAAGAAAAAGATCAAGATGTCAAGTCGTGGGAGGAGCGCTATGCAAAGAGCACTACCTCTCATGACGATAAAGTCAAGAAGTTAGATTCTCAACTAGCAGGTAAGCAAGTCTTTACCTACGGCCAGTTTTGTTTTCCTTTTGGAGTCATTTTATTTGACTAGTCTTATTCTTTTCAGAGCAAGCTGTCGAAATAAAACGACAACGTGAGGCTCTGACTCATAATCAGGAGGAGATAAAGTCGATGAAGGTCAATCTTCAAGACAACATTTCTCTCTTCAACAATGTACTTGGTGAGCTACGTGCTAAGGAGATCACTCCTCGTGAAGACACGATGATTGCTCACACGAGTGCCATTGGTGAACAAGTCGGGACTTTGCAAGAGTTGGTGACCAATCTGAAGACCAACCAAGCTGATTCAATAAAAGAAGCGATCGAAGAGGGAATAAGTTTTGTTCTGGTAAAACTTAAAGCTCATGACCCCAGTCTTAATCTGCAACCCATCAAAGCCGACTTCGACTATTCTAAAGCAGAAGTGGAGTGGTTGATGAAAGATATGCAGTCGACCAGCAAGGAAGTCACAGAGGAGATGCAAATAGGGTCTCCCTCATCAGAGTAGTTTGTACTTGAAACCTGTAAAGACAAGTTTTTGTTGTTGATATATATAATCCTTTCTTCTTCCTGCAAATTATCTTGTCGAGTAGTTAGTAACTCATAAGATAATGAATGGAAAAAGAAATTAAGACTAAGAATTGAAGTCATATTAATAACTTTATCCTAACCCCCGACTATTTGCTCAGTTTATTTAGATAAACTGAGTAAATAGTGTGAAATGGGTTTTCTTAAAAAAGAGAGAGGTTTAGCTAACTTTTAGTTTTCGATCATGATTATTATGCACTGGTCGAAAGAGTAGGAACGAGTTGACGCTAGAAAGTTTCTGCTAGTGGGCAGGACCACGTACAGAAAGGGAAGGCTTCGACTAAGTGATGTTACCTTCTTCGACCAGATTAATCAAACCAAGAATGACAACTTGAGTTAGACAAATGTCTGGAGTATGTTAATAATTCGTTCGACCTATTCCGGTGCACTCAGTAGGTTCGCTCTGGTAGTAAGAGTTAGAAACAGGACAACACTAGGAAGTTCTTTCTAGTGGGTAGGACCACGTGCAGAGAGGAAATACTTCGACAAGGTGTTGTGTCTTCCTCCGACCAGTTGAAACGAAACGAGTTTACCAAAAGTAGTCGAGCAAATTACAAAAGTGTACACTAAGTACTCTACTTAGTGTATTTTTCAAAAAGAATGAAGAAATACACTAAGGTACTAAGAGTTAGCTTGAAAATATTTCGACCATGTGTATTAAACTCTAGTTCTTTGTGTTGGCAACAAAAAGGGAGGGACGAGTCGACACTAGAAAGTTCCTTCTAGTAGGCAGGACCACGTGCAGAAACAAAAGGATTCGACCAGGTGATGTCAGCATCCTTTCGACCAGTGTAAAGAAAGTTTGGGTACTGGTCGTAGAAGATATTACGACCAGGTAATGATCAAAAAATTATCAATGCGCTACTCAAAGTAAGACAATAAAGAAAGAAAGAACCTGATACTTTATTGTAGGGTTGGTCCGTTACACATAAAATTTGCTTAACTGGTCGATGTTCCAGGAATTGGAGAGAACTCCACTGTCTTCCATTCCTAGTCGTATCGAACCTGGTCGCATAGCTTCGACCACTATGTAAGGACCTTCCCACTTGGGGGAAAACTTGTTCCGATTAGACTAGGATTGAATTTTCTTCAATACCAAGTCACCTACAACAAAGCTACGAGGTTGGACCTTACGATCGTAGTATTTGCGCAGAGCTTGCTGGTAGACTGCTGAACGAATTAAGGCTTGATTTCTCTTCTCTTCGAGTATACATTTTATGTGCCTCATTTATAGAGGACTCCTTTGACCAAAGTATACATTTTGGCCTTTCGGGATAAACGATCTGCCTCGAGATCATCATCGGGTATGGTACCCGTCTGAAGATACTTGTAGATGGGATTCATCCAGGTATCCTCATATTCTAGAGAGACTGTCTCAATAGGATTTGTCTCTGGTGTGTCGACTAGAGACGTCTTCTGGAGCTGCTCCTAGAAGACTCATTTTGGTACTTGTGATCGGGAAGAAGCCATTTGAGCAAGCTGGTCTACGAGAAAATTATCCTTTCGAGGGATAAATTTTACCTCGAAACTAAAAAATGCTTTTCAACCTTTCGAACTTCCGATAAGTACCGAGACATAGTCAGATTAGATCACTGGTATTCTTTTCTGACCTGATCCATGACTAGTTGAGAGTCTCCTCTCACGAGTAGTCGTCGAATTGCGAGCGTTTGTGCAGCTCATACGCTGGCCAGCAAACCTTCGTATTCTGCCATGTTGTTAGTGGCCTAAAAGTTTAATTGAATGGCATACTTTAAGGTCACTCCGGTAGAAGATTTTAGGACCACCCCAGCCCCCGAGCCACTTAAAGTAAGCGACCCCTCAATGTACATCGTCCACTGGTCGTGGGTATCGTACTAGGGATCTTGAGCAGGTTTATGATTTGTCCATTCGGTGACAAAGTCTGCCAAGATATGGGATTTTATGGCCGTTCGGGACACGAAATGGAGATCGAACTGACCTTTTTGCCATGCGTCCCGCTGCTTCCCTGTTTTGGACCACTCCTAAGGAAAACTCAGACAACATAATTATCTTGTGCGCCTGAAAATAATACCGCAGTTTCCTCGAAGACATAAGGAGGGCATATAGAAGTTTTTGGACCTGAGGGTAATGCTCCTTAGGCCCGTGCAAAACTTCGCTTACGTATTAAACTGGTCATTGGACGTTTTCACGCTCTACGACCAGTACCACGCTCACTGCCTGTGGCGTGGCAGCTAGATAAATTAAGAGCATCTCTTTTGGTTTCGGAGAAACCAAAACAGGAGTACTCGTAAGATACCTCTTGACATCCTCAAAGGTAGTGTTTGCCTCTTCTGACCACTCGAAACCCTCGTGCTTCCTTAGAAGTTTGAAGAAAGGTAGTTCTTTTTCTCCCAGTCGTGCGATGAAATGACTTAAAGCTGCTATGCATCCTGTGAGTTTTTAAACTTTTTTCTTCATGGTCGGAGGGCGCATTTGCACGATGGCATTTATCTTTTCGGGATTTGCTTCGATTCCTCGTGCAGAGAAAAGGAATCCAAGCAATTTTCTTGAAGAGACTCCAAATACACACTTCTCAAGATTGAGTTTAGGCGGTGTTTTTTGAGGTTGTTGAATGTTTCTTGCAAGTCGGAAACATGATTAAGTCGCTTGATACTTTTTACGACTAGATCGTCAACATAGGCCTCTAAATTTCGGTCTGGCTAAGGTGAAAAAGTCGATTGCATCAAGCGTTGATAAGAAGCACCAGCATTTTTTTAAACCAAATGGCATTTTGACAAAACCAAATGTTCCAAAGGGACTAATAAATGCAGTCTTTTCTTCTTCTTCTGGATACATATTAATCTGATGGTTGCCAGAATATGCATTTAGAAAACTTAATGTTTCACAACCAGCAGTAGAATCAACCAACTGATCGATACGAGGTAAAAGGAAATCATCTTTTGGACAAACTTTATTAAGATCAGTGAAGTCTACACACATTCGCAACTTGTTATTAGACTTCCTAACCATTATATGGTTGGCCAATCACTCTGGGTGGTCGACTTCTCTTATAAAGCCTGTTTTAAGTAGCTTGTCCAATTCTAATCTTATAGCATCTCGTCGATCAGGGGTAAATCTCCATAATTTTTTTACGGGTACTTTGTCAGGCCGTAGAGATAGCCTATGCTCGATCACTTCCCTGTGGATTCCAGGCATGTCGGATGCATGCTACACGAAGACATCTGTGTTTGCCTAGAGGAAAGTGATGAGGGCGTCTTCCTATTTGGGGTCGGAAGTATCCCCGATGCGAACAGTCTTCGAGGGCTCATCTGGATCCAGAGGAACCTCCTTGATCTGGTCATTCAGCTTAGGTGCAGCTTTAGATTTTGATTGCTTGGTCGAAGGTTGTCCCTTGTTTTCTTCTCGAGCTGGTATCTGGCCAACCATCTCGAGGAATCGACGATCACACGTATGCACCATCTTTTTATCACAGTAAATTGCAATTACTCCTTTGGGACCTGGCATCTTAAGATATTGATACCCATAATGAGTAGCTATTAAGAATTTTGCCAAAGTTGGTCGTTCGAGTATAGCATTATATGCCGTATCGAAATCGACCACATCAAAGGAGATCTTCTCTGTCCTGAAATTACTTAGATAATCAAATGTTAAAGGAAGAGAAATTTGGCCAATAGGTTTGGCCGAAGACCCAGTACAATACCATAAAAAGAGTATCATCCGGTCTTACCTTGGTCCTGGGTACTTGTATTTCGTCCAGGGTACTCGTAAAGATGATGTTTAACGAGCTGCCACCATCAACCAACACTCGATTTACTCGACAGTTGCTGATGGTGGGTTCGACCACGATCGGAAAACGATCTGCTCGAGTGGAATGGATCGGGCAGTCACTCTTCTCGAAGGAGATGGTGACTTCTGACTATTTTGGTAGCTTATTGACAATGGGAGGATCAATGCAGTTTACCTCGCGTTCGACAACCTTCAGCTGTCGTTTTGACTCGTATGCCGATGATCCCCCATAGATATGCTCGATGGTATGCTCGGGATCTTGGAATGGCATCTCCTTGTTGTCGTCCGACTGAGCACGACCACTGGCTTGCCCTACCTCTTCGAGGGTAGGAAGTGGTTCTTTACCATTTTAGTAGTCCTCGAGTTTTCGTTAGAAAACCTGACAGTTACGAAGATCATGTCCTTCCTTTTTATGGAAAGGAGACCACCTAGGCTTGTCGTTCTTTCGCTCGCGGCGCTTACCTTTGTCTCGATTGGGATATTGCTTGGAACTTCATGGCTCCTTGTCACTTACGGCTAAGTCCTCCTTAGAACTGTTGGTTTGAGGTTTTTGGCTCTTCGCCTTGTTCTTGAATTTCTTGAACTTTTTATCCTTCTTGTTACTTCCGTCTGCTTCTTGGAGATTCTTGTCATCTCGATCGATGGTTTTATTCCACTCGACTGCTTCTGCAGTAGTCGCGTATCGATCGGCCATTTTGAAGAGTTCAGCGATAGTATCCGAAGGATTTAAAGTGATGTCTTCTGTAATTCTTCTACTGTAGACTCCCTACTTAAAGGCTCTGATAACAGATGAGTCAGAAACCTCAGGAATTGAATTTCGAACCTAACTAAAACGCCTGATGAATTGGCGTAAGGTCTTGTGGTCGTTTTGTCTTATCCTGTGCAGGTCGTCCTCCTTTCTAAGGCGATTGTAGGTACCCTAAAAGTTGGCTAGCAGAAGGTCATAGAGATGTTGCCATGAGTTGAACGATTCAAGTGGTTGGTTCAGCAACCACGATCGAGCGAATCCTTCGAGCACAGTCGGATGGTAATTCGCCATGTCGCGCTCTCCTCCTCCTGCCGCTCGAACAGCGATCGTGTAGATTTGGAGGAACTCGATGGGATTCTGAGACCCATCGAACTTCTCCATGTTCGTTGGTCGGAACCGCGGTGGCCAGCAAACTGCTTGGAGGTCAGGCAAGAATGCCCTACATCCGGTAATCACATCATAATGCCTCCTTTGCAGGAAAGAAGGGTTGATGTCATCAGGTAATCGTACACAACAATGCCTGGTAGTGCGTGAACCTGACTTATGATAAGACTCGGCTCTACGAGGGTAATAATCCTCGTATTTTATCTGTTGTTGCAGACCTCTGAGTCGGAGTGGTGAACGATCACCTCTCCTAGGAGTTTGTTGATCATCAGGCATTTGAGGAACTCTTTTTCGACTAGAGTGAAGATCAGGAGAGTGTCGTGACATGCTGTTGTGCCGATCTCCACGTGGTGAGTTGTTCGAACGAGTGGAAGCTGATGGAGTCGTACTACCACAACTTCTGGGTTGATGCCAGCGAGGGTGCTCGAGTCTAGCCATCGCGCCTCTAAGCCTTTGTGCGGTCTCTTCAGCGAAAAGCTCCTAGTCAGGTGTTCAAGCAAGTTCTCGAGATGGGTTCTCGAGAAGATCATTGATGCACTGGAGTTCTTGAGCTTTCTCCGACTGATAGTGAATGCGTCCAGGCAGATTTCTCTGAGCCGCTATTCTTCTCTATCGGGTTGTCTTAGGAACGTCCATACCTGGTCCTTGAGTTTGTCTCAATGGAGTGCGAGTATTTCGAGAATCTTCCACACGCTCATCAGAGTGTTGACCCTGTTCATCGTCGGAGGTGTCCTCGTCATTGCCACGAGGGGTCGTAGCGTGTGATCGTTGGGGAGCATCCTCAGTCCTATCTCTAGGAGAGTGGTCATCATCTGAGGGAAGGATGAAGACCTCTCGTTGATGATCTCCACCTATGCTTAAGGCCCCCCTCGCTTGAGGAGTAGTCGAAAGACACCGTCCGGCGACTTAGAGCAAACCCCTCCAGGAAGACGAATTCTGGGTTATAACCGTCTCCATCCGCAAGTGAGCCCTGCGATGGGATGGTCGAACTCGTAGGAAAAGCATGTTCGACCCCATCCTTTGTGGGGCTAATATAAGAGAGACGACCACCAAGTGCTAATGAAGCTCCAGAATGATGGCTATCAGGACTTGTCGTGCCAGGTCGGACTATCTTAGACGGACTTGAACACTTGGAGGGGGAACCCTCTGTAAGATCGAGGAGGCCGACTAGAGGGGGGTGAATAGGCGGTCTTTAAAATCTTTTGGCTAAAACCAAGTTTTATGCAGAACTGTAAATCAATTTGGTTTTGCTCAATTAAAACCTAAATCAACTAGTCTTCACTAAGTGCACCAACAATATAAGACTATTGATAATGATAGCAATTATACAAAGACATATAAACAATTTAATTCTAGGAATATAAATAGCACAAAGTAAATAACAAGAGAGCAAACCACAATGACACAATGACGTTTTACTGTGGTGATCGGAGACTTGTCGGTCTCCCCTAATCCACGTTGAGGTAAGCCCAAACTAATTGGACCGGCTCCACGAATTAAGCTAAACACCTCAATTCCACTAGATGTAGCTCTTTCCCGCTCCGGATAGGTGAGCTCCAACCTTCACAACACACCGGGTCTTCTCACAAGCTTCTTGAGAAGATCACCGGACCACGACGCCTCCACGTCGTCCAGGTGTTGGCAAACACCTAGAGTAATAAGCCAAGCCCCTTGCTTGACTCTCACGACGTGCAACGAATGCACAAGCTCAAGTGGATACGAAACCCACCTCTAGATGCAACTAGAGACATCTCTCCTTGCTCACAAGGTGCAACACATGCATAATTGAGGGAAGAAGCTCACACTAGCTCAAGTGAGTGAAATGGGATGCCAAGAGTTGTCTCTCAACCGGTCAAGGGGGTATTTATAACCCCTACACTAAAAACTAGCCGTTTGGAGACGAAACAGCCTAAAACTAGCCGTTACAGACTTGGTGCAGTACTACTGCCCTCACAAGGGCCGGTACTACCGATCTGTGCAGTAGTACCGCTCTTCTCATGGCGGTCGTACCGCAGCTCAATTTCAGCATAGACGACCCTAGAACATAACCTATTCATCCAACTCATGAAAAATGTTAGTCCCACAATGCTTAACAAAAATTACCAAGATATACCTGCAATAAATGCTTCTAAACAAGCCATCACAAAAGGTGCAGTACTACCGCCAACTAGAATCTGGTAATACCGCTCTCCTGTCGTACCGTTTCTCATGTGCGGTACTACCGATTTCCAGAGATTTAAGAATCAAGAAAAAACACCTTCTCTGGAAATTACATACTGCCATATAAATACCGGTCCTACCGCAGAGCGGTAGTACCACTTAAGACATGCAGTCATACCGATCTTCAAGGGATAACAAAACTCCCAAAATACGCTCTCTGGAAAATATGTACCGCCAAGTAATCTTCGGAACTTCCGGTGTGCGGTAGTTCCGCTCAGAATATGCGGTCGTACCGCGTTGCGGTAGTTCCGGCAAAAGAACTCCAGTATTACCGCACATCGGTAGTACCGCTTACCAAATGCGGTCATACCGATTTCCACTGAAATTCTTCTAGAAGCTTTTCGAAATGCAATGCATGACTCCTTTGTTTTGAGCCATATCGATCTTTTATTATATTTGCATTTCCTTTTCATGTCATCATTCAAACTCCTGGGCTAAGCCTTGAAAATATCTTAGCACACACATTAGTCCCACAACACAATTTCAAATAATTGAATATAAAGTAATATGAATATATATGAACTACACAAGTTTTATAAACTCAAAGGATATGTTTCAAAGTAGAGATCCCCAATATATATGGATAAAGAAATATGGATCAATACTAATGAAACCACAAAACATAGAGTGAACTCCCCCTAAATGTGTGCATACACGAATTGTAATAAAAACAAATGCACATATTCAAGTTAGACTTTTAGTGGAGTTCAACCTATATTTTGGATCCGAGGAATGCAACAATATATAGGAATATGATGTCGAATGCATACCTCCATGATTTTCACCTTTTTATCCAACTGAGACTAAATAATAGGTATAACAATAGAAGTGTTAGTCTCACAAATAGATTTGTCATTAATCATCAAAATACTCTATTAACACATAATGGCGGGTCTAGATTCTTCAATCTCCCCCTTTTTGGTGATTGATGACAAATCCTTTATCAATAATAACATTTGGATATAAATCATCATAAGATAAGAATTTAAGCTATTGAACTATAATCATGCATGTCACTAAGCAATTTAAAGCTTCAAGCACTATGCATATGAGAATGGCAAGCTCACAAACATGATGCATATAGGAGGCTATGTGGATGAATGAGATGCTCCTCCTCAAGACATGCATGAAATAAGGTGAAAATACAAGAGAGAATCCAAATGGAAATATATTGATCATATAAACATTCTCCCCCTCTTGGCATTAAACAACAAAAAATCAACTAAAACTAAGCCAAAAAGAGTTTTTGTAAAACAATGAGCTTGGTAATTGAATTCATTTTACTTTGATCATTGAAATATTCTCCCTCTTTTTGAAGTAAGGTTGCGTTTTCAAGATATTTGTGGAAAACCAAAATGGGTCACAAACCTATTGATCATATATCATTTTCCCCCTTAAACCAAAACAGGTCGCAAACTCCTCTTTTATGGCCGAAAAGAGCAAAATAACTCGAAATGAGGCCATATTGGAGTTCAAATAAAAGAGATGATATTTGGAACACATTCAAATAAACTCATCCTTGCAATCTCCCCAATAAATATTTTTCATGAAGATACCATGCATATTTTCACAAATTCACAAATTGAAATCATGTTGAGCTCACAACTTTCTTAGAACATTTGAAAAAGGTATGGAAACAAGCTCCAAAAAATCTAAAATAAATCATGGAGCTAGTCCTTGTAAATACACACACTTTTTATTTTGGGAGGCTCAACCAAATATCAACCATTTTGAAGATATGAAAATCACAATGTTTCAGAAAACTGAAAATTTCAGGTTTTCAGATTTTGACATTTCATTTGAGCTTCGAAACATAGCTGAAAAACTGGTTCAAATAGATCCAATAAATCTGAAAAAATTTGGCATATAAGATAAACTATAGAGTATAAAATTTTATAATTATATTTTCATCAAATTATGAATCCATTTTGAGATACAAAAATCACAAATCAGCTCAAAACTTGCAAAAATCTGAAATTTCAGCATGTTGATCAAAGAGAGAAAAAGTCCAAACTTTTTTGAATCAAGTCTAAATTCTTTCATATCTTTCAGAAACAAACTTTGGACTCCTAAGAAACTTTTCCAAGAAGAATTTTCGAAAAATAAGTCTCCATTCAAAAGATATGGCAAAATGTACTTTCTTTGCAAGATTTTTGCTTAAAGAGAAGAAAAAGGCAAAACCTTTTCAAATCAAGTCCAAATACTTTGCAAACTTCCAGAATTTAACTTTCGACTGATTAAAATATTTACCAAAAAGAATTTTTGGAAAAGGAATTTTATTTCAAAAGATAAGGCAAAATGCACTTTATAGGCACATAGAGAGAACGATTTTGCATTAAGGGTTCAAAATGCAAATCAAATTGAATTTCATGGAGTTTTTTTTTTAACTTTTTTGGCTTTGTATGAGTTAAAAATAATATTTCAAGCTAATATACATAAAGAAATCCGGCTCAAATAGCGAAACTCACTATATGCAAGAATAAGTCATTTTGGGTAAAAGCTTGTTTTTCGATGAACTTCAAATGGATATAACTTTTCAACGGTTGGTCTTTTGTAAAAACTTTGAACTATAGAGATGTTTCAAATGACCAACCCTTCAATTTTGGTATTGACAATGTTTTCAAAAACTCAATAGATTTTGATTTATGGAAATATGTCATTTAATTCAAAAACAAGATCATTTTGAGGCCAAATTTGATATTTTGCTTCTAAAATAGGAATTTTTACTTCAAAAGCATTGGAAAACATTTGAAACATATATTTAAGTACTTTTTACTAGATTTTCACAAATTTTATTCTTTTAAGCAAGCTTTTTTATTTTTGACTAAAGAGGCTCTTTTTAAAAAGGCTAATCTTGCATATCATTGACTATTTCACTCCAAGAATATCAAATTAAGCAAATGAGAATGAAATCATGCATTCACAAGATCCATAAAACATTTTGGGCAAATAGGTAAAATAAATTTTCCAATATTAATACTTTACCCCTTTTTAAGTAAGTCCAAAATATTTAATAAGTTTTTCACAAAGAACAAACTCTCTCTTACACAAAGGTTCCTCTTGAAAATTATTTTCTTCTCATTTGACACACAAATGATTCTCTTCCATCTTGTCATCTTCTCCTTTGTCATCTCTTTGAGATATATTCATCCAAAACTCATGATGACTTCAACCTCTTTCCTTTAACCATTATTTGCAACCAAATTCTCCCTCTTTGACATTAAGCACCAAAAATGTCTTCATGTGGATCACACTTAAAGGATAATCTTTAAACATCACTTGGATACCACATGTTGACAACACTTGACATTGTAAAGCTTGAACTTCTCTCACAAAGATCTTCAAAGAAAGCATCCAAAGAGAAGAGAGAAAGAGAGAATACGCTCGTACATGAAGAGTACTTGAGCTTGGTCAAGAGAGATAAGATCGGCAAGGAATGAGTTTAGATACAATTTTGAAGGAATAAGTTGATATCGCTTGTAAGAATACAACTTGTAACGACAAGGATGAATCTCATGCCGACGTGAAGATGATCAATAGAAGCTAACACTTTTGGAAAGAATACCATTTTTATGATAAAAACATCACAATGCGATCAAAATGGCATATGGAATCAGAAAGTACTGGAGGGTAGCTAGCAAAGATAACAAGGATCAACTTGACTAAAGGAAGCAGCCAATAGTAGGTTTAAAATTGAATGGAATGAAATGACTGTCTTGTTAGATAAATCGGTAGTACCGACGTGAAAATTGCGGTAGTACCGAGATGCGAAAATACCGCCTTTCAAGGACCGGTAGTACCGGAAAGAGGTAGTACTGCTGGAATAACGCCGGTAGTTTCGATTTTTTTGGAACTTCAAGGATAGATCTTGGAATAGAGAAATATGCAAATGATCCTTAGTTTTACACTCAAATAAATATATCTAGGATCATTATGCATGAGATAGAAGATAGAAACTTCAATGAATATAGTTTTTATGAATTAGTCTTTTGTTTTTGCAAATGGAACTTATTTTGATGAAACTTCTTCAAAAGAGCCAAATTGAGCAAATGAAGAATTTTAGAGCATACAATTTCATGTATGAGTTATGAATACCATTGTTGACCTATTCATATGAATAATCTTGGCTCAAATGGTAAAACTCACTTAAGTGCTAGAAAGTGACCACTTAGGTTAAAATAGGATTTTGAACGAGTTTCGAAATCAAATAACCTTTTCTAGGTTGGCCTTTTGAGAATATTTTGAATACCAAAATTGTTTAAGATGGCCAACTCTAGGATTTTCCTTTTGGGAAGATTTTCAAATTCCTTTTGGAATAGATTTTATACAAAAATCTAGTTTATGTCAAAAACAAAATACCATAAGTTTGGATTTTGGTTATAAAGTCATTTTTACTTGAAATAGGTTTTTCCTAAGCCAAAACCTTTGGGAAACCTTTAAATAGTATTTGTATACATTTTGCAACTAGTTTTTCAAAGGATTATTAATAGTTATGAAATTCTTGACTTTTGGCTAAAAGGCTCAATTTTGTAAAACATTACTAGCACTTAATCAATTTGGGCACACTTAGGGATGTGATATACATGATCATGATTTAGCACTCCCCCCTTAATGTGCCTCAAGCAACTTGCTCAAGATTTTAATAATGACGATTAAGAGCAAGAGCAAGAATACCCTTTTTAAGATTTTCATGAAATGCAACCTACACAAGGTAAAGGGCTAGATACTTCAATGTAAGTACTTGTTACCGAGATGACATTGGTTTATGATATGAAGTGACCATCCTCAAGCTTGGCTTCAATTTTGCATATGGTGGAATCCACTTCTTCATGAGTGAGCCAAACCTCCAGTGCTTCTTCAAGTACCTATTTATCATTTAAGCACTTTGTGGTATCCAAACTCGGTTGGGTCCTTGAATGTTAGTCACAAGAGATTTGGGCACCCAAATGGCCATAGCAATAATCTTTGGTGAGCTAATAATTCTAACAAACACATTGCCATTTATATCCTTCCTAAGCAAATAAAGATCATTATAGATAATAGGTTTAGGAGTGATACCTTTAGGACAATCCTTACTAAAATGTCCCTTCTCCCGGCAATTGTAGCAAGTTGGACTTTTGCTTCCCTTTCTTGTCTTCTTATCTTGCTTATTGCCGGCTTGTCTCATTTTTGATGACTTTGTCTTGTCATCCATCTTGTTTGGGCGCACCGAAGCTTTGTGGCCCTTCTCATTGCATCCAAGGCACTTGATATATTTCTTCGTGTGTCTTGCATTGTGCCTTGCTTTGCTATTCTTCTTCTTGGAGATAAAGCCAATACCACTATTGTCTTGCAAGCTTCTTTGCTTGCTCAATATATCATCGAGAGTGGCCTTCCCTTTGTAGCACTTCTCCAAGTCATTGCTCAACTTGGTGACTTGGTCCTTGAGCTCTTTGTTTTCCTTTACAAGGTTAGTCTCAACAAGCATAGAGGAAGTAGAAGCATTTTCACTAGAGCTACAAAGCATATCTAGCAAATCATCACAAGAGGTGGATATGCTAACCTTAGATGAAATACAAGAGTTAGGAGCTATACATGGCATATCATCTAGTAAATTACATGTAATGCCTATATCCACCTTGGGCTTATTGAGCTCATTTAGGAGAAGAGTTTCATGTTCATCTTTTAGAGCATCATAATTATTTTGAAGTAAGATATATTCTTTCTTCAAAATTTTGAATTTTGAAACCTCCTTTCCTAAATACTCATTAAGCTCCTCAAGCATATCTATCAACTCATCATATGAAGGCTCGTCATTATCATTTACCTTCTTATTACCTTTTGCCATGAAGCAATGAGGTGAAGTTGAGAATTCCTCATTGTCGGAGCTAGAAGTTGAGCATTCTTCTCCCGACATCCATTCTTCTATGCAATAATCATTGGTTGAGGTGGACCTTTCATAATGATTTTGAAGATGGGTCCACATCTCATGAGCATTATTGAGATTGCATACGTCATTGAACACCTCTACACTCAAAGCACTAAATAAAGCGTTAATTGCTTGAGCGCCGAGATGTAAGCATTTCTCTTCCTCATTCGTTAGAGCAGGAGGATCCAATGGAGGAGAAAAGCCCACATCTACAATCTGCCATATTTTTGGGCTCATGGCCTTAAAATAACATGACATGCTGATTTTCCAATAAGCATAATTTGTGCCATCAAATAAAGGGTTGTCTCTCAACCGGCCAAGGGGGTATTTATAACTCCTACGCAAAAAACTAGCCGTTTGGAGACGAAACATCCCAAAACTAGCCGTTACAGACTTGGTGCGGTACTACCGCCCTCACAAGGGCCGGTACTACCGTTCTGTGCGGTAGTACCGCTCTTCTCATGGCAGTCGTACCGCAGCTCAGTTTCAGCACAGACGACACTCGGTAAAAAGGTCATAACTTTTGACTCCGATGTCGGAATTGAGTGATCTTGGACTCTATGGAAAGCTTATTCAGAGGGCTACACAACCCACCTATTTGATTGATCTAAAACACATTTGATCAAATCAAAAAGCACAACTCCAAGAGCCACTACCATGGTCTAAGTCCAAAGAAATAGCAACAAGCAATCTTATACAATGCCAAGGGAAAATACATGAATCTCAATAATTTGCAAAACACATTTGCAAACTTATATCATGCCACAAGGAGTAGGTACATGGACCTCAACTATTTGCAAAACACATTTGCAAAGTATAGTCACATGCTACAAGTATTAAATGCATGAGCCTCGGCTATTTGCAAAACACATTTGCAAATAATAGCATCATGCCATGGTGAGCTAGAGCAAGTGAGATTGAGCTATCAACACATGATGAGACTCAAGCTACTAGACAAGACCCCTCTTAATAGTATGACAACCTATACTAGCAATCCGGTCTTCCAACCAAACACCAAGACCGGTAAAAGACTAGGAACACATCCTTAGCCCTAGCTAGTCATACCTTTGCTTTTAGCATCTTCTTGAAATTTGATGACACGCATCTTCACTTCAAGTCCGGGTTATTGTCTTGACATGCATCTACCCATGATACATCTTTTACTTGATCCCCATCAACACATGAAGAGTCTTCTCTTGACTTGATGATCAACTCATGATCATCTCCTCTTCAAGATCTTGATATGCATCAATACATGATGCATCATCTTCTTGAACCTTGACTTGATGACGATCAACTCATGATGTCATTCGAAGTCTCCATTACCCTGGAACATAACCTATTCATCCAACTCATGAAAAATGTTAGTCCCACAATGATTAACAATAATTACCAAGATATACCTGCAATAAATGCTTCTAAACAAGCCATCGCAAAAAGGTGCGGTACTACCGCCAACTAGAATTCGGTAATATCGCTCTCCGATCGTACCGTTTCTCATGTGCGGTACTACCGATTTCTAGAGATTTAAGAATCAAGAAAAAACACCTTCTCTCGAAATTACATACCGCCATGTAAATACTAGTCCTACCGCAGAGCGGTAGCACCTCTTAAGATATGTGGTCATACCGATCTTCAAGGGAGAACAAAACTCCCAAAATACGCTCTCTGGAAAATATGTACCGCTAAGTAATCTTCGGAACTTCCGGTGTGCGGTAGTTTCGCTCAGAATATGCGGTCGTACCGCGCTGCGGTAGTTCCGCCAAAAGAACTCCGGTACTACCGCACATTGGTAGTACCGCTTACCAAATGCGGTTATACCGATTTCCACTGAAATTCTTCTAGAAGCTTTTCAAAATGCAATGCAAAACTCCTTTGTTTTGAGCCATATCGATCTTTTATCATCTTTGCATTTCCTTTTCATGTCATCGTTCAAACTCCGGGACTAAGCCTTGAAAACATCTTAGCACACATATTAGTCCCACAACACAATTTCAAATAATTGAATATAAAGTAATATGAATATATATGAACTACACAAGTTTTATATCCTCAAAGGATATGTTTCAAAATAGAGATCCCTAATATATGTGGATAAAGAAATATGGATCAATACTAATGAAACCACAAAACATAGAGTGAACTCCCCTAAATGTGTGCATACACGAATTGTAATAAAAACAATTACACATATTCAAGTTAGACTTTTAGTGGAGTTCAATCTATATTTTGGATTCGAGGAATGCAACAATATATAGGAATATGATGTCGAATGCATACCTCTATGATTTTCACTTTTTTATCCAACTGAGACTAAACAATAGGTATAACAATAGAAGTGTTAGTCTCACAAATAGATTTTTCATTAATCACCAAATACTCCATTAACACATAATGGCGGGTCTAGATTCTTCACCCTCGCCATGCTCTGAGCCTGTCTTGGTACAGTCCTGATAGTGGTCGGATTGACCCTTGCCCTCTGAGAAAGCTGGTTCCTTGTTCGGACATATCGTTGTGGGGGATAAGGATCCCTCCTCAACTCCATCACTGGTATGGTCTCCTAGAGAATGATCTTCGGAGGCGATATCACCATCGGATGATACAATACTCGGCTCGTAGTCGAAATCGGTATCCATGTCGATATCTGCGTAATCGGCCAGGTCGAACCAGTTCTCCTCGTTCTACTCTCCTACCATGGAAGCATTAGAGTTGGAAAAAAAATCGAAGGAAACCTGATGACTAGAAGATCCCCACGGTCGTCGCCAGCTATCGGTGTTTTAAAACCGATCTTACGTAATGATTGTTTGATTCGGGAGGTCTCCAAGACTCAAATCACGCAGAGAGAAAGACACAAGGATTTTTATACAGGTTCGAGTCTTCTTCGTAGAGAATAACAACCCTACTTCTGTGTGGATGTATTGAGTATGCCGGTTACAGATCAAGAGAAAGACTCAAATGTAATGTCTTGTGCTCCTGATCGCCCTCTTCCCTTTCCTTCTGATGATTCCGCCTTTTATACAGTGCTCGAAGTGAACTGCCGTTTCTCCAGTCCAAAGGGCAGATGATGGAGCTGTTACTGGAGATTATTATGGAAATAGTAATGTTCCCACGTCGCTTGGCAGTTATCACTTGGACAGAGAGTTAAATCATGCTATTATTATAAAGAATAACAGCGTAATTAACTGTCCATATCCTTAGATATAGTGCAGAAGATTCTCTGATCGACTAGCCTTATATGTCTGTAAGCCCCATCGACTAAGGACTGGTCGTAGTAAAGTTTATGACTACAGACTGATCGTAGAAGGACTTATGATCATAAGATAGTCGTAGAAAGACTTACGACTATGTGATTGTCGTAGAAGAACTTACGAGTATGGGGTTGTCGTATAAGAACTTACGACCTCCAGCTCCTCCTTTATGAATATTAAGGGGTATACTTAAGAATCATATGACGGTATTATTATCCATAGTAAAAATTACAGATAAATAATTAAATAGGGATTATTATATACTCGTCAAGCTAGTACAGTTCCATATAATCGCCGTACATGTCGTCGGCAAATGACGGTAATTACAAGGCTGACATCGATCGAGAGGCAAATAATTACACTAGGCATGTGTATGTAGACATCTTGAATCATTCATCTGCCGGCCTGATCGGAGACCTGCTTCTGCTGTCCTTTGTCTCGATCAGCAGACAGGCACAACGGTTCTTGTCCTTACAGATGCAGAGCTGAACCCAATTCCCTCCTCCTCCCCTACGGTGATGACCTCTTCTTCCTCCACCGATCAGTCCGGGAAGTCGGGAACCAATCACAGCATAATGCAGTTTCCTCCTCTTCTTCTACTGGAGAAAGCGACCACCGTGTTGAGCTTACGCCGGCTCGCGTGGTCGCGCCGCCCAGAGCGAGCTGAGCGCGCGGAGGCGCTGGCAGTAGTCCCCGAGGGCGAGGAGCCCCCGCGCCGCCTGCCGCGCCGTCAGGATCATGTACATGTTCTGCAGCGTCTGCTGCCGGAGATGGTCAGCCTGCACATGCAACACGTATAAATCACCATAGCAACACGTGTATAATTCATGCCGAGATTTGCTCGTTGCTGGCTATCCATTGATCACCTGGTCGACGAACCCGACGAGGGCGTCGAGGCTGCCCATCGCGCTCGCCATCTGCCCCATGTAGGAGCCGGCGGCGGCGGCGTCCAACGAAGAGTCCGCACCTTGGGCAACGACAGCCGTCGTCGTCAGCGACTCGGCGAGCGTCTGCTGCAGCTTCTCCATGCCCTGCGACAGCGCGTCCTCCGCCTGCCGCGCCGTCTGCTGCAGCCTGCTCACCGCCGTCGCCTGCTGCTCCGTCAGAGGCTCCAGCTGCGATATCAGAATCTGAAAATGCAGAGCCCACATGACGTTGAGGAGCTGATCGAGCTGCACGCACCATTGTTCAGGGTGCATAGTGCTCGGTGAAACGAATGGACCTTGAGGAGCTCGGAGGGGCGGAAGCCGCTGATCCAGAGGAAGAAGCGCTCGGCGGCGGTCCTCCACATGCCGGACATGACGAAGAAGACGTCGGACTTGGCGGCCATGGACTTGGCCTGGAACAGCCTCTCGTAGTGCGCCAGCCCGGCTTCCACGAGGATGCGGAGTTGGATCTCCGACGCGTGCGCCTGCAGCGCCGCCCTCAGCTCGCCCGTCTGCTTGCCCTGCTCCTCCACCCAGTGCGCGTACTCCATCTCAAACACAGCAACACCTGCAAATGTTTTTTAAAAAAGGATACACCA
Source organism: Phyllostachys edulis (assembly GCA_036346405.1). Taxonomy (NCBI): domain Eukaryota; kingdom Viridiplantae; phylum Streptophyta; class Magnoliopsida; order Poales; family Poaceae; genus Phyllostachys; species Phyllostachys edulis. The sequence continues at coordinate 64,092,072 of CM070561.1, read as the reverse complement.
GAGTCACCATTAGAATCATCGACAAAGTTCGTAGGTGATGTTTCAGTAAAAAAAAGAAAACTGTACAGATCCTAAAAGAAAAGAAAGCTTATCAATACGTAACCTGACCTGAATCAAGGGGTCCTGATAGCCCAACAGGGCTGCTCCCGCTGATGTACACACCCTGCACTCAGCTCAGTCAACAATCGGTAGTTGCAGTTAGCACCGAGCTATTTATTGCAAAAGCAAGACATGGATCTGCTCATAACCAACACCGCATTGGTCGTACGTGACCTACAGCTCTCTGTACCTGTTGCCTAGCCCGGTTAAGCTCCTGCTCCAACTGCGCCAGCTTCATCCGGCTCGTCTCCAGATTCTGGATATAGGCCTATCAAAATCAAACACACCAAAGTAGAAATCATCAACAATGAGATGATTTGTTTGTCGGATCATCACAATGAGAAAATTGAGCGAGATTCTTTAAAATGACTTATCAGCATCGCTTGCTTACCTTCTTTCGTAGCCGGCTCTTGCGAGCAGCCTCTCTGTTCTGCGCGAGCCTTCTCTGGGTCTAATCGAGCAAAAAAACATACGATTAGGTTGATTTTCCGTAGGTGATTGTTGAGGACTCTCGAAGCCAATAATTTAGCCCGACTAGCTAGCTTAATTAGATGGTGAGAAATTCTCACCTTGTCTTCAGGCCTGGTGCCCTCCTGGTCGAAGCTATCTGGCGACGACCTCAGCGCTTCTTGCAAGGGGACATCGGCGTCTTCTACCTGCAAATTGAGTTGACGAAAACGATGAGCTAGCATGCATGAAATCAAGTAACAGGCAAATTAAGATGCCACATGATGAATGAGTTGCGTTGCGTGCGTGCTAGCTTACCCGGTTGTCAAACTTGGCCTCCATCGTCGCTCCGGTGGCCACGGCGGCCGCGGCCTGGGAGCTGCTGTCGGGCCTGAAGGGCTCGCCCCAGACGCCAGAGGCGAGCGGCTGGTGCCGACGCCCGTAGATCCCCATCGGCCCGGGCGACGTCGCGAACTGCGTCGGCGCTGCCGAGGTCATGTACCGGCCGGGAGCACTGCTCGTCGCCGATTAAGAGCAAGTGACAGCAGCAGCAGCAACAATCAGCCCGCAGTTGACACACAAAGACAACAGAATTACACCGAGAAGAAAAAGGAGAGGAGAAGAGAAGAGAAGGTGACACCACGTATACGTACGCAAGAACGAACTAGTGAACAATGATTACAAAGAATTAACCTTGATGCTTGAGTGGAACTTAGAATCCAGGAGCTCTGCTCTGCTATGCTCTGTGAATGGCTGCCGTGCCAGCTTGTGATGCTCTCTCTCTCTCTCTCCCGACGAGTATTTGATTGCTTGTTGCGTGCTGTGCTGGCATGGCTTGGCCCCACCCTAGCTATGGGGGCTTGTTCCGTTGCTGGCTGCCGCTCAAGACGGCAGAAAGGTGTCTCGTTGTCTCTTTTGTAATCGCCCGCTCGCTCCTCGACTCGTACCTCGCTGCCACCCCACGACCGTGGGAACGCGGCCCCCTCGGGCCCTTCCGCTAACACGTGGGGCAGGTTTCGAGTGGGGCCCAGCTGTCACTGGCTGCGAGCCCTACGTGCTCGATCGATGCTGTTGCAACTAGCTCGCACCGGCGGCGCCGACGTAGCAAGGACGGGAGGGGAGGATATTCTGATCTCTACTGCCGGACTACTCACCGTGTTCAGTTGTGCACGCATCGTCTGCGTATTCTAAAGCAAAGTCTTTTCGTGCCGTCGGTAGAGCATTTACGATGGTGTGACCAAGTATAAAGATGATGGGGAGGAAAGCGGTAAGAATATTTTTTTTAAAATAATATAGTTTTTATTCTGAATTACCATAATAATATCATTTATTCTTTTTACAGAAATAATTTATTCTTTTTACAGAAATAATCACCTGTCGCTCAAACCGTTGGGCGACTAGCCCAAGTCGCTCAACCAACGGTGCACAATGCATGTCCTGCTAGGTGAGCGAGCTGTACACTAAGACCAATCGTTGAGCGACAAGTGTCAAAGTTGCTCAACGGTTGAGCGACTTGGGTTTAGTCGGCCAACTGTTGAGCGATTTGGGCTAGTCGCCCAACGGTTGAACGACAGATGATTATTCTTGTAAAATGAAAAAAATAGTATTATTACTGTAATTCGGAATAAAAACTAGATTATTTAAAAAAAATTCAAAAGGATAACATAGAGAATTGGATCGTCACTTATACAGTAGTTGATTGTAACTAGCGCAGATGCATGTAAAATGCCAATTCATTGCAGCTATCATTAGTGTTGTCCATGGATATTATAGACAACAGTTGATTGTACTTTATATATGTCCTAAGTCTCCCATCCTGTGAAATGTGAATGCTCTGACGATATCATGGGGATTAGGACCAGGTGCTTCCAAATCCGTCGCTGTTACCAACTACTCCTGTGTGACCTCTGCAGCCATATCGAGCGAAGAAAAACTAACATGGGCGGTATCAAACTTCTTTACTGCACTGTTCCCTTGGCACGAAGTTAATTACTATATGCACACGTGGACTAAATTTGCTTCAGATTTGCAAAAAGGAATCTGATGTCCTTGCAACAAACGAGTTCGACGTTTCCCTTTAACGTTATTTTTCCATAGGACACAAGCAAGATAAGCGATTCGTCTTCGCATCAATAGATCCAACCTCTACCAAGAACTGGCACCTAATCGCCTTCTGAAGTCACGAGTTTCGCTGGTCACGTCACGCCATCGCCGGCGACTGACCGGCCGGTGGTGATCCGACGTCAGCGTGACGTGGACAGCTACTGTGACAGTACCAGTACTATTTTCCCCCGGCGCCTCATAGTAGAGCCTGAATAGCTTATCTCGTGTAGACTTAGCGAGGGGGTGACAGGGACGGCAATGGAGATAGTGTCGTCAGCAGTGGCGTCACTCCGCATCAGGCCCGCATAGAGCACATACGTCTATCTAGTCCGTTGTCTAAATAGGATTTAAATAGTTCCTACGTCGCACGGATTATGAAAATAAATCATCTGCAGTGAAACGCAGATAAGCTACAATAATTCGTATTAGAGATATGTTCTCACCGCTGGATCGAAAGTGAACGCTTCAGATTATCTGCCACGGTCTATTACTATAGTGCCAACTGAGATTGCTACCATATTTAAATAGTGCTTTCACAATAGCAATTGCATACAATTTTTTTGCTTTTAGATCCAAAGGCTTGAATGCTTAGTGCTGTGTGTATTTTGTTCGAATCCGTTTCCACGGATTATCTACTACTTGGGCAGTTCAACTTCACCATCAAACACGCTGAAGGGGTACTCGAAGGCAGCCTTGAAAGAGTTTTTTTCTTCTTCTTCTTTCTTTCTAAGAAGAGGCTTCAAAGAGTCACCTAGTTGCAAATCAACCATTTCGATGAAGATAGGCGAGATTTGGAGGTGCTTAGAACCCTTTTTAAGTACAACTCAAACTTTTTCCCCATTATAATATTAGTCGTTCGAGTACTAATCGAACAGCCTGTATGCTTCAAAACAGTCTTTTCTGAAAAAAGGCCGGGAACACAAAAAAGAGGAAATTTTTATTGGCGATCTGAGTTAAAATTTTGATTGGTGAGTCGATCGAGTTAGTTGGCTATGATGCATCGGCCACGACTTCACGCAGCAGGGATCCGGATCCATCATGCGGATCTGCAGATCATAGAGCGTCTTTATCAGAAAGCCGGTCCATTATTTTTACTATAGCATAGACAACGCAGCTATTAATCTTGGCTTTGATTTTTTTTTATCAGACGAACGGTAGAGAACGTTTCTAATGCTATGATTGTGCAAAGGATCCCAATCCTCAGCAGCAGCACTCCGAATCTCACTCACTAGCTAGTTGGGTGGGTCCCTGGCACGAAGGAATCGGGAATCAGGATCTCTTTGCAACCAGCTAGTGCTCCACTGCTCCCGCACTATTCCGGTCAAATGCGGTTTCCACTCCAGTGAGGTAAAATCCACATCTCGAGGCTTCAGCTAGTCCTAAGGATTCGATGCTACCAGACCGCGTCCCTTGATTTATCGTCCGTATTTTAACGATCCAGTCAAATACGGTTTAGAAGCAACTTTGTCGTGCAGCTTGAGCTTCTCTCGACTTGATTCTTTTTGTTCTTAGAAACAAGGTGTCATCTATTCCAAGGTTAATTAAATATAATGAGATGGATTAGATGGTTAATTGAAGATGATGTGAATCTGCAAGGGTGAGCACAGAAATATCTCTATGCACTCCATGCATGTCGTCATGTTGTGCCACTGGATGGAGGTTCCAAAAGCAGAGCACAGCGCCAGCACTGTGGACCTGACCTCACTTTTGTGTGGTGTGCAAGTGCAGTTGCCCGCTTGCTCAGCTAAAGAGAACTATTAGCAGTTTAGCACCAACCCCACAATCTAGTATATTGTGGCATTGCATGATTAAGCTTCCACTCTGTTTGCCATCTAACGTTTTAACAGAATCACCTTTTGTTTTATTGATTACTTTGTATGAGAACCATGCACTGCAATTCAAATGGAACCTGAGGTAAGAAATGCTCACCTAAGTTTATGGATGCTGAAATGGTCTTCAAGGTATCCAGGGTAAAGCTCCATATCATACTTCAGTTGATCACCTTATATCTATCAAATTTAAGAAAAGAGCAATTGATTAGCTAGACACTTGAAATTGATTACTGAGGAGAAACTTTCCACCTTCATGTAAAAGCAAATTTGCACAACTCTTAAAAGCACACTTGAAATTCAGTGCAGATTATTCAACTCAACCCTACCTTGCTTTTACGATTTATTCAATATTATTTTATTTTTTGAACGAAAGGCGAGAGCACCGCCTTTGCATTGATAAAGTAGGAGAAAACAGTAAAATAAAAATATCTGACCGACAGAGAACCTGACCCTTTATGGGAGGAAAGCCGCAACAGAGACACGCCAAACGACAACAACACCAGAGCTAGGGACACCAACTAGCCAGCTCTGAACACACCCTAGCCAGCTTTGCCACACAAACACATCAAAACTAAGGAAAAGACAACGCCGCCCAAACTAACCCACAGGAGCTACAAACTGAAAGAACCGGACAGCATAGAAGACCGCCCTAGCACCGACTTGAGAGAGAAGAGGAAGCAGATGCAAGATGATCCACACGCTAACAGGCCCACCAGAGAGGAGCTTCACGTGAATTGGGTGAGGAAGCAGTTCTTTCTCTCGACGATAAGAGCAGATGACGCAGAAACGAAGGACGACAACTCCGCCTCCTCTCTCATCTGCCCGCGCGGCCCATTCAAGGTGAACTGGACCAGCTGCTACGAAACAGGGCCTCCGGGACAGTCGTCTTGCGCCTCTTGCGCCTCGAGACGACCCGTCAATAGCAACAGCCCCCTAGTCGGGCTCTTCCAATGGCAACGGCCCCAACCCGGGCTCTTCCGACGGCCGGCCTGCAACTTCGCAGATGACGGCCTTCACACGAAGCACCCCCAACATAGTAGCATGGAAAGTCGACCTTCTCCTCTCAATCTCGCGCGGACTGGCGAGCGCACAACAAGGGGCGGGGGTTTTGGGGCCAGGGTCAGGAGACTTCTCTGGCTTACTCTTACTGTGGCCGGATGGAAACTATGGAAGAACTTGTCGACGGTGGCGAGCACGGAATGTGCGACGCGTCGCGGTCGCCATAGCGGTTACGATGCTCGTCTCAGGCCCCCGGCTGTTGAGGCCACATCGGCCGACTGGAGGTCGTCGACAATGGGTGAGCCTCCACGGCGCGAGTGAAGACGACGACGGGAAGATCCAGATCTGGATCTGACCCCCAAGAGGGACGCCGGCGACCCGGGGCACCAACCAGGGGGGAAGGGGCGGCGCCGCGTCTTCGGGGCTCGGGGTGGACCTCTCCTGGTGGAGCCTCTCCGGAGCTCGACGTTTCATCATTGATCAAGCAAGAGCTCTTCAGAACAGCGAAGAAGCCTTCAGCTTCTGCTCGTCATGCACAATAGCATCGATTTGTCACAACGGCGATCTGCGACGGCCTCTTCCTATACCACACCCTGGGCCTCATCTCCGGCGTGGCGCTGGTCTACGTCTCCTTCGGCAACACCGACCTGCACGAGCGAAGGCAACGGCTGCACCCTGCGCGACAAGGGTCTTCCCGACGCTAGCGAAGACGGTGGCTCCCCGCACGACGAAGCTCCTCGGCATTTGCACCCCTGAGCCCACGTCCGGTGGCTGCCTCAGCGGGTGGTGCAGGCAGCCCAAGATAGTCGGCAACTGGGGGGGGGTTAGATCTAGATCGGATCTAGATCCAGCCTTCAGGGGGGACGCCAGCGACCTGTGAGCTCCAGCCAAGGGGGAAGGGCTTGCCGCGACATCGGAGGTCCACCGGAGGTGCTCCGCCACCGCAACGGCCGAGGGCGGCGACACCACCAAGAAAGCTCCCTCAACGAGAACGGAAGAGGGGGGGGGAGGAGGAAGGAGTAGGTTCGGGAGGAAGTTTGGGGGCCGCCCGGTGCGGCAGGCGGGCGCAAGGCAATCAATATTATTTTATGAATGCATATAATCTTACATGATTTCAAATTCAATAGACATCAGGTAGGGAGGGTATGGAATATTTTCTTCTTATTTCTGTATGACATAAGAGGAAAAAGTTGTCGATACGTCAGTTGTGACCATGTGTGGCGATGCATGAACATGAAGGAATATATGCTCATTATAATACTACCCTAAAAGAAGATATGCTCCTATAAAGAGGTTTACATGTTTGATCACTCTCCCTGAACACTTTATTCTGGCCATATATAGACAGACCCCCAGGAACATATGAGATTGGAGTGATATTCTAGAATGACAAAGCTATGTTTGATGGCCGCTAATTGCAAAGAAAAGCAATCTTTGCAGGACACTCACTGCTTGTAGATGTGGAGTAGATCAAATCTTCCTTCACTCATACAAAAAATATGAGAAAGCTTGTACTTCTCTCAAAGAAACTTGTGTATGTCCTAAAAAAACTACAGTTATTGATTGTTCGATGTAGACTGGAACCCCAAATTGTCATTTGTTATGGTATCTTTGCAGTTTTCTCTAAGGAAGTGTATGACCATTTTCTACAAGGCAGAAGAATGCTACTTCACGTATGACATGACATGGACACTGTGGTGCTATCTAACTAAAATAACACCTCTCTCTACAAGGGAAAAGCATGTCAGTCCATGTCTGTCTGAGACTGACCAAATCTTCAGTCGCACTACTTGTAAACTAAGATACACAAAAATGATATAAGATGTACAAACCGAACCAATCAAAGAAGTTGAGAACTTAGTAGTAAGTACCTTGGTGTGAGGATGAACCCCAATAAGGAGAGGCAGATAACCAATTAAGCAATGAAACAACAAGAAATGGCTAAGAGCTCCCCATATATGTATGTGCTCTGGCTTGAGGTCCAAAGGGCACCACTTACTTGCCAACATGAAGCCATGTAGTACAAGGTTATATAAGGAGCCACCTGCTTTTTTCTCAAAAAAGAATTGCCAATTGCAGAGCTGCTTTTGCTAACAAATGTTATCACCAGGACCTCATGCTAGCTTAGGATGCACTAATAATTCTTTTTAGTAAATTAATCAGGTCAGGTGCATCTGTGCAAAATTGCAGGTAAATATGCATGCATGATCACCTAACTAGTGAGGGGTAGAAAAGGGGATGCAGGACTCAAATGTACAAGAAAGATGGTAACTTTGAGGTGTAATAGTTAAAAAAGAAGAATGTTTTTTAAGTGCCATTTGCAGTCGTGTAACTAAAGTAACCTTAATTTTACTATTGGCACCTGATTAGACTTTAGTTATGATGTACATTTCAGTAATTAGGTGGGTAAAGTGAAGCTTGAGGCTAAGTAATTCTATGTACACACGCTGATTAGGCAGAAAGGTCTCCAAATTTCCTTAAAGCAAATTGTAAGAGTGAGAACTCGAAACACTAGTTCTGATAATGAATAAAATCTTAGCTTTGCCTGTCCTTTAAAAAAAGATTAGGCAGAAAGCTGTATATATGCATGCAAGACTCAGAAAAGACAGTATACTTACCCTTAACCTGGTCAGCAAAAAGTTTTAAGTGCAGTTTAAAGTACAATTAAGCAGTCCTGTAAAGGCTCCTTGCAATCATTACCAGGATTCGGATTTGTAGCAGGGAAACCATCTTATCAGTTACTTTGAAGATCTTGCTTCTCTGTAGGGCAGAAATTAATACTCAATTCACTGCTAGATTGACTTGAAGGCTCACGAAGACATGCTTGTACAAGGGTGAGAAATGAGAAAGGAATTGGATCCATAGTAGTACTAGTACTAAGATTTGATGTGCTCTCATGTTACTAGATTCCATGCATACATGATGCAATTAATTAAATATCAAGGAGGGAGTAACTAGATTCACCAACTTAATTGATGCAATGGAGTTTCCCTTTTCTGGCCTGCCCCCCAAAAAAAAAAAAAGAGGCTTCTTTACACAATTACACCCCCTTTCCTCAGCTATCAATTCATGATGTTGCTTGTCTTCTTCATCCATGTTTGTTTTTTCGGTGGCATAGCAAATCATCATTAGCAATAGAACTAGTAGTATTGCTTTTCTTAGTTTGATGAGGCCTGCTAATTAATTAACCATCACAGCTATGCACTCCATGCGTGGTTCAGCTTAAGATAGTGAGCAAATCCCCTGTTCAACTTAGATAATGTAGTAAATTGAGTGCATGCGTGGTGTAGTTAAGTACTCCGTTTAGTCGTAAAAGAATGATGCCTAGAGTCCATATATTCAAACAATTATAACCTCCCGTTTAGAAAAAAACATTATAACTTTGATAAACGATATCGTTTTGATATGAAAGTGGCATAAGTAAGTTTGCCAACAATAATGTGTTTGCAATATTACTCTTTTATCACTATTTTTCAAATATACATTAGTAAAATGTAATGTAAATGGTTGAATTCTGTTAACTTTGAAAAATAAAAAAGCAACATTTTTTCTTGAGTCTTTTTTTTTTGAAGGAACTCATTTTTTCTTGAGTCTTGACTATATGAAGTAGTAATACATTGGTGCGTGGCAACGAAACATTCTCCTTTTCTCCAAAGGCCCCAAATTAAGAAGATTGCAACCTTTGGACCTAATTAAAGAAGATACTCCAAGATAAAGCATAATGATTAACCAATCCATTAAGTAGTAATTAGTTAATTAAGCAGCAGTCCATTTTTTTAATTATTCCAGCCTTAATGCAACGGGCCCCTTGCTGATTGCAGCATTATCTAAAGCTGCCCAAGTCCCCATCCAGCATTTCTTTTCCATCTTTTGGAGAGGAGAGATTTCCTTCTTTTTGTTGAAAATCCAACAGTTCCTTTGCTTGGGGGTTCCTTCATGATCTCATTTTCCTTTATTTTTCTCCCTTCCTGGTTTGCACCCTTCGATCTAATCTTTTCCACCGCCTTCTTTTCTGCCCTTTTCCCGATATCCATCATATTATCTGTTACTTTTTTATGCTTTGGAAAAAAAAGCTACCCTTTTGTCAAGCGTGTCTATGAGCTCCGGTGTACATCTTTCTCTATTTTCTCCGGCTCAGGCATGCTTCCTCCATTGGGAACTCATCTAATTCCCTAGTCTTTACCTATAGATACCGGTTTCAATGTATTTTTAGTGATTAATTATATCTTTGCTACTACTTATTTGTTGTAATGATAAGACAGTCCAGTGTCACTGTAGATTTTTGAATGTATTTGCCCTATATCTTCACTGTTACTCACTTGGTATATACATACACATTACATGAGCCACATGGGCCACCCGGCATAAAGCTCATATACTCAACACTCCCCTTCAAGATGGACGATGGATATCCATCATCCCCATCTTGTCACATGCCGACAAACACTCCTTAGTTCTCAACCCCTTTGTTAGACAATCGGCTATTTGTTCTATGGAGGTTACATGACTCAATTTCGAGGTACCCTCATCAAGTTTCTCTTTAGCGAAGAACCCATCCATCTCCACATGTTTTGTTCGGTCGTGTTGAACTGGATTATTTGCAATATTGATTGCTGACTAGTTGTCACACCAAAGCTTTAATGGTCAACCTATTAGTAACCTCAACTCCGATAGGAGACCTCTCATCCATAGCATTTCACCCAAGCATATTGCCATGGATTTATATTCTGCCTCGGCTGTTGATCTGGACACCACCGATTGCTTCTTGCTCCTCCAAGATACTAAATTTCTCTCCACAAAGACATAATACCCTGATGTTAATATCCTATCATCAATGCAGTTAGCCCAATCAGCATCACAATAGCCATCAACGTCCAGGTGATTATTCCTTTTGAACCATTGGCCTTTTCCAGGACTTCCCTTTAAATATCGGAGGATTCGATGAGCTACTTCCAGATGTCCACTCCTAAGGTCATGCATATAGCGGCTCACAACACTTACTGCATAAGAGATGTCAGGCCTTGTGTGACACAAGTAAATGAGACGACCAACAAGCCTTTGGTAGCTCTCCTTATCAACTGGATCTCCTGACTGAGCACACAGTTTATGGTCTTGATCAATTAGGGTCATTGCAGCTTGGCATCTAAGCATTCCTGTATCACTGAGAAGATCCAAGACATACTTCCGCTGTGAGAGAACTATCCCTTTGGGGGACCTCGTGATTTCAATGCCCAAGAAATACCTCAGCTGCCCTAGATCATTAACCCCAAACTCCTTGCTCAGTCTCTGCTTTAGTTGCAACATCTCAACAGTATCATCTCCTGTAATGACGATGTCATCCACATATACCGCAAGGATTGTGGTGTGACCCTCTGAGTGACGATAGAACAAAGTGTGATCCCCATTACACTGCATGTAGCCCATACCACACATAGCACGACGAAATTGATCAAACCATGCTCTTGGAGATTGTTTAAGCCCATACGATGACTTCCTCAACCTACATACCTTCCCCTTAGTCTGAGGTGTACTACAACCAAGTGGAATCTCCGTATAAACCTCCTCCTGAAGATCACCATGTAAGAATACATTCTTCACATCAAGTTGATATAAAGGCCAATTACGATTTACTGCACAAGATATCAATGTTCTCACTATACTCATTTTTGCCACCAGTGCAAAGGTCTCATCATAGTCAATCCCATAGGTCTGACTATAACCCTTTGCAACAAGCCTAGCCTTGTATCTTTCAATCTTCTCATTTGGGTCTTGCTTCACAGTGTAACCCACTTGCAATTAACCACCTTCCCCATTGGGAGAGGTACACGCTCCCAAGTCTTATTCTTCTCTAGAGCTGCCACTTCCTCCAACATAGCCTCGTGCCACTTGGAGTCTTGCTTCATGGCTCTCCAATCAGTTGGAACTACTACAAACTGTAATGAAGCAATAAAGGCTTTATACTCTAATGACAGAGGTTCATATGACACATAGTTCGTTATATCGTGCTCGAAGCCATACCTTAGAGGAGGTTTCCCTGCCCCAGCTCATGGTTCCTTTCTCAAGGCAATAGGCAGATCCATCGAATCATCTGTAGAACATGGCTCATCATCAGATAAGTCAGCACCTTCAACAACCGCTGGAATCTACTGCTGTTGTTGCTCCCCCTGCAACTGTGCCCTGCTTGCTGCTAGAACCTACTACTGTTGCCTCCTTGAATACACCCTTAGACTTTCCTCCTCATTCCTCCTCATTGACCCTTCTCCACCTATCTCCACCCATAGGAGATGGAATTGAACCAACCACAGCCCTCGGTTGCTCACATTCCTCAATCCTTGAGGCTTCAAGCTCCCTCTCTTGACTAGCATCACCCATGCTAAGAGATTCGAGGTCAAACAGAGAACTCAAATCAGTTCTCTCTCCATAGAAGGGCTTTGACTCCCTGAAAGTTATATCCATACTCACAAACGTGCGTCGTTTAGAAGGGCTCCAACACTTATATCCCTTCTGTTCAAAAGAGTATCTCAGGAAAATATACTTAACAACCTGAGGATCCAGCTTTCCCACAGAGGGTCTGTGATCTCGAACGAAGCATGTACATCCAAATTATTTTGGAGGGACGATGATCTCATTTTTTCCTTTCAACATCTTGCATGGAGTCTTCATTCCAAGTATTCTTGATGGTATACGATTGATGAGATATGTTGCAGTCATAACTGCTTTACTCCACAGAAATTTAGGCACATTCACAGTATACATGAGTGACCGGGCTACCTACAAGAGATGACGATTTTTTCTTTCAGCCACTCTATTCTGAGAGGGTGTATCTGGATAGGAGGTTTGATGTAAGATTTCTTCGGCTGATAAGAAGGTATCAAACTCCTTATTCACATACTCTGTTCCATTATTTGTTCTTATAATATGGACATGGGTATTGAATTAATTGTTGACATACACATAGAAGTCTTGAAAGCATTTTAGCACCTCTATTTTGTGTCTCATAATATAAATCCAAGTCATACGAGTGTGGCAATCAATAAAGGTAGCAAAATATTTCATGCCACTAGCAGAGACAATAGGAGATGTCCATACATTAGAGTGCACAAGTACAAAGGGAGACACACTGCGGAGTCCCTTGCTCACAAATGAGGATCTAATGTGCTTTCCAAATTCACATGCATCACACATTAGTTTTGTTGTTAGTGTAAAAACCGAACACGAGTAAGGGGCGGACGTCGGCCGTGTTACCAGCCGTCGTGCATGAGAGCGAGAATGACACGGGGGTTTATATAGGTTTAGGGTCCGAGAGGACCGTCCTACTCCTGTCGGTGGCCTACAGGGGTTCGAGGATTCCTCTCGGAAGCTCACCTCATGTCTTACTTTCTTATATTACTCAATAGAGCTCTCTCCTTTGAATGAGGGATACATGGGGTATTTATAGGCTCTTGGGCCTGTACAAATGACGAAAATACCCCTTGAGGGATAGCTACTCTAAGAGTACAAGACAGAGGTACAATCGGTCTTTGGCAGGTGATTACATTTCTAGATCCGTTGAATATGTGTTTTCCCTGTGGAGTGGGTCCTACTAGTAAGTGGATGGAATATTCTTCCAACAAATTTACTCATGTCCACTTTGTTCATTACATCAGAAAATATCTTACTCATAGTTTTAAAAGATATATGGCCCAGCCAATAATGCATAAGCATCATCCTAGCCTCCTCTTCACTTGACGTCGCCACCAAAGCAGTACATAGCCCAACATCTCCCTCCCTTGGATTCAAGTACCACAACCCATTACTCCTGACGCTAGTCCCAAGCTTTCTGCCATTCTGTCTCTCCTGGTCAAGACAAGTTTCTTGATGAAATATAACCCGACAATCCAAATGATCAATCAATGAACTTATTGAAAGCAAATTGACTGAAAATAATGGAACATATAAAACTGATGGTGGTGTAATGGAGGGACTGCATTGGACAACACCAACACCTTTAATGGGTTGAGATGTTCCATCAGCCGTTTGGATAGTTTCCATGTATGTGGGTGAGGATGGAGTATATGATTTAAATCCATCCAACATACCCGTAACATGTGTTGATGCACCCGAATCTATAATCCATTTACCTGGATTTGAGTGAGCCAGGTTAGCAGGAGCGTTGGATACAATCGCAATCCTTTTGTCTTTGTTTCCTAAATTTTCAATTCTCTTCTTTAGTTGCCTCAACTCCTCTAGCTCTGCAACTGAGACCTCCACACGTTTGGGTGACTCTTCTCCATTCATTGCTAAGTTCGTCTTGTAGTTACTCTTGTCTCCTTTCTGTCCATTCTTGACATAGATCAGATCTTTATCCCGATTAGGCTTGCGGGGATGGGGACAGTTACGGTTCAGATGACCCATCTCACCACAATTGAAACAATCTCTTGTTTCAGTTACTGCAAAGACAGGACGAGTAACTGACAATGCAGTGCTTTGTCATCACCTTTAATCTAGTTTCTTCGTGTGGAATAGCAACAATTGCTTCCTCTAGTGTAGGAAGAGTAGGCTGGTGAAACATAGTAGCTCGCCTTCCATCAAATCTTGGAGTTAACCCTTCCAAAAATTCAATCAATCGCCTACGTTCAATCCACTTCTTAACAGTGGATATGCAGTCTGCATGAGACAACTCAAGAGGATCGTAGTGATCTAGATCACCCCCACAATCGGTGCGACTCAGCAACATACTCCATCACGGAGCTATCCCCCTGTCTCAGCTCACTAACTCTCTCCTATGTCTCAGCCATCAACATCACATTCCCTCCTCCCGAGTACAATTTTGACAGAGTTTTCCATACCTCAGCCGCATTTAAGATGGTCTCGACAGTTGCAGCAATAGTAGGAGACACCGAACTCAACAGCCATGTCACCACTAGTGAGTTGGTAGTATTCCAAGTTCACCACTCTGCACCCGTTTTGTCGGCCAGCTCAATTGATTCTCCTTTGACAAAGTTCTCGAGCCCTTTTGTCCTCAGGATCAACAACACTATCCGTGACCAACTCAAGTAATTTCTCACACCTTTCAACTTAATCTCATTTGACATCAATTCTATTTTTTGCACCATCTCAGCGTAAGGAACAATTGCCCTGCCTGAGGACGATGCCCCACCCGTCTTCTCTGTGAGAAGTTGTGCCAACTTCTCGAGCACGTGTTGCAGTCCCTAATTCTTCCCCATAGCTGCAGCACGATCTCAGAGTCACAAGCAAGCAGGAGTAATAGCCATACCTTTCTGGTCGTAGCCCCAAGCTTCCGCGTGCCTAGACCGCCTGAAATAGCCGCAGGCAACTTCCCTCAACCAGCAGCCACACATTGCCACTTCTTCTTTTCCTTTTCTCCACCAACCCTCGAGCGCCTCCTCCTCAGACCCAAGCGCCTCCTCCTCAGATCCTTCTTTCTTCCTTCCTCCACCAGCCCCCGAGCGCCTCCTCCTCAGACTCGAGAGCCTCCTCCTCAGATCCGAGTGTAGCTTCTCTCTCGAGCACCACGTCACCCCCTTCCTCCGCCGCCTTTGTCGAGTCCGTCGGGCCTTGGCCGCCGGGCAGATCTGGGTTCTCGCCCCGAGGATGGCCGCGGACGGGCGGATGGTGGAACCGCACAAGTGCGCGGTTGTCAAGCTTGACCCAACGAGGCCGGTGTACGTGATGGAGGTCGTCTCTTCTCCGGATCCGGTGAGCTCCGGGTCTGCGCCGCTCAAGCCCAATGTCGCCTCTCCTCCGGAGCTGGTGAGCTCTGGATCCGCGCCTCCCGAGTCGACGTCGCCTCTCCTCCTCCACCAGGGCCAAGCACCGCCGCCAGACCAGGTGTCGCCACCACAGCACCTAGGGTTTGGGCGTCAGTGAGAGCTCTGATACCATGTAGATTTGTGAATGTATTTGTCCCATATCTTCACTATTACTCACTTGGTATATACATAAACATTACATGGGCCACCTAGCATAAAGCCCATATACTCTAACACATTCTCCTCCGGTGTTTGCTGAAGCACATTTCTTAGGGTTTTTTTTTTTTGCAAGAAGAGAAGGCAATTAGTAAATGAATGCAATAACCAATTGAAACAACTTGAGCCAATGAACCATCAGCACGTTTTATGTCCTACCTCGTATCCTATTCCGGCGACTACAAGTGCTGGACTAAAGTGCTCGATTGGCACAAAACGAGTTCAGTACCTTGTCGTTGTGACGTTAACCAAAAATTGCATGGATTCCTCGCAAGAAAAGGGAAAGCCAGAAGAGGTGAAAAAAGGAATTTGCATGCGACCAAGAGAAAAAGGTTGCAAAGGCACTTCCTAGAAGCAAGAACGGCTCACAGGAGGTTTGAGGGCGCAGGGGCTGAGCTTCATGCAGGCTAGCCTAGGCCATGGAATTCTTTTTTATTTTGCCCCCTGACGTCAATTAATTGCAAATCTAACCTTCTTTCTCTTTTTTTTAAATCTAGCCCCCTCCTCTCCTTCGCGCTCGGGAGCGGAAAGACACTGGCTGGCGCGCGCTGGTGCGGCCACTTCATGATGCGTGAGCGCTGAAGTCACTTCATGATGCCCGAGCGCGGAAACTCTTCGTTTTCGCGGTCGCCGTCCATTCCCGCGGAGATTCGTGCGGAGCGGCCACTTTCCGCGCTCCCCGAGCGCGGAAGGAGAGGGAGGGGGGGGGCTAGATTTGCAAAAAAAAAAAAGGTGAAGGGGGCTAGATTTGCAATTGATTGACGCGAGGGGGCCAGAATAAAAAAGGATTCTAGGCCATGACTCCCTTCCGCTTTGGCATTTCTATATACATCGTTAAGAAGCTAGTAGCTTACACTGCATATTAGGCTATGAAAACATTTAGTTTTATCCCTCTAGTCCATCAACTTGTAAGTTCAAAACTTAGTTTTTCAATGTTGGTGATCCACCTGCTCTTGATCTTTGGTCAAGCTCCGCTCCGCCACTATTTGAGGGATTCCATTTCACAAGAGCGAAAGGGTAACAGTGGATGACCAAGATTTTCACAACGCAATTGCACCCATGCCATATTGGCATATGCTATACGCATACCACATACGTATTTGCAACTTGCCAGGGTTTAGAACTTGAGATCTCCATATTTCGGACAATAAATCCGCCCAATGCATTTTAGTATTGACGCTATAGGTCCGGTCCGTTTGGAACCAATAAATTTTTTCAGGAAAAATGCAATTTCTACGTAATTCCTCGAGCATTCACGCGTTTCAAATGAAGCCGCCCAATTATATGTTTTGAGACCCTAAGTTCAAGGGAAATAAAGAAAATCTCCAAATAAAAAATTGCTTCCAAGGTGAAGTTGGGTCTCGATTTGGATTTGTGAAAAGAGAATGGTCGAGGACCTGATCAGGTTTACTTTGCACAAAATCTCGAAATAAAAAAATGTTTGCAATATGCCTCGTCTTAGGATCAAAAGTGCCATGCAACGAGAGGGCAATATATACGATAATGTATTCTACTGACAAATTGAGGGCATGAACTAGTTAAACATATCATTTAGGTCTTAAGATAATGCCGGATATTTCCTTGTGAGTATATTGATCGCTGACTAGACGCGGCCTAAGGTTGCTAGCCCATGCAGATGAGTGACGAATTTTTTTTCTCTTGCTGTTGTGGTGATGATTTCGTGTGCAAAAGTGCAAGTGCTAGCTGAGGAGAATGGAATTTGGCTATTGGTTGCTCCATGGGACGATTCCTTGGTACTTTGCAACTTGCTCTGCCTAAGAGGCCATTTTGCTGTCCTTGCATGCATGACATCTTCTAAATGCCTTGGTGACACATGGATATTTTCTCCTTACATGCATGCCTCCGAGGTTCATCCGTCTCTCTCTTAGCAGTGACGGATCCAGAAATTTGATCATATTAAGCAATACACAAACCAATATTGTGGGTCAAATTACATGTTTTTCCTTAAAAAAACATCAGAATTTTCTTTCCTTTCTTTTGGTCAGAATTTTCCCTTGTTTTGAGTTAATTTTCACTAAGATAAAACCGTGTTTTACACTAAAAACCGCCATTGTGTTTTATATCACCAACCCAATTAGCCAAGAGTACGAGGGGTCATATGCACAATGGTTCATGTCCTTCGCCCAAGTGAACACGGATGTAATATCTTTACTATTATAAAAAGAGTTGATGGTGGTGATGAATTTGTCATCTATCATCCCTCCTCTCCGCCCTAAATCTCTTTGTGGATAAATATGTATGCATGTATAAGTTACTTGAAGGATCTTCTGTGGATAATTAAATTATTTGTGTTTGTGGCTCGTGATAGGACTATATTTGGCTTGTTAATTAGATACAAATTATGTATGAAACTTTCATTTATAGGATAATTACCTTGTGGCTATTGGTTTTCTAAGTTAATAACTTATACTATGTTTATTTGAAAACCGTTGCAACGCACGGGTACTCGGCCAATATAGTATGAGGCTTTAGATTTCAAGAGGGAGACGCTAAGTTTTGAATAGCTCAGTGCTATATATAATACTTTATCATTTGCAAAGCTTCAACTTTGTTAGTTGTATGGTTAGACTGATCATTCGATGGAAGACATTTCGTGCACTCAAGCTTCAAGCCAAACTTTTGACAATATACCAGAAGAAAAATTGACGCCACTTGTTTATCATCATGAAATCATTGACGCCACTTGTTTATCATAATGAAACCCAAACCGGTCTATTTTATAGATGACATGGTTAATTACATGTAAACATGTCAAGGCTCAAAGACTATTCTGTGCATGTCCTAGCAAGATGCTATTATGGACAGCATTAACAACACAAGAAGGCTAGTAGGATCAAATTAAGGCCGTGACATTTACATGTCAATGAGATAGGCATTGACCTGGTTAGTGATCATCTGAGCCAGCTAGGACCAACTTATATACAGGACCTAAGGGACAAATTATCGAATCTCATTGTCCTATATATAATACTGCATCTCACTTAACAAAGCATTAACAAACCATCAACAGGAAAATGCACAGTTGTTCTTGATTGCTGAGGACACAGGGAAAGATTCAGATTCAGTAGTACACAGAACTGCAAGTGAAGTGCTAATTATGATGCCTGGATACAATTGTACTATGTACACCATTACACATTTCAACTAACTCTCACACACCCTTCATTTCTTTCCTGAGGTCCTAGAGACAGGGTAGATCTTTCTGACAACCCAGAGAATCCCGCATCCGAGCTTCCTCTCTTTGGTCACCCGATGCTGATGCCCTGTTGCACTGCCCTTCTTTCCTCTGTGCAGCTGGCCTTTCAGAGCAATGGCCTCAGCTGCTTCGTACGCCATTGCCGGCTACAGATGCTGCTTGCAGCTGTGACTAAAATGGTTTTTTGCTGTTATCTGATAAAGACTTCAGAATGCATCAGGTTGCTTGCTTCCGGTGACTGAAACCAGATGGTGAAGTATTTGTAGGACTTGATGCAGGAAGGGAGATCTGGCTTGGCAGCCAAGGAACTGGGATGTCTGGATTCTGATGGAGTCAGGGGTCAAAGCATGATCGATAAATAAATAAAGGAGAAGTATCCCACGAGAATATTTGGTTGCCAGCACGTTTCGCACTAGTAGTTGAGCAGCAGTTTGTTTTCAGGGCTGGACATCAGGATCAGCTATTCAGCTTTGACCTCTTACTGGAAGTCTTTTTTTCGAGAACGTGCAAAAGTATTGCACGTCATTCTATTAAAGGAGAAAGAAACCGAGATGATCAAATAGACAAATACAAGAGGGGATAGGGGAGTTTGAGCAGAAATATTACAGGACCACTAGAGGCGACCTAACCCGTCCTCGACCACGAACTAGGAGTTACAGACCACTAGACTAGCGATTACAACGACGTCTCCCACCCGGCCGCTTGCGCCAATCGCCATTGACCTTAAACACACGGTTTGTAGGATCAGTTGAAAGAGTCTCGCTACAATCTTGATGCGGATGGACGGCTTGTGCATTCTTCAGAGCTGCATGCAGGTAATGAATAAGTGTTAAGGCTTGGTGAGGAACCCCTGAAGCAATTCGACCAACCAACAGGCTAATTATTGGCGGCAGCAATTCGGCAATATGTCATTCATTGAGATGCGAACATACTCCGTAGAACTTTAAGGAAGAAGCACCATCCTTCAGAACCCGGCGCGTCTCAAGCGCTTGTAGACGTAGCTAAGCGTATTCTGCCTTGGAAAGCAGCCTTTGGATTTTCCGCCTCCTTCCCATAGGCGGCAACAAGCCAGCTCTGCTCCTCGCAGCATTTCATGCGGCGCGCGCACGACACACACAAACACATACACACGTGCGCGCGTGCACACATATGTAAATATAAAGCTTTTTTTAGTTACTCCCTATTCCGTATCTCATAACGTAGGGAGCATCTTAGCAATCGAGGGTATGTATGTATAGTATGCGAGTATATAAGACCACTTAGGTAGTATTTACACTTTTTTAGGGGTAGTATGTATAATTTTTTATACATACTCCTTTTCATGCGTGAATACGAAGGTATTTACAAAATATGCTAAAAACTATGGGCTCTCTTGAAAATTTTTCGTGTGGTTCACATTAGAGTATCTTATAATTAGTATATAAGTATACCCAAAGTGATAAAAGAGTAGGCCAAATTATTTTAGGTGGTATATTAGAGGTGGGAGTAACTACACCTAGAAGTAGAAGGTATTAATCCTATATCACTACTACAGAAAAAGTCTTTACAGATAGTTCAAAAACGTCATTATAGACGGTTTCGTGAGCCGTCTGAGTTTATGGGTCAGTAATGACATGAGGTCATCACAGACGGTTTGTAGATGAAACCGTCTGTGATAGCTGATGTATCACAGCCGGTTTATAGATAAAACTGTCTATGATATATATTTTCTATAAAGTCTCCAAGCAGTGGCTACTTGTACCTTTAAAACCGGCTTCGTGCGTGTGTGTGTGTGTGTTGTTTGTTTGTTGTCCCCCAGCCACTTTCGGAGGGTCGTGAGGAGGATAAGACAGTAGCTACGGGCAACTTCATTGAGCTTGCAAGTTCAAGAAGCATGGTTGTCAGGAGAGCGCGTAGACATACAATTACCTGGATGTCGTCGATAGGTAATTGGATTTGACATCAAGGAATGGTTGGTTGCTGATACATGAAGCCACTTTCCAGTCGGAGTACCTACGCATCCATGCCACTTTCTGAACATGGTGTGGACTTGCAGGCACTCCGACTAGAAAGTGGCTTCATGTATTAGCAACCAACCATTCCTTGATGTCAAGTCCAATTACCTATCGACGACATCCAGGTGATTGTATGTCCACGCGCTCTTCTGGCAGCCATGTAACATCCCAAACTCGGGTTTGTATTTCAAATGTATAAAAATGAGGAGAATTTAAAACTTTTGGTGCATCATGTTGTTATTTGAATTTTCTGGAAATTCTTCCAAAAGTTTTGTTGTTTGTGAAAAACCTAATGCTTCAATTGACTAGAAGCATAACATTTTGAAACTTTTAAAACAAATCTTGTGATTAGCCTCTGGAAATATTTTTCCCAGGTTCTAGATCATCCTAGTGACTTCTCTGAAGATTTTCAAATTTTTTAGATTTTATTTGCTATTTTTCATAGGCCAGTCAAAAATCCTTAGTCAAACCCTATGGCAGAACCTTGAGAAATTTCTAGAGAAAAATACAGAGCAAAAAAAACCATTGGAAATTTTATTCAAGGTTAATCTTGGAGTCAAGAACCTCTAGTAAAAATTTTGGAATTTATGGAGTTATGCAATTCTATCTAAAAAATTCCTCAAAGTTTCAGCCTGTTTTTTCTAACCTAGTCATTGCTACTGTTTGGGTTTAGGTCGAACCCAAGCTACTTGGACGCGAAGCTAATTGGGCCATCCGATTTCAATCGAACCGTCCACATCGCTTGGGAGCGTTTGGACCGTCTGAACGATCAATTCAATCAGGATCGTCCAATCTCAATCGAACCGTCCACATCTGTTGTGTCGTTTGGACCCTCCGAACGACACTCTTGATCAGGACCGTCCATTTCAGATCGGACCGTCAAAATTTTCTGACTTGGCCATCTGACTCAACCCAACCCACTCATCAAAACATTGGCCCGAGCTACTTTCGCTCTTTGATTAAGGCTAATCTTGGTCGTTAGGACACAGTTAGTGATTAGTTTAATTCAATGACCGGTTATATTTTCGTAATAAGTCATTGACACATGGGTCCAGCCGTTAAGTGCATAGTAACCCCTCGTCTGGACCGCACGTTTTGATCTCAACGGTCCGGATTGATTAGGCCGTTCAGACCAGTCCGATCAGCCCTCTCATCTGAACCGTCCATTTGGAGATCAACGATCCGGATTCCTTTGGGTCATTCGGACCGTCCGAACGTAACCGTTCAAGTGGACCGTTCGATTAGATCTCAACTGTCCAAACGTTTTTTGCTCAGGGTTTATAAGAAAATCCGTATATCAATTATTTATGTACTATAAATTGTTTTAAACTTCAAAATGACATAAGTAATTCATTTTAACTGCTTTTTGCATGAAACAAATTTTGTTGGTTTCCTTTTTAATTGTACTTTAATCTAAAATTGGTTTGGATCTTGTTTCTATTCCAGAAATTTTCGTTAGTAGAATTATCTTCAGTTTAGCATTATTTCTTGCACTAAAAATTGTTTTAACTTCAAAAATGCATTAGTATTTCTCTGTAGCTCCAATGTGAGTAAACTCAAGCTTGTTGGTTTCCTCTGTTAGTTTACTTTATTGTAGAATAGGTTTTGGGTATGTTATTGCCTCTGAAAATCTTATTTTACATATGGCTTGTGCACTACTTTCATGACTTTGAAAAATCATAACAAAATTATTTTAGTTCCAAATGAGGTGAATCAAATTCCATTGTTCATCTCATGTGGTGCTCTATATACCATAAAATTTTTATGTTCACCACCTCTCTGAAAATTTTCACCAAAACATTTAATTCGGACAAACAGTAACAGATATCAATTTCTTTGGATTTTCTTAAAATCTGATTTTCAAACTGCCATAACGTCCTCATACAAACTTCAAAATTGATTGATTTTTATTTCTAAATTCATTTAAAATCATGCTCTACCTTCTGTGTAAATTTCATGATTTTTGGATGATTTTGAATTTTTTATTATTTTCGGTGTTATTCGTTCTTGTTGTTTCTTCTCGAATCTTTTGATAGGTTCCGATGAATTTGTTGAGTACGAGAGTTATCCTCAACAGCAAGAAAGTTATCTCCAGCAAGGCAAGTAGTTTTCCTTTGATCATATTGATCTCATTACTTTCAAATTCTATTATCTTGTTTGCAAAATGTATGTATGCATGCTCTATTTTGAAGTTAAATTATCGCTCGAGTAGTTGATCCTATAGTTGCATAAACTGTAGGTAAATATTTATCCTCTACCACTGAGCCTAGGTTTATATCTGCTGTGATGTAGAGCTCGGTGGATGAGCTCTAGTCACTTTACTTGTAGTATACGAGTTGATGTCGCTTAGCAATGCTTAGAACGGTAGAATGGGGATCATCGCTTTGGCGGTGGTCGTTATATCATCACTTTAAATTACTTGGGTCAGGGTACTCATGTATGTAATTGTATTTGGAAAACTAAAACTGAAAACAAAAAGATTTAGACTTAGGCACATGGTTGATGGTGTGGTTATCAGGTGTGTGGATGGTGCCTAAGTCAACAACGACCGAACATCTTGTGTCATACTATCCAAGTATTATTGCGTGCATCCACATGAGGGTATGGGGAACCCCTCCTGACTCAGTACTTTGGAAGGTGTTAATTAATGAGTCGCTGGTGGTTGATTAGGAGAAAAATGTTCTGTTATTCTATTGTTGTTGGGCATGTGCGGGGTGGGATCCAGATTTAGGTACCCTCGCCCGAGGAGCATCGGCAGTTGCTGAGGCTGGGCCGATGTGTCCGACACAACATGTGGGTCCTCTGTGGGAGCCCGGGATGGGCGGTTCGTGGAAGGGTTAACCCCCCATACGCGCAACTCTTAATTAATTCATTCCATTGGAAATCGTCTTATAGGACTTAGCCTTACCAGCATACATAAGGAAGTGTGCTCTATAGTTTGGTGAAAAGGCGGTCTGACATGTGGGTAAAGTTGCACACCCCTGCAGGGTATAAACTATTCGAATAGCCTCGTCCTAGGTTATAGACACGCTCGGTTAGGTTTTGCAAGAGTTATACTATAACCTTTTCAATAAAACTTGAGATCGGGTGGTACGAATGGGTAATTCATGCTATGTTGTGGTGGCTGTTGGGAAGTCACCTCCAGGTTGTTAATTATGCTTATAATTGTTGTCTCGCTGTTATTTAAACAAATAAAAACATATTTGCTAAATTGCCTTCAATCTATTACACTATTGCAAATGAAAAATTGCTTTATGCGTTAAATGAACCCTATGGCTTTGTCCTTTGATTCAGCTTGCATGTAGCTATGTATAGATTTGTTATCTGTAAGTCTTGCGAGTACGTTTTTGTACTCAACTGCATTGCTTAATTTTTGCAGAGGAGGATGACCCCCAAGGGGTTAACTATTGTAAGACCGACTTCGTGCAAGACGACTAGTTGGGCGGCCCAGTCGGTTGCCTTGTGGGTAAGGGCAAACCGGTTGACTTTTGTTTATCGTCATCTTATGGCTTTTGTTTCCGCTGCTATCTTAGTTCTTACTCTTAACATTTGGTTGGTCGGCCCTACTTTTGTAATATGAACTTGTATGTCTTTGTGATGTAAAATGAAAGACTCGGTATTGTAATGACTTGCGTATGGAATGGATGCTATATTTTGTGAAGGAGTACGTGTACCTCTCCTGGAGGTACATACTACTCCAAGAGTCAGGCTATTTGATTTGTAATGCTAGGACCAATAGGATGGTTAAGTATTACAAGTTAAATACCTCGGGTTCTCACAAGCCATACTTCTTGAACTTGCAGGCTCGATGAAGTTGCCCGTGACTGCTGTCTCATCCTCCTCACAACCCCCCGAAAGTGGCTGGGGGACTACGAACAATATATATAATATATATATGAAGCCGGTTTTAAAGGCACAAGCAGCCACTGCTTGGAGACTTTATAGAGAAGAGATCAGGAATGGAATGGTAGGACGTATGTAACATCCCATTTTCGGATGTTGATTAGTATCTTTCCATTTGTCTTCATGGTTTTTAAAACCTAATTCAAATTATTGTGTATTTGCAAAATTCTCTAGTTTCTACCTCATTTCAAAAGTCGAATTTCAAAATTCAGCTTGCATCTCGGTTTCAATTCAACTCCCCTCCTTGGGCTCGGCCTATTTCTTTTCCCGAGGTCAAGACCTTGAGTACATCTGGGCGCTTCGTTCTGCTCTCTTTGCACTCCTATGCGCTCACCTGCTCGCTAGTGCCTTGTCGCGTCCCGCACCTACCCCCTGCCGTGCCTCGGGACCATGCGCCTCCGAGCCCTTCAGTGGCTCCCTCGTTCTCTCCTCCAAGCTATAAAAGAGCCCAAGCAGCCACCTTCATCTCCTTCCTCCACCCAACTCTCCCTATCTCACTCTTGTTATTGAGGTTTGCCCGAAGCTTCGAGTTCAAGCCGCCATGCAACTACGAGGAGAATGAGAACTCAAACGACTAGGCTACGCCCTCCAAACGATTGCCTATGGTGAATCATATGGTCTACCTTACTTCTTTTTGCTTCCGCTGTATTTTTTTTGCTGGCTTTATGCCCCTTTTGTAACAAACCTTAATTTTTATCTATGAATGACGTTTTATGGTTAGGTTATCCACTTTTGTTGACTGTGTACACTAGATGTTCTTGGACTAATGTATGAAGCACAGAGAATCCAGGATCCTTCTCTCCTGGGTTCGACAACAAGTGGTATTGTGCACCATTCAAACATCCATTTCGTCCAAGTCCAAACCAATTTTTCTTTTGTTTAACAAGTCAAATCGTTTCGTAAATTTCTATGGTATAGACATACCATAGTATCCTTTTAAGTCATAGTTGAACTTTTGGCTAAATTCCCCCAAATTAAATATTTTTGAGCTAAGCTGTGACTAAGCATAGAGTTTCGCAACATGTTTTGGTTCATACTAATGTACCAACTAGTTTTTAACTATAGTATCAAGGGGTGGTTAAATCAATATTCAAGTTTGGATGTTCAAAGGAATTAGGTGTAACTATAAGGTTAAAACATGGATTTAAATTACTTGAATTTAATTATGCATGCAATAATAATTTGAAACAGAATTTAAATGATTTGAAATACTGGGAGAGCCACTTTAGGCTGATTATGATTAGAAAATTAGAGCCCAATAACAGCATTCAACTTAACCTCAGTGCCATAAATTCGTGTAGAGCCACCAGAATTGCCAGTTCATCCCGCAAGGAGGGTTGATGGCACGTTGCAGCTGGTTTCCATGGAGGCATGCAGCGACAGCAGCGTCGACGTGCAGCCCATCAGCCGGCTAGAATATCTTGCCGTGCATGCATGAATTCACCTTCGCTTGCAGACTCCAACCAACGGTGTTCACTTCATGATGACCATTTCTCTGACACAGTCCATTGAACTATTTGCTCTGTAATTTACTGTCCATATCTAAATCGAGCCATTGAACCATGCCATCTCCTTGTCAAAAGTACAGTACAAATGTAAAATTTTCTCACCACAAAGCTAGTATTGCCACCAAGTGTGTTCTTTTCTTCTTGCCAATTCCGTTTGGACTTTGGGAGCAGCTAGCCATAGGTTCTGCATCCATTAGTCCATAGGTTCTGCATCCATTAGTTAACATTTCACACTTCCTTTGATGGAGACTAGCTAGGCCTAAGATATTCGGTCCTGCATGGTGGAGCACTAACCGTGCTGCTGCTCCATGAATAGATTAGTCATCTTGAGGCGATCTTTGCCTGGAGATCTGAGAAGCATAGAAGAAGAATCTCATTTATTGCCATCTTATGATCGATGTTGACTTTAGAAATTGGATGATCTTCACTGGAGAAGAAATTACATTACTGTGAAAATCGTCGGTTTTACACTTCCAATCAACTGTCATACAAGAAACTGGCAATTTCTCAAGCGCCCGATGCGATATTAGACGGTCCAAAGCATGTGCAGTCCCTCCATGGGTTGTCAGTAGTCACTTCTTCCCTGCAGTCAATCCCCTCCAGTATGTGTAAGTCAATGGCACATCATCTTATTAATTGATTCCATGGCTCAAAAAAATAGACTAGTAGTACCTCAATGTCATGTGCAATTGTGCATCAGCATATGAGTGCAGTCCAAAGTCCTGCCATTCCAAAACCCAAGCAAGCCAAGAAATAAGCTGTAGCTGTAGCTGCAGCTCCAATCCCTTCACATTGCCGCAACAAGCAAAACCAAGGTCCTGCAAGGAAGAAGAGGGAGTCTTGTAAAAAGGAGTAAGTGCATTGTACACAGGTAGGAGTAGGGGATGGATGGGAGCAAGTACAGATCAAAAGGCTACGGAATGGCCAGC
This sequence comes from Phyllostachys edulis, assembly GCA_036346405.1. Lineage (NCBI taxonomy): Eukaryota > Viridiplantae > Streptophyta > Magnoliopsida > Poales > Poaceae > Phyllostachys > Phyllostachys edulis. The sequence continues at coordinate 64,065,073 of CM070561.1, read as the reverse complement.
GCCGGCAAGAGGCTCCCAAACGTGCTGCTGTTGCTGCTGCTGGCCCTCGCCGCAGCCGCGCTGAGCGTCGTTGTCCTGCACAAGGTGCGGGAGCACCGTGCCTTTGCTGTGCATATCCAGGAGCGCGGCCGGCAGGTCGTCTCCCTCCGGATCTTCCTCCAGGTACGGTCATGGTCTCATGGATCATGGCTTCTATTTACCTGCATTGCTCACTGTCTTGGACCTTGTTTATTTCTGGGCTAGATTGTTTCCAAGAAACAAGGTGTCAAACAAACTGCAGCTATTTCAGTTGTTGTTTGAAAGTAGGAGGTGCATGGAAAATGGTTCTTGCAGTTCTTCTGCAGCCCCTCGAAAAGAGGAGGAGGTGCATGGAAAATGGGTCTACAGCAACAGAAAATTGCACAAGTTTTTAAGCAGTTGATTGGTTGAGACTTGAGGATGATTTGTACCAACCTATTACTAACAACTGGTGGTATATGGTCTGTCTAATTTTCCTTTTTATAGAGGATGCACTCCTGAAAATGTAAAATTTTGCCCATGATTACGAACCTTAATTACAACATTCAGTACCTTTTTTCTAAAAACCAATATTCACTGCACAAATGACATTTTTAAGTTGTCAAGTAGTATATTTTGGAATCTGAACATGCATTGGTACACAGAACACTCAACGAAGACTTGCATATTGACAACACTTGCTGGAAAACTTTGGGCTGCAAGCATATTATGAACCAAATTAAGCCAAAATTTGCATTACCTCCCAACCCATGAACGCAACACACAGGGTTTTGGGAACAGTAACCACTAGGTGATCGGTTTTGGTCTAATAATTGAATACCCGATGCAACATTGTTCTCTTCGGTGTTAGTTTCAACTTAGCCAGAGAACAAATCAATTTTTGCCCAAGATCTAGCAAAACCTGGTAAATCAAGAGTTTTGCATCACTAGCCTTTTCTCCAACAATAACAAATAATTTTGAATTGACAAGCAAAAGTATTGCAAAGCTTGATCAGAATCAGGGAAAACGTTCATAAGTAGCAGTCGGCTTTAAAATTCCTAACCAGCTAAATTTTCAAAAACTTACCATTTATTCAGTGCTAACCAGGTATACGGAGCTATGAATATAGTTTTCCAAAAGATCTCTTAATTTGCTACTGAGAGACTAGCTATTATGAGCTACATATGATTTTTTTGTATACATTGTAAGTAGTATAGATCTGTAGCAGATATAGAGCTTAAATTGTCATCTTTTTATTTCTGTTATTACACACTCAAAATCACTTGGCCAGCTTCTTTTTTTTTTATGTGTGATTTTCCAATTAAACAAAAAAAAAATCTAACTAACCAAACTTTGCTGCATTACTCTTCCCATTTCCCAGAAAGAAAAGGCAATTAACAAAGAGATGAAGAGGAAGGTACAAGAACTGAAAGCCACGACATCTTCCCTAAGAACTCAGAATACAGACCTGAAAACGAAGCTCAAGGGACTGGAAGTTACGGCCACAAATCTCAAGAATACCCAGAAAGAACTGGAAGCAGCTCTCACGGAGAAAGACAGCCGCATCAACCAGATGGAAGAGAAAGCAGCAGGTACAAACCCTGACCAGATGGCAGCTCTCATGGAACTCCTGCAACAAAAGGAAGCTCAGCTGGAAGAGATCAAGATCAGGTTCCAAGATTACAAGATAACAGACAGAAAGCGGCCAAACGATGTAAGTAGTAAGAGCTCTCCTGTGCAAACGAACAATGCAAATGCAACACCTGACATTGCGGTAGTCGAAAAGGCTACAAACTCCAGTGGTGCGATACTCGCTAAAGCAAAAGGAAAGAGTTCTAGCAACACCACAGTTACAGAAAACAAACACCAACAAGACAGATCTTTAGAAGAAAAGCAGATGAAATCCACAACTAAGATGGAAGATGATGGCTTACAAGACAAAACAAGTGACGTTCTTGAAGATATAGATGACATTTACGGAGAAAGCCATTCAAGGAAGTCTGAATTCCCTCCGCGGAACAAAAAGTTTTTGACTAACAATCGAGTAGGCAGCCAAGGAGAAGAACTAGATGGGATAGAACTGTCAGGGCACTCCCTAGACCAGGACAGTGACCGCGTCAGATACAATAAACTGCTCGAGAAGGAAAATGGTAAAGCTTCTGATGCAACCAAGAAGGCAAACAAAATTGATGGTGACTTGGAAAAGATCTCCAAAGATAGCTTAAGTGATGCCAATCAAAACAGATCGAAACAAGCTGTGGAAGAGATGGTTGGCGCTGCTGATGTGAAGCCTAAGATGTCTGTAAACGACGCTGGAACACAACAGCAAAACAAGAGACACAAGAAGAAGAAGTCTAGATCCAAGAAAAAGAAGATGACCAATATTGCAACTATTAATGATGATGGAGAAGTTACAAAAGAAAGGGAAGTAGATGCCACATCGATCCCAGAGTGAGTTTTTTGGACTTAAAAGTACTGCGTTACAATGATAGAATACAATGCCTGAGAAGGACCTTCTAGATTATTGGATAGCAGATAAGAACACCAATGTCATTTTGATATGTTGAAATACTTTGGAGAAATGAAGGCAGAGAGTACCTGAGCAAATATAGTGATCAATTTATAGCTCATAACACCATATAACTTATTCTCTACAACATCACGAATTTGTTTTGTTTTGCGAACTTGATAATATAATGTTTCTACAATTTATCTTCTGTTGACAAAGCAATTTTGCACGTAGCTCGTCATAAAGTCTGTACAACACTCGACCATTTTCCTCTTGAATAGTGTAAATTGTAAAATCATCCTGCACCTTACGATTTCTGCAAGCAAGTATGCGTGGTGACTGGTGAGTCGACCGGTGACCCACTGACCCCCAACCCATACAAGCAATATGGTAGCTCGAAACTACTGACATGGTACAGCTAGACCTTGTTATCAGTGTGATAGCATGCTTGACATATGGCATAAAAAAGACATAATATACATGCAACATTAAGCAATCATTACAGGCACTGAATGGATAGCTTAGGCTGCAAATGAGATAGGTAAACATTAAGCCATTACAGTCATTTATTCAGATAGACAAATAGCGTCAAGCACCTACAAGCAAGGTTGTCAGAATCGTGATTCTAAATTGGACTAGAGACACTCCGGTAGGATCACATTTTAGGATTGAATCGTAGAATCTAAGATTCTACCTACACTACAACAAAACTATCACGTAAAGACGCTTTTGTTTTGACGCTTTTATGTCTGTCTCTACGCCGAGAAACACCTCATATGTAAAGACGCTTCTCAAGACGTTTTATATGACGCCACAAAATCTCTTACTGTAAAGACGCTTTTGTTTTGACGCTTTTATGTCTGTCTCTACGCCGAGAAACACCTCATATGTAAAGACGCTTCTCAAGATGTTTTATATGATGCCACAAAATCTCTTACTGTATGCAGGCACATATACGTTTACATTTATGTAGAGATGAACGTTGAGACATTTAAAAATGTACCTGAAAATTAAGAGAACAAAATTTTGGTAATAGATATTAAATTATCTAACGTATGAGTTTTTTATGAACATATGGCATCGTCCCACCCACGCCTCACAGCATCGCACAAAGGAATCGTCCCACCCCCACCTCCCTGCCTCGCACGAAAATATGGCAACCACCTCACCCACCCCCGGTCGTTTTCTTTTTCCCTTCCCACCCCCTTCACTCCTGACCTTCCTCTTCCCTACCTCCTCTCCGGCTCTCCTCCCTTTTGCTTGCCACTGTCAGTCATGCCCTTGTCAAGCTCTCTCGACCATTTGCCTTACTCGCCTCTAATTCTACAAAAAACATTTTTTCAATGTGTCGTGTATTCTAAGAGTGATATCACTATTTATTTGGTCGTTTAGCATCTAATTTGATTGATAAATGTCTAAATCGCAGTTTAAATTTCATGTCATTAAAAGCTACAACTAAAATATTGATTTTAACAACCTTGCCATTACCTGAACATTTTACATAAAAAGTAAAATAAATAAATAAAAATAATTTGTATTATTCAAACCCTCCAAATCTTAATGTCTAACCTACAAATTACTTAGTATTTATCATACAACTTGAATTGAGGGATAGGACACAACCAAACACTTAAATCTTTTATAATTTGAGATGATGCGTGATTCTACCACGATTTTACAATTAGGAGCGCGATTCTACCACGATTCTACGACTAGGAGCGCGATTCTACCACGATTCTACTAGATACGACTCAAGGTATGATTTGGATCGTATTGGTGTTGTAGGATCATAGAATTGTATGATTCTACGACTAGAATCGCAATTTTAACAACCTTGCCTATAAGTATTCCGATAGATAGATACAAGTCTTACAATGCAGAATCTATACATTTAGCGTTTAAAAGCATGGGAAGTCCAAATGACATTGAGGCATGCATCAGCAATCAATTACTCCCTACAGTTCACAAAAAACAAGTCGTTTTGGACATCAACATGGTCCCCAAAATGCAACTTTAACCACTAATTACTATTGTAATTGTTTATAAAACCAAGCAAAATTATAATATTATGAAAGTACTTTCTGTGACGAATCTACACGCACGATTTCATATATCTAATTTAAATATTTAAAAAAGATATCGATAGTCATATTTTCCAAAGTTTAACTGCACGCATTCAAAATGACTTATTTTTGTGAACCAAAGAGAGTAGCATATAAAGGCACAACCTTCCTCATGCCAGGGGTCATTTACTATTCTCAAGAATCATAACATAAAGCAACACTGCTTAAATTATGGGAAAATCGATCACATGCCCCATCTTTCATATGGCTTCTACTATTTGCATTTATTTTCGGTGTAGTTGATTATTTGCCCCGTCTTGAATATTTGGATTTTTTTGCCATTTTTTTGCCCTTTTCCTCCTTTTTGCATTTTAGCCCATGTGAAATAACCGTTATGCCCCTTGGCTTAGGGCATATGGCCCGGTCGGCCCTGATGCCCGCACTGACTGCGCCACACTCCCCTCATCCTCTCCCGACTGCCAGTGATTAGCATGATAGCGTGAGCTGGTTGACGTCGGTGCCGGCGAGCTTGAGCTCAGCGATGTTGTGGGTGAGCACGGATAAGGCGATGGAGAAGGTGGCGCCAAGGAAGATGGGAAAGGAGAGGATGTTGAGGAAGTGGCCCTTTTTCTAGCGGGAGTCGTCGGTGCTGAGGGCGACATAGCTGGTGATGGCACCGATGAGGAATGGTGAGAAAGAGGAGGCAGCGGTGAACCAAAAGCTTCGGAGGCTGGTGCAAATGACGATAGGGAGAGAGGGGGAGTGTGGTGCTGTTGGTGTGTGCACCGAAGCCGACCGGACCATATGCCTTGGGTCAAGGGGTATAATGGTGATTTCATGTGGACTAAAATGCAAAAAAGAATTAGAAATCAGGAAAAGGATGAAAAATAGCAAAAAAAATCCAAATATTCAAGATGAGGCAAAATAATGAACTGTATCGAAAATAAATGCAAATCGTAGAAGCCATATGAAAGATGGTGCATACGAGAGAATTTCCCTTAAATTACAACTAAATTTGATTGGCAATTGCTTTTCTTCAGAATTAGGTGACCCTAAGAACTAGGACAACCCTTGCAGCATAGCCAATGCTGTTAATTGAAACCAAACCATGGCAAGAGGAAACGAGAAACAAAATCTTTTGCCAAAAAGATGAATTGGTCGGGGCAATGCAATGATCATGGGAGGCCAACACGCTATTCTTTGCCGCTGAGGCTGAGCACATTAATCTCTAATCCAAGCAAAATCAGGAACAAAACCTTGAGCCTTGAGAGAAAGTATCTAAACTGTCCTACCAAGATCTGACCTTTCCAAGTCAAGTGGCCTTCCGCTCGCTCCGAAAAAAAAATCTTTAGACGGGGCCTCGAAGCAGCTGAAAAGACCCAAAATTTTCAAAATTTTAAAACTTGTTTGAAGTTTGGTTCAAATTTGGTTTCTGGCCCAATTCGGAAAGTTTCCTCCAAAATCCGCCTTCCACTTTTGGCTTTCCGCTTTCTCAAGCCAAAAATGTCCCTGAGTAGACCATCTTCTCCCCTATTTTTCTTCTCCTCGCATCATACCATCGTTCACCCGCATCGCATCATCTCGGTCCTTCATCGTCTTTGTCTTCACCAACGCCAAAGGGGTGCCACCTCTCCCCACCACCTCGCCCAGGGCCTTAACGCCGCCGCGCCAACACCGCACTGGCCTGACCACCCATTCGCACCGTGGCCCACGCCGCCTGCTCCATGCCCCGCAAACGCCGCCCCCGACCCCACCACCGCACACCCTTGCGCTAGTGGGATGCCACCACTTGCACGACGCCACCTCGCGCACCAGCTCGCCCTTCTCTAGTGCTGACCCCGCATAGCCGCACACGCCGTTGCCATGCGCCATGCCCGCCTGGCTCTAGCTGTAACACCCTGAATTTTTTGAAAAATCCAAAAATACAAAAGATCTTCCCAACAAAAATCCCAGAAATTTCGGATCTAACCTTTGCCTATATATCCTCCTCAATTCCAGAATCTGCTATCTCTTTCACGCATCTTTCCAAAAGGTAAAAAGAAATATCTCTCTCTCTTCAAGATCCATCTAGGGTTTGGGCGCCGCTACAACCGGTGGACGAGCCGTCACCGGGGTATGATGCCAAGGGCGTCGTCGTCCTCCCTTCCTTTCACGGTGCTGCCCACCGCTGCTGGTCGTGCTTGTCGCCGGTCGGACACCTTGTGCCCTCACCGCGCTGGCGCTGTTCAGGCAGCTGCACGCATGGAGCTAGCCGAGCCACTTGGTGGCTTGTGTGCTGAGATGCTTGTATGTGCTTGTTCTAGTTCCTCATCCCTCCTGGTTAATTCCATCCCTAATTAATCCTTTGTATTGTAGGTTCACACTTGGGGTGGAGTTAGAAAGGAGGATCAATCATCTACAAACTTCTGATCTGTCGTGCAGCCGGATTGCCAAGCTTTTGACTGGCAAGTTATCTCTCGGCAATCTTCTACCCAACATTTATCTCATATCAATCACTAATTACCTTTGCCTGGTCACTTGATCAAATAGCATTGTTAATCTACAATTTGTTAATTAGTGATGTATGTTATATACCTTGTGATCTGTAGCTTAGTCTTGTGGATAGTTGCGAATAATTAATGGATGGCTGATTATTAAAGTGGATTCTATAGGGTATTGTTAGTGCATATCAAACGTCAATGAGATGCTGCGACATTTGGATTATTGATTTAACAAGTATTAGTGGAAGTCATATGTTGATTGTCACTATATTTGTTAAATCTGAATTAGACGTTGCCATTCTGAAATTTATTGATGATATCACTAGTTTCATTTGCCATGTTTACACTATAGCGGTTATAATAAAATACTTGGGATTAGGCTCTTTCTTGGATGATTTCTAATCATCTGTCCTTAACTCCACATGGTTAAACTCAACCCGACTTGCATAAGTTACATGTCCTATTATCTCCTGTTAATCACTTCATGCGGAATCAACCGGACTTATATCGTCACATCCGATAACATCCTCCTATCAATTACTAAGGACTTTTTATCAGTTTCCAATTTCTTATCTAATATACTATTTCACTAATCAATTGTCAATCACCCTTTGTATACATACATTGCAATTTGTGTTTCAATTATTCCATCTAGTGCTGCATATATGGGTATACCACCTTCTGCTCAACAATGTACGGAGGCCGTACAATTCCATTGTTGAGATACTACCACCCAACCACAAGTATACAGTCGAGGCTGGTGCCTGACTATTTTCGTATTACTTGGTATGCATTGGCGCCATACTTACTTTCTCATTAATTAACGTGAATACCTCATCATTACTCTCGTTTCACTATTCCCCATCTCTGTTATCACACGTTACAATTTTATTCCCCACATGGTCATTTTCCTTCCTTTATCTAATTACCTTTGCCTAGAACACCTTCTTTTGTTTGTTTCCATTACCTGTATTTACCCTTGCTGTTGTTGAGTATACTTGCTGATATTATTTTCCAATCTCACACTTGTTCTTTCTGTTCCAGGTAAAAAGTCAGTTGAGTAGCTTCCATGTGAGCATTGGGGTCATGGGTGACACACGTTCTTCCCGGCACTGTGGCGTTGCCGTTAATTAATTCATTTGTGATTTTATTTAGCTTTGGACCGGTCCAGTGTGTCAAACTATTTATTCCATTTAATTTCATTTGCTTCCGCTGGTGACATTATTACCATTGAACTATTTATTGCTGAACAATTTAGAGTTATTAAGTTTTTAACTTCCTTGGATTTATTGCTTGTGTTATTATTTATTTCTTGCGATGACATTCCACGTAGTTCCGCATTCTCAATATGCGGGGTGCTACAGTTGGTATTAGAGCATGGCTGTAGTTCCTAGGAAAAAGTTTTCAAAACAACAAAAATATTGCCTTTTTTTTATTTTGCACGTACACGGGGCTTCGGGTGCATTCATGATCATGCTTACATTACTCTATTGACAATTATCGTATTCCCATTATACCCTGATTTTCATTATCAATTATTCCAATGTCTCACCATTTGTACTCTCGATTATCCCTCAATTAAAATTACTCCTTGTCCAGTATTGCTTCCATTAGCATAGATATTAATATAATCATCTTTCAAACATTATCCTCTCACTAAATCTTTTTCCGCAAATCTTTTCAGTATGGCTCCCCGTAGCCCGTAGGCGTGCTAGTGAACGCGTTCAGGAGTATGTGGATTGTGCTCGGGGCCTTAACCCTAACCCCGAGAGCAGTCGTCAGGCTGCCGCTCGTGGTCAGGAGACCCACGACTCTCAGGCTGATGCTAATGTTGGTGCTATTCCATCTGTGGCTACTAACGCTCCAGTAGCGGGCGCTACTGGTGCTCCCACGACGGGTGTTACTAGTACTCCCATGACTGATCAATGGTCTCCTGCCACCCAGGGTGACATACACCAGTTGACGGGGCAAGTGCAGCACCTTGTCTCAGTGTTGCAAGGCACTCTTCCAGCCTTTCTTGCTGGTCAAGCAGCGGCGGTTGCTGCTGTTGCTGGTCAGCCTGGCACATCTTCTACTCCAGTTGTGGGAACTCTTTTGCCGCCACCTCCTCCTCGTATGACCATGAGGGAGTGGCAACGGCTGGGCCTGAAGACGTTCAGTGGCTCAGGAGGAGCCATTGAGGCGGATGACTGGATTCGCTATATGAACAAGAAGTTTGACACCATGGTCCTGACTACTCAGGAGAAGTGTCTCTATGCCTCTCAACAGCTTGTGGGTGAGGCTAACTTGTGGTGGGCTGAGGTCCGCAGTTCTCATGGGCATCTTGCTGACCCACCTACTTGGGAGGAGTTTACTTCAGCCTTCGCGATTGAGTACTACCCTTTCTCCTTGATGAGGACCAAGGAGTTTGAGCTTGATGCCCTTCGCCAGCAGGACGGCAACTCGTGGAGCACTATGAGAAGGCTTTCCGTGAGATCTATCGCTTCCTTCCTGATGTTAATCGTGATGATCAGAAGAAGGCTTGGCGCTTCATTAACGGCCTAACTCAGGAGATGCGCCATGTTCTTGGGGCGCATAATATCCGTAGCTACAGGGAGGCCGTGGATAGGGCCAGAGCAATGGAGGTCCAGATGAGATTGACTGCCGCCCAAAAGGCGGGTAATCAAGAGAGGAAGAGGTTTACCTTCCTACCGATAAAGTTCTATTATGTTCTCTTGTTATATGTTATCTATCCATTCTCACTCTTTGATTTCCTTTTTCCTAAGGTCCTTTCCCACAGAGGACAAGGTTGAGGTTGGCTCTTCGGGCTCCAAGAAGCCCAAGTTCCATGGGAAGAGAAAGTCATCCTCAACTTCGTCTCGCCATTCCAAGGGCGGGAATCGCTTCTTCTCTCCAAGTGCTTCTAAGGGGAAGCTTATCTGCTATCATTGCGGTGATGATCACAAAGGGAATGAGTGTGGCTTCTCTGGCACCTGCGACTTCTGTGGTACTAGAGGGCATAAGGCCATCGTATGCAAGAAGAACCCCAAGACTATTCTTCCTACAGGCCTCCTTAATAAGTTCAAGGCCTCCTCGGGGACGGCCAACCAGCTTGCTCTTACGTCTCCTCCTGAGACTCGTCGGGAAGGAGGTAAGATTTCAATTTTCAGCATTCTGTTATGTCTTCCCTTATTATATTACTCTTGTCACTTAATTATTAAATCTTTTATTACAATGCCACATACCATGACCTCAGTTCCACCTATGCCACTTCCCACTACTACAGGAACCGACATCACAGACGGTTCGGAACCGTCATCACAGACGGTTTCCGAACCGTCTATGTTTGTTGGTCTGTGATAACAGGATATTATCACAGATGGTACAAAACCGTCGTGATACGAAATATCACGACGGTTTTATTAAAAAGCCGTCGTGAAGTCAATATCACGAGCGGTTTGAGCAGTAAAACCGTCGTGATATGAGAATATCGCGAGCGGTTCTAAATAAAACCGTCGTGATAGGAGAATATCACGAGCGGTTCTAAATAAAACCGTCGTGATTTTCGAATATCACAGGCGGCTTTTGTGTAGAACCGTCGTGATATTCTCCTATCCTGACGGCTTTTTGTAGAACCGTCTGTGATATTTCGCTATCCTGAGCGGTTTCTTTGTCGAAACCGCTGTGATACTTGCCTTCCTGAGCGGTTTTAACACAAAACCGCTCGTGATAGCTCACTTCGCCCACAATTTCTTTGTTTTCTGGCTAGCCTCGGGAATTGCTAGCCATGCCCTCTGAAAACAAGCTTTCACGAAGCAGATTCAAGCATTCACGAAGCAGATTCAAGGAGCCATGACAACTCAAAGTGATCATTACTCAAAATAAACTACAAAAGATCCGCATTTGTTCAAGTATTGTCGCTATAGTTACAACTAGATTACAATTGTTTTGCGTTGAGAGGTTTTAGTGGGGTGATGCTCGGGTTGGCGACGGAGTGAAACTCTCCGTTGTCGTTAATGATTTCGTGTTGATAAAGGCGCAGAGCTTCCTCGAATGTCCTTGATCTCTTCGCAACGAGTGAATCACATTGTAAATTCAAGGCCTGCCGCTAGCAAGAGTAAAGTGGTAAGATATATATATTTAAATTTATAATTAGGAAATAATTATTTGAGATTGACAAACCTCGGGATCCTTCTTCCTAGTCAGAAGGATTAGGCGCATATGATAGCAGACATAGATTGCACATAACTCATCATCTTTTTGTTTGGCCTTTGCAAAAATAGAATTACATATATAGGTATAGTCAGTTCGAGACGCGTTATTATGAAGTATGATATAGGATTATAGTGTTGTAGCGCGTACCGGAAAATCCATCCTGTGTGTTAGTTGGGCGCTCTTTCCATTGTATATTCCTTTGTTGGCAACATAATTGATGAACGACCTACATGATTCAAAAGGTTATCCTCGGCCATTTCAAATGAATGAAGACTACAATAGAGTTATGTAAGGAGGAAATGAGCATACCTCTCGAGTATTCCTCTTAGAGTCTTTGAAGTCGTGCTTGTTGCGGTTTAGGGAATCAAGGTATATCACATGGTTCCTCTTGAGTATAATAACTAAAAGGATCGATGGTACCTACTCATGTATGTCGCTATAGTCATTAAACCTAAGTTCGTCTTTGCGTATAAAGTACAAATGAAATTTGTATAGCAAGTAGTGACACTTACCCACGGTTGTAGGGCACCACTATGTACTTCATGTTCGTCGACGAAGCAATGACCTCGTTATGTATTTCTCGACGAAGGATGAGTCTTGTTGGATGGTTTGCAGCGATACCACATGTGGGTCGAGGAAACCCTTTGGTTCTTTCCATTCCGGACATTTTCGGCATGTATCTATACATAAGCAATGAGTTGTGATATTTATTGGTATTACATGAATGTAGAACTTGATTATGCGCACTTACGATTGTCCAACATCGTAGAAGCGAGGCGTCGAGGCCAACGAGGTTGAATAGTTGAAATAAGTCATTGAAGCCACGACGAAGTACCTCGTCCGTTGAAGAAATGCTTGTCCTCGTATCGGCGGTGATTCGATGATCGCACCCTTCTTTTGGGTCTTCGCCAAGTACCGGGCATGCAAAGCGACAAGCATATCCGGCGTGCATTATCATGATCGAGCACAATGGTTTTCCGATGATGTAGTTCCGGTATCGCGGACTTCCGGACTTGGGAGGCGCCTTAACGTTTGTGGATTTCGATTTGGCCTTAGCGATTGGCGGCGTCTTCTTGTGAGACGACTTCGGGAGCGGATCTGACGGCACGCTTTTGTTGTTCGCCGGCGTCTTCTCCACGGAATCGAAGAGGTGGCCTTATGAGGCGAAACATGAGGTGGAGTCATCGAGGGTCCGTTGGAGAGGAATGGTCGTGTCGGATCGCAGACCTTCTTTGGGTCTAGGCGATGTCCTTCTTGGGCCTTGGATAAAAGAGAGGACGGCATCCCTAGTGTTGTGATCTCTTCGTTCGGGCAAATCTTCACGGGACGGCTCGGAAATTGACATGTACCTTATCCACTGGACCTGGCGTAACTGCGGCGCCGGTGGTGCCGCGGTTTGCCTTGCCCTTCCTCGTATGGATACACCATCCCTGCGCTGACCTCAATACAAAGGACCCATCCATCCTCACTTGGAGCTTCTGAGGCGTCGGCTCCTACAAAACGACACGCAATTAGCTAAGGCGTCCTATAGGTCTATCTTTGGTGCAGTCCATAGATGTACGTTACCTTGATGTCGTCTATCGGAATCGGACGTCGTCATGTTCACAATTATCTTGCGGACGCGACGCTACTCCGACGTCGAGGAGGCGCCTCCCGAATTAGCGGGCGGCTTGCGACCACGGCTCATGAGTATATCCATTTGACTCGCAATCTTGCCATCTCTACTTGAAATTGGTTAGTAATCATCTGTACTAACCGGTTGTCGTGCTCGACCTTGGATCTCTTCCTAGTCCTATCGTGCGATGAGTCGTCCGCGAATCCATGACTCCAAGATACGTTAACCCCAAAGCCTCGCGTGCGACCGGTGCTCCTTGTTTCCCAAGGCCGTAGATAGTATATCATTCTCCCATGCTCGCATGGAAGGAGCCTTGGGAAGCTTGGGCGATCAAGTCACGCCGCAAGAGGTCATCATGTTATTATAGGCACTATGAAGTGATGGACTTATTAACAACTTAGTAGTTCGACATATTTACCATACGTTGGGACACTTCACGGTCCTAGGGTTTGTGAAGGAGATCTTTGCCTCAAGACGAGACTTGTGCCCTCGCTTTTAACGACTTAGGGAGCGATGGTCGTGACCTCGAAGCAGGTTCTCCTTCTCCGCCGCCCATTCCTCGTATTTACTCCGCGTACCGGTGGTGCCGAGTCTGTCGGGTGAGTGTTTCGATGTCCGAGAGCTTTGTGCGCCGCACTTTGCTCCTTAAATTCGGCCGTCGTTTTCATAGCCACAAAGGTGTCCCATGCTTCCGCGTCAAGAATTTGTCTTCGCTTGAAGGCGTTTGACTTTGTGTTCACGTGCCGTGACAAGAATGCTCTTGAAGGTCCTCCACGATTTACCCATCGTGAGCATCGCCGTCCGTCGACGCGCGTGCCACATGTATACGGAATAGTGAACTTCTCGAAAGTTACATCCCACAGTAGCGCCTTCGCTTCTTCGTTAGGTCCTTCCACGTTGGTGTGGTGATGAGAACCCGTTCCTTGCAAGTATCCCGCAGATGGTGCGGAATCTCGCCACGATCTCTTGGGACTCGAGAGGGACCCCAAAGTCACCGACCTCCGTGATGACCGGATCGGCCGTAGGCATTTTCGATTGTCCTCTGCCATCTCGCTTCGTGTCATTATAAATCGCGGACGGTGACCTCGTCGCCGCCTCTTCCATCTCAAGGCGTCGGTGTCGGTGTTGTCGTGCCTTGTCGGCGCCTCTTCCATCTCTGGCGTCAAGTGTGTGGCGAAGATGATGTCTCTGCCATCTCGCTTACTTGCTATCTATATAAGTTACATATGCAATAAAATGGATTGCAAGTGTCCCAAATTAACATATACATTTAAACTTAATAATATGCTCAACATGTGCAATATTAGCAAATAATCATAAATAATTCCAGCATAAATATGAAACAATTAATCTCAGGAAGAAGTACAGAGGTTGACTATAGAGATCAAGATGGCAAATGAAAAGTTGAATGAGCTCATACAGAGTACTAACATTCCTTAATCCACTAGTTTCTCTAAGGAAGCCTACTATGTGCTCGCCGCCTCCCTGCTCCTATTATGTGCTCTCAGAAGGAGAGTAGCTAAAGAACAAGTCTTTGCCATCTCAATCCTATTGTCTATACTCTTCATCGACCCTGACACACTGGAGTGTACCATATGCTTCTTGCCTTGGAGGATTGGCAAGAAGTAAAGGTACACTCAAGTGTGTCGAGATCGACGAAGGAAATGCTAAGCAAAGGTTTAATCTCAGAGGGCTCGCCGCCTCCTGCTCCTATTCTAACACTCCTAACACTCCTTAATCAACGAAGCAAAGGTTTAATGCTTCATGTACGTAAGACTAGCCTTTAATGAAGACATAGAAACAAAATAGAATCAAGTAAAATAGACATAGCAAATAATCATAAATAATTCCAGCATAAATATGAAACAATTAATCTCAAGAAGAAATACAGAGGTTGACTATAGAGATCAAGATGGCAAATGAAAAGTTGAATGAGCTCATACAGACTACTAACATTCCTAACACTCCTTAATCCACCGACTTCTATTCTAACACTCCTAACACTCCTTAATCCACCGGCTTCTCTTGTGATCTTTGTATAGATAGAAACTAGTGATACAAATCTTTGCTCGAGCCTACTTCATCGAGCTCGACACCTTTGGAGTGTACCATTTGCTTCGCGTCGTGGAGGATTGGCACGAAGCAAAGGTACACTCAAGTGTGTCAGATCGACGAAGAAAATGCTAAGCAAAGGTTTAATGCTTCATGTACGAGAAGACTAGCCTTTAATGAAGACATAGAACTAGAATCAAGTAAAATGATCGACGGAGGAAATGCTAAGCAAAGGTTTAATCCCAACATAGAAACAAAATAGAATCAAGTAAAACTTTCTTTTTGGATTGTTGTAAAAAATGCAGTTTTAGCAAAATTTCAGAATTAATCCCAACAAAATTAATTAGCATTAAAGCATAATTTCTAAAGAATTTAACACTCCTTAATCCACCAGCTTCTCTAAGGAAATGCAAAGGAATCACAGACGGTTCTTAATAAGAACAAATGCGGATTAAATTCTCGACCAATAAAAGGTCTAGAGATTAACGATTGCATGAGACACTATTCCAACATATTGATTGATGATATTATGTGCTCTCAGAAGGAGAGTAGCTAAAGAACAAGTCTTTGCCATCTCAATCCTATTGTCTATACTCTTTATTAAATGAATATGATAATATAAATTCAAACTATGAGCTCTAAACAATACTTTGCTTAAGCGTCAAGCGATCTCAAGCTAATCTAAAAACAGATTAAACTTCGATCAAGCAGAGGTTGACTACAGAGATCAAGATGGCAAATGAAAAGTTGAATGAGCTCATCTGAGACTACTAGAAGAATCACAAACTAGTCATTAGATTACCAACAAAAGCTGAATACTCTCAAGCAGAATCGAACATGAAGAATCGAATAACTAGCTTTCAACGAAAGTAACCAATTAACAATACATCATATTGATAGTAGCAAGTAATACAATAGAGCTCAAGTATGAACTAACTATCACATTCAATCTCACTATAAGACAGAGTTCATCACAGAGCATGTCAACAAAGCCCACTGATCAATTTGCAATGTAGCGATGAGCTCAAGCGAAAGTAACCAATTAACGGTAGATCATATTGACGGTAGCAAGTAATACAATAGAGCTCAAGTATGAACTAACTATCACATTCAATCTCAGTATAAGACATAGTTCATCACAGAGCATGTCAACAAAGCCCATTGATCAACAAAGCGAATCGCCACAGAGGAGCAATACTCACAGAGAGGATGTCGCACAAGAACTCACGGTGCAAGGAGGAGGCCGACACGGGAGGAGGACGGCGGGAGAAGGCCTGGCAGAGGAGGAGGACGGCTGGGAGAAGGCGGTCTGCAGAGGAGGAGGCCCACACGGGAGGAGGACGGGCGTCGAGGTCGGAGGCGGCGACGTCGGGCTTACTGGCCAGGAGGTGAACGGGGCGCCGTGGTGGGCGGCGGCACCGAGGTCGGCGCCGAGGTCAGGGGGCGGCAGACCGAGGTTGAAGGCGCCGAGGTCGGGACGCCGAGGTTGGGGGGCGGCACCGAGGTGGGGCGGCCGAGGTCGGGCGGCGGCGCCGAGGTCGAGTCGGCGGTGAACTACTGGCGAGCCCTAAACCCTAGAGGAGGCAAACGAAGCGCGAGAGCCCAAGGGCGCGGAGAGGAAGTGACAAGTGAGAGCAAAACCCTAGCGTTTCGCCTTATAAAAAGTATATCACAGACGGTTTATAACGAGAACCGCTGCAGTGATAATAATATCACGACGGATCTATAAAAGAACCGTGCAGGATAATCCTGACGGTTTTAACTACAACCGCTGCGTGATATGAACGTATCCGAGCGGTTTTTAACTAGAACCGCTCAGTGATTCCTTCCTGACGCGGTTATACAGCGGAATCGCTGCGTGATAACTCTCTTCATTTTCCGCGTGTCTCTTCGTCTTCATTTTCCTGCGTGTGTCTCTTCGTCTCACGATCACACAGCGCGGCTTCATCTCTTCATTTTCCAACGTCGCTCTGACTCCCCAAATATCTCTTCGTCTCCGTTCGGCTTTAGATGAAATTGTTCTATATATAGATGTGTCCCTTCTACAATGTATTTCACACAACCTCCTTGATCCCCTTTCTCCACAAAAATAGAAATGGTGCCTCCTCTTACGTACACGCCTTTGACGCGCACCTCTCTCATTTGACGTTGAGTCGTCTTCTTGGAAGAACACTATTTCAACAATGTCTTCACTCCTCTGTCCGAGAATTTGCGGAGCGGGTGGCGGCCACCTTCCGCCGTCTTGACATTCTCCTCCGCCGTGTCTTCGGGTGATCTCCCACTTTCGGCGAAGTTTATCGTGTCGTCGGCGTGGTCCTCCAAAACAAGTTGCACGTCTCTGTGAGGCTTGTCGTCACTTGATCGCTTAATCAAGGCAAAGAAGCGATCGATTCGACGTGCCGAGACCCTCAAGCAGAGAAGAGAGCCTATGGGCTCTCTTGACTTGATTCAACGATCGAGGGTCTTGGGACACACTCGAGCAATGGCGTCGTGGTGGGCGTATTTCGAGATTCGTTCGATCTTAAACCGTCCGCCCCGAGCGCGCCGCCCACTAAGTATTGAAGGCAGAGATAGCGACCTACCTCCACCACTAGATAGGTTTCTAGTTTTTAATCTTTTGTAAGCTCGCCACGTTGTTTGGCTATATATATGAAAATTCCAAAATTAAAAAAAAGTTTGGAGGAGAAGTTACTATATCTATTTGCCCATAGTAAGAGCTAGATCCTCATCCCATCGATCTTGAAGTGTGGAGGTATGTTGATCTGGAGCCAGCGGGGGGGCGGCGGGTTGCTCCACTACGGCGATGGCAGAGCGGCGTCATTCATGCGGCGATGGCGAGCGGCGGCGTCCGCTGCGGCGAGAAGGCGATGGACACAAACGCGATCGGCGAGAGGATATCACGAGCGGTTCTTAATAAGAACCATCAGTGATAACTAAATATCCTGAGCGGTTCTAAATAAGAACCGCTCGTGATACTACTACGACGATTGTAACGTAAAATAAATGCGTGATTAGAGGATTATCACGAGCGGTTTGTGAATAGAACCGTCGTGATACTTCCTGACGGTTCTATTTCTCAACCGCTCGTGATAGTGACTATCACGAGCGGTTCTAAAAATACCGTCTGTGATAGTTGTTCCGCCGCCACCGGGTTGGATGACCCAACAGGCGGTTCCAAAGGAACCGTGCGTGATAAGCGTCTACTATAACTTTGTTTTGTAGTAGTGTCCCCCTTTGGTACCTGTGATTCCGGAAGGCGCCGATCTTCGTCTCTATTCCTTGCCAACCCAAGAGACTCACCGTCGCTTAGACGTTGTGACTGGTATATTACTACATAGCTTAATTTCCTTTCCTGTGTACATTGCCCTTTTACCTGTCGTTGGTTCTTACCTCCTTTTCTAATCAACTAGGTATTGCCATCCTGAACTCCCACTCAGCATTTATCTTATTTGATTCGGGCGCAAGTTTCTCCTTCATTTCTTCTCGCTTCGTTCAGCAGAATAATATTCCAACTAGCTCCCTTAATTACTCTGTTTCAGTGATAACGGCCAAGGGACCTCTATCCAGTGAGCATGCTTGTTTGAATAGCAAGTTGGAGTTCGAGGGTCATGTTTTCAGCATCAACCTAGTGGTGACACCACTACAGCCTTTTGACCTCATTGTTGGCATGGATTGGCTTTCCTATCACCACGCCATCATCCATTGTTTTGACCGTAAGGTCATTATTCCCCAGCTTGAGGGAGAAGAAGAAATCATTTATCAGGGCAATGAGCGTTACCTCAACCTTGTTTTCCTATCATTGTTTTTTGACCGTCGTTGGATGTCGAAGGGTGGTTGTATTCTCGCTATGTTGGAAAAGATAGACAATGGGGCTACATTGGAGGATATGCCATTGGTGAGAGAGTTCCCAGACGTCTTCCCTTCAGAGCTCCCCGGTCAACCTCCTGTCAGGGAGGTGGAGTGCGCCATCGATATCATTCCTGGTACAATGCCTATTGCCAAGGCCCCATATCGTCTCTCTCGCTCTGAGTTAGAAGAATTGGAGAGACAATTGGACGAACTTCAGAGTAAGGGCTTTATTTGGCGCAGCATATCAGAGTGGGCTTCTCCCATCACTTTTGTGGAGAAGAAGGATAAGAGCTTGCGCATGTGCATTGATTACCGAGCTCTCAATGCGGTTACCATCAAGAACCGTTATCCATTGCCTCGCATTGATGATCTCTTTGACCAGTTGAAGGGTGCCAAATTCTTTTCCAAGATTGACTTGCAGTCAGGCTATCATCAAGTCAGAATCAAGGCATCTGACATTCCCAAAACAGCTTTTCGCACTCGCTATGGATTGTTTGAATTCCTAGTGATGCCTTTTGGTCTTACCAACACCCCCGCAGTGTTCATGGATTTAATGCATCGTGTCTTTCATGAGTACTTGGATCAGTTTGTCATCATTTTCATCGACGACATCTTGATTTATTCTCGTACAGCAAATGAGCATGAGCAACATCTTCGTCTTGTTCTCAGTCTCTTGCGTGAACACAAGCTTTTTGCCAAGCTAAAAAAGTGTGCTTTCTGGCTTTCTTCTGTCAGTTTTCTTGGCCATGTTATCAGTGACAAGGGTCTTTCTGTGGATCCTTCTAAGATTACAGCTGTGGTGGACTGGCCAAGGCCTAGTAATGTTTCTGAGATTCGCAGCTTTCTAGGATTGGCTGGTTACTATCGTCGTTTTGTCAATAATTTCTCCTCCATTGCCAAACCTATGACAAAACTAACTCAGAAGGGTGAGCGTTTCCTATGGACCGCTGAATGTGAGTCAAGTTTCCAGACCCTGAAGGAGAGATTGATTACCGCTCCTATCTTGGCATTACCCGAGGAGGGGAAGAAGTTTATTGTCTATGCTGATGCATCTTGCTTGGGCTTAGGTTGTGTTCTCATGCAGGAGGATAAGGTTATTGCCTATGCCTCTCGACAGCTTAAAAAGCACGAGCTCAATTATCCCACTCATGACTTAGAATTGGCAGCAGTGGTGTTTGCACTTAAGATATGGCGACATTATCTCTATGGTGAGAAATGTAACATTTTCACCGATCACAAGAGCTTAAAGTACTTTCTCACTCAGAAGGAGTTGAACTTGAGGCAATGCCGCTGGCTCGAGCTTATCAAGGACTATGATCTCACTATCCATTATCATCCGGGCAAGGCTAATGTTGTAGCAGATGCCCTAAGCAGGAAGAGGGGTGATTCTCAGCCTGTGCCGCCATCTGTCCAAGAGGAACTCACTGACCTTCAATCTACCTTGTGTTATGCTCTCACTTCCAAGTCCTTGGAGCAATTTGTGGTTTCACCTTCCTTAGTGGATTCCTTGTTGGAAGCACAAGCTTCGGGTTCCGAGGTTCAGCGCTCCAAAGGGAAAACCATTCGTGCCAAACCTCATGGCCAAGATTTCGCTATTGATGGGAAGGGCTTGTTGCGCTTTCGGGACCGTGTTTGGGTGCCTTCTGACTCTCAGTTAAAGAGGGATATCCTCACGGAAGCACACAAAACCCCTTATTCTATCCATCCTGGAGAGACAAAGATGTTCAAGGATCTTCAAAGACATTTTTGGTGGCCAAGAATGAAGAAGGATATTGCTAAATTTGTTTCCCAATGTGCTGTATGCCAGCAAGTGAAGGCAGAACATAGGAGTCCTGCAGGCTTATTGCAACCCTTGGAGATTCCCCAGTGGAAGTGGAAGGACATTGCCATGGATTTCATTGTGGGTCTCCCTAGATCACCTCGGCGTATGGACTCTATTTGGGTTGTCGTTGACCGCTTAACCAAAACTGCTCATTTTATTCCGGTCAAGACTATTTATACCGCTGCTGATCTTGCTAATATCTATATCAAGGAGATTGTTCGTCTTCATGGTGTTCCTAAGACCATTGTCTCCGATCGTGATACCAAATTTGTCTCACACTTCTGGAGGTGTTTACATCAAGGAATGGGGACCAAGCTAAATTTCAGCACAACTTTTCACCCTCAAACTGATGGCCAATCTGAGAGGACCATTCGCACATTGGAGGATATGTTGCGTGCTTGTGTTCTTTCTTGAAAGGGCAGTTGGGAGGATCACTTATCACTCACTGAGTTTTCCTATAATAACAGTTTCCATTCTAGTATTGGTATGGCTCCTTCTGAGGCGTTATATGGTAGGCCTTGTCGCTCCCCTCTACATTGGGATGAGGTTGGAGAGAAGGGTTTCCTTGGACCGCAACAAGTTCGTGATTGGCGTGGTCAGATTGAGATTATCAAAAGCAATTTGCTTACTGCTCAGAGTCGCCAAAAGAGTTATACGGACCTCTCTCATCGTCCCTTGGAATTTGAGGTTGGAGATCAAGTCTTGTTGAGGGTTTCACCCACCAAAGGAGTGGTTCGATTTGGAGCTAAAGGGAAGTTAAATCCTCGTTATGTTGGTCCATTTCCAATTGTTGAGGAAATTGGCAAGCTTGCTTATCACCTGGAATTACCATC
Source organism: Phyllostachys edulis (assembly GCA_036346405.1). Lineage (NCBI taxonomy): Eukaryota > Viridiplantae > Streptophyta > Magnoliopsida > Poales > Poaceae > Phyllostachys > Phyllostachys edulis. The sequence goes on along the minus strand of CM070561.1, from coordinate 64,043,658 downwards.
TTCACTTTCCAGTGTTCATAATGTTTTCCACATCTCCATGTTGAGGAAATATCTAAAGGATCCCGATCAAATTCTCGAATTGCCTACTCTGGAGGTTTCTGAGGACTTAACCGTTGTTTCGTGTCCCGTTCGCATTTTGGAGCGTTCTGAGCGTCATTTGAGAAGCAAAATTATTCCTTATGTTAAAGTTCTTTGGTCTCACCAAACCGAGCGGGAAGCCACTTGGGAATTAGAGTCTCGCATGCGCGAGAAATATCCTGACCTTTTCTAATTCAGGTAATTACACTTAGCCATTTCACATTCAAATTATTCCATATATTCCATCTTCTATACCGATTCAAGGACGAATCTTTTTCTAAGGGGGTGAGAGCTGTAACACCCTAAATTTTTTGAAAAATCCGAAAATACAAAAGATCTTCCCAACAAAAATCCCAGAAATTTTGGATCTAACCTTTGCCTATATATCCTCCTCAATTCCAGAATCTGCTATCTCTTTCACGCATCTTTCCAAAAGGTAAAAAGAAATATCTCTCTCTCTTCAAGATCCATCTAGGGTTTGGGCGCCGCTTCTGGCCGGTGGACGAGCCGTCGCCAGGTATGACGCCAAGGCGTCGTCGTCCTCCTTCCTTTCACGGTCTTGCCCACTGCCTTTGGTCGTGCTTGTCACGGTCGGACACCTTGTGCCCTCATGCATGTTGGCTGTTTCGAGGCATTTGACGCATGGAGCTAGCCGAGCCACTTGGTGGCTTGTGTGCTGAGATGCTTGTGTGTGCTTGTTCTAGTTCCTCATCCCTGGTTAATTCCATCCCTAATTAATCCTTTGTATTGTAGGTTCACACTTGGGGTGGAGTTAGAAAGGAGGATCAATCATCTACAAACTTCGATGCGTAAATGCGGTAGGATTGCCAAGCTTTTGACTGGCAAGTTATCTCTCGGCAATCTTCTACCCAACATTTATCTCATATCAATCACTAATTACCTTTGCCTGGTCACTTGATCAAATAGCATTGTTAATCTACAATTTGTTAATTAGTGATGTATGTTATATACCTTGTGATCTGTAGCTTAGTCTTGTGGATAGTTGCGAATAATTAATGGATGGCTGATTATTAAAGTGGATTCTATAGGGTATTGTTAGTGCATATCAAACGTCAATGAGATGCTGCGACATTTGGATTATTGATTTAACAAGTATTAGTGGAGGTCATATGTTGATTGTCACTATATTTGTTAAATCTGAATTAAACGTTGCCATTCGAAATTTATTGATGATATCACTAGTTTCATTTGCCATGTTTACATCAGCGGTGATAATAAAATACTTGGGATTAGGCTCTTTCTTGGATGATTTCTAATCATCGTCCTTAACTCCACATGGTTAAACTCAACCCGACTTGCATAAGTTACATGTCCTATTATCTCCTCGTTAATCACTTCATGCGGAATCAACCGGACTTATATCGTCACATCCGATAACATCCTCCTATCAATTACTAAGGACTTTTTATCGGTTTCAATTTCTTATCTAATCTACTATTTCACTAATCAATTGTCAATCACCCTTTGTATACATACATTGCAATTTGTGTTTCAATTATTCCATCTAGTCTTTGCATATATGGGTATACCACCTTCCGCTCAACAATGTCTGAGGTAGTACAATTCCATTGTTGAGATACTACCACCTGACCACAAGTATCTGATCGGCGGGTGCTGACTATTCGTATTACTTGGTATGCATTGGCGCCGTACTTACTTTCTCATTAATTAACGTGAATACCTCATCATTACTCTCGTTTCACTATTCCCCATCTCTGTTATCACATGTTACAATTTTATTCCCCACATGGTCATTTTCCTTCCTTTATCTAATTACCTTTGCCTAGAACACCTTCTTTTGTTTGTTTCCATTACCTGTATTTACCCTTGCTGTTGTTGAGTATACTTGCTGAGATTATTTTCCAATCTCACACTTGTTCTTTCTGTTCCAGGTAAAAAGTCAGTTGAGTAGCTTCCATGTGAGCATTGGGGTCATGGGTGACACACGTTCTTCCTGGCACTGTGGCGTTGCCGTTAATTAATTCATTTGTGATTTTATTTAGCTTTGGACCGGTCCAGTGTGTCAAACTATTTATTCCATTTAATTTCATTTGCTTCCGCTGGTGACATTATTACCATTGAACTATTTATTGTTGAACATTTTAGAGTTATTAAGTTTCTAACTTCCTTGGATTTATTGCTTGTGTTATTATTTATTTCTTGCGATGACATTCCACGTAGTTCCGCATTCTCAATATGCGGGGTGCTACACTAGCACTGGCGCCACTACCCTCCACCGTCTATAAAAGCCTGAGCCCGCTGCATCATCTTCATCCACGGCCTCAAACCAACACCATCATCACTTCCTCTCTTCCCCAACTCTAGCCAACATCCCCAATCACTGTCGCCCCCATATTCTTCCTCGGCGAGCTCAACACTAATATGCCACCACCCATGCGCCCGTAGCCCCTAAACCTCGTCACATGATCTTCGTGCTTGACCTCCCGAAACTATCTCCCACCACCACCACCACTCACCCCATCCCTGTCGCTAGTTCACTGGCGCCAAGCTTCCCCACCGCGTCGTAGCCCTCCACCGACCTCCCCGAGCTCCACCGTCACCACCACCATGGTCCCCTCGCTTCACTGATGCTCCCAAGCCGACCAATTTGGTCGCTGCACTACCGAAGACCACCGGTGCCGTTGCTCTGCTTTGGCCGCGTGCCACCACCGCCGATCGCCCTTCACCGGACCTCCGCCGCCCGTGCGAAGCCCCAAAATGGATTTCTCACGCTTCAAGGGTTCTCACTACACCACCCGGTGTTGCCACCGCAATCGTCGCAGGAGAGAGAGCCAACAAGGGACTGGGCTCCCTTCGACTGAAGACCGAAGTGGGCTGAATGCCCACTTGGGCCACCAAGTAAGCCCAGCCACCAAATCAACCCAATACTGCGTAGTACTATGCGGCCTGATACTATTCAAAACCCAATACTATGCAGCCGAACTGTAAACAGCCCAAACCCATTACTATTCATCAAACCCAATCGGCTATAAATAGTATTGACACTACACTATTCAACAAACCCGTTAGTAAATAGTACCAGGCCCGGTACTGTTCATCCGAATCCATTATTGTTCATCCTAGACCCGTTAGACATAATATGTCTATTTTGACTGTTTCGAGCCCATGAATCCCATTTTCAATTATGTTTAGCTAAATCAAGCACCTAATAAATCCTAATCACCCACACCACCTTTCATTATGTTCTTTGCGAATATCTTTATTTTATTTTGTTCCCAGCTCGCTTCTTGTTGAGTCCGAACTTATTTATTTTATTTTCTTCCACGTTAGAAGTCAGATTTGTTGATCAAGCTTAAGACAGAGTTGATCAAGATGTAGGAGAGGTAAATCCAGTCAAGGACTGCGGACGTGGAGGCAAGTTGCATTCTTGGATCATTTTTTAGCCTATATTTCATGTACTTATATTATTAGTTTCATTATCATATTTATGCCAATTACTTCTTTATTGAAATAATACTTTTGAATGTCGCGATGATTAGATATATCCTATCACCCCACATACAAGCCCACTTGTTCATTTGTAGGCCATATTCACATTGACAGGTTTAAGATACACAAAATTTTAATAAATGTTCGGCATTGTCACACAATGTGTTTACAAATACTGAAAAAAAGTATTGGCTAACCGCCAATGGTTTTGGTGGAGAGTTGAGGGTTGAGACTAGAAAGATAGACAACCCAATAGACTTGATAAAAGTGAGTCGAATGTGAGATCAAGAGGTGAAAAACAACGAGTTGGATGTTGGTCCATCACCTCACTAGAAGACAGGTAAGGACTAGAACCTTGTGCCAAATAACAGACATAGAAATCACTCAACCACATATTTATTGTACCCAACTTGGCTTAGTACACTGCTCTTCCAATTGAATATCTACAGGATGTCACCTGCTCTTGTTGTATAGAGCGGCCGTAGATTGGGGGTGGGACAGGACATGGCCAATTAGGTCACTTGCTGATCTACATAACGATAAATACAGTCAACATCGGACCACGCGCTCCACCATTGGTTGGTGGTTTCCCGAGGACTGTATTGTCTAAGGACCTACTGGGTAGAGGCTAGAAAAGTTGAGTAGTGAAAATGTTTTGTTGTCTCAACTTAGTCGCACGCTATCATGTTGCGTGTATATTATATGACAGTATGAGTTTGTGGTATCTTGTGGGTAAAGTTTGGCAACTCTGGAAAGTATAATTAATGGTATTCGGATATGCCGTGCTTCCGGTTAATGAAACTATGTTCATGGGTGATTCCAATATATGAGGCATAAGTAAAGATTTTGAGATGTTAATATGGTAATTACAATTGTTAAGTAAATGTTATATTAGTACGATTTTTAACTCAAAAGTTGCATCCGCATATACCTGATATGGTAAACCCTTAATAATCAATTGAACTCCTGACATGTAGTTAAATAACTTTTTCATGTGACTTGCTTCGTACATTGTGTACTCAATCTTGCTATATTTTCATTAGAAGTTGTCAGAGAATTGAAGGACACTTTGGAGATCGTGTTAGGGTTGCAACCGCACTCGAGCTTTCCTATGAAGACTATTTGGTTCTTCTAAATGTAAGTTAAAGCTTTGGGCTTAAGATGTCCATTTTGTTGCTGCAAAATAACCATTAGGTCATAATTCAATCAAATTAATATTTTTTTAAATGTTCGTAAGCAGTTTTGATGCTATTCCGGTCTGCAATCGAAATCCTAGACGGTTGTGTAAACCGGGTACACCTTGTTTAAAAAAGGGACAATTGTCAAGATGCCACACTTTACTTCTGCCTCAGGTAAAATGACATTATGTTCGACGCACTAGCCTAAATGCCACATGTTATTTTCGTATTTCATTAATTTGCCCTTTCAAAGTATTTAATTTATATTTTCGGTTTAATGACCCTGGCCCTCAGGTGAAAAGACGCTTTTGCCTCTCTCTCTCTCTCTCTCTCTCTCTCTCTCTCTCTCTCTCTCTCTCTTGGTAGAAAAAAACCCGAGAAAACTCGCCCCCTCCTCTATCGTCTTCTCTTCCGGCCTCCGCTTCCTTGAACCTGACTCGAAGGCAACGGCGACAGCGATGGGCGACGGCGCCGAGAACGCAAGGCGAGTCGGCGGCAAGATGAATGTCTCCGTGAAAACGCTCAAGGGCTCCAGCTTCCAGATCGAAGTGAGCCCCGCTGACAAGGTATCACCACTCTTGCCTCCGCCCCCCCGATCTGTATGCGTAGGAAATGGAGGAGCCGAGGGCTCTGCCACTGCGGCGCGGTGTCACACTCGCCGAGCAGCTCGCCGCCTCCTCCAACCTCTGCGACCTCCTCAAGCTCCGCAACGACAGCAACGGGAGACAGCTCGCCGCCGCGGGGAGGTGCCACACGCTCCTCGATGTCATCCGCGATGTCAACGACCGCCCACCTCCCTGCTCCTCCGGCGCCACACGCCACGATGTGTCCTCGACGGCGCCCGTGGCAGGCGGTGCGACGATGACCGCATCGGCGTCAGCCGCTCCGCCCGTGGCGGCTGCACAAGGGGAGAGGAGGGTGTCACTAATGGCGCTGCTGGAGCAGACGGAGTGGCAGTGGACGACCGGCGACGGCGAGTGTGTGGAGGAGGATGCGGCGTCGGAGGAGGGAAGGAAGGGCAGCGGCGGCGTGGGAGGGTGCGCGGTAAGGGTGTGGCCTTCATCCCCTGCAGCCACACCGATGAGCAGAGAGGTGAGGCTCGGGCGAGCAGGCCAGCGGCGCCATGAAGCCAAGCGCGACGCAAACCGAAGGGCCCGAGGCTGCGCAGGGGCGTGGTGGGCCGGCAGCACAGGAACGCGGAGCCAAACCCGGGCTGAGCTAAGCTAGAGGAGGTGGGCGGTGGCAGAGAGGAGGACTGGGCCAGGAGGCATGGGGGGAGCCGAGTGGACCAGGGGAAGGGATGCCAGCGACCAGGCGCAGAGTCGGCCGAGCAGGGTAGAGGCAGCGTCAGGAGAGCCTCTGCCAAGCAAATCTCAGGAGAAGCGAAGAAGTAGAGCGAGAGGAGAAAATGGGGAGGATGAAGTTGGACTCAGGGGGCTTTTGGCCTAGAGAAATAGAGGAGAGAGAGGGGGGGCAAAAACATCTTTTCACATGTGGGTCGGGATCATTAAATTGAAAATATGAGTTAAATACTCTGAAAGGGCAAATTAATGAAGTGTAAAAATAATATATAGCATTTAGGCTATTGTGTCGAACATAATGATATTTAACCTAAGATAAAAGTAAAAATGTGTCATTTTAACGATTGTCCCATTGAAAAATGGGGTCGTCTCAGCAGCCCTCTCCCCAAGATCGACCCGACGGCGGGCGGCTGTCGACCTCGCCGCCCGCTTGCGCCATGGCGCCAGGCTTGGCGGCCGAGGTGGAGGCGCTGCCGTGCGCGCCTCGCCCGTCGACATCGAGGATGTGCAAGCCGCTCCATGAAGTTCATCTTGAGCACGAGTACCTCCAGTGCCTCCACTTCAACTGCATCCGCCTCGCCGATGGCGGGGGGCTTGTCAACATGTTGCTCGCCATCGTGCTCGCCATCGGCGATAGGGAGAAGGAGGACATCGGAGACAAGCCCGACGTCGCGCTCGTCGGGCCCAGCGGCGACCTCGCCATCCTGTGCAGGTCCGATTCGTTCTCCGTGCTGCTCCTCCCAATCTTTTTGGTGGTGGCATATGATTCATGACTGATTGCCCATTTTGTCGATCTCTCTGTTTATTTGTTTCTATTAGTATTGCGTGTTCTTGATGCTAAAGATGCTGCCATTTTGTTCGTTCTTGGTTCGATCAAACACAATGGTTGCAGTTTTCGTAGAAAAATAACTAGGACATGGTAAATTTGCTCACAATTACTTCATTTTGGGTGTGAAAATTCTGTTTACGATGATAAATTTGCACGAACTAGGGCTGCGGCCTGCGGGGCGTGAGCGCGGCCGCGGGGAGGTGCGTCGAGATCGTCAGTGGGGGTGGAGGGCGACATCGGAGTGGACCGGGGCCGCGTTGGCGCGAGTGAAGATGTTCGGCGGCGGCGTTCTCTAGGACAGCACGACGAAGCGTTAGGGGGAGTTTTTTTTCCCAAAGAATTGGAATAGGAGGAGGCAGTTTGGGGAGAGGGCTGCTTTGAGATCGTTCAAGGCCCGTACCAGAGAATTTTTCTTTCCGTTCGCTCCTCCTGGATCTCCTCCGCTGCCGCCGCCGCCAGAGCCCCGCCGCATTCTGGCCGCCAGTGCCTCCTCTCCTTTTCAATCGGAGGCTCAGAGCCATACACGTTTGAACTTATAGGTAATATGAAATGATAACAGGGTCCCTTACGCAAAATGTCTCTCGTCCGGTCGTCCCGTCCCGCATCACCTTCTTCGAACTGAGCCGCAACCGCAAAAGAGTGATCGACAGTGGCGGATCCAGGATTTTTAAAATGGGTGTTCGGAGTTACATACATGTTGTACAATGTAAAACATAAAGGTACATAATATATAAAAAAAACAAAGTACAAATTATTTGAGCAGCTATATAATTATCGATGCAAAAATGTGTACATGTAAACAACGGAATCATATTGAGGAAAACATTACCACATATACATGTATGTGCACTTGAATTTGCATGAGCAAAGTGTTTCTAGTTTCTACATCGAGTAGATATATAGACACATGGATAGGGATTACCGAATTAGTGATATTCAACCCTAAAAAACCACAAGAAGAATAAGCCATCGATTGCTAATCTGATTCCATAGCCAAATAGCCAATGCACATCCACTGTCCACTAATCCACATGACAACATCCACTTATCATAATTAATATCCATTCCATCACAGAGCAATGGGATAGAGAGGAATGGGAGTAGTTACCTAAATGCGACTCGGCAATCGCGGCAACACCACAAGCCAGGATAGCCCAACGCCCCACCCATCCTCATTCTCATGCATAATCAACAAATAAACCACATTAGTAAAATGAACCAATATTCACAAGTAAAATAATTGGACATTTGGACAAAATAATCTTCTCTTTTATTCAATGACATATACATACAATTATTGTCTATTGAACTATATGAACTTATGAAGCTAATAAATATCGAATGGCAATATGAATATCTACTCATCTACAAGTCATTCAATACCAACTGAACAGTTACAGTTACAGTCCCTCACAGCCTCACTCCTCCAAATGCCAAATCCATTTAATCCAATCCAGCAGCCTCAGTGCCTCACTCCCCCTATCCCCCAAATGCCAAATCCATTTAATCCAATCCACTGTCCACTGATCCAACCAACTAGCCCCAAACTCTCCCCAAATCCCACCGACCCACCCAATCCTTCAGCAGGCGCCAGGCAGCAGCTTCTTCCTCCTGCCCCTGGTTGACTGGTTCGGTGGTTCTCCTCCGGCCTAGTGCCGCGTCGTGTCCGGCCTCGAACTCGTGGGCGTGGCCGCCTCGCCCGCCCTCCTGCAGGGGGCCGCACGGTGTTGTGCTCCTCCGCTCGGACGCTCGGCTCGGCCCGCCCCGCCCGGGCCGGCTGCTCTAAGCGGCGCCACCTCCCGATCCCTCCCCATCCGCAAGCAACTAAGGAGGCGAGGAGGCGAGAGCTCACCTTGACCATGGCATGCCATTGCTCCTTGCGCCGATCTTGGGTTGCCGTGTGGTCGGTCTTCTTGGCCGTAGTAGGGCTTCTCCATCCGGCGGCGGTTCTTGCGCCGCCGCCATCTTCGCTGCTGCCGCCCGCGTTGCTTGCTTTGTGATTCTTGCCGCCACGAGGCACCTGAGCTCACTTTGGGATTTCAGATTGTTGAATGGGATTGGGATGGGTTAGGTCTCAAGCTCGACTTCGGCTTGGTTGGTTTAATGATTGGCCGGGCGGTTGCCAGGAAGTGGGGCGTGGTGCCGTGCGTGGTGGGCTGCGAGCAAGGCGAGGGCTGCGTCTTGTGGGCGCGGAGCGTAAAACGCGATCTAACGCCATCCTGTGCAGCTTAAATACTTTTTTGATATATTTACTTGTATATATACATAGTATACTTAATAAATACAGGATTTTTTTTCAAAAATAATGGGTGTACATCTGTACACCCATGTTCCTATACTAGATCCACCCCTGGTGATCGAGCAGCCAGAAGAAAACGAACTTGGATCGCGATTAAGATCTGTGATCCTGTCGTGGGTGGATTAATTGGTAATACGAAGTAATAAGAGGGGTCCCTTCAGCAAACCTCCCTCTTCCACTAGACCCTCCTCAATCTGAGCCGCACTCTAGAGATCGAACGGTTAGAAAATACCCAAAGGCCGGTCGGTCCCACTACGTTTCCAGGGAGCCGCATGGGGGCGGCGCTTGGTCGTGGCTCATCGCCGGAGACCCACCGCGCCACGACGCAGAAGCCACGGCGATCCCAGAGCGCGCCTCTTGGATTTCAGAGAACTTCTGCGCCACGACGAGATGCATGCATATGCAGATACGCTGAGATGATCGATGCTCTGAAGAAGACCATGAAGAAAGGCACACCTAGTTAGTAGTTACCATTTTGCAGATCACAGCAGCACAAGAGTGTTTCCTATGTTCCTTCAATAGTGCAAACTAGTTGACTTCCTTCGATGAACTTGAAAATATATTCAGATTCAGATAGGAAGATAGCATTAAGCAACTACAGGTTTTCAGATAGACAAATACTACATGTGAGACATGTCATGCAGAGACCAGAATCTAATAAAAGCACACACATCGTGCAGTCAATTAGCAAACAATAATACGAGATCGATTCTGTCAAGTCTTGTGAACCGAACAATCAAATTCTCAAAAGAAACACGAATTGCAGGCTTGCAGGAGCCATCCATTTTGGCCGCTCATCTCATCTCCTCCTTATAGCCCCATACCTCCCGGCAACCTGCATGACAACCAAATCTTGAGGAATCAGAGCAGCTTACTGAACATGTAGCACAAGGACACATCACTGAACTAACTAACATAAGTGGCAATGGGGAGACAACACTGCAGAGATGCTTCACATACATGAGGCTGGCCTTTCTTGACCGCATCGTCTTCTTTCTTCGCCGGGATCCGCTGAAAAGAAGCCAGGTCTGTCTTTCTCCTCCTAGCAGATGCAGAGCCTCCACCACCAGGAGCTGACCTCTTCTGTCTTGCTAGCTGAGAACATTCTACATCCTTGAGGATGGAAGAATAGAAGAAGTTCAAGATGCCATTTGGCAGGAATACTAGAATAGCATTGCTGTTAATATTGATTTGCAATGGTTGCAAGTTGCAGCAGAAGAAATAGAGGAAAGATACATACAGAAGTCTCAACAAGTTCGTCTGATCCATGAGTATATTGCTCCTCATTCGAGGAGCACTTCAGCTCCTCGAACGCGCTGAGAGTGCCAGTTGGCAGGTTCTGAGAGCTTGCTGTGGTTTGTTTTCTTTCCTTGGACAGGAGGGAAGTTTCCTTCGTTCGCGCCTGTAGAATAAGAATGCATCAGTGAAATATTTTCTCTTACATTTCCTTTTTGTCTGCTTAAGCCGTATCAGGTAACTGTAAAAGAAAAGTTCCACACCTGCATGCATTGATCCAGTTCAGGTACTATTTCTTCTTCTTCAATTTTAAAATCCTCTGCGGCGGTAGTCAACTTAGTCTGCAAATTTCAACAAAAGGTTTTAAGTCCGGACAGAAATATTAGATATGTTGGTACAAAGTGATTTGTACATTTGGGAGTCAATGCTATATACGGGTGGTATTTCTTTTTTTGAGGAGAACAGTAGGGGAGAGCCTTACTGGAATATATTAATATAATAGAAATATACAAAGTAAATTACAAAAGGGGGATTCCAGGATTTGCCCTCATGAGATAGATGGATTTCAGATTTTGCCCCCCATATATGTCTATGACATGTGGGTCCAGGGCTCACATGTCATACACATATAGAGAGGCAAAATCTGAAATCCATCTATTCACTGGGGCAAATACTGAATTATTCCATTACAAAAAGGTTCCAACCTCACAGTTGAGATACAAAAGAGACCAACTAAAAAGACAGCTGAGATGTAAGCCAAACCAACTTCTTCCATCTAAAGGCCAAAGGCCAAAATAAATGAACGAGACACATCTAATGAATTCCTTCAATACTCAGCCAATCCATCTAGTCAAAGCTTCTTACTTTTGCCTCTTCGATATTCTGCTGAAAGCAGGAATGAAATGCCATCTTGTCATCCTTGTCGACAAAATCATGCAGGGCTGTGTCCAAATCATTTACTGGAAGAATCTGCATTTTCTGCAAAGCAGAGATTAGGTGTTAACCAGTATAGTATTTTGTTATCGCCAATCTGCAATTATCTAATGGAATCGATATCTGAAGCAAAATAGAGTATGCCATCATGATTTAAAGGGGAACCAACATGCAATTCCTCCTAAAAAAGGACCAAAAGAAAGTTATGATAAGTACCAAGTTACACTCTGCAACAAGTGCTTCAATAGTTTGTTGATTAAGATCATTAGGATCGAGTTCTTCAGAGCCATCAGTGTTTTCTACAATACAAAAATTAGAATAGATCACATTTTTCTACCAGGATCACAAGATGAATTTTTTCAATCAAGTAATATCGAAATTGCTCCTCAGTCCTCACTGCTTTAATACACTGAAGTATATTATCATTCTTCATTAAACATAAAGAGGTACCTCGTGTAGTTCGGCGCCTTTTTGCTGATCTTGTGAAAACGATAATGTCTTGTGGGTTGGCAACCTACAATGAAAAGGTTGTACCGTTAGAATTGGGCCGATGAGTGCTAGCCCCATTCATCCTAAAAATTCCAAAGCATAGTATGGTTTAGTCCTACATTGCTTGGGCAAGTGGGAATGTCAGAATGTGGGAGAAGAGCAATATAAAAGGTGGAATCATTATCATCCCTTAAAACATGTGACACATGGCATGAGAGGGTATACGGAGGACTATAACTAAAATTACACGCATGCACATATGCACACGTACGCGTATTTTCGCGTAGGAAATGCATGGCTTGTGACGCACGACCGTGTCGTGCTGTAGAGCAGCTTTTGGCGCATTAAATCCATTTTTTTTTGTTTTTTTGTTGAATCATGCAATTATCTCTCACTTTTATTCAGTTTGAATGCGATTTCAAACATCAGTTTTAATTCGGTTTAATGAATTAATTGCGTTAGTTACAATGGGAGTGGTTGCCATGTCCTTAAAAGGACCCACCGACGTCCAGAATGAAGCCTCCAAATTTCCTCCATTCCTCTAACACATCGTCTTCCTCCTTTGGTGAACTGCTTTGTGGTGTTGAGCCATTGAACCACGCTGGCCTTTCTTCTCGGCGTGCATCAGAAAGGAGGGAGAGCGGCTATCTCTGAGTCGTTGCCACAGAGAGTACCGCATAGGGCGGCAATAAGATTTCTAGGCAATGTGACCCGCACAACTGCTCGTCTTTTTCCTCGACGTCAACTACTTCCGCGACCGCACGTCTCTGGGTTGCTTCCATTTTCTTTATCAACCCCACAATAAGTGGTTGATTTTTTTTTGAAATAATATTACGTTAAAATAAAATTACAAAGTAAATAGTCGATTTTTTTTACAAAAATAGGCTACCGTCGTCAGTTGAAATGGTGAAATTCTCCTGTCGCCGTTCTAAATGGCAAGAGTAGCCTGTAATAGTTCAAAGAGGGTCCTATTGCCGTTCCAACTGACGACAGAGCTCTGTCACCATTTCAATTGGCGACAGGATCCCCCCCCCCAACACTCCGTTTAATTTTTTTTATTATTAAAATTTAGGACAATCGTCATTTCAAATGGCGACAGGTATCCCGCAAGTCCCTAAATTTTTTATATTAAAATATAGGAAAATCACTATTTCAAATGGCGACCAGGATCCCGCAAGTCTCTAATTTTTTTAATATTAAAATTTAGGAAATCCGTCATTTCCAATGGCGATAGGGATCATGCAAGTCCTTGTCGTTATTCCAAATGGTAGCACAATCTACCCTATAAAAGACCCCAAAATTCTGGCATAACTCACTTTTATTTAGAAAAAAGAGAAAGAGGAGAGGGAAGGGAGAGGAGTAGAGGGGAGGAGAGAAGCTAGTGAAGTGCTACCCGTCCGGTTGTCCACCTTTTAGGTAATTTTTCTAACCGAATGGATTACATAGTTTTAGATGTACAATTACGTAGTATAGTCTGTTGTACATAATCCTTTTCGGTAGATAGTTTAGTTTTATATATGTGGTTAATCGTGGAAATTTTGTTTACGGTGTAGTACGTCAAATGTGTCGGACGCCACCAATTTCAAAATTTACTACAGTCAGGGGACTATTCTGGAGGGTCCCGAAGGGATTGATTTGCGTTATTTTCAATTCGATCGTGACCCTAACAAGAGCAGAGCAACGTACATGGGGCGTTGTGATACGGTGGTTGTTCCACATATTTGATTTGGACCATGTGGTGTATGGTCTGAGATTGAGTTGCCTTACCAACCGAGCACCACCGAGCACATATTGGGAGTTAGTGTAGCTTAAGGGAACAAGGTCATGGCAATCATATGTATGCAGGATTTGGTCCTTCTAGCCTAGGCATATGCCAAGCCCAGTCCAGCATCAACGGCTGGACAAGAAGGGGGTGGTGATGCCGAAGAAGAAGTCGGAGACTCCAGCCACAGCATGGGGTACACAATGGCCGAAGGTCCAGGAGTTGCTCATGCTGTCGATGAAGACCGTATGGAAGGAGCTCCTTCAGTCAGGTAAGCTAGTGGGATTGCTAACGAGGGTGAGAAGATGGAAGCCCTAGTTCAAAGGATGGATCTCGAAGACTAGGACTACCTGGCATTGTAAGAAGATGAAGGATTCGACGACGAGAATGCTGTGGAACAATAGGCGGTTCCATCCGAGTGGAGCACATACCATTTCGACAACCTCGTCGTTAACGAAGGCTCTCGTGTGCCGTGGGAGTATGACCAGAGCGAGGTCAGACAAGGAGCCACGTACAAGTACAAGGAGGTCGCGCAGGAGGCGGTCAAATTTTAGGCCTTGTCGGTGCAGCGTACATTCACAATTGTCAAGTCTAACCCAAGATGCTACGACGTGAAGTGTGACATAGAGGGATGCCCTTGGCGAGTGCACGCATTTCAGTCTAAGTGGGACACCTACTGGAAATGCTCTATAGTGGTCCCTCACATATGTGTCATTGCTGAGTCAGTGCAGTCCCGCAAGAACCTGTCACGAGGCTTCATCGCGAACATCATGTACAGTGAGATCGTGGATAATCTAGATTTTAAGCAACAATCCACCATTCGGGCGATTAAGGCAAGGTTCCAGTACACAATCAACAATGCCAAGGTGTGGACGGCAAAACAGAATGCATTGGAATCAAGGTTCAGTACGTTCAAAGACTTCTACCACAACCTGCCCGGCCAACTTCGGGTCATACAGGACAGGAATCCCGGTACTCATGTCGCCATTGAAGATTCCACGTATCCGAAGTGGGGCAATAAGAGGGTACTGAAGCGAGCATTCTTCACCTTTGGTCCATGCATCAATGCATTTTGGCACTGCCGTCCAATCTTGTGCGTGGATAATACATTCACGACTGGAAAGTACAAGCACCATATACTGATTGCAAAAGCGACAGACATGAACAATCAGGATCTTCCCGTGGCATTCGCATTCGTTGAAAGCGAGAACACGAACAACTGGTTGTGGTTCCTGATGAATTTGAGGATTTTTGTTGTACAAGGCTGTCCTAACGTATGTGTCATACATAATCGACATGCGGGCTTGCTAAGTGCAATAACTCAGCTACAACAAGGAGAGAACGAACCACTTCCATGGGTGGATCTGCAGAGCAGGTGGTGCATGAGGCACTTGAGTGCAAACTTCTATAAGCGGTTCTAAAACAAGGACTTGATGAACCTGTTCAAGAGGTCGTGCAACCAGAACCAGCAATGAAAGTTTGACGCACTCGGTAAGATTCTAGATGAGTGGACACGGACGCACAGAAGGGAGGCAGCGAAAAAGGCCACTACAAGCACTGACCAGGCGCTCGAAGCATTGCCACAGTTACTCACATATGGCCCTCGTGTGGCGAGGAAGACGGGGGCGTAGGTGAAATGCTTCTCGGACTGGATTGAGTACGAGCCTAAGGAGAAGTGGTCGCTGCTACATGACAAGGGTGGTGCTCGATATGGTGTCATGACAACCAATCTAGCCAAGGTGTACAATTAGGTCATGCGCGGCGCCAGGTGCCTCCCTTTGGTTAGTATTGTGGAGGCAATTCCCCTCGGTACCACAAATTACTTTGTTGACGGAAGCAACAATGTGTCGCTCTCCATGGCAAATGACATAGTATTGTACTCTGCCATGATCACCAAGTACATGGAGGAGAAGATCAAGAAGGGTGAGATGCACCGGGCATTCAAGATGGGCACAAGGATAAAGGACGCCGCGGGACGAACCGCGAGAGGATCACCCACGAGTGCACGCTACGCCGCGCTAGTTGCGTATGCACTTACAACAAGCCTCTTCTTCTGCATAGGCTCTGCTCACATGTCATGGCCGCATGTTCGACGGTAGCGCAACATCTCGGCCAGTACATATCTGATTATTTTAACAAGGAAGAGGTGATGCAAACTTGGATTGCATAGCTGTATGGTTACGACATGGTTAGCCATTTCACTGCCCATTCGACATGGGAGCAACTTATCTAGGCCGCGAACATTGATAGGTCAAGGAAAGGTTGGTTTGTGATCTGATTGTATCGGGAATGACATGTACTGAAAACCAAGGCGTCAGACAAAGAAGTGCTCCATTTGCAGGGATTCTGGGCACACCTTCAAGAAATGTCCTACGAGAAATGCATAAGATGAAGGAGACATCGACAGTCCGGATGGTGCCGCGAGGACCTCATCCGACCGCCCCACTCGAGACGGTCGACATGGCGGACGTTAAGGTCGCGGCCACGGGAAAGGTTTGTCTTATTGAAATATGTGGTGCTGAATGCTTTGTAATATCATTTTGATTTGTCGAAAAACTATGTGATGACATTGTACTGAATGTTTTGTAATATCATTGTGATTTGTCGACAAAATACATGAGGATGTTGTGCTGAATGTTCTGTAATATCATTATGATTTGTCGACAAAATATGTGATGACGTTGTGCTGAATGTTTTGTAATATCATTGTGATTTGTCCACAAAATTTGTGGTCAAAAATAGGCAGTAAAAAAACAGGTAGAGAGTTCTTGTCGTCAGTTGAAATGGCGACAAGGTCCTGTCACTAATTGGAATGGCGACAAGACTCTCTCTGTACTGTTCCAGGCTATTGTCGTCATTTAAAATGGCGACAGAAGAATTTTGTCATTTCAAATGGTCGCCATTTCAAATGGCGACAATAGTCTATTTTCGTAAAAAAAAATTGACTATTTACTTTTGTATTTTTATTTTAAAATAATATTATTTCAAAAAAATTCGTAAGGTGTTCAGTTGCCTGATCAACTATGTTATAATTTTGTTCTTGCATATATTCTGAAGTACAATGAGTTGTCTGCTGCTAGTTTCGATTATTGCATCATTAGTTAATTCTGGTTTTTGCCTCCTAGTAAAATTTGGAATTAAAATATTATCCATATCTCCAACATGTACATAGAGTAATTAACCATTGAAGTCATATTAAATGGGGGATCACATCAGTAAGTTCCATCTTAGTGCTTGAGGTACCTTCCCAACATACTTCTGGCCAAACCGCTGCGGATTTATTGTCGAAAACCCAGAGTAGTCCACCTGCATAACAATTTGAACTCTCTCATTTCATTTTATAATCTAGGAGAAAATCGGGTATCAAGAGCTCCTGGTTTACCTTTATTCTAACTAGTGGAAGTTTGGGCTCTGATCCACTGACTGTTGTTTTGCTACTCTTCTCAATAAGATTGCTCACCTGAAGCAGCTCAGTAGTTAATACTCCCTCTGTTCAAGAATGTATGACGTTTTGGACATCGGCACGGTCTCCAATATCCAACTTTGACCATTGTTTTTTATATTATTATGTTAGTGAAAAATCACAAAATTATTATATTATAAAAATATTTATCATGACAAATCTAATGATACTATTTTCTCATGAGCAATCTAAATAGTTTTTCATATATTATTAGTCAAAGTTAGAGAAATTTGACTGCACGCTTTCTAAAACGTTATACATTTTTGAACGGAGGGAGTACTATATATAGTTGGAAACTAAGGAGAAACTAAAAACATCCACAACTGAAACTTCATTGCTAATGGGACTGTTAAAGATGCCATTATTGAACCACAATTGAATGGACCAATATCTTGGCCATGTTACTCAAGAAAATGAACAACTTTTTTTTAATATAAAAAGTTAAAAACTATGTAATTCAAGACTTACAACTTTATCCAAATGGGCGTGAACAGATGCTTCGTCGTTGGGGTCAACATCCACTTGATCTTCTAATACAACCTACATGACAAGCTCATGATGATAATCACTTTACTGACAGTAAACATGAAGGAATGGCTTACCTCGGCATATTCAAAAGGCCTAACAGACTTCAAAGGTATTTTGGTTGGCCTGTACTGCCTTCCCTATTCAAGGGAAACATAAGAAATTAGACAATGACAAAAGGAAGTTGATGGTTAATACAGCATATTGTAGCAATATTGACCTTGATTTCCGACAAAAGCACATGCTTCGGTTTTGCTTCAGCATTTATCAGTGAGGTGGCAACTGAAGAGCCTGGTTGGGTGATGTGAAAACCCATTCCAGGAACCTCCTGTAAATAATTAATTATAAGGGAAGTGAGGTTAAATTTAAAACAAGAGAAAGAAAGAACACTCAACTAAACATGAGTTGCAAAATTGTAACAAATTAAAGATGGCATCTGTCTTGTTACCTGGGGCTCAATAAGGCATTCATGCTCATGACCCCATATTACCAAGTCCAAAAAATGTGGCAAGAGATGTTCATTGATGCCATTGTCAGGGTTTGCCTTTATCCTACAGAAATTCAAGAGAAAAGTTTCTAGTCAAGAAGCGCCATCAGAAAAAATAAATCACAAATGGTTGAAAAAAAAATTCATCTCAGTGCTCGTTCAATCATTTTGCATACCTGTTCTGATGAAGAACCAAGATGTTGAACCAGTCAGACAGTGGCATCTCATCTAGGCTTTCAGGTTGCATCCACTCTATTGCATGAGGCGTCTGAAGAACAAGATACATGGATGTAAATATATTCGGTATTAACAAGTTCACTGCTCCAGCTGCAACACTACACATGACAATTCTTCAAATCATAATTAAGCAAGTTTTTCAATGCACAAGTACCTGAAACATCCTGCTCAATCTCCCATCCCTAATGTTCCCAAGTCCATATAGCGCAAGAGAAGTTGCACCCTGAAGTAGCGCAAGTTACAGAATTAGCATCTGATAATAGTTTTTTTAGAGGATCATCTGATAGTTGACTACTTAACATTGTATAGAGTACAAATAGATTGACCTTTTTGACTAGTATAGGATGAACTGATATTTGACCAACACCGGAACTGCCAAGATCAACCTTTCCAAAGTAATTCACAAAATTACAAGCTGAAAGGATATCAATGGCAGACAGATTATCCTACAATATATGATGGAAAATAAATGCATTAGATTTGGAACAAGAAAGAAATTTAGCTTGCTGTCATGATCAAAATTGATACATAAATCCATAGAATTTAGAATGTCAAAAGGCCATCATGCGTTCATACCACTCCTGCAGGATCATCGTGGTTCCCATGGATGGTGAACACAGGCAAGCCGACATTGAGGTTTGGGTCTTCATAATTCACTCGACCAAACCTGAAGCTAAGAATCTGTTAATTAAACCGGAATAGCTAGCTACGAATGATTAATTCTTAGATGTTTGAATGGTGTGAGCATGCTTTGTAACAAATTAAGTCTAGCTACTAAGAGAGAACAATTAATGTTCAGAAGTTCAGACATTTTTTCTAGAATACGCAGTAGTATCTTCTATTAATAAGAGGAAACAGTACAAAGTCGTACCTACTGTGTATTGTTAAAATAGATAGAAACTCTAACCTCGCTGTTATCTGTACCTTTCTGTTTTCCTGATTCTGTAGTGCGTCCAGCTATTGTCGGTTGTAATCGGATCTTTGATCCTCGGTTGTTGTAATCCCAACTTGTAACATCCCAAATTTTGGTCTTAAAAAAATTAATCTAAGTTAATTAATTCAAAGTGTTGGATTTCTTTTGGAGTTTTTGCAATTACTTAAATCCAAATCCGAAAAATCCAAATTCCATCGTCCGATTCAAATCTCGTCTCCAAAATCTTAATTCAAATTTTGTAATTTGAATTTTTCCCACGAATTCTCTCCCGGGCCGAAGCCCATTTCTCCAGTCCACTTTCTTTTTCCTCTTTCCTCTTTCTTTCTTTCTTTCTTTCTTTTTCCTTGCCTTGCTCAGTTCTTGCCGAGCCAGCGCTGCGCCAGATCACTCCTGAGCCGCGCCAGCCCGTGCTCATGCTGAGCTGCGCCCATGCGTGCTCGCATGTATTCCACCCGTGCCGTGAGTGCGTTTCGCCCACGCCATGCGCGTCGTGCCCCCACGTTGCCCGCTTAATCACTACCACAATCACGCCCTGCCATTGCCACAAGCCTTCATTGCAATTGTTGTTCCGGCCGTTTCCAAAGCCGAGCAGTAACGTCTCTATCAATCAAACTCGCGGCCGTGTCCGTTCAAACTCCTGACAGGCCTATAGATTGAATTCTCAGCACCCCTTCTACCCCCTTCACGTCCCCTCTAACCCCCATAGCCTACGGAGCTCTGTCGTCGTTGAATTCGTCGTCTCCCCTGGAGCGTCGCCATACGACGGCGAC
This sequence comes from Phyllostachys edulis, assembly GCA_036346405.1. Classification (NCBI taxonomy): domain Eukaryota; kingdom Viridiplantae; phylum Streptophyta; class Magnoliopsida; order Poales; family Poaceae; genus Phyllostachys; species Phyllostachys edulis. The sequence goes on along the minus strand of CM070561.1, from coordinate 64,023,666 downwards.
GCTGTGCGCCGCTCTCTACCGCCGCCGCCGTGCTCCTCCGGTCGCGCCGCCGCCACCTGGTAGGTAGGGAACCCTACTGGGGTTCCATTTTGGCTGTCGGCCAGTCACCCGACGCCGTGCGCCCGTGCCGCCTGCGCCCCTGCTCTGTTTTTCCTTCCCCTGTTCTTTCTTCCTTTCTCTCAATGACAGTATGGTCTCACTTATCATCCTCTTGATTTCTTTCTCTCTTTCCATCTCTCTCCCTAACATTTGGGTCCCATGTGTCATACACTGAGGTTTTGTAATATTAAAACTGAAAGGAATATTCCTCTCCCTCTCATTTTTCACCATTTTTCTTTCCAGCAAATCTTCCAGGAGTTTGTTCTCTTCTGTACGAACTCTGAATCAGTTGATTCTTTTTCCTAAATTCATATAAATTCATAATCTATCTAATGTTACTAATTTTATAATTTTTAGATTTTATTTGTTTTTCTGTTATTTATTTTTGTCTCGATTTGCGCGTGTAGAGTCCGATGCCGCCGAAGCCACTTTGGACCAACCGGACACATTAACCTCCAACTTCAATGTAGGCAAGTCTTCTTTGAACATTCTATACCTATGATTTCCAAATTATGTTTTTAGTTTCAAAAGTATTACACACTTGCTATTTACGTAAAATAATGAGTTCAAATCGTAGATTGTTAGTTAAACCTAAAATTGGTAATGTCTACCTTTGATAATTGTTATCCATACACCTTTGTCACCCTAGCATAGCCTTTCCGTAATAATGATTATAATATTGTGGAATAGATAAAAACAGTAGAATTGCTTAGACATGCTTATTCGTTCATGATCACCCATTGTGTGGTGGGGGGGGCATTATTACCCTTTATGCTAAAATAGTTTGGAAAATGTATGACATTAGGTAATGCTAATAATTGGAAAATAAAATAAAATGGTGGAAATTTGTTTAGACTAGGGCGAGTGACATGAGTTTCGACTGTCTAGCCTGGGTCGATTAAGGACCGACACTTGTGTCTATTCAAACCGAGCAATACCGTACAACCAGATGTCTAGTATGGGGAGGACCTGGCTGAATAATTTACTAAGTCCAGACATTTAGCCCGCAAGCCGCAGATGGTAGGAGTTACCTGGGTAGTGTAGACGATAGTAATTGACATCCATGTCTGTCAGGGCTTGCGCCAAGAGATGGTAATTGACGTCTATGTCCGAGCAAGTTATCCTCCAAAACGGTGAGCTTCGGATCGATGGTAAATGACGTCCATGACTTAGGGTTAAGCTCATCGAGGCGGGCTAATGTAAAGATAAAGTATTGTAAAAGCTTTGTGATAATTGCTTAGTCGTGCGCCCAAGGAAGCGTGTCATGTCCGATATTATAAGTTGATTATCTCGTGTGGGTCAAGTTGTACAACCTCTGCAGAGTGTAAAAACTATTCAAATAGTCGTACCCACTGTCAAGGGCGTGCAAGATACGTTTTCACATGGTAGATTTTAGTTTTGTTTTTCAAAGAATTATTTTGGAAAATCCAGGAGTAGTTGGAACTCTTGGATTGGTGTGCTGGCAGCTAGAGCCCTACTCTTAAAAACTTGGCGGATAGAGCCTTAATACTAGTGACTGATAGCTAGAACCCTCACTACAGAATCAATTTTATTTATTTATTGAAACTATGTTTGTCAAATGTGTTTTATGTAAAATGTTTAAACATAAAATATTGCTTTGTGCAAAAAGAACCATATAAACCCATTTGTTAAAGCTACGCATATGCATATTTCCCACGACTTGAGGAGTACTTTATGTACTCACATGCTATGCTCAAAACATATCCCAAAAGCCTTCAACGACACTGAAGAGGATTATGACTTCTTCGCCTGCGGTTTTGACGAAGGACACCAAGAGTACTAGGAAGCACTCCCCAATCGAATGCCGATGGGCGATTTGATGGGTCATCACGGAGTTTACCATTTGTTATTTTCCGTTGCTGTAAAACTCTAGGTCTTGTGACCTCTATTGTAATAAGTGATCATAAGGTCCGTACTCAGTTGTTTATTTATGTTGAATCGTGATTTAAACTTGTTATCAACACTGTATCCACTATGTGCGCTAGCTACTCATCAGGGACTAATGCAGAAATACACAGAGGGTTTAGATTCAAAAATCCGGTCCTAACACAACTGCATGGGAGCCCTCTGTAACATCTTGATATAAATATACATGAAGCCCTACGGGGTAACTTGTGCGGCCATACCTTTAGCTTTCATGGTATCAGAGCTCTGATCCAAAACAATAATGGCAGGCTCATCTACTCCCAGTGTGATCTCTAGTGTCATCCCATTCACCATGTCATCCTCCAGTTCATCCATCCAAGCCCCAACCTTTAACCACTTCTTCACCGTGAAGTTAAACCGAGAGAATTACCTCCATTGGAAAGCCCGCCAACAATATCATCCGCAACAACACCAACACCAACCGTGGAGGTGGTGCATGCTCTGGATCCAACCGCGGTGGTGGACGCGCTCGTGGTGGCCACGGACAGTCTGACCGTGGATCCAGATCTCAAGGAGGCAATCCAAGGCTGACGTGTTAAGTGGATCGGATGTCTAAGAGAGGAGGGGTGAATTGTGTATCTTTTTCGATCTAGGCCAAATTTAACAAATTTAGAACAACCTAGAAACTACTCCCAACCTAAGTGCCTATGGTTTTATAATGTGCTCAACCAACTCCCAAACATGTTAGGTAAGTTTTGCAACCTTAGTTCCAAACCTACACAAGTCTAATAATCTAGGAATTGAAAGAACAAGAATTTAAGCGCAGAAACATAAAAGGGACAAACGACAAACAATTTTTTTACCGAGGTCTTGGAGATTCGACGATCTCCCCTAATCTTCGTTGGGGCACTCTCGTAAGAGTATAGCTTCTACTTGAGCCCACACAAGGATCCAAGCAATCAACTCATGATAGTCCTCCTCTCCGGATGAGTGGACTCCAAACCTTCACAATTCTCCTAGTGCCTTCCACAAGCTCATCCTTGGAAGGTCACCAAGAGCACTCCTCCAAGCTGTCTAGAAATCACCGAATTCCAAAAGTAATAAGCCCAAAGATGTCACTTGAACTCAGCAAAGTCGAGCAACTAGAAGTGATGCACACTAAGGCCTAATTTACTCACACTCTCAAAATCTCAATTTGAAACTCTTGAGTGCCCTTGAACTCCTTAATATGCAATTCACTGTTTTGGAGTCTCAAGAGTACTAGCTTGAACGCCCATAGGGTCTATATATAGCTCCTCTCCGCAGAAACTAGCCAGTAGACACAGAAGATTCAAAATAACACTTTGAGTCGGATTATTCGACCTACTCGGATCATCTGACTTACATGCTTCCAATGGTAAAAAATATAACCGTTGCACACACTCAGATTGTCTGACTCAAATCGGATTATCCGGATTAACCGTATTATCTGCTTGGCTCGGATTATCCGTGCTAGTGCAAGACCTAAAGAGCACATTCTCTGGAAAATCGATCCGGGTCAAGCTCCGACCCACTTGGATTATCTGTATCAGTGGAATTTCATATTAGACCATGTCCCTGTAAAAATGCTCTGACCAAAGGCCCGACTACCTTGGATCATCTGGATCACACTGGACTTCAAAAACACACTTATCTGGAAAATTAGTCTAACCCATACTCCAGATGACTCGAATAATCCGTGTAACATCCCAAAAATTACCATTTTTGGGAAGACATGGTGAAAAAAAATGGGAAAGTAATTTTTAGGCATAATCCATATGGAAAAATTGATTATGCATGATTTTTGAGCTATTTTCATAAAACAAATAATGGATTTAATACAAGCTGCAACTTGTAAGAATTTTCGGGAAAATCACAGACCTTATAAAATCCTGAAAAATTTACAAAACCAACTATACAGGGTCAAGAGCCCACACAAATGTTTTTACAAATTTTAGACTCCATTTGCTCAGTACAAAAATCCAGCAAACGCCTAGCCAGAAATTTGAAATTCAAAAAATGTTTTCGAATTTCCCTCTCTCCTTTGGGCCGAAACCGAGCTGACCCAGTTGTGCTCGCCAATGCCAGCCTAAGCCAGCGTGTGCACTCACCGTCTCGCTGACGTGTGGGACCCACACGTTAGAGCTCTTCGTCTACATCGTGCCTGCCTCGCTTTGCCAACGCACCAGTGCGCACCTCCGCTGCTCTGCCCACTCGCCCACGGTTTTCCTCACCGCCCACCCTTTTTTTTCAAGCCTCATCTGTTCCCATCGCCTTCGCCTACCTCCACCCATGCTATCCACCCCCATTAAAATGAGGGTGTTCATTCACCGGGCTAGTGCAAGGATATGACTAGATGATGTAAAGTCTTCAGCGTGTGCTCTAGACTGCTTACCGAAGGTAGTGAGCGGTGATATCGACAGATACCAAACAAACTAGAGAATTCTTGTGTTGTGGGTAAAGTTGTACCCCTCTGCAGAGTGTAAATCTATTTAAATAGTCGTGCTCGCGGTGACGAGAGTGCTAAGTGTAGTATTGTCGGGTATAGTTTTGATTTTCTTAAAAGTAGTTTTGTTGAAAATGAGGGAAAAAGGTTTGTTGGATTATATTTGAGTTGAGTGCCATGTTTATGGCTAAAAATAAAATGTTGCTCGTAGCTAAGGAGGGTTGTGAGTTGTTATTTATTTAATTATGTACTTGTTGTCCTTTATCTATTTAACTGCTCTTAAAATTTCCTTTGCAAAATACTACGTATTGATATTGCAAATAAAATTTTCTTAATGCAAAACAACTTGTAGTATAGAGCCTCATCTTTGATTAGCCTTGCATTTATATAAATTTTGCGATACACTACAAGTCTTGCTAAGTACGCAATGTACTCAATCTTACTTAATTTATTGTTCAGAGTTTGAGGATGAGCTAGTTCCAGACGACGACGGGTCTTTCTAGAGCTTAGTCCTTGTCGGATGCCTGTGGGATTGGAAGGGGCATACCGCTGGACCTTCTTTCCTTTATTTACCATATTTTCCGTTGCACTCTATTACTTTTGCTACTCTGATGCTTAAGCTTTTATTTGTCCGGTCGGCCCATGCATTGTAAGTAATGTAACCACCTAAGCTTTGTACCATAACTTGTTTTATTCAGTATGTATGGATGTGAATACCAATGTTGTGAATGTGTATACTAGCCACTGATCATAGGACTAGTACGGTATACACATGAGGGCTTCGGGTATTCAAAGCCTGGGGTCCGACAATCCGACTCCTATCGAGTTCCAAAATATATGCCCTTTGGAAAATTGATCAGACCCATGCTCTAGATGACTCGGATCATCTGATTCCCATTGAGTTCCAAAAAACATGCCCTCTGGAAAATTGATCGGACCCATGCCCCGGGTGACTCGGATCATCCGACTTCCATTGAAACTCACTCAGACATGCTCTTTGGAAAATTGATCCGACCTATAGTTTGACCCAGTTGGATTATCCGCCTTTGTGCAATTTTTTCTACCAAAATTGAAACTGCATAGGCATTGCAAATCTTGCATTCTCACTTGGTTTCTTGGCTTCCACTGGCTAGATATGAGCTAGAAAGACCTAGTGTGCATGACAACTAGCTACCCAACCTCACTAAGCTCAAGCTACTAGCTTTGAACCCCTCTTTATAGTACAGCCAAAACAAAAACAAAACCTATCACTAAAATGATCCAAATTCGATTCCTCGGATCATTTCTAGTCACAAGGTCCTTAATATTCATGCTTAGCCATCATTTGCACCCATATGGGAATCCATGAATACCAAGAACACCCAAAGTCAATATCAAGCACTAACCCAACTTGCCTTCCCTTGGAAACAAGGTTAGTCTTGACAAGATAGGGTCATTAATCACCAAAACACTAAACTACAAGAAAATAGGAGCCTAGATGCTTACAACGTGCTAGGTCTGTGGAAAACAAGGACACGATACTCTTCACTGCTACCACCGCTTCGATCATTCGTACCAGGCCGAAGACCCTCGAGTTGTTGTTGCTGCCACAACGGGCTACTCGTTTGATCAGAATTGGTATGTTGACACGGGCGCAACTGATCACCTCACAAGTGATTGGTATGTTGACACGGGCGCAACTGATCACCTCACAAGTGATCTTGACCGCCTGACAGCCAAGGAGCGCTACAAAGGGCAACAATCAAGTCCATGTCGCAAATGGGGTTGGTTTGTCGATATCTCATATTGGTCGTTCTTATACCACTAGTTCATCTCGAATTTTGTTCCTTAACAATGTTCTTCACATTCCTAGTGTTAGTAAGAATCTTTTGTCAGTTCACAAACTTGCTACTGATAACCGAGCTCTGTAGATAGAAACTCTATCTCTACCTCGCTGTTATCTGTATTTTTCTGTTTTCCTGACTCTGTAGCGCGTCCAGCTATTGTCGGTTGTAATTGGATCTTTGATCCTCGGTTGTTGTATCCCAACTGAATGGGAACATCTTGATATGAATATACACGAGGCCCTACGGGGTAACTTGCGCGGCAATACCATTAGCTTTCATGTATCACAGTAAGCTAGACTGAGATGTCAAGTTACAGGAAGTTCAGACATGAAGTGTTCAAATGTTGCACCTGTTCTGCAGGCTAACTGCCTGATCACTGACCACCTGGAACTGCACCGGTCGGTCGTTCAGGCAGTAGCGTCTCAGGATCTCCATGGTCTTCACCAGCGTCGAATGCGAAGGCTTGTTCTCATGGAACAAATCACCACCAAGAAGCAGGAAATCGACCTGCAAATCGTGCTTCCAATCATATCAAATTGTTGGTGCTTAAACAGTGCGTGTGAAGAAGTAGAACACATGCAATGAAAAGAGAGAAAATATGCTGCTCCTTGACAAAATCATTTACCTTGTTTTGCTCTGCCAATGAGCAGATCTCCTCGAAGGTGTCGAATGAATCGAACCGCCGTAGCTCGTCCTTCTCGAGGTAGCCGAGGTGGCAGTCGGTCGCCACGAGTATGCGCAGCGTGCTGTTTCCTTCTTCTGCCTGCCTGAATCGAAGAACACGACACATACAAAAGCTGTGTGAGTAACAGTACTATTGGAAGTTGCAGGTATCTGGATGCATGGTTGGTGACATGTATATATGGGAGATGTTTTTCATAGTTGAGTTACGCCTTGTGCACATATATACAAATGAAAATAGACATGTTTTTCAGTCAAAAACATTTTGTATATATATATATATATATATATATATATATATATATATATATATATATATATATATATCCACATCGCGGATATGCAAGAAAAAAATTGAGGCAACAAGAAAGAAAGAAAAAAATTGGTTTTATTTTCATATTTTGTCTAAGGAGTTTGCTATTTCTCATTAATTGTGAAAATTAATTCAACAAAATTGTCTCGAGTTGATTAGTTCAGACATGAGTTTGCTATTTTGATGGTAATAGGATCTGGGCAGCTGCAATGCCACTAGATCAAATCGGGTACCTTTCTATATGCGTATATAGAAGCGCATGAATACATGCTGCTTGCATGAAATGATGAGTGGCAGCAATATATATGTCCCATCCTTTAGAATCTGTCCAACAACTAGTATCAGGAAAACAGTAGCAGCGCGCTACATTCAGTTTTCAGCATTGTTCAACATCGCACGCACATATATGACACCCAACAACATTTTTCTATATATGTACAATATATAGAAAACACAATTGATTTACCCTAATCAATGGCATAATAGTTGAAATAAAGCACAATTGATGCACATAGTTACGACAAACAATTTTCTATTCTACCCAAGCTAGCTCTAGCTAGCTAGGAACTTAAACCTCCAGAGATTGCTAGTTAAACCCGAAATACAAGATTTTCTCAGGGAACCACTATCCAACCTCAGAATTAAGTACAATGTGCATTAGGCCACACGCATTGAGATTATTCTTAAAAATACAAGTGCAGATCTTCAGATTAACCTGGACAAAATCTAACCCATGCATCACTCAAAACACTAGAAGTAAATCGACCTATACTTGAAACAAACATTGTCATGCATCCAAAGGAAGGAAGCCACAACAGCTAGTGACATCGATCGAGGAACTCACATTGCCATGCTTCCAAAGAAAGTGAGATAAGGAGCTAGCAGGTGAGAGATCTAGAGAGAGAGAGAGAGAGTGAGAGTGAGAGAACAGCTTTGAGAGAAGAAGCAATGGGAATGGGAGAAGCTCAGAAGAATAGCCGAGTGAAGTAGACAGAGAATCTCGGTGTTGTCTGCCAGCTTCCAAAGGAAGCCAGTGAAAAAGGGAAAAAAGGAATTTTTTTTACACCAGAAAAAGGAAAATAAATAAAGAGAGGAGTGCCCCACGGGCTACGGCCACATGACCTGGGCCAAGCCCAAGGCCCAGTTGTTAGGCCTAACACAATTTACTATGAAAAATAATAGGAAATAAGAAAAAGGGCAGAGAAAAAAAGAAAAAAAAAAGGAGAGGACGCATCGGCCGCCGCCTGCCCCTACTCCGGTAAGCCGCCGCGGTCTCCTCCCTCTCTTCCTACTCGCCGTCGCGGATTTTCTCGCTGATTTTGATGGTTTTTTTTCCTTTATCGCTCTGCAGCTTTGAAGTGTTTAGAGCATCTGGTTCGGGATGGTAAGCTGTGAGATTCCCCTTTCCCCACTTCTAGTTTCGCCTGCTCGATTGGATCGATCTGACTCTGGTTCTTGGAGCAGTCGGGGCGCAAGGAGACGGTGCTGGACCTGGCCAAGTTCGTCGACAAGGGCGTCCAGGTCAAGCTCACCGGCGGCAGGCAAGGTCGGTTTCTAAATTTCGCTCGCATCAATCACGAGCCCCGAGTGGTTTGATGTTGTTTATTTGTTCATCTACATATTTCTTGAAACTGGTGGCTACGGGCTTAGTTCGAGTTGGTTTAGAGATGCGTAGTGAAACACCATGGCGTGTAACCATACAATGGTAGGAGCAGAAGACACTAGGGTGGTGGAGCTAAAACTTCTTGATTGTTACATAGCCAACTGGACACCAAGCTTCTAACTCCTTCAGCGAGATTCACTGCATGCACCAGCTTCTTGGTGCCGGTACAGGCTTGGGCCGCAGTTCGCCTTCATGGCATCCTTGTGCCTTTTTGTGGCTGCAACCTGTTCTCTGAGTCTGAGTGCATTCCAGGGAAAAATTGTAACCTTTTAGGCACGATGATTGATGAAAATGATGATGATGGTAGTGGGATTAGGTGATTATCATGCGTTCAACATGCCTTGGTTTTGGTTTTCCATGGGAGCTAACTTAGCAGAAAATTTACGACTTGCTTCCGAAATTGGGAGCCTTCTGGTTTTGGCTTGACTGGGAGTAAGGTTTGATCACTATAATGCACTTTCTTATTGGCATGGCCCCTGCTGATCCATGCCCACCTAGTTAACAGGATAATGCTTACTGTTTCTAGAATTAGTGCCCCAAAAGCCACCTTGACTTCTCTCAGCCAGATGAATATCAACTTTATCAAAAGATGTTTCCTAATTCCTTAATTTTCGTTCCAAATAAGCAAGTCTCTAAATCGGCTCACTCGCTTGAACACTGCTTTTGGTGTAGTATACAAACACCTTATATAAATGGAATAAGTCCATATTACACCCCTGAACTTTGCAGAGAGTCCAAAATACCCCTTGAACTCCAAAACCGTTAGGTTTACACCCTCAAACTGCCATTACCATCTCACCTGACCCCCTCGAGCCAAAACCAGATGGTTTTTCCCCTACATGGCATCCACGCTGGCACTATTTCGCCTCGTCAACACCTTCATGTCAGCACCGTCATGTGTGCTTCTTCCTCCTCCCATCCACTTGCTTCTTACTTCACCTCACCTCTTTCTCCTTCATTCTTGGCGCCTCCTCCCGACTTCGTGGCCTGGCTTGCCAGGCCAAGGCCTGGCCACAAGCTTGTGTTTTCCCAGCTCCATGCTCCGATCGCTCCACACGGCTCCCTCCTGGTTGGTCTGACCGATCACCTTCGGCTCTGGCGCGCTTATCGCCTCGACCTTTCCACAGCCTCTCTGGCGGCACAGGTCAAGACTGGCTCGGCTCTCCCGCTCCTTTGCGCCCATTCTCTCTCTCTTTCTTGGCGTCGTGGCAAGGTCAGCTTTGACCGGTCCGTCTTGCTTCCTTTGTGCTGTCATGGCCGCCACCACTGCTTGGCCCACCAAGGCCCTCGGCTTCCCCGTGCGGTTTGGCCCCGACTTCCCGTCAGGCGATTCGGCCTCGGCTTACTGTCGCGGTTCGGCCTCGGCTTCCGTCAAGGTTCGCTTTCAGATCCGGTGGAAGCGGGCATTGCTGGTCCTCGAGCACCCAGACGGCGGTCGGTGCGATGGGGGCTAGGCAAGCAGCGGTCACCCAGTGAGGAAGCAGGGCGTGAGCGGGAAGCAGGAATGGGGAAGGGCCTCGGCGACAGCGGAGGTCACAGAGAGCTTGCCCATTTGGCTTTGCTGAGGTGTTCCTCATGGCCTGACGAGCGCCATGGACGCTTTGATCGCTAAGCGGCGACCTCGTGGCGAGCCCATGCCACCGCATCTCTGCGGGGAGCACAAAGTAGATCTCGCCGGCGGAGCTCTCGCCACCCACGGCCACGATGGGCCCCTCGAACCCCATCGCGTCGGCGTCGCAAAGGAACCATCCGACCTCCCCGACCACGGAGTCCTCGAGAACCCGCGCCATCATGGCGGGCGCAGGTACTCCCGCAGCTCCCCCGTCGGCAGCACCACCATCGTCGCAGACGCGACCAACCCCTCGGCCACGCCGCCGCTCGACAAGCAGAGCCCCATTAGTATATTGCTGCGTATGTACTGTCTCGTTTGCTTGCGGCTTGCTCGATTCGAGTTTTTGTCGTACGCCACGTCAGCGGAACATGTACACGTGGACGCCACGTCATTCAAAACCATGGTGATTTAGGAAAAGGGGGTGATTTGCTCCGGTTTCAATAATTGGGGGTTGTAAACTGGACGGTTTTGTAGTTGAAGGTGTTTTTTAGACTCGGGCTATAGTTCAAGGGTGTAAAGTGGACTTATTCCTATATAAATTGACCAATGTTCACCTAGGCGCTAGGCGGGCGTTGGACCGGCGCCTAGCGCCTAGGCGGCCAACTCAAAGTGAGGCGAGGAGGAGAGCGTGGCGCAAAGGAAGCGATGGCAAGGCAAGGCAGGAGGAGGGCGAGAGAGGCGAGAGGCGGGGCGAAGGAGGCGATTGGTCACGTCCTCTTAGCTGTCCGATCTAAATAAATCTCAGTCGTCCGATCTAAACCTAACCTTATCTCTCGTCGTCTCATGGTCGCGTGGCATGGCCCCCTCTCATAGCTCTCTCTCTCGGGCTCTCGGCCGCCTTATCCTCTCGGACCGGCCGCCGCCCCAAATCCGCCATTCGACATCTCCTTTCATTGGCGACCTCTCATGACAATGGCGACTACGACCTAGCGACGACGGCCATGAAGGTGCCCTCTCCTCCCTAATTTTCTCCCACGTGTCGCTGCCCAGCTCCGCCCGACCGGCTCAGCAGCCGTCGCGCCTTGCCCACCTAGGCCCACCTTGGACCGGCGTTGACCGCTTAGGCGGGTTGAGCGCCAAGGGCGCCGATTCAGCCTGAATCGTGGCGGCTGGGCTGCGCCCAACGCCTAGGTGGACGCCTAGGGGAACATTGAAATTGGCGTTCTACTTGCATGCATCCAGGTATCCAACAACACCAATATTGCCCCCATTGACATGATCTTGCCCTTTCAGAAACATAGGGTGTGTTTGGTTGTTGCCCCAATTTACCCTACCGAAATATTGGCCACGCCGATGTATTTGGCTTTTGCTTGGTTTGTTACCAAAGTTTTGGCTGCCTAGTGAGTATTTTGGTCATCCCCTCGCAATTCCTACCACAGCTTAGGCCAAACTAAGGGCGCAAGTGCAACATTCTCTCGCCTAAAAATTTGCTAGCCAATTCTTGCCAAAGTTTGGTGGGGCTAGATAGGGCATAAACCAAACATACCCTTATACTCTTCCTTATTTTGTCTCCTAGATCTTCCACTTTTGGTTTTATAATATTGTATGACCGACAGATATACCAATATACTTGAAAGACATATTGTCGAAGCCACAAGTAAAAAACAGCATGCGTTCTATTCACTGCTAACCTCTCCTAGGTAACATGGTTGGTTCAAACAACTGAAGAAAGAGTTTCATTTTTCATGTTTTCACCTTTTCCCATTTCAATTTCCATAAAAAGGAGGTGAAGGACCATGCTATCTGTATATTGATTTAAGTAAGGACATGTTGTGAACTTGTTCTAGGGGAGGACATACTCTCGATGTGGGCCCCACGAGGGAGAGCTGGCAGTCAAGAGGTACAATCTGTGCAAGAAGAAAACGACTGAGTTATTTGGAAGTTTATCTTCATATTAGGAAGTTGCATTAGTTGGCATATCTTAGGACCATAGTTCAAAAGCTGGATCGGTGATCGACCTGGTGAGTTTCTTGGTTTAGCAGTTCACCGGTATGGCCATCGGTTCCAAAATAAAAAGGGAAAAAGTCCAATTCGGTTCAATTTTCAATCCTCAACTCTAAAACCGTTCAAATCGGGACCTCGAACTAATGAAACTATCCACTTTACCCCCCTGGACCCAAACCGTGCAAGAAGAGGACTTTAGGGTATATTGATGCGACCCACATGTCATCCTCTCCTCCTTTCTTCTTCCTCCCCTTCTCACTCATCTTTCTCTCTTCCTTCTCTCATCTATCCCTCTCCTCCCCCTCTTCTCCAAGTATGGCACCAGCAAGGGCCGAGCTAGACCTCGCCGGCGTCGCGCCCATCTCACCTCACCATGCATCGCCGCCCATACACCTTTGCTGCCGCTCCCTCTCCTTCACCTGGCCTTGACGACCTCTTCCTTCTCGTCCCCTGCACCCTTCGTCGTTAACCCCACGCCGGCCGCCGCCGCCATAGAGCTCCTCTGCTAGGTCGCCGCCCTTGGCGTGGACCCCTGCTCGGTGCTCCACAAGCTCGCTGCCTTCCTCTCCGATGATGATGTTCGCATTTGGCGGGCGCGGCGCCACGGAGACCATCGCAGGCGCCATGGTGTTTCGCTGTGGTTCGATCAAGCGTCGAGGAGAACTAGAAGCGTGTCGCCAACACCTTCGTCTCCAACATCGCGTCCTCAGTTGCCAACACCCTCCCCTCCGAGGTAGCTCCGAGATGTTCGGTTGGGCGTCGTCCTGGCGGCCGTGTGCGTGCTGGCCACGGACATGGGCTGACGAAGCTGCTGTTGCTGATGCAAAGCAAATGGCATCTCGTTCCCCCACCGCATGCTCAACCCCACGAGCGAAAGAAGAAAGAGGAAGGAGGAGAGGGGCATGGCCGCAGGGGCAGGAGCAAGGGAGGGAAGGGAGGGTCAGGGACTCTTGGTGGAAGAAGATGGGGAGGGAGAGGGAGGAAGGAGGTATGGAGGGGCTGACATGTGGGCCTCCCCATTCTTTTCGTTAATTTACTAATTCATTTATTTGTATTGCATTGTTGCCATGTCATCTTTTTTTTTTTTTGTGCTTAGAGGGTGACACGTGATTCTAATTGGGATCCACGTGGATGACATCGTTAGAAAACCACCCCGGTTTAGGTCGAGGGGGTAAGTGGATGGTTTCATTAATTTGAGGTCCAGATTCGAACGGTTTCATAGTTGAGGGTTGAAAATCAAACCGAGACCAGAGTTCAGGGTTGTAAATTGGACTTTTTCCAAAAAAAAAGTTATTGTCAGTTTGATAGAGAAGAAAAGGTTTACTATACTTATTTTGCCTCCAAAGGCAACAAACTAACTTTGCCCAGTTGGTTTCGTGGGGCGCTAGGGCACCTCACGCAATTGCCTTGAGGTCTGGAGTTCGACTCCCCGCAGGCGCAAATATTTTTTCATGTCTAAGGAGCGAGTCGGTCCGACCGTGTCTCGTATGTGTGAACGGTTTGCTCCAAACCGGACCGGACCAGGCACCGGTCCTGGTTTTTTCCGATCAAGCGATCAGTCCGGTCCAATTTTTTGTACTATGCTTAGGACGTACTCTTGATGTGGGCCCAGGAGGGAGAGCTGGTGGCTAGGAGGCACAATCTGTGCAAGAAGAGAACGACTGAGCTGTTTGGATTTTGGAAACTTATCTTATCTTCATATTAAGTGGATATGTTTTATCTTCTTATCTTCGTATTAGGTGGATTAGCTTCCGTCTTTTATCTTCTTATCTTCATATTATGTGGATGTCTTTTATCTTCTTATTAGGCGGATTAGCTTCCATCTTTAGTATTCCTATTTAAAGAGGGCATTCATTGCTTAGTATATGAAGAAGTAAACAGAAAATTGCCCCAAATATCAAGATTCAGAGTCTCGTGCACGATGGCTAGGGATTAACCTTGTTGTGCACCCGAGGGTGAGCTTCTTGCCCTTTGCTATCCTATATGATCCCATCAAGAAACCCATTCACTTTGCCTTCCTCTCACATTCCACCGAGCCCATACATCTTGGTATCAGAGCCAACAGCTTGGAAGGTTTCAAAGCCTAAGGCAAGAAGCTAGATCAGATCCTGGCACAGGTGGCCTCACTCACGACAAGGGTCAACGACATGGACAAGCAACAGCACACCCTCAACTTGGCCATGGCGCTCGTTGAGCATGGCAAGGCTGCGACTGATGTTAATCTAGCGGCCACACCACCCAAGGAGCTTCTGCCCCGGCCGTCATCATCGTCGACTAATGGCGGCGGCCACGACAACAATGCCCTGGGCGCTCCCCCATACCGCAAGTTGCATTTCCCATCTTACAACGGTAAGGAAGACCCACTGCCCTGGCTAAAGCGGTGCGAACAATACTTCTGGGGGCAACAGACGAGGGAAGAAGAGAAGATGTGGTTGGTGCAGAACCATTTGACTGGCACGGCCCGACAGTGGTACTGCCAATTGGAGAGAGATGAAGGTGTGCCAACTTGGCCATGCTTCTCGGACTATGTCACCAGCCAGGTGTTGCCTACACCTCAGCATGTGCTGCGTGCACGCTTGAACCGGGGAACATGAGGTACTCGTACATTGGGATGCAAGTTCGGCAGTTGACTCCTGGATGCCACTCGACGAATTTCGCCGTTGTTACCCATTGTTCCAACTTGAGGATGAGTTGTTTTGCCAGGCAGGCGGAAGTCTTGTGGACTCGTTCTGGGGGAAGACATACTCCCGACGTGGGTCTACGAGGGAGAGTCGCGGCCAAGAGGCGCAACGCGCGCAAGAAGGAAGCATTTGAGCTTTTTGGAAGCTTATCTTTTGATCTTAATATTTGGAAGTTGCATTAGTTGGCACATCTCATAATTTTGTAGTAGTCTCATGCACATCTTGTTAATTGATTAGATGCATATCTGAGGATTAGTTTCCATCTTGTTAGGAGTCCTATTTAAAGAGGACACTCATTGCTTAAGAGATCAAGAAATAAACAGAAAATTGCCCCAAGTATCGACATTCAGGGACAAACCACCTTTGAACAGATGGGTGACCAGCCTGTTAAAAATTAGGCAAAATTGGCTCATGGACACTGCACTTTGTTGTCCTTTGTCAAAACACACCGCAAATGCCATATTTGGCTAGGTACCATTACAAAATTGTGATCATTTGCTGCTGGACACCTCGGCCAATATAATGTGATTTCCAGACCAAAGAGGGAGAGAGAAGGACGATGAATTGTCACAAATGCTCTTCAGGTCGGAATGGGGAGAATGACCTGGCCTTATGGTCCATCTCAGCCAAATACGAACGGGTTTTGACCCGAAGGGCAATTGCAACAATTCACCGTTCTTCTCTCTCCTCTTTGGCCCAAATATCATATTATATTGGCCGCGGTGTTCAGCAGCAAATGGTCGTGGCTTTGTTATGGTACCCGATCAAATATGGCTTTTGCGGTGTGTTTTGGCAAATGACAACAAAGTGCAGTGCCCAATATCCGATTTTGCCTAAAACAATATCTTGATTTTTGACATTGTTTACCATAGTTGCAAGAACATTAGTAGTAATATTGAGATAAAAATGGAAATAAATGTCACCTTGCGTAAGGCTTCTACAAATTCTGAAGTGAGTTAACACTTGATCATTTACTTTGATCCCCACATTCCCTCCTCGCACGCCTGCCGATCCAATCGCACTATTTATCCGTGGGATACTCTGATCTAAGCATGTTTATCATATACAAACTGAAGAAAGATGAGTCAACATCAAGGTTCTCTTGGATATCAGGATATTTTATTTCTGCACCGGCATCAGTAAAATAATCAAATCACTTGCTGCATATCATATTATCTTTTACAGGTTTATATGGACTTGTTAACTTTTTAATGTCACTCCTTTGTTGTTCCAATATGCATGCTCCTAGAATGTTTCAAATTTCCAAAAAGGCAGAAACCATTCTAGTTGTCTTGCAATTTGTTGTAACACCACACCACAGGCTGTGACTTTGGCATTTGTACACCTGCAGTTACAGGGACTTTGAAGGGCTATGACCAGCTTCTGAACTTAGTGCTTGATGAAGCGATTGAGTTTGAAAGAGGTACTGTTGGATACATTACCTTTGTTTCTACGATGCTAATATACTGCTACCATACAAAGGAGGTGACGGGCTAAAATACATCAGATCAACATTGTTTGCTTACCATAAATACTATTTGCTGATGTATGTGTAGTGCACTTGGAAATAACTAAAGAGAAGACCTTATTTTGTCTTTTTGCAAAGTTTAATGGATTTCAAGCTTTTTTTTGTAGAGCAAGACGATCCATTGAAACTATCGGGGAAAACCAGACAGCTTGGTCTGATTGTAAGTTTCTTTACAGTATTGACTTCAATACTCGACTTCTACCTATATCATTTGTGTGGTTCGGCGATTGTAGTTCCAAGAGTAGTGGATGCCATCCTCTGGTTCTTTTGCGTGGTGCTGAAGTGTGCCATAGTTAATTTCCTGGAAATGTTGCTATCAGCAATATTTGCAACAGAACGACAATTAAACGAAATAAGCTTGAATCAGGAACTGGTGTTTTCCACAGTTTCTTACAGTTTCCTCCATTTCTGTGCTTTGTTTTCTAATTGTCTCATTTGATCATCCTCACGACTCTAATGGCTATTTGTTGCAGGTCTGCAGGGGCACAGCGGTAATGCTCGTATCGCCAACAGAGGGAACAGATGAGATCGCCAACCCCTTCCAAAACGCTGACGGAGCATAAACCTGCACCCGTCGACGATTCTCACATAGTCAACCGAGATCTATGCCCTCCTAAGTATGACCTCAGATGCTGGTCTCCCAGTGAAGAGGCTTATGTTTACTCATGTAATTTGGTGTAGCAGTCGCTTATGAGAGTTATGGTCTATGCTAGGTAGCAATATATGCTGAAGTACTACTTCTATGAGGATTCTTATTTGTATGAGATGATATGAATGATAAATCGCATGAGATTCTTCATGCGTACATGCTTTCTTTGGTTTCTGTACATGTTTGGTTTCTTTTCTTTGTTCAGCAATCTCTGTTATGCCTTGTGTGCGCTTGCAGTTTCTTGTCTGCTATGCAACAAGACATGGGAAAGAATCTAGCAAGCACCTGTAACCCAATGGTGGCTCTCCCTCATGAACTCGTAGCAAGCAGCACATGCGGATCGCAGCTATTTTCGCTGGAAACCGTTGTATTTTTGGTCCTGTTTGGAACGTGGGAAAAATACGATTTTTTTTATTTAATCTTTTTTGAAAATATATTTTAAAGTTAACCTCTCGCCAACTTTATTTCTAAATCTGACCCTTTTGGTTACGCCACCAGTGGCGGCATGGCCAAAGGTGCTACATAAGTTTTTCACAACAAGCGCTTAGCGTGGGGGTTTCGTGGCACCGCCACGCCATTTTGTTTGGTGTGACAGAGCTCGATTGTCACGCCATTTATCACGGCGTGACAGGGGCTAATTCCAATTTATTTGTATTCCATTTGGATTTATATATTTGGAGCCAACAAAAGGACTTCGTTTTGAAAGATAAAAAAACAATTGAAGATACGGTGATACATAACGCCATGTACATGTAACATTTAATAATTCACAACTTGAAAATAGAGACCTCTCTACGTAACCAAATATAGCACCATCCTTTTTAACTGAGAGTAAATAGATATATGGATCTGTAATCTTTTTGTGATTTGAAAACCTTTGACACTTTACAATATTTTCAAGACGTGTCCTAGAAGTGATACACAATGCATCCTGAAAAAAATGACTAATATGTGGATTGTGTGGTACAACATGAGGCACAATTATGCATATATGCTAGACAGTACCGCTGATGAAAGATGCGTAGACATCCTAGTGGAATGATAGGTGGTGCGTAGACATCTTACTAGAATCATAGGTTTGTGGTCGTAGACCATACCGTAAACTTCCAGAACTCGTTTTTGTCATGTTGTTGGATGCCTTACTACGCGAAGAGTTGAATACGAAAAGACGACGAGATTTAAAGTTGCGAATTAAAATAGACTTCATAACAAAGCTTGGAATAACATGGCGCACAGGGTTTGGTTACATGCATAAGAAACAACATCATGCACGGTGCAACAAACCGAAGTACTCCTAAGATACATATGCGTCTTTTTTCAATGGAAATAAATTAGACCTTCCGGGAACTAGTACGGAAAGGTGCCTCGCACTACCCACATAGAGTGTTCTCCAGCTGGGCGCCTCGGACGTGGCTGGTCGTCGTTGTAGTGGCACGCACATATGCAGCTAGGGTTGGAGCAGCAGCATGTGGGATCATAGGAACTTCCTATGTTCACGACCTCCTCGTTGCCCCTCTCGCGCTGCATCTGTTGGTAGAGGTCATCATTTTGCTCCTTGAGATCGTCAATTTGCGCCTCCAAATCAAATATTCAGTTCCACAATGTATCCACGTGCATCACAACATGTCGTTCATGGAGAGGATCGATCCAGAGGGTAAAGTTGCATTTCGCCATCTCGCCGCAAGGCGGTTAGTATGGAGGATGTATTAGTAGTAACGTGAACAAAACTATTTACCCCGAGTATGGGCATCGAAGAAACGCCGTCCGCCATCGAAAGGGCCGTCTATAACTCGCACGATAGCGTCCTCCCGTGTCGCATTTCACCATACCAGTTGAGCACGCTTGTTCGGCATCAACCGTAGTTAGGGTCAAGTCCTCCTCCTTTCGAGGGAAGGTCTTGCCTTCGACCGGTTGGGCTGGTCGGGTCTCAGCGTCCGCCATGATATGTTAGTGTATGACGAAGAAGGTTCTTCTTAAATGCGGTTTGAAGGATCGAGTGGTCCTTCCGAGCATGGGGCGACATTTTATAGCCCATGGAAGGCCAAGACTGACAGGTAATGTGTTAGGTTGTAGATGACAAGACCTAACGGGTCAGATGCTTTTGTACGAGATAAGACCAAACAGGCGGCTTTTTGCGATGATAACACTAAAAGAGACTGACCTTTGCGAGGACAAGACCGTGACGGGGCAGCTTTTTGCAATGACAAGATCACAGTGCGGCTTTTTTGCGATGACAAGGCATAAGGAGACAGTCTTGTGTAGTGACAAGACAAGACGGGACAGCTTTGCACAGTGACAACCCTGACCGCCTCGCCAGCTTTTCAGAACGAAAAGACATGATTCTGCAAAGAAAGACGTAGAGTGTTATCACGTCTATCTGAAAACCTGGCGAGGGTCAGGGTTGTCAAGTCGATCTGTAATGAGTTATAAGTAGAAAGGTAAGTGATATTCTTTAAGAGAAAGGATGATTGATAAGCCTCCCGTCATAGTGTTGTTGCTTCTGTAATTTTTGTATAATTTTATTCGTTCAGAGAAAGGAGGATTGATAAGCATATCGGACGAGGTATAACCTTGAGGATGTCTGCTAAAACACTTGTTGTCTTTTAGAAGTGGGATAAAAAGGCATCAGTACTATTGAAGTCTCTCCTCGATGAAGTCGTCTGAATGTATATGAGTATATAGCCAGGCAGTCGATGAATTATTTTATGAAGCTTATATAGAATATGATTGAAGGGGCTGAGAACGCTCGTTGTGATGCTGAAGATGCCCCAAAACATGAACGACGTGAGTTATGAAGAATTTACATCCTTCTAACGATTTTCACTATACGGTGCACTTACATCATGGAATCGCAGGACATGGACGACTTCGACATACCAACCCGACGTGGATAGTCCCGCAACAAGGGCAAGGGAAAGGCTCATGTGGCTGAGCTCGGCCGCCACAGCGTATCTGGTCGCCCGGGCGCAATCTGTATCGACGACGTGAGTTATGAAGAATTTACATCCTTCTAACGATTTTCACTATACGGTGTACTTACATCATGGAATCGCAGGACATGGACGACTTCGACGCATCACCCGACGTGGACGATCCGCGACAAGGGCAAGGGAAAGGCTCATCTTGGAGCCCACCACCACAACAGATCTGGTCGCTCAGACGACGACGTGAGTTATGAAGAATTTACATCCTTCTTACGATTTTCAATATACGGTGCACTTACATCATGGAATCGCAAGACATGGACGACTTCGACACACCAGCCCGACGTGGAGAGTATGGCGGCAAGGGGAAGGGGAAGGCTCCTTCGACCGAGACCGGTCGACGTCGTTAAATAGGACACTCTTTGTCAAATTATCAGTTTGTCGTGAATGATCTGTATTGTACGACAGGTCATTCCGTAGTAGTCCCTAGTCCTACCCGCCATGTTTTTTACTATCCCCTAAAGGCATGTATACTTACATGGTCTGGATGCTTGTGTTGCAGTGTATCATAGTAGTAGCGAGGATGACTAAAGCAATTAGCCGAACCATCATGCCATATGACTACGTGTAACGTGCTTCTGTCCGCAGACTATAATGTAGTTCTGGTTCCATGTCTCCGCTAAGCCATCAAAGCAAGCCTATATTTCAAGTATGCCTCTTCTAGTGAAATCCCAGAAAGAACCATTCGCACCAACATCGAATGCTCCATGTTTTAGGGTATCTTCATAATCACAATGAGCGTTCTCAGCCCCTTCAATCATATTCTGTATAAGCTTCATAAAGCACTTCATCGACCGCCTTGCTATGTACGTGTATATGTTCAGACGACTTCATCGAGGAGAGACTCCATGTTTTGGGCCATCTTCATCATCACAACGAAGCGTTCTCAAATTTCTTCGATCATATTCTATAAGCTTCAAAAGTACTTCATCGACCGCTCTGGCTATATCTGGCAGATATCGCTGAGACGACTTCATCGAGGAGAGACTCCAATAGTATCGATGCCTTTTATCCCACTTCTAAAACACAACAAGTGTTTCATTGAGACAAAGTTTGCTTGGATGACATCCTCAAGGTTATACCTCGTCTGATATGCTTATCAATCATCCTTTCTCTGAACGAATAAAATTATACAAAAATTACAGAAGCAACAACACTATGACGGGAGGTTTATCAATCATCCTTTCTCTGAACGAATATCACTTACCTTTGTACTTACAACTCATTACAGATCTACTGGACAACCCTGACCCTCGCCAGGTTTTCAAATCGACGTGATAACACTCTACGTCTTTCTTTGCAGAGTCATGTCTTTTCGTTCTGAAAAGCTGGCGAGGCGGTTAGGGTTGTTACTGCGCAAATCTGTCCCGTCTTGTCTTGTCACTGCGCAAAGCTGTCTCCTTTGGCCTTGTCACTGCGCAAAGCTGCACCGTATGGTCTTGTCACTGCACAAAAGCTGCCCGTCACAGATCTTGTCTTTGCGCAAAAGGTCAGTTTCTTTTGGTGTTGTCACCACGCAGCTACCCGTTTGGTCTTATCTCTGCGCCAGCGAAAAGCCCGTCGGTATTGTCGTCTACAACCTAACACATTACCCCGTCTGATCTTGGCCTCCCCTCGCGGGCTATAAAATGTGCGCCCCACGCTCCGAAAGGATCACTCGATCCTTCAAACCATAGGAAGAAGAACCTTCTCCGTCATACACTAACATACCATGGCAGACGCTCAAGGATCAGTCCAACCGGGGTCGTTGAAGCAAGACCTTCACCTGAAAAGTAGGGAGGACTTTGGCCCTAACAACCGGTTGATGCCGAACAAGCGTGCTCAACCTAAGTGGCCGAAATGTGGACACGGGGAGGACACTATCGTGCAGGTCATAGATGGCCCTTTCGATGGCAGACGGCATTTCTTCCGATGCCCATACTCTGGGGTAAATAGTTTTGTTCATGTTACTGCTAATACATCATCCATACTAACCGTCCCTTACAGCAGATGGTGAAATGCAACTTTACCCGCTGGATCTCCCCATGAACGACATGTTGTGATGCACGTGGATATATTGTGGAACCGAATCTTTGATTTGGAGGCGCAAATTGACGATCTTAAGGAGCAAAATGACGACCTCCGCCAACAGATGCAGCGCGAGAGGGGCAACGAGGAGGTCGTGAACATAGGAAGTTCCTATAATCCCACATCTTCTTTGCGCCAACCCTAATTTGCATATCGCGTGCCACTATAACGACGGCCACCACGCCCGAGGCGCCAATTTGGAGAACACTCTATGTGGGTAGTGCGAGACACCTTTCCGCATTTAGTTCAGGAAGGTCTAATTTATTTCCATTCAAAAAGGCGATATGTATCGTAGGAGAACTTCGGTTTATTGCATCGTGCATGATGTTGTTCCTTATGCATGTAACCAAACCCTATGCGCCATGTTATTCCAAGCTTTGTTATGAAGTCTATTTTAATTCGTAACTTTAAATCTTGTCGTCTTTTCACATTCAATTCTTTGCGTAGTAAGGCATCCAACAACATGACAAAAATGAGTTCCGAAAGTTTATGGTTTGGTCTACGACCACAAACCTATGATTCCAGTAGGATGTCTACGCACCACCTATCATTCCACTAGGATGTCTACGCATCTTTCATCAGCGGTACTGTCTAGCATATGTGCATAATTGTGCCTCATGTTGTACCACGCAATCCACGTATTACTTATTTTTTCTAAGATGCATTATGTATCACTTCTGGGACACGCCTTGAAAATATTGTAAAGCGTCAAAGGTTTTCAAAGCACAAAAATTGTTGTAAGAATAATTCATCTATCACACTGACGGGGCCCGCCTCTCAGAAGACACGCATACAGACCCGAGAAATGCTATTGCGCTCATAAAAGACTATAATACCCCTCACTTGTACTCATAGTTTGGCTGTACCCTAAGGGGTATTTTGGTCATTTGTACAGGCTTGGGAGCCTATAAATACCCCATGTATCCCTCCTTTCAGGAGGATGGCTCTCTTGAGCAATAAAGAAGTATGTTCAAACTGGTGAGCTCTCGGGGGGCTCCCTCTCCGGAGGTAACCCCCCGTTGGCTCACCGACAGGAGTAGGGCGGTCCTCTCGGACCCCCGAACCTGTATAAATTCTCATGTCATTTTTTACTCTCGTGGACGATGGCCCGTCAGACGGCCGACGTCTACCCCCCTCACCTGTGTTTGGTTTTTACACCTATAACATTGGCGCCGACCATGGGAACGTAGCTAATCGATGAAAGGCTATGTCTCCTACCAAAAAATACTCAAGTCCACGAAACCTCCTCCGGCTCCGAAGGGCAATGATCTCGTGGACGACCCTTCCGCTCTTTGAAGGAGCCCCAGCCGGGCACCCTCGTCGGAAATCAGGGCCATCCACCTCGGGATGGCCACGTCCTACATGCCCTGGGGCTCCCACGCGCGTCCTCCTCCCTTGTGCGGGTCGATGCGAGGCCCAGCCAAGAGCAAGTAGTTCAAGACACCCTCATAGCCAGAAGGCTAAGGATTTTGAGGCCAACCATCACCCCCGGGACGCATGACGTCCATGCAGCGCGAGCGATGAAGGCTCGCTACGAAGGCTACCCCCTAACGTGCTACTGTTAGGGGACAGTCCTGACATATAAATATCGTATGGGCTCTCAAGACACTTTCCCTCCAAGGGATTTCACCCTTGTGGTGCGTAGGGCGTACGACCTTTGCGGTCTCCCCTAACAAAAGTCCGTGGTGGCTTGGGCGTCCGTCGCCTCCACCATGGCAGTTCGTGTCGGTGTGTAGGGCGTACGACCTCTGCGGTCTCCCCTAGCCAAAGTCCATAGTGGTTTGGGCGTCCGTCGCCTCCGCCATGGCGGCTCGTGTCCTACTAGACCTAGGGCATGGCGACAACTTTGCCCATACCAAGTTGATAGATGTCTTTGAGGACTCGTCCCCTTAGACTCAAGCCACGCACGAATGACCTCGGGTCCCCGATGCCTAGCTCCATTGCCGCAAGGGTTAACCATTCTCATACATTCCCGATTATCACAAAAAACCCACTAGCGGGGTAAAGGGCTTCATTGCCCTCATAGTTCTAAGGTGCCCACGACTTAGCCTCGTGGGGCATGCACGTGTGCCCATGACTTCTTGTCAAGGGCACCGCCCAAGGTGCCCATGAGTTAGCCTCATGAGCACCTCCAAGTCCAGGGGCTACCACCCCTAGTGGCGGTCGATGCCCACGACTTAGCCTCGTGGACAAGACAGATGTGCCCGTGACTTCTTGTCGAGGGCACACGCCTAAGGTGCCCATGAGTTAGCCTCATGGGCACCTCCAAGTCCACTGGGGGCTACCATCCCTAGTGGTCATTTGGTGCCCCACGACTTAGTCTCGTGGACGCCCCTCCGATGTGCCTATGATTTAGGGTTGTGGGCACACCTTCAAGATACACATGAGTTAGCCTCATGGGTGCCTCCAAATCCACTGGGGGGCTACCACCCCTATGGGCCATTCGGTGCCCCGCGACTTAGTCTCATAGCCACCCCTTTGATATGTCCATGACGTATTCTCATAGCTCGAATCATGTACCGTCGACCTGGCTCGAATATTGATCAAGGACTATCATGCTCGCATAAGGCTATCACCTCGGAGATCTTAATATCTAAAGTGTTGGGACTCTACTTGTCCCACGGCAACGACTTCGACCAATGCTCATGTCAAACGAATGTTATCTTGCTACAAGAAATAAGTGTTGACCATTCTCTCTTTCCTGCAGAGACGCTCGTGTTATCTACCTGTCCCTGCAACGTCTCTAGATCGAACTGCGATGATTCTGAGGAGTTCTACTTCGACAACTCTCATCAAGCCGCGGAGCAAGAGGAGGACAACTTCGCCTACTTAGGCTTCACGTCAACGCACCGCCGGCCTCGAAGGCTATGCCTCGACTCGGCGGCCTCGCGTCCAAGACTTCGCCTACTTAGGCTTCGCTTCGACGCATCGCCGGCCTCGAAGGCTATGCCTCGGCTCGGCGGCCTCGCGTCTAAAACTTTGTCTACTTAGGCTTCCCTTCGACGCACCGCCGGCCTCGAAGGCTATGCCTCGGCTCGGCGGCCTCGCGTCCAAGACTTCGCCTACATAGGCT
Organism: Phyllostachys edulis; assembly: GCA_036346405.1. Classification (NCBI taxonomy): domain Eukaryota; kingdom Viridiplantae; phylum Streptophyta; class Magnoliopsida; order Poales; family Poaceae; genus Phyllostachys; species Phyllostachys edulis. The sequence continues at coordinate 63,998,195 of CM070561.1, read as the reverse complement.
TTGGCTGACGACCGCCACCTCGAAGGCTATGCCTCGGCTCGGCGACCTCGCCCAAGACTTCGCCTACATAAGCCGCTTTGGACGCACCGACCCTCGGAGGCTATGCCTTGGCTTGGCGGCCTCGCGGCCCAAAACCGCCTACAAAGGCTTCGCTCCAACATGCCTTCCACTCGAAGGCTATCCCTTGACAGTATGGGTCTGCGTCCACGACTTCGCTCTACACAAAGCCGCGCCCGATCGCCGCCCGCCTAGAAGGTCAGGCTTGGTGTCTTGGTCTTGTGTCTATGACTTTGCTCAAGACAGCTTCATTTGGATGCACCCCTTGCCTACGAGGGTTGTGCCTCGGTGGGTGCCTCAAAGATTCGGTACTTCATCTTGAGGATGGAGCAACAAAAGCCACCCCACACGAAGGGCCAACGAGAAGCGTCAATTTAGTACCTGGCCTCACGTGGAGCACTCACACGATATGGAGTACAAAATAAGCTTAAATCTTTGGGCACCCACGTACTCCACCAAGCCAAAATTGGCTAAGTCACGGGTGCCCTTAAGATATTCCTCACTCTCGTGCCTCATGCACAAGACCGAGTCGAATTTGGCAAAGTCTCGAGTGCTGCATTCCGTCAATGTCGAATTTGGCCAAGTCTTTGGCCAAGCATATTCATCAACAAGATACAAGACCTCAGCACTCTTCTTTGCCCCTCGGGCGTCCTTGCAGGCACCCAAGGGGCAGGGGGGCTAGTGTTGAGTAATCCTACCACCTCGCCTCCGCACGAGCCCCGGCCTCGGGGCACCTACGCGACGACTTTGTGTAACCGCCGAGGGCCGTCGCCGTGCCTTCGTCGACATCGGGCCATCGCGCATGCCCTCATGCCCGAAGCCCTCGCGTGCTTTCGCGCGTGCCCTCACGCCCGAAGCCCTCGTGTGCCTTCGCGCGTGCCCTCACGCCCAAAGCCCTCGCGTGCCTTCGCGCGTGCCCTCACGCCCGAAGCCCTCGTGTGCCTTCGCGCGTACCACGGGAAGAACCTCCGATGGCAACAATGCGAAATGGATAAGTGCTTGGCAAAGAAACACGGTGAGACGATAGATTATATGGAATATAACATCTGGCCGATAGATTCGACATGAAGGACATCATGCACGCTGTAATGCGACCGACGCCCGCATGCCTCGTGCACCATCACGTGCCCTCGCACTCGCACCACGCGTGCCTCGTGCGCCCGCTCGCTCCGCGTGCCCTCGCGATCAAGGCCTTCGCAAAACCCTCGCGATCGAGGCCTTCGCAAAACCCTCGTGCCCGAGCCCTTTGCAAAACCCTCGCGATCGAGGCCTTCGCCAAACCCTCGCACCCGAGGCCTTTGCAAAACCCTCGCGATTGAGGCATTCGCAAAACCCTCGCGCTCGAGGCCTTCGCCAAACCCTCGCGCCCGAGGCCTTCGCAAAACCCTCGCGCCCGAGGCCTTTGCAAAACCCTCGCGATCGAGGCCTTCGCCAAACCCTCACGCACAAGGACTTCGCAAAACTCTCGTGCCCGAGGCCTTCGCAAAACCCTCGTGCCCGAGGCCTTCGCAAAACTCTCACACGTACTCTCGCGCCCGAGGCATGCCCTCACGCACCCGTGCCCTCGCGCCTGAGCCTTATTGTTTACCATCAATAAGCAAACACGGTATTCGTACATGAACAGCTAGTACTACAAATCAAACTTCAGCACACAACATACAATTTTCGTACTCCTATTAAAATCTCCCCACGGATTCGATGCTTGTGCTGCGCCACTTCGATGTTTGAAGAAGTATGTTCAAACTGGTGAGCTCTCGGGGGCTCCCTCTCCGGAGGTAACCCCCCGTTGGCTCACCGACAGGAGTAGGGCGGTCCTCTCGGACCCCCGAACCTGTATAAATCCTCATGTCATTTTTTACTCTCGTGGACGATGGCCCGTCAGACGGCCGACGTCTACCCCCTCACCTGTGTTTGGTTTTTACACCTACAACAAAAATATTACATATCCATATATCTATTTACTCTCAGTTAAAAAGGATGGTGTTATATTTGGTTACATAGAGAGGTCTCTATTTTCAAGTTGTGAATTGTTAAATGTTACATGTACATGGCGTTATGTATCACCGTATCTTCAATTGTTTTTGATCTTTCAAAACGAACTCCCTTTGTTGGCTCCAAATCTATAAATCCAAATGGAATACAAATAAATTGGAATTAGCCCCTGTCACACCGTCATAAATGACGTGACAATCGGGTTCTATCACACCAAACAAAAAGACGTGATAAGTGCCACACAAGCCCTCCACGCTGGCGCGGCGCACGGCCGAGGGCTTGCGTGACACCTTTGGCCACACCACAACTGGTGGCGTGACAGTTTTATTTGGTCACGTCACAGGAGGTGGCGTGACCAAAAGGGTCAGATTTGGAAATAAAGTTGGCGAGGGGTTAACTTTAAAATATAATTAAAAAAAGGATTAAATTAAAAAAAATTATATGCTCAATTTCTCACCAAACGCAAGCCTTTTGAAATTGGAGACTATTTAGCAGATAAACTGAAATTGAGGCAATTGGTGAAAAAAAAATGATCTAACAAGAGGTAGCCACATCCTACTTTGAGGAATACTAGTTTTGCAAATACAAACTATGGGCTTCAAGGTTTTACTTTAAGCTGCGGAGTTTTATCTTTAGCTCAAGTTTTGTTATCAAAATTGGTCTATTAGGTATTGTTAGTTTGTTACCTAGAACACCAAAGCATTTCAATTAGACTAGTTCAATGCCCATGCGTTGCTACGGATTAAAAAACATGTGATAAATTCTATAAGTCTAGAACCACAAACATTTTGCATTTCAACCCAACAGCTTTTGTCTCAACATTACATTTCCGTTACATTCAATGTCTATGCATTGCCATGGATAAAAAAAATCATATTACCCCACTGAGCGGCCACGTCGGCCATCCATGGGCTCAGTCGACATGTCGCCGTTGGGAGCTCTATTACAGTGTGTGTCACACCTCTATTGTGATGCCCAAATTGTGCTACATCCTCGGCCCTTGCGCCCGCCCGCTTGCATTACCATTCTTACGTCGCTCTCCTCACGGTCAAATCAGTCTTGTTGGATCCACATCTTTGTGATCAAACACCATAATACTATAATTGCTCCGCAATATCTAGGTTATAGCTGCAAGTTGGGAAAACATGATTTATAGAACAAAATTTTGTATTTAAATTTGTTATGGAAATAATCATGATAGCCATGAATTGAATAGGATAATATTCTCAAGGAACAAGCCTAATGAATCTATGGTATCGATGTTAATATCCACAGTAACATCTCCATTGAGCAGGTCGCAACGTCTGAGTTGCTCCTCAGTGAATTAGAAATTTTCGGAAAGAAGATGTTCCATCTACATTATTGCCAAATCTCAACCATCATTGTTGGCTAGTATGTTTCCCAGGTCGCCCACATGTTGTTCATCATCAAATGGTGCTCCATGGGACTTATTATGAGGATCAAAATGGGTCCTATTAAGTGAAGATATTTCATCAACACAACATAAAATTTGCACATACACTTTTCCTTGTTTAAAACTTAATCGTGATCTTTAGAACATGATGTTTGCAAGAAGTACAAGGTCCCTTGATCAAGTTCTATATGTAGGTAGCTTAAATAAAAAAGATAACATGCTCATTTTCAAAAAAGCAAGGCACTACCTAAAGAAGAAGACTCTGAGATCAAGAGTCAAAAGCACTGAAAAAATAATCTCCTAAGAATATACTCACTGCCCCATCTGTTAGGACTCTAGTAGACTAATCTGAAGAGGACAGTAGCCAGTAGTCCAATACAATAATTAGAAGATGTTTCAAAAAAAGAAATGATTATTAGAAGGAACAGACAATTCCACATTGATAATTATTTCTCAGCCAACATTGAACTTGCACTATGCTCTGCAAGTTTACTGCCAATACAGTGCAAAGTGATTGTTGCTCGTTCCATCAACAGTTGCTGAAGCAGTTCCATTTGCCGTCATAGGTTTAGTTTTCCATTGGCAAGACAAAAGCGTCGTCAGACCATTGTTGGGCATAGCAATTTCTGTAGTACCCACATATCTATAGAACCAAAAATTATGCACATGGCACTTGTCTACCAACTAAACCTGTCATTTTGGCCATTCGTTATTTGTTAATGAAATTATAATACCAGGACATCCTTTCCTCGTATGCGTGTTTGGATAAGTAGACATATCAGCTTTATTTTCTAATACCAGATAGTTATCTCAACTATGTTCGCTAATCAACTCAACTTAAAAGGTGTACAAAAAAGAAACACTTAAAGAACTGCACATCCAATGTCACTGAATACACTGAAGATGATGATATTGTTGGAATGAACCCATGATCTATTCCAAGGGATCATAAGCCAATATAATATGGACATGGTAGAGCAGTATGTAAAGAACACCCTAAGCTATATACATATCTAACACCCCGTCAAACTCATGGTAGATTAACAACACTAAGTTTTGAGAGGTAGAAACTGTGCTGAGCTTTATTCTGTGCCTTGCTAAAGAAATCTGCTAACTAAAACTCTGAAGACACATACTGAAGAGCAATAACTTGGTCTTGCACCTGCGATTTCATGTACGAAGCATCTACTTCAATGTGTTTGGTGAACTCATGCTTCACTAGATCTCGAGCAATGCTGATCATACCAGTACTGTCTGATAAAAGAGGAGTCGGTGTAGAAACTGAAACACCGAAATCGCACTAGTACCGTCTGATAAGAGAGTATGACCGACATGCGTGCCATCAAGAAGCGAAACAAACGCTGGATGAGGAGGATCTACCCAGTTAGAGCTTCTTTGGAACGTTACGAGCGTCACGTCATGAGCCGCTATGTGAAGCGGGTGAACGAATTTCTCCTAGCTCCAAAGAGTGTGTGCAAATGCCGGTCTATCAAGAATCTGAGGGTTAAAACCTTCGGAAGTAACTCATGCTATTGGATTAATCAGTGCATTACCGCTGCCATTGTCAGGTGGAAGGTTGAGGATTTGGATCTCACCGCTGTTGACTATGGATTCTACAACTTTGAGCGCTTGGGTGGGTGCCAGAAGGTGCGGTTGAAGTGCTTGGCTCTCTCCAATTGGACTGCTGTCAATGTGCATAAATCCCCGGTGTTTCGGAGACTCACCAAGTTCTCTTTGAGCAATCTTTCTTGTACGGGGGACTGGTGCTGTTCTCAGACATTGTACCCAGCTAAATGACTTCCGGCTCATGTCTTGTTGTATTGACCCACCAGTGTTTGAGATTAATGCCCCAAGATCAAAGATAAAGAATCTTAAAATGGACAGCTGCAACTTTGTTAAACTTTATCTGTTTTCCCTGCCGTGTCTGGAAACTCTGCTGTGGTCAGCCAACCAAAGTACACTATGGCAAATGTGCCTCAACTTAGGCATTTGAGTTTGGACTACCTACAACCTGAAGCTAACAGCAAAGATAACATCACAACTCGCGAGTAGCAACAAGATGTACCCACTGAAGAAATTTTTCAAAAGGATCCCTCCCCTAGAGAATCTTGTTCTGCAATTCGAAGGACCTCAGGTCAGCAATAATCTCTGAAAGGCTGAAATGAATTATCGTAGTAAAATCACAGAGTTGCGTGAGTGCGTGACATTTTTTTTTGTTGCATTTGTGTGCATGTAGATGTGGGTTGAACAAGCAGTTCTTTCCAGTCGGTTCCATCAGCTCAAGAGGCTATTTGTTGCAAATGTGCCTGTGGAGTGGGATATATTCTGTATTCTCTTCCAGTCTTCCTCCTTGATGCTGCACCTGTCTTGGAGACGCTCCATGTTCATGTATGTTTTTTGTTGATTGGAGAACTATATTCTTTTCATAGATGTGCACTTGAGTTTTCGAAAATTCTGAAATTGGTAGAAGTGCTTTGGATGCAGATTGACAGTTCAGAAAAGAAAAACATTGGTGAAGTTTGTAAAGGGGTGGATGCACAACATCCTCAGTACAATCACTTGAAGGAACTTGCCATGATTGGTTTCGATGGAGCAAAGACGCACATTGGCCTGGTCAGGCAGATAATGAAGCTGTCGCCGGTGCTGACTGCTGAGGCGTGTACATCTGCTTGATGGGGATATTTTTAGATAATGGAAGAGAAAATCTCTTCCGGTCTCTATATTAAGGATATATACAGCCCAATTTATTACAAAGTTTCAAGTTCTAAAGTATCCAAAACGATGAAGGTCGCTCAAAAGCCTTACAACCAAAAGACGACTGAATTTTAAATTCAATCATTACTAGTCCTGTGACAACACCACCACCCATGATTGTTGAAGATTTGCTTCACCACAAATTCCAACCTGGCGCTGCCAATCAACATGGACTCCTTTTGGGTCGGTTTCTGCATATTTGCCCATACCCTCATCTAGTGTCCACTCAATAATATAACCTGCAATGGATTATTGATAGTCTTTTTGTCAAAAACAACATCATTCCAACATAACTAAATAGATCAACATAAGGCACTAACTCCCACAAAGAGTTATGTTTTTAAAATATTTGGAATACCGGTTAACCCGTTCCCAAACATGTTGGCTATAGACACAGAAGGAGATAAACTAAACGCACATTGAACAGCCCACTATACAAGACGTGCAAAGGGACAGTCAATAAAAAGATGCTGAATTGTTTCCTCTGTAATACATAAACAACACTTTTTACTTCCTCTCCAATCTCTTTTGGATAGATTATCTTTAGTTAATACTACCCCTCTTTTGAGATACCATAGAAATATTTTCACTTTTAATGGGATTTTAAGTAACCAATAGAAATGCCTAATGGTAACTCGATAGTTTCCAATAAGTGCTGCATATAAAGACTGTACCGAAAAAATCCCAAACTTAGTCAAATTCCATCTAAAAATATCATTTTGAGAGCTCAATTGTAAATTAGCAATTCTCAAAATTAACTCATTACAAGCCTGTAACTTAGGTCCTATAATAGGTCTACGATAAGAAATATTTAAAGGAGCAGATCTCATAATATTTGCAATTGTATCATCCTTTTTCCTCACCACGTGATAAAGGATTGGATATTGTCTTTTTAGAGGAGAGTCTCCTAATCAAATATCTTCCCAGAACCTAGTTTGCATTCCATTTTTAACATGGAATGAACCAAAGCGGAAGAAAATGTCCTTAACTTTCATTAGACCCGACCAAAATTGGGAAGTCCCAGGCCTATTAAACACCTGCGAAAGACTCTTCTCACCTAAATATTTCTTTGTTAGCACGATTTGTCATACCCCTTCTTCATTAAGTAACTTAAAAAGCTATTTTCCTAGTAAACTTTTGTTTTTTTTGTGTCTAAGTTCTGAATGTCTAGACCGCCCTGCTCTTTGGGTGTACATACTGGACTCAATTTAGCAAGCCTATATTTCTTTTTATAACTGTCACTTTGCTAGTAAAATCTACATCGAAAAAAATCTAATCTTTTGAGCACCTCCTTAGAAATCTCAAAAAAAGATAACATAAACATAAGCAGGCTACTTAGCACTGAGTTAATAAGTACTAGTCGCCCACCAACAGACATATTTTTTTCCTTTCCAACTACTAAGTTTTTTTTCAACTCTATCTCCAACCCCTTTCCAATCACTATTCCTTAATTTTTTTTATAGTGAATCGGAATACCTAGGTAACTAAAAGGGAAGACACCAACTTCACAACCAAATAATTGAGTATACTGCGGTTCAACTTCTTTGGCTTTGCCAAAACAAAAGATTTCACTCTTGTGAAAATTAATCTTTAAACTAGATAATTGTTCAAAGACACACAACAGAAGTTTGAGATTTTTTGCGTGCTCTATGTCATTATTCAAGAAAAGGATAGTGTCATCAGCATATTGTAATATTGACAACCCATCATCAATCAAATGCGGAACTACTCCCGATAGAAGACCTTCTTCTTTAGCTCTTGAAATAAAGATGGCTAGCACGTCCACAACAAAATTAAAAAGAATTAGGGACATAGGGTTGCCTTGTCTAAGACCTTTCTGAGTTTGGAAAAAAGAACCTAAATCATCATTAACTTTTATTCCAACACTCCCTCCCTTAACGAAACTTTCCACCTAGGAACACCATTTAGATGAAAAACCTTTCATCCTCAAAGTTTGGAGTAGAAACAACCATTTTACTTTGTCAAGTTTGGAGTAGAAACAACCATTTTACTTTGTCGTAAGCTTTTTAAAAATCAAGCTTGAGTACAGTCCCATCTAACTTTTCTTTATGTAGTTCATGAACAGTTTCATGAAGGATAACAACTCTATCAAGAATATATCTTCCTTGCATAAAAGCTATCTGGGATGGTCTAACAACCTTATGTGCTACAGTAGTAATTCTATTAGTGGCCACTTTAGTAAACACTTTAAAACTAACATTTAGAAGACAAATAGGTCTATATTATTGTGTTTGTTTAGCATCCGTTTTTTTGAGAAGCAATATAATAATCCCAAAATTCAAGCTAAAAAGATGCATAGAGCAATTATGAAAATCGTGAAACATGGCCATCATATCATTTTTAATAACTTCCCAAAACATCTGATAAAACTCAGTAGGAAAGCCATCTGGCCCAGGCGCTTTGTTATGTTCCATTTGAAAAATTGCTTCTTTCACCTCCTTCTCAGTGAATGGCGCTGTGAGTAAATTGTTTTCAGAGTCCGAGACTTGAGGTATATCATTCCTAAAACCGTCAATCATGGATAAACGATTAATTTCGGATGGTCCAAAAAGACCTTTGTAATAATTGGTGATATACTTTTTAAATTGTATATCACCCCGAATTATCCTCTCTTCTTGTTCGAGCTGAAAAATTCTTTGTCTTCTATGCTTGCCATTTGCAATCAAGTGATATAATCGCGTATTTCTGTCTCCCTCTAAAAGGAATTTCGCTTTGGACCTTTGGTATCACTTAATTTCTTCTTCTCTTAAAAGTTATGCTAATATCTCATTAGCAAATCTTTTAAGATTAAGATCTTCAGTAGACAACCTCAAAAGCTCTGCTTTTTTTTTATCTAGCTCATCAATTATCAAGTTGAGTGCTATCTTTTCATTTTTATAAGTCCCACTGCAATTTTTAGCCCAACCGCGAAGATATTGTCTAAGAGATCTAATTTTTCATTGCCATATTTGTAAGGCAGTACACCCTCTAGTTTCATTTTTGCACACTTCATTTACCATCTCCCTAAATCCTTCCCTACACAATCAGCTTAGTTCAAATTTAAATAAAGGTTGATTCCCTCTATGAGAGGTCGCTCCCGTATTTAAAAGCAACGGCGTGTTGATGGGGATATTGAAAGAGGATGAAGGGGGCCTTGGGAATTTAGAGATTGTCCAACATTGATCATCTAAGTGGCACGAATACGAAAGAGCTAAAATAGTAGATGACCTTACTGACGGGATTTTTTCTGAGTCTGTCGTAATTTTAGAATAATCGTCAGCTTAAGTTTTCCTTTTCTTTGTCTTTTGGTTTGATCCTGTGAATTTTTCATCTGACCTGGGAGCCTGATGCATCATGACTTCCCGAGTTGAATACGTGAGATATTGGTTTAGTTCCTGTTAATCCCTCGTATATATGTATCTTTTTTTTTTTTGAATGAAGAGGCAGGAGAGCTGCTCTTTGCATTGATAAAGTAGAAAAAAACAGGGTAAAATAAAATGATACACCCCAACAGGGAGAATATCCCTGGTGGGAGGGAGCCCTAGTCTGAGGCACGCCTTGCAACACTCTAACAATAACACCAGAGGTAGAGACACCAACTAGCAACCTCTGGACTACGCCCTAACACCACCCAGCTCTGTCACATACACATCAAAGCTAAGAGAAAAAAACAACACCGTCCAACCAACCCACGGGAGCTTCGAACTGGTCAACACTAGACAGTGAAGAGGATTGCCATAACACCGACTTGAGAGAGAAGAGTAGAAGCAAGTGCATGATGATCCACCCGCTAAAAGTGCCATCAGCGGGGAGCTTCATATGAGTTTTGTGGGGATGCGGGTCTTCCGCTAAGCGATAGCAGTGGACGATGCAGAACCGGAAGACAACGACTCCAACTCCTCTCCCCCTCCACCCGTGTGGCTCATTCGAAGGTGGAAGGTGGACTAGACCAATCCCCTTTCTGGCCGGGCCTCGGGGCGATACGCTTTGCGCCTCAAGGCGACACTTCACTTCAACAAAGAATGAAATTTCATCGGGGCTCTTCCACCGACAGCAACAACCCTTGACATAGCAGCATAAGAGGCCGACCTTCTCTTCTCTGCCTCACCCGAACTGGTGAGCGTACAACGAGATTCCGGGGGCGGGGGTTCTCGGTCCGGGGGTGAGGAGACTCTCTGGCTGTGGCATGGATGAGCTCTGGATAATTGCCGACGGCCGTGCCCTAGCAGCCGGGCAGTGGCGAGCACGGGACATCGCGTCACGCTGGAGCGACGGTTTCCCGCGACCAACTCACTCGCGACGGTGTCCCACACGCCAACTCCACACGCGACATCTCCGCGCGTGGAGCACCAAGGCCCGCCCGACGCTTGCAAGGACGACGGCCCCAGATACGACGACGGCCACTCCCGCTGACGCCAAGACAACGGCCCCATGCCGTCGACAATCGACAATCTCAGCCGCTGCGGCCACGCTGGCCAGCCAGAGGCAGCATCGGCAGTGGGTGGACCTCCTCGGCGTGGAGCACCGAGGCCCACCCAGCGTGTGCGAAGATGAAGCCCTTGAGCTCTCGGCGCGTGGAGGACGACGACGGCTCCCCGCACGCCGAACTCCTTGGCGTTAGTACCCCTGAGGCTGCAGCCAGACGATACATCGGTGGGTGACAAGAATAACCGGCGGCAGGTAAGTAGCTGGCGGCCGTGAGCTCCGTCGACGGTGGCAGATCTAGATCTCCTCCAGTGGGGGAGAGGCGGCAACCCCTGAGCTCTGACCAAGGGGAGCTTCGCGTCTACAGAGGTCCACCGGAGGCTCGCTGCGTCGTCCTGGACGGGAAGCCGCCACCTCTCCGTCCACTGACGGGGCAAAGCTCCCTCAACGAGAATAGGAGAGGGAGGAAGGAGGAGGTGAGGCTCGGGGGTGGAATGGGGGCCAGCGAGGGGTTGGGGGGAGGGCTCTCGGTGATGAGGCGTCACCTCCCGGGTCATCCAAGACGAGCGACACGGGAGCCAGAGGAGTGTGGAAAGCCATATATGTATCTATTGAACAATTATTATATTGGCAAAAGTGTATTTTAGCAAATGCGCGTGATTTTCCAGTGCCCATTGGTCGAATCACAATTTTCCAGTGCGTTCTGCCAAATGTCATCGAGTGTGATGTCCTGCAGCAAATTCTGCGGAATAAAAAAAAGGCACAAATTCGTTCCAACTGCCGCTAAATTTCGGTAAAATTTGAATCCAACTAATTCTTCCGTATCGAACAAATTGGGCCGCGGCCCACGACCATCTCGCTTCCTTTTCTACTCGTAAAACCTCCCCGTGAGCCCACGGCCTGATTCCAAAATCACGCATCGCCTCCGACCAACTCGCCGGTCGGCCGGGCGCCCCCGACAATGGACGTCGCCTCCGCCGCCGCCCCCGGCGGCCAGCTCTTCTCCGTCGACCCCCTGGAGCGCCACGCCGCGCGGGGCCACGGCGCCGTCACCTCCATGGCCGCCGGAAGCGACGTCATCGTCCTCGGCACCTCCCGCGGCTGGCTCGTCCGCCACGACTTCTCCTTCGAGGACGCCCACGGCACGCCCCTCCCCGTCCTCCCCCTCCCTCCTCTTCGCAGGCCTCGTCTCATCGCCCGTGCCTAGCTAACTATCGCCGCCTCTTCCTGCAGATCTCGACCTCGGGGGCGGCCGCTCCGGCGAGCACGCGGTGCACCAGGTGTTCCTAGACCCCGGCGGCAAGCACTGCGTCACCACGGTGGTCCACCCGGGGGCGCCGAGACCTACTACCACCACGCCAGGTGGCCGCGCCCCAAGCCGCTGCCCCGCCTCCGCGGCCTCCTGGTCAATGCCGTCGCCTGGAACCGCCAATCCATCACCGAAGGTGATTTATCACTGTTTCTTGATCGAATTATACTTTGATCGCGGCGCTCCGTGCTGTTCCATGATTGTTGATTGTGGAGTCTCTGCGATTTTGGTGCTGCAGCGTCGACCAAGGAGGTGATCCTGGGGACGGAGAGCGGGCAGATCTTCGAGATGGCTGTCGACGAGGCCGACAAGAGGGAGAAGTACGTGAAGCTGTTCTTCGAGCTCACCGAGCTGCGAGAGGGCATCAAGGACCTGCAGGTTTGAGTTGTAGTCAGTCCACCCCTTGGTTACTTACACGTTTGTGTTACTTTGCTTCGGTTGGAGTGTGTGGTTGAGCATTTCGGTTGTGCAGATGGAGACCGCCGTGGTTGGGAACGCCACAAGGTTCTATGTGATGGCTGTCACACCGACGCGGCTTTACTCGTTCACCGGCATTGGTTCATTGGAAGTAAGTATTATTGCTCAATTTCATCAGTTGCAAGTTTCAAAGGCATACGCTTATATTGAATGTAATGGGGTAATCCAGATTGAGTTTAGTTGAAAAACCCAATTTTTAAACTTCAGATTTCGAAGGCCTCATCGGTGCCATTGCTTACATTGAATGACATGGCTTAGTAACCTTAGAAGTCCCGCACTACTGTCATTGCAAAACCGCGATGAGAACTTTGTAGACTTGAGAATTTGAAGGCCTCATCGGTGTCATTGCTTACATTGAATGACATGGCTTAGTAACCTCAAGAAGTCCCACACTATATACGCAGGCATTTCAAGTCAGTATCTAGAGAGCAGCATCACGTACTAAAATGTTCTGTAGAAGATCTTTGCGCTGTATTTCAATTTTAAAACTTTCCTATGTGCAAGACTGTAATAACAACTATACTGCACAGACTGTTTTTGCTAGCTATTCGGATCGTGCCATCCACTTTATGGAGCTCCCAGGAGAAATACCTAATAGGTAAGTGTAGCTTGATTTGATTTATACGATTTTCTAGGGTAAAGGAGCTGCATTTCATACACTGTATTATTGTGCACAGTAATTTTTTGTGTAACATTTGTATCCATTGCATGACATCCAGTGAACTACATTTCTTTATCAAGCAAAGAAGGGCTAAACACTTTGGATGGCTTTCTGGAGCTGGAATCTATCATGGTGAACTGAATTTTGGAGCTCAACACAGGTGAAATATGTAATTTCTGGATTTAACTTTTTTTTTACCACAGAATATGTAATGGAAGTGGATCACGTATCAAGTTTTGCTATAGTTTTCTCTAGTGTGTTGTCTAATCATATTTTCACCTAACACAATGAACCACTGATTTGTTCATATGCTCCTAGTACACAGATTTTCCTTAATTGACCAAGCCTTGTTGTATGTTTGATTTTTGAGCTTATAGCAATTGAGACAAGTAATCTACTCTACTATTCCCAAATATAAGTTGTTTTGAGAAATGCACAGTCAAACCTTTTGAATTTTGACTATGTATATAAAAATTACCTAGATAAGCCACATGAAAATACAATTAGATTCCTCATCAAGGTTACTTTCAAAATATTAGCTTACGACCAAACATATTTTGATAGGAATTAATGATCAACGTTGTACCTTTAAGACTTGGAAACTGTGAAAAATTCTATTTAGGAATAGGATAACCTTACAAGTGTTAAGGGTAGTAGTGTAATGAGTGGTAGAAGTGTAATAGTCATGTAAGTGTTAGTGGTTGTTATGAAATGGTCGTGTAGTCTAGGGTCTCTCTTGTACACTATATATTGCCCCTTAGGCTCTTGCAATAGATCTAAGAATTCAGCCTTCAGTCTCTCCTCTCACAAATCTAACATGGTATCAAAGCCTAGATCCATACTCTAGCCTCGATCTTCTTCCACTGCTGCCGCCCTTGGGAGGATCAATCTCCACTCCTGGGGGCAGCATATAATCTCGTTTTTATCTTTACATATCAGTAGTTTCTTAACGTCAAGTAGCAACAATGATATCAACTAGCAGTCTCGGTCTTCTTCTTCAAGCAGCATCAATAGAACCCCTCCTAGCCCTAGCCGCCTCTTGTGCGCTTCTCGTCTGGCTAGTCCAGAGCTCAGGACGGGCTCCATGGCGACGCAGACCGAGACCTTCGCCTTCCAGGCCGAGATCAACCAGCTCCTCTCCCTCATCATCAACACCTTCTACTCCAACAAGGAGATCTTCCTCCACGAGCTCATCTCCAACTCCTCCAATGCGTTGGACAAGATCACGTTCAAGAGCCTCACGGACAAGAGCAAGCTCGATGTGCAGTTGGAGCTATTCATCCATCATCGTCCCCAAGCTCGATTCGTCCTAGAGTCATCTCAGCCGTCCTCTTCTTGGACCGTCGCCGACGACTATCTCATGCCCGGATCCGGCATTGGCAGGCCGTCTCCCGGCCGGATCCGCGCCGCCGCCGCTGGAGACGACTGGATCTTCCTCCTTCGCTCCGACTCCGACCGGATCCTCTGCTCCGCGCCGCCTCCACCTTGGGTCACCTCGAGGCCCCTGCTCCCTCGTGCTGCCTCCGCCTTGCCTTGCCTCGGGGTCCCTGCTCCCGGATCCGTGCGGCCTCCGCCTCCTTGCTCTCGGATCCGCGTCGCCGCCGCCGGAGACGACCGGATCCGCCCGCCTCCGCCTCCTTACTCCTGGATTTGCTCCGCCATCGGAGACGATCGGATCCGTTGTCTTCGTCGCCATTGTTGCTTGCGGCGTCGCCATCTCATCAACACATTGCAGTCGGTCGGATTCGACCGGAGGCACCGACATTGTCTTCCTTGACCAGAGCCGGGCGTAGCTAGCCGGATTTGGCGCCACCGTCCCAGGATCCATCGATCCTTGCTGTCGTCGGTCTTCATCTTCGTCATCGGCAATAGCAGCAGCAATCCTCTTCGCTCTTCATCGCCTCCGTCCCCGGCCTCCTCCGCGTGGGCCTCCACCTCACACGCCCAGCCGCACCGCGGGTGCGATGCCGGGAACCTCCTTGTGCCGCCGCGGTAGCTCACCCGCCAGTGGAAGCTGCGCCACGTCAACGACATCGATGTTGGGCTTGCCGACCTCAGCCTCGACGTCGCGTCCTCCTCGCCACCTTCCAGGGGCCATGTCTTTGCGTCCGATGCTGTCGGGCTCCCCAGCTCGACCCGTCGGCGACGTCCTCCCCGATGCGAAGCCCTCCTCGTCGCTGAGCTCCCAAGCCGTCATCTTCTTCATGGTCGCGCCCCTGGCTTGTCTTCCTTGGCTTCTCCATTGCGTTCTTTGCTGGGATTTTTGGATCTTGTTGCCACCGGTGGTCCGGTTCCGACCGCCTCCAGCTGCGCTTTCGTCGTTCTTTGTGTCGGGCTTTCTCGCCCTAGGATCTGCATTGCTGGATCTCGGCTCCTCGGCTCGAGCGTGCTCGAGCTCATCTCCGTCACCATCTCCCTCAAACTGCTCATTGGGGGTCTCCTGAGCTCATCGCCAAGCTAATCTTAGCCACCATCGCAGCTTCTCTGTGTCACTATCCACGAGCTCCTCTGCTCTGTCTTCTGCAGTGCTGGTGATGCTCTGTTGCAAGCTCTACTTTTGCTCCTTCGGTTGCAGCTTTGCTTGTTCTTTGCCCTTGATGGGCCATGCTGGGCTACACGTGTGGATTGAAGTGCTTGCTGTTGGTGTGCATTTCTGCGGGTATATCGACTGCTAATTGGGTTGGCAGTGTTGCTGTGTTTGTTCGTTGCTGCTACAAGTATCCTGCTACTAATATCTGCTGTTGCTGCTAGTATCCTAAGTCTATTTTCCTTTGATTTCCATCGAGTTCATCCAAGTCTGCTGCATCTCTCTTTGAGTTTGTCGAAGTTGTGCCAGTTCATCATATCCTTTGTCGGCCAGTCGATTGCTTCTTCCTTTTCGGGTTGCTGCGGTCCGTCCATTGGATCGAGTGCGGTCACCCCTATTATCGTTGTTGATGCGACTTTGCCCTCTTGGTCCTCTCTTGTAGCCATCTTGCTACACATCTTCGCATCATTATAACTCTTGACCAATGGCCTTCTTTGTTGTCAACTGTCTCTTTGTCTTTGTTTTCTTCGGGCGCCAGATTCGACACCATCACCTCACTTCTGGGGTGGGCGGATCTGGTTCGGCGTCTTTGACTCTTTGCCTTCGTTGGGCTCCAGATTCAACACCGTCACCTCACTTCTTGGGTGGGCGGATCTAGTTCGTGTCTTCGTCTCTCTCTCTCTCTTCATCGGCTTGATTTGGTATCTCTCTCTATTCCTGTCGGTTTTAAGAGTTGCATGCTTCGACGACATCTTCAAGCTCGAACTTCGGATTTATCCTTTTCTTTTAGTGTTGTCCTCTTCAAACTCAATGCTATTGCATACGCATTGAGTTTGAGTGGGGGTGTTATGGGTAGTAGTGTGATGTATGGTGGAAGTGTAATAGTCGTGTAAGTGTTAGGGGTAGTTATGGAATTGTAGTGTAGTCTAGGGTTTCTCTCTTGTACACTATATGTTGTCTCTTGGGCTCTTGAAGTATATCTAATAATTCAGCCCCCATTCTCTCTTCTCTCACAAATCTAACAATAAGATGAGCCCTAATTAATGTTTGAGTTTTCTAGATTAAAAGCCTGTATGAACTTTAAACTTGACAATTCCCCGCTGGCTGCTTCAGCTTCTCTTCAGGGGTAGGGTTCTTCAAGCTTACATTTATACTGAGCCCCTAATAAGCCACGTTTTTGGCACTGCATCTGCTTAGGCGTAGTGGATGATAAACTTAATGTTAAGAAGCTAGGCCAAATGAACTTCGAGTCTCGGTATGAAGCTTTTTTAACCCATTGGATCTGATAAGTACTTTGGTTAGTCTATCTTGCATTCTATAATAATACTTTTACTACTGCATTATTTTCTCATTGCTTTCTTAAATAAATTTAGGGAAACTCAATTTAGAGCACTATATTCTCTGTAGTAGTTGTTTTTATTTTAACTAAAATTAATTTTGCAGCTCTACTAGTGGAGATGAGAACTTTGTGGAAAATAAGGGGTTTTTTGACTATTCAAAACTGGGAGATTCTAGCATTAAACCAAGGTCATTTGCATTGTCTGAATTCCATTTTCTGCTTTTGATTGGGGACAAGATTAAGGTATGATTCTGTGAAAAACTACCTTTGCACCTTTTCTCTTTGATTTACTTTGCTTTCTCGCATTATTTTCTCTCCCCCCATATGTATTTCTTTATAAAGGCAACACATAACCTGTAAATTTTAGGTTGTGAACAGAATCAGTCAGCAAATTGTGGAGGAACTCATAGTTGATAATACACCAGAATCTTCAAAAGAGATCATTGAACTTTGTAGTGATGCATCAACTGGACTTTTCTATGCATACGACGAAAATTCTATATTCCAGGTGCAGGACTCTCTGATATTTGCTCTGAGTCATGTAATAAATGCTTCTAGAATTGTTTTGCTAATGTTGTCTGTCATTTAGGTTTCTACTACTGATGAGGGTCGTGACATGTGGCAAGTATACTTGGATATGAAGGAATATGCTGCTGCTTTGTCCCATTGCCGTAACTCTTTACAGAGGGACCAAGTCTATCTAGTGCAGGTAATGTTCATACATCTTGATGCACGTGAGCATGCTTGCACAAGAATCTGCTCTTTTTTTGCTCCTACATTATTTTATTCTATATGATGATAAGTTGGACTTTATTTTGAATCTTGTGATGATCAGTGACTTATCTTGTATAAAAACCTTCTATTTTGCAGGCTGATGCTGCATTTGCTGCAAAAGAGTATTACATAGCAGCTTCCTTCTATGCAAAGGTGAGACCCTTACTGTTAGTTGTGTTCTTTAGTAAGGGTTATTGCTATTTTTGTTGTCCTGTTCACATTGAGACTAAGTGCCATGTTTCTTGATTTCAGATGAATTATATCCTATCATTTGAGGAGATCAGCTTGAAATTTATATCCGTAGGTGAGCAGGTAATTTACTCAAAACTTTCTGATGCAGTACATTATTGCAAGTTTGTGAGAGTGCTATCTTTCTAGAATACTCTTGTTAGTCAATCGGATACTGTTGAAAGCTTCTATGAGATCTCTTGCTTATTGATTTATTGATTTATTGTATACCTGATCTTCGTCACATCCACGTGTAAAATTGAAGTTGTAGGATTAGGCAAAAAGGGAATTAGTAGATTGATTATGAGAGATATGGTGTTACATATATATAGGCAAGGATGGCCTAGGGTTTATAGAAATAGAACCAATCAGTGGAGATCCTTGCCTAATATAGATCAATCTATCTATCCTAGCCATATAGGCACTAGGCCCAAATATAGGCAAGCGGGCCCAATGAGGGGTCGTACCATCATCTAACACGCCCATGATCGAAGGCTGCACTCTGCGAACGTTGAGATCGGATCTGAACTCGTTGAAGACGGAACTTGGAAGCCCTTTGGTGAATATGTCGTAACTGCGACGTTGTGGAACGTCTGAGAACCTTGGTCTCACCTAGAGCCACACGCTCTCGGGACGAAGTGGAGATCAATCTCAATGTGCTTGGTCTTGTTGGTCTTTGAGCAGGGTTGGTGGACATGTAGAGGCCGTCTTGATGTTGTCCTGATGAACAAGTGTTGCATGGTGAGGGCGTCTGGAGCTCAAGGAAGCGGTGGCGTAGCTGTGGTGGCCAGCGGCAGCGTTAGCCCAACAAAGACGGTGATACCTCGGTATTGGATCGAGACACTGTGGATTGGCGCTTGGCAGACCATGAGACGAGGTTGTCACCGAGGAACACTGCATATCCTGAAGTAGACCGGCGTGTATCTGGACAACCGGCCCAGTCAGCATCCGAGTATACCACCAAGTCGGACTGCGCAGACGGCCGAAGAACAAGGCCCAGGTCAAGAGTGCCTTGAATGTACCGAAGGATGCGCTTCAGAGCAGCAAGATGGGGTACCCGAGGATCATGCATGTGAAGGCAGATCTGCTGGACTGCATAAGAGATGTCTGGCCTGGTGAATGTCAGATACTGGAGGGCGCCAGCCAAGCTGCGGTAGTCGCTGGGATCTGTCTGAGGCCGAGGTGCAGCAACCTTGAAATGAGTGTCAAGCCGAGTGTTGCAAGGTTTGCAGTCGGACATGCCAGCCCGAGCAAGAATATCCACCATGTACTGTCGCTGAGATAGGAACAGACTGTCACCAGAACGCTGAACATGCATCCCGAGGAAGTGATGGAGAGGCCCCAGATCCTTCATGGAGAACTCGAGCTGCAATGCCTCAATGACACGCCGAAGGAGGGACGGCGAGGAGGCAGTGAGAACGATGTCGTCGGCGAGAGGAAGCGGTACATCATGTCGGTTCAGCGGTGGTAGACGAAACAATGACGTCGGACGGCCTCGATGAACCCTGTGGTCACAAGGTGAGCGGCGAAGCGGCTGTTCCAGGCCCGTGGTGCCTGTTTCAGACCATAGAGTGATCTGTTCAGCGATGATTTGCGAGACTTGCGGGGTCCTCGAACCACGAAGCCGGGAGCGAGACCGTCTCAAAAGCGCCCCATGGAGGAATGCATTCTTGACATCGAGTGGTGGATGGGCCATCTTGGGGACAAGGCGAGAGACAAGACAATATGGATCGTGGCGGTTTGACAACCAATTTGAAAGTCTCGCCGAAGTCGACACCGTCATTGGGTGAATCCACGAAGAACCAGTAGCGCTTTATAGCGCTCGAGAGATCCATCGGCTAGAAGCTTGTGCTTGAAGATCCACTTTCAGAGACGGCGTTGGCGCTGAGGACGCGGCACCAAATCCCACGTGTGGTTCGAAGAAGGGCAAGACATATTCCTCTTCCATAGCCGCCCGCCAATTAGGGTCGGCAAGAAGCGCTGCGGAAGGTCTTGGGGCGGCGGCGAAAAGCGGCGTGGTATCTGGTGGAATCGATACCCGGCCTTAGCCCGAGTCGTCATGGCATGTTGGTAAATCACCGGAGGCGAGGCGGCGCCGCAGTATTATAGCAGTCTGTGAGGCGGACCGGCTGCAGATCTGGAAAGCGATGGCGCCGGTGGTGGTGCAGGCCGGCGTGAGTAGACGAAGCGGAACTCACGATCTTCGAGCAAAGAATGTTGAGCCGCGTGGTTGTCAGGCGATTGTTAAGCCGGCCCGTTGACGCGTGGTATCTTGGTGAAAGGCGTCGAACGACAGGTCAGTGGCGTCATCGATCCGCCTCCAAACAAGGGAGCGCAGAAGGCGTCAGTAGATGGCGGCGTCGAACCTGCGGGAAACAAAGAGCGAGCCGGGCCTATGGGAAGCGGCACATGATTAGTGAAATCATCCAAAAATGAGAGATCCGCCGGAGCCGGAGAGGCAGACTGAGTCACGAAGGGAAAGCAATGTTCATCAAAGATGACATGCCGAGAAATAATGACCCGGTTCCAAGCGAGATCAAGACACCGGTACCCTTTGTGATTGTCAGAATAGCCAAGGAAGATGCACAACGCGAACGCAGAGCCAACTTAATGGGCGGCGATGGCGAGAGGTTAGGATAGCAAAGCGCAACCAAAGACACGAAGATGATCGAGCACAGCGCAGAGTCAAGAGGCGTGATGCGGGGTGTGGTCGTCGAGTGTCTTAGTGGGTAGGATGTTGCGGAGGTAGGTGGCGTGGTGCAAGGCCTCAACCCAGTATGAAGGCGGAACGGAAGCCTGAAAAAGCAAGGAACGAATGACATCATTCAGAGAGCGAAGCATACGTTCAGCCTTGCCGTTTTGAGCGGAGGTGTAGGGACATGACATCCGGAGGTGAACGCCACGGCTAAGGAAGAACGTGCGGGAGCTGGAGTTGTCGAACTCGCGGCCATTGTCGCACTGGACTGCTTTAATGGTGGCGCCAAACTGGGTGGAGACATAAGCAAAAAAGTTGGAGAGAGTTAAAAAGGTGTCAGACTTGAGTCGCAGAGGAAACGTCCAAACATAGTGAGAGCAATCATCAAGAACAACCAGGTAATATTTGTATCCAGAGATCTTGGCTCTGAGAGAGGTCCACAAGTCACAGTGAACCAGATCAAAATTATGAGTTGCTCGTGACATAGATGTATGAAAAGGAAGACGAGTATGGCGACTAAGTTGACACGCATGACAAACTGGACTGGTGTCTTTATTACAATGCGGAATTAAGGAAGCACGCATAAGACTGGAGAGGGCCTCGGGTCCAGGATGTCCGAGACGGCGGTGCCACAGGGACGCGGAGGTGGAGGCATGAAGAGCACCAGCAGCAGGAAGGCGCAGTGGGTAAAGAGGCCCGGAGCTATTGTACCTGACGATCTCGTTCCGAGACTGAAGATCCTTCACAGAACAACCAGAAGGGTCAAATTCCACAGAGCAATTGTTGTCAGATGTGAACTGGCGAACGGAAATAAGATTCTTAATAAGTTTTGGAGAGACAAGAACATTATTAAGATGAAGGTGACCCGGGAGGGTAGTTGCGCCAGTGGAGGTAACAGGAAGAAGCGAACCATTACCGACAACAATTGAAGATGGAGCAGTCTTGGGAGGAGAGGTGTGTGAAAGAATACCGCGTCGGAAGTCATGTGCGAGGTAGCCCCGAGTCAAGTACCGATCTGTTGTGGTTCTTTGTGGCAGCGTCATAGTGTTGAAGGAAGCGGCGAGGTCCGCTGGTTCCACTCAGGGCAGCCAAGGATTGAACCACGGTGGTGGAGATGGTGCCAGTGTTACGTGCACCTGACCAGAGAGAAGCGTCTTGGAGGGTCTGCTGGAAGTGCGCTGGCGAAGCTTCGCCGGGCGGTCCGGTGGGGATGGGCGCCAAGGAGGACGGGTCCATACATCTGGATGGAACCCGCCATGGGTGGAAGTAGGAGGGCAGAACCACGCCGTACTGGCGCCTGTCCGCCGATGGCGCAGAATGGTCGCCCACCCGTTGCCGCCACGTTGCCCGTAAATCTTGGGTGGTGGAAGCAAATTTGTTCAACGCGGTGGCACCGGCGAGCACGCATCTTGGTCTTGTTGGCGACCACCAGAGCGATGGATGGCGCGTGATCGGCGATGCGCTGGTTCGATTCTTTGAGCGGCAGTCGTTCGGGCTTCGAGGCGTGGGGGGACGGCCGTATTTGGAGGTGGAGAGCGGATGGAGGCGAACTTCGTTGAGGCCGCCAAGCGAGGTGAGGACGAGAGCGGTCGAACGTGTTTCGCCGAGGTCCTCGAGGCGCCCACCATGCCCTTGAGGCCGGCGAGGTCGGTGATGGAGAGGTCCCTCAGGCGAAGGTCCAAACTTCGGCGTCGAGGTGGAGGGCGCGTGTCTCCACGTTCCCGAAGTGGGACTCACGGCCACCACACCGAAGGCGGAGGAAGCGTGAACGAGGTACCATGTCGGACACTCGGGGAGATGGCGCCAGAGCTAAGACTTGACCACGCGATCCATGCGTGCCCGATCCGGGAAAAGCGGGGTCGGGTCGTCTTGAAGAACATGGTCTCGAGGCGAACTTTCCCAAGGCGAGGAGGACTCGCGCCACTGGTGTCTTGGTGGAGGAGTGCTCGAGGACGATCGGCGACGAGAGCGCGGATGTTCGACGCCGAGCTACCTGCGAGTGAAGGTTGGCGAGGACGGCGGCTTCATGGAGAAGCGAGGCGTCGTGGAGGCGGAGGTTGGCACAGAAACGTGTCGCGGTGAAGGCCTAGCGAGCCTCGGCCTCGGCCGCAAGCAGCAGCAGCGGCGCGTGGCAAGCCTTCGCGTTCCTCGGCCATGAAGCCGCTCTTAGCGGCGGCCTCTGCTTCCGTTCAGCGGCGACGCAGCGCTCAAGCGGCAACGCAGCGCACAGGAGGCGCGCTTCGGTGGCCGCGCTTTCGGCCAAGGCCGCTCGCGCTCAGCGGCCGCCAGTCTCAAGGCTTCAGAAGCAGGCAGCGCAAGGCTTCGCTCTCGAGAGAGGAGGCGGTGGCGGCATGATGGCAACGGAGGAGGAGATGGCGCAATGAGGGCCGTGTGTAGCCTTGAGTGAGAAAGCCGCAAGGTCTTGAGAGGAGGAGCCATGCATGAAGAAGAAACCTAGGCGGAGGGCAAGAAAAAACCTAAATGGTGATACCATGTAGGATTAGGCAAAAGGAATTAGTAGATTGATTATGAGAGATATGGTGTTACATATATATAGGCAAGGATGGCCTAGGGTTTATAGAAATAGAACCAATCAGTGGAGATCCTTGCCTAATATAGATCAATCTATCTATCCTAGCCATATAGGCACTAGGCCCAAATATAGACGAGCAGGCCCAATGAGGGGCTGCCGTACCATCTGTCTAACAGAAGTGTTAGTACTTTCAAGATTGATCATGAGAAATATAATATCATTAAGGTTGTGCATTTAATTTTTTTCATGGACATGTTGAATTTATCTCTGAAATTATCATCGTTGTCTACTACTCTACTTGACAGGATGCTCTCAGGACTTTCTTATTGAGAAGGCTCGATAACCTCACCAAAGATGACAAGATACAGATTACAATGATCTCGACTTGGGCTACTGAGCTGTACTTAGACAAGGTACCTACTACCCACTATTCCATTTTCTAGCCTTCTAAAATAATATGACCTCTATTGCAGTGGTATCGGAAATTTTGCTTCAATCATGGGTTGAGTAACTGCATTTTTTTGGGGCTATTCAATATATTTTGTGTAATTTTTGTAGATTAATCGCCTCCTATTGGAAGATGGCACAGGCACCGCTACAAATGCAGTAGCAGAGTCCAACAACTCTGAATATCGTTCAATAGTAGATGAATTCCGTGCGTTTCTTAGTGATAGCAAAGATGTATTAGATGAAGCAACAACAATGAGACTATTGGAAAGGTATGTTGTATTAATGTTGCGCATTATGTTTCAGTTATATTTTAGGTTTGTTTGCATTCTCATATATATACAATCATACAGATACATACTATATCACAAGTGTAGTTTTAGTAGTTAAGACTATAGGGTATGATTATTAGACCCCGAGGAGTCTCAGATGATCGGAAAGCTAATCGTGTCCTTTTGCTATAATCTCAGGGCTTTTGTGTATACCCAGTAGGATTATGGACTAAGAAGAACTGTATATTTGAACCTTCGATAACATATTTAGTTACCAGGGAAAATGCTCCGAGTTGCATAAATGGATAAATGTAAAAGTATGACATTTCTTTAGTTTAGATTGTTCTTTTGTACTTGTAATGCATGAGATGGCCTTGTGTTTTCTCGTCTGTTTCATTGCATTGCTGATTGCATGCGTAAGGCTCTGACCAGCCTCTTCAAAACTTTTGCAGTTGTGGAAGAGTGGATGAGCTGGTGTATTTTGCTAGTTTGAAGGAGCAATATGAAATTGTTGTTCATCATTACATTCAGGTTGGTATCAACATATGGGCCATTTATCATTTTAAGAAGCGAAAAATCTATAAACATCCCCGTAAGTCACATGCTTTTTCAATTTGCCCCCCATATCTTATTTTCGATTACTTTGTCCCACTACGTTAAGTTGGCTTGCAAATGCCCCCCGGTTGCATGTTCGCACTATTTTCTCGTTGTTTTAATTATCTTTAGCACTTGTTTCAATGATTTTAGTACTTATTTAAGTGATAACAATACTTGTTTCATCGATTTGAGTGTTTTTGGTATTTGTAATACAAGATTTTAGCACTGAAGCACTAGTAATGAAACGATGCATTACAAGTACCACAATCACCCAAATAATTGAAATAAGTATTAGTATCATTTAAACAAGTATTGACACCACTAAAACAAGTGCCAAGTGCCAAAGACAATGAAAACCATGATAAATAGTGCTAACATGTGGCCCGGGGGTTATTTGCACGCCAACTTAACTTATGGAGGGAAAAATAAATGATAATTAGAATGGAGGGCAAATTGAAAAAGTAGTTGATTTACAAGGGTGTTTATGGATTTTTTTTTGTTTTGTTTTAAGAAAGGTGTTGACACTACTGTTGTTGGGCCTAATTGTAGGACACGCTGCCTAGTGCCTACTGCCAAGTGCTAGCTAGTCTTGACATGCTATTTGTTATATCATGTTTGTGCGAAGGAATACACACATAGATAACATATCTGCTACTACTGCTTTATGTTTACTCGAGGTCAAAAAGGAGTTGGCAAATAGCACAACCCAACTAGTTATTTTAGAGAAGAATGTTCAACATATTGTAGGCCCAACACTGAGTCCGGAATGCCACTAAACTACACTAACTATTAATTTTAACATTAATTAATAATAAATTCCAGCAGGCGATTAAATATTAAAACCTGTCAACAGGTCACAATAACATATGAATAACGACACAGTAAGCACAATTATTTAAACTCCAGATAGCATAGCAGAATGATAGTCCAATAATTAAGCAAAACAAATCAAATATAGTCTCTTGAATGAATAAACAAGTTTCAATTAATCATCTAGAATTATTCAATATCTATCATGTCCTAAAAGATATTCCATCACAATATAGTAAAGATTTCTCATGACAAATGAATCAAGTGTTTGAGTGTATGCAAATGTTCCAAGTGCGCTACCCCTTCCTAAGTGAAATGCCATCAACGATCACCTAAAACAACAGTAGAGCAATAGTGAGTCTACGACTCAACAAGCACAATAATAAAACAATGAACAATAATTTATCAACTATAATCAATATCATCATTAACATTATCCTTTTATTTCTTTTTTTGCTCATAGTCAAATATCATAACAACTTTTCATTTAATGCGATGCAATTCTATACCACATGTCCACATACTCTTTTCTCCACTTATACCAGTGTAGCATGAGTGAACACTTGCGATAGTGTTCACTCTCAAGCCTATCCTCAAAAGGATCGGGAACATCCTCCACTCCCGTGGAGCCTCCACCGAAGTAGGATTTTATCTAAAGCCCTCCGGACTAGTTATGTACATGGTTATTAAGGCGGTAAGGCGAGGCGAGGCGACCCACCCCCCTCACACCTTTTAAGCGGTAAGGTGTAAGGCGAGGCGACGCCTTAATAACATCCTAAGGTGCTAAGTTTGCAAATAAAATGAGCATTTTAGGATCGAGGCCAGTGAGGTATTCAAGGGTAAGGGCGTCAATTTTTCCTTGGCTTTGATCTCCACCATTGGATCTTGAACGTGCGGCCATCGGATCAAGCAATGGATGGTTAGGATAAAGGCCAGTGAGGTATTCCAGGGTCAAGGGCATCATTGATCTTCACCATTGGATCTCGATCGTACGCCCTCAGTGCGTGCATTTGGTGCCTTGCCTTCGTAAAAGGCTGAAGGTAGAGGACAGCATCCATTAGGGATTCCCTCCCTACGTCTCCACCATGGCGGCGCACGAAGCTGGTGGCGTGGGGGTGCGAAACTTGATCCGTGAGACGGCCATGACGCGACGGCCGCGAAGCGCCAAGGGGTCGTCGTGGGCGCTTGTGTAGCAAGACGGATCCGGAAGCGGCGGGGAGATCCGGCGGTGACCTTGCATGGTGGAGGAGGCCGTCGTCATCATTCCAGAGGTCCTCGGCGATGGGCTTGAGGAAGATAGGCGACGGGTGGCCCTCGCGACCTTGTCGATTTAACTCCAAGATCCAAAGTGAGCTCCGGCTCCTCTCTTCTCTCTTCTACCTCGCTTTCACCAAGGCTCCGAGCGAGAGGGCGGCCCGAGCAGAGGGCGCCATAGGCATGCGCTGGCAAAGGCGATGGCGACGCAAGGTGGGGGTGACGCCTAAGTGATGCCTTAATAACCATGGTTATATATCTTTCTCACCGACCTCACCGGACTAGTTACATGACACCGACCTGGCTCATGCACTCTTATCGTGATGAATGTAAATGATGCAACATCTTTAACTATTTATTAACATAATTCATCGTCTTTACTTCCATGTTCTTACCACATCATGTCATCAGCAATTCATATCATCAATAATAACAATCCATATTCATTCTCATGATGTGTAAATAAGCAATGTAATGGAATACACAACATAATGACAATGAATAATAAAGAAGACAACGATCAAACCATCAATCACTGGTCTACCATGCATTTGCATCTTTATTCCCTCGGAGCCGGATAGCGAGGCGGCGCTAAGGCACTAGAGGCCCCACTCTCTGAACAAACAATTCAAAAACATTATCAAAATCACATTACCACAGCACCAAATCATTATGCTAATCGCCCTCGTATGTCTACGCCAAAATGCCACAATTAACTTGATTCTATCGGACGTACTACCCTCTGTCCTAGTAGTAAAAAGCTTTAACTTATTCATCTGAACCCCAAATCCAGCAAACCAATACTTTCTGGAATCCCCACGAAATTGCCTACAACTTCTTAGTTATGACGAACTCCTAATTCCACCGTTTACTTTCCCGTTTCCTTCCCCGAAGACTGTCCCTAAATTTGGCAGGATAGATCAATTCACAATTTCGTATCTTTATTTCTAAAACTTGAAAAGTTATGAATGATACCAGTTCTGAAATCTACTCAAAATTTCCTAGCTTATTCAAGTTATCTCCAAAATTTAATTCATTCATCTACTAGGTGTAAACAGCCCGAGGCCATAACTTTTTTGCTCGCAACTCCAAATCCAGTGATCTAGAGTCTAGACCTTCATGGAAAGCTAACGAAATTATCTACATCTTTTCTAATTGGTCGAAACTCGAAACTCTAAATCCGAGCCTAAATATCTCTAATTGCCCCCGCAAGGTTCTGCGTCGAAACTCGACGAACGAGGGTATGCTGAAAACTAACCTTCCATTAACCAAATGATCTACAAATTGAACAACGATTAATCTAGGGCCAACTAAAGGCTACCAGATCGTTACCCCCTGAAGAAAATCGATGATGCACGCGAAGCCCTTCATCTTCCCTCCTTCCTTCCCTTCCCTTCTTCCTCGTGTTCTCTCTTGCGAACCCACGGCAGTCCACCACCTCCACCAGCAGCAGCAGTGGGGGAGGAACTCAGCCAGGGAGGGGCGTGCGGCAGGGAGGAGTGGCAGCTAGGGTTTTGGGAGCGCAACAGGGGCACCCTTGGCCCCTGGGGTCCTATTAAAAGCCCAATGGGATGGAGGGTCGTGGCTTGGACGTGGTAGGGTTAGAAACAATCGGCATTGAATTTGATTTAAAATACACTTTGAATTCAAGTCAGTTTTCCACTATCCTTCTGTGCAGCGTACATTCCGGAGGCCATAACTTTCTCTCCTGGACTTGGAATTCAGTCATTCTTTTTTTCCGTTTAGCTGTCTCAGTGTACTTCAACTTTCTATTTGTGGAGCTTTTCTTAAAACGACGTATTCATTGCCAAATTTACTTTGGAAGTTAACTCAGTTGCGGACTCTAATTCTCTATGCAGCTTGCCTTGTGGGGCCCATATCTCACATGTCGGAACTCCAAATTAGGTCAATGAGTACTCTAAATTGGACTATGAGAAAATATCTATAATTTTGTAGTTATGCGGTTTTCTATTTGAAACCGTTTCAGTCACAAAAATCATGTTGCAAGATGATGGACATATTATGTCCCGTTTCTTGGCGAGGCAAATATGGAATCTCCCGATCTCCCTATATTCTCTTTAAATAAACGGGGTATTACACATATGTTCTGGGTTGGGCTTGGGCCAAGCCAGGCTATGCTTTGGCAGGATCTGGGCTGGGACGGTCTTGCATTCTTGCTCTAATATCTACCATTAAATTCCGTTTTTATCTCCTCTAGTTCTCTTTGAAAAATTGTAGTTTTTAAATCAGTTCTTCTCCGTGTAAAAAATAGAAAAGAAATAGTTATTCTACGTAATACATTAATGTGTATTTATCTCCAAACTTTCATCTTCTATGGATGTCTCAACGCACATACTTTATTTTAGTACCACTGCACTTTTTGATGAAAAAGTATCACTGGAGTTTGTTACACATGTCTTGTTGAAGCCCATTGGTTCATCCTCAATGCATTGAATTGTCTGGAAAAATCATATATCAAAATACATTTTTGTATATCTTATATGGAGTATTATTCATCTTTACTTGCAACCCACTGACTTTTGCTGAGGCGCCGGCCCTAATGCATTTTCATTTACTGTTTCAGCAAGGAGAAGCAAGAAAAGCATTGGAAGTGCTTCGACGACATAATGTTCCAGTAGAGTTTGTGGTACAGAATTTCTTTGCATTTATTCTTTCAACGGCACTGTTCTAGGACTAATTTTTTTTTGCTGTTCTTTATACAGCATTAAAGTTTATTTACTCACCAGTTATTAAACAGCTAATTCTTTTTCCCTATAACTTGTTTTCTTGCAGTATAAATTTGCTCCAGATTTAATCATGTTAGATGCTTATGAGACTGTCGAATCATGGATGATGGCAAGAAACAAGTTGAATCCAGGGAAGCTTATACCAGCAATGATGCGTTATGTGAGCGAACCACATGCCAAGTATGATATGCAAACAGCTTATTATCCATTCTTTTCTCCTACTATAATACTATACGAGTCTTCATGTTCTAACAACCTTACCGGCTTACTGCTAAAGGTTTTATCACATCAGGGAACTCTATGAATATTACATTAAAAAACATCTGTTATATACTTATATTGACATATTAATTTCAAATCCGCAAGCTACTCTAGGCAGAAGCCACAGAAATGAATAACATGTCCATTGGACTTAAATCCCACGCTGAGATAGCAAAACTTTGAATCAAACTATTAAAAAATGTTTTAACCCGTTTTTTCTTAAGCTCTGGAGTCTGGAGCGACCCGCAATCCTAAGTGGCTAATTTGGTTTTCCGCAATGTAGATGATGTAATGAATTTAACATGTTAGCAACTCTTGCAGGAACGAAACACATGAGGTCATTAAGTACTTGGAATTTTGTGTCAAAGATTTGAACAATCAGGATCCTGGAGTGCATAATTTGTTACTCTCGCTGTATTCCAAGAAGGTACATCTTGCCTTATTTCTGTTGGAAACATGGAATTATTGTGTTCATTCATCATAGCAACATTACTTACTGTTGCACTCACATCGTCATTCATGTTTCTAGCAGTTCATTTATTAGGTAGTAAGTTTTTTTTAATACTCTTATTTATTCACCTGTAGGAGGATGAGTCCCAGCTTTTGCAATTTCTGGACACCAAGTTTGGTAAAGGACAAACAAATGGCCCTGTGTACTTTTATGAACCCCAGTATGCTCTGCGTCTATGTCTTCAAGAGAAGAGAATGCGTGCTTGTGTTCGTATTTACAGCATGATGTCCATGCACGAGGAAGCTGTGGCACTTGCTTTGACGGTAAACCTCACTTGAGCTAACTTTCATATGAGAAGCATCCATTGTGTCTTTACATATTGATGGTTTCAACAGTTCTTATTTCCTGAAGTTGTCCTATTCTTTTACTTTATTTGGATCTCACTAGGTGGACTTAGAGCTTTCAAAGGCAGAAGCAGACAAAGTTGAAGATGATGAAGAGCTTAGGAAGAAGCTGTGGCTTAAGGTTGCAAAGCATGTCATCGAGCAAGAGAAAGGAGTCAAGAGAGAGAATATAAAGAAAGCTATAGAATTCCTATCAGAGACTAACAACTTGCTGAAGATTGAGGATATCTTGCCATTTTTCCCAGACTTTGTATTGATTGACGACTTTAAAGTAAGATATAAATGTTCATGCAGTCTGAGCTGCTTTATTTTAAAAAAATCCATATGATGTTCATTTCTTTCTTGAAGACTCACGAATGCATACTGTTCCTTGTTTGCAATTACTGTTCTATGTTTCAATTTTATACCTATTCTCTTGGTAATAACAATGAAAAAAATACTATGAACAGGAGGAAATATGCAAATCTCTTAAGGACTATAACAGCCAGATTGAGCAACTGAAGCAGGAGATGGATGATGCTACGCGCGGGGCAGACAACATCAGGAGTGATATTGGTGCCCTTGCTCAGAGATACACTGTAATTGATCGTGAGGAGGAATGCGGGGTAAGAGACTGGTGCTCATGACATCCAAAATGATGTTGTATATTTTCTTTACTTGACTCATGTGTTATACCTGTTGCATTTTTGTATGTGGCATTTCATTAGTTTCTATTCCTTTGCATTTCAAGTATGTAAACATATGACTATCAAAGCTTGAGAGAAAAGATGACCCACTATATATGCTGATATCCGTCTTGTTGCTATTGCTTGTGTTCTCAAGTGCATCCAAATTCTTTCCCGTTTTAATGCAGATGGTTGTATGAGTTTATGCACGTGTATCTTCTCCAGTATGTCATGGTGCTAGCTCCTTTTCCTTAACTAACAGGTATGCCGGCGCAAAATATTGACTGTCGGAGGATTACACCAGTTAGGAAGAAGCTATACGTCTGTTGGACAAATGGTCCCCTTTTATGTGTTTCCCTGTGGACACACCTTCCATGCGAATTGTTTGATTGCCCGTGTAACTCGTTGCAGTAACCAAGTGCAAGTAAGTTTCTCTAGAATAGTTCAATTGGTTGTTCCATTATTCGATAATAGACTAGGTTTAAATTCATTCTCTTGTACCAATCTGTTATGGATGAGTTCATTTTCTTGTAGGCTGAGAGAATATTGGACCTTCAGAAGCGGCTTAGCTTAATGGACAGGAAAGCAGCAAAAGACAATGGCGGAAGTGTGAATGGTGAATCTATGATGAACACAACACCAGTTGATAAGGTTTGGTTATATCTAAACTCGGATGTCTTGCAATCTGCAGTTCTTATGCTGATGCCATCATACTTATTTTGACAGCTGAGGTCACAGTTGGATGGTGCTGTAGCAAGTGAGTGCCCCTTCTGCGGTGATCTAATGATCAAGGAGATCTCAATGCCTTTCATTCTCCCTGAAGAGTCGGACGAAAAGGCCTCATGGGAGATCAAACCGCAACCAACGGCTCAGAAGATTCTTCCAATGACCATGTCTATATGATGCTATGGGTAGTAAAACCTGAGATGGAATGGTTGTCGAGTTTGTTCCTGATTTTGTAATGCTGTATGCTCCTTCATGCCCTTTTTCCTGCTGGCTGGGTTTGGTTTTGATAATTGCCCAGCTCGTGTATTTGCCATGGTTCATTTGACTGGTAGAACACTGCTGTCCAGAACTCTCTACTCCATGTAGTTTGTGTATAGAAACATCAGCTACCCCACTTGGGCTCCGGTATAATAATGCATGCCCCACTCACTTCAAGTCATTGCGGTTTGCAAGAGATCTCAATGCAATTGTGCTAATTGCATATACAGTTGTGAATCGTGAGTTACCTGAACTGAAACTGTATAAAGCTGAAGTATACTTCTTCCAAATCAAAATAAATCTTCGAAATCTCGCGAGGAATGAAAAGATCAATCTTTGTGATGTAAACCTGCGGTAAACATTTGTCAACGAGAACGGCTATTGTCGGATACATGTCACTATTTCCTTCAAATCCCACAGAGAGTTTTTGGCAGGTCTAAGAATGTTAAGATCATGTCACAAGTGGCGTAGAAGAGATGGGTATGCCGTATGCATGTTGCACACATTCGGACATGCTACTCATGTTCATCCGTCGAGCACGTGCCACACTGTCATCTGCAGAGTTAAGTGCACCATGCAAACTAAGCCAATGGAAGTACTAAGTATAGTAATCATCTGTACGGTCAGGGAGACAAGTTGTCATGAGCTACATGGCCAGGAAAGAAATAGTAAAGACTAAATATGGATTGAAAAGGTTGAGATTGACACCCTAATGACGGCAAGTTGGAGAAGAGGAGCAGGGCACAATGCCCTAATTTTAGCAGCTTAATTTTGTGGGTGTTTGCAAGAGCCAGTGATCAGAAATAGTAGCTGCGTCTCGTCCATCAGTGGCGCCATTGGACAGGGTTGCCACGCTGCCTTGTGCTACATATAAGGCGGCCAACCGGGCCATCTCCTCCTCCTCCTCCTTTCTCCTCGATCTCTTCCATTGCCATTGTCTCGCCGATCAGCAGCAATGGCCGGCGGCGTGGTGGTAAACACGGTCGGGGGCAAGAACTACCCCGGCCACATGACGGCCTTCGTCTTCTTCACCTGCCTCGTCGCCTCCTCCGGCGGCCTCATCTTCGGCTACGACATCGGCATTTCCGGTGAACTTACTGCTGCCACAGTGCCACATTGGTTGATTGATTCGATCGATCAGAAGATGGAAATGGAGTGGTGAGCGACGATTTCTTGGTTGTTTTGCGTGCAGGCGGCGTGACGTCCATGGACTCGTTCCTGAGCCAGTTCTTCCCGTCGGTGTACAAGAAGGCGAAGGAGAGCAAGGACACGAACCAGTACTGCAAGTTCGACAGCCAGCTGCTGACGCTCTTCACGTCGTCGCTGTACCTGGCAGCGCTGGTGACGTCGTTCGTGGCGGCGTCGGTGACGCGGGTGTTCGGGAGGAAGTGGTCCATGTTCTGCGGCGGGCTCACCTTCCTGGCCGGCTCGGCGCTCAACGGCGCGGCCACCGACGTGATGATGCTCATCCTCGGCCGCATCCTGCTCGGAATCGGCGTCGGGTTCGCCAACCAGTCGGTGCCGCTCTACCTGTCGGAGATGGCGCCGGCGAGGCTCCGCGGCATGCTAAACATCGGCTTCCAGCTGATGACGACCATCGGCATCTTCGCCGCGAACCTCATCAACTACGCGACGGTGGGCATTGAGGGCGGCTGGGGCTGGCGCATTGGGCTCGGGCTCGCCGGCGTGCCAGCCCTCATCATCACGCTCGGCGCGCTCGCGCTGCCGGACACCCCCAACTCCCTCATCGCCCGCGGCTTAGCCGGCGACGCAAAGAAGGTGCTCGTCAAGATCCGCGGCACCGACGACGTTCACGACGAGTACGACGACATGGTCGCCGCCAGCGAGGAGGCTCGGGCGATCAAGCACCCGTGGCGCAACATCCTCGAGCGCAAGTACCGCCCCAGCTCACCGTCGCCGTGCTCATCCCCTTCTTCCAGCAGCTCACCGGCATCAACGTCATCATGTTCTACGCCCCCGTGCTGTTCCTCACCATCGGCTTCGGCGGCGACGCGTCCCTCATGTCCGCCGTCATCACCGGCATCGTCAACATGTTCGCCACCGTCGTCTCCATCGTCTCCGTCGACCGCCTCGGCCGCCGCGCGCTCTTCCTGCAGGGCGGCACCCAGATGTTCATCTCCCAGGTGGTGGTCGGCACGCTCATCGCGTTCCAGTTCGGCACCACCGGCGTCGGCGAGATGTCCCGCTCCTACGCCATGCTCCTCGTCCTCTTCATCTGCCTCTACGTAGCCGGCTTCGCCTGGTCGTGGGGCCCGCTCGGGTGGCTCGTCCCCAGCGAGGTGTTCTCGCTGGAGATCCGGTCCGCCGGCCAGAGCATCGCCGTGTGCGTCAACATGCTGCTCACCTTCCTCATCGGCCAGGCCTTCCTCACCATGCTCTGCCAGCTCAAGTTCGGCCTCTTCTACTTCTTCGCCGGGTGGATGGTCGTCATGACCACCTTCATCGCGCTCTTCCTGCCGGAGACCAAGGGGGTGCCCATCGAGGAGATGAACCACGTCTGGAGCCGCCACTGGTTCTGGGGCAAGTACGTTACCGGCCACGACGCCGGCGCGCCGGCGGCGGCAAACCACAGAACGAACGGCGTCTAGCGTGCATGCACGCACTGCACTGCACTGCATGCATGTCTCGATCCATCGACATAGCACATGTAGACATTTCTTAAGATGTTTTTAGAAATCCCAGCAAAAATGTACCCATAGAGAATTTTTCTAGACATTTTAAAATTTAACATGTAGTAATTTCCCCGTTGTGGAAAACTTTGTCTTTGTACCATTATGTTTAGTGTAACTAGCAGAGTGGCCTGCGTATTTGCGTGGTTAGATTTATTTCAAAGTTTATAGTATCAAACGATATAACTTAGATGCTTGAGAATATATTTATGTATCTTATAGGCTATTTAGATGTTTAAATATCATAAATATTGGAAATGACAATGAAAGCTTGAAGGAAAATACAACTTGAAAAACGTAATTGAAGTATGAATTTTGATGGAAGAAAATCATTGAGAATAATAAGTTGTCGGAGTTCTTAGAAACGTAACCACTCTCCATCATACATCGACCATGTAGTTGTATGCTCCTATTTTTCTCCATTAGTTACTCTTTTTCAAAATGTATGCGTGCACATGTACCTCTATTTTATCTCAAGAAATACATTGATTACACTATGAGCGACCTACCTTGA
This sequence comes from Phyllostachys edulis, assembly GCA_036346405.1. Classification (NCBI taxonomy): domain Eukaryota; kingdom Viridiplantae; phylum Streptophyta; class Magnoliopsida; order Poales; family Poaceae; genus Phyllostachys; species Phyllostachys edulis. The sequence goes on along the minus strand of CM070561.1, from coordinate 63,962,914 downwards.
ACTTATCTTCCCTCACACGTTAACTGCCCCAGACGAACCGTGTGTCTTCTATCTCTTATCGCCGCCACAGCTTTTCTGATTCAACCTCTAATAGCAATCCCAATTTTGATCGATCCCACTCAGCTGCTACCCCTTCTAATACAATGCTCTACCTCATAGCTATCTTCTACTTCTATCCAATTATTGCTTAATGCTGATCGTTGTGACATCAACACCCATACATGTGCGTCGATTGCCGATCCTTGCTGGGGACACTTGTCACGCTCTCTTCGGTGGCCCCAAGCCTATTCCCTATGGCTACGCCATCTCTACTCCGAGCTCTTTGCTTCTCTGCTTCTGTACACCCATACTTCTATTCGTACGGATGCATGCTTCTTTCGTGTCGGTCGCTCTTCTTCTTCAATGTTGGCCAACTCAACGTTGTGGCTTCCTCACTAACCACGGCGACCTTCCATCTTCATCGATGTTGGCATGTCTACTTTACTTATTGTCTAACGATATGGAGAATTTTTTCACCATTATCAATGACGTCGTGCCCCTCACTAATGATGGCACTCCTAGCTACCAATGGCTCCATATCGTTCATAGCTCATCTTCTATACAAAGCTTAATATCATCTCTATTAGGGCTTCTCCATCATCGAGTTTCTTTGCCCATTGACTTCTTCAACAACGTTGACGCTCATCACTTGTCGTCGTGGCCCTTGGCTCCTTCAACTTTGGCATTTCTCTTCAACAGCTCCGACAAGTAGCGTGACATTGTCCTCATCTCCGCCGCTGCCACATCGTCTCTTCGCTTCCTTGTGGGTCAATGTCTTCTTCCAATTACACTCTTTTGTAGTCTTATCCAACACCATTCGTGTTATCCTTATTATAGCTTTTATTTTTACTCAAAATTTCAGTTATTTTTTATTTGAGTTCGTACACAACTCAAATTTCTAATTTTATTTAATTTATTCTAAATTTTAGTTATTTATGGATTTTACTTTGGAATTAGTATGAAAATCAAATTGCAAAATTTCTTTTTGGAATTGTGTGCATCTAGTTTCTATTTAATTTTTATTCCAAATTACAGTTATGTAGGGATTTTACTTTGGAATTAGTATCAAAATTAAAATGTTGATTTATTTTATTTTTTATTCTAAATTTTAGTTATTTTTTGTTGGAATTTGTATACAAATCCAATTGCTAATTTTGTTCAATTTTTATTCCGTAATATATTTATTTTGGGATTTTACTTGGGAATTCATATGGGAATCAAATTTCTAATTTTATATTATTTTTATTCTCAATTTTGGTTATTTCTGGATTGAATTTGCCATCAATTCTTTCTTTTAATCTAGATCGTTATAATCTAGACCCATAACAATTGACGATGTCAATCTTTCTCTTTTTCCACCGATTAACATAGGAAATTCTAGCTCTTGAGAGCCACGCAATTGCGCGGCTAGCCTTCGTAGTGGTTGTTTTCTTAAAAAAAATGCCAACGAATACGGTTAAGATCAAATCTATCTAACAAACTTCGTTCTAGGAAACATTTATATCTCTAGAAGACAAAATTTGTATTAAATTTTGAAAAAAGGAAAGGAGATGGTCCGATAGCACTATATCATTGTTTGATACTTTTATAATTACTATTGTGAAATTGGCAATACAATTAGAGTCTGTATATATAAAGGAAAGAGTAAGAACAATCAAATATGTTGACTTTTGAAGGAAGGGAAGAGCATGGACTAAAACTGATTTGTGAATATTCGTAATTACCATGAAAATATTCATTGCCTCCTCTTACATTCTTATGTATGCCTCCTCTTTCTTGTCTTACTTCATACATGGCATAAAGTGTGTTTGTTTATTCTCATGCTTGCTTGATGATGAATGTTGAGGCAACCAAACTACATCTTCATACCATTATCTCATCTATCTTTTGCATGTAATCACACCTGTAAAAGTGTACTCAACCTTTGTTAGAGCAGGTGAGATCCTACGCACGCATCCTCTGTTCTTTTTGTTCGACTGCTTTCATGGCTTGTTAGCCTCTCTGTTAACTCTGGTTAGCCGGATAGAAATCTCCCTCTTCCATTGCCATGCTTCTTGCTCTAGCTTGCATGACCTTTCCTCAGATGTGGTCACATGGGTTTCCTCTCTCAGTTGCTATTCTTGCATGTAGTTTTCTCTTCTATTGAGGGTGATGGATCTACACAATTTGTTTTTTTTCCTCTGGTTGCGTTCTAGGACAAACAAAATGTCGAACCAGAGCAACTATAGTGTGTCATCAGTGCTAGTTGATCCTCAAAGATTTTAAGCACGCCCTTGCTACACCTTGCCGCCACTCATGTGTCATCAGTCCCAACACACGAGGCACTCAAAATCAAATGCCTCATGGGAGGAAGTAGTCACAATGCAACATATTTGAGCAAAATTTATTATTAATAGGGAAGAGATCACATGATTAGTAGCAAATTAAATCAGTCGTCGTTGAGGTCACCTCGTCGTAAGCCCGAAAACCATCATGGATGTCACGCCCGCCGCTTTTGGGTCCTGTAGAATCGTTGAGACTGCCTCGCTAGATACCATCATCTCACAGCACGACCATCATCAACAAAGCTAATCAGTGTCATGCGGCCGGAGTGTCGGGCATGTGGGAGTAGTGCATGTAGCCGTATGAGCAACATCGAGAGTTCAGCTAGAGCTTGTCCTTGAGTTGTGCTTTCGCTCGATCAAAGTAGGGGAAGAGAGTCGCCGCGAGCAGTGGCGGAGCCAGGAAATTTCCACTAGGGGAGCCTAGTAGCAAGAGGTGAATCATTAAGGGACCAAATGAAAAATTTTCACTACGTTGTTTTGTGAATTCTTGTGTAGCAATCGGGTACACCAGCCATGGAGGGAGCCACGGCCCTTGCCTGCCTCCCCCTCCTTTGCCACTGTCTTTTTCAAAATTTTAGTTATTTTTAATTAGAATTCGTATATGAATCAAATTGCTAATTTTACTTATTTTATTTTGAATTTTAGTTATTTAGGTATTTTACTTTGGAATTAAAATTACAAATTTGTTTTCTAAATTTTAGTTTTTTCTTGGAATTAGTATACAAATCCAACTCGCTAATTTTCTTTAATTTTTATTCTTAATTACAGTTATTTAGGTATTTTACCTTGGAATTTGACTTGAATCAAATTGCTAGTTTTATTTTATTTTTATTCTGAATTTCAGTTTTTATTGTACTTGACACAGACTCCTTTTAATCTAGACCGTTATAATCTTGACCTACCACAATCAACGGTGTAGATCTTTCTTGTTTCCCTCCAATTAATGTGGGAATATTTGTCCCTTCAGAGCAAACGTGGTGGCTTCTTTCCCGTTTCCTACGACAACATTCGTGCTATCCTTGTTATAACTTTTAATTTTATTCAAAATTTTAGTTATACAAAAAAAATTATTGCAGTTCGTATACAAATCAAATTGCTAATTTTATTTATTTTATTTACAATTTAAGTTAATTACATATTTTACTTTGGAATTTGTATGGAAATCAAATTGCAAATTTTCCTTTATTTTTATTCCGATTTGGTTATTTTTTCTTAGAATTCTTATACTGAATCCAATTGCTATTTTTTATTCCAAATTATAGTTATTTAGGATTTTACTTTGGAATTTGTATTGAAATTAAATTGTTAATTTTCCGTTATTTTTCTTTCGAATTTTAGATATTTTTTCTTGGAATTAGTATATGAAATCAATTGCTTATTTTTTTATTCAATTACGCTTATTTGGGGTTTTACTTTGGAATTGTATTGAAATCAAATTGCTCATTTTATTTTATTTTTTGAATTTCTATAGTATTTGTTATATGGATTTTGTATACAAATATACTTTAAATTATTTATTTATTTATTATTCAATTATAATTATTTAGGATTTTACTTAGGAATTCATATGGAAATCAAATGACTAATATTATTTTATTTTTATTTGGAATTTCAATTTTATTGTACTTGATATGGGCTCTTTTACTTAGTAATTTGTGTGGATGTCAAATTACTAATTTTAATTTATTTTTTATTGAACTTTTAGTTTTATTATACTTGACAAGAACTACTTCTTTTAATCTAGACCGTTATAATATGGATCCGTCATGATCAATAGTGTATATCTTTCTTCTTTTTCACCGATTAGCGTGGTAATTTCTGGCACTTGAGAGCGAACGTGGTGACTTCATTTGACTCGCTTTAATAAGGCAATATTTTTATTTATTTTTGTTTTGAATTACTATTATTTAGGATTTTACTTTGGAATTCTTATTGAAATCAAATTGTTATTTTTCCATTATTTTTCTACCAAATTTTAGTTATTTTTTCTTGGAATTAGTATATGAATCTAATTGCTATTATTTCTTTAATTTTTATAACTAATTACAATTATTAGGAGATCTTACTTTGGAATTCATATTGAAACTAAATTGCTAATTTTGTTTTATTTGTTTCTTTTTCAATTTCGCTTATTTTTGGATGGATTTCAGATCCAAATCTAATTGTCATTTTTTAAAAAATTTTACTCTAAATTATAATTATTTGGGGATTTTACTTAGAAATTTGTGTGGAAATTAAATTGCTAATTATATATTTTTTTATGGATTTCAATTTTATTATACTTGACATGAGCTTTTTTACTTAGGAATTGTATAAAAATCAAATTGCTAATTTTATTTTATTTTTTGTTCCAAATTTTAGTTTTATTGTACTTGACATGAACTCTTTCTTTTAATCTGGACCCATCACAATCGGCGGTGTATATTTTTCTCTTTTCGATCAATTAACGTGATGACTTCTTTTGACTCTTCTTTAATAAGAGAATATTTTTTCTTTTTTTTTTGTTTCGAATTACAGTTATTTATGTGTCTTTGGAATTTGTACTGAGATCAAATTGCTAATTTTCCATTAATTTTTTTTTCCGAATTTTAGTTTGATTTTTTTTTGTTTGAGTTCGAATTTTAAAATTTAAAATTAAGAATAAATCATTCAACAACTGGTAATAAATTGAATCACATCTCCACCGAGGGCTTCATGTCCATTTTTAGCTGTTGGACCTGCACGTCATGAGTTTTTTTGGTTGATTTAGCCTCTTTTTGAAACACAATAGCAAAACTAGCCCTCTCGCGTTCGGAATAACAAAAATGGCACCCTACCGCGCCAAATTGTCATGGTAGGCCACGTGCCTCTCACCCAGTCCGCAGAAAGCCACGTGTCGAGCTCCCAGCGCGTGGCACAAGGCTTGTCGTGCCCCCAGACTGCGGTATGCCACCTGCGGCGCTCGCCTACTGACAAGTCACTGCAAGACGTTCTCGCCGCCCGCCACCGACCGCCACTTACCATGCGGGACTAGTTTTGCTATTGCATTTCAAAAATATGTCATTTCAGGGAAATACTCCGTGTGTATTAAGTATAGTTCGAACATAAAATGAAGAGAAGCCTGCGAAAGGCATGGCTAGTGCTCTACCGCTGGACTAGGTAGGCTTGTGTGTTTACTTGTAGCTTGTGTGGACTTTTATACATAACTTAAATTTTTGAATTTAAATGATTTTTTTCACTGATAAAGCCCGCAAACGCTGATTTTCGCCGGTAAGAATTTCTCTGGCAGGACCCAAGGAAGATGGGAATGGTGCTGCATAGCCACCACTCATGGCGGCGAGAAGACTACGATAATGCATCAGGCAACAATGCACCGGACCGATCTCATTTTATTGCCAGCAACCCCCTGCCTCCTCACTTCCTATCGGGCTCAAGTATCACACTGAACCTACTTGCAAGGTTATCTGGGTTTGGTAGTGGACGAAGGAGCGGGCGGCCGATACAATGGGGGTGTTTGGGACGGATTCAGCTTCCGGCTTTCATCTGAAAAAGTCAGAAGCCGTCCCAAACAGCCGACTTTTCGTAGCCGCTTTCGGTCAAAACCACTTTGTGTCTAAACGTGCGGAAGCTGGAACCCTGAAGCCGCCCGCGGGGTGCTTCCGTAGCTTCCCGTAGCCGCTGTTACCAAATTACCACTGAAAGTTTGGGGGTAATTACCCGCTGATTGCCACCGAATAAACCTTCCCCAAACCCTACCCTGCCTCCACCCCCACCCCCTGCTCGCGCAGCCCCACCCCTCACCCACTCCTTCCTTCTCCGGTGTCGGTGTTGTCCTCCTCCCTCCTCCCGCCTCCGGCTCCGGGCTCCCTTCTCCTCCTCCTCCTCCCCTGCCATTGCCTCCATCCTCCCTGGCCAGATCTGGATCTGGCTCCCTCCTCCTCTTCCCCACGCTTCGCCGCCCCTCCTCCTCCTCCCCGCCAGCCCCCACCTCCTCCCCTGAGCGGCATCGCACCACCCCCCTTCTTCTCCTCCTCCCCCGAGTGGCATCGTCCCGCTCCCCTTCTCCTCCTCCTCCTCCTAGCTCAGCCCTCAGCGTCCTGGTGAACGATGACGTGGTCCTCGTCAGCGAGAAGAAGGTCACCTCCAAGCTCCTCCACACCTCCCACTCCACCCAAAACTCCTCCCCTGAGCAGCACCGCTCCGCCCCCCCTTCTCCTCCTCCTTCGAGCGGCGCCGTGCCGCTCCCCTTCTCCTCCTCCTCCTCCCAGCTCGGCCCTCGGCGTCCTGGCGGTTGACGGCGTGGTCCTCGTCGGCGAGAAGAAGGTCACCTCCCAGTTCCTCCACACCTCCCGCTCCGATATGGTGTTTTTCAAATTTGGTGAAGGATAAAGGTGCATAGATAGCGGATGGAGAGAAGTCGAATATCTGGGACACATGCACGCACCAACAATAGAAAATGCGTTTTATTTTCCTTTCGTTTTTATTTTCCCCCTAATTTAGATCAATTACTTGTGTAAACATGTGACTGATTACTTATGTAGTCATGTTATACAAAATCCAGTGTAGTTCTGGCTTGCTCGAGAAGTATATCTTGGATGAATGCAATATCAACCAACAGAGAAGAAATGCTACCTCAACATAATCAGTTTTCATAATTGTCTGTTGTAATAATTATTTATTGTTGATTGTCGTTAATTTACATAATATTTGTTTATTGAATGAATGCAATAATTATTGGATGAATGCAATTATTTATGTAATATTTGCTTATTGTAATAATTGTCGTTAATCATGATTAATTATGATTTATTGTGCTAATTGGGCTAAATTGCAGTATATTGTGTTTATTGTTGTCAAATGCGAACAATTACGTTAATTACGACACTCGTGTTCTTATGCGATCAATTATGGTAATCATCGTTAAATGCGATTAATTGTGCTAATTGTAGTAGTTGTCATTAATTATCGTCAATTGTCGTTAGTTCTCATTAAATATTGTTAATTGCGTTAAACTGCATCAAACAAATCGTTAATGTCCTCAGGGGCATTTCAGATATTTCTCATCTCGGAAGCTACAGCCAGCCTACCTATAAACCAGACAGCCAAACACCAAACCTCTTTAGCCCAGTCGTTCAGCCCTACAGCACAGCTGGGAGCCGCTTTTCAGAAAAACCACAGCCATTCCAAACAGGCCCAATGATTAGTGTTGTATTGCGTGGTGAAAAGGGTCATTTATGGGAAATAAGTTTGGATTTACCCATGCCATGGCAAATTTCGTTTGCCGCCACCAAGGACAGGGGCTATATTTTTGTAAGTAAGTTAGTGCGAGGGTTATTTTTAAAATGTTGTTAAAGAAAGAGTTAATTAAAAAAATTTGTTCAAGCAAGAGAGACCCAAGTACTAAATAGTGGATAGGGGAGTCATAACGGATTGGCGTCGGCGTAGCGGACGATATTGCGGACACTAGACTACAGTATCAGAATATAAAAAACAATCATAATTTTGAGTTAGTCATGTATATATATCATGACTTACTAGCATCATAAATTTGCAAATGTATCGTGACAGTCGTGGTGGAGCCGTGGAGGACCAGCACTGGCCATCATCAAGCAAGAGGGGAACAGTGGCAACGCCCAAAACGACTGTATCTTATAGGCAAGGATAACTAATTTGGCTAGAGCTTCTCAACTATTTGCACGTTGGTCTAATAACTTGTACATATTTCAAATTTCAGTAGCACAGAAACATTGTGCTGGTAGTGGGCTGCAAACAGTGGCTACAATAGCGTTCAGACAAGCACTATATCGACTGCAAAGTTCCAATCCGCTATTTTTGAACGCTACTTTGACTTGGTAGCGCTTTGTACGTACCTGCTACCGATATTGCAAGCGCTACCAATGCTATTTAATACCTTAGGGAGACTTCAGCGGAAACTCACGATAAGGGTTTGGAGCAAAGGAAGTTTGTCAAGAAGCAGGTGGTGGAGCCAAAAATTCAATCATGTGGGGTCTAAGAGCGTATCTGATAGTGCAGACAATTGCTTTGTCTAGAACTCTTCATGCCATCCGTAGACGAAGATATGACAACTCATACAATGAGTTATCTTTTTACTTGTCTTTATAGATGACACAATCTTTTAATATTTTCATGGATTTCTTCTTAGTTCCGGTGATACAGTTGGCTACAGGATTGTAGACAACACATTTCTGTCTTTTTATTCTCTTTCATCCACATCAGCTTAAATCCTACGCGGCAGAGACTATAGGCAGCTGATGTAAGCCCATTGTACATGACCTAATACGCTATTACATATTCATTTGGGCATATTTTTCTTTAAAATTTGCATTGAACGATGGTTTTTTTTTTTCATAACTTGTCACATGATGTTTCATATTGGACGTACGTTCGATTTGCTAGCTGAGCCACACGCGCCAATGGTTTCGCTAAATCTGCGAGCGTTGGCTTCCTCAAAACCGGGAAAACGACGTCGAATTAAAGCTAGCTGGTGCCAATTTCGCTGCAAAATCTGTGAGTGGTCGTTTTCAATTGCTGCAAGCTACCCGGACGGCACACCAGCCCCGGTTGATTGCCCAATTGCCCATGGATTTAGCTGCTGAAACCGGTGGTTAATGAGATATCTGATGGCAACCCATCTCATCTGTTGGCTTAAACGATGACCAGACAACTAGGTGTTGCTGATCATCAGTAGAATTGATGCACCCTGTTCATGGGTAGAACTGATGCAATGCAGTCCAAGAAAGTGTGGGCTGCAATACCGGGGAAATTAAGCCTCTTCTCCCTGTGATCAAGGCGGTGGGAACCCCGGTTGCTAGTGATTCCAATCGGCTGCGAGTGAAGGTTAAGTACAGCTTTGTGGACAAATATTGGATTAGGAACGGACGTTTTGGATGGGCTACCGTAGAAAAACAAGCAAGGGAGTAGCTTTACCATACCTTTGTTAATTGGAAAATGTCCATTTTACACCTCTAAACTCTTCCGAGAATTCAGAAATCAACTCTGAACTACAAAACCGAACACCCTCAACTCTCAAAACCGTTCACTTTACCTTGGTTTCGCTGATGTGGCATCTAAGTGTTCCGGTTTTTATGACATGGCATCTGAATCACATCCTAGTCATCCATGTGGATCAGAAAAAATAAAAAAGGTTGATAGGACCCACATGTCATCCACTAAGGCAGAGGTAGGGGTCATATGTCATGCTTTGTGATTTCTTCCACTCCATTTTCTTGCCTCTCCCTTCCTCATCTTCTCCTCTCTCTACATGAACGACGATGATGGTGGAGCTCACAACCGGCGGCGACGCACCATAGTTAGGAGGTGGTGGAGCTCGCGGCAGCCAACGACGGCGGCGGCGTAGCTCACAACTGGAGGGAGGCCGCGTGAGGGAGGCAACGACACGGCTGCGGCTGAGGGAGGCGGAGGACGTGTGTGTGCTGAAAGCAGGACAAGGTAATCTATATACTACGTGGCACCGGCCTAAAAACCTACAACGAATCTTTTGTTTGAGAACATGCGGACTGAACAGCAGATATTATCTTCAGGGAGAAAAAAAATAGGGAAAGTACATTTGACATCCTAACCTCTTCCGAAAGTTCAGAAATCAACACTGAACTGCTAAACCAGATACCTAACTCGTCTCAACTATTAATACCGTTCACTTTACCCCTTTGACCCAAACTAAGGTGGTTTTCCTCTCACGTGTCGTCCATTTGGATCCTAGCTGTCAAAAGTATTCGCCGTGGATGGCACATGTCTGCCACCTCACCCACCATAGCATCTAACAAATCAGCAAATTCAAAAGGGTGGAGGGGCCCACATAGGGAGGAGGAGGAATGGGGGTGGGCTGGCTCGACCACGACTGATAACCCCCCCTACCACACCGTTGTGCATTGCATGGTAGCTACCACGCCAAAATACTCGGTGTGGCAAACGACAAACGTGACCACACTGGCGTCCACAGGAGCCTCCACGCTGGCTGATCGGCCTAACATGGTAGCTTTGGCCACGCCACCGTGCATAGCTTGATAGTGTACATTTGCCACATTATGGGCTTTGGCATGGCCAAAAGGGTCAGATTTGGAGATAAAGTTGGAGAAATGTTATTATTAAAAAATTCAAAAATGATTATTTAATAAAGCAACTGCAGTTCACTGAGATAGTAGCAGGGGAAACTATATCGGCGGGGAAATTTTATCGGACCCCATCGATATAACCGGTAACCGTCGGTTACCGGAAATTGGCAAAATTTCGGATGTAATTTTTGAATTTAAATTTGATATTTCCAGATGTAAAGACGAAATTTATCTAACTTTTGAATTGAAATTTGAATTTGGATAAAAATTAGATAAATCTGATTTTTTTTTTGCCCGATATGAAATTTTATCAAACCCAACTGATAATGCTGGTAACCGTTACCGACGAAATTTCGTCGATAGTGTTTTCCATGGATAGTAGTAACAATACCATTCGGCTTATCATCGTGCAGTGAGAACTAAGAAGCAGGAAGAAGAAGAACAAAAATTCAAACATTGCTGTAAATGAACTGGATCACAGTTTAGTTAGCTACTTGGGTTATCAATATCAGGATCTAGCAATTATGTATTCTGAAATGAATGTCATCCGTTTTTATTTGTATTTTTATTTAAAAAAGAGCTAGCATCTTTTTCAGTTTTGGAAAAAGATAATCTTCTCTTTCCCTTATTCTGTTCTCAAGAAATGCACCCAAACCTATTTATTACCTCTACTAGTAATTGCTTGTTTTGCTCCTGTAAAAAGAGGGAGCAAGAAATGCATGTCACCTTCCTGTACTAATCACTGAGCAAGATCGGCGAATTTTTTATTTAAATAATCTATTTTTATTCTAAATTACAAATATATTCCACCGACTTTTTTTTTTACGGAAATATTCTACTGTCGCCCAATCGTTGGGCGATCGATCCGTCATTGGCGATCGGTTTCTGTCGCCGAACCATCGGGCGACAGATCTTGTCGCTAAGCGATCGATCCCGCCCCGCACGATCAATCCATTTGGCGATTGCATCTCGTCGCTGGCGCAATGAGTTCTGCCGCCGAACCATTGAGCGATCGGGTCTGTCTGCAAGCGATCGGGTTCCAATCGCCCAATGGTTCGGCATGTGAGCCCGCAGCTTGTTTTGTTGTTTTTAAATATTGTTTAATTGAGTTGTAATGAATATTACATTTTCTAGGTGAACTAAATTTAGCAAATCTGATTGTGTCATGATATTTATTTTGAAAATAATAGTGTTATGACGCTGTTAGTTGGTCTGTTTGTTATTTTCAGAGAATATGATAGGTATGAAATTTGTCAGAGTCGCAATAACATTTTTTGATCGTTGTATATTGTTGTAGTGCGCTAATTTTCTGTTGAATTTTGTGAGGACGATTGAGACAGTAATGAGTTGTAAGTAGAAAGGTAAGTGATATTACCGTGAGGAAGGAGTCTCTCCTCGATGCGGGAAGGTCGTATTTATGGACCTAATACGTAATATGAGTGAAGGTAATGAGAACGCCACAGATTATGAAGATGCTTTAAAACATGGAGGATTCAATGTCGGTGCGTAATGGTTCTTTTCGGGATTGCACTAGAAGAGGCATACTTGCAATATAGTCTTGCTTTGATGGCTTAGTGGAGACACGTAACCGTAACTACATTAGAGTCTCACAGAAGCACGTGACACGTAGTCACATGGCATGATGGTTCGCTAATTGCTTTAGTCAAACTCGCTACTACTACGGTACATTGTGATGTAGCATCCGGACGATGTATTTCGATGGCCGATGCGCTCGGTCGATGCGCCATCAAGGAGGCCAAAACTCCGTCGGATCCGTGATCCATACCGCAAAACAACTTTAAGTTAGCAACACGCGGAAATAAAACATCGAGTGTAACGAATGAGTAAATTTAACTTGCAAACAAACAAAATCAAAAGAGTACAACAGTACAACACTTAAATAAACATTACGTGCAACATACGATACATGTCTTACGGCATTACGTACATCAAATGAAAATTGGGTAGTACCAGAACAGCTACATAAACAATACAAAGTACAAATGACAATGTGCACTGATTTGCCATTTCGGTCCCACTTTCACACGGAAGAAGTCTCGACATCCTTCCATAGCAAGGTTTACCCTACCGGTGCCTTGCATCATCCTGGTCAGGGTCTTCTTGGTCAGAGTGTTCGCAGCGTGTACCCAACGCCCCTGCTTGTGCTTCGTCCATATCATTCGTAATACGACGACTCTGCCGACGACCCTTGTTGCCCTTCAGCATGTCAATATCCGGAATCCAGATCCTATTTGCAATATCCAAGGTATGGTTACCCACAACCCCAAGCCCCTAAGCTCGCCCGATCACCGCACCACCCTCTCCTTCAAGAAATACTCGGACACAAAGTTCAAAGGGTCCATACGCGACATCCCGCATGGCGAGCACATGAGAGCATGGCTTGTGTAAGAGCTTCAGCTTTGTTGCACGACATACTAGGCTCGCTGACATGATCTCCAAGGCATACCTCGTGGGTGACAAGAGAACGAGCCGCCCCAACCGGCTCTATCCCGCAAGAGCACGTCAAACGATGTCTATATTGCCCATCACGCATACACCGTGTGCGATCGCCCTTCGTGTCTTCGCCGCATGTATGCCGTAATCTTCGAGCAATACGGTGTTTGAGGGTTCGTGGCATGAAGTCGCGGCATTTGCATGCCTCTCCTCGAAATACCCGACAGCGTGCGTAACACCTTCCACGATGGCGACGAGGGCCGAGAACGAAGCCCCTAAGAACCCAGCTTGTACACCTCCGCAAGGTTAGTGGTCATTATGCCGCACCTTGCCCCGTCCGTGTCATGCGGCAGAGACCACTTGTCCAATGGTCGTGCCTCGATCCAATGGGAGAAGCACTCGATGTTCCTCGAGGTCCTCCGCTTCCGACCGGCCGGTTGAGACTCGCTCCTTGGTTCCTCGTGTCCACGTGTTTCTCATTGTGTTGGCTCAAAGCCGGCGCCTATAAGCGTCAAATTTATTCTTTGGTTCGTGATAGCCACCTCTTGAATAGCTTCACTAAGGGTTGCTTCGGGAACTTCTTGAAGAAGTTGGCCCCAAATGGCGAATACACCATCTCTTTCGTCATATCCGCCAAGGAACGGCTCCTCCGGTCTTCCCGAAGTTTTTATGGCCTTCAAAGATCCTGCGCCGATCATGAATCACGCACACACCAGACGAGCTCCAACAACTCCCACCCTCGATGTTGAAGGAACCACAACCACCGTGAAAATTCTCACCTTCGACAAATGCGATGGCTAATGGCGAATTTGATTGTTGCCGCAACGCCTATGGCGGTAAGGATCCGCCTTGTATTTCCGGTCAAAAAGTCCCATTAAGCGAGATCACGGGCAGCATATGCCTAAAAGCCTCGATGTAGGGATCAAGGCTACTGAAGGCCCTATGCATTACTAAAAACCTCGCGAATTTTAGATGGCATGTCCTTCACAAAGAATGTACGTGTCGGGTTTCTCTCCGCAAAGACTCAAGCATACGAGGAAGGTTGTCGTCGACGCCTCAAAAGATCCAAACCGTCTTTCCATAGCCTTCGCTTCGCACGCCACGCCTTCCCATAGCCGATCTTGTACTTGAATTTCTTCTCAATAGCCACCATAATGTGCCCGGCCTCCATATCCTTCTTCTCCACTATCTCTCCATACATCAAATTAGCTATGAATGTCGACGTTATGTTACGATGTTCCGCACAAAACACCGCTGAGCATGCACGAAAGCGGCTCCACCTTCGAGACAATCCAGTGAGTCTCATACTTTGGTCTATGCGTGCACTCGCCAAGGACAACCGGATCGCTTTCGATTTGACGATTGTGCATCGCTCTTGGCTAGATTTGATGACCAAACGTCCACGCATAGACATAGCCCACGCCTTAATGGCATCCTCGCAAGGATGTCTTATCAACAAACATTGAGTGCAACCGAACCTCCGTGGCATGGTACTCCCACGGCGATTCGTGCTCGTCGTCGCGTACATAGACCCTCGGCCACAACTGCTCCATTCCTGTGGATGGGAGCTCCGTCCTCATCGAATCGCCCTCGTCGTCTTCTTGTAAAGCGTCCTCTTCACCAAGGCCATCCGGTCATCGCTTCCATTTGATGCAATATGTAATCCCTATGCTCTCCTTCATCACCGTCTCAGAGGCTCATCATGTGGTGCCCGATCTTCCTCTCCTATATGTAGCGTCGGGCTCATCACAAGCAACATTCTCTCAACTCTTCAGAATGACCCTCCGGGTCCTCTTCTTCACCAACATGCCGGGAACCGAGCCGCCGCAACACCCGGATTATATCCCGAGGGGCCCCACAGCTTCTTTTGGGCATGGTTGCACAAGTATCACACACTCATATCCACTCGCGCCGACATCCTTCTATAAAGGCCTTCCACATCGCCAGGCGATCGATCTTCTCAACTCCCACCGATGTTCGTGGGAAGACCGCCCAAAGCCCTTGTATGTCGACGACAGACACCTCGTGGTTCAAAGAGAAGCTGCGGGTCACCAAGGTTTCACATCTTCGATTAGTGCATTCTCGCCGTCCGTGTACCAGAGTGGCTTGTCAAAACCGCTCAAGTCAACACCAAGACGGACCTTCACGAACGGTGCCAACACCGTAATGCACTTTCAATGTAGTGGGTACAGCATGCCTTATTGTATGGCGCAAATATTTCCAACATTGCAATTAGTCACCAAGAACGCATCGATATGCAAGCATCGCTACATTGTAATTTACATTTGTAAGGCCCTTCGCCTATCGCCGACAACTACACGACAAAGATGATCAAGACATCATTCATTCCCTAAGGCAGAGGCCGCAATGAACGTGGTGGTACCATACTCAGATTCAACCTAAAACCGAGCTATTCCATAGCGTGCATTATCCAAATTCTAATGCCTCGACAAAGAAGCAGTGATATCTTGCTACATTTTTGTAATCGAGCATATCTATAGAAATATTTGGTACATACATAAGTACGTTTCATATCTATGCACCTTGAACAATTCAAAAATCAAAACTACATTATATGAAATTAAAAATATTATTTTTCAAATAAGATATGAAACCGAAATTTTTGTAAGAGAATTTACAAACCTGAAATTCTACATATACTATTTATTTTGATTATGACTTGAATGCTTACATTTTTGGAATTTGATACATTAAGGAAAGTATTGCACTAGTACCGTATTGGAAAAGTTGAGACTCTTTAACTTGTGCATTGTTATGATATAAAATTGTATTAGTCTAGCATTAGTACCGATTGTGTTCCATGTACATTTGATTTAATATATAAATGCATCAATTGCTTCCACAATTCATAGCATGCATAAGCCATTTAAGCTTTTTAATAGAGAAATAGTTTCAATCATCCAATGCAAAACAACCCTTAGATTTATCTATAAGTATCCTCTACCTCAAATGCAGACTCTTAAATTATTAATAATTAAAATCTAAAATACCAAATGCTAGTCACAAGACAAGATAACACATATTATATCACATTTTAGGAGTCAATAGATGATTTCCTAAACATACATAAATCCAATGGATTGCATGAATCTGCATCGAACTTCATCGGGTGCTAAAAACTCTCATGTCATTATGCTCCGGTGTTACCTTTTGTTTCCTATTTGTATTGCGTTTTGGTGAAGGCCATCAGTAGTTGAATGTCCGCAAGATCTATTTATTTTATCTTATTACTATGCGCTTGGTGTTTGAGGATTTTCTAAAGTTTTTTATCGCTTCTACTTACATACAAACAAACAAATCTACTTTTTTTTTTCCTAACTATAGTTTTCACTTAACGCTACTTATACCTAGTATTTTAATTAACTAAATACCTACTTAAAAAATACAAGACAAAATAAATCAAACTTACCTCCTCGCAATCCAAATTTGTCTTCTTCTTCCTCTCCCTTCTTTTTTTCTCCCCTCCCTTTCTTTCTTCTCCGTCACGAACTCATTTAACCTCTCAGGAACGAATCGCTCATAGGACCGCATGGAGGCTATATAGGTTATCCATGCGCCCCGCGTTGGCATGATTGAACATGTGTCGCTTCTACGGTTGGCGATCAGATCCTATCGCCCAACCGTGGCGATCGTAATAATTACGCCAACCGCCGCCTCAGTGCGCTTTTTAAAAGCGGACGTTAGGCGACAAGCTTCGATCGCCAACCGTTGGGCGATAGGTCCTTGTCGCCCAATTTAGGCGATAGGTCCTTGTCGCCCAACCATTGGGCGACAGACGTATATTTTGTAAAAAAATATTGGAATATTTTGATATTTCAATAAAAATAGATTATTTTAAAAAAATTCCAAGATCGGCTAGTGAGTCATCATCAGTGTATGTCCAAGAGAACTTGTCAGTACCACACCGCCCATAGCCAATCAGATAAGACGATGGTGGGACTACTCCCGGTGGAGTTACGTCCATCGTAGTTTAAATCCTGATAAACATCTTTACTCATACGTAAATGCAATTCAGTAGAAATTTTATAAAGTTGTGAATTTATCATAAGTCTCTATCTTTTTATACGTGTAAAAAAAGAAGAAAAAAGTCTGGTTTACTCTCTTGAACTATCAGAAAAGTCTGGTTTACCCCCTAAACTACAAAACCGGTTATTTAACCCTCTGAATTTGCGAAATCCGGTCACTTAACCCCTTATGCCGGTTTGAAGGGGCGGTTTTGCACACGTGACAGTGGTTTTATCATGTTAGCGCTTATGTCACCAAAATTCGCTGACGTGGCAGTGGTTTCGCTGACATGGCAATCATCGACAAATAGAGAGAGCGTAACAGACAAAGAGAGGAGGAGGCGCGCTCGGCTCTAGAGGCGGCGGCGGTGGCGAGCGACGGCCTAGGAGGTAGCGCTGGCGGCAAAAATGGGTCCCTGAGACTATGAGTCAAGCGGTGGCGGCGGCACTCTTCGAGGTGGTCCATGGCAGTGGGGTCACAAGGCCGAGCGACGACCGGTGCTGGGGAAGAAGATGGGCGGCAGTGTTGGTGGGGGAGAAGAGGAAAAAGAAGGCACACATGAGCATCTATGGGATGAGAGGGACTCATCGGTGCAGATGGTGGGGGCGGAGGAGAGCCGAGGTGAGCTGGCGGCGTGAGCCCATGGCGGCGCGGTTGGCTCGTCGTGGAGGCTGCGATCTGGGGAGGAAGGGCACAAATCAAAGGTTTGGGGAGGAAGAGCGATGCTAGGGGTGCTCCATGGGGGAGGAATCGGAGGGTATCGCACCAGGAATGGAATGGCGACGGTGGCAACGCTTTTCGGTCGGAAACGGTGAAGATGGAGTTGCCGGCGACTTCCTATGCACAAGAGATGAAATCGAGTTGGGGGAAAAGAAGAGGAGGCTCGGGAACACAACATGACACCATCGGTTTTGGACGAAGCTCACCGGGTTGACGGGGACGGTGAGGGTGAGGCGGCGGCCACGAACGGGGGAGGGGGAGAGGATGGTGCGTTCTCGGTGCTCCTACTCGGGGAAGAAGAAGTGGAGGTGAGGGATGGATTGAGGTGGGCGAGGCGGTGCTAGAGGACACAGACAGTGGCGGCTGGAGCTCACCGGGGCAGTGATGGCGTGCGGTTTTTGGGTGGCGGCACTAAAGGGGGAGGAGCCGTGGCGCGGGGGGTGGCAAGGCAGTGGAGGCGAAGGTGGGGGCGGATGGGGAGGCAAAGGAGGAGGAGGTGGTGGTGACTGAGCACGATGAAGAAGATGAGGGGAGCGACCGGCGGAGTCCGGGAGGGAGTGGGAGGAGGCCAAGCGCGTCATACGGGAGGAAGAAGGAAAGGAGCAGGGAGGAGGCGGCGTCTGACAGGCAGGGCCCATGGGTTAGAGAGAGAGGGAGGAAGAGAAAACAGGCCAGCTACGCCATGTGTGCAATATATATGCTGACTGGGACAAATAAGATGCTACGTATGCAAAACCACCACACAAAACCGGCCTGATGGGTCTTTTGATCGGATTTCACAAGTTCAAGGGGTTAAATAACCGGTTTTGTAGTTCAGGGAATAAATAAGACTTTTCTGATAATTCGAACGCGTAAATCGGACTTTTTCAAAAAAGAAAGATAAGATGACCGCAATAAAGTCGAGTGAGTTGAGTGAGACAGGCCCTGGTATCCCGGAAACCCGCCCACCAAATCGGGAAAAACCATGGCCTGCAGCCTCCTGTTTTGCACATGCAAACGCGGTATATAACCACCCTGATTCCCACCTCCCTGCACCAACACAACCAGCTCGATCCATCTGAATTCCGTAAGTCTCTAACCACAGCACCAAGCACAAAGATAGAATCGCAATGGCGGGTACAGCAGCGGCAGCGAAGGCGTCGTGGATGGTGGCGATGAGCGTGGGCGCGGTGGAGGCGCTGAAAGACCAGGCCGGCCTCTGCCGCTGGAACTACGCGCTCCGCTCGCTGCACCAGGGTGCGAAGGCCAACCTGCGCGGCGGAGCCTCGCGGCATGCCGCCGGGAGGCTGGCTCCCGCGGCGTCTGCGGCGACGGAGAGGAGGAAGGCCAAGGCGCCCGAGGAGGGGATGAGGACAGTCATGTACCTCAGCTGCTGGGGCCCCAACTAAGTATTACATGCATGGATAGGAGGATCAAATCAGCACTTGTTCAGCTAGTTTGTTTAGATCTTGGCTAAATACAGGAAACCAAGGATCTTGGCTCTAGCCCGGCCTCTCTAGATCTGTATATGTTATTGATACGACGACGACGACGATGATGATGAAAAACAGCATTTTACAAAGGGACCTGACATCCATGCATGGCTAATCACCTGTTTGGGGAGCTTTAAAAAAATGAAGGGATCACTTGGTTGATAAATACGAATCACTAGCTCCTCGTCCTAATTTCTAAACCAAGTTGTTGTCTACTGATGAGTGATGAATTGAGGTACTGATATGCGTAATGCAAGTGATCAGATTCACAAACGTTCTGATGAGTGATGAACTGTTTTCAAAGAACAAACTTTCTGATGTAGACAAACCAGAGCTCCATGTTAATTGGAAACTGAACTGCATTGCTCCTTACATTGTGCTACTATCTATGCACTCTTTACGTGTGCCCAACTGGGGGGGGGGGGTGTCTAAGGGGCAGGTTGGTAAGGGGCCAGGGAGCCATGGCTAGTTTTTTTTTTGTGTGTATTGCGTTTGCACATGGTTCAGAGTTTAGACAACAGTACAACACAGTACGTTACATCTTCGCCCATGGTATCCTGGAAACCAAGGCCTCTGGCCACTGGTTTTCCCTTCCCATGCAAGAAGTTTCCATGACGATGCATCATGCATGTATCTTTTGGATGAGGCGTGAGTATTAGTTTACTCTGCACACTCCTGATCGTGTGTGCTGAAAGCAAGGCAATATTCTACGTGGCACCGGCCTGCAAACCTGCAGAATCTTTCGTTTCCGAGAGCACGCACAAGATGGAACCATACTTGCACATCTATTATATATAATAAAAGCTATCTATTATATATATATATATAATAAAATAAAATAAAAGCTCGTGATAGTTCGTTTTACAGGGAAAAGACAAATATTTTATAAATTCTCACAAAAAAGAAAATATCTGGTCCTTAATTAGGTGGGCCATCATTAAAGTTAAACCACATGGGCTGTTGGATGTTATTATAAAAAACAGAGAGAAATGGGCTTGAAATTCTCACACAAAAAAAGCAAAACATATGGCGCTATCCAGCGGGCCGTAATTAAAGTTGAACTATAAAAATCATTGGATGTTGTGTTAGTACTTAGATATATATATTTCTTTTTAATTTCAAAATTAAAATTATAACGTTAATCAGGGTAAAAATAAAAAAATCTACACCGTCGATTTTTGCTAGGTCGAGGTCGTTAATTCAGTGGACCCTTATTATGGTTAACAAAATCTAACGAATGGATGGTATTTGCCTTTCAATCCGGCTGGCCGAAGGAATCCTACACACTATATGTAGCAAACAGCCGACTTGTAGCTCCGGTGTTAAAAGAATTGTTATGGCCGACATGTAGGCCCCATATTAAAAAAAAATTATAAACCTTAGGGTAATGCTACGGCTTAGCCGTCAGAACGCATCGGATAACTTGAATCTCAGTAGCCCACTCCACTCCTTCCCAACCACCTATCCCAAAAGGCTACAGAGCCTATCCCAAAAGGCTACATTTCAATCCACTTTTCAAGCATCTTTTTCACCCAACCTACCGGGCACATCAATTGAACCGGATGCAACATCATTTCAATCCACTTTTCAAGCATTTTTTCAACCTACTGGATTTATTCCCAACTCAAGTCCTAAGCCACTGCAGACTATCTCCCTTATTCCCCTCCACTCTACGCCCCTCTCAAGCAACGTATGCAAGAATCGCTAGGGTAGACGAGCTCGGTCGCCGTGTGGAGCGACCTTAGTGGGGCGCAACTGAGGAAATCCAAGCTCCACCGTTGGCCATGGCCTTCATAGGGTGTTGCTGGGCGTCGTGGCCTGACTATTCAACACCCCGCCGCTGCTCTAGCCTCCTCCTGACGCCATCCTCGTCGAAAAATTCTTTGTTGTAATAGAGTTTTTAATTTGTTGCAGTGAAAATTTACTTCTTCACGTTCTTGTTGCAATTCCCAAATGTGGCATTTCATTTTGTTGCAAACGTTGTATCCGAATGTTGCATGAGTAATCATAAAATATTGCAACTGTTCTTTTCAAATGTTGCAGTATTGTAAATTTGTTTGTTTGTGATTTGTGAACTTTTAAAATCCAGCTAAGTTCTTCATTTTTTTAACTATTGCACACGTTCTTTCATAATGTTGCATCCTCTTTTTTGATATGTTGCATCAAGTGAAAAAAATGTTTCACGTTCTACATTTTTGTTGCACGTGATGTTGAAAGATGAGTTTTTTAACGCGTCCTTTTTCAGATGTTTGTTTTTTATTCTGATATTTTTGATATGTTGACGTCCTTTTTCAGATATTTGTTTTAATTCTGAGATTTTTTTATATATCCTCTTTTTTTGAAATGTTGCATATGTTGCAACAAGTGAAAAAAAAATTACGATTGTGTCGGAGAAGAGTGTACGGTGCTGCCGCTCAGACCGTAAGTCCAAGTGCTAGTTGCGCCCTAAATCTTAACCTTTCTAATTTGCAAAAGAGTCATCCTTTTCAATCTTGTCACGTCTCACTTAATTTTTGGCGTAATGCACATCCACTCGACAAGAAATTTATTTGCGACAGATCCTAATCTCTCTCTCTCTCTCTCTCTCTCTCTCTCTGAAACAAACTCGATATACACGTACGAGAAACGAGCTGAAAAAATAGTGCATTACATACGTTTGGCACCTAAGCGAGAAACATGATGCTCCAGAAGAGCTACTTGAGCGTGAGCGGAAACACGCAGCCCAACACACGGAGAAATTCTTTCGTCCCACATGGCCCTAAGGACTCGGTAGAGTTACAGATTACGGCAGTAGTAGATTAATCAAGTACAGATTAATCAAGCACAGATATTAAAGCTCTCGTATATTTTCAATCACATACACTCGAGTTGTATAACAAATACAATTTTAATTTGAAATATTAACATATGTATGTAGCATTTAGCCACGCAATTGCGCCGGCAATCTGTCAGTTGATAAAACAACACAAATTAGCTGGGGTTGTATAACAAATACAATTTTAATTTGAAATATTAACATATGTATGTAGCATTTAGCCACGCAATTGCGCCGGCAATCTGTCAGTTGATAAAACAACACAAATTAGCTGGGGTTAGGCGAAAGTCGGTGTGGCTCGTCATTCAAGCATTTGTGCAATTGAGACTGTAGTTCACTGAAATCAATATGGTAGTGTTAGAACATCTCTAATAGTGTCGTCCCTAATTTTATTATATCAACTCTACGTCACCGACAAACAGAATTAGAAACAACACATCCAATAAGTTGTCTCTAATATTCATATCAAACTTATAATATTCCCACTCCTTCACTCTCTCTTACATACACTGGTTATTTTGTCTTGGTTCGTGTGTACAGATGGTTGTTTGAGGAAGAGACAGTTTCCCTTCTCTGTCATGTTTCTCTCTCTTCCACCTACGATTTTGCTGACATGGAATGGCTAATCGACGGCTGATATGATACTATTGAAGATGCTCTTAGCAGTAGCAATACTTATTTGGTTGAAACATTGTGAATCAGAGTTTTTTACTCTCAAGGATGTAAATTGGACAGTCCATCTATTGATCCACACTTTCGTACTCGGGTTATCATGGAACAAACTTTTGTTTTTGGGGAAAAAAAAGTCCTTCATTTCCTCTTTTTTTCTCTTTACAGGAAATGCACCTGAAACTAATGTTTGCTACTACACATACCAGAGAGAGATCATTATCATTTCCTTCCTGGCTAAACTCAGCAAGATAAATACATGCCACTAGTGAGTCATCATCATTGAAGAAGCAAAGATGATCAAGAGGAGTGGGTGACAGACACAAGCAGAGTAGAAGAGGACAGGATACTAGAGCAGCCGGCCCCTGGTATCCCGGAAACCATTGCCCAATGCCCACCAAAACGGCAAAACCATCACCTGCAGCCTCCTGTTTCGCACAACTTACCAATTAGACAAAATCACCGCTGCGTCCTCCTCCTCTATTTAACCACCCAACGGCCACTCTCCTTGCACCAAACACCTCGAACCACCTGAACATTTTTCAGTTCATCTCTAGCTCTCTACATCGAAATTAAACCACAGCACCACCAAGAAGCAGAGCAGGTCGACAAGTTTGGAGCAAACAATTTGCAATGGCGAGCACTGCAGCGTCGGCGGCGAAGGCGTCGTGGATGGTGGCGATGAGCGTGGGCGCCGTGGAGGCGCTCAAGGACCAGGCCGGCCTCTGCCGCTGGAACTACGCGCTCCGCTCGCTGCACCACACCGCCAGGGCCAACCTGCACGGCAGCCGCGCCTCGCGGCAGGCCGCCGCGAGACTGGCTCCGGCGGCGGCGGAGAGGAGGAAGGCCAAGCAGGCTGAGGAGGGGATGAGGACGGTCATGTACCTCAGCTGCTGGGGTCCTAACTGATCGCTGATAAGGATCCATATAGTATCAGTCGCTCAGTCTTGTTTCTTCTGGCCTAAAGGTTGGCTAGGATTAGGATGGCTCATGGCTGTATACTTGTTGTAAGTCTTTGTAGATGCTTCATGTTGATGACGATGAAAACTTAATTGAGTTGAAAAGGGAAAAGTGCTCGTTTCCTCTTCTTTTTAATTTCCTATCCTTCTAAACGTTTGATATTTCAATTTCTTTTGCCATGAGATGTCATACCGGTTGTCAGGTTGTGCGCGAGCAACAAGTAAATATACTGGTCTGCGCGGCAATGAAGAGCCCAATCCCAATCCGTTTGGCATTTCATCTCACTCTGTCGCTCATCATCTTCCCTTTCTTTTTTTCCCCTTTTTATGAGAGCCGGTCATCATCAAGTGGTGATCACTGCAAACTCCCTGGCTTGCTTGATGACAGATTGTGCTTGTATGCTGTCAATACATTTAATTTGAATCATCGGTTCTTACATTGAAAAACACGGGATAGAAAATGTTCTCGATCGAAGGATCTGTTTGGTTGCATACCTGAAGATCGGGCTGGCCTGGAGCATGCCGGGATGCTGCCTGTGCCTTGTTTGGTTGCCACCCTGGCCTGAACCCCTCCCTGACAAGGGCAGGTGGCAGCTTCGTCAGGCTCAGGCGGCCACAAAAAAGAAGCCGGACTCAGGTGACAGTAGCAAACATCGCTAACCCCTTCTTATTACTTTAATCAATCATCGCGCTGGCTAGAAATCACGCCGTCATCCATCGCATGGAGGTTCAAGCCCTCACAGGCTCACAGCTAGCCGTCATCTACGGCAGCCCGTCGCCGCCGCTCGTCGATGATCTTCGAGTGGTCGTGGGTTTGTTGATCCACTGATTTTATTAACCTTTTTTACACTTTACTCATACAATTAACTTAATAGTTATAGTTCTTAAAGCAATTCGTCTAAAAAGTTAAAGAAATTAAGAAGGCTTAATCCTAAATTTCTAATATACTTTTGCTCATGCTCGAGTCACCAACCAAACAATCCAATCTCAGGCTAGCCTGACCAGACAAAAAATATCAAAATTTCAAGCTACCTTCCGATGTCATTTTTTCTTAGGCACTTTGCTCATGCATCCAGCCAAACAGGCTCTATTTCTTGGGCTTCCTCTACCACATGTCCACATAATCACACACGTTGTGCCGAGTAGGCGTTGTAACATAACCAAGGTTTCACCATGCACGCCGACACGACAGAATGATATAAGTCATATATATTTGAAGCAAATAAAAATGGCAACATAAAAGGTACAATCCACCGATAAGATACAACCCGGTCGGTTGAAGCACCAGATAAATAGAAAAAAGTTAAATAAAATTGATGATATATCTCTCAATTTACTTTACTTATGTATAAAGTTTTAAGTTTAAATTCAATATGTGTTAAGAGTAACAAAATGAGAAAATTTTGACAAATGATAAATGAAAAGAAAAAGGAAAATGAAAAGGATAGATGGAGTACTATTCACAAAAACTTATATTTTTTGTTTTTTCTACCACACTTTGAGTTTAAAGTTGAAATTTTAAATGGTGCTACAGCGATTCATAGATTACATCATTAATTTTTTTGGATTTTTTAATGTTGACTTGGTGCCTTAACCGACTGAGTTGCACCCTAAGGATAGGTTGCACTTGATATATTGCCAATAAAATTTTAAAAAGAAGATATATTGAAATAAGTGTATTCCTATAAATGACTCGTTTTTATTTCGAAGTAGGAGTGCTGAGCAAAGGTCAGCATTGATTGACCGGTTTAATGATTTCTTGACCAATAAGTACTAATTTGATAGAAACATTCGTGGCCAGCAAGGTGCAGCCGCGTACTTTTTCTGCTCTTCATGATATTCATATTGTCACGCCACACTCGATTATCCAACAGAATGGAAGGGGGGAAAATTACAGAAGATTGGAGCCAAGAAGCATCTTCATCAAGAACAGTAAGATCTCTCTCCCCTCTCCTGTTCTTGTCTTTGCTCCAAAATCCATGTGCTCCTCTTGAACTTTCAGATGCAATGTTTGTAGATGGGCCTATCCTATTCAACCCTCTCTGTTACATTGATTTAACTTTGCGTATCTCTTTTTGTTCACTAGCAGCTAGATCAATCAGAATCATGAAAGGTCCCCTGTTCTTGTCACTTTCCTTTACCTGTGTGCTGCCTGCACCCAGAAAAAACTAGTACCAGAAACTACATCGATTCTTTGTCGCCCACAAATCAAATCTTTTATGGGTCATTTTGCTTGTGGCCTCGATTGACAAATTGCAGGCCACTAATTTATTGTACTTATTTTTTTATTTCTTCAGTACTAACGTTAGTACTTTAGATTGTTTGTTTCTCAACGAATCTGCACTGCCGTTGCGCACACTGAAAGTATATTTGTCGTCTTGGAGCAAAGCAGTGTGCAGAAACAGAACCAAAAATTTGATGGTTTTGGAATGACAGAATCACGCATCAACTATCAAACAATTGCATATATAG
Source organism: Phyllostachys edulis (assembly GCA_036346405.1). Taxonomy (NCBI): domain Eukaryota; kingdom Viridiplantae; phylum Streptophyta; class Magnoliopsida; order Poales; family Poaceae; genus Phyllostachys; species Phyllostachys edulis. The sequence continues at coordinate 63,936,892 of CM070561.1, read as the reverse complement.
ATGCATGTATCAATATATGCTGCATCTCGTTGCCTGTACTCCTGTGTATTTGCTTCACAATTCAGTTTACAATTGAGAAGTGTACGCCAAACTTTCTGAATTCTATTTCTGACGCGAAAGAAGCTTGTGCAGAGTTGAGGCGAGCATCGTCCGACTGATTAGCAGAAGCTAGTTGCAGCAGCAGCGATGAGCCTGGGCTACATGGGTAGGGTGTGCGTCAGGGTGGTGCAGACCGCCGTCCGGGCCGAGCAGCCGGCGTCCAAGCAGGCGCCTAAGCCATCGGCGCCTGCTGCCGCCGCTCACCATCAGTTGCAGGCAAGGCGGTCCTCCTGTGGATTGACTGAAACGCCGGCGAAGGCGGCGGTTGCACCGGAGAAGGTGGTGAAGACGGGGACAAGAAGAGCTGAGAAGGACGACTGCGTGATGCATCTCGTCTGCTGGGGACCCAATTAGTGCAGCGGTTTATGTTCAGCTCTGCTTTGTAGCTTGTGCAAGAGAATTCAGAATTTTGATGAGATCATGGCAACAACTTAGCGCAGAAATCGAAAGCATGTAGACCACCTAGCATTTGAACGAGGGTTGCATCTCTAATTTCACCCAAACCTGCATTAGACATCTATTATTCTAACGGGTTTGCTATTCATATGTTGTCTGATTTTTTGTAAATTGTAAGTCAATTTTCCGGCCTTTGGATTAGCTTTGAGAATTGAGATATGTATGTCTGATTCTAGGCTGATCCAATCGATATAAATGTGACTTATACTAGAGAAAGCATAAGTCACCTTGAAAACATACATCCCCTTATTCTACATCTGAATGCCCTGTCAGGAGACAAGGGTTCAGAATCAAATCCCGTTTTGTTTGCAGAGTTTGTTAATCCAACCAAACCAATTGTAACCGAGTACCAGTGCTGATCACTTAGAAAACCCTGAGAGGACAAGACAAGAGATGACTTGTAGAGACCAAGACAAAGCATGGCAAGCAGCAAGACATATATAATCTCGTCACACTGATAAGAGATCGATATGATGAGTGGCAAGTTCATTGCTCTCTCATACTACATCTAGTAATATTTTTCTTGCAAAGCATACAACACATGTAATTAAATGTGTATCAGGTGTGAGGCCCCCAGAAGGAGAGGAACATGAAGGCCCGGAGCGACTCCTCCTCCCTTCTGCTTCCTCCCCTCGTCTGCTCCTCCCCCTCCACCGCCGCCGGCGTCGCGCTCACCCTCGCCGGCGCCGGCCTCCTCGCCCGCCCCGACGGCGATGGAACCGCCGTGTCCTTGACGGGCCACGCGGACGCGGTGCCGTCGCGCGCAGCCGGCGCCGGCGCCGGCGCCACCCGAGCGCCCACGCGGCTCACGAACCTCACGCTCATCGCTGCTGCTCTTCTTGGTGTTGCTAGTTTGCAATAGCTAGCTAGCGTGCAGTGCAGGGTAGGTAGGAGTGCGTATTTGTAGACTTGTTGGCGCCTCCAGTGTTTCCGGTGTGCGGTTTACCCTTTGCTGGGCGCTGTCTACTACACAAGTGACCTCCGTAGTCCGTCCCTACTCCCTACCCTACCCCATATGTTGATCGTGGTGATGTACCGATGCCATGTCATGTAGAGATATTAGTACCATTGAGTGGATGAAGCCACTAGTTGCTCTTGTGGTTGACGCTTTGCTGCAACTCCAGTCTCTCGATTCTGTGGCCTGAAACGACCGGTCGAAAATCCAAATCAAGCCCCACCCAGCTTATCGATCCCACAAGAGCCAAGACCAACTGCATTTTCTGGAGTTTTATAAATCAGTAAATGGGTTTAGGTAGGAGCGAGGTTGTAGAATCTTACGGTCCTGCGTAAGACAAAATAATGGTCATTATCTTACGATCAACTAAATAGTGATTTTTGAGGTAACGATCTTAGCACGCTCCGGTCCTATGATCTCCATCCTATTGACATGAAAACTATTCTACCTAGGATCCCCGTCCTGAGAACCTTGGGCAGGAGCATTGCGTCTGAAATGATAAAATGAAATGAGCACTCGACATCGTATACTCCACTGGAACTCGTCTAAGACAGCCTCTCAGCCATTGCAATTTACATAGTAATAAAATCTATCTATTATCTTATTCGAGCATAGTTAAAAGAAGCCACCACGTTTGCTCTTAATGGCTAAAAATTCTCACGTTAATCGGTGGAAAAACATAACGATCTACATCGTCAATCGTGGTAGGTCCAGATTATAGCGGTCTATATTAAAAAAAGAGTCAATATCAAGTACAATAAAATTAGCAATTTGATTTCGATATGAATTCAAATCATTATAATTCAGAATAAAAATTAAACAATAATTCTGGATTAGATTTGTATACGAAATCCAACAAAACAATAATTGAAATTTGGAATAAAAACAAAATAAAATTAGCAAATTGATTTCAATACTAATTCCAAAGTAAAATCCTAAATAATTTTAATTCGGAAGAAAAAATTAAAAAAGATGAAATTAGAATAAAAAATAAACCAAATTTGCAATTTGATTTCCATACTAATTCACAAGTAAAATCCATAAATAACTAAAATTTGGAAAATATTAAATAAATTTAACAATTTGATTTGTATACGAACTCCAATAAAAATAATTGAAATATTAAATAAAAATAAAAGTTAAAACAAGGATGGCATGAATGGTGTCGGATGAGACACAAAAAAGGCACCACGTTTGCTCTCAAGATTGTCTATTTCTATTGCTGCTTCCTTTGGAATAAAAATAAAAATAACTGAAATTTTAAATAAAAACACAAGTCATAACGAGGATAGCACGAATGGTGTCGGAGAAGATGACGAAAGAGTGCAATGGCATCAATCTTTTCTATAAGAAGACATTGACCCACGGGGAAGCGGAGAGCCGAGGCGGCGACTATGGAGATGAGAACAATATCGTGCAACTCACCTTAGCCGATTAACGAGGATAATGCCGTGCTGCTCACCGGAGCCATTGAAGAGAAAGTCCAGTGTTGAAGGAGCCAAAGGTTGTGATGACAAGTAGTGAGCATCAACGTTGTTGATGAAGTTAGTGGCCAAATAAACTCGATAATGGGGAAGCCTTGGCAGAGAGGAGATGAAGTTTTACATTGAAGACAAGCTATAGAAGATATGAGGCCATCAGGTAGCTAAAAGTGTGGCATCACTAGTTAGGGACACGTCGGCGATGGCGATGGTGAAAAGATTATCTATATCGTTAGACAACGACAAAAGCAGACGTACCGAAGTGAAGATGTGAGGTCACCGTGGTTAGTGAGGAAGCCACAACGTTGAGTTGGCCAACGTCGAGGAAAAGTAACGACCAACACGAGAGAAGAGGACATCGAGTATGTATAATATCATGCATGTAACCGTATGGATAGAAGCGCAGGCGTACAGAGACAGAGGAGCAAAAAACTTGGAGTAGAAAGGGCGTAGCTGTATGGAATATACTCGAGGTCATCAGAGAGAGCGTGACACGTGTCCTCAGCTGAGATCGGCGACGGTTGCATGTGTATGCAGGTTGATATCGTAATGGTTAGTCTTAAGCAATAATTGAGGAGAAGTAAAAGATAACTATGTGGTAATAGCATTGGAAGGGGTAGCAGCTGAGAGAGATCGATCAAGATTTGGGATTTATGTTGGAGGTTGAAGCAAGAAAATTGTGATGGCGAGAAGAGATAGAAGACACGGTTTTGTGGGGGCAACCGACGTGTGAGGAAAGATAAGTTTAAGGTAAATCGTCCATGGTGTATCGGTGTATGCATGAGCAAAGTACTCTAATATCATGTAAACTAATAAGATAATTTGCCGCACACATAATCAATGTATTGCTTGAGATTAAATAGAGGTACATGCGCATGCATATAATTTGAAGAAAAAAAAACTAATAGAGTGAGAATAGGGGTGTGTAGCTATATGATCTATGTATGATGGAAAGCATTTAGTTTCTAAAAACCCTCAACAACTTATTATGCTCAATGATTTTCTTTTATCAAAGCTCGTACTTCAATTACGGTCATCATGTTGTAATTTTCTTTAAGCTTCTATTATCATTTTCAATGTTTAGGATATCTTAAAAATCTAAATAGCCTACAAAATACATAAATATATTCTGAAACATTTATACAAACTTCAAAACAAATCTAGTCGGGCAAATGTGCGGGCCACCTACTAGTTCTAAAAGAATAAGTTGCGGAACAATGAACAAGAGCAAATGTAACAACGTGTGTGTTTCTGCTAAGAAACCAAATCTACTCATCGCGTTCTACTCAGGTTATTTTGCACCAAAAGAATAAATTTAGCCGCTCTGCACTTGGCTTACTAGATTTCACTTATACAAGGTTGAAAAGGCTTGAAGCAATTAGGAATAATATCACTTTACCGAACAAGTATTATGAAGCCGATGCAGAAGCCGAGGAGCTCAGCTGAGATGAGCAATGTCGATCTCGTCGGGGATCTTGAACGTGTCCGCGGCCCCAAACTTCCTCTTGCCATCCTCCCACTCGTCCTCGTCCTCCATGCTGTCCTTGTCGTCATCGTCGTTGTGGCCGTCGTGAGCCCGAGACGACAATGGGTCATTCACGCTCGTCGACTTGCAGGGCTCGTTCGCCAGCATGGTGACCTGGCCGAGGTGGGAGATCTCCACGACCACCGTGTCGTCGTCCTTTGGGAGGGGCTGCTTCCACGGCTCCCCGTCGACCCTCATGAACGTGTGGTCCGCCGCCCCTTTGTGGAACTCGAAACGGATTCTATGGGCCTAGGTTTGCAGGATGTCAACATGAGATTGCAGGGAGGGAACCACCACAATGATGGAACGAGTAATCCTGCTTCGTTTTCAGTTCAAGATGCCAAATGGCTATGATGAGGAACAGAAGCAGTCCATACCTGCGCAAGGCGAGTGCCATGCCCGTTGGGGGCCAGCAAGACTAGCCCGTGCCAGGCATCGCGGAACCCGACTACCTCAAGAAGGCCATCATCAACGTAAGGCGCCGTCAAGTCCCTCTGCGCATTGCCCCCACAAACAATATGTGAATCACAGCAACAAGCAGTTCAGACATCATTTAGTGGGGCATGGAAACTCACTTCTTCGACTTTCCTCGTGCCAGGTGTGCCCCACGGATTCAAGCCTCCAGAAAAACTAGGCAGGTTGAGACAGACGATTGACCGAATGCTGCAAGATGCAGAATAGCATAGATTACAATTCCATCTGCTACCCAAGAGCATTACAGAAATGTTGTCATGGTATAAGTAGAAAGATACCGAAGGAGTATTTTATAGGGAAAAACTAAAAAAACACTATAGCGTTGGAAGCCGATCCAACAGGCCGAAGGAGTATTTTATGGGGAAAAACTAAAAAACACTATAGCGTTGGAAGCCGATCCAACGGGATAGCAATCTACCATTGAATCTGATTAAGTTACGTAGCCTGACGGCAACCGGCTAGATCTAATTAAGTTACATAGCCTGACGACAACCGGCTAACCCGTCTCTAGGCTATGGCTATGTGGGCGTATGCTTTCTTATGCCCTTGGACCTTTCCCAACCACTTTCCCTTCTTCCCATGTAGCATCACAGATTAGCCATCACCATTAAAAATTCCAATGACTCGTCACACTAACACCTGTAGCTTCTCCACATGGCTATGTGGACGTATGTTTTCTTCTCCCCTTGGACCTTTCCCAACCACTTTCCATTCTCCCCATGTAGCATCACAGATCAGTCATCACCATTAAAAATCCCAATGACTCATCACACTCACACCTGTAGCTTCTCCACATGTTGTGGGGGTGGCAATAGCGATTGGTGCCGACATCAAGGAGGACTTGGAGGAGGCGCCGCCGCTGCTCCTCGACGATGTCGCGTGCCCGCAACGCGTCGCGCTCTTCGTCGAGCCGTCGCCTTTCGCGTAAGAATTCACTCATGCCTGGGTCGGTCTAGTTGCTTTTCTTGATTGGGCTATGGGGGTTCTTGGACTTGTGTACATTATTGGCTAGATCGACATGATTGTTCAAGGGAAAAGTTGGAAGATTCTACTGGGAGCAAGCTCTGATGTTCATCCCAAGTCTCATGAAGTTGTGTGACAGTCTTGTGGCTAGCTGGCGGAGATGCGGTTTTATTAAGTTTCGTGAAGTTTCATCCCAAGTCTCATAAAGTTTTATTAAGTTTCACGACGTTTCATCCCATGTTTCATCATGTTTCATCAAGTTTTATGTAGTTTCATTAAGTTTTATGAAGTTTCATCCCAAGTCTCATGATGTTTCATTAAGTTTCACGAAGTTTCATCTAAGTTTCATGAAGTTTCATCCCAAGTCTCATGAAGTTTCATTACGTTTTATGAAATTTCATCCCAAGTTTTATCGTGTTTCATTAAGTTTCATGAAGTTTCATCCCAAGTCTCATGAAGTTTTATTAAGTTTCACGAAGTCTCGTCAAGTTTCATATTGTTTCATTAAGTTTCATCACAAGTCTCATGAAGTTTCATTGTGTTTCATCAAGTTTCATCCCAAGTTTCATCGTGTTTCATCAAGTTTCATATAGTTTCATTCCAAGTCTCATGAAGTTTCATTAAATTTCATGAAGTTTTATTAAGTTTCATGAAGTCTTATGAAGTTTCAATCCTGACATCCAAAAGATGTCATAATTTTTTCGAATGTGAAACTCGTTGAAAAGATTTGAACATGATACTCGTTTTTTGAATCCTGTATGGCAATTTCTGAATCCTCATGTATGGTTGTTTCTGAATCCTGAAATCTACGTATTTCAATAGGCCAACATGGAGGACATCCATGGGATCATGTGCTCGTGGGCGCCTTTGGTCAGCCTGACGCATGGAGAATCTGACGCCCGACTCGTGCATGTTGTGGTGGATGTCCACACATCGTGCTCATGGATAGCATGGGTTTGGTGGTAGGCAGGCGACGGCTCGACGAGAAAGGCGTGCACCAGATTCCCTAGGTCGTCCGATTAAATTGAATCGCACGGTCTGGACGTATCCCGTTGAGACATGTTTCTACGGTATAGCGTGCGCTAGTCCCTTCCGAAATAAGGTGGCCTCTAGGATTAAATATTTAAATTACAATATACAAGAAAAAAAACCATACTGTACTGAAATTAAAAGACATCGAAGTTTACCTGTGATGAATGTGAAGTTCTTCCCAGTGGCTACCAGCTTTTTTCATGATCTTCACCTTTGCAAGTTGAGCTGAGCAATATTCCTGGAAATGAAGGGTTCTAGCTTATCAACAAAAGTAGAAAAAAGAAACACACTGGAAAATATGAATGGAAATAGTTTATATCCTTTTGTAATTAACATTGTCAAGAATAAGCTGAAGTTTGACCTCCCAGATTGTGAATCTAAACTGCAAAGGTTGGTTGTGAACTTGTGATTTGGAGCAATGGAAAACACAAACAAACAAAAAAAATTCGAGAATGTGCAAAAGACTTGCACGTCATTCTATTAAGTAGAAGAGTATAACGTCAACGATACAAATGAAGCAAGAATAGAAACAAAAACCGAAGAACATCCAGGGGAGGGAGAGCTAGGCGACCTAATACAAAATGACTACTTTGGAAAAGGCAGCGCCACCAAACACTGAGCGCCCGCCATGCCAAAGGCAGAACTCATCGGAAATCGCTTGCAAAAGCATGCTCGCAGACGAAGCCACATTGTTGAAGACGCGATTATTCCTTTCCTTCCATAACATCCACAAAATGAGTGTGACGTAGGAGTCGAGTCCTCGGCGGTGGCTCCTCGAGACTAAACGGCGAGCAGAGAGCCAGTAGTGTTCTAAGGAGGGCTGACCTGCCGGAATGCAGCGCCTAAGACCAACTCGAGGGAGGAACCAAGCCCAGATCTGGGTGGAGACAGCACAACCTATTAGGAGGTGATCGATTGTTTCGCCGGCCGAACGACAGAAGACGCAAACACGATGGCTCAAGAGGCCTCTGCGCTCCAGCGTATCTGTTGTCCAGCAGCGTCGGTGAACCGCCAACCCAAGGACGTATTTGCACTTCAATGGAGCTGAAGCTTTCCAGATGGTCTTGTCACAAGCGAAACGCTCGGAACCGATGAAGTAGGCCATGTAAGCCGATCGAGCGGAGTAAATACCCAAGGCCTCCCAGTGCCATTGGAAGTCATCGTCGTGATCAGGCAACGTGTTGACTGCCCTAAGCAAATCCCAAAGCTGAAGATACTCCAAGATAACCTAAGCATTGAGGTCGCCTATGATGTCGTTAACCCATTGGTCAATAGGTAGAGCTTTAGCAACCGTCCGCTTGTTCAAAGCCAACGGATGCGCAGGGCCCGGCTGAGAACCCTAAGGTTGTGAAGACCCAACCCTCCATAGCACATGGGCTTATAGATCGACTGCCAGGTGACGAGGCAGTGACCTCCGACGACCGACTCGGTTGCTTTCCACAAGAAAGCACGCCATCCTTTATCAATTTCTCTAATCACCGAGGGGGGAGGATCCAGCGCCATAAAGGAGAAGATAGAGAGGGCCGTAAATACTGTCTTAACCAAGATGAGACGACCACCTTGGGATAGCATGTCAGTCTACCAACACTGCAAACGAGCGGCGATTGTCCAAGAGAGGTTGAAAGTCTTTCTTTGTAGGTTTCCTGAGGGAGAGAGGTAGTCCCAGGTACTTGCAAGGAAAGTCGACTGATGGACATCGTAGCTCTTCCTCAATAAGCTGGAGATGAGCAGACCAGCAGCGAATAGTAGCAAAACTACTCTTGACGAGGTTAGTTTGCAGTCTGGTGGCTTCTCCAAAAGCTTGCAGAATGACACGGATCGCCATGAAGTTTGAGATTACCGGCGACAGGAATATGGTTGCGTCATCAACATAGAGGGAAAGGCGATGAGGTATTCTCCTAGGGGCTACAGAAGCGAGTGAGATTCTGCCAATGAGATGAGGGTTTTTAGAACATCCATGACAATGACGAAGAGTAACAGCGATAAGCGATCGCCTTGACATAGGCCTCTGGCATGGTAGACTTGGCGACCGGGTTGCCCATTGAGCAACATGAGGGTGGATGCTAAAGATAGCAAGATGGCGATCCAAGAACACCAATTCAGCCCAAAACCTTTTTGGCGAAGAACTTCAAGCAGGAACGGCCATGACACCGAGTCGAAAGCTTGGGCAATATCCAGCTTGAAAAGAAGTGATGGCTTCCACAGTTGATCGGTAGCTTAATGAAATCTTGAACCAGAAGAAATTGTCTTGAATCGAGCGTTTAGCTATGAAAGTGAACTGGATGGGCGTTGTTATCTTTGCCATTGCTGGCGCCAATCTTCGAGCTAGGATCTTGGAGAAGATCTTAGTGAAGCTATGTAGTAGGCTAATAGGGCGGTAGTCTTTGGCACCTTGCGGTTCTTGCTTCTTAGGTAGAAGAGTGATCAGGGCTTGGTTCAGCAGGGAGAAATTGCCGCCGACGAAATTTCCAAGCTTGTAAACCGCTGCCATGGCTTCCGGCTTAATGATTGACCAGAACTATTGGTAGAACATAGTAGTGAAATCGCCCGGCCCGGGGGGGGGCTTCTTTGCCGCAAGCTCTTGATTGCATCCCACACTTCGTGTTCTGTAAAACCGATCTCCAGCGCATAAAGGTCATGGACCGGAACGTTGAGCAGACGCGACCGCTGTCGTGCCATTGTGCGCTCGAGTGAGCATAACCCTAGCAGCTTTTTTTAGTTCATTTCGGAGCCATCGCTCAAGCGACAATAGGAGCTTCTTCTCCTCCGCTAGATCAAACCGCCCGAGGAGCTCTTTGGCTGTGAGGATTTGCTAGCGAATGTTACCGACACGGCGCTGACTCCAGCTCTGCAGAGCTCGGCTGGTGGCTTTGAGGAGGAAGTCTAAGTTACGAAACATATTTGACAGTGACGACTTGCATCGCCAAGCACTGCGAGCCGTGTCTTGAAACCCATCGAGCTTTGACCAGAACGATTCGAAACGAAAGATCTTTTTGGCACCAAAGCTGAAAGATGTGGACAGTAGCAGAGGGCAGTAGTCGGATGCCGTCAAAGGGAGTGCCCGAAGGAAAGATGCTGGAAAGAGAACTTCCCACCCTATGGAAACTAACGCCTTGTCAATGCGCTTTAGAGTGGGACGTTCCCGAGCATTCAACCACATGAAAGCCCGACCGTTGAGGTGTACTTCCTTGAGTTCCAGGTTGTCCACAAACCGGCGGAAACGCCCCATGAGTCTTCTGTTTAAGCAGTCGTTGCTCTTATCCACCGCTTGCAGGATTAAGTTGAAGTCTCCCATGATCATCCAGAGTCCCGAAATTGAGTTACGAATGTCGTGTAGCTTTTGAATGAACTGGACTTTGAGGCTATCCTCTGATGGGCCATAAACGTTTGTGAGCCACGACGACGACCCCACGGCGCCGCAAGGTGATCTAGGCGGTGATGGAAAAGGAACGAACCGTAGGGTTAGTACACAGTGCACGAGACCAGCCAGGAGTTCCAACCTAGTATGGATGGACCGAGAAGCACGACGACGAAAGACCCCGTTCGGCGTGGAACGCCTAAGCGACTTGCTGCGTGGAAACCACCGGCCTTGTCCCACCCACCCAGACAATTAATGCACGCTCGAGGTAGCATTCCATTTCCCACATGGCCAGAGTCAACAGGACAACACAAACTGCTGACTCCGGATAGTTTAGGGGATCACCCGGCGGGAATTCATCGTCGACATCGCCATGCAGTCATAGTAGAGCAGTCGCAATGCGCGGCCGGGCTGTCATGCACTCTATGGGTTGCCGATGGAATAAGGGAGGCTTGGATTTCCCCAGCCACGGGTTGGTTTTGCCCCGCCTTAGCACCGAGAGTGCAAAGGGAATCCTGCAAGGCCCCCCTCCGCTAAGATCCTACAAAGATCGAAGCCGGGTTGGCTGACCGTCCCAAGACCGAGGATTGAGGGCGCTGCGGAGGAGACGCCTAGAGCCCTCGTGTTCTTGGTTTGCTCAAGGTGAGGATAGCAACCTCCTCTGATGGGCGGACGTGTGTCCAATGCCTTTGTAGCGAAAACACCGTGTGGGATTGCGACATGTCGCTGCGACGTGGTCGCTGAAGAAGCAATTGAAACAAAAACCGAACAGCGATTTTAAGGTTCGAGGCAAGGTAAACTTTAACAAATGACTTGAAGAGAGTCGCCATTCCATCGCGACTTGCTCCCATTTCAACCTAAGTCGCCCAACCAGTATGGCAACTTGGGCGGTTATAAAACCCACATGCAGAACCATCGCCATTCCAACAGCGAAGCCGCGTAAAAGAAGAGAAAGAGAAGGAAAGAAGAGGAGGAGGAAAGAAGAGGAGGAGGAAAAAAAAAGAGGTTTTTCGTTTAGCATCGACGACTAGACTAGAAGTATTAATTTGTAAAAGTTTATTTTTGAAACCATGGTAGGTTAGCAAGCAACTTTATGTGTAGTGACATATTGTTAACAAATATTTAGAGATGACATGATTAATTACTAACCATAGTACGTTAGCCTCAAACATCGTGTGTAGTGACATATTGTTAGCAAATGTTTAGAGATAGCATGATTAATACTTAGAAGTTCGTATAAAGGAAAAATGAGTTAGTAAAAATAAATTTAGTTGTACTATTCCGCGTGCTGCGCTAATTGCGTACGGGCTAGATGAATGATAACATGTTACTTTTGTATTATATAAACACGTCAATAACCCGTGCATTCGCAAATTCTAGTTTATAGAATGTTAAATACAAATATTTTTTTATAATAAAGAATTGAAAACATTTACTTCATAGTTTTGGTTGGATTAAGGAATCACACATACATGTACTTCATAGTTTTTTTTATAATAAGTAATTTCAATGCTTTTAATCTCTTAATTTGCGGTATGGCTCAAGACCCTCTTGGTTCGGATTGGCATTTCATCATTGAACCGGTTGGTCGACGTCTTGACATGAGTGAACCGTCGTGTCAGATCCGGTTGGCGGGGACGACGCTTGGTGAGTTAGGGGTGGTTCGTCTGCGGACAACCCGACGGACAGAGACTAGACCCACTGGGTAGAGGTTTGTCGCAAGTCGTGCCATTTTTTTGTATCGTATGCGACTATGTACTTACTTCTTCGTGCTTTGTAATTTGAGCCGTTCGCCTTCTACCTCTCGTGACGGATGGTAGAGGCCACCGAAGAGGACGGCGGTCCGGTCGACGACGATGGGGAGGTCCAGCGGTCCGGGCGGCCACGACGATTCCGTTCGACCGGCCGCTCTCGGCCGCTTCGTGGACCGTTGGCGGCCCGAGACGACACCTTCCACCTCCTTTCGGGAGGTGGCCCTACTTACAAGATGACGCGATGTCGCGGCTTGCCTATCGCGGAACCCTGCATTCAGCCGGACCTTGTTGTCGATCGGGCGCGACGCCTGTTAGGCGAGTTTGAGGTTCTTGGGCAGAGGCAGCGCCCCATACGCCGACTTCTCGGGCGGCAATGGCATGGCCCGCCTACGGTGGCTTCGCGATTAAGATGCGTATACTACCTATTTTGCATGTTTAGCGATTCATTGAGGCGTGGCGGGCTTACTAATAATTCGTTTATGCGTGGGTCGGCGGATGGTCCCGACCAGCGTCGACCGGTGTCGCGGCACCGAGGCGTACTGTTGTGGCTCTTCGACCGGGTCTTGTTTACCATGACCACGGTGACTCGTCGGCCTTGCCTCGGTACGCTGCGGGCCATCGCCGATGGCGAGGAGCTAGAGATCGATTGGGGCTCGGCCGTATTTGCCGCGACGTCTGCGCGGCATGTGCGATGCGCGTCTTTGAGGGCGAAGCCCGCGATCTATCCTCACAGTCGCCTCTGCTGCGGTTGTGGTCGTCGAGCGCTTCTCTCGGATGGCCCATCTTTGCTAGACTCCGGACCGTCTGGCGCGGACATGTACCATGGGGGACGCGGTGGACCGCCGACCATAGGTCCCTTTGGTGCCGTAGATGGGCACGCATACCTCCTATATCTTTTAAATCGGTCGTATGACATGTAATCCTTTGTAACCCTTTATTCGCCCGCAGTACGGTATATGCACACGTCAGCAGTCACACGTCGGCGTCTGAGCACTTTGTGGAGCGGTGGACCATCTCACCGCCGACGGCGTCTTGTTGGGAGCCTTACTCCGATCAGGAGACGGGGACCCGTGCTCCTGGGTCGTCTTCATTTGTCTTTGCGCGCCGGCGTCTTGGCGGATCAGAGGCTTCGTCTTCGACATGTTAAATCGAGGACTACGTAGTGCACAGGGTGATGCGCCAGTTCGGCCTTCGCCAGGTTGTTCCAGTTCCCGTCGGGACGAGGGTGCTTGAGTCGACCCACGCGTGAGTTACATGCAACACATGTTCACATATGTTTTTGATATTTCTGTAATGGTGGCTTTAATTGCGATGGTATGTTTCGCGAGCATAGTAGGAGGGTGGCACCGGACGCATGGCGGCCAAGATGGAGCCGTGGGTAGCACGATGGCGAACGCCCACGAGGATCGCGTGCGAGGATGGCTGTCGACCCGGTGCATCGACGAGTACCTTGTTGGACGCCTACGAACACGCACTAAGTGGTGCATGTCGTCGACCTCCCCCGCTTCGCGTGCCGACCGACTCTACCCTCTGCTTAGCGCTGGGCGTGCACCTCGCGGTATGTAAAATCATGTTTGAAAATGTCTGCGTCACATTACGACGCTTTGACATACTCCTGCGCATGCAGACATCAACGTTGGGGTTGCGGCGACCAGACGATCGATCCCGGACAGATCGGTATTGGCGCGAGGTCACGCGCGACGAGCTAGTGCGCTTTGTTCGTCGGGCATGCGGTCTGGCGAGGCGTCGTGGCCTCGGCGTCATGCGGGGCAGATGCAGAGGTGGCCTCATCGGTGCGAGAGGTGGGCTCCTCGGTCGGGAGGTAGCCTCGTCGGTGCATAGGTCGAGGACGCCACGCCCTACTGACCAGGCGGCGAGCTCGTGGGGCACGCGTCCGCGTGCCGCCGCGCTTACGCCGCCTCCTCCTACACCTACGCCTGGGCAGGCTGGAGGGTCCGGGTGGGCACGTAGGTACGCACCCCCACCGCCATCGGTGTCAGGGCCGTATGTTTTCGTCCCTGACCCGTTCGGACAGTATGGTGGGTATGACATCCCGCACTTCGCCTACTAGTCAGGTACGTTTCCTCTCTTCAGGTTTGCGATCGTCGATATATTGTAGAGATTAACATTATTTGTCATGCAGGTACTGTTGTCCAGCCGACACATGAGTTCTCCCCGCACGAGGACGTGGATCGATGCCAGCGGAAGCACCCGGGAGGTCCAGAGGCTTCTCACCGCACCGCCGAGGTTATTTCCATTGAAGCGGCTTAGCGGGCCCCGGTGATCACGCGGCACCAGTGGAGTCGACACGGGACCACGGATCGGCGAGGGCTCTGGCGCCTTTCCTGTCTGGGCCTGGCCTAGGCACCCAAGGCCGGAAGCCCAAGCGGGCGTATTGCTTCGGCCATGACCGGGTGTGGGACATGGCGACGATGGAGGAGGTCTTGCGGGTGGAAGCGGTGGTGGCGATGAGGGGTTTACATATTACGTGTTTACGTATTGTATTTCGAGGTACTATGACATGGTTGTCTATGCATAACTTGTATTATGTGTTGGCGATTCGCCGTAATTACTATGACATCGTTCGTGACCTAGTCGGGCTAGTACTTACTGCCAAGTCGTCCAACTCATTTATTCAATGCATATAACTTAAAGCACGCGACACATCGATGCAACATGTAAACTCGATAAAAGGCAACCGCAATAATGCGTCTACCATTTAGTTACATGCTTTAAGAGATTGAACATAAGTGCGTACAGAAGGGGACACTACCGACGTACAAGCTTCTTCGCCCGTGCCTAATTGTAGAAGGTGCCTCTCGCTACCCACATAGAGTGCTCTCTGATTGGGCACCTCGGGACGTGGTCGGTCGTCGTAGTAGTAACGCACGCACATATCTGACTAAGGTTGGCACAAAGAACATGTGGGATCATAGGAATTTCCTATGTTCACGACCTCCTCATTGCCCTCTCGTCTTTGCATCTATTGGCGGAGGTCGTCATTGTGCTCCTTGAGATCGTCAATTTAGCCTCCAAATCAAAGATTCGGTGCCCACAATACATCCACGTACCTCGCAACATGTCGTTCATGGGAGGATCGATCCAATGGTGAAGTTGCATTTCACCATACGCTACAACGAACAGTTAGTACGAGAGGATGCATTAGCAATAACATGAACAAAACTATTTACCCCGAGTATGGGCATCGGAAACGCAGCCCACCATCGAAAGGGCCGTCTATGGCCTGCACGATAGCATCTTCCCCGTGTCCGTATTTTAGCCATACCGGTTGAGCACGCTTCTTCGGCATCAACCGGTGGTTAAAACAAGTCCTCCTCCTTCGATCGCGAAGTGTCCGCGGCAGCGACCGGTTGGATGGTCCTGGCGTCTGCCATCATATATTCTTGTATCAGAAGCGGAGAGGTTCTTCTTCCTACGGTTTCAAGGGTCGAGTGGTCCTAATTTCGGAGCGTGGGGTGTGCGTTTTATAGCCCGTGCAAAGCTAACAAAGCGAGTAATGTGTTAGCTTGCAGATGACAAGACCGAGCGAGACGGGTGCTTTGAGCATAGACAAGACCAAGCGGGTAGGCTTGCGGTGACAAGACATAATAGAGGCGACTTTAGCGGATGACAAGACCAAATGAGGCATCTTTGCAAGAATGACAAGACCACACGGCGACTTTGTGCGATGATAAGACCAAAGGAGTCGACTTCTGCGGTGCCAAGACCACACGGGCGACTTTGCGTCTTGAGAAGACCACACGGGCGACTTTCAGGTGGTCGCGGCGACTATCTGCGATTTAGGGTTAGCCTTTTAGATCGAATTGACAACTCAATTAAAGCCTCGCCGACTTTTAAGACCGAAAAGACAAGACTACTGAACGAGTGTTCTCAAATTTCTTCGTAATATCACTTACCTTTCTACTTAGCACTCATTACTATCTCAATCGTCCTCACAAAATTCTACGTAAATTTAGCGACTACACAATATACAAATGATCACAACATGTTATTCTGAGTCCGACATATTTCGTACCCTTCATATTCTCTGAAAATAACAAAGCAGACCAATCAACGTTGTCACCACACTATTATCTTCTAAAAAATAACATCATATAATACAATTTGCTAAATACAATACCTACAACATGTAATATCTATTTTAACACAATTGTTCCAATTGGATTCACATAATTCCAAGTTTATTTGCTCAAATCGCCTAATCGGTCGAGCGATTTCAAATAAGTCGCCACTCCATTGTGACGTGCTAAACTCGCTCTACAAATCAACGATTCAACACATCTCGCGACATCGGTTTGGCGACTAGGTCGATCGACTTATAGTCGCTTTACCACTCTGCTGACTTGAAGGTTGAGTCAGAAGATTACGTCAGGCGACTTGCACGAGTCGCCCAACCGTAAAACGACACACGATTATTTCTGTAAAAAAAAATTAAGCGGTATTATTTCCGTATTTTCGAATAAAAAATAGATTATTTTAAAAAAAAATTCAATAAGATATAACCTTATTTACAGGCTCCCACCTCCTTAAGACGCCCAAAATATACATCCACCCAGCTTTCTTCCTACCAGCAAAGGTGTTTGTGACAATGATTCCCTCCTCTCCATTCCATGGCCATGGTCCATCCAGCTTTCTTCTTCCCTTCCCCTTCAACGCGTCCTCCATCGGTTGGCAGCTGTGCCATGACAATTGATGAACATGAAAAAGAATCCCATTTTTAGACGGTTTGAAAGTGAATCCTTATTTTTATCAAATGCCACCGACGAGAACTCGCATAGTCTCTCGGAACAAAGAAATATAGGTAGAGAATTCGTAGGCATCGTTTATTTTTGAAACAAGGGCAGGAACTGTCATCCACTGGACATATCTCTAGGATGGTATAGCTTGCTGCGATGAAGTGTCTTCTGTGCTAACTTAACAACGGTCTTTTAAAACGAAAAGGGGCCAAAGGAGGAGAGCTTTGCTCTCTCCCCTTTGCATGATCCATCCTAATGACTCAAACCTGATTAACTTATTGTGCAAGTGTATCATCTCCAAGCAAACGGCAGATCATCATGTGACATGCATGATGTTTCCCGTACTAAACGTCAATGGGACGCTTCAGTTCTCTGCAAAGATCAGGATGAAGAATTTGATGCCCTCAAGGAAGGAAAAGAGACTGAGCACAACATTAAAATATGTGCGTTGCTTTCACTGACCTGATGAGCTCAACCTTTGCAAGTTTTCAAATGAGGTTACTTCTCTTTTTTTTTCCTACTAAGCTGGATTTTCCATTTAAGAACACTGATTTGACCACAAAGTATCCATACAAGAATCACATCCTAAGCCCACAAAGCCTATCGAGAATTCAAAATCCATGTAACAGAGGGCATTTTGTCCAAATTGCGGAGTCTGCAAGGTTGGCAGCCAATTTATCCAGTATTCTTAGGCCAGCTCCCATGAGAGGGCCAGAGGAGTACTATATATTCAACAGCGAACAGCCAACGCATTCACATGATTCACCAAATCTCATCCAACATTGTGAACAAGCTAGAAACAAAACAATAAGGCACAAAGGAGGCATTCAGACAGTGATACCATGGAAGACTGTCACTGCAAATGCAAACCTATATCGTTTCTTAAGTTAGCCAACACGCCTCGTCCACACACAAAAAGTAGAAAGGAATTAAACACAAGAAAGTAGCGGGGGACATATACAAGCTCCAGCCAGCAAGCCGCCGCAATTACGAATACTGTCATGTTCTTCTGGGATGGCTGCCCGATAAATCGAGTTTGCGAGTTGACGACCGAAAGGATGCATGCTTCAGAGGAAGTTTGATCCTCCCATTCTGTTCTTCTTCCCTGACGTTGCTACTTAGTTATTCACACATTAATGTAATTTTTTTTTTGTTATTTGATACTTTCACGTCATGCTTGCGAAGATGTATTATTGCACCATTGCTCAAAGTTGAAAATTTTCACTTTTGTACAATGGTACTCGCAGTTCTGAAGTTTTTCATAGAACACATGTAAGAGAATTATTCGGAAAAACGGGTTTCCAAACTTACTCATTTCGACCAATGGCCGCATTGGAGCAATTCCTCCCCAGCCTGCCGCTCCCGGACTGCGCCGACCCCGAGCTTAGGAAATCCGAGGGCGATCTCTTCCTGTGCCGGGAGGCGAGGAAGCGGCCGCCGTTCCGGGAGGAGGTGGCCTCGTCGCTCCGGCCTCCGTGGTGTGCGGACGACGCGTAGCGGCACAAGCTCGGCTGGGACGTCGAGCACGGCACGTCCTCCTGAAAGAGACACATCGGCATTAGCATCAGACGCAACGTTCGCATCAAACTTTTAACAAGAACATGATCTTTTCCTTCGAAATTGCAAGAAAGGATCGATCTTTTCTGCCGTAATTGTGAGGGGGGCGTCCCAATTTGACGAAAAGGATATGACTTTCCAATATTAGGAGCGGAGAATGGCGTAGAAACCAAATCAAGAAACAGGGAGCGAGGTAAAGGCGGCACCTTTGCGCACTCGGCGGCCTCGCGGCTGCTGCTCGACGTGGAGCTCGCGACGGGCGGCGGGGTGGCCTCCGCTTCCTCCGCCCACGGCACGACCTGGTTCTCCCCCTCCCCCTCCTCCTCCTCGTCCTCCTCCTCGTCCTCGCGGCCGTCGCCCTCGCCGGCCATCTCGTCATCACCTCCGGCGCCCACGCCGCCGCGGCCGTGCCCGCCGCCACGCCTGACGCAGCGCTCGCAGAGGGACGCCGTGGGGCCCAGGCGCGGCCCCGCGGCGCGCCACGGCGTCGGCTGCGCGCACCCGCGGCAGAGCAGCGCGCGCGCGTGGCGCGCGACGAGGAAGTTGGCGCCGTGCACCTGCGCGTCGCAGCCCCAGCAGAGCGTGGCCTCGTCGGCGGCGCAGTACACCCGCGCCGCCGCGCCGCAGAGCTCGCACGCGCCGGCGCCCTTCTCCTTCCCTCCCCGCCCCCGCCGCCATGATCGCTCTCCTCCTCCTCCTCCCTGGCTCCTTCTTGGCTATCTCTCGCCTCGTCGTCACAAGATTTTCTCCTCTCTTTTTCGACTGTTTTTTTGTTTGTTTTGTCTTCCCTTTTTCTTCCTTCGATAGGTTAGAGAGAGACTAGGTACGTGCTACGTGTACAGATAGAGGAGAGAGTTTTTTGGGTTCTTGTGTTGTGTATGGTGAACATATGCGAGGGTTGTACTGATTCTTATGAGAGGTTTTGAGCCTCCAACCGAGGATCCTCTGCGGATGCGCTTCACTCCCACTACTGGCGCTCAAGCCTCCAGGTGGACATTCCATTGTTCATAACTCTCCTTTTCTTGCCTTTCCTTTTCCCAACCCTAACCCTAATCTTTCTTTGGATCACATTCAACCTCAGTTCCAAATGTTTTAAATTGGTTTAACTCGGTTTAACTAGGAAGTTCAGCCCTAAACTACTGTTGTGTATTCTGGCTAATTTAATTTTCTTCCTGTGGTGTGAGGCTGTGAGCAGTGTACAAGTGTGACTTTCTCCTACATGTTTCATTTGCTTAAAAAAAGAAAGACCAAGTGATTTTTTTTTTCAAATAAAAAATCATGTGACTAAGCAGCCATGTATTCCAACACATCCATTGCATCCTAAACTTAGGCACCTATTTAGATATTTCTGCTGTTCCCGTCAACAAGTTGGTGTGAAGCGAATTGACTCGGGGGCCAATTTGTAGCCACAATCCTGAAACTGGATCAACTAGGAAAAGAATCATCGTAGGTGCAGCCAATGCCGTTTGTGGTTACTAACTTGCTGCATGTAAAAGCTGAAAGGACTATTTGGTCTGTGTTGGTGGTATTTAGGATAGGTCAAGGTGTTAGCTGGGGAATCCTTCCTTTTCCAGTGATGGGATTGCCAGCGATCGAGAGTGAATGCGATCGTTTGTTGTACAAGGCGAGGTGGTGGACGCAAAGGGCACCTATAGTTCTATACTAAGGATGTATTGTACGTAAGTTTTGATAAAGGACACGAGATAATGTGGAGGAGAGAAAGGAGAATAGGGAATTGTGTCGTCTCTTGTGCAGTAGTTGACGGTAACACGAGAAATAAGATATATTATGCATATAGGAATTGTCTATAGAGACATGTAAAAAAGATATTCCATTGTAAAATCTACTTTATTGCTATTTATAGATGGTATGGAAGGATGCTATAGACAATAGTTGTCTATATCATTATACATGCTCTAACTAAGATTAGTTACAACGAAATTAACCTCGACTTGCATTAAAGTATAAACTAACAATGTGTAAATTACACCACGGATATATTTACACACCATCCCATTCGTGGTTTTAGAAGAAAAGTAATTAAAGTGAAAGAAACAGGGCGTAGGAAGGAGGATCAAGTGGTGGGGAATAAACAAGGGAAGTGAAGGAACGTGAGGCTGGGAAGGGGAGTGGCCGGGAAGGGAGCGACGAGAGCCACAAGCGGGAGATGCTGAGGTGGGAGCGGGCCACGTGAAGCGCCCTCCAGCCACCTCGTATTCCTGGTTCCCCCATCCCCTGCTTCCTGCTGCTGCATCTCTCTCTCTCTCTCTCCCCCAGATATTTTCGTCTCTCTCACTCCCTCTTCGAAATCCCAATAGCAGCTCCCTCTCTAATCCACCTGCTGTTTTTTTTATATATATTTCTAACTTTCATATAACGCTGCTACATGTACTTGAATAGGCCATGCTAATCTTCGTTACTCGTTAGCATGCACAGTGGACCATACACGTATGGCGTGCTTCGCCGCACTCAGGTTCCACAAGTTTAACGTCCTGTGGCTGAAGTTTGCTCGTCTAGTTTGTTGTTAATACACCATATTTATTCCATATATATATATATATATATATATATATATATATATATATGCCTTTTGTTTTAAATCTTTTCTTTTTCCCTTATTTTTCTTGTTTAAAATGCACTGTTTTTTTATCCCTCTTAATGGATTTAATAGGCGGCTCTTTTGTTTGACCGTTTCAAAAAACATATTTATTCCTTGTATGTGTAGCTAGTCAGTCTAGCTTTCTTTTTTCTTTGGTCTCGTTATCCTATATAATAAAGTTGTTGTAATTATGACAACTGATTTTTCTACCTCGAATTAAATGTATGGTGTGATATATATTTGCTGTAGGTGTGACATGAAGTAAACCCTTAAAGTTATGTATGATAGTACATGCGATTCTTATTTATAAGAATCTCTACGTCAATTGTAGCAATTTCATACTGATGGGTTGTGGTAATATATTCGGATATAGGATTACGGACAACACACAGTCTTTTAATGATTTTTTGGTTCTAGTGATACAGTCGGCTACAAGATTGTAGACAACACATTTCTCTCTCTTTATTCTCTTTTAATCATGTCAACTTAAATCATACGTGACATATACTACAAACAGCTGATATAAACTCATTATACATGATCTAACTAGCCCTACAACAGATGAGGGAGGGAGCATCAAATCAGGTGAAAATGGACATCGGAAATTTCGATTTCGGAATGCTGGACTGTGATGATACTACCTGCGATGGTTTTTTTTTGGCACACGAACTTGGTTTTGGTGCACATAGCGTTTCCGATATTATTTTATGGTTCTAGTTAATTTATTTACCGGCTTCCACGTCTCGTCCGCTTCCGTGTCAAATTATATAATGCAATCTTTGTCTGCGATGTGTTTGATCCATCCTGATCTGTTTGCGCATCTGGATTTGCTGCAATTTGTGGACACCGACTCGGGAGGAAGCTCCGCGGTTTTCATCTTTTAATGGGGCCCGTACGTGCATCGCAAATAAAAGTTTTCGTCGTGCTTTCTCTGCGGTCGCACGTTCACTAATATTATTTGGCATGTACATTTTATATATATATATATATTGTGAGAGTAAATTACATGGTGTGGAAGCTTTTACGGTAGGAACCATATTCCTACGCCGCTATACACGAAATGTACATTTGAAAGGTACATGCACAACAAGTTTAATCCTCCTTCAAGCGCCAAACAAAATAGAGGGTCTTTGCATGGGGAGTCTCAAGCCACTCGTTCGTACTAAGAAGCTAAATATTCTCTCTGCTGGCCACTCAAAAAACGGGTTTACGCGGACGAACTATCTGTCAGATCATTCCACTTTGACGTGGATTCTACCGACGTGTCATTCAGAAACAAATCTGACAATATAGTCTATAGAGTATTCTAATTTCTAGCATGCCTTAAAATTTGAAATTTAAATTCAAAATGTGTTAGAAGAAACAAATAATAACAATAAGTTCCGTGTGAATAGTAGCATTTGTCTTTGTCTTTTTTCCTTTCCCTTTTGACTCATCATTTGTCAGATTTTTCTCGTTTTTGTTACTCTTAGCATAGAACGAATTTGAACAAGTAGGATTTTTTTCAGGATTTTTTCGTGTTGATTTGGTGTCCAAACGGGAAGCCGCACCATAAAGGGTGATCGAATATAGCATATGTAGCCCATTTTGAAATTAAACTATATGAGAAGACGCAAGAAGTTGAATCATCTTCCAAGCGACGCGCAGAACAGAGGGTCTCTGCAAGGGGACTCTCAAGCCACTCGTTTGTAATTGTACCAACAAGCTAAATATTCTCATCGCCAGCTTCGCAAAAGGCCGGCTTATATATGGAAGGAAGGAAAATTCGCGCTCGCCGGTGGCCACACGTTGGCGGGGGCGCTCACATCGCGGCGCAAAGGAGCATCGGGCGCCGCTGCCGTCGGATCGCGATCGGGCGGCTGCGCTGGGGCTCTGGGGAACTCGTGGCTGGGGAGGCGCGAGGGAGGGGCGGGTGGCTGTGGAGGATCGCGTGGGGCCCGCGGCCCACGTGACCGCGGCCGTTGTCACCTGTTCCCCGTCGAAGTACCCCCGGACCGATGAGCCGCCACCGACTGGCTGCTTTGGCTAGTGTTGTAGTAACTTGTTTAAGGACTATACTTGCACCGTTCATTTGTGTTAATCGTGCAGATGTTTAGATTTCAGTTTAGACTCCACTGCGATCGGTGGCGGAGCCTACCGACTCTTTCTAGTCTAAGAGTTCTATTTCTTTAAATTTTTAGTAATTTTTTAAAGAAGGTTTTTTATAAATGTTTAGTTCTAGATCTCGACCTATAGCCTGTCCAACTCGAGACTTCTTGTGACATCCCTCGAGTCCTGGACCATTAGAAGCTCGCAGCCTAAAACGTCCGTCGTAAAAAAAAATTGTGTGTCCGCTGCTCTGTTGTACTGTATCGCAGGAAAAATTCAAAATTATAGTTGACGAACACAAGTTAGTCTACACGTGCCACCAACCAGTTTCATTCATACACAGCACGCCACATGCGGTTTATGGCCATAAAATGGATCCCCGCTGTCCTTTTTCTCCATAGAAACGTCTGGCCAGCAACTCTCTAGGCGAGGCTGCTTTCTTGCCTACAATAAGCAACACCTACCACCACTCTCCACACGTCCCAATCTCTCTGATCAACAGCAGATCCATCCGCTAGCACAGTGGCGCGCAGAGACGAGATAAGTTACTCGCATGTCTATCTGTCTGCTCCGGAAAGATATTCGATCGGATCGTCCAAATTAGAGTGGGCCGTGCCGCCGATTACTTGCCAGATTTATTCATTACCAAACATGCACCAGTATATCTGTGGACAAGATGTGCAACCACAGATTATGACAGAGAAAAGATCCAACCAGAGGCCAAGGACCAGGACGCCAAGAAAAATAAAGAGAGAAGCATTGGCCACACAACGAGTGAAGTGAATATAGGAGGAAATAAAGGTGAGAGGAGGAGGAGGAGGAGGAGAAAAACTGTAGAGGAATGCAGGCAGGAGAGCTTGTGGCTGGGAGGAGCGATGGGATCGGATGTCTACGTTATTGTAGGAAGATATTGTAGCAACAGTAATTGAGTCTGCTACTATAGTACTCTGCGTAACTAATATCACTGTACACTATAGAACTAAACCGTTGTTTGGCGAGGGGCCTAATGCTACCTAATTGTGCTCCGATGAGGACCCGCTTCCACATAAAAACAGATGCTTTGCATTGAAGTACTTAATGCAGAGAATCTACAGTGTATGACATTAAGAAGCGATCTCTACCGTTCGATAGCAAATAAAAGGATGAGATCAATTGTAATCTCCTAAAATTTTATTTCCATAAAAATAGAATTTAATTAATTTTTTTGATTTTTTAAAAGTTTTCTCCTATTTATTTTAAAGCCAAAATAAATTATTTGCAAATCTAAATACCAATTTTAAGTTGGAAATATTTTTTTAAGTTCAAAATAATTCAGGGGATTTCTATGAATTTTTCTAGAATTTTTTTAACTCTATTTGCTATTTTCTAAAAGCCTATTTGAATTCTATCAATTTTCGTAAATTGAAAAGCATTAAAAATCCGGATTTTGCTTCGGGCCGAATTTCTTTCCCATAGTCCACTTCTTTTCCTCCGGCCCACGGTCTTTTTCCCTCGTCGGCCCCGCTCGCACCCGCCTCTCCCGTCCCCTCTCTCTCTCTGATAGATGGGGCTCGCCCGTTAGCCTCCCCTCTCCCTCTCTCTCGCCTGAGCCCCGGGCCCACTTGTCATGTCCTTCCTCCCCTTCTTCTTCCTCGTGCTCACGCCCGCGCCACCGCCATTTTCGGCCGTTTGAGCTCGTAATTGCACCCGTTTCCGCTCACGATCGTGTGCATTAATGCCCACGATCCTCCTCCACTCTCAGTAGCATTCAAACCCATGTTTCCCCCCTCCTTTTACATGCATTTGCACCGCCGCCGCGCCAGCTTAAAACCGCCGCACACATTCTTGCCACCTTGACCATCCCCTCGCCCTATAAAAGAGAGCATCCCCTTCGCAACATCTCACTCATGCTCTTGCCAAACCTGTAGCTACTCTCTCCCTCTCTCGCTGCTGTATTTTGAGCTTGAAGCCGCCGATGCCAGAGCCTCGCCATCATCGATTGCGTCGCTGTTGTCGGAGCTTGGACTTCATCATCTACACGGGGAGCATTGCAATCGCACATTTTACCCGGTGCACACACTCTCATCGCCAGAAGACCACCGAAGCGCCGTCACTGCCGGAGCCCGAACCTCACCGCCGGCCACTCCACCGCGTCTCGTCGTTGCAATCATGCGCATCAGGTTCAACACCTTCTCTTCTTTCTTTTGCGCACACGAATGCTCGTTGCTGTGGCGCGTAGCGTCGCAGCTCGTGGGCATGACGTGGCCGCCATGTCAACCTCACCATTCGGGTCAGCACCCACGTGCCCTACTTGTGTGGCATCCCGCACCGTTCCTCACACCTGGTCCACCGTGGCCTAGTGCACTATGGACTCGTGGACCCACATATGAGTGATTGTTATGATTTTTCTGTAGAAAATAATTCGGCTGAAAATAGGAATTCAATTGTTGACGTCATGCTTGCGCAATATTTAGATTTTTCTTTAGAAAAATAATTCATTAATTCTGGAAAATTGAATTTAGGGTAATTTCTTTAGAATTCAAACTTCTGAGGACTCGTTCTCCTTAATATGAGCTCCGATTCGAGTGATTCAAATTTCTAAATTCATCTAAAATTATAATCTAGATAACTACACTAAAATTATAAAATTTGGAGTAAGTTTTATTTGAATTTAGCTTATTTTCACGTATAGACTTCGACGACTCCAGAGAGCTAGAATTCTTTGATGAGTTCGATCAACAACAATTTGAGTAAGGCAAGTTACATTCTTTGATCATGTTTGATCCCAATATTTAAAATTATTTAAATTCTATTTTAAATTATTACTGCATACTTTTTTATATTCAATTTAGTTTAAACTCTGTTTTAAATATATAGTTATGCTTAAATCCTTTGTATGTCCAATATTGATATTGAATCGAATATATTTGTCACCCTAGATAAAGCTTAGTTGATGCAATAGTATGAACTAGGAACATTTCAAAAAATATTATGCAAATACATGCTTAGACCAAAAATATTTAATTTAGAAATTTAGCTAAATATTCAATTTAGTTTAAAAATGAGTATATAACATTGTTTTGCCATAGAGGTTTGAAATGATTTGTGAAACAAAATGAATAAATAAGTGATTTAGACTGGGCTAATTTGGATAGATGGTGGGTGCAAGTTTATGCACAGGATTAATTCAGCGAATGGCTAAGGTTCAGGGATTAGTTAGAAGTTGCCCAGTTAAATAAGGACCGGTCTGAGAGCCACTTTTTGCTAAGCTTACATGTCTGGAATAGGATAGACCTGGCTAACTAAACTACATTGCTTCACCATGGTTGTGTTATTTTGAGGTGTGTGGTGTCGTGAAGACCTACTTTTAGTACCCACATGGCGCAAGTGGGGGTTATCGCTTGATGTGAAACCTCGCGGTAGCGAAACCTTAGCGGACATCACTACGTTGAGATAATGTAGGGTAAAAACCTTGTGATAGTCACTTAGTCGCACGCCTACGGAAGCGTGTATTGGCCGACATATTAAGCAGACTATCTCTTGTGGGTAAAGTTGTACAAACTCTGCAGAGTAGAAAACTATTCGAATAGCCGTGTCTACGGTCATGGATATGCTGAGCAAAGCCACTTAAAGTTAGATTTTAGATTTTGATTTAAAAATGATTTAACACAATGTTTTTGGATAATTTATCCAAATAGGAAAATTTGGGCAGACAACCAGATGTTAAGGGGTTATTCCTTCACCAATCATGTATGGAGGTTTATTCTACACTTAAAATAATGATTAAAAAATAAAATTAATTTCTAGATATAGTATAATTGCCTTGAAAAGTAGTAAGCACTACGTGGCTAGTGAGGATTTGGACAACTAGGCTGCGTCCCAAATGATTGCTTGTGGCGTATCGTGTGGCCTACTACTACTGTTTTATGTTTTCGTTGTACTTTTCTTTTGGTCTCGTGCCCTTTTGTAATTAAACTCTGATAATATGAATAAAATGCATGATATGGACTAGCTATCATTTGTGTTGAACTGTGTACACTAGCTGTTCCTAGACTAGTGTGGAAAACACAGAGAATTCGGGATCCTCCTACGCCCGGGTTCAACATCAATAACCACAGTGTTTTTGCTACAATAAAATCGGCACGGTAAATAATTCCTTGTTGTTGTAGCGCTTGCTACAAATACCTCAAACGAGTATTATTCACACGCTCGCAAAACTGTTCACTCTACATTACCGTAGAGGATCTGGATCCCATCCGCATGAGAGCAGGATCCTCTGCGTTACTGCAGATGATCATTGTATGAACAGTACTCTATAGTGCACTATAGTAAATAGTGTAGCAACAGTGGAATTTGTGCTGTAGCAAAAAAACATTGTAACGATTGATCTGTACTATCGATTTTCGATCGGACGGTATCTACCGCTCCTAATGCCGTACACCATAGACCCTCTACGTCCAATACCTCGCTGCAGAGCATCCCAATCCATCCGCATGGGGTCGGTAGGGAGGCCACGTGAAGGCGGGATGGGCCTGATTGCTTTCCGAGCTGCACGGCGGGCCCGCCCGCAAGAGCAGGCCCGAAAAAGATTCACCGCCTGAAACGCATGCACGCTCAAGTCTCCAAGTCACCAAGGCTAGGCTGCTACGCTGCTGAGTGCCACCGCTGCGCTCCTGCCTGCGCGATGCTTTTAACTTTTCTTCCTGTTCCTTCGTCTCACTCTCAATTTTGATCCTATCCTGCAGAGGCTGCAGTGGAGTTACAACTTGGGTGTATCTATTCTACTTACCTGCCTGCTTCAAGATATGTACAACTCTTGTTAGAAGCTCCACCGCTCCTTAACAGCCGCCCAGGATCGCCAGGAGATATGCAAATGTCCCTATTTGGAACGTGTAATTTCGTATTTTTTTTCTCTTCAGAGGAGACATGCTGATTCCTGCAAAATTCATATTCGAATTTCAAACAGGACCGTAGGCCAACAAGACGTGTGTGTGTGTGTGTCGTGAATAAAAGAAAACCAGTCTTACTCCACGCAAACATACTAGGCAAGAACGTGGTGGAAATGGTGGAAGGGGGGCGCCGTTGCAGAGTTGGTCGGTCCACTAGCGCATGCAAGCAGACTAGGCAAGATCGCATCATCAGGTGTGCGCTGATGATCTTAGGAGCTGATGCATGGGGTCTAAATCTGATCTTAGAGCAGCTAGCAAACCATGCATGACTAACAGCGATGTTATCTGGGCTCCCCGCTCGATCCAGCAGCTGCCTGCCTCCATCCATCCATCCATCCATCTATCGGCAACGGTAGGCGGCTTCAGGTTGCTTCAATTCGTACAATATATCCACTTGCATAGTGCATTGCATAAGCAAATCTCCTGTCCACTTGAATAATTGCACTGCATTAGACAAAAATCCCGTTGCCCTCTCTTGTGTCAGCGCAGCCCATGCGAACGCAATGGGCTTTAGCAGATGTAGACTGCCGTGGCCATTTGCTGGGCCTGTTTCTGTTCCTTTTGGTCAGTGCCATGTACCCTTTGCAAGCCTCAATATTTGTAGAACAGCATCACAATGCACAACACTTTGCTTGTCTCGGTGTAGCTGCCTCTCCTGCTGTATGCTGTTAGGAACTATGGGCCTGGTCAAAAGCCGGTCCATATATGGATTTTCCATTTTAAACTTTAGTAGAGTCTCTAGCCTATAAATAGAGGGGGCTATTCACTATAAACGATTGATCGGTTAATGAAGGAATAAAGAGAAGCAAGAAACCCCTTATATCTCTGTGTTCAATCTACTATTTTGTTCTTGTGTTCTTGCATTGTTCTAAGCGATTCTACGCTTGTCTACGAAGTAATCGTTCGGACTGGACTCGCCAGCGATGGTTACTCAACACGTTATCAGCACGATCGACTCAAATTTACTTTACTCGGATCGAAGGTAATCGCCGATGAATGACACTCGAGATTGAATCGTCTTCTTTCTAGATCGCTTTCAATTCTGCAAATTCGCTTTCTAGATTGATTTTCTACGGTGCAAATCCTTTCTAATCTACCGTGAGCCGACTTGAAGTTGCCGACACAATGTCAATGGGTAGATTGCACGAAAGATTGGATGTCGATTGTACCGTAGATTGAAAGTTGCAAATCCGTTCTAATCTACCGTGAGCCGACTTGAAGTCGGCAACACAATGTCGATAGGTAGATTGCATGAAAGAACCGATGTTGATTGCACTACATCGCATTGCATCGCAAGAATAGTTTGCATGTATGAATGCGGCCGAAGCCGTAGCCACCATTGGTGCCCGTAGCGCCTTGGAGACGTGCGCGCCGCCTTGTATTCTGCAAGGCCGCTTAGAGTCAGATGAAACCGTCTGTACGCCGCCAAGACCGCCGCCTACCGCTGCCATAACGGCCACCACCGGCGCCGCCAAGACGCGACATCGGCACGCCAGTCTGCGCGCCGCCCGCCGTCGCCTGAGCGCCGCCGCATGGGAGCACCGGGAAGGCGTGCCGCGACGGCGCCGCCATCGCCCGAAGCTCGCGACGCCAAGACGGCTTGCTCGCCGCCGCCTCGACGGCGCGCTTCGCCCGCCGCTTGAAGCGCGCGCACCGCCGGAGCCGCGCTTGAAGATCGCGCGCCGCTCGCCAAGACGCCGGAAAGCAATTTCGCTTCCACCGCGACCGCGCTTGCAAAGCAGCGAAGGGCGCGCGTCGCGTCGCGCCTTGAAGGCCGCCGCGCGCGCGGGTGGCCGCTCTCGCCGCGCCGTAGTCGCTTGAACCGCCGCCATTGGCGCCGCCGCCAGATACGCTGCTGTCGTCGCCGACGGCATGGAAACGCCGCCGCTATGCCAAGGCCTCGTGCAAGCGCCGCCAAGGCCCCATGTCCCGCTTACCCGGCAACCTTCGCCCGACCCAAGCATGGGCAAGGAGCCACCACCTCCACATGCTGGGGTAGGGAAACCCTACCGTGTGTTTTCTTGAAACCGCCAATCGGGCGGTGTTTGGGCCGGGCAAAAGGCGGATGGGTGGGTGCATAGGTTGGTCCCAGAGAGAAAAAAAAAAGAAAAAAAAGGGGGAGAATTGTAATTTACCAACTGCATGTTGGGGACACGCATGATCTGCCGCATGAGAACTCTCATTAATTTTAGACCACCGACATATAACATCCATTCACCTATGCAACTAGCACAAGGGTCAGCACAGAAAATTTCTCATCTTTGAAGGTTTGGTTGCAAGGTTTATATACCTATACCATTACCACAAAGAAGCGCAAAGGGCCTTCTCCGAAAGTCTCGGGATATCTATTTGGTTATGTGACAAAGATCCATAATCGTATTTCAACCTATGATGAGAGATTTGTATAACGCCCGATTCACGATAGTATATTAGATGAGGCTAATTTTCCGTCATTAGGGGGAGGAAATCAACCCCTTGATGAAAATGTCGGGAAATAGAGAAGTCCAGAAGATAATTGCAGTCCAGCAGATAATTGAAGTCCAGAAGATAATTGAAATCCATGTACATGACCTGCGCACTAGTGAAGCAAATAGAGAAGTCTAGAAGATAATTGAAGTCTAGAAGACAATTGAAGTTTAGAAGATAATTGATTTGCAAGCATTAGCGAATCAACTGCCTAACCACTTTAGTGATTTGAAGAGCGTGACCAAGTCGCATATGACTGTACGTAATGCACCGGAGAGGGTTGAAATACCGATGAAGGTATCCCTAATCCCGTCCTAAGGCCTCTGAAAGGACGAGAACTTCGGCCCCTCGAATCCCAAGTAACCGGGGACGCCTGGCGAAAAAGGATAAGAAGGACTTGACACAGCCGATCACCGAAGTTCCCCAGAACCAGAAGGGGAGCCAGTTGAGACCTGGCACCAGTATTGAACCTTCGGAAAAAGCATATTAGAATTGAACATCCCTATGATGGGAGACATCAGCATGGATGTGTGCGCATACATCGGAGCTGAAAAACTAAAGGGACTTGTCCCCCGTAAATGAAAGCAGTGGTGAGCAAGTAGAAGCATTAGAAGAATCGCCCCTTGAAGAAATAGCTATAAACTTTGTGACATCGGGAGAATCTATGAATAAGACAACAGCCAATGTCGACATTGATTTTGCAAAGAAAATTGCCACAATCATCAATCTTGATCTAGAGCCTGTATCGCTCGTTGAAAGAAAAGATCAGATTAGGAAGATTGGAAGAAGGCAATAGAAGCAGAATTATTATCTCTGAATAAAAAGAAAGGTGTTTGGGCCTGTAAGCCACACGCCTCCCTATGTGCACCCCGTAGGGCATAAGTGGGTATTTGTTCGAAAGAGAAATGAAAATAATGAAGTAAAATAAGGTTTGTTGCATAAGGTTTCACTCAACATCCAGGAGTTGTTTATGAAGAAACCTATTCGCCGGTCATGTGCGGAACCGCCCTTTAGATATTTAATCTCAATGGCAGTAAATTTGAAGTTAAAAGTGAAATTGATGGATGTGGTAACTGTATATCTTTATGAAATATTGGATTCGAACATTTATATGAAGATATCTGAATGTATCCCTGTCCCAAACCAAGACAGAGCAAATAGAGATCTGTATAGTGTGAAACTCAGAAAGTCACTATACAGACGTAAGCAATCAGGCAGGATATGGTATAATCGCTTGAAGCGACTTTCTATACAAGAAAGGCTACACGAACAATGAGAATAATCCCTGTGTATTTATACGACGATCCCAGGATAGATTTTGTATAATCTCAGTGTATGAAGATGATCTGAATATCGTTGGAACTGTGTAAGGTATTAAGAAAGTAAGCTCTTACTTGGAGTCAGAGTTCGAAATAAAAGGTTTGGGTAAAACCAAATATTTCCTAGGCTTGCAGCTTGAGCATACCCCTGAAGGGATTTTAGTACATCAGTCAACCTACACTCAGAAGGTGTTAGAAAGGTTTGATTTTGAAAGGCATACCCTTTGAAATTGCCAATGGTCGGGAGATCTTTGCAGCAAGACAAAGACCCGTACAGACCTAAAGAAGAGGGGGAGGAAGTCCTGGGACCGTAATTCCCATACTTAAGTGCGATAGAAGCACTCATGTATTTAGCAAATTGTACTAGATCGGCCATTGCATTTGCTGTTAACCTACTAGTAAGGTATAGTACAGAACCTACCAAAGGTATTCGTAGGGAATGAATGACATCTTCCAATACCTCAAAGGAAGCAAAGAACTTGGTCTGTTCTACAGAAAGAACTAAGACCTGAATATGAATGGCTATGCAGATATCGATTGCACCTGAGAACCCGATACAATCAAGTCATAAGCAAGTTATATATTCCTATGTGATGGAATTGCAATTCCATAGAAATCGTCTAAGCAGAGTCTTGTATCGACTTCGATGAACCATTTGGAAATAATAGCATTGTACGAGGCCTCACGAGAATGTGTTTGGCTTCGGCGGATGATTCACCACATCCAGCAGTCATGTGGATTGAATACCGCGTAAACCCCTACTATTATCTATGAAGATAATGTGACTTGTGTTGCACAAGTGTAGATGGGTTATGTGAAGAGTCATCTCACAAAGCATGTCAACCCCAAGTTCTTCTATGTTTATGAATTGCAAAAGATAGTCGAAATTAAAGTACTGCATACTAAGTCATGTGAAAATCTTGCAGATTTATTCACTAAGTTAATTCCAGCATCTAGCTTTGAAAGGTGCATACGTGGAATTGTAATGACGAGACTTAGAGAAGTGCAGAATTCAGGGGGAGAATTTTCACGAACTCATTATTGAAATTTGATTACGAAGATCGAGTACCTAAAGAGTAAATCCTGGAGATTAAATGAAATTAGATGGATTGTACTCTTTTTCCATTGACGAGTTTTCCTGAAGTTTCTCGGCTAAGGTTTTTAATGAGGCAATTCGTGCAACGCAGCAGAACTTGTATCATGTGCTCTTTCTCCAAAATTTTTCTACTGGGTTTTTATGGAGTTTTTACGAGGCATGAACATGTGAGGATGGGTGCCCAAGGGGGAGTGTTAGGAAACTATGGACCTGACCCAGAAGCCGGCCCATGTATGGGCTCCCCATCTTAAACCCTAATAGGATCTCTAGCCTATAAATAGGGGGTGCTATTCACTGTAAACGATTGATCGATTGATGAAGGAATAAAGAGAAGCAAGAAGTCCCCTATATCTCTGTGTTCAATCTACTCTTCTGTTCTTGTGTTTTTGTATTGTTCTAAGCAATTTTATGCTTATCTACGAGGTAACCATTCGGATTAAACTCGCCAGTGATAGTTACTCAACATATGCAACACAGCACACTCATTCCAGCACCACACCTCTCATGGCAGAAAGCAAAGCCTGTGAAGTTATCTCCTGCAGCTAGTACGAGTGTGCTGGTATGATCTGACTGAGGACTGAGTGTCTTAAAGATCAGTTCTACACACCGCATCGTGGACTTTCCAAACCTCATAGCTTATGTAAGTGCCATCAGCATCACAAAATCTTGTAAAATACTACTCCCTTCGGTCTTTTTTACTTTACATTTTTTAGTTTTACGGTCTTTGAGATGCGGTTTTGACCGTTATTTTTTATAACTTTATATTAAGATGTAGTAATAAAATTATAATAGTATGATAGTATTTTTAACGACAAATCTAATGATATAATTTTTATATAGTCAATCTAGATAGTTTTAAATCCATTGGTGGTCAAACTCCGCAAAAAATAAAAAACATCAAGAAAAAAAGAAACGGGGGAAGTATCACACAACAATACAACATGGAATACTGTCTAATAGATTACAAGCATCTAGGTCTTCTTTGCCATAAAACTAAAACTAATCTAGTTTGCCTTTTTTTAACAAGAAGCCCGGCACAGTGCATATTTTCACCGAATTAACATCTCTATAAGAAGAGCGCCCCGGTTTTTGACTATGACCACGATTACTCTGAATCAATGCTTACCTCCCGGTCATCAAGTGGTTTCTTACTTTGGTTTGTTACAGTGAATGCTGCTCCTCTGACATATACAATTATTCAATCTGATTACTGAATTCGCCTGTAAGGTTCTCGGATTCCATATAACGGACAAAACAATCGGCTTCTTTCCTGCATCGCCAGCCTCCAATATAACATACTAATGCTGTAATACAGAAGCAATGTACATCCTCTGTTCAGATATACGCCCCAGAATGAAATGAAGCATTGCTTTCATAAAATAGAACTCCAGCTTCAGAATCCAACCATCACATCATATTCCGTGGATCAAAAGCTTTGGCAAGTTGCTTGCAATTACCGAAAGCCAGCAATCTCCATATTGAGGAAATATCTGAAGGACCCTGATCTAATTCTTAAGTTGCATACCCTGAAGGTTAATGAGGATTTGACTGTTGTTTCATGGCCCGTTCGCATTTTGGCCCGTTCGGAGCGCCAGTTGAGAGTTGAGGGCAAAACTATTTGCTATGTCAAAGTCCTTTGGTACCATCAAACCGAGCGGGAAGCTGCTTAGAATTGAAGACTCACACAAATCTTCCCACCGACAAAATACCGGGATTAGTTTGCCGTGTATGGAGGATTACAAATATGTGCCTATCTGGCACGTTACAGCATGGACAGAGATTGTGCCGTAACAGAAGGAATCAACTAGAGGACTAAATCAACCTAAAGTATCGGTCATGTACATTCTTAACAGTTTCAACACCGAAAACAAAATTATCAGCTTTGCCTTCAGCGTAAAATCAGACAGTAGTAGGCTGCATTAACCCTTCGAATAGATTGTCAAAGACGCACCGAAATGGCTGTTCCAGCATTAACTCTTCGAATAGATTGACAAAGACGCACCGAAATGGCTGTTCCAGCATTAACTCTTCGAATAGATTGTCAAAGACGCACCGAAATGGCTGTTCCAGCATTAACCCTTCGAATAGATTGACAAAGACGCAACGAACTGGCTGTTCCACTCCTTCTAATCAAGAGGCAACCTCATCCAGGCTAATATATCCCACTTCTCCATTTCATTCCCGTGTTCTTCACAAGCACAAGAAGAGTAGAAGACTCATGGATTTTCTTCCCATCTACAGCATCCTCTTGCTGGTTAGTTGCTCGTTCAACTCATTGTTTTGTGCATCTCAGAACCTCCTCGTCCCAGGCAAGCCACTCTACGCTGACAGCACTCTCATCTCTGACAACCGTGTCTTTGCCCTGGGCTTCTTCTCCCCGTCCAACTCCACCACAAAACATTACTACGTTGGCATATGGTACAACAACATCCTACCGCTCACCGTCGTGTGGGTTGCCAACCGCGGGATCCCGATCATGGATAATACAACCGCAAAGCTCACCTTGACCAGTGACTCTGATCTTGTCTTGTCAAATACCGACGGCCACGTTCTTTGGACGACAAACACCAGTGGGAACTCCTTGCCTACCACTGGAGCAAATGCCATTCTTGACAACACCGGAAACTTCATCCTCCGATCCTCAATAGATGACACGGTCTTATGGCAGAGCTTCGATTACCCAACAGACACTCTCCTCCCTGGCCAGGATTTCAGGATCAGCCACGAGACACATGCGCTGCAACACCTCACTCCTTGGAAGGATCCCCAAGACCCGTCCCCTGGCAACTTCTCCTACGGTGCAGACCCGAATAGCATTTTCCAGCGCTTTGTCTGGAATGGCTCAAGGCCATACCGGCGAATGCCAATATGGCCTAGCTACAAGGCCGTCGGGACTTACCTGGATTTTCTCAACTCCACCCTTTATATGTCGGTTCATCGCCGCCACGATGAGATCTACATATCACTTGGGATGTCTAGTGGCATCCAGACTGTACTATTCAATTTGGACTACTCGGGACTGTTCAAATTGCTTATCTGGGACAGCAACAGGTCAAAATGGATACCCCTGCTGACAGAGCCTGCCCCTGCCCGTCCGTGCA
The DNA here is from genome assembly GCA_036346405.1 of Phyllostachys edulis. Lineage (NCBI taxonomy): Eukaryota > Viridiplantae > Streptophyta > Magnoliopsida > Poales > Poaceae > Phyllostachys > Phyllostachys edulis. The sequence continues at coordinate 63,900,884 of CM070561.1, read as the reverse complement.
ACACATATGGCTACTGTGGACCGTCTGGTTATTGCGACAACACGGAGCCTATCCCAACATGCAAGTGCCTCAATGGGTTCGAGCCAAATAGCAAGGAAGAGTGGACCAGTGGCAAGTTTTCGCAGGGATGCATTCGAAAGGAGCCGATAAGCTGTGGCCATAGGGATGGTTTCTTGACCTTGACAGGCATGAAGCTTCCTGACAGGTTCTTTTATGTCAGGAATAGAAGCTTTGATGAATGTGTAGCAGAATGTAGCAGCAACTGCTCCTGTGTGGCGTATTCTTACGCCAACATGGGCACCAAGGCTATAAATGGGGATGACACAAGGTGCCTGATATGGATGGGAGAGTTGATCGACACAGAGAAACTCAATGATCAGTACGGCCAGGACCTATATGTTCGGCTTAATGGATTAAGCGGTACAATTTCTTACTTTCGTTTTCTATTTCCCTGAGTAGGTCGATCTATGAAATAAAATTTCGTTAGGTAAGGCCAAATTTATCTTGTATTCTTAGGCAGGCCAAAAATTTCATTAGGTTAAAGGCCAAATTTAAATATTCCTTCTCATATCATCATAGCCAAATCCGCAACACGAAATGAACAGGAGAACTGGCTTTCAATCCATTAAGAGAGAAAACGATAAGGTTTAGTAAGGCCAAATTTTCACCAACAACTAAACAAAAGTTCAATGCCCAAGAAAATAATTTAGTTTTTAACCACTAACCAGCCCAACGGTGCTCTTTCAAAACAGGGAAAACCGACACTATCTCTACATAAATATCAATAGTGCAAGAACAGCTTGCTTTTTTTTTTTGATAAGGGAATAATTATTATTCCAGCCTCTGCACAGCAAGGTGCATATAGCTAGTCAACATCAAAAGATGCGACCAAGAGTAACTTATTACAACCAAACCTAGTCTAAAAATTAAAGACAAATTCTATTATTGAACTGCCACCCATGGTTGGCATAAATCTCTATAACAGTAGTTTCCAGGCGACGACCCATATCCTGAAGAATAGGACGATCCTCCTCCCTCTGCAGTAGCGACCAGGAGCGAAACCAATAGGTACCTCTGAAAATGACCTGCATAACAGAAGAAACTCGTGTCTTGTCAAACACCACATCATTACGACTCAACCATATGGCCTAACAAAGAGCACTTGCCTCAACCAATAAAAGATACATAAGTTTACGGTTAATCCCCACAAGCCAATTTCCAAACATATGTGAACTACCTGAAGGCGGATTAAAACCACTTGAAATATGTACCACACGCCAAATAAACTTAGCAAAATGGCAATCAAAAAATAAATGTTGAATTGTTTCATCCATACTACAAAAACAACATTTGGTACTACCATTCCATTGTCTCTTTGCTAGATTATCCTTGGTTAGGGTTACTCCATTAAACAGAAACCACAAGAAGATCTTGATTTTTAGAGGAATCTTACGGCTTGCTCTTGAGCGTTCCAAATTAAAACAATGCGGAGATCAAAAGTTTAAGCAGCAGTAGTAGAAAATATAGTATCATCTGAGCCACGCATGATCACAAACACCTCGCATGAGGAGCTAGCAAGCACTAATGTCCTGAATATTGTTCTTAAAAAATGTCACGAATATCCGTAGTTCACGTATTAAGCTACTTCACTTCACCTTCGCTTGGACAAAAAAAATGACCAAGTAGCAACCTTAAATTTGCATAAGTTTGGCGGCAATGGTGGGCGTGTTAGAATAGTAAATTTGTCATGCTAAATGTCTATCATATAAGAAATGATTGATGTTTATGTTAAAAATAAATGTTTAATTTTAAAATTTAGTATAGTACATATTTTGGAAGCATGATTCTCTTCATGAATTTGATTTGTGCAGAAGCAAGAGAAAGAGCAATGTACTAAAAATTGCATCGCTTGTTCCGGCAAGCTTGTCGACACTCGTATGCATATGTTTTGTTTGGATTCGCATATGCAGAGGTCGAACATGAGTTTTTTTCCTTCCTTTTTCTGTTTCTTTTGTTTCATATATTTCATCATCATCCTTGCCCGCCAAGCGTAATTATGTTTTGTATTGTTAAGACATCTGATCGCTATTCTTGTCGTGCAAACGAAGAATCAAGAAATTTTGGGAAAGAAAGATGCAAGGATTTGAGCGTTTCGATGAACTTGGGGATGGAAAACTAGAATTTCCTTTTCTTAGATTTAGAGAAATTGCTGTTGCAACAAACAATTTTGTTGACTCCAACATGCTTGGGCGAGGAGGTTTTGGTAATGTTTATAAGGTAATAAGATGTCTTTTTAAAAAATATTTTCAGTAGTAGAAACTTATGTTATTTCTTTTCCTCAAGTAACTTATGGCGGTCTATCTTATCGATTGAATGATTATGAAATTCTGCAGGAATGTTAGAAGGTGGTACTGAAATTGCAGTTAAAAGGCTTAGTAAGAGTTCTGGTCAAGGAATAGTGGAGTTCAGAATGAAGTAATTCTAATTGCCAAGTTGCAACACGAAGCCTTGTGAAACTTCTTGGTTTCTGCATTCATGGAGATGAAAAGCTATTGATTTATGAGTATTTGCCTAACAAAAGTTTGGATGCCTTCCTTTTCAGTATGTTCTGAATTCCGTTGAAGTCTTGCAATATGTTTTATTGGAGCAGTGTTTTTACATCCTATAGTGTTTTTAGAGAACACTTTTACAGACTATAGTCATCTAGAAAGAAAGTTGAACATAATAGTCTAAATAACTTATCTGCTTAGTTGTAATTTAGTTTCTCTAAAATTTATGCAGATTTCTTTTTGGAGAGTATAAAAGCTCTTCCAACGAAGTATTAATTGAGGAGCATGCTTGACTAACAACGTGTGTCATTTGATGCTATCCTTGGCAGATGATGCAAGGAAATCAGTTCTTGATTGGCCAACAAGGTTCAAGATAATAGAAGGGGTCGCTAGAGGACTTCTTTATCTCCACCAAGACTCAAGATTGAGAATAATTCACAGGGATCTCAAAGCAAGCAACATATTGTTGGATGCTGACATGAGCCCCAAAATATCTGATTTTGGTATGGCAAGGATTTTTGGAAGTGGCCAACAGCATGCCAATACCAATCGAGTTGTCGGAACATAGTGAGTAATTCATAAATAAAGATACTTCGGTGTGATATTTATGTAGCTAAACTAATTTCAATTATGTGTTATTTGTTTGGGAAATGGTACAAATAGTGGCTACATGTCACCTGAATATGCACTGGAAGGCGCCTTTTCTGTCAAGTCTGATGTCTACAGCTTCGGCGTGTTGCTTTTGGAAATTGTGAGTGGCATAAAGATCAGCTCGACACACCAACTGTTTACTGACTGTCCCAACCTTAGAGCTCATGTAAGTATCATGAAGTGCTCAAGATTTCTTCAGACCATACGAAATACACAACTAATCAATGATCCGACTTTGTGACTCAGGCATGGAGCATATGGAATGAGGGAAACCCAAAGCATTTAGTTGACTCGTTAATTCTGGAGAGCTGTTCACTTGATGAAGTTGTGCGATGTATCCATGTAGGACTTTTGTGTGTTCAGGACGACCCGAATGATCGGCCACTCATGTCATCGGTTGTGTCCGTTTTGGAGAATGAAGCCACGGCGCTTCCAGCCCCAAAACAGCCTATATATTATGCGCCGAGGAATCATGACAGTGAAAAAGTTGGGGAGAACATTGAGCACACTGTGAATGATATGAGCCTTACACCTCCAGAGGGACGCTAGAAACCTATTGATATGATTTATTGTTGGTATCGGGTTAGTGGAATAATGCCCAGTGAGAGAGGTTTGTTCGTATCGTTTTGCGCGTAGGATCAATGACGGCCAAATATGTACATGTATTGCTACCATGTGTTGAGTTTAGTTGATTGCATGTTCAGGTGGAGGTTCTGGAACGGCACCATCCGCACGTTACTCCGCTCCGCTTGGTTAATAGGCAAGTGCATGGTAGAGCGATAGCCTGTAAATGCTATGGAATATGTGATGTTTGCGTGATATGATAATGTTTATATGATGATACTTACATGGTAATGTTTACATGATGATGCTTACATGGTAATGTTTACATGATGATGCTTACATGGTAATGTTTACATGATGATGCTTACATGATAATGTTTACATGTTGATGGCAATAATGATGGGACAAGGTGAGCAATAAGACTACCTTGTTAATGATGATAATGATGAATTGTGTTAATGTCAATGGACATGTGCATTTGCATCATGGAAAGAATGCATGAGCCAGGTTGGTGAGAAAGTCATGTAACTATTCCGGTGAGGTCGGTGAGAAAGATACATGACTAATCCGGTATGCTTTAGATGAAGTCTTACATCTGTAGGGACTAGATAAAGTCCTACAATGTAAGGACCCCGTCCTAACGAAGATGGGGGAAAGAGTATGTCATCGACGGGTGAACACTCGGCGATACCCGTATCAGCTGATGAGATGCATATGAGCATGAGCACGATGGTGCATTCGCATATACGGGCAATGCAACGAGCAAATGAGCATGTAGAACAATGATGAATTGCACTAATGGAAGGTTAATGGTGGAAATAATGACATGGTTATGTTTTTGTTGGTATGGCAGTGTTTATCGTCTCTATTATGTGCTTGCGCTGAGTTTTCGGACTCACCCTTGCTTATCGTTGGTTTTTTGGTGAATGTCGTAGATGACATGCTTCAGGAAGGGAGAATAGTACATCCACGTCATATGTAGTTACTAATGCAACTCATTCTCCATAGATATTCCACTTTGGCTGTAATATGTCTAGTTGTTAACTTAGCTGTGCAAGTTTGTAATGAATATTGTGTAGTGGTAACATTCTAGGCCCAGGAGGCGGGTCGGGGTGTTACAGTTGATATCAGAGCGGGCATTAGGTCTGTGGTGAAACATTTGTATACCTAAGTTGATTAATTACTAAAACTTGACCTAGGCCAAATAATTAAATTAAACTTGACACCCTCTGGTGCACAGTAGGTTGGGTTTTGGGTCCAGCGTTGTATATATGTTTTAGCTAGTTATGTTGTTGACGTGCAATGTTATGAGGTAACAGTTTATGAATTGATTGTGTAAATGCTTGGTTAACACAGATGTCGAGGGGTAGAGGTAGAGGTCGCGGCCGTGGCCATGGTCGTGCTCAAGCGGAGCCACCACTTGAGGTTTAGCAAGAAACAGCTGGTGCAGAGGTTGTTTCCGCTAAGCAGTCTGTAGCAGGAATTCAGGCAAGGTCTTCGACCTTGCTGCGAGAATTTATGGAAAAGGTCCGTACGCTTTGCCAACAAGCGCCGGCAGCCGCTGCTATGGCTATACCCGTTGCGGTACCTACTGCTATTCCAACCATGCTAGAGGCAAGGATAGGCCGTTGTGAGTGGTTAGCTTTACGTCTAGACACCTTCGATGGGGTGGGAACACCAATCCAAGCAGCGGATTGGTTGCGCTTTATGGGAAGGCAATTTAAAGCCATAGAGATGAGCTTACAACCGAGAGCTCGCTATGTGGCATTCCAGATATAGGGCCAGGCGGACATTTGGTGGGGGGAGTCCTTTTAGCTAGGACCCCTGCCTAGGGTCCCACTATCTGGGAGATCTTCGTCGAGCAGTTCAAGGCGAAATACTGCCCAGAATCTTTTATGAAGAGTATGGAGGTCGCCTTGTCGACCTTCGTGTAGGGGAAGATGACCGTAGCTGAGTACGAAACAGGGATTCAACGATCTGATCTGTTTCGTACCATTGGTCGCAGCAATGATTTGGAGAAGGCTAAAAGGTTTTGCTGAGGGCTCAACTATGAGTTTCAGCATGTTATGGGAGTCACTGCGCCACATGATTTTAGGTCGTGGTAGATCAAGCCAGAGGGATGGAGATGGAAATGCAACTCACTAAAGGATTGCAACCCTCTGGTGGTCCAAGCGCTTCTGGTAGTGACCAGAAGAGGAGTTTTAGCGAGGAGGGTGGGTCATCTGAGCGACCTACTCCTAAGAAGTCCAAGTGGGGCCAGTGTCCCCTGCAGTCGTCCAAGTCCAAATCTTCAAGGTCGTCTTCTACAACGCCTCGTTCGTCGTCAGCAACCCTAGCCTGTCATCCTATTTCAGGGCAGGGCATGATCTATTTCAAGTGCGGTGGTGGGCACCGTGCTGCTGAATGTTCTTGGACAGGAGAGTGTCGGCAATGTGGTCGGTTGGGCCACGTGGAGCGGGTTTGTTGTCAAAACCCCTCTAGTATTATCAAGTGGGAGCCGACACCTACGTCATCGACAAATGCTACACCTTGGGGATATCCTAGGGGTGTGTGAGTATCCCGATGTAGTTTCCGAAGAGCTTTTGGGTATGCCACCCGAAAGGGATGTGGAGTTTAGGATTGATCTTGTTCTTGGCACACGATCTATTTCTTTATCCCCGTACCGGTTGGCACGGCCTTTCCAGGAAGAGTTGAAGAAGCAATTGGATGATTTGTTGTCCAAGGGGTTGATTCATCATAGTGTGTCACCTTGGGGAGCCCATGTCCTATTCACTGAGAAGAAGGACGGGAATTGGCGCATGTGCATAGACTATCGTGCTCTTAACCAGGTGACTATCAAGAATAAATACCCTTTGCCTCGTATCGAGGATTTGTTTGATCAATTGAAGGGAGCCAATGGATCAATCTGGGTATAATCAGATTCGAGTGCGGGAGCAAGACATAGAAAAGACCGCTTTCTCTACAAGGTATGGGCACTATAAGTATAAGGTTATGTCCTTTAGACTAACGAATGCCCCTGCTGTCTTTATGAAGATGATGAACAGTATGCTGCATAAGTATCTTGATGACTTTGTGGTTGTGTTCATCGATGATATCCTGATTTATTCTAAGACAGAGGGAGAGTATGAGCGACATTTAAGACTCGTGCTTGAGACTCTAAGGGAGAATCAGTTCTTTGTCAAGTTAAAAAAGTGTGAGTTCTGGATTTCTAAAGTGGGCTTCCTGGGTCATGTGATTAACCAGGAATGTATTTCAGTAGATCTATCCAAGATTTTGACTGTAGTGAACTGGAAGAGGCCAACTAATATCAAAGAAGTGAGAAGTTTTCTAGGCTTAGCTAGTTACTACCGGCGCTTCGTAAAAGACTTCTCAATTATTGCCAAGCCAATGTCTCAGCTCACGCGGAAGGGCGTGAAATTCTAGTGGACCGATGAATGCGAGTGCAGTTTCTTCACTTTGAAAGAAAAGTCAGTTACTACCCCTGTTCTCATCCTCCCTGAGCCAGGGAAGCACTTCACGGTCTACTCAGATGCTTCACGAGTGGGTCTGGGTTGCGTGCTCATGCAAGACAACAAAGTAATTGCGTATGCCTCACAACAGCTGAAGAAACATGAGCAGAATTACTCTACTCACGATTTAGAGCTAGCCGCAGTGGTTTTCGCTCTAAAGATTTGGAGGCACTATTTGTATGGAGAGTCTTGTGATATTTTTACTGATCACAAGAGCCTCAAGTATATCTTTACACAGAAGGAGTTGAATTTAAGGCAAAGAAGGTGGCTGGAACTGATCAAGGATTATGATCTCACTATCTAGTACCATCCGGGCAAGGCGGGTGTGGTTGCGGATGCCCTTAGTCACAAGGAGACACCATCCACTCTAGGTTGTCCTATTGCTGACTTCGATCGACTAGAAATATCTTATTGTTATGCTGGTACAGCACGAGCTAAGGCACAGTTGGTGCTGGAGTTGGCGATTTCGGAGCGAGCGAGTGAAGCGCAACAACATGATCGATTGCTTCAACATGTGAGGAAGCGCCTTGATGAAGGAAAAAAGGGGGACTTTAGCCTTGATGAGTCGGGCGCATTGCGGTTTAAGGGCCGCCTTTGCGTGCCACAAAAGGCTCAGGTCAAGGATAATATATTGAGGGAGGCTCATCGTACCCCATACAAGGTACATCCTGGCGAGACCAAGATGTATCGGGATTTGAAAAAGAGCTTCTGGTGGAAGAGAATGAAGGTGCATGTCATTCGATATGTGGCGTCTTGCGGGGTTTGCCAGTAGGTGAAGGCTGAGCATAAACGTCCCGCTGGGCTATTACAACCTTTGGATGTTCCTCAGTGGCCTTGGGATGACATTACCATGGATTTCGTAGTCAGCTTACCTCGTACCCAGCGAGGTAAGGACGTAATTTGGGTAGTGGTGGATCAATTTAGTAAATCCGCTCACTTCATCCCTATTCGTACGACGAATTCAGCAAGTGATTTGGCACCCATCTATGTGCGTGAGATAGTAAGATTGCATGGTGTGCCCAAGACGATAGTTTCTGACAGGGATGCCAAGTTTGTGTCCATATTTTGGAAGAGTTCGCAGGGTGCACCGGGCACGAAGCTTCAGTTCAGTACCGCTTTCCACCCACAGACGGATGGGCAGTCCAAACGCATCATTCAAACACTAGAGGACATGCTGGGGTCCTGTGATTTGTCCTAGAAAGGTAGTTGGGAGGATCATCTGGCACTCATGGAGTTTGCCTACAACAACAGCTACCACTTCAGTGTTCGGGCAGCGCCATTCGAGGTCCTGTATGGATGGAAGTGTAGATTGCCACTTTGTTGGGATGCCGTAGGTGATAAGGCTGTTCTAGGTTCGGATTGGGTCCAACAAACAGTGGAACGAGAGGCGGAGATTAAACAGAATTTGCTAGCTGCCCAGAGTAGACAGAAAAGCTATACAGATGTGAGGAGGCACGACCTAGAGTTCGAAGTGGGGGATCAAGTGTTCCTGAGAGTGTCTCCCACTAAAGGAGTTGTACGATTTGGTACCAAAGGGAAGCGTAGCCCGCGGTATATCGGGCCATTTCCGATTCTAGCAAGAATTGAAAAGTTGGCATATCGTTTGGACCTTCCCGAGTCCATACAAGGAGTGCACAATGTGTTTCATGTTTCTGTGTTGAGAAAGTACTTAAGAGATCCAGAGCATGAGATCGTGCTAGAACCGTTGTCCCTTAAGCAAGACCTCACATTCGAGTCCCGTCTAGTTCGGATTCTGGAGGAATCAGAGAGGGTGCTGAGGCACAGATCGATAAAGTATGTTAAGGTGCTATGATCGCATCAATCTGAGCGAGAAGCAACTTGGGAGTTGGAGTCTCTCATGCGTGAGAAGTACCCAGAGTTGTTCACTATGGGTACGAGATAGATTTATTTTATGTACAGTTTATTCATTTTGTTCATTCGTGTGGATTGTTGGACGCCAGAATTCGGGGTCGAATTCTGTTATGGGGGGTGGAATGTAATACCAGTAGAGAACCTAAGAGAATGAAAGTAAAAGTTGAGAATCATTTTTTACCAATCTACCTCCCTACAGTAGAGGGAAACCAACAGAGAGAGAGAGAGAGAGAGAGAGAGAAAGGGGGGGATAAGACCAAGCCCACATGCCAATATCTCCTCCCATCCCATTTCTTCGCCACCGAAGGCAATCCAGTCACAGTAGTGTAACATCCCCAAGTTAATTAATGATAATTATTATGCATCTTATTAACATACACGTTGTTTTTGAATCATTTGCATCATTTATTGCACTTGAAAAAATCTCAAATAAGTTTAAACCTACAACTCAAATCAACTCCCCAAAAGAAAACAGAAATAAAAACTTATGAACATCATCTAGAAATAATTTATTCAAATACTATAATAATTATCATGAATAAATATAATTTTTCCAAAATTTTTGGAACCTTTTTCAACCCTCAGAAAATTCAAACTCTTTTCAATAACATTTTCCAAGTTTGAATTTAAACTAAGCAAATAAATCTTGAACAGTGATGTTTAAGATTTTATTTGAGTACTAGGATGTTCTAGGAAGCCCTATGATTTATTTCAGAATTTTATGAATTTTATTTATATTTTTAGAGCCTCGGTCAAAGTTTAAGTTTGATTTAAAATCCAGTCAACGTTTGGGTTCAGACCCGACCGAGCCACCCTTGTGACTCAGTCCAACCGGACCACAAAGTGGCTAATCGGACCGTCCAAATGAAACCGACCTCTTGATCAGACAGTCCGAACTTTTCGACCCAGCCATTCGGTCCCGCGGCACCAGCCTTGCCTTGAGCGACTAACCTCCCGGGCCCGCGCGACAAGGGTTTCTTCTACCTCGGGCAGGCGCGCCACAGAGCGCGAGTGCCACGCGCCGCGTGAGCTCTGAGTCACCTCCGTCAACGCCGTAATGCACCGCCCTCGTTGACCAGTCCCAGAGCATCTCCCTCTCACGCCGCTTCACTCGCTGTCCTCCTTCTCGCTCAAAACCGGCTCTACCTCTCTCATTTCGCCCACTTCTCTTCCCGGACATGGAAGAGGGGGAAGTCTTTGTCGCTGCTTTCTTCGGTAAGCCCGACCATCCTTGCCACCGTTCAACTCCCTGAGGCTCACTGTTTCCACTTACCCTAACTGTAACGTCCCGTTTTTCCGGAGTCTTGAAAAGCTTTTAAAAATGAACCATTTGGTTTTGTTGAGAGTTCAAAGCTTAATTTGAAGATTTCAAAATTTGGAGATTTAACTCAACTAATCAAACTTGATTAATTCCTTTTGGCCGATCCGAGTTATTGTTGTTCTTTGGCTTTTAGCCTCTTTTTCTTCGTTGGCCTCGTTTGTCCTCCGTGTCTTCCTTCTTTCTCTAGACCTTCCTCTGGTTGGACTTTTCCCCTTGGTCCAGATCCTCCTTTCGTCGGACATCTCCTGATGTCTAGATCCTTCTTAACTTTCTGATTGTCTCCTCTTCTTTTCTTCTTCGCACAGACCTCCCCTTGATCAGATCTGGCCGTTAGGACCTCCTCTTTGGAGATCTTAACCGCACAGACCTCCCTTTTGGATTTTCCTCCGTTAGATCTCCTTTTGGTTTTGGACCTCCTTGCCTCGCGCAATCCCGCTTTTCTCACTCGTGGACCGTCTCGATCCTTTTTGGATGGCCCGATCGAGATGAAAGGTTAATTTGGTCCGAACGTTCCTTTCCTTCTCGACCGAATTCGATTCGACGGACGGCCCTACCTATTCAAGCGTTTTCCTTTGTTTCGTGGCCTCTTCTGGTCTGCTTTTGCAAGGACCACCTCCTCGATCCTTGCTTTGGTCTTTTTGTAAAGACCACCCTCCTAGTCCGGAGTATCCCTTTGCTCAGACCTTCTCGTTAGGTGTCCTTTGGACCTCCCGCCCAGACCTCCCTCTTGAGTGTCGTGGACCTCCCGCCCAGACCTCCTGCACCTTTTGATCAGACCGTTAAGGTTCCCTTTTGAGATCTTGACCGTCGGATCTCCCTTTTGGAAATCTAACTGTTAGGGCCTCCCGAAAGTGCCATACCCTTATGCTTTGGACCTCTTTTGAGGTCTAGTGTTCTTGTGAGCTCAACCTCTTTGGGGTCCTGGATGCATTTGTGGTATGGATCAGAACGCCCCGTTTTCTTTTAAGTCCTTGCCAAGTTTTCAAAATAAAAGTAACCATTTGGCTTTATTGAGAATCCAAAGCTTAACCCGAGATTTTTGAACTGAGAGTTCAATTGGAATTAATCAAACCTTAACTAAGTCGTTGTTGGTGTTCCTTGTTGGTTGTGGCTCTCTGTGGTGTCTTTGCCGCCTCGGGTTGTGGTGCTCAAGCCTTCAGTGTGCCCCTGGTTCGCCTCTTCTCTCTCCCTTAACTTCCTTGTTGGTTTGAATCTCTTTGAGATCCGACTCTCTCACATCTCCTCTGCTCAAACCTCTCCCTTGCTTGGGGTTTTCTGTCAAGGACCCAGCTCGGGTTTGTGTTTCAAAACCTCTTGCCCCCCCAAGCCACGCTTGGTTTTGTTTCTCTCAGACCTCCCTTGTTGAGATCTAGCCGCTCAGACCTCCCTTGTTGGGATCTAGCCGCCAGACCTCCCCTTGTTGGGATCTAGCCGCCGAGACCTCCCTTGTTGGGATCTAGCCGCCAGACCTCCCTTGTTGAGATCTAGCCGCTCAGACCTCCCTTGTTGAGATCTAGCCACTCGAGACCTCCCTTGTTGGGATCTAGCCGCTCAGACCTCCCTTGTTGAGATCTAGCCGCTCAGACCTCCCTTGTTGGGATCTAGCCGCTCAGACCTCCCTTGTTGAGATCTAGCCGCTCAGACCTCCCTTGTTGAGATCTAGCCGCTCAGACCTCCCTTGTTAGGATCGGCCTTTAGGACCTCCTCTCTCGAGATCTTAGCCGCCCAGATTCTCCTTTAGTGGGATCCAAAGGTTCCGACCTCCTTAGGTCCAAGACCTCCTCCTCGGCCCTTCTTTGGTCTTTTGTAAAGACCACCTCCTAACCTTGAATATTCTGTTGGTCGGGACCTCCTGCGCCCTTTGATCTCGACCGCTGATGTCCTCCCTTTGAGATCTTGACCGTTAGATCTCCTTTTGGAGATCTACTGTCAGACCTCCTCGCCCTTTGATCTGGACTGCTGAGGTCCTCCTTGAAATCTTGACCCTTAGACCTCCCTTGTGCAGTCCGAGTGTCGTGGCCTCCTCGTTGAGAGCTTTGAGGACCTCTTGTCCAGACCTCTTCTTGAGTCCTTGGACCTCCTGGCCCAGACCTCCCTTTGAGTGTCTTGGACCTCTTGCCCAGACCTCGCGGTGGTCTTTGGCGGGAATGACCCTTTGCGGTGGGGCCACCTCTTTGACCATGGTGCACCCTTTTTGATCGGCCCCACTTGCGGCCCTCTTCACCTTGTAATTATTGCTCTTGCTCGAACTCATGCGCATTTAATAGGTGTCGGGTCACATTAAATGCAACACATCTCGAGGTACTTTATTTCAATTCTTTTGGGCAAGCCCCGCCCTAGTTATCCCGATTGCCTACACGCCATTGAACCTTTTGCTTGGTACACTCCACCAACTCCGGCTATATATAGCCCGGGAGGGGTGCCTTTGTAATCTTTTTGCTCATTTCTTCCTTCCTGCCTCCTCTGCTTTCGGTTCTTCCTTGCGCAAGACCCTCCCTCAGAGCTCTTTGAGGCGGTGTTAAGCCTCTTGGTTTCCTTTTGGCTGAGTTGGTTTGAGTTCCTTTTGGTTCTTTTGTTGTTCTCTCGCTTAGTGTGGTTTTGCTTATTTGGTTCTCTTGCGAATGTGTAGATCACGAGTTCGAGGAGATCTTGGACCCGGCTCTTGCTGCAGAAGGCTCTCCACTGCTTGACCAAGGCAAGCCACAGACCTCCTTTTGATCATCTTGAACCAAGTTTTGCAAATGTATTTCGGTTTAAATTATCATGCATGGCTATGTTTATAAGAAAATGGTTTAAATGTAGTTACTTGCCTACTTGTCGTTATGCCTCCTTTATACCTTGTCTCCATCATGTTGTCATGTTCACCTTGTGAGCCTTAGGGTGGATAATTTAGTTGGTGTTCTTTGTTATTTGCCAACATGGGGGCCGAGGTCTTATATAGCCTCGCTTAGAAAACGTGGTTTGAGCGTATCATGCTTCATCTCTAATAATCTTGACTAATAAGTTATGAAATGTGTGGTTGGTGCCATTGTTGGAGACTATGGCGGTGATGCCTAAGTGTGGTCGATCGTGGTGTGAGACCACTTGGTTAAAAATTTGTGTGCCAGGACTGGGTGGTCTTTTGGCATGGGCTAATACAATTGTTTTGCTAAGGCAAGAAGGCAGGGAGTGAGTAGTGGGTGCTGTGCACACTGGTTTGTGGAAGTCTTGCCTTAGCACAATTAAGGACTTAACTTTGTGTCTGTTGATCTGGGCCAATCAGTGCAACCACAAGATCACTTTATGGGGGTGGTCTGGGCTGAATAATTAGCAATGAGATGGCTTGGTGCTGTTGTGGTTGATGCGTGTGAGACGCCGGCGCAAGAGGGGGCACCCCATAACCCTGCGGACTTCTAGACCAAAGGGGGGGAATTGCGAAACCTTAGCGGGCAGCTCCGAGTCATTTCAAAGCTTTGTAAAGGCCTTGCTGCTCTCTAGGCCGCCACCTTCTAAGTGAGCAAGGGTGACCGAACCCGCCCCGCTAGAGAGACCGTGGATTGTGGGTAAAGTTGTACACCTCTGCAGAGTGTAAAATCTATTCAATAGCCAAGTCCTTGGTTATGGACATGCCCGTGAATATGGTGCAAGGGTAGCTTTGTGAAATTGTGTCCTCGGGCGCTCTGCGAGAGATCGTGGCTTTGCCTCAAGAGACCTTGGCCGGCTTTAGAGGGTCATGGTTGGCTCGAGATGAGGTCCAGGCGGGTTAGAACTCGAGCGGGTGCTCTGGGGTGGTCGTGGCCGAGGTCCCTGGTCATGGTGTGACCGGACCTCCCACGGTTGGTCTTTGGAACTTTGGAGTGGGTGCCCAGAGTGGGTTTTGGGAGTGAGCAGTGCTCACGACCTCCTCAAAACAAATGTACTTATGTATTATTGTTTTAACTCGAGCTTTTCAATCTACTTATATTATTTGTTGTCAAATCGCTTACATAACTAACCTTCAGACTCTCTTTTGGCAAGCCTTGCATGATTACTTATTGCATGCACTCCCCACGGCTTCTCGAGTACATTCAATGTACTCATGGCTTTTGCCCTCTGCTTTAATCAGCGAGCCAGAGCCCAGGAGCTCAAAGCTCGGTGAAGAAGAGGTCTTTGGAGACCTTGCGACCTAGGGGACGCCCTCCACTCGATAGCAGTGGGCTGATCGGTTGGACCTACTGCTAACATTTTTGCTTTCATTGTTCTTGCTCTTTTTGTTGTAGCCCATGAGGCAAACTCGTAAGAAGCTTGGCCGCTTTGGTCTTTAATATTATTTGTTGTTCTGTCTCTTGCTCTTCTTAGTTTGTGTATGGACTTGATTACACTTGTGTTAGATCTGCGAGCTAGCCAATCCGCTCTGGGACTAGCTCTGTACACGAGGCGAGATCTCCGTGAGGTCCCACGGGATTTAGCTCGAGATCTGTCGGACCTCCCCGATGATATACCTAGAGGTGCCACCTCACGGATGTTGGCTAAGACCTCCAGAGGTCTTGAAGACCTCTGGGAGGTCCCGAAGACCTCCTCGGGAAGTACCGAGCGGTATTACGCTCCTTCATGAGGTAGTACCGCTCAAAAAAAAATGGTCCTCCCGGACCTTTGCGGTATATCAAAGGGTGGGTTGTCACACTAACCCTAGTTCATCTCATGGCTTGTAGATCCCAAGACACCATCGTGTCTTTGCCGGCTCTGGAGCGCACACCGCAAGGACATCACCTTGCCATTCATCTAGTCGGTGAGGTTCTTGCTCAAATTTTCGCGTCATCTCAAGTCTATATGCATGATTATGAAAACCCCTCATTTAATTGGGGCAATGCATGATAGGATCTTCGTGATTTTGGCTTCTATTGAATTCTGGCCGCAAGCGCCTCTTTCTTCCCCGACTCCGGTGCGGTGAGACACAGTCCAATTCCTGGCATCAGAGGCATCGCGTGGACGTCCCAGGGCCTCACCAACTTTCCCCTAGCTTCGCAAACCTCCACGGCGAGCTCCCCTCGTTGGCTACTTCGTTGCCGCCTCGGTCATCGCCGCCGGCGGTCATCCGACCATCCCCGTCATCCCTCTAAACTCCAGTACGTTCCTAGTACCTCCTAGTCACTAGTGCGCACGATTATTCACTTAATGCATTGTCGGTGTAACACCCTGGCTATTTGGAAGCCAAGATGTCACTTAAATACTCTAACATACAGCCACATTGCGGAAGAATCCGAATGATATAACATCTAAAGGCATAAATAAAACAACCCAACATGGAGAAGGTATCCTTCCTTCACCATTTAAATGTATTTATTACAGTTCATCGTTTGTGGATATCATGGGGATATGCCCATGATCTTAGGATGATGAAACAATTGGCAATGTGGCTTTTGGTTTGAAGTTTCATGTGTTTTCGACAAAGTTTCAGATCTGTCAGGTCAGCGGCGGTCTGACCGGCTTTTGTGCTGAATGTTGATATAAGTGGTGAATTGGCTTTGGGATAGGTCATATCCATATTTGTTAATGCATATGTGTTGCATATTGCATGTTTTCACTAACGTGGGTCAAGTTGTGAAGAACTTGTTCTCAGATTCGTGTTTGCTTGTCTATTGTTGCTGGTGGCTTGCGTGTCAATGACGGTCAACGGCGAGGAGGATCGACTAAGCTTGGAGAGCTGAGGTCCAGAACGATCATGGATGCCGGGTGAGGTCAAGTGACTCAAGCGTGGCGCATAATGGACAAGGATGACCGAACGGGCGGTTCGGTGCGACTGGTCGGATCAAGTGGCGCGGGAGTCGTTGCAAGTGCTCAGTGGTGCCGGTGGGATCCGGACGGGAGAGACTTGACGACATGGAGCCGTTGGTCAACCTACACGTGGCAAAGCTACACGTGGCGAAGCATGGGATTGCTTCACGATCTGTGGACTCGGTCTTTTGGAGAAGGATCGAGAAGGGGTATTTTGGTAATTTTACCAAATACCGCCTTGGTGACCTTTTGACTAAGCCGCGGCGTGGGTCGACGCATGGTGAAGCGGTTTAGATCAATTGACGATGAAGACGGCGCTTTGAGATGCGTGCGTGTGTGTTCCGTTGTTGTTGGGCCCTAACGGAAGCCCATTAGGGTAAATCATCTAGAAGGTTTTTTTTAGGGTTTGTTGTTGCCCTATAAAAGGAATAGGTGATAGGATTTTTTGGCTGCTGTTGGGTTGGCATGCCTATAGATGCTGGAAGAGCCATGGTGGCGACGCACCCGTGAGAAAAGCCCTGCAGAGAAGCAGAGGCTCTGGCGGCCTTTCATGGTCGTTTCTGTAGACACAAAAATCGGGCGTTTTTTTTTGTTGCGCCCGGCGCTTTGGGAACCCCTGTGGCTGCGCTTGGCGAGTTTTGGTGGCGGCGCTTTGTGTCCCCCAAAAATCGGCGCCTGCTTTTGCCTCAGAAACCAGAGTCGATCCAAGTTCGGTAGTGAGTCGTTTTGATTTTCATTTCTTTGATCGCTTGTTGTGACTAAGGTTCTTTGTTTGGACATATTTTTTCGCCTTGGCCGCTTCATTGATGCTATTGAAACTGTTCGGATCTTTGGCAATGACCGAGAGCGCCCCGAAAAATCCCGAGCCTCTGGCGGTGGTTCTGTGTGCTTGTTCCTCGACGGCGGAAGACAAAAATCGATCCTTTTCCGCCACGCTTTTGATTAGATTGCGTCTTTGGTTTTTGCGTAATCTCTCTCTGAGATCTCGCTCGATTTCCTTTTCGTCTTTGGACAAGAAAAAGACCGTTGTAATTTCTCTTGTGGCGCTTAGAAAAATCGGAGTTTCGGGCGGTGCTTGTTGTCCCGCCTGCAAGATCCGAGAGTTTTTGCTTGAGATTTCTTTATCCGCTTTGATTTGCTTTTTTTTTTTTTTACTTGCTTGTCATCTCGTCTCTGTGGCTGACTTGTAGATGCTTCATTTCTGATCTGGTAATTCGCCGTTTTGTCGGTTTGGTTTGTGAATTAGAAACCAGATCTGTATGCTCGCTTGATCTTGCCTCAAAAATAGCGAGAGAGCTCAGTAAGATCTTGCGCTTGTTGTTTGTTTTCTTCTCCGCCGTCAGAATCTCGTTCTTGTGCCCGTGAGAAAACCGCTTTGTTGTCGGTGCCTTGCACACACGTATCAGAATTAGTGGCGGCGCCCTATTTGTTCATTGCTGCTGCTTTAAGTTTTTAATCTTTGTTTTGATTTAAAAAGCTTTGTTGTTTGTTGCTGTTTTAGTTTTACTTAGTGCCATGGGCTGCTTAATGATGCGTCTAAGGTCTAGATGATTTTGATTGCTTGCGGTTGGCTGTGTGAATCGTTTCCTCCCTCTGCTTGTGAGTGGTTCTTTTGTGCTTGTTCTCGCGCAGATCCTTCATTGGTCTTGGTGGACACCATCGCGTCGCCTACCGAATCTGGAGCCTCGGTGGCGGCCTGGACTGCCTACAGAAACTGGAGCTTGGCACCCTTGTGTGGAAATGAGTCCACTTCTTTTAATTGCTACCGTGTCCAATCTGTTTAGTTCTTATTAGCTTGAGCTGTTGTTATGACTCGACTGAAACATTGTTGATGGCAGCTTGCTAGTTATTCCTTGTGCATCTTACTATGCGGTTGTGAGATGTTTTTGGTCTCTTGTGTCGGGGTTTGATCGGATTCAACACAGGTCATCCGCTGTGCCTGTATACAGATCTTCATAGCTTTTATAGCTATTGGAGTGAAAGTAGTGTTGAGTTCGATCGAGGTGAAAAATAGAGAAAGCGTCTATTCACCCCCCCTCTAGTCACCTTTCCGGTCCTACATCGTTAAACAAGGTTCACAAGCAATAATAAATCAACCGTATCATGGAGAAGGTATCCTTCCTTCTTCATCTAAACTTATTTATTACAGTTCGTCAATAATAAGTGAAACATAGAACTAATTTATAATCTTGAACTTGAATAGGATGTTGTGAATGAGTAGTGTGTGTCTACTCCCTCCCAAATGAGCCAACATCAGTGATTACCTAAAAAAACAAACAACACAAGAATGAGTCCAAGACTCAGCAAGTACAGTGAATAAATGGAACATACCACAAACATTAACAAGTCAACATCATTGAACCATATGAAGAAATCAAAGAACGAGTATTTGAATGAATGGAATGAATGAAGTGAATGGAATGGAGGGACTACACACATGCATATACCGGTATTGCTAGTGACACACCCGTCGGTGTTCACTTAAGCCCGCATCTTAACAAAAATACGGGGATCCAAGTCCCGTATGAAGAACATTTCATACGGGTGTCCCAAAACGCCCACATTGGAATAGTAGGGCCCACATTGGAATGGTGGGTCTTACGTGCCTATCTTGGAATTGATGGGTCTTTTTAATCCACTCCCGTGGATGGAACATGAATAATGAATGCATGGAGTGAAATATGTATATTGAAAAGACACGCTCTCTAATCATGGAGATAACATACATATGGAAGGAACATGAAGTTAAATATTATCATCTCCAATCATGGATTCAACACATATGAAAGACCATAGACAATCCAACTTCTCTTGAATCATAAGAACTCACAGTATAATCATAAAAGCATTCATCAATCACAGTCATTAAGATAAGCAATGTACTTGTCTCCCACGATGCGACGCGTTAGCAGGAAAAAGTGGTGCTCCTAAACCCGAAGTTTCACCTCCTAAACAATTAAATAACTGAAATAAGAACGCGATGAACACGACACTACTTAACAACGTTCTACATCGCTTCCCCGGTGAATCAAGATTTATCTAGAAACCCTAAACTGAAACCAACGCATTCAGTCAAATAACGCCACTGGACAACAGCACGGTAAACAGCATATCTCTTGATCTGGAACTCCGAATGAGGTGAATCTAGTTTCTGTGTATTTTTAACTAACAAATATACAATACTCTAGTTGACAAGATGATCCAATTCGGCCAAATTAGTACGCTAACAGACAGATGAACTTTCAGCACAGAAACTGTCTAACAGAATAAACAGCAGCACTAAAATGATCATAACTTTTAATCTATAACTCCGAATTGATCGTTCTTTAACAATCTGGAAAGTTTATCAAATTACCTACAATAATCTAGTTGGGTGAAAACCCAGATTCTTCCAATTACAATTTCAAATTTTATGAAATAACAAAACAGATTAATCTCGTCAGAAATCTGGACAGCAGATACTAAATCTATTATAACTTTTGACTCGAGTGACGGAATCAGGTGAACTCAGTGGCCACAGAAATTTAAGAACATAATCTAGATATCTCTAGGAGATCAACACTTCTGATTCGGATTCTAAGACGTCGAAACAGCCCGCGCAACATACTGGACAGATTTGATCTACTGCAGACAGACTTTGATCCAATCAAATCTAATCGGTTTTGCATCTATTCTTAATTAAACAGTGAGGAACGACTCTCGTTACTCTTGAAGAACCTTAGGGAGACGCTGAACGATCCCCCATGAAGAAGATCCTCGTCCCTCCTTTCGCCAACCAATCTGCCCTCCTTCTCCTTCCTTTGCGAACACCTAGCTGGAAGGAGCGGCTCCAAGAGGCAGGGCACTGCAGCACCACGCACTGTAGTGGTGGTTACTGTAGCTACAGTGCCAGCCTAGGGTTTTCCCCTTCTTTTATAGGTGCCTGACCCCCCATGGGCCAAGGCCCGAGGCCCAGGTTGCCGAAGAAAAGCGAAAAACTCCTTTTTCTTAATTCTATTCTTCTCTTTTGAATGATTTCTTCTTTAGAATAAATCGGGGTATTACAGTCGGGTCATTCTTGTCTCGTTGGGCCGAAAGCCACCGCCGCTCACTGGAGTTGCGCCGCCACAGTAGGTCATCTTAACCCTCGCCGTCGGTACCTCTAGCATCGCGTGGCTCTCAAGAACCCGTTCTTGGCCTTGCTTGGCGCTGCCATGGATCGCATCGCCAGTGGGACACTGGGGCGATGTCGCGGCCATGCCCTCTGCGTTGTCGGAATTCCGGACAATTCCTGTAGCGCGCAATTAGTATCCAAATCTCTTTTGGATTAGCGCTAATCATTGTTTAGAGTAATAAATGGCTGTCTGAAAAATACTAGTTACTCATTGACGTGTGGACCCCCCTTAAACTATAACTGAGGTTTGTTTTAAGTCGGCTGGCTAAACGGCGTATGACAGGTGGGCCCATGGATTCACTGAGTTAATGAATGGCTAGGAGAGTATGACCGTTGGGCCCCACGTGTTAATTAGTTTTAATTCGAAATAGAAATGAAAAGGGGCACTGTGCTTTGGACCCCACCATCAGTGACTGAAACTAGAATGGGTATCGGTAGGAAAAGTAATAAAAGCATTAGAAAATTCGGAATACTTTTATTTGTACACTGAAAATGCATTTAACTTCCAAAATACATAACTAATTCATTTTAACTCCAAAATGAGTGAAACCAGTTTTGTTATTTTTCATTTTAAATTAAATTTATTTTAAAATAGGGTTCAAACACCTCACTATCACATAAAATAATAATTTTGGATATCGATCCAAAACCCACTTATTTATACACTAGAAAAGGCTTTTAACTTTGAAAATTCATAGAAAATGTTTTAGAACTCCAAATGAGATAAACTCAGTTATTTTGGACTTATAATATTATTCTCTATTTACCTATGTAATCCTTTGCCTCCCCCAGTTCCCTGCAAATTTTGACCAAATAATTAAATTAGGTGAATAGTGACAAATTGGATTTTCTAGGAATCTGAAATTCAAACTGCTATAACTTTCAGATACTAAATCCAAATGGAATGAATCTTTCACTTAATTTCATCTAAAATCATAATCTACCTACTGTATAAATTTCATGCATTTTGGATGATATTGAATTTTTGGATATTTTCGGTGTTATTGTTCTTATTCGATGTTTTCGATCATTCGATAGTTGACGAAGGTACGAGTGTGATTGAGAGTGGTATTCAGCAGCGCATGGACCATCCACAGCAAAGATTTTCAAGTATTCTATGGATTGCTTAATTTCAAATATTTGTATGTCAATTGGGTAGAATTAAATATATCCTCTTGCTAAATTGGCCTTCCTTTGAATGTTGATTCCTCTTTTACCTTGAATGATTAAGGTTATATGTTATATGGGTTTGTTTGCTATTTTGTAGAACGATGCTTAGTCATGCTAGTAGTTGTAGTCGAAAACGGTTGATGGAGCTAGTCCATCGGCCGATGGATTGAATCGAGTCTTGATGAAATTTGAGTATTATATGGATTGGATTATGTTGATATTGAGGATTGCATCCAGATCTTCGAATCTGGTGTTGTGGACTTGTTAGGTGGGTTGTTGTTGTGAGTTGGACTTGGACGGGTGATAGAATGATGAAGGGAGTGGTCCTGGATTCGCATAGCCCCGTCTGGGTATTTGAGGACCGGTCTGTGGTGTGATGAACCAAGTCTTACGTACAACCACACGCCGGGATAATAGCGAAGGCTTGGCTTAATAATTTGTTGTGTGTTAACTATCAAAACACAATTAGATTGATAATTGTTATTGTTAATGTTTAATGGTTCTCTTGTCAATCTAGTGGGGGCATGTTATATTTTTCTTTCTTGCCCTTAAGGGTCTTTTGCGTATGCTGGATTGCTGCGCAAGGGACTTACTTACACAACAGGGTTCACCTGTGGTGTTAGGCGACTTCAGTCTGCTACGAGATTCTGATCCTCAGGTGGGTTGATAGTTGGGACATGACATTGTAATGGTCTCGTTATGATATCTCAGTCACACTCCTTCAGAAGAGTGCATGGCGACAATACAAGGTATTCATATCGTGTGGGTAAAGCTGTACAACTCTGCAGAGAACTAAATCTATTCGAATAGCCGTGTCCCTGGTTATGGACATCGCTTGTGGGAAAGCATGCACAGTTAGCTTATGGAAAATTTGGGCTAGGTTATGATTAGAAATGTTATGTCATTGTGTTAGTTTGTTCAGATCTGAAATGTTATCACGAACGTGATGTTCGCGTGTTGATTTGTTAAGGATTGAATTGTGTCATGAATGGGAAGTTTGTGTGTTGATTATATTTGGAGTATCTACTGTTGTTGATCATAAATTTGAGATTACCTACTGCTATATATTGTTTCCTAAATGTTTTACAAATGGCACTTTGAATCCATATCGTTTATCTCAATGAAAATCTTGCTTTATGCTGAAAATGAACCATGTAAGCCTTCCTTTGACACGTGAATGCATTTATTATATGTTGCTATTCGTAAGTCTTGCGAATACATTATTGTACTCAGTTGCATTGTCCATGTTGCAGGTGAGAAGTCGTTCAAATTGGGTTAAGTACTTCAGACGCTACGGCTTTAACCCCAGTTGGTTGCTTGTGGGTTTGGGCATACCAACTCGGCTCTTTCTCTTTTATTTTTAAGTTTATCTTCCGCTGCGATTTATTTGTGTTGTTTAGATTTGGCCGATCGGCCCTCTTATGCAAACCTATACCTTAATGTTCTATTTATTGATGTTGTAAAAATGTTTCTATTCTCTTGTATATTGTGTATGGATGTGAATGCAATGCTGTGTTAGGATATGTGCATGTTAGCCACTGATCGTTGGCAGCTAACATGAGACACATATCCGGGCACTTGGAATCGCTTTTGTCTCATGTTAAGTATTGCGTTTCCAACGTAATCACTTAGCTTAAAACAGATCCGATCCCCGGGGTCACCACAAGCAGTCAAGGAGAAGAGGAACCGAGGGCACACCAGGAAGCAAAGCATCGTCACCACTGCCCACTCCTAGACCAACAAACCAAGTATGTCGCCCCGTCCCTCCATCTCTATCCCATGCTTTCATGGCACAAGTTACAAGGGGAGGGGGGAAGGTAAGAGTAGATTACCTGGGGTGGAGCTTGGGCGGCGGCGACGCTTGGGGGAGGCGCACAGCGGCCGAAGGCCGAGCCGGGCGAGGCGAAGCGAGAAGGGAAGCGCGAGCGCTGTTGCCAGGCCGAGGCGAGCCGAGGAGAGGAGGAGGCTGCAGCTGCACCGAGGGGAGGCGGCCGGAGGCCGAGCCGACCAAGCCAGCCATGAGGCGACGCCGGCTGGGGGAGCGGGGCCGAGGGTGCGTGGGGAGGAGCCGAGCCGAGGTGGCGGCGGGCCGAAAGGCATCGAGCAAAGATTGGGGCAAGCCACGTAGGAGCTGGGGGTGACGCGTGGGGAAGAGGCGTGGGCACAGGAGGCCGGCGGTGCCAACGGCACCCGAGGGAGGAGGCGCTAGGGCCGGGGCCGGGGCCGGTGAGGTGTGACGCCAAGGAGGAAGGAGAGATGGGGGGAGAAGTAGAGAAATGGAATGGAGAATGGACAAGTGAGCCTGGTGAGTCGGCCGAGGTGAGGAGATAAGGCAGCTGAAGGGATGTCTTTGGCCAAGAGATAGGAGAAAGAAGAGAAGGGGGGGGGGGAAGAGGAGAAAGAAATTAGGGGCACACACCTAAATTTTTATTCGCAAGATTTGACGACGCGAATCTCTAACCTATTGATATGATTTATTGTTGGCACCGGGTTAGTGGAATAATGCCCAATGAGAGGGGTTTGTTCGTGTCGTTTTGTGCGTAGGATCAATGACGGCCAAATATGTACATGTATTGCTACCTGTGTTGAGTCTGGTTGAATACATGTTCAGGTGGAGGTTCTGGAACAGCATCATCCGCACGTTACTCCGCCTCGCTTGGTTAACAGGCAAATGCACAGTAGAGTGATAGCCTGTAAGTGCTATGAAATATGTGATGTTTGCGTGATATGATAATGTTTATATGATGATGCTTACAAGGTAATGTTTACATGATGATGCTTACATGGTAATGTTTACATGATGATGTTTACATGTTGATAGCAATAATGATGGGACAAGGTGAGCAATGAGACTACCCTGTTAATGATGATAATGTTGAATCGTGTTAATGTCAATGGACATGTGCATTGGCATCATGGAAAGAATGCATGAGCCAGGTCGGTGAGAAAGTCATGTAACTATTCCGGTGAGGTCGGTGAGAAAAATACATGACTAATCAGGTGTGCTCTAGATGAAGTCTTGCATCTATAGGGACTAGATAAAGTCCTACAATGTAAGGACCCCATCCTAACGAAGATGGGGGAAGAGTGTGTCATCGACGGGTGAACACTCCGCGATACCGGTATCAGCTCATGAGATGCATATGAGCATGAGCATGAAGGTGCATTCACATATATGGGCAATGCAACGAGCAAATGAGCATGTAGAACAATGATGAATTGCCCTAATGGAAGGTTAATGGTGGAAATAATGACATGGTTATGTTTTTGTTGGTATGGCAGTGTTTATCGTCTCTATTATGTGCTTGCTGAGTCTTCGGACTCACCCTTTCTTATCGTTGGTTTTTAGGTGAACGTCACAGATGACATGCTTCGGGAAGGGAGAATAGTACATCCACGTCACATGTAGTTACTAATGCAACTCATTCTCCGTAGATATTCCACTTTGGCTGTAATATGTCTAGTTGTTAACTTAGCTGTGCAAGTTTGTAATGAATATTGTGTAGTGGTAACATTCTGGGCCCAAGAGGCGAGTCGGGGTGTTACAGTTGGTAACAGAGTGGGCGTTAGGTCCGTGGTGAAAAATTTGTAGACCTAGGTTGATTAATTACTAAAACTTGACCTAGGCCAAATAAGTAAATTAAACTTGACACACTCTAGTGCATAGTAGGATGGGTTTTGGGTCCAGTATTGTATATATTATTTAGCTAGTTATGTTGTTGACGTGCAGTGTTATGAGGTAACAATTTGTGAATTGATTGTGTGAATGCTTGGTTAACGCAGATGTTGAGGGGTAGAGGTAGAGGTCGCGGCCATGGCCATGGCCGTGCTCAAGCGGAGCCACCGCTTGAGGTTCAGCAAGAAACACCTGGTGCAGAGGTTGTTTTCGCTGAGCAGTCTGTACCTAGGATTCATGCAAGGTCTTCGGTCTTGCTGCGAGAATTTATGGAAGAGGTCTGTGCGCTTCGCCAACAAGCGCCGGCAGCCGCTGCTGCGGCTGTACTTGTTGCGGTACCTACTGTTGTTCAAACCATGCTAGAGGCAAGGATGGGCCTTTGTGAGTGGTTGGCTTTACGTCTAGGCACCTTCGATGGGGCGGGAACACCAATCCAAGCTGCGGATTGGTTGCGCTTTATGGGAAGGCAATTTAAAGCCCTAGAGATGAGCTCACAGCTGAGAGCTTGCTATGTGGCATTCCAGATATAGGGTCAGGCGGACATCTGGTGCCGAAAGGTGCCCTCAACGCCGAGTCACCCCTGTGCCTTCTAGCTTGGGAGCCACACCAGCTCAACGATAGACTTCAGCTCCAAGCAAAAGCCGTCAGACTTCGCAAGCATCTAGAGCCGCTTCCACGCCAAGCCAAAGCTATGGCCATGTCAACCTTGTCGCCGCCGCAGAGACCCAAGCAGCTTTAGGAGTACTGAGAGGTACGTTCTCTGTCTAATCCGAGTAGCTCGAATCTCGGGGTCGTGATTCCGTTTAAGGTGGGTAGGATTCGTAACGTCCCGTTTTCGAACGAGTAATAGTATTTACTATTCTGGTTTTCGTTTTTCGTTCATATTTCAAATTACCATTTTCAAAATCTTTTAACTTCCTTAAGCTCGGGTTTGTGTTTCAAACATCTTTGAATTCTGAAATTCAAATTGAAGTTGAAGTATTAATTGAGGAGCATGCTTGACTAACAATGTGTTCCATTTGATGCTATCCTTGGCAGATGATGCAAGGAAATCAAAGCTTGATTGCCCAAAAAGGTTCAAGATAATAGAAGGGGTCGCTAGAGGACTTCTTTAGCTCCACCAAGACTCAAGATTGAGAATAATTCATAGGGATCTCAAAGCAAGCAACATATTGTTGGATGTTGACATGAGCCCCAAAATATCTGATTTTGGTATGGCATGGATTTTTGGAAGTGGCCAATAGCATGCGAATACCAATCGAGTTGTCAGAACAAAGTGAGTAATTCATAAATAAAGACACTTCAGTGTGATATTTATGTAGCTAAACTAATTTCAATTATGTGTTATTTGTTTGGGAAATGGTACAAATAGTGGCTACATGTCACCTGAATATGCACAGGAAGGCGCCTTTTCTGTCAAGTCTGATGTCTACAGCTTCAGCGTGTTGCTTTTGGAAATTGTGAGTGGCATAAAGATCAGCTCCACACACCAGCTGTTTACAGACTATCCCAACCTTAAAGCTTATGTAAGTATCATGAAGTGCTTGGTCAAGATTTCTTCAGACCATACAAAATACACAACTAATCAATGATCCGACTTTGTGGCTCAGGCATGGAGCATAGGGAATGAGGGAAACCCAAAGCATTTAGTTGACTCATTAATTCTGGAGAGTTGTTCACTTGATGTATCCACGTAGGACTTTTGTGTGTTCAGGACGACCCGAATGATCGGCCACTAATGTCATCGGTTGTGTCCATTTTGGAGAATGGAGCCACGGCGCTTCCAGCCCCAAAACAGCCTATATATTATGCACCGAGGAATCATGACAGTGAAAAAGTTAGGGAGAACATTGAGCATCGGTTGTCTCCAGAGGGACGCTAGAAACCCAACTTTTTTTGTTTGGTTTCCATGACTGTATAATACCTACGGAGTTGTCATTTGTCGATCAACGAGTCAGCCTATTCCCAATCAAAATATGTACTCAACGATCGATCGAAGGTTTTGAGGCTTGTAAGTAACTGTGTATAGGGGTAAATGAGGGTGAACTTTTACTGTTTTACAGGTCTTAAGGCTTCTTTTGCAATCTTTTCATAGCAAAAGACAAGCATAACACTTAAATCTGAAGACGATTTTTTGCCATTTTTGTTTTCGTAGATGACAGCACACACGCATCCCACCTACTGACATCTGAGCCCAGGAAAACATCTGGCGAAATACAGTGACAGGATGCGATCAAATTAGTCCAAAGTAAAGTCTGAATATCCTCTGCCAATTTAGATGGATTTCTGAACAGCTCAAATGGCATCTCTTGCTACTAGTACAAAGCATGGACTTCAATACGAAGCCATCCTCTTCACGCGTCCATGTTTGCTTCCTTTTGCCATTCAAAGTCGGCTATTCGCATGGACCCTGTGAACAATCGAGCCGTCCGAGGCAAGTAAATCACTGATGGCGATGTGTCTTGTTGATGATTGACCTTTGGATTCATCGCCTTCCCCCCATCCAAAGGCACTGAGAAAACAAAAAAGGTACCATGTCAGGATGTGGCACAAGAACATCTACTGTGATTGATGGATCACTTTCCATGGTAAATGGAAACAGGGGATATCCCTGGTTCGAACAAAATGCAGCAGAAGCTGCTTATTCGTAGCATATCCCATCCTGTTTATCCCTCTGTACACCAGGTTAGATCAAATGTTCTTTATCAACTCTCATAGCTAGTTAGCTACCAAGTAGATGTCTGCTTCTAGGTTCACATTAGGATAGCTACCGTGCAGAAGATGGCCAGACGACATGGTTTAAGGGGATTAGGGTTCTAGAGTAGAGGACTGAGAGATAGACTGGGATGACCAGAACTTTTTGGAGATAAAAGTGTAAGTAATTATTCTTGCTTGATTAACATTGGATATATTGCTATCCCTTTCATAGGGATGCCTAAGAAGCAATCTCTAAATCTAAAGAAACTTATTTCTAATATATAGATTTCATAAGAAACTAAACTGAACGAAACTAACTATTCTCATCTCTAATTTCCGACTAGGAGAGTCCTGCATGAACAGTGCTAAGCTGCCACTGCACTGCATAGAAAGACTGCTTCAGGATTGAAACAAACCCAAAATTTCAAAATTTTCAAAAATTTTGATCTTTTTGGTGGAATTTTGTTTTCTTTCCCCATTTGGACTTCCCTCCCCATTTCCCGCTTTCCCCTTTGGGAAATTCGTTTCCTTCACTCGGTGGCGCCTTCTCCCCATGTGCCACCCCTTTCTTCCCTGTCATCACGCCCGTGTGTTACCGCTTGACGCCATCGCCTCTCTCGGCGTTCATCACACCGCGGCTCGGTCGCCACCTCCTCGTCACCATCAATGCGTTATGCGCCCCAAAGCGCCCTTGTGCACTGCCCCCGTCCCATCTCCCGCCGCGCCACCTCCCGCCCCGCTCCAGTGAGAGGGCACCGCCACCACAGCACCACCCCATGCACGCCTATGCCGCCACCTCCCCGCTCGGAGCCGCCCAAGCATGCGCAGCCGCACACGTCGCGCCCGCCTCCCTATGCCGTGTCCTGCTCCCACCGCCTCCACCCGCCTATAAAAGCCTGCCCGGGGCATCCCTTCCTCTCCATCCCCCACCTCTGCACCTCCCCTAACCTCCTCCCTCACCGGATCGGCCGGATTTCGAGCTCCCGCCGCCGCCTCCATTTCCCCCATCTTAGCCGTGCGCCATAGCCGCCACAATCCACCACCCAATCCCCCAGCCTGCATAAAACCCCAAAGGTAAGAGGACTTACCTCGATGAAGCCTCCCCGCGCCACCTTCCTTTCGCCGCCGGCCGCCATTGCCGCCAGAGCGCCGCTCGCCGCTGGTTCCTTCGCCTCCTCCCCTTCGCGCGAGAGAGCCGAAGAGGCGCTCTAGCCCTTTGACCGAGCGCCTCAAGGCCTTAAGAGGGCCGGCCAAATGGGGCCATGGGCGCACAGTAAATGGGCTTAGCCATTACTGTTCATTCAATTCAGCCCTTTACTGTTCACTATCGAAAATAGACTACTGTTCCAAAATCCAAAAATACACTGTTCATTAACCCCAAACAGCAAACCCTAATTATTGTTCATTAGCTGAAAAAGCATTTTTTGTTTCTGTTCACAGCCCATTTTCGTCCATAAATAGTAAAATAGTACTATTCATTATATGACAATTTTCGCCCGAAACCCTAAATTGACATTTTATGCCTATTCTGACCGTCTTGAACCCAGAAAGCCCATTCTTGACTTCGTTCAGCTATACCAAGCTCCCAATAAATCTTTTCACCTTTCTATAGGATTCATTATCTCTTTTCTATATTTTTGTTGTACTTGGATCCAAATCTCAACTTTGTTCAGTCCAATTAAACACCAAATAAATACCTACCCTCCACACCACCTTCCTTTAAGTTTCTTTTTGATTTTATTTACTTTCATGTTGTACCCAGCTCATTCCTTATCAAGGTGGATTTTATTTGGTTTATTTTATTGTATTGCTTCTCGTTAGGTCACGATTTTGACGACGAGACTCTAGAAGACACCAGACAAGACCAGTATCTTCAGGACTTTGTGCAAGAAGGCAAGTCGCATTCCTTGAACATTTTGAACCCACATTTCATATATTTATTATTACTTTCATTATTGTATTTGTGCCAAATTACTTTAATTATTGAAATAATACTTTTGAATGCCATGATACTTAAATAAATCCTATTACCCCACATACAAACCCACCTAACACTTGTAGGCCATATTCACCTTGACAAATACCCAGCACTTGTAGGCCATATTCACCTTGACAAATACCCAGCACTTGTAGGCCATATTCACCTTGACAAGTTCACATAAAATGTTAGCTATGTAAGTAGCTTTATCACAAATGTGTTTATCAATCAAAAGAGAGTATTGACAGTTCGCCAATGGTTTTTGTGGAGAGTTGAGGGTTGTGTCCAAGAGGTTGGACAATCCAACAGACTTGTGGAAAAGTGAGTCATCAGTGAGATCTGGAGGTGGACAGCCATGAGTTGGTGTTGGGCCATCGCCTCACTGGATGACAAGTAAGGACCAGAACCTTGTGCCAAGTGATAGACACAAAAAACCGCTCAACCACATGTGTGGTCATTACTCCCTGGCTTAGTACACTATTCTTCCGATTGAATATCTACAGTATCGAGAATGGGACAGGAGTGGGTTCGTAAGGGACACTCGCTGGTCTACACAACGATATGGTCCTATCAGCATCGGGGCACAAGATCCACGGCAGACGGTGGAGTCTCCCGAGGGCTGTATGGGTTAGAACCTACCGGGTAGAAGCTAGAAAGGTTGAGCAGTGAAAAGGCTTTGTTATCCCAAACTCAGTCGCACGCTAACGAGTTGCGTGTCTATGATCTGACAGTATGAGTTTGAGATATCTTATGGGTAAAGTTGGGCAACTCTGTAGAGTGTATAAAAAGGTATTCGAATACGCCGTACTTCCGGTTAATGAAGCTATGTTAATGGGTGACTCTAGTACATGAGGCATAAGTAGAGTTTTTGAGATGTTAAGTTGGTAATTGAGTTTGTTGAGAAACCCCTGATGTTATTATTTATTATTGTTTTACTGTTTTAAATATAAATTGCTTTAACTGCTAAATGCATCTACATATGCCTATTAAGGTAAACCCTAACCATCCTTTGAACTCCTTATATGTAATTATTTAGCTTTTCCATGTGGCTTGTTGAGTACGGAAGTTGTACTCATTCTTGCATAATCTACAAATCATCTACAAAGGAAACCTGAAAAAATACAGAGGTTCATGATGAACAGGATTTTTGTGGACCCACGGATGGCAGCGACTACTGTTATTAGGTCTTGACCGCGCTTAAGTGTGCCTGTGGTTTGAAGATCTTTTGTCCTATATTATATTAACTTTGGGCTTGGATGCCCATGCTAGTGTAAAAACTGGCTGTTAAGCCTTATCCTTGTGTAATAAAATGTTGGATTTTGTTGTAATCGAAAGCTTGCTTGAGACACTACTTATTTCGCAACTGCACATCCTGGGCGGTTGTGAAGAGTTTAATGTTCTCAGTTATTTTCCAAGTTAAATCATTTGCTAAAAGTTCTATGGTAAAACAATACCATAGCCTCATTTTAAATCATAAGTGAATATTTTGGCTAAAATTCCCTAAATTCAATATTTTTGGTCTAAGCTTTGACTAAGCATATGTTTTCCCAAAGTGTTCTAGTTCATACTATTGCATAAACTAGATTTTCATCTAAGGTGTCAAGGTAGGTTTAATTCAATGTCAAGATTGGTAGTACAAAGGATTTAGGCATAACTATAAATTTAAAACAGTATTTAAATTACATTAAACAAAAATAAGCATTTAATAATAATTTAAAACAAAATTTAAATAATTTGAAATAATGGGATCAAATATGATCAAAGATGTAACTTGCCTTTCTCAAATTCCTCTTCTTCAACTAACTCAGGATCCTCGGAATCGTCGAAATCTATATGTGAAAATAAGCCAAATTCAAATAAACACAAATAAATTCAAATTAACTCCAAATTGAATAATTTTGGTTTATTTGGCTATATATCAAATTTATATGAATTTAGAAATTTGAATCGTTGAAATCAGAGTTCGTATGAAGGAGAACGAACCCCTGGAAGTTTTAAATCTAAAGAAAATCTAAAATTCAGATTTTAATGAATTACCGATTAATTTTTCTAAAGGAAATTCTCTTTATTGTGCATGATGACGTCATCGGGTGGGTTTTGATTTCTGGAAGAAATTATTTTTCTAAAGGAAATCTTTTCTATCTATGACATGTGGGCCCATGGTCAAAGACCAGGTCCATGAATCGGTCAACTGTCCATGACAAACCCGGCTCATAGCATAGTACACAGGGGTACGCGTGCTGGCGTGGGCTGCCACATAAGCGTCCACGTGGGCGATGACTCTGCTACTAGGTTTTACGTGGCAAGGACGTGGCTAAGCCACGTCATCCCGGGTT
Source organism: Phyllostachys edulis (assembly GCA_036346405.1). NCBI lineage: Eukaryota > Viridiplantae > Streptophyta > Magnoliopsida > Poales > Poaceae > Phyllostachys > Phyllostachys edulis. The sequence goes on along the minus strand of CM070561.1, from coordinate 63,868,674 downwards.
CGGCGAATCCACAGCGAGGACCTCGTCGGCGATAGGGGCTCCGGCGATGCAAACAAAAGGTACCAACGGAAAGAGCGTAACTTACTAAACTAGGTGCTTACCGAAAAAGCTAGAGGATGCGGCGGAAAGGTCGTCGGCAATGAGGTTTGGCAGTGGCGGGTTTAGGTCAAAGTCGGCGAAGGAGGTCCGGGGATCCTCGAGCGGAGATGACGCGCACACGGGGTCAACGACGATGTGGCGGTGCCATAGAGGGGGTCGGGAGCGCCGGAGAGGACCTGACAGTGTCAGAGACGATGAAGAACCGAGCTTCGGGTGCCGCCGCGAAAACTCAAAATACGGGTGCTAGGGGAGAGGGGGTGCTAGGGGATCTTGGGCGTTGGGATGAGTGTGAAAAGACGCTCCCGAGGCGCAGTTATATAGTGGTCGGGGAGGTTTGAATCACCGTAGGGCGCAAGAAGGTCCGAACGGAATTGTCGCCGGTGATTAGGAAAATCATGGCAAGATAAGGAAGGGGAGAGGTAGCATCGGGTGTAGGATCGACGTTGGTTTTTAATGCGTGCGAAATCACGGGATTTGATACAGGTTTCGTCGGGTTTTGGAAACCTCCGTAGGTGCGGTAATGGTGGAGACGTTCGGACATGCGAGGAAAAAAGGAAAGAGGACGAAGGAGGACCTGATGTGTGGGCCCCACACGTCAATGAGGGCTCGCGGGCGCTCACGATCGGACTGGAGCGAAAAGCCACGAGGGCCCACCGGTCAGCGAGAAAGGAGGCGTGCGTGCGTTCGGACTAGAGCGAAAGGCCACGCGGGCTGGCCGAACGGAAAAGGAAATGGGCCGAAGGCTCGAAAGAAAATTGGGCCAAGCAAGTTTCAGCCCAAACAGGGTTTTTTGAATCTTTGGATGATTTAACTATTTAAATAATTCAGTTAATTCATTTAGGCTTTAGAAAATGGCAAATAAAATCAAAATATTATGAGAAATTCACAAAAATTTCCTAAGACATTTTGGACTTAAATAAAAAATTCTAACTCATAATTGGTATTTAATTTTGCAAATAATTTATTCTCGCTTTAAAATAATTAGGGAAAAGCTTTTAAAATTCTAGAAAAGTCCATAAATTAAATAAAATTTTATTTTTCACTTTAAATCCAATAAAAACACAGAAAACTCAATAAATTTTATTTTTGACTTTTAAAATTTAGAAAATTCAAGAAAAGCAAGAAAACTCTTTTAAAATACAGAAAATCCAATAAAACAATAACTTTATTAATTTTATTTTTGGTAACATAACTTTGGGATGTTGCAACTAGGTTGCGCTCCAGACGATTGCATGTGGCGTATCGTGTGGCCTACTGTCGTAGCAAAAAGGCTAAACAGTGGATACGGGGACCCTCCGTACAGCGGAGACCCTCCGTACCCTTTGTCTTGGGTGAAGGACCGGATGGAGAGAAGCCAAAGCATACCATGTATGAATAGTATTGTATATGTGTATATAAAAATGGAGAGGGCCCTTTACATGCCCCATGGGGCTTTATTTATAGGGGGCAAGAAGGGACATTTAACTTCTTGCCCCCAAAGACGAGAAAAAGACAAAAGGGCATTTTGGTACATATTTGCCAAAATATGCTATACAAACTAGATTTACATATGCACAGTGTCACCGACGACACACCGGTATTCCTGACGATCCTAGGGTGCGGGGCACCCCCTGGTGCTCTGCTACGACAACTCCCTCGTCTGCGTGGTCCGAGGTTGCGAGGACAGTCCTTGCATCCCGAGGGGCGAAGCGGACGATCCCTACGCCCCGCCCCTCGGAGCCTGGATGCTCCGGGCTGATGTAGGTGAACCGGCGAAGGGCCTCCGGCGACGGCCGCAGGCGGAGTGTCGAGGGGCCTTCGAAGAAGATCCATGTCAAGGCCGCCTCGCCTGGAGCCGCCACGCCGAGGCTTGGCCACTGAGGCGGGCGGCGCATCAGGGCCACCTCGCCGAGGCGATAGCCTCGAGGTGGGCGGTGAACAACGGCGGAGCCTGTGGGGGTGAAGTCGACGCGGAGCCGCCACGCCGAGGCATAGCCATTGAGGCGGGCGGTGCGTCAGGGCTGCCTCGCCGAGGCGTTAGCCTCGAGGCGGGCGGTGAACAGCGGCGGAGCCCGTGGGGGCGAAGTCGACGCGGAGCCACCACGCCGAGGCATGGCCATTGAGGCGGGCAGTGCGTCAGGGCCACCTCGCTGATGCGATAACCTAGAGGCGGGTGGTGAACAGCGGCGGAGCCCGTGGGGGCGAAGTTGACACGGAGCCGCCGTGCTGAGGCTTGGCCATCGAGGCGGTCGGCGCGTCAGGGCCGCCTCACCGAGGCGATAGCCTCGAGGCGGGCGGTGAACAGCGGCAGAGCCCGTGGGGGAGAAGTCAACGCGGAGCCGCCATGCCGAGGCATGGCCATCGAGGCGGGCGGTGCATCAGGGCCGTCTCGTCGAGGCGATAGCCTCGAGGCGGGCGGTGAACAGCGGCGGAGCCTGTGGGGGCGAAGTCGACACGGAGCCGCCATGCTGAGGCTTGGCCATTGAGGCGGTCGGCACGTCAGGGCCGCCTCACCAAGGCGATAGCCTCGAGGCGGGCGGTGAACAGCGGCGGAGTCCGTGGGGGCGAAGTCGCCGTGGAGCCGCCATGCTGAGGCTTGGTCATCGAGGCGGTCGGCGCGTCAGGGCTGCCTTGCCGAGGCGATAGCCTCGAGGCGGGCGGTGAACAAGGGCGGAGCCCGTGGGGGCGAAGTCGACGCGGAGCCGCCACGCCGAGGCATGGCCATCGAGGCGGGCGGTGCGTCAGGGCCGCCTCGCCGAGGCGATAGCCTCGAGGTGGGCGGTGAACAGCGGCAGAGCCTGTGGGGGCGAAGTCGACGCGAGCCACCACGCCGAGGCAAGGCCACCGAGGCGGGCGGCAGCGTCAAGGCCGCCCGCCGAGGCGATAGGCTCGAGGCGGGCGGTGAACAGCGACGAGCTCTGTGGGGCGAGGTCGACGCGAGCCGCCATGCCGAGGCTTGGCCATCGAGGCGGGCAAGCGGTTGGGCCGCCTCGCCGAGGCGATAGCCTCGAGGCGGGCGGTGAACAGCGGCGGAGCCCGTAGGGGCGAAGTCGACGCGGAGCCGCTATGCTGAGGCTTGGCCATCGAGGCGGGCGGTGCGTCAGGTCCGCCTCACCGAGGCGATAGCCTCGAGGCAGGCGGTGAACAGCGGCAGAGCCCGTGGGGGCGAAGTCGACGTGGAGCCGCCAAGCCGAGGCATGGGATGTGTCTTGGCGGCTGTTGCTGCCCTCGTTTTTTTATTTATTTTTCGGTGTGATCATTTGTGATGCCCTCTTGAGGGCCCGGTACCATCCCCCCCTTCGGCCATTCCTAGGCGAGTGTGCTCGTGACTTGGAGTAGCGTGAAGGGGTTATTTTTATTTTTGTGCTGATTGGGCTCGTTCGAGAGCTGAAGGCCAGCGAGGGCCGTCCCCCACACCTTTAGGATAGGGCTTCGGGGAGCCCTACTGCTTTGTTGCGAGGGGGAGGCGTAGCCTCGCGCCATCCCCCATACCTTTAGGATAGGGCTCCGGGGAACCCTATTGCTTTGTTGCGAGAGGGAGGCGAGCCTCGCGCGCCCCCATATTTTAGGATGGGGCTCGGGAGCCCTCTTGCTTTGTTAGGGGAGGCGTGGCCTCGCGCTGTCCCCCATACCTTTAGGATAGGGCTCCGGGGAGCACTACTGCTTTGTTGCGAGGGGGAGGCGTAGCCTCGCGCCGTCCCCCCATACCTTTAGGATAGGGCTCGGGAGACCCATCTTTGCATGTTTGGGGGAGGCGAAACTCGCGCTGCCCCCATACCTTTAGGATAGGGCTCGGGAGCCCCATCATGCTTGCAGGGGAGGCGAGGCTCGCGCCATCCCACATACTTTAGGATAGGGCTCGGGAGCCCTATCATGCTTTGTTGGGGGAGGCGAGGCTCGTGCCCCCATACCTTTAGGATAGGGCTCCGGGAGCCCTATCTTTGTTATGGAGGGAGCCTCGGCGTCCCCCTATATTTTTAGGATAGGGCTCGGAGCCCCATCATTTGTTGCGGGGGAGGCGAGCCTCGCGCTGCCCCCATATTTTTAGGATAGGGCTCAGGGAGCCCTCTTGCTTGTTGTTGAGGGGAGGCGTAGCCTCGCGCCGTCCCCCATACCTTTAGGATAGTGCTCCGGGGTGCCCTATTGCTTTGTTGTGAAGGGGAGGCGTAGCCTCGTGTCGTCCCTCATACCTTTAGGATAGGGCTCCGGGGAGCCCTACTGCTTTGTTGCGTCGGCGAGGATGACGCCGTCCCCCCTAGGATGCTTTGGTCTTGGGACCGTGCTGTGCCAGGGTTAGCTTTGCGCGTCGTCTTCATCGAGGCGTTCATGTTTGTGGATGGTACTGGCTTGCTGCTCTGCTGATGGCAGTGGGAGGCTTGGTTGAGCTTGCTTTGCTTTCTTATGTTGCCTTAGCTGGTGGTGGTCTTTTGGTTGTATTGAACGAGAGTGAGAGTAGCTTGGCTTTGTGAATGAGGGCTTGTGATATGGAAAAATGGATTATGTGGGGAAAACTTATGCGAGGGAGGTGCTCTGGAACGACTGGAGCTTTGCGCGAATGAGCGTGATATGTGAGGTCTCTTTGCTGAGGTAAAGCACTCGAGGCGGGAGACTTCCTAGTCGCCGAGGCGGGGCCATTGGGGCGAGCGGGGCTTTGCGCGATTGAGCACGATTTGGAAAACATCTCTCCGCCGGGGCGAGGCCCTCGTGGTGGGAGACTCCCTAGTCGCCGAGGCGGGCCTCCGGAACGACTAGGGTTGCGTGTTTGAGCGCGATTTAGAAAATGTCTCTCCGTCGGGGCGAGGCCCTCGCGGCGGGAGACTCCCTAGTCGCCGAGGCGGGCCTCCGGAACGACTAGGGTTGCGCGTTTGAGCGTGATTTAGAAAATGTCTCTCCGCCGGGGCGAGGCCCTAGTGGCTAGTCGCCGAGGCGGGCCTCCGGAATGATTAGGGTTGCGCATTTGAGCGCGATTTAGAAAATGACTCTCCGCCGGGGCGAGGCCCTTACGGCGGGAGACTCCCTAGTCGCCGAGGCGAGCCTCCGGAACGACTAGGGTTGCGCGTTTGAGCACGATTTGGAAAAAATGTCTCCGCCGGGGCGAAGCCCTCGCGGCGGGAGACTCCCTAGTCGCGAACGCGGGCCTCTGAACCGGCTAGGGTTACGCGTTTGAGCGCGATTTGGAAAAAATGTCTCCACCGGGGCGAGGCCCTCGCGGCGGGAGACTCCCTAGTCGCGGAGGCGGGCCTCCGAACCGGCTAGGGTTGCACGTTTGAGCGCGATTTGGAAAAAATGTCTTCGCCGGGGCGAATCCCTTGCGGTGGGAGACTCCCTAGTCGCGGAGGTGGGCCTCCGAACCGGCTAGGGTTGCGCGTTTGAGCACGATTTGGAAAATGTCTCTCCGTCGGGGCGAGGCCCTCACGGTGGGAGACTCCCTAGTAGCGGAGGCGGGCCTTCGAAGCGACTAGGGTTGCGATTTGAGCACGATTTGGAAAAAAATGTCTCCGCCGAGGCGAAGATCTCGCGGCGGGAGACTCCCTAGTCGCGCAGGTGGGCCTCCGAACCGGCTAAATGTCTCCGCCGGGGCGAAGCCCTCGCGGCGGGAGACTCCCTAGTCGCTGAGGCGGGCCTCTGGAACGACTAGGGTTGCGCGTTTGAGCACGATTTGGAAAAAATGTCTCTGCCGGGGCGAAGCCCTCGCGGTGGGAGAGTCCCTAGTCGCGGAGGCAGGCCTCCTAACTGGCTAGGGTTGTGCATTTGAGCGCGATTTGGAAAATATCTTCGCCGGGCGAGGCCTCATGGCGGAGACTTTAGTCGCGAGGCGGGCCTCCGGCGACTAGGGTTGCTTGCTTGAGCGCGATTTGGAAAAATGTCTCGCGGGGTGAAGCCCTCGCGGAGTCTCCTAGTCGCGAGGCGGGCCTCCGAACTGCTAGGGTTCTTGCGCTTGAGCGCGATTTGAAAATTGTCTCCGCCGGGCGCCCTCATGGCAGAGACTCTAGTCGTGAGGCGGGCCTCCGAACTGCTAGGGTTTGCTGCTTTAGCGATTTGAAAAATGTCTCTCACGGGCGAGGCCTCGCGGCGGGAGACTCCTAGTCGCGGAGGTGGGCCTCGAATCAAGAATGTCTCCGCCAGGCGGCCTCGCGCGGAGACTTTAGTCGTTGAGTCGGGCCTCCGAACGACTAGGGTTCTGCTGCTTGAGCGCGATTTGGAAAATGTCTCTCCGCCGGGGCGAGGCCCTCGCGGCGGGAGACTCCCTAGTCGCGGAGGTGGGCCTCCGAAGTGACTAGGGTTGCGTGTTTGAGAGCGATTTGGAAAAAATATCTCCGCCGGGGCGAGGCCCTCGCGGTGGGAGACTCCCTAGTTGCAGAGGCAGGCCTCCGAACCGGCTTGGGTTGCACGTTTGAGCGCGATTTGGAAAAAATATCTCCGCCGGGGCGAAGCCCTCGCGGAGGGAGACTCCCTAGTCCCGGGTAGGGTTGCGCGTTTGAGCACGATTTGGAAAAAATGTCTCCGCCGGGGTGAAGCCCTCGCGGCGGGAGACTCCCTTGTTGCCGAGGCGGGCCTCTGGAACGACTAGGGTTGCGCGTTTGAGCACAATTTGGAAAAAATGTCTCCGCCGGGGCAAAACCCTCGCGGCGGGAGACTCCCTAGTCGCGGAGGGGGGCCTCCGAACCGGCTAGGGTTGCGCGTTTGAGCGTGATTTGGAAAATGTCTCTCCGCCGGGGCGAGGCCCTCGCGGCGGGAGACTCCCTAGTCGCGGAGGCGGGCCTCCGAAGCGACTAGGGTTGCGCGTTTGAGCGCGATTTGGAAAAAATGTCTCCGCCGGGGCGAAGCCCTCACGGCGGGAGACTCCCTAGTCGCAGAGGCGAGCCTCCGAACCGGCTAGGGTTGTGCGTTTGAGCGCGATTTGGAAAATATCTCCGCCAGGGCGAAGCCCTCACGGCGGGAGACTCCCTAGTCGCGGAAGTGGGCCTCCGAACCGGCTAGGGTTGCGCGTTTGAGCGCGTCATGCCTGCGAGGGGCATTGGTGTGCACCGGGGCTCGAGGCCATGCTCGGCGTCTTAGTTTATACACTCATGCCCGCGAGGGGCATCGGTGTGCGCCGGGGCTCGAGGCCATGCGCGGCGTCTTTGTTACAACGGTGATGGGCTTATTGACGTTGCCATCCTTGTGGGCTTTCGCTGCTCACTCTGGAGAGCGAGCTAGTGTGCGCCGGGGCTCGAGGCCATGCGCGGCATCTTTTTTTTAGGGGCTCGAAGGCCACCTGCCGAAGGGGAAAAGCCGGCCGAAGGCCCCTTTGAGCTGAAGGCCATCTTTTTTGTGCTTGAAAGCCCCTCCGGGCACTCAGTTCAAGCCATGCTTCAGAGAAGGATGGCGAGGCTCGGTGGCGATGCGGCGGTGGCTCGCGGGGCTCCAACGGTGGCCCACGGGATCCGGCGGTGGCTGCTTCGGAGAAGGATGGCGGGGCTCGGTGGCGCTGTGGAGCCGTAGGCAGGCGGAGGCTCTGGTGCGAGCTTGATGGCGACACCACCGGGGCTCCGGAGGTGGCGGCGCGGGCCAAGGGGTGCTCCGTGGGCACCCGAGGCGGTCAGAACCTAAGGAGGGCGCATCGGTGGAGGCCTCCGAAGGCGCTGGTGGCAGAACCTTCAGCGGTGAAGGCAGCGTCCCGAGGTGCTCCGGGTGATGAAATCTCGGGCTACGAAGACTCAAGGTCGCTGGCGTGGGGGCTCCGGCCGAGGAGGGTGGTGAGCGAAGCGCCCGAGGTGGTGGCCCGAGGCGAAGGCGCTCGAGACTAGTGATGGCGAGGTGGTGGCGGCCGAGGGGCTCCGGAGGCGACCCAAGGCGGCGGAGGGGGCCGAGGGGCTCTGGCTGGCGAAGGCTCTGAGTGCGATGGTGGCACCGTGCGGAGGCTGCTCCGTGCTATCGGTGGAGGTGCGCGAGGAGGCTCCGGGTGGCCCTGGAGGGACTTCGGACCGGCGGCGAAGGGTGGGAGGCTGCTCCGTGCTATCGGTGGAGGTGCGCGAGGAGGCTCCGGAGGGACTTCGGACCGGCGACGAAGGGTGGGAGGCTGCTCCGTGCTGTCGGTTGATGTGCGCGCGGAGGCTCCCTTTGCTGCGAACGGTGAAGTCTTCGGATGCTTGAACGAAGAATATTCGAAGGTGCAAGGGGCCTTCGGTTGCTGAGCAAGGGTGGCCGAAGGGGTGGGGCTCCGACGGTTTTGGCGGTGCGAAGTGGTCCTCGGCCAAATGTGTGCTTCGGCTCGGCTGTGGATGGGCTTCGGGCTTCTCTCTTCGTTTTACATAGCTTTTTGTTCGGTCCAAGACGGACGGCGCTAACCTGTCGAGAAAAAGGCTAAACAAAGGATACGGGACCCTCAGACAATGGAGACCCTCTGCACTTTGTCTTGGGTGAAGGACCGGATGGAGAGAAGCCAAAGCATACCATGAATGAATAGTATTGTATATATGTATATAAAAATGGAGAGGGCCCTTTACATGCCCCATGGGGCTTTATTTATAGGGGGCAAGAAGGGACATTTACCTTCTTGCCCCCAAAGACGAGAAAAAGACAAAAGGGCATTTTGGTACATTTTTGCCAGAATATGCTATACAGACTAGATTTACATATGCACAGTGTCACCGACGGCACATCGGTATTCCTGACGATCCTAGGGTGCGGGGCACCCCCTGGTGCTCTGCTACGACACCTACTACTATTGTTTTATGTTTCCGCTGTACTTTTCTTTTGGTCTCGTGGCCTTTTGTAATTAAACTCTGATAATATGAATAAAATACATTATATGGACTTGCTATCATTTGTGTTGAACTGTGTACACTAGTTGTTCCTAGACTAGTGTGAAAAACATAGAGAATTCGGGATCCTTCTACTCCCGGGTTCGACATCAATAACCACAATGTTTTTGCGACAGTAAAATCGGTGCGGTAAATATTTCCTTGTTGCTGCAGCGTTTACTACAATACCTTAGCCGAGTATTGTTCACACGCTCGCAAAACTATTCACTCTGCATTACCGTAGAGGATCCGAATCCCATCTGCTTGGGAGCCCGATCCTCTGCCTTACCGCAGAGGATCATTGTATGAACAGTACTCTATAGTGTACTATAGCAAATAATGTAGCAACAGTGGAATTTGCGCTGTAGCAAAAAAACATTGTAGCGATTGATTTATACCTTCGATTTTCAATCAAACAGTGTTCATCACTCCTAATGCTCATACACCATAGATCATCTACCTTGAATACCTCGACGCAAGGATCCCAATCCATCCGCATGAGGTCGGCAGGGACTAGGGAGGCCACGTGAAGGCGGGATGGGCCTGATTGCTTTCCGCGCTGCACGGCGGGCCCGCCCGCAAGAGCAGGCCCGAAAAGGATTCACCGCCTGAAACGCATGAACGCTCAAGTCTCCAAGTCACCTAGGCTAGGCTGCTGCGCTGCTGAGTGCCACCGCTGCGCTCCTGCCTGCGCGATGCTTTTAACTTTACTCACTCTCAATTTTGATCCTATCCTGCAGAGGCTGCAGTGGAGTTACACTCATTCCAGCGCCACACCTCTCATGGCAGAAAGCAAAGCCTGTGAAGTTATCTCCACACTGCACACTCATTCCAGCACCACACCTCTCATGGCAGAAAGCAAAGCCTGTGAAGTTATCTTCTGCAGCTAGTATGAGTGTGCTGGTATGATCTGACTGAGGACTGAGTGTCTTAAAGATCAGTTCTACACACCGCATCGTGGACTTTCCAAACCTCGTAGCTTATGTAAGTGTCATCAGCATCACAAAATCTTGTAAAATACTATCACACAACAATACAACATGGAATACTGTCTAATAGACTACAAGCATCTAGGTCTTCTTTGCCATAAAACTAATCTAGTTAGCCTTTTTTAACAAGAAGCCCGGCACGATTACTCTGAATCAATGGTTACCTCCCGGCCATCAAGTGGTTTCTTACTTTGGTTTGTTACAGTGAATGATGCTCCTCTGACATATACAATTATATATACAATCTGATTACTGAATTCGCCTGTAAGGTTCTTGGATTCCATATAACGGACAAAACAACCGGCTTCTTTCCTGCATCGCCAACCTCCAATATAACATACTAATGCTGTAATACAGAAGCAATGTACATCCTCTGTTCAGATATACACCCCAGAATGAAATGAAGCATTGCTTTCATAAAATAGAACTCCAGCTTCAGAATCCAACCATCACATCATATACCGTGGATCAGAAGCTTTGGCAAGTTGCTACGCTCTCCGCGATCGCCAGTCGATTCGGCTCCTTACCCGTTTTGCCTTTGCTGGCACAGCTACTTGTGAGCCTATCTCCTACTGGGATGCTGTTACTCACCCTAATTGGTAGCATGCTATGGCCGAGGAGATTGCTGCCCTCGAGCGTACTGGTACTTGGGATCTTGTTCCTTTTCCATCTCACTCTCGTCCTATCACATGCAAGTGGGTCTATAAGATTAAGACTCTCTCTGATGGCTCTCTTGAGCGCTATAAGGCGCGTCTTGTTGCCCGTGGCTTCCAGCAGGAGCATGGTCGTGACTACGATGGGACTTTTGCTCCTGTGGCCCACATGACCACTGCTCGCGACTCTTCTTTTGGTGGCGCCTGCTCGCCATCGGGTCTGCTTTCACCTTGATGTCAAGAATGCCTTTCTTAATGGCGAGTTGCGTGAGGAGGTCTACATGCATCCGCCACATGAGTATTCTGTTCCTGAGGGTATGGTCTGTCGCCGTTGCTCTCTCTATGGCCTTAAGCAAGCCCCCGTGCTTGGTTTGAGCGCTTCCTCTCGTGGTCACTTCCGCTGGTTTTTAGCAAGTGATCATGATCCTGCGCTCTTTGTCCACACTTCGCCTCGTGGTCGGACTCTTCTTCTTCTCAGATGTTGATGATATGATCATTAACGGAGATGATTCTCGAGTACATTGCCTTTGTCAAGGCTCGTCTTAGTGAGCGATTCCTTATGTCGATCTTAGTCCTCTTCGTTACTTCCTTGGGATTGAGGTTACTTCCACCCGGATGGTTTCTTTATGTCCCAAGAGAAGTATATTCAGATCTTCTTGATCGCGCTCTCTCATCGATCAACAGATCGTTGAGACTCCCATGGAGCTCAATGTTCACCTCCGACCCTCTGATGGCGAGCCTCTTTCTGATCCGACTCGCTATCGTCATCTTGTTGGGAGTCTTGTCTACCTTACTGTTACTCGTCCGGATATCACTTATCCAGTTCACATTCTGAGTCAGTTCGTTTCTGCTCCCACTCAGGTCCACTACAGCCACCTTCTTCGAGTTCTACGATACCTTCGTGGGACTATCTCTCGCCGTCTCTTCTTTCCACGCTCCAGCTCGTTACAATTTCAGGCTTATTCGGATGCTACTTGGGCCAGCGATCCCTCTGATCGCCGGTCTATCTCTGCTTACTGTGTTTTTCTTGGTGGTTCTCTCATTGCCTGGAAGACAAAGAAACAGATCATGTGTCTTGTTCCAGTCAGGCAGAGGCCGAGTTGCGAGCTATGGCTCTCTTGATGCAGAGATTACTTGGCTACGGTGGTTACTTGAGGATTTTGGTGTTTTGTCACTACACCGAGCTCCTCTCTTGTCGACAAGACAAGTGCTATCAAGATTGTTCGTGATCTGTGAAGCATGAGCTCACCAAGCATATTGGTGTTGATGCTTCCTTCATGAGGTCTTGTGTGCATGATCAGGTGATTGCTCTTTAGTATGTGCCTTCCGAGCTTCAGATAGCGGATTTCTTCACGAAGGCCCAGACTCGAGCACAGTATGGCTTCTACCTCTTCAAACTCAATGTTGTTGATCCACCATGAGTTTGAGGGGGGGTGTTAGAGATATATGTCTAAGTGTGTTATTCCCCATTGTTATGAGGGGTTATGTGTATATTCACTACCTGTATTTTGTGTATATATATTGGTCCATTGGTCTCATATTGAATACAAGCACTATTCATAACAAGCAAAGCCTGTGAAGTTATCTCCTGCAGCTAGTATGAGTGTGCTGGTATGATCTGACTGAGGACTGAGTGTCTTAAAGATCAGTTCTACACACCGCATCGTGGACTTCCCAAACCTCGTAGCTTATGTAAGTGCCATCAGCATCACAAAATCTTGTAAAATACTATCACACAACAATACAACATGGAATACTGTCTAATAGACTACAAGCATCTAGGTCTTCTTTGCCATAAAACTAATCTAGTTTGCCTTTTTTAACAAGAAGCCCGGCACGATTACTCTGAATCAATGGTTACCTCCCGGTCATCAAGTGGTTTCTTACTTTGGTTTGTTACAGTGAATGATGCTCCTCTGACATATACAATTATACAATCTGATTACTGAATTCGCCTGTAAGGTTCTTGGATTCCATATAACGGACAAAACAACCGGCTTCTTTCCTGCATCGCCAACCTCCAATATAACATACTAATGCTGTAATACAGAAGCAATGTACATCCTCTGTTCAGATATACGCCCCAGAATGAAATGAAGCATTGCTTTCATATAATAGAACTCCAGCTTCAGAATCCAACCATCACATCATATTCCGTGGATCAGAAGCTTTGGCAAGTTGCTTGCAATTACCAAAAGCCAGCAATCTCCATATTGAGGAAATATCTGAAGGACCCTGATCTAATTCTTAAGTTGCATACCCTGAAGGTTAATGAGGATTTGACTGTTGTTTCACGGCCCGGTCGCATTTTGGAGCGTTCGGAGCACCAGTTGAGAGTTGAGGAGCAAAACTATTTCATATGTCAAAGTCCTTTGGCCCTATTAAACCGAGCGGGAAGCTACTTGGGAATTGAAGACACACAAATCTTCCCACCGACAAAATACCGGGATTAGTTTGCCGTGTATGGAGGATTACAAATATGTGCCTATCTGGCACGTTACAGCATGGACAGAGATTGTGCCGTAACAGAAGGAATCAACTAGAGGACTAAATCAATCTAAAGTATCGGTCATGTACATTCTTAACAGTTTCAACGCCGAAAACAAAAATATCAGCTTTTCCTTCAGCGTCAAATCAGACAGCAGTAGGCTGCATTAACCCTTCGAATAGATTGACAAAGACGCAACGAAATGGCTGTTCCAGCATTAACCCTTCGAATAGATTGACAAAGACGCAACAAAATGGCTGTTCCACTCCTTGTAATCAAGAGGCAACCTCATCCAGGCTAATATATCCCATTTCAACGCAACGAAATTAGACTTCAATGCGCTGAGCTGGTTTGACCGCTCCCCCAGCTGACAGAAAAACAGAACAATGAAATTAGACTTCAATGCGCTGAGCTGGTTTGACCGCTCCCCCCCAGCTGACAGAAAAACAGAACAATGAAGGATCCGTAAAACTATCTAACTTTTGATCTAGAGATCTAAATGACTTTTAAGACATAGCTCAACAACAATGTCATTTGAGAGCGAATTCAAGAAGAAGGAAAAAGTTAATTCACTCGGTTAATTTTCAAGGGAACACTCTCACCCTTCATTCAGAGAAGGAGGAAGCACTGGCGAAACAATTCATGGAAATTTTAGGTACCGCCAAGCCGGCAAGTCACACTTTTCCGTGGGATCTGCTCGGACTTAAGGTTCTACCGACCAATGCCTTAGACGCTCTTGAGCGCCCCTTCACAGAGCAAGAGGTTAAGGCAGCCATTTTTGAAATGTCTCCTGATGGGGCCCCTGGTCCAGACGGGTACACGGGCTGTTTTTTCAGAGCAAGTTGGGAAACTATTAAAGAGACGCTACTAACTGTTTTCCAAAAAGTGTACGCCATGAATAGTCTACATTTCCAGAAAATCAACACTGCGAACTTAATTCTCCTACCAAAAAAGGATCAGGCGATAGAGATCTCAGATTATCGGCCGATTAGCCTGATACACAGCATAGTAAAGATCCTTTCCAAGCTGCTTTCCCTGAGGCTATCAACTTACATGGATGACTTGATTTCTGCAAGTCAGAGCGCGTTTGTCAAGCAGCGGTCCATACAGGACAACTTCCTCTTTGTGCAAAGTATCGCCAGGAACCTCCACCGGTCGAAGATACCAATGCTTTTACTTAAGCTCGATATTGCCAAAGCTTTTGACTCGGTTTCTTGGCCTTTTTTGCTCGACATGTTGCAATACAGGGGATTCGGGAACCGGTGGAGGTCATGGATTGCAATGATGCTTCGTACATCTTCGCCGAGAGTTATCTTTGAATGGTGTGTCGACCATGCATAAAGCACCAATGTGGTGTGCGGCAAGGGGATTGTCTCTCCCCCTATCTGTTTATTCTTGCAATTGATGCACTTCACGGTATCCTCCGCATAGCAGACCAGCAGACTTGGCTCTCGCCGCTTCATGGGATAGGAGTGAACAGGCGGCTGTCGATGTATGCCGATGATGCAATGATATTCCTGTCACCAATAAAGGAGGATGTTGATAATATTAAAGAGATCCTGTGGGTATTTGGAGAGGTCACTGGGCTTAGCATAAATATCGCCAAAAGTGCGGTTATACCAATCCAATGCCACTCGCTAGATCTTGATGATATTCTGCAAAATTTCCCAACCAACCGAATGCACCTGCCAATCAAATATCTGGGATTACCGCTCTCGCGCAATAGGCCTGGGAAGGCGTTGTTCCAACCCATTCTGGAAAAGGTGGATTCTAGTTTGTGCGGTTACAAAAGAAACTTGTTTTCACAAGCAGGGAGACTCGTTGTGCTCAATGCGGTCATTTCAGCTTTACCTACCTATCATCTAACAGCCACAGAGCTACCCGCCTGGGTATTGAAACAAATTGATAAACGGCGGAGAGCGTGGTTTTGGGCCGGAAATGATGTCTGCTACGGAGGTAAATGTTGGGTCAATTGGAGCCTAGTATGTCGCCCAAAGAAGTTTGGCGGACTCGGGGTGTTGAGCCTAGTACCTTTCAGTCGCGCTCTCCGCCTTCGGTGGCTCTGGTATCAATGGAAATCACCGGAAAAACAATGGAATGGAATGCCGTTGCCAATCTCAGATACGGATCAAGCACTTTTTCGAGCTTCCACAGTGATTTCCATTGGGAATGGGGACAAAACGAGTTTCTGGAAAGACAAGTGGCTGGGAAAAACTACTTTGAAACAGCTTGTTTTCGTGGTCATTCAAAGATTGCAAAGAAGGAAAAATCGAACGGTGGGGGAGGCGATGCATGCTGGCAAATGGATAGCGGACTTGAGGAGGAAAATTACATTACCTTTATTGCCCGACTTTGTCAAAATTTATGGCATGCTTTCTCAAGTCAATCTAACTCAAAATGTGCCAGATGATATAACCTGGAAATGGACTACCTCAGGCAACTACTCAGCCAAGACTGCTTATGAGATTCAATTTCTCGGAGCAATGGAAGCCCCTTTTCAAAAATTGTTTTGGAAGATCTGGGCACCGCAAAAATGCAAAATTTTTGCATGGATGCTAGCTCAGCATAGGGTACCAACAGAGATATCCTTGCCCGCTTCAAGATATTCAAAATGATTCTTGGTGCCCTCTCTGTACAAATACTCCAGAAACTGCCTTACATCTTTTTGTGGAATGCTCATATGCTGTACAAATTTGGTCCTTGGTGGCGTCATGGACTCAAAGAGACAACCTCAATCCAATACATTGGCTTACTCGGATAAAGATGGTCGACTGGTGGCTTGACATCTTCCACTCAGGGGAAGAAAGTGACAAAAAAGGCCAAGCATCACTTATTGTTCTGGTCTTATGGAACATCTGGAAAGAGAGAAATAGAAGAATTTTTCAGCACCTCCGGCAGGTCCCAACAGGGCTAATGGGCATGATCAAAGACGAAGCCATGGCTTGGATGCTAAGTGGGGCAACCAAGCTACAGATCTTCATCTAGGGAGGAGGAAGCACGGTCCTGGGAAGTCAGTCATAGCTTTTTTTTGGGTCGGTCCTCTCCATTCCTTTCTGGAAGAGGGAGAGGTCCTTCTAGTTTTTACTCTTGTTTTGGCTATGTCGTTTTTCTCCTTCTCTTTGTTCTTTTTTTTTCCGGTTTGTTTAAACCCCGTGTTGCTTTCTTGTTTTCCGCTTGTCTTCTATCTTTAATGCAATAGCGGCATTCCGCCGTTTTTCTAAAAAAAAAACAACAATGTCATAAACCTATTTCAATAGAAGATTGAGACGATCATAGCTAAGGTTCTATAAATTTCTTCATTGAGGGCAAGAAGGCATAAAACCAGGTGAAAACCCTATACTTAATCTAAAGGCTTGCTCGCGGATGAAAGATGATCAAGATGGCATTAGATCAGATCGCACAAGTTCTAGCAAACTATATCACAACAAAAAAACCAAGGTAAAACCCTTTAGAACATAAGAACCCCGGAATCACAAAAGAGAGGGCATGAATGAGATAGAACTCATCTTTGATCTAATATGATTGGATTGATATTGAGGATTGAAAGTTAAAAGTCACTCCACCTTGAGGACAAAAGCTCACTCATGAGCACCCAATCCCACAATTTTCTCTCAATACATCTATCTCAAACTCTAGCCTCCTCTATTATCTTCACTTTCCCCAAAACACAAACTAGGGTTTCTAAGCTTGCTTGGATGGATGTGCAAATCCTGCATCATCCCCTTTTACAGTGGAGACTAGGACTAGGAGAGAAACTATAGCACCCCGCATATTGAAAATGCGGTACTACGTGGAACTTCTTCGCAAGAAATAAATAATGACACAAGATATAAAATCCAAGGAAATTTAAAACTTTAATATCTCTAAATTGTTCAACAATAATAGTTCAATAGTAACAATGTCACCAGCGGAAGCAAATGGAAAAACATAGTTTGACACACTGGTATGTTGGTCCTTTCCCGATTGTTGAGAAAATTGGCAAACTTTCTTATCACCTGGAATTACTATCTTCACTTTCTAGTGTCCATAATGTTTTCCATATCTCCATATTGAGGAAATATCTGAAGGACCCTAATCTAATTCTTAAGTTGCATACCCTGAAGGTTAATGAGGATTTGACTGTTGTTTCATGGCCCATTTGTTCGGAGCGCCAGTTGAGAGTTGAGGACCAAAACTATTTCATATGTCGAAGCCCTTTGGTCCCATCAAATCGAGCGGGAAGCTACTTGGAAATTGGAGACTCACAGAAATCTTCCCACCGACAAAATATCGGGATTAGTTTGCCGTGTATGGAGGATTACAAATATGTGCCTATCCGCACGTTACAAAGATGGACAAGAGATTGTGCCGTAATGTATGAATCAACTAGAGGACTCACTACTACTGAATCGCACCTTTGGTCCGGGCCTAAGGGCCTCTAGTCCCAATTATAGAGTGGGACTAGGAAATCGGGACTAAATGTCTCACCTTTAGTCCCGGTCCGGGCCGGGACTAAAGGTCGATTTTAGTCCCGGTTGGTAATACCAACGGGACTAAAAATCACTGGTCAGCCACGGGTTGGGTTTTAATCCGGCTGGTATTACCAACCGACTAAAGGTGTTTTTTTTTCTTTTTGTTTCCATTTTAATTCATTATTGATTTTGGTTTTACAATTACATTAGGTTTTCAAATGCGTATTCTTATTTGCTAATATATGTATACGCCCACATATAATTTAGTTTGGAACATTATTACACACAAATAAAGTATGAAACTATATATATTATGGAGCTATATATATGTATAATATATATATATATGCACATAAAATTTACAACATTATTCATGCATCCTTGGTATTTACAACACAAATGTTGTCCTCCACTTAAATGTCATACAAATGTTCGTCCGGTTTGGCTTCAATTGTTCATCGGGTTAAAGTAGAACTCGTGTCGGGCTTGAGGACATGCTCATTAAGAAATCCTGCGATTGTCTCTTGAATTCCTTTGAGGCGGTCCATATCCAACACTGCTCCTTCAACCATATCTCCTTCAATTTGCATTAAACTAAAGAAGTATTAATATACATAAGATTTATTTAATAGCAACAAATAAATAAAATGGATTTATTATATATACTTGTTACGCACTTTTCAATATCTGTAGATGGGTTCTTTTTGCATACACCATGAGGAACTCGCAAACGTAGTATCCACACAAATTGTTGCACGGTGGTCGCCAGAGAACCCATCATGCGATATAAAAGATTACTCTCGCTATCCCGCGTGAGTCAAGCATGATAAGGTAAAGATGCGGGAGCTAGTACAACTTACATCGGTCGGTGTGGATCAGAAGTGGCGCTTTCAGATCCGGACGGTGTAGCCGAACGAACCAAGCCCAAACCCCGCCTAATAATTGATCGTTAATTAACTATTGCGAGTTAAAGAGCAGAATAAATATTTAAAGATCGGTTACCCCTGGATAATGTCTATCATATCTTGGTAATCTTCTGCGGTTTTCTCAATGAGTCATAGATTAGCAAATGACCGTCGGAGAGATCAAGACAATCAAGATCCGATGAAAGTTGATTTGTTTATAGAGTCAACATATATATCTTTATGTTGGATTGAGTAAGTAAAGTAAAATGTGCACACGATAACAACACTCACCCAAAGTTGTAGGGAAGAGTATAAATCTTTTGTTCTTTTGGTTGATCAAGAACCTCAGGAAATTCCTCTCCGCTTGAGGTCTCCATTGATCGTAGGGAGTGTTTGGGTCCTTGAATACGATATATGGATCAATGAAACCAATGTTCTTGTCCTTTCTACGTGTGAGGTCTCTCATCATGTCTCTGCATATGTATAGACATGCTAGCTAGTGTGAGGATAATTACTTATACATATACATATGCTAGAGTGAGATTATTAAAAGAAAGAATCACGCATGCACAAAAGCGGTGATGAGAGATTTGTCTAGAGCGCTCATGTGGCATAGCCGGTGTAACTCATTAAAGCGAACCATTATAATGTCATCGCCACTAAGTAATGATGGTTTCTAATTTTGACGCAAATATAGTCATCCGCTTTTCATGCGACACGCCGCCATGTACCACTTGTTTAACAAGTACATTTGCGCATTTAAGTTCCATGAGCTTCTCGTGGTTGTATAGACTCTTGCCATATACATATTCCTTCTTCCAATGATCAACTTCCGAGCACTTTTGATGTGTGCTCCACGAGCATTTGGGAAATGCTTAGACCGATTTCATGAAAAATTCATCAAGTTGATCCAAATGCACATTTCCGGATATCTGTTCTAGCACGCTAGTGTTTGAACCATATTCATTCCCAATAACTAGCGGGGCACCGATTGTTGTGATTGTTCCCCGAGCAGGCAACACCCTTCCGTGCTTTCTTCTCTTTCTTCTTCGCCTCCTCAATTGACTTGGTGAGAGTGCGGTCATAGTCCGATAGTGGCTAATCCTTACGAGCATGACGTAACTTTTTCTCGTGAGCGCCCACCCTTTGCCTTAGAACTTCGACGCGTCTAAGAAGCACGGCTTCGTGGTTTCGCCGCTTCACTTTTAGCCTTGACTTTCGCGAAGAAACCGCCCACATCTGTTATCAAGCATCTATTTCTCGGCGATCTTCTCATAGGAAAGTTTAAATGCGTCTTAGAAATAGTGGTGTTCTCCCGAGGCTTTCTTCTTGGCGGTGGGGCCGACGCTTGCTTGGGGCGCGCTCTTCTTTGGCGATGGGGCGGTGGCGGCGTTGGAGCCCGCCGTGGAGGCGATGGAGCGGCCGGTGTCGGCGTTGGAGCCCGCCGTGGAGGCGATGGAGCGGCGGTGGCGGCGTTGGAGCCCGCCAGGAGGCGATGGGGCGATGGCGGCGTTGGAGCCCGCCGTGGAGGCGATGGGCGGCCGGTGTCGGCGTTGGAGCCCGCGTGGAGGCGATGGGGCGGTGGGGATGCGGCCGTGTCTTCCACTTCATTGTCATCGCCGCAACACCGTGACGGTGGTGAATGGATAATTGGACTTAGGTTGGGGAGGTTCTGCTTTGTGAAAACAACGTGGTATGAGTAAACCGTTATTTAAGCCAATACATAATTAGTGAAAAATGTTTCGTTCACTTTCATCCGCACTCTAGGGTTAGGTTGTTGAGGAGGAGGAGGTGACGCCTAGAATAATGATATAGCGCTTGCGCCAACATATGAATGTCTTCTCCGCTTCTCCTAAAGTCTTCCCCATCACCTCCTTCAATGTCAAGAGGCACATTGCTATTACCTTTCACAACTCTATCCACCGAGACGCTAGCATATCCAAGAGGTATTAATGCCCCATGGCATCTTGGTGTATTCAGAGGGTCGATACGAGATACAACACCGATAGCCACCATGACCGTGGCATTCCCTCTCGAATGTGCACTCACATGTCGTGAGAGGATCGGTGATGTCATCCACGGGAAGCGCATGACCTGCGTCATCTTGAATCATGGCACCTCCGTGGAAGCGCAATCGCTTTTCAACCGATTAGGGGCTGATGTTGACTCCGGCTCGATGCGCTTTGCCTTTGGATGGAACTTATCGCTATCTCGTGACTTGCCTTTTGATTTCCTCATTCATTTTGGCTTCAAGTGCTTTTTCTCGCTCTATCGCTTCACGAGCCACTTCCCGTGACTCAAGAACCATTTCTCCATCCTGCGCATCCGCTCCGCCTCCTCGTACTTCTTTCTCTGGCGGCTTCTATAGGTGGCTTTGTCTTTAGGGAAGGCATGCTCCCACGACACCTCCCCATAGCCTCTTGTTCGCCCACCGTGTTCAAGATTTCCAGGCGTATGATGTCACCATCCTTATCTCTGTTCGGTGCCACCGCCACTCTCACCAAGCCTCGAGCATAAGCAAATCTTTTGTGCTCTTTGGAGTTTTGCGCCATACACTATCTTTCCGGCCTCTAGGTCGAGCTTCCCCATGACCGAAAAACCAATACTTGGCGCGCCAAAGCGCTTGATTGATTCTCGTTCGATCCCTTGGCAAGAATCTCCGCTCCATTCTTTCCCACTTAGGAATGGCACTCAGAGCCACCGATCCCAAGTGATGGTGGTATTGCTTTTGTCCGCATTCTGCTGGTTCCTTCTCACCCGTGCCTCACCCTCTTCCGATGTCTTGAACTGCATAAACTCATCCCAAAACGGCCTCAACTTGACGTAGGCCTTAGTGTTGAAATCAAGCGCCGTTCTTCTATCGATAAATGTGTTGTACAATTTCTTCTTCCAACACCGGAATTGTGTGGCCATCTTCTTCATAGCCAGCCTAACTCTCTCCTTCAAAGCTTCATCTTCTCAGACGAGCGCGAAATGTTGAAGGACATCTTGCCAAACTAGTGCCTTGTCACGATCAGAGACAAAACTAATATGAGGAGCAACTTTCTTTTGCTTCCATTCACGAGCATTGATCGATCCTGCCCCTTACAAGGTACCCACAAGGGTCGACAAATTTTCGTGCATGTGGTCCAAGTACTTTGCTCAGATCCTCCTCGAATTCGAGAGAATGAACCGACCCTCCAACGGCTTCTTGGGCCTCGTACATTTCTACTCTTCCCGTTGTTGTCGCCGATCCGAGAGGGCTACGAATGTAGAAACACAAAGATTTAAATAAATATATTTATCGACAAATGAAATTATTCTCAATTTCATGTATACATAAGAGATTGTAGATAGACCTCGCCAAAGATTGTCTTGCTCATCTTCATAATCGGCAAAGCATCGACTCTCGCCATCTACTTCTTGATTGTTGTCATCACCTTCAATTGGGCACCTTGTAAGGCGTCATTGTTGATAATATCCATCATGGCATCGCCCATGTTGTCATTCGGCCGGCCATTTCGCAAATATATGTGTAGGACGTTAGAACGGTTCGTGATCGGTAGGGGTGGATAACGAGGTGACTCGGCTCGGCTCGGCTCGACTCGTTAAGGCTCGTTAAGAAAACGAGCTCGGCTCGCTCGGCTCGTTAAGATAACGAGCAAAAACCGTGCTCGGCTCGGCTCGTTAAAACTCGAACTCGACTCGTTAGGCTCGTTAGGCTCGTTAGCTTATAAACATGGTGAACATCTTAAAATTTCATGAAATTTTCGTAAAGCGATGTAAAGAACAATCATTGACCACCCAAACATGCCTTATTCAACCAAACACATGCATGGCAATTCATGAGAGCAAGTGTTCTTTGAACTAAACCCAAAAATAAATGATTATAGATGCCATGAACATCCATGCAAAGGTCCATATCACAAATCATCATCACAAGTTCACAAATCACAATCATCGATAAACATTTATAGCATTCATAAATCATATCCATGCAAATCCATATCACAAATCATGCAACATGCATGCAGATCCATACATAACCATTGCCATTTTGAGTACTATTTTTATCAATGATCTCAACCCTTTCTCTCGAGATATCGATATGGTTGATAACCATCGGCTTCCAAGACAATCTAGAATGTCAAGAGAATACCGTTCATAAAAGGTGGCAAACCGCCCACTAGAGCTTAATCTTAGAAGTGAATCGAAGCGAGCTTAACGAGTTAACCGAAGTTACTCGCGAGCCACTTTCGGCTTCGGCTCGTTAACAAAACAAGTTTTTTTGCTGGCTCGGCTCGGCTCGTTAAGGACCGAGTTCGAGCCGAGTCGAGCCGAGCCCTTAACGAGCCGAGCTGCTCGCGAAGTTTCGGGCTTTTTTTCCACCCCTAGTGATCGGGTTATGATTTCGCATCAAGTGGCGTGCGGTTCGTGACATGCATCGACAAAAGAAAAACAACATATACATTCAATTCGCCACTCCCGCAAAAATGATTTCTCGGCTCGATGGCGGTCACAAAAGAGGGCTCGCCACGGGTTAGTCTTTGTGTCGCCGTTTATACCACATTGCCACCGAGGCACCGACAACGATGGCGGCTAGCTAATCTCGTTTGCCTCCTCTGTGAACTCAGATATTTTCTCTCTCGATCTCCTTTTTCGCTCCCCGCAAATGCGATAAGAGATGATGAGGAGCTCACCGGCGTGGAGGAGGCGGCTCGGGCGGTGGTGGCGAGCCGCCGCCGGGTGAGTGGGCCGGATCCGGTGAAGGAGGGAGGAGCCGGGCGAGCTGAGCGGGCGGAGGGAGGAGCGGGCGAGCTGAGCGGAGGAGGAGGAGCCGGGCGAGCTGGAGCGGCGGAGGAGGAGCGAGTGGAGGTGGTGGTGGGGAGAGGGGCGCCACGGGAGGAAGGAGGAGGCCGGGGCGACGAAGGCCGGAGCCGATTTAATTAAGCGGCGCGAGGAGACGGCGAGGGAGACGGAAGGGGTGGAAGAAGGGAAGAAGCCACTGTTGCTTAAGTACTGAGGGGGACCTTTAGTCCCGGGTGGTATTACCAACCGGGACTAAAGACCTTTAGTCCCGGGTGGTAATACGGACCGGGACTATATGTTGCGAGGCTTGGTTCGGTGTTCTGCCTTACCGTTAAAATGCTTGCCTTTCTTTCTTAGTTGGTGATTCATAGGAAGAAAACGACGATGGCCAAGGTACACGACCTTTCGACATTTTTTCAAATATATACTGTCAATGTCATCAAAACATTGTGTGCATGCATTGTATCCCTTGTTTGTCTGTCCTGAAAGATTACTTAGAGCGGGCCAATCATTGATTGTTACGAACAACAATGCTCGCATGGTCGAAGTGTTCTGCTTGTACTCATCCCACACACATACACCGGTTTGCTCCATAAAAGAGGAGTTCCTCAACTAATGGCCTCGGTAGACATCGATGTCGTTGCGGGTTGCCTCGGCCTTGGATGAGCACCGCATCATAATGAACTTCGCTTCATGCATAACCATGGAGGAAAGTTGTAGATACATAGAGTAACAGGCCAAGTGCTATGACTAGTGCTCTCGTCCCCAAAAGGATTCATACCATCCGCATTTAAAGCTTAACCTTAGGTTTCTTGCGTCATCTGCAAACTCCGGAATTCTCTCGTCTATTGCTCTCCTGGGACCCATCGCCAGGTGTCTCAACATGTTGTCTACCTTACGGTCTTCTTTGTGCCATCGCGACAACTTTGCATGGTCCTTGTTTATGAACAGACGCGTTTCAGCGTGGTATTATAGGAGCATACCACATAACCTTGGCAGGATTTTCTTCTGGGACGTTCTTCGCCTCAACATCGCCAGGTCATCTCGCCGATCTTATACGCGACGCTTTGCATACGGGCATTCATCCAAATTCTCGTAGTCCTTGCCACGATACAGATGCAATCATTAGGACATGCATGTATCTTCCGGATTTCTAATCCCAAGGGGCGACGACTGTTTTTGCTTCAGACGTAGTGGCGGGCAATTCGTTAGGCCGGAAGCATCTTTTTGGATCTTGAGAATTGCCCAAATGCCTTATCGGATACACCATTCTGCGGCCTTCCATTGTAGCAACTCGATGTTGTACCCAACTTTTTGCCCATCTTCACGGACGGGTATAGTAATTTCTTGTGATCCTCTAGCATGCGGTCAAACTTAGCCTTCTCCTTTTCACTTTCGCAATCTCTTTGTGCATCACGAATGACATCACCAAGAGCATCATCTTCAACGAGTGTGTCTTACGCCTTGCTTCTTCTTGACTTCGCCCATTGCAAGATCATCGAAGTCACCGTATTGAGCAATAATGTCGTTAGGGTCCAATTGTTCTTCTTCACCTTCTTCCATTATAACCTGGTTTCTCCGTGCTTGGTCCAACAAATATAGTTTGGCATGAAACCCGACTTCAACAAGTGTGAGTGAAGACTCCTTGAGCGAATATTCCTTCAAATTCTTACACAGGGCACATGGACAAAGACATGAAACCATCCCGCTTTGTTTGCCTCGGCCACTCTTAAGAAATAATGCACGCCATCAATGAACTCTTTGAGCGGCGATCGGCATTGTACATCCAATGGCGTGTCATCGCTCTGCATTATATGACATATCACATAATTAAATTTCAAGTTTCAAATTTTTCCCGGATAGTACACATGATAGAGAGGCTACCCAAAATTTTTAGAATTTTTGAAATTAAGATGAATTTATTTTGAATTTTCAAAGAATCAGCACTATTTGACAAATTTGCACTAGAGCTTCGCCTTGCGTAAGCATATGGAGTGTCCCGGCATGGCGACGACGGCGTTCGACTCCCGTGATTTAACGCAAACAGCAAGCTTAAGGAGAAGGGACATCAAGTTAAATGATAATTAATAATTAACTAAATTGCCCAAAGTCATTAAGGGTGAATGACCCTAGGTCAACAATCAATCCAAAAGGCAAACAATAACTAAGTGATTAAGCTAATTAAGAGATTAACTAATTACTTAATAATTAAATATTAAACTTATTTATTAAAACAAAATTAATATTTATTATTTTTACCCAAGAGGTTGGATCTGATAAGATAAGACTTATCTCATCAAACACCCTCAAAGCTTAACCTAACTAACACATGTAAAAGTCATTTTTCATTTATTTAAATAATTATTAAATAAGGTGAAAAATAAAAGTCTTCAGATTGATCCCAAAATTTTTGTACAGATAGTTCATAGCCTAATTAGATGGCAAAACAATTTTCAGAATTTTTGGATCATTAATTTAGCCTACAAAATTCATGGAATAATAATTAAATAAATAAGCATAAAATAGGTATAAATTCAACTTTGTCCAAATAGTCTTAAAATTTTTATATGGACTGTTCACAGTGTAACTTAGTGGAAAAACAAATTTCATGATTTTTGGAAATTTATTGTGGCCTACAAAAATCATGAAAGTTCCATTTATGAATTAATTGGCAATTTTATAACATATAAAAATTATTCAAATTTCACATTTCATATTTTTCATAATGGACTAAGCAGGGTTAGCATCAGGAGCTTATCATGAACACGCCGGTGAATACGGTTGAGTGAATGAACGGCTCGGCGGTGGTGGCAATGGCCAATGGCAAGGTCCTTGCATGGCGATTTGTTCCGGCTCCGTGATTTAACGCCAAACAGAGTTTAAATAGAAGGACATTTAGTCGGTTGGTGTTACCAACCGACTAAATGCCAACCTTAGTCGAGGTTGGTACTACAATCCGGGACTAAAGATTTAGTCCCGGATTGTAGTACCAACCGACTAAGGTTAAGATTTAGTCCCGGTTGGTAACACCAACCGACTAAATGTCCTCCCGCAAAGCTCGCCACCGAGCCGTTGGGGACTTTTAGTGGGTTGGTGTTACTAACCCACTAAAGATCTTTGATGCCCGGACGCAATTTTTTCCGAGACTATTGCCCATTTGGCAGTTCGACCAAAGGTCTGTAGTAGTGACTAAATCAACCTAAACAATCGGTCATGTACATTCTTAACAGTTTCAACGCCGAAAACAAAAATATCAGCTTTGCCTTCAGCGACAAATCAGCCAGTAGTAGGCTGCATTAACCCTTCGAATAGATTGACAAAGACGCAACGAAATGGCTGTTCCAGCATTAACCCTTCGAATAGATTGACAAAGACGCAACGAAATGGCTGTTCCACTCCTTGTAATCAAGAGGCAACCTCATCCAGGCTAATATATCCCACTTCTCCATTTCATTCCTGTGTTCTTCACAAGCACAAGAAGAGTAGAAGACTCATGGATTTTCTTCCCATCTACAGCATCCTCTTGCTGGTTAGTTGCTCGTTCAACTCATTGTTTTGTGCATCTCAGAACCTCCTCGTCCCAGGCAAGCCACTCTACGCTGGCAGCACTCTCATCTCTGACAACCGTGTCTTTGCCCTGGGCTTCTTCTCCCCGTCCAACTCCACCACAAAACATTACTACGTTGGCATATGGTACAACAACATCCGACCGCGCACCGTCGTGTGGCTTGCCAACCGCGGGATCCCGATCATGGATACTACAACCGCAAAGCTCACCTTGACCAGTGACTCTGATCTTGTCTTGTCAAATACCGACGGCCACGTTCTTTGGACGACAAACACCAGTGGGAACTCCTTGCCTACCACTGGAGCAAATGCCATTCTTGACAACACCGGAAACTTCATCCTCCGATCCTCAATAGATGACACGGTCTTATGGCAGAGCTTCGATTACCCAACAGACACTGTCCTCCCTGGCCAGGATTTCAGGATCAGCCACGAGACACATGCGCTGCAACACCTCACTCCTTGGAAGGACCCCCAAGACCCGTCCCCTGGCAACTTCTCCTTCGGTGCAGACCCGAATAGCTTGTTCCAGCGCTTTATCTGGAATGGCTCAAGGCCATACTGGCGATCCCCAATATTGCCTAGCTACATGACCGTCGGGAGTTACCTGGATTTTCTCAACTCCACCCTTTATTTGTCGGTTCATCGCCGCGACGATGAGATCTACATGTCACTTGGGATATCTAGTGGCTCCATGGCTGTACTAATCAAATTGGACTACTCGGGACTGTTAAAATTGCTTACCTGGGACAGCAAGATGTCAAAATGGATAGCCCTGGAGACATGGCCTGCCCGTCCGTGCAACACATATGGCTACTGTGGACCGTCTGGTTATTGCGACAACACGGAGCCTATCCCAACATGCAAGTGCCTCAATGGGTTTGAGCCAAATAGCAAGGAAGAGTGGACCAGTGGCAAGTTTTCACAGGGATGCATTCGAAAGGAGCCGATAAGCTGTGGCCATAGGGATGGTTTCTTGACCTTGACAGGCATGAAGCTTCCCGACAGGTTCTTTTATGTCAGGGATAGAAGCTTTGATGAATGTGTAGCAGAATGTAGCAGCAACTGCTCCTGTGTGGCGTATTCTTACGCCAACATGGGCACCAAGGCTATAAATGGGGATGACACAAGGTGCCTGATATGGATGGGAGAGTTGATCGACACAGAAAAACTCAATGATCAGTTCGGCCAGGACCTATATGTTCGGCTTAATGGATTAAGCGGTACAATTTCTTACTTTCGTTTTCTATTTCCCTGAGTAGGTCGATCTATCTTGTACATGGTTTATCTTGGTTTCTTAGGCAGGCCATTAGCATCAAATGAAATTTAGATTAGCATCAAATGAAATTTAGATTAGCATGAGCACATTCATGGTTTATCTTGTATTCTTAGGCAGGCCAAAAATTTCATTAGGTTAAAGGCCAAATTTAAATATTCCTTCTCATATCATCATAGCCAAATCTGCAACATGAAATGAACAGGAGAACTGACTTTCAATCCATTAAGAGAGAAAACGATAAGGTTTAGTAAGGCCAAATTTTCACCAACAACTAAACAAAAGTTCAATGCCCAAGAAAATAATTTAGTTTGGAACGGCTTGCTCTTGAGCGTTCCAAATTAAAACAATGCGGAGATCAAAAGTCTAAGCAGTAGTAGTAGAAAATATAGTATCATCTGAGCCACGCATGATCACAAACACCTCGCATGAGGAGCTAGCAAGCACTAATGTCCTGAATATTGTTCTTCAAAAAATGTCCTGAATATCCGTAGTTCACGTACTAAGCTACTTCACTTCACACTGCTTGAACAGCAAAAACAGCCAAGTAGCAACCTTAAATTTGCATAAGTTTGGCAGCAATGGTGGGCGTGTTAGAATAGTAAATTTGTCATGCTAAATGTCTATCGTATAAGAAATGATTGATGTTTATGTTAAAAAATAAATGTTTAATTTTAAAATTTAGTATAGTACATATTTTGGAAGCATGATTCTCTTCATGAATTTGATTTGTGCAGGAAGCAAGAGAAAGAGCAATGTACTAAAAATTGCACTGCTTGTTCCGACAAGCTTGCTGACACTCGTATGCATATGTTTTGTTTGGATTCGCACATGCAGAGGTCGAACAGGAGTTTTCTCCCTTCCTTTTTTCTGTTTCTTTTGTTTCATATATTTCATCATCCTCCTTGGCTGCCAAGCGTAATTATGTTTAGTATTGTTAAGACACTGTACTGCTATTCTTGTCAGGCAAACGAAGAATCAAGAAATTTTGGGAAAGAAGGATGCAAGGGGATTTGAGCGTTTCTGATGAACTTGGGGATGGAAAACTAGAATTTCCTTTTCTTAGATTTAGAGAAATTGCTGTTGCAACAAACAATTTTGCTGACTCCAACATGCTTGGGCGAGGAGGTTTTGGTAATGTTTATAAGGTAATAAGATGTCTTTTTTTAAAATATTTTCAGTAGTAGAAACTTATGTTATTTCTTTTCCTCAAGTAACTTATGGCAGGTCTATCTTATCTGATTAAATGATTATGAAATTCTGCAGGGAATGTTAGAAGGTGGTACTGAAATTGCTGTTAAAAGGCTTAGTAAGAGTTCTGGTCAAGGAATAGTGGAGTTCAGGAATGAAGTAATTCTAATTGCCAAGTTGCAACACAGAAGCCTTGTGAAACTTCTTGGTTTCTGCATTCATGGTGATGAAAAGCTATTGATTTACGAGTATTTGCCTAACAAAAGTTTGGATGCCTTCCTTTTCAGTATGTTCTGAATTCCGTTGAAGTCTTGCAATATGTTTTATTGGAGCAGTGTTTTTACATACTATAGTGTTTTTAGAGAACACTTTTATAGACTATAGTCATCTAGAAAGAAAGTTGAACATAATAGTCTAAATAACTTATCTGCTTAGTTGTAATTTAGTTTCTCTAAAATTTATGCAGATTTCTTTTTGGAGAGTATAAAAGCTCTTCCAACGAAGTATTAATTGAGGAGCATGCTTGACTAACAACGTGTTTCATTTGATGCTATCCTTGGCAGATGATGCAAGGAAATCAGTTCTTGATTGGCCAACAAGGTTCAAGATAATAGAAGGGGTCGCTAGAGGACTTCTTTATCTCCACCAAGACTCAAGATTGAGAATAATTCACAGGGATCTCAAAGCAAGCAACATATTGTTGGATGCTGACATGAGCCCCAAAATATCTGATTTTGGCATGGCAAGGATTTTTGGAAGTGGCCAACAGCATGCGAATACCAATCGAGTTGTTGGAACATAGTGAGTAATTCATAAATAAAGATACTTCAGTGTGATATTTATGTAGCTAAACTAATTTCAATTATGTGTTATTTGTTTGGGAAATGGTACAAATAGCGGCTACATGTCACCTGAATATGCACTGGAAGGCGCCTTTTCTGTCAAGTCTGATGTCTACAGCTTCGGCGTGTTGCTTTTGGAAATTGTGAGTGGCATAAAGATCAGTTCTACACACCAGCTGTTTACAGACTGCCCCAACCTTAAAGCTCATGTAAGTATCATGAAGTTCTCAAGATTTCTTCAGACCATACGAAATACACAACTAATCAATGATCCGACTTTGTGACTCAGGCATGGAGCATATGGAATGAGGGAAACCCAAAGCATTTAGTTGACTCATTAATTCTGGAGAGCTGTTCACTTGATGAAGTTGTGCGATGTATCCATGTAGGACTTTTGTGTGTTCAGGACGACCCGAATGATCGGCCACTCATGTCATCGGTTGTGTCCGTTTTGGAGAATGAAGCCACGGCGCTTCCAGCCCCAAAACAGCCTATATATTATGCGCCGAGGAATCATGACAGTGAAAAAGTTGGGGAGAACATTGAGCACACTGTGAATGACATGAGCCTTACACCTCCAGAGGGACGCTAGA
This sequence comes from Phyllostachys edulis, assembly GCA_036346405.1. Lineage (NCBI taxonomy): Eukaryota > Viridiplantae > Streptophyta > Magnoliopsida > Poales > Poaceae > Phyllostachys > Phyllostachys edulis. The sequence continues at coordinate 63,838,067 of CM070561.1, read as the reverse complement.
AACCTATTGATATGATTTATTGTTGGCACCGGGTTAGTGGCATAATGCCCGGTGAGAGGGGTTTGTTCGTGTCGTTTTGCGCGTAGGATCAATGACGGCCAAATATGTACATGTATTGCTACCATGTGTTGACTCTGGTTGAATGCATATTCAGGTGGAGGTTCTGGAACGGCATCATTCGCATGTTACTCTGCTCCGCTTGGTTAACAGGCAAGTGCATGGTAAAGCGATAGCCTGTAAGTGCTATGAAATATGTGATGTTTGCGTGATATGATAATGTTTATATGATGATGCTTACATGGTAATGTTTACATGATGATACTTACATGATAATGTTTACATGTTGATGGCAACAATGATGGGATAAGGTGAGCAATGAGACTACCCTGTTAATGATGATAATAATGAATCATGTTAATGTCAATGGACATATGCATTTGCATCATGGAAAGAATGCATGAGCTAGGTCGGTAAGAAAGTCATGTAACTATTCCGGTGAGGTCAGTGAGAAAGATACATGGCTAATCTGGTGTGCTCTAGATGAAGTCTTACATCTATAGGGACTAGATAAAGTCCTACAATGTAAGGACCCCATCCTAACGAAGATGGGGGAATAGTGTGTCATCGACGGTTGAACACTCCGCGATACTAGTATCAGCTGATGAGATGTCTATGAGCATGAGCATGATGGTGCATTCGCATATATGGGTAATGCAACGAGCAAATGAGCATGCAGAACAATGATGAATTACACTAATGGAAGGTTAATGGTGGAAATAATGACATGGTTATGTTTTTGTTGGTATGGCAGTGTTTATAGTCTCTATTATGTGCTTGCTGAGTCTTCAGACTCACCCTTGCTTATCGTTGGTTTTTTAGGTGAACGTCGCAGATGACATGCTTCGGGAAGGGAGAATAGTACATCCACGTCACATGTAGTTACTAATGCAACTCATTCTCCATAGATATTCCACTTTGGTTGTAATATGTCTAGTTGTTAACTTAGCTGCACAGGTTTGTAATGAATATTGTGTAGTGGTAACATTCTGGGCCCAGGAGGCGGGTCGGGGTGTTACAGTTGGTATCAGAGCAGGCGTTAGGTTCGTGGTGAAAAATTTGTAGACCTAGGTTGATTAATTACTAAAACTTAACCTAGGCCAAATAATTAAATTAAACTTGACACACTCTGGTGCACAGTAAGTTGGGTTTTGGGTCCAGCGTTGTATATATGTTTTAGCTAGTTATGTTGTTGACGTGCAATGTTATGAGGTAACAGTTTGTGAATTGATTGTGTGAATGCTTGGTTAACGCATATGTCGAGGGGTAGAGGTAGAGGTCGCGGCTGTGGGTGTGGCCGTGCTCAAGCGGAGCCACCGCTTGAGGTTCAAAGAAGAAACACAGTGTAGAGGTTGTTTCACGAGCGATGTGTAGTCGGGATTCGTGCAAGGTCTTCAGCCTTGCTATAAGAATTTATGGAAGAGGTCCGTGCGCTTCGCCAACAAGCGCCAAAGCTGACGGCATTCTTCTTGGCTGTACCGCTAATGGTACCTCCATCGTTGTTCCAACCATGCTAGAGGCAAGGATGGGCCTTCGTGAGTGGTTGGCTTTACGTCTAGACACATTCGATGGGGCGAGAACACCAATCCAAGCTGTGGATTGGTTGCGCTTTATGGGAAGACAATTTAAAGCCGTAGAGATGAGCTCACAGCTGAGAGCTCGCTATGTGGCATTCCAGATATAGGGTCAGGCGGACATCTCGGTGGGGGAGTCCTTTCAACTAGGACCCCGCCTGAGGTCCGTTATCTGGAGATCTTCATCGGCGTTCAAGGTGAATCACGCCTGAATATTTTATGAAGAGTAGGGAGGTCGCCCTGTCGACCTTCGTGTAGGGGAAGATGACCGTAGCTGAGTACGAAGCAGGGATTCAACGATCTGATCCATTTAGTACGATCGGTCGCAGCAATGATCTGGAGAAGGCTAAAAGGTTTTATTGAGGGCTCAACTCTGTGTTTCAGCATGTTATGGGAGCCACCGCGCCACGTGATTTTAGGCCAGTGGTAGATCAAGCCAGAGGGATGGAGATGGAAATGCAACTCACTAAAGGACTGCAACCCTCTGGTGGTCAAAGCGCTTCTAGTAGTGACCAGAAGAGGAGTTTTAGAGAGGAGGGTGGGTCATCTGAGCGACCTACTCCTAAGAAATCCAAGTGGGGCCAGCGTCCCCCGCAGTCGTCCAAGTCCAAATCTTCGAGGTCGTCTTCTACAGCGCCTCATTCGTCGTCAGCGACCCTAGCCTGTCGTCCTGTTTCGAGGCAGGGTATGATCTGTTTCAAGTGCGATGGTGGCACCGTGCTGCTGAATGTTCTTGGACAGGAGAGTGTCGGCAATGTGGTCGGTCGGGCCACGTGGAGCGGGTTTGTTGTCAGAACCCCTCTAGTATTATCAAGTGGGAGCCGACACCTATGTCATCGACAAATGCTACGCTTTGGGGATATCCCAAGGGTGTGTGAGTATCCTGATGTAGTTCTTGAAGAGCTTTCGGGTATGCCACCCGAAAGGGATGTGGAGTTTAGGATTGATCTTGTTCTTGGCACATGACCTATTTCTTTATCCCTGCACCAGTTGGCATGGCCTTTCCAAGAAGAGTTGAAGAAGGAATTGGATGATTTGTTATCCAAGGGGTTGATTCATCGTAGTGTTGTAAGCATCTAGGCCCCTAATTCGTGTTTTGGTGATTAATGACGACTTAATTATCGGGACTAACTTTTTGTTGATGTTGCATAAGTTCAAGTTAGGTCGCGATGATGGTTTGGTTATGTGGGCTATTTGTTGAGCCCTAATGGACTTTGAAGGCAAGCTTGTATTATTGTTGAAGATTAAGGACTTTGTTCTTTAGAAATGATCCAAGGAGTTGAGGATGGATCATTGTAGTGATAGGTCCTTTGTTTTTATTTTAGCCGCACTATTAAAGGGGTTTAGGCTAGTAGCTTGAGCTTGGTTAGGTTGAGAAGCTAGTTGTGATGCACACTAGGTTTATTTAGCTCATCTCTAGTCAAATGAAGCTCTTGGAAGAGTTGGAGTTGAAATGAAATCAATTTGGATCTTTATTTGAGAAGGATGAAGAGTTGGCGATTGCATTAAGGATGATTAGGAAGCTAACGGATCATTGGAAGCGAAGGCTGTTTTTCTATGGTGAAAAATGACTAAGACCTTGCGGATGATTCAAGAGCTAACGGATCATTGGACCGATAGCGTTTTGCTGAAAATTCATGCCTTCCGGATGATCCGCAAGCTAAGGGAGCATCAAGCGGATCATTGGAACAAAGAATAATTCAGTTTTGACAATGCCTTCCGGATGATCCGCAAGCTAACGGAGCATCAAGCGGATCATTGACCAAGACCGATTTTAAATTGGACATATGCCTTCCGGATGATCCGCAAGCTAACGGAGCATCAAGCGGATCATTAGACCAAGATCAATTGATTTTGACAAGGCCTTCCGGATGATCCGGATGCTATCGGACTATCAAGCGGATCATTGATCCGAGAGGAATTTTGGATGAGCCGAAAACCGAGTACTTTATGAATGATCCGGAAGGAAAGGATGATCCGGATGTAAGGATGATTCGCAAGCTTTCGGATAATACTTTAAGCCTTCAACGGCTAGTTTTGTGACCGTTGGATTTTGGGCTTCAGGATGATTCGGAAGGCTTCCGGATGATCCGGAATGTGCTGATTTTTTCTGGATAGTACGTTTAACGGCTAGTTTCTTTGAGGAGGCTATAAATACTGTTCATGGACGTGATTGGAAGCTCTCTTGGCCACTCTACAGTAACATCTAATACCAAGGGAAGATCAAGGACACCCAAGATCATTTATGAGCATATTTTGAGAGATTTTGAGAGGTAGCATAGGCTTAGTGTCCATCACTCTAGTTGCTTGATCTTTCTAAGTTCAAGTGATGGTCTAGGCTTGTTACCTTTGGAGATCGGCGTCTCCTAGACGGCTTGGAGGCGTGGTTCTTGGTGACCTTCTAAGGAGGAGCTTGTGGAAGGCACCGGGAAGGTTGTGAAGGTTTGGAGTCCACCCATCCGGAGAGGAGAAGGACTACCACAAGTGAATGGCTTGATACCTTGCTAGGTTTCAAGTCGGAGCAACACTCTTGCGAGAGTGCTCCAACGAGGAGTAGGGGAGATCGCCGAATCTCCGAGACCTCGGTAAAAAATTGGTTGTGTCTCTTGTCTCTTTTACATTTACGCATTTACTTTCTTGCACTGTTTTAAACTTCTCTAGAATTGTGTAGGAGTTGTTTGTCCACACTAGCATCCATAGACACATAGTTTTTGTTAGAACTGTTTAGTCTTTTAATTGTTCTTAAAAAAAAAGATTCCCAATTCACCCCCTCTTGGGCATTCGATCCACTTCAAGTGTGTCACCTTGGGGAGCCCCTGTCCTATTCATTGAGAAGAAGGATGGGAGTTGGCGCATGTGCATAGACTATCGTGCTCTTAATCAGGTGACTATCAAGAATAAATACCCTTTGCCTCGTATTGAGGATTTGTTTGATCAATTGAAGGGAGCCAAGGTGTTATTTGATCTGCAATCTGGGTATAATTAGATTCGAGTGCAGGTGCCAGACATAGAAAATACCGCTTTCTCTATGTGAGGACCCCCGGGTTATTTTCGTAAGACCGAGGCATTCCCGGTCTTATGGAGATAACAATGGGCCTCAAGTTAATGGATTCTAAGTTAACACCATCTAAGTGAGAGGTTTTTACTAAAACTTGAGCCCCGGTGATCGTGCGTACCGCTCCCCTGCAAGTACTACATGATTATCGGTTCTCTAACAATCAAAGACCACACTTAGTGAGTTAAAATGGAATCCATGAATAGCGAGCATGAGGTCATGTTGGCTCCCAAGATTAGCGACCAACATGCCCAAACTCACATACAACATTGATCACATCCATACAACACTCGTACATTAATAGTTCAAAAGACATACATCATAGTAGTTCAAGTTTACAACTATTACAAGTGGCCGACCGGCCAAATTCAAATAAGATCATAAAGTAGCAGCGGAAGCAAAGTAAATAAACCAAAAGTCCAGCATGGTATGCCCCATAACCCATCGGCAACCGACTGGGAGTCAAATGATAGCACTACTCGTCAGTGTCGCCTAAATCGACACTCACAAGCTCATCGGGCTCACAGTCTTCTTCACCTGAATCGTTGTAGCCAGGTTAAGTACAAAGTTGTACTTGCAAGTCTTACACAAAGATAAAATTAGTTATGCATACAATGATAAACAAATAAATCAAACAATAACCAAAGTGGCAGCCCACTTTGATACATAAACATGCATGAACACCCCACTACTACAAAACAGGCAATAGTAGACGCCTAATCACAGACGGTTCAAAAGGAACTGCTCGTGTTGGGTCTGTTAAGGACGAGACATTTGCGGTGCCAACCTATCACTGCACGGTTCGTAATAAGAACCGCTCGTGATATGCACCTATCACATACGGTTTTTAATAAAATCGTTCGTGATAATTCCTGAGCAGTTCTATTAACGTAACCGCTCGTGATAATGACCGTATCACAAACGGTTCTCAACAAAGACCGCTCATGAATTATCACGAGCGGTTCTATTAAAGAACCGTCATGATACATTCCATCGCTCATTTTATAGAGCAGGGCTGTTCGGACCGCCCGATTCGATCGAAGCGGTCGAGCATGCACTGGATCTACAAAATAGCAAAAAACAGCAAAAAAATTCATAAAATCCTGAAATAATTCAAGGAGGTTCCTGGGATGTGCTAATACTCAAATAAAATTTAAAACCTCACTATTCAAGTGTTATTTGTTTAACTAAATTCAAACCTAGTTTAGGTTGTTGAATAGAGTTTGAAAAGAGGTCCAATTTTTTTTACACTAGAAAATACTTATAATTTTGGTATTATAATTTTATTTGAGTATTAGCACATTCTAGGAACCTCCTTGAATTATTTCAGGGTTTTATGATTTTTTTTGCTATTTTATAGATCCCGGGTCTCTTCGGACCGTTCGATCGGAATCGGACGGTCCCGATCGGAGGAGACGTTCGGACCGTCTCCTCCGATCGGACGGTCCAAACAGCCCGGGCTCTATAAAATGAGCAATGGAACGTATCACAGATGGTTCTATTATGGAACCGTCTGTGCTAACTTGTCATAGACGGTTCCATAATAGAACTGTCTGTGATAATCACTGGTATCACAGACGGTTCTATTATGGAACCGTCTGTGATGATAATCACTGGTATCACAGACGGTTCTATTATGGAACTGTCTGTGATAGGCTAGCACTATAAATACTTGGACCCAACAGACCCCCTGCCCATTCCCATTTGAGCCGCCACCCATGTCCTCCCCCATCGCCACCAGGTCCTCCCCCATTGCGCCGTCGACAGAGAGAAGGAAGGGAAGGAAGGAGGAAGGGAGGAGAAGGAGAAGAGGAGGATTCTTGAGAGATATTTGGTATTTTCGTCGTGAACTCCGAGGGTAACGATCTATAACCCTTTATGTTTGCTATAAATTAATCGCTAATCACTTTAAGTATGTTTGGTAAATAGGAAGAGTACGTACTTGCAGTTTATTAATCTAATCTGACACTAATTTGTTACATGCGTAGCGTAGATGGGCCGAAACTAGATGTACGGTGTGAACCGTGTGAGTGAAGAGTACATTAATGGCGCACTTGCTTTTAGAAGAGTCAGGCGAAAGGTGATATGTTGAAGAAGGGTTAAAATTTATGTCTTGTCCATACATTGATTATGTAATCGAAGATGTTTAATAACCGGCCGCATCGAAGCACACTTGATTCAAGGGGTTTCAAAAAAGGGTATACATGTTGGACCAGTCACGGTGAAGAGCAGATTATACAGGAAGTTAATAATGACAACATCGTCGAGGAAGTCAACGATATGCCAGATATGGACTGTGCTTTTAATGAGGATAGGTCGCACGATGACAATCTGGATCAGATGCTACGCGATGTAGAAGAGAACTACAGTGAGAGAGAGTTTTGTAAATTCGAGGGCTTAATGGAGGACTCGGTGAGACCTTTGTTCCCTAGTTACAAGCCGGAGTACACAAGGTTGTCAATTGTGATTGAAATGTTGAAATTGAAGGCAAGCAATGGTTGGTTCGATAAGAGTTTCACGGCGTTGTTAGGTCTCCTAGCGGACATCCTTCCTAACGGAAACGTGTTGCCCAGCACCACCTACCAAGCAAAGAAAGTTCTTTGTCAATTGAGAATGGAAGTAGAAAGAATACATGCATGTCCGAACGATTGTATCCTCTACCGTAAAGAGTATGTAGACATGCATGTATGTCCCGTGTGCAAAGTATCCCGATACAAGCGTAAGAATATTGCTAAGGTGGAGCAAGGACCTCCTGCTAAAATGGTGTGGTATTTGCCTGTGATCCCACGTTTGAAGCGTTTATTTGTGAACCTAAAAGAGGCAAGATTACTGCGTTGGCACTCGGAGGAGCGTAAGAAAGATGGAAAGCTAAGACACCCTACTGATTCTGCCCAGTAGAGAAACTTCGATCGGAGCTTTGAAGAGTTCGGTGCGGAACTGAGGAACATAAGGTTAGGATTGAATACAGATGGAATGAATTCTTTTGGTAACATGAGTAGCCAACATACACATGGTCCGTGAATCTATGTATGTACAACCTTCCTCCTTGGCTGTGTATGAAGCGGAAGTACATTTTGATGTCACTACTTATCCAAGGGCCGAAGCAACCTGAGAATGATATTGATGTGTACCTAGCACCATTGCTGGAAGATCTTGTGACACTGTGGAATGAAGGGGTATAGGTATGGGATGAGTACAAACGAGGGAACTTCACTTTACGCGTCATGTTGTTCTGCACCATCAATGATTTTTCTACCCTTGGTAACCTGTTGGGCTTCAGTACAAAAGGAGCCAAAGCCTATCCACACTGCTTAGATGCTACGGAGAGTATGGCTGAACAACTCGCGTAAAACTGTGTATATGCGTCACCGTAGGTTCCTTCCCAGGAGTCACCCATATCGCAAGATGAAGAAACAATTCAACGGAAATAAGGAGGACGATTCAGCTCCAAGGGCTTTTAGAGGAAAAGAGGTCTATGATATGGTTAAGGATATCGATGTTGTGCTTGGGAAGGGACGTAAATTAAGAACCAGTCAGAAGAACATCTGGAAGAAGCGGTCAATTTTTTGGGACTTGCCTTATTGGAAGCACTTAGAAGTTTGCCACTGCATCGACGTCATGCGTGTGGAGAAGAATGTATGTGATAGCTTGATTGGTCTCTTACTGAACATTAGTGGCAAAACAAATGATGGTGTTAACGCATGGCGTGACTTGGTTGATATGAACATAAGGACCAAGTTAGCACCAAAAGAGACCGATAAAGGATGAACGTACCTTCCCCCAGCTTGCTACACTCTGTCCAAGGCCGAGAGAAATGAACTGTGCCAGAGCTTGTATGGTGTGAAAGTCCCGTCTGGTTACTCCGCTAACATTAAGAAACTTATTTCTATGGAAGATTTGAAATTAATTGGTATGAGGTCTCATGATTGTCATATACTGATGACACAAATGCTTCCTGTTGCAATTAGGAGTATCTTGCTGAACAAGGTCCGAGTGGCAATCTTGAGACTGTGTTATTTCTTTAACTCAATTGCTCAGAAGGTCATCGATCCCCAAGGACTAGATGCTCTGCAGACTGAGGTGGTGACGACTCTATGTCATCTTGAGATTTATTTCCCTTCGTCATTTTTCGATATCATGGTCCATCTCATTGTTCACCTTGTGAAAGAGATAAAGATATGCGGCCCTGTGTTCCTACGCCATATGTACCCGTTTGAGAGGTACATAGGCATTCTCAAGTCCTACGTACGGAATCGATCTCGACCGGAGGGCAGCATCATCGAAGGTTATGCAACCGAAGAGGTCATTGAGTTCTGCGTCGACTACATGGCTCAGGTGGAACCGATAGGTGTGCCTCTATCTCGTCATGAGGGGAGACTGGATGGTATCGGGACCATCAGAAGGAAATCAATCACTCCCAATCTGGATACATACGCTCAAGCCCATTTCACGGTCTTGCAACATATGACCCAAGTGTCCCCATACATTGACGAGAACAAAGACATGGTATGCCAACAGAATCCGGACCGGTCGGAGGTTTGGATCACGAGAGAGTACAACCGTCGGTTCAACGAATGGTTAAAGGTGCGAATCATTGGGAGGTCATCAAGTGATGATACGCTACAATGGTTGGCAAAAGGGCCACAATTTACAATTGTGACATAGCAAGGATACGACATAAATAGGTACACGTTTTATACGACAGCTCAGGATAGGAAGAGTATAGTCCAGAATAGTGGTGTCCGCATAGATGCGTTTCACGAGCAGTTCAATACAGCTGGGGTTCGTGGGTTGAACTCCTACTATGGGTTCGTAGAGGATATTTGGGAGCTCGACTACGTACTTTTTAAGATCCCCCTATTTCGATGCCATTGGGTTAAACTTCTGCAAGGTGTGAAGGTCGACAAGTACGACGTCACCACTGTGGACCTCAAATGTGTCGGATACAAGGACGAACCATTCGTACTCGCTAAGCAAGTTGTTCAAGTTTTTTTTTTATGTAACAGACCCGGCAAATAAGAACCGCCACATAGTTCTTCATGGAAAAAGAAGGATTCTCAGAGTTGAGAATGTTGTGGATGAGGAAGAGTACAATCAATTTGATGAGTTGCCTCCTTTCGGAGACGGCATCAGGCTCGAGGAAGAACCCAGTGAGGAAGCTAGCTATATGCGTGTCGATCATCATGAAAGGCTATATTTTAATTAAGAATTTACTCCATTGTAATTAATTTATTCCATAACATCATGTGTTATGGACTTGTAATCTCTCATATATTTTGATGCCAACGTGGAATTGTCATGTGTTAATGTGTTATGGACTTGTCATCTTTGATATTGATGTCAATGTGGACGTTCATTGTAATGTGGAGTATCAAAATTGGTTTCACTTTGATTTGGAGTTGAGTTGAATTAGATATGAATTTTGAACTCAAATGAATTGTCGAAGGATAAATTAATTTTCACCAAATTATTTGGAGTTGTGTTATGGACTTATTTGGAGTTGTTTTATGGACTTATTTGGAGTTGTGTTATGGACTTGTCATCATACTTGTCACTGTGTTCATATGGACTTGTCATGATTGTCATCATACTTGTCACCGTGTTCATATGGATTTGTCGGGATATCACGCATTTGTTCTATTATGGAACCGTTTGGGATAAATAATCACAGACGGTTCCATAATAGAACCGTCTGTGATATGGAATGTATCACAGACGGTTCTATTAAAGAACCGTCTGTGATGTGGACATATCACAGACGGTTCTTATTAAGAACCATTTGTGATTCCTTATCACAGACGGTTCCATAATAGAACTGTCTGTGATCTGCCTTATAACCCTAGGGCTCGCCCATTCATCTCCCCAGTGCCCTTAGCCTGCTCAGCTCTCGCTCCTTCGCCTCCTCTAGGGCTCGCTCGTTCACCTCCCCGTAAGCCCCGACACCGACACCGCCGCCTCCGACCTCGACACCGCCACCCCCGACATCGATGACGCCGCCGCCGCCTCTGCTGGCCTCGTCCCCGTGGCGCCGTCCTCCTCCACGTGTCGGCGTTCTCCCTTTGCCGGCCTCCTCCCCGGTGGCGTTGTCCTCCTCCTCGTGTTGGCCTCCTCCCCTGCACCAGCCTCCTCCCTGCGGCCCCCTCCCTGCCGGCCTCCTCCCTGTGGCCGCCCTCCTCCCGTCGGCCTCCTCCCTGCCACCGCCGGCCTCCTTGCACTGTGAAGGTTAATCGTCGACTGTGAATGTTGTATTTGAGATTAATGTGTGCTATGAGATGAATGGGGAGAACCTATCTGACGAGGATCTAATAATCCTCATTTTATTTGTTATCCATAATTCTTATTATGGGTAAATATGATGTCATGTGGTCCTTAGGTATACCCCTTATATTTACAAGGGAGAAGCCTACTAGGTGGTCGTAAGTTCTTGTACGACCACCCCCATAGTCGTAAGTCTTGCTACGACTACCCTATGGTCGTAAGTTCTTCTACGATCACTATCGAGTCGTAAAGTTATTTTACGACTACCTCATAGTCGTAAGCTTTTCTACGATTGTGTCAATACGACTACCTTATGATCAATAAAACCTCATGCAGCGAGTGGGTCCAATTGATTAAGGAATCCAAGCAGTCAACATATGCTGTTACTCTACGAAGTAATAGCACGTAATACCCTATTATCTCTAACAAGTAACTGCCAAGCGGCATGAAGGGGTTACCACTCCGATGATTACTGCAAACATGCGCCCGTTATTGGATTTCATGAGGCGCCTCTTCACAGGAGAAAACGGCTATTCCTTCACGACTATATAAAGGCAGCAATCAGAGAGGGGAAGAGGGGGCAATCGGAGGAGAGAACAAGTAATCAGGAAGACAGTTAGAGACTATCTTCTGTAATAGCCTTAGTCTTTTCTCCCGATTGTACGAAACACACTCAATACCATACACACACAAGAGTAGGGTTGTTATTCTCTCCAGAGAAGGCCTGAACCTGTATAAAAATACCCGTGTCAATCTCTCTGCGTGATTCCATTCTAGGAGACCCCCCGAATCAAACAATCTTTACGTAAGATCGGTTCTAAAACACCGACAGTTGGCGCCGTCCGTGGGGATCTTCCGGTAATTTCTTGTCAACATACTCTCTTTTTCCCAAATCTCATTCACTCATGGCAGGAGAATGGAACGAGGAGAACTGGTTTGACTTGGCAGATTACGCAGACGTCGACATGGATGCCGGTTTCGATTACGAACCAAGTATCGACTCATCCGATGGTGTTGCTACCTCCAGAGATCTTTCCGCAGATCCAGGAGACCATGCCACTAATATAATTGAGGAGGGATCCTTATCCCCCACAACAGTACGTCCAACAGAGGAATCAATTCCTTCGAAGGACAGTGGTCAATCCGACCACAATTAGGACTACACCCAGGCGGACTCACAACACGACAAGAGTTTTTCCTCCAAGTGTTCAAGTCCCCCTAAGGCGGTCCAACCTGGTGAGACAAGTTCTGGAAGCCACAATTCCAGGACTTCACCAGCTTCTGGTGGTCCTCTCTCTCCGGATAACTCCAGAGAGAGCGGGATCAAGCATCTTTTCCTGCAAATTCGATCATCTCTCCGCAGATCACACCTGCGGATGGAGACGGTTATAACCCAGAGTTCCCCTTCCTGGAGGGAATTACTCCAAGTCGCCATATGGTGTCTCTCGAATACTCCTCAAGCGGGGAGGCCTCGAGTGCAAGTGAGAATCATCAACGGGAGGTCTTCGTCCTTCCCTCAGATCAAGGTCACCCTTCTAGAGACCGAGCTAGGGACACTCCCCGAAGATCACGCATTGCGCCCCCTTGTGGCAATGGCAAGGACACCACCGGTGACAGACAGAACCAACACTTTTGACAGACAGAACCAACACTTTGATGAGCACGAGGGAAATCCTTGACATACTCGCACTCCATTGAGACAGTCTCAAGGATCTAATATGGAAGATTTTGAGGCTATTCGACGGAAGAAGATTGCAGCCCAGAAAAATCTGCCGGGGCGTATCCAATATCAATCAGAGGAAGCTCAAGAACTACAGCACATCAACGACTTGCTCGAGAACCCTACTCAAGAGCTCGCCCGAGCGCCAGGCTACGACCTCTTCGTCGAAAAGATCGCACAAAGGCTTCGGACCACGATGGCAAGACTGGAGGCACCTCGCCGACATCATCCAGGAAGTTGTAGCAATACGACTTCTTCAGCTACCAGTCGATCAAACATATCACCGCGGAGAAATCGGCGCAACAGCGAGTCGCATCGATCTCCTACTCGGAGAAATGTCTTTCGAACGACTGATGATCAACAAGCTCCTCGGAGAGGTGATCGCTCACCATTCCGACATGGAAATCTGCAGCAGCAGATGGAATACAAGGAGTATTTCCCTCGTAGAACCGAGACCTACTACAGGTCTTGTCAACCTGTTACTGGGTATCATCGAATACGATCACCTGGTGATATCAACCATCTTTCCTGCAAAGGAGACGTCAAGAAGTTATTACCGGATGTCGGGCATTTTCGCCTGACCTCCGAGCTGTTCGCTGGCCACCTCGTTTTCGACCAGTGAATATGGAGAAGTTCGATGGATCCCAAAATCCCATCGAGTTCCTTCAAATTTATACAACAAATGGCCCGAGCAAAGCAGGAGGAGGAGAGCATGTAATGGCTAATTACCTTCCAAGCGTGCTCAAGGGTTCGCTCGATCTTGGTTACTAAACCAACCACTCGAGTCGATCTATTCTGGCAACACCTCTGCGACCTTCTATCGGGCGAACTTCCAAGGCACCTACAATCGCCCTAGGAAGGAGGACGACTTGCACCGGATGAGACAGAACGACCACGAGACATTGCGCCAATTCATCAAGCGCTTTAATCAGGTTCGTAATTCAATTCCGGAAGTTTCTGACTCATCTGTCATCAGGGCTTTCAAGCAAGGAGTCCGTAGTAGAAGGATAACGGAGGATATCGCTTTAAATCCTCCCACTACTGTCACCGAACTTTTTGAGATGGCCGATCGATATATGACTGCTTTTGAGGCGGTCGAGTGGAACAACACAATTGATCGAGAAGACAATACCTCTCGAGAACCAGGCGAAGTTAGCAAAAAGAAGGATAAGAAAGCAAAGAAGTCCAAGAACAAGGCGAAGGGTCAAAAACTCCAAGCCAGCGGTTCTAAGGAGGTCTTGGCTGTAAACGATAAAGAGCCACGAACCTCCAAGCCGCACTCCGACCGAGACAAATGTAAGCGCCCCGATCGGAAGAACGATAAGCCTAGGTGATGTCTTTTCCATAAAAAGGAAGGACATGACCTTCGCAACTGTCGGGTCTTCCAACGAAAGCTCGAGGACTACTACAACGGCAAAGGACCACTTCCCACTCTACAAGATTGCTTGCTGCTGTCATAGTAATCACCAGTTTGCCTGCTGCTGTCAAATTATATTTAGAAGTTCCGGTACTTCTGTAGTGCTTTACCTGATCACTTATTCTGTTGTCTTGTCCTTTTAACAGGAGAAAGTTTTACTTGATTCTATGTCTTCATTAAAGGCCAGTCTTCTGTGGACTTCAGTAGTGGATATTGATGGTTCTTGATGATCTATGGTTGACAGATAGTATCATTTCGAACTTCTTATACATATGATTGTTATGTCGGTCTAGTTAAGCTTTAGATAGAGCTCAAAATCTGAATTTTAGTGTTCTTATCTAATTTATGAAGAGAATAGAGCTTAGTGCTAAGATGGCCAAGTTTGTTTTTTGTACAACTCGCCATATGAGAGCTCACATTAATTTTAAATTTTTGTGCTGTATGCTAATTTCATTCATATACATGTGCTAATTTAAATGACTTGAATGATTTACATTTGATTATGTTAATTTGGTCATTTAAATGCTATTGGATTAACGCTTTATTGTTTCATATTTATGCTGGAATTAATTATGATTATTTGCTAATATTGCACATATTACAACGATCCAATAGAAAAGTTTTAGGTTCAAATCAAGATCTGTTTGATGATTGTCAAATTTGATTAGTGAAGATTTATTGACTGATGTACTGAGAGCACTCTTTAACATCAATACTCTGAGCTTTATGCTGAGTTCTTAAATATACATGTGGTATATGTTGAGCATATTATTCATTTTAAATGACATGGAGATACTTCATATGTATATGTTGATTTGGTCATTTAAATGCTTGCAACAATCTTTTGGGCGTATGTAACTTACATAGATTGCAAGTAAGCGAGATGGCAGAGGCACCGTCTTCGTCGCCGTCACCGACGTCGCCGAATGCGTCTGGATGTACGACGATAGCGATACGTAAGCGAGATGGCAGAGGAAAATCGAAATTGCCTGCGGGCCGACTGATCATCACGGAGGTCAGTGACGTTGGAATCCCTTTGAGTCCCTAGAGATCAGCGGTGAGATTCTAGACCATCTGCGGGATACTTGCAAGGGAACGGGTCTCCATCACCACACCAAGCTGGAAGTCTCTGACGGCCGTAGAGAGAGGCGTGCTGTGGACAGAACTTTCAACCTCGTTCACTACCCCAGAAGCAGACCAGGCACGTGTGGAATGGCAGGCGTTGCTCGTGATGTGTCACGCGTGGAGGACCTTCAAAAGCAAGCTTGTCACAAAGTACGTGAACATGGGTCGGACACCCTTCACGAAGTATCCATTCTTGACGTGGGAAATATGGGACGCCTTTGTGGCTATGAAGACGATGGCTGAATTTCAGGAGCAAAGTGCGGCATATAAAGCTCTCTAGACACGAAACACTCACCCCCACAGACTCGGCACAGCTGGGTACGCGGGTAAATCCGCGGAATGGGAGACGGAGGACGAGAACGCAATCGGGCCATTTTCTGAGATCACAGACCCGCATGCCCTAAGCTGGTTAAAAGCGAGGGCAAAAGTCTCGTCTTCGGGCAGCATCTCTTTCACAAACCCGGTAGACCAGAAAGTGTCCCAACGTCTGGTAAATTTGTCGAACTACCTAGTTGTTAATAAGTCCATAACTTCATAGTGTCTATAATAACATGATGACCTATTACAGCATGAATTGACTGTCGAAACTTCCCAAGGCTCCTTCCAAGCAGACAGGGAGAAGGATATACTATCTACGGCCCTGAGAAACAAGGAGCACCCGGGTTGCACGCGAGGCCTTGGGGTTAACGTACCTTGGAGTTATGGATTCCGAGGCGACTACGACATATATAGGAGTAGGAAGAGATCCAAGGCCGAGCACGAGGACCGGTTGGTACAGATGCTTACTGCAAAATTTCAAGGACAGATAACAAAATTGCAGGATCAAATGAATCAACTCTAAACCCATCCGAAGCCGCCCCCCTTAATTTGGGAGCCCAGTCCTCCTCGACATCGGAGTAGCGTCGCGTCCACGCATAATTCTGAACATGATGACGTCCAATTACCCATTGACGATATCAAGGTAATGTACATCTCTGGAATACTCCAAAGATAGACCTATATGACACCTTAGCTAATTGTGTAGCCGATGCCCTGCAAGCTCCAAGTGAGGATGGTTGGGTCTATTTCTATTGAGGCCAGGCAGGGGATGGCGTATCCATGCCATGAAGGGACAGTGCAACACGGTGCCCAGCTGGCGCAGGGTTATGCCAGGGTCCAGGTGGACATGGTATGACAATTTCATGGCCGTCCCACTGGAGATTCGCCCCGAACGAATACATTAGAACACTAGGGGATGCCATGCGCACTTTTATCCAGTGGCCCAAGAAGGACATCGCCCTAGACCCAGCAGTGCCGCGATCTTGACACGACCATTCCTCTCTAATGCGACCCTCGATGACTCCACCTCATCCTTCGCCTCAGAAGGCCACCTCATCGGTTCCGAGAGAAGATCAAGGAACAAGAAAAGCATCTTCAGCCAGACGGCTTCCGAGTCGTTTCACAGGAAGACGTGTAGCGGGCAAGTCGTTAAGGCCAAATTGAAATCGATGAACATTAAGGCACTTCCCAAGCCCTCGAAATACTCCATCGGAAAACCGTTGTGCTCCGACACAGTATTAACCCGCCCTGGATTAGGTTGTCAGTCTTTGCATCTCTGGTACATGCAGAAGACCGAAAAGAAGGGGTGCGATACTGGAATCACCGTCAGATACAAGGATAAGCATTTCTTCAACGGAACGGCCCACTTCGTTGTGGGTTTCAATGACTTATACAACCTATTTAACCTTATTGCCCTCGACGCCTCGCTTCTACGATGTTGGACACTATAAGTGTGTACAATCAAGTTCTACATTCATGTAATACCGATAAATATCACAACTCATTGCTTATGTACAGATACATGATGAAAAAAGCCCAGGAATGGTCCGAACTGGTGGGTTTCCTCGACCCACACGTGTTCTCTATGCAAACCGTCGAAACAGACGCATCCTTCGTCGAGAAATACATAACGGCGGGATTGCTTCATCAGAACAACAAGGACTACATACTGGTGCCCTACAACCAGGGGTAAGTGCTTCACTACTTGCTATATAAATTGCATTTGTACTTTATACGCAACACAAACTTAGGTTTAATGACTATAGCGACATACATGAGTAGGTACCAATGGATCCTTTTATTCATTATACCAAAGAGGAATAAGGTAATATACCTTGATTCCCTAATCAACAAAGAGCACGACTTCAGCATTCTGTCAGAAATACTCGACAGGTATGCTCATTTCCTCCATACATAACTCTATTGTAGTCTTCCTTCGTTTGAAATGGCCGAGGATAACCTTTTGGAATCATGTAGGTCGTTCATCGCCTATGTTGGTGATGGAGGACTATACAAGGGATCAAACGCCACACTGACACACAGGACGCGATTTCCGGTACGCGCTACAACACAATAATGCTATATCATACTTCATAATAATGTGTCTCGAACTGACTATACCTATATATGTAATTCTATTTTTGCAGTGCCGCTAGCAAAAAAAATGATGAGCCATGTGCATTCTACGTTTGCCATCATATGCAGCAAATCATTACTTCTAAGACGAAGGATCTCGAGGTTTGTCAATCTCGAAATAATTATTTCCGAATTATAAATTTAAATATATATGCTTACCACTTTACTCTTGCTAGCGACAGGGATTGATGATAGATTTAGATGCACTCATTGCGAAAGAGATCGTGGACGTTCGAGAGAAGCTCTGCGCCTTCATCAAGACATATATCATTAACCCCAATGGAGACTTTCACTCCATCGCCGACATAGAGTTTCACCTCGTCGACACCTCTCAACCACGTGCAAACAATTGATTCAATTGCAATCCAATTGTAACTATAGCGATAATACTTGAACAAATTCTTTTGTAATTTATTTTGAGTAATGATCACTTTGAGTTGTCAACAATTGATTATCTGTGATGTATCAGTTTTCTGCATGCTTGTTTTCAGAGGGCATGGCTAGCAATTCCTGAGGCTAGCCAAAAAATAAAAAAAGTAGTTAGGGTAATGAATTATCACAGACGGTTTTTTTTTGTTGAAACCGTCTGTGAAGGAATAGTATCACAGACGGTTTCCATTAAAAGCCGTCTGAGATACGTAGAATATCACGCAGCGATTCTATTTACGAACCGTCTCAACCGCTCAGTGATGTTCTACGTATCTCGAGCGGTTTTACGGAAACCGCTCGTGATATTATACCTTCACACCGGTTTCAATAAAAACCATCCGTGTTATTCCGACATGAACATTTTTGAACTATCGTGATAACCGCCATTATCACAGACATACAAATTCGACGGTTCGGAAGCAAATTCGTGATGACGATTCGAACCGCTGCGTGATGAGGTTTTCTGTAGTAGTGCCCGTTGATGCCAAATACCAAGTTGTACTCTGATTAAAAGTCTAACAATAGTAACTACCGAACTCAAGCGATCGTCCCTAACCACGGACACAGCTATTCGAATAGATTTATCTCTGTAGAGGTGTACTACTTTACTCACACGACTCGACTAGCCCGTAAGCCTCTGGATGCCTCCGAACAATAACACACTTCCTTAGGTATGCTGACCGGGGAGAATCAAGATGCAATCATTTTTAGCAAGAAAATCCTATTAAGTCCCCCTTACAAGATGTTCCCTTACTTAGTACAAGCGACTGATAGCACTTGCTAAGCGGCTCACAAGTTGTATTAGAAATACCGATGCAATGTAAATAATGAAAAATGGTGCTCTCTTGCACACTATAGAAAATTACATCGGCTCCTATGGACAAATGATCGAACACAAATGTTATTACACCACCATGAGACTTAACACAATAAAACCTTCCCTCTACTTAACCGTACAGCACCCATATACCGCGTGTGGTAGCACGAGTTTTACTTGAATCAACGACGTTACCAAAGTTCGGTCCTTGTTGGTCCAGACAAGTCTACCTCATACCCGATCTCGTGCACGAAGGCACCCTCACTAGCAACCACTTGTCTAGGCCCAAAAACTTATTTAAAATGACAAAATTTGACTCATAAAATAGATACGAAGATCTGAAATAAAAAGAATATAAGAAAGTGTGTTTTCCCATAATTATTGGGTTAATCCCGACAATCAAACTACCGTTTCTAGACTTGCATGGCTAAGCAAACCCGTACAATATATTTCACACAACCTAACTTAAGCATGTAGTACTAGAATAATTCAAGGATAACCTCATGATTTAGGATATAGCTAACTACACATCAAAAAAATAGCGACATAGCAAAATAAGCATGCAAGCAATTATCATTGCACTAACTCATCAAAAATTGGGATCAAATATGATGCAAAAGAAAATTCAAATGATGCTTACCTTGCTGGTAGATCAATTGCTCACTCTCAGTGGCGTAGGAGTCAATATCAATCACTTCGGAATCTATAGAATTGACGATACCTGTAAACACCGAGAAATACCTCAAAAATCAAATTGCTAAAAAATGCATGATTTTTCTACAGTGGCTAGTGCATGATTTTAGATGAATTTAGGTGAAATAATTATTCTATTTGGAGTTATTATGTGAAAGTTATAGCAATTTGAATTTCGATTTCAATTTGTCATTATTCATACAATTTAATTATTTGGTCAAAATTTGCAGAGCAGTGGGGATACAAGGATTATATATATAAATAGATAATATTATTACAAGTCCAAAATATCTGGGTTCATCACATTCGGAGTTTTTATGAATTACTTATGCATTTTCAAAGTTATCAACCTTTTTCTATTGTAAAAATAATAGAGTTATGGATCATTTTCCAAAATCATATTATCTGCTACAGAGACAAGTTTGAAACCAAATTTATAATAAAGTTCATTAAAAATGAAAATTATTAGCACTGGTTTCATCCATTTTGGAGTTGAGATGAATTAGTTATCTATTTTTGAATTTATTCAAATTTTTAGTGTGTAAATAAAAGGATTTCGAATTTCCTAAAGCATTTATTACTTTTCTTACCGGACACTACGCTAGCCACCATCGCTAACTAGCAGGCCCGGTGAATAGTGCGTTTTCTATTTAACTTTCGATTTAAATTACCGAACTGACAGGTGGGACCTGCCGTCAGTGTCATGGTCCATTGAACTCGGTCCACCGACATACGCGCACGGCGCACGACGCTTAAAACCTAGGGCCCACATGTCAGCCACTTTATGTTTCGGTTTAACCCTGTTGTTTTCTGTGTGCGGGACCCACGTGTAAGTGACTCATTTAATACCTTAAGACAGTCATTTAACTCTAACCCAATCATTAGCCATTAACTCATTGGATGTGTGCCCTAAGTACTTTGCTACGATTGGTCGTTCACAGACGACAACAGGAGCTCCGTCCCCGCGGCGATTGCCCATGGCCACGCAAGACTACGCGCTATGGCAGAGCCGGCCAAGGCTTGGTACAGCTGCACAATAGCAAGGCGCATCTAATGGAAGTGGTCTCGATGGCTGAGGTGGTCTACATCGGCGGCTAGCCAGAAAGGGGCGGCGACAGTTCTATGGCAAGGTTGCATGCATGAAGTAAAGCTCCACAGTGTCCATACAGCGGGTGCCCGAGCATCTAAGGACTAAATGGAAGCTACCTGAAGCTCGGAGAGTGGTCGAGGTGGTCGAAGGAGCTCGGAGCTTGGCCGGTGTCGAAGAAGATGACGGTGGCGGCATGGCTTTACGTGGAGAGGGGATCCTGAGAAGTGCTAGTACAAGTGAATGCTTGAGATAGCTCAAGGATCTTAAGAGGGTGCTCTAGAAGCAAAGAATCGACAAACGACTTACCGGAACAAAGTGGGAGGTGAAAAGACTATTCTTCAGCCAAAAAGAGGAAAGCGTCAATTCACCAAGAACCTGTCGTGCATTGGTAAAATTAGTTGAGGGGAAATTCTTAGTAGGCCTAAGCATGCATGGTGACGCACAAGAGGGAGGATAATACCTACCAGAGACAAGGAATGGCACAATGGTGTCCATGGTGCGTGCTCCGGAGCTGCCGAATGGCACGGTCGTGATTCCGAAGCTACAAGGCAAAGTAGGAGCTGGGATTAGGCAAAATGGAAATGGAATCGGAGAAGAAGAAGAGAGGAACCACCCGGTTGAAGCTTACCCGAGCAATGCACGCGGGAGAGCTCCTCTTCCCTCAGCCACCGAGAGGACCGGTCAGTGATTCAAAGTGGCACACACCGGGGTGTAGTTCAGACCGGTGCAACTAGGTGGTTCGATCACGTCAGTTCGCCGGGTCGGACTCGAGTCCAAGGAACAGTACTGTGTTTGACTGATTCAAATTCAAACCATTGAACTTTGACCGGGCCACTAAAAATAGAAATAAAATTCCTAAAAATCTAAAATAAATCAGGGGTCTTCCTGGGAAGGTCTAGTATCCATAAAAATTATTAAACCTTACTATTCAAGATATATTTTGCTCAGTTTAAATTCAAACTTAGAATAGGTCATTGTAGAGTGTTTGAATTTTGTGAGGGTTAAAACTAGTCCCATAAATTTGGGAAAAATGATATTAATTCTTGATAACTATTATAGTATTTGAATAAATTATTTCCAGCAGATTATCATAAGGTTTTGTTCCTGTTTTCTTTTGGAGTTGAATTTTGAAGTGTAGGTTCAACAATTGTTTGAGATTTTCCTAATGCAATAAATATGCAAAAGTTTGTAAAACATGATGTATGCTAAAGGGATGCATAATAATTATGATTAACAAATTTGGGGATGTGACACTCTACAAGGTATGGGCACTATAAGTATAAGGTTATGTCCTTTGGACTAACGAATGCCCCTGCTGTCTTTATGGAGACGATGTACAGTATGCTGCATAAGTATCTTGATGACTTTGTGATTGTGTTCATCGATGATATCCTGATTTATTCTAAGACGGAGGGAGAGCATGAGCGGCATTTGAGACTCGTGCTTGAGACTCTGAGGGAGGATTAGTTCTTTGCCAAGTTAAAGAAGTGCGAGTTCTGGATTTTTGAAGTGGGTTTCCTAGGTTATGTGATTAACCAGGAAGATATTTCAGTAGATCCATCCAAGATTTTGACTGAAGTGAACTGGAAGAGGCCAACTAATATCAAAGAAGTGAGAAGTTTTCTAGGCTTAGCTGGTTAATGAGTTTCCTCGATGCCTACTCCGGGTATTATCAGATACTCATGGCCAAGGAAGACGAGGCGAAGACCGCTTTCATCACCCCCGTCGGGACATACTACTTCCGCCGCATGCCCTTTGGCCTCAAAAACGCCGGAGCAACATTTACTCGTCTCATCACTAGGGTGCTGGCGGAGCAGCTCGGACGCAATGTCGAAGCCTACGTTGACGATATAGTGGTCAAGAGCACAATCGCTACCTCACACATGAAAGACCTCCAGGAGACCTTCGGCAACCTCCGGAGGGAAGGAATCAAGCTAAACCCCGACAAGTGTGCCTTTGGGGCCAAGGCGGGCAAGCTGTTGGGGTTCCTCGTCTCAGAGAGGGGTATCGAGGCCAACCCCGAGAAAATCCGCACCATCCAAGAAATGGAGCCCCATATACTACGTCTCATATACTACGTCGGAGGCGGCAGTCAGTGCAGTCCTTGTCCAGGAGGATGGCGGCCAGTGCCCCATATACTACGTCTCGGAGGCCCTCCAGGGGGCCATGAACCGATACACGGAGCTAGAAAAGCTGGCCTATGCCGTGCTCATGGCCTCGCGCAAGCTCCGGCATTATTTCATGACGCATGCCATCACGGTACCAACATCCTACCCCCTCGTGCTCATGCTTCGCAATAAGGACGCATGAGGTCGCATCGGCAAGTGGGCGGTAGAGCTCGCACCCTTCGACATCACCTTCGCGGCGCGCACCACCGTCAAGTCACAGTCCCCAGCCGACTTCGTCGCCGAGTGGACTCCGCGGGCCAAGGGTCAATTCCCAGGCGCCACCGAGACGCCGTGGACCGTCCACATTGACGGATCCTGGTGCGCAGCGGGGGCCAGCGCGGCCGCCATCCTGGTTGCGCCGGATGGCCGGAGCATGTCGTATGCGGCGCGCCTAGATTTTTCCCAAGACCAACAATGCTTCAGAATACGAGGCCTTGCTACAGGGCCTCCGCAAAGCAAAGGATTTGGGCGCAAAGCGTGTTATAGTCAAGAGTGACTCTCGTCTCATGGCGGGCACTTTGACAAAAGTCAGAACTGAGAGACCGCGAGATGGCGCGGTATTTGGTCGCGATACGGGCCATCGCAAAGAATTCCTCAAGATCACCGTGCAAGACATCCCAAGGAGCGCATAACGAGGCGGCGGATAAGCTCAAGAAGCGGCAAGCTCCGTGTGCCAACAAAGAATCAGAGGTTTTCACGAGGTACTTCATGCCCCTCGGTCCGCCGGAGGAACAAGGCTCCGCCAAGCACAAGGGGCCGAGCCCGAAATTGGCGGCAGATGACCAAAGACAAGGGGCTGCCGCCCATCTCGCTTATTATCGGCATTTAGCGGGAGCCGACACGAGCATTTTGCAAAGTGAGAACCCGAAGACCCAACTGAGCCAAGGAGGCTCAGACATCGCTCCCGAAACTACCGCATCATCAACGGCGAACTGTACAAAGGAGGCGTGTGCACCCCCTTCCTCCGGTGTATATCTCGCCAGAGGGTCAAGACTCGTCAGGAAATCCATGAAGGCAAGCGTAGGGGCGATCGAGCCCCGGCATCGTCGCAAGAGCTTTCCGCTAAGGCTCAGATCGCCAACCGCGCTCTGAGACGCAAAGGACCTTGTCCAGCATTGTCAGGGATGCCAATAGGCCAGTCACAATCCAAAGGCACCACCAATCCCACTGCAGCCGCTGCCCCCGGTCTAGCCCTTTGCGCGATGGGGGCTCGACATCATCGGCCCTTTTCCGGCAGCTAGAGGTGGCCTCCGTTTCGCCTTCATCGCCGTCGAATACTTCTCAAGGTGGGTAGAGGCCGAGCCCGTCGCCAAGATCACGGCCGTAACGGCCCGACGGCTCGCATGGAGGAACATCATTTGCAGGTACAGGGTGCCGCGAGACATAGTTATCGACAATGGTACCCAGTTCGACTCAGCCCCCTTCAGAGCATTCTGCCAGGACCTAGGCATTACCATATGCTTTGCTTCGGTGGGCCACCCTGAGTCCAACGGCGTAGTCGAAAGGGCCAACGGCAACTTGCTAGCAGGCCTCACCAAACGCCTAGTCGGGCTACCTAGGGGGCTCTGGCCCGAAGAACTTCAGAAGGCCCTATGGGCACTCCGCACTACACCAACTCGCGCCACAGGCTTCTCCCCATTTAAACTCCTATTCGACGACGAAGCCATGACTTCGGGCGAGCTCACGGCAAGGTCCCTCCGGGCAACCCAGGAGGTCGACCCCTCCAGTCAGGAGGTTTCCCTTGACCAGGTCGAGGAAAATCGCGTGGAAGCCATCTCGACAATGACAAAGTATGCGGACGGGGTCGCGAAAGCATACAATAAGAAGGTGAGAATTCACCCCCTAGCACCTGGCGACATGGTCCTGAAGCGAGTCGCCAACCCTTCCACGGTAGGCAAACTCGAGCCCAAGTGGGAGGGGCCCTACATCATCACGGGACCACTACTGGGCAATTATATCGCCACCCCTAAGGGTAGCTCGGCCACACGTGGAACGCCAAGAGCTTCTGTAGGTTCCACCCTTAGCATTTTTTGTACTTCGTAGGAAAACCTATCATTGCCGGCAACATTTCACCCCGGCAGCAACCAATCATGGGCGGCACGTACAAACCTATGTACTTTTTGGGCGTTTTGTCCCCCCCCCAAATGAGCAAACCACGCAACACCCCGGGCACACGGAAAAAGAGAAAAAGCAAAAATGAAGCCACCACGCATGGCCTTCGGCCCCGGTGCACACTGAAACCCTCCGTAGGCACGAGTGTATAAATGAAGCCACCGCGCATGGCCTTTGACCCCGGTGCACACCGATGCCCTCCGCAGGCATGAGTGTATAAATAAAGCCACCGCGCATGGCCTTCGGCCCCGGTGCATACCGATGCCCTCCGCAGGCACGAGTGTATAAATGAAGCCACCGCATATGGCCTTCGACCCCGGTGCACACCAATGCCCTCCGCAGACGAGTATATAAACGAAGTCGCCACACATGGCCTTCGTCCCCGGTGCGCGCCAGCAAGTGCCACACCCACAACACAGCAAAAAAAACAGCATAA
Organism: Phyllostachys edulis; assembly: GCA_036346405.1. Classification (NCBI taxonomy): domain Eukaryota; kingdom Viridiplantae; phylum Streptophyta; class Magnoliopsida; order Poales; family Poaceae; genus Phyllostachys; species Phyllostachys edulis. The sequence continues at coordinate 63,812,662 of CM070561.1, read as the reverse complement.
AAGCTAACCCCTGCAGGCGACCTGAGAACGAACCACGCCAGGGGACGACGCGAGGCCGCCTCCCCTCAAGAAAAAATGGCTCCCGGAGCCCCATCTAAAAAATATGGGGGACAGCGCGAGGCTCGCCTCGTGAAAAAAAGGCCTCAAGCCCCATCTAAAAAATATGGGATGGTGCAGGCCGCCCCTCCAGAAAAATAGGCTCCCGAGCCCTATCTAAAAATATAGAGAGGCAGCGAGGCCGCCTCCCCCTCGCAAAAAAGGGGCTCCCCAGAGCCCTATCTAAAAAATATGGAGGACGGCGCGAGGCTTCGCCTCCCCCTCGCAAAAAATGGGCTCCCCGGAGCCCTATCTAAAAAATATGGGTGACAAGTGTTCTCAAGCAAAAGGGGCTCCCGAGCCCTATCTAAAAATATGGAGGATAAAGACGAGGCCGCCTCCCCTCATGAAAAAGGGGCTCCCCGAAGCCCTATCTAAAAAATATGAGGGACGGCGGGGGAGGCGTAGCCTCCCCCTCACAAAAAAGGGGCTCCCCGAAGCCCTATCTTAAAAATATGGGCGACAGCGCCTCCCCCTCACAAAAAAGGGGCTCCCAAGAGCCCTATCTAAAAAATATGGGGGACGGCACGAGGCTTCGCCTCCCCCTCGCAAAAAATGGGCTCCCCAGAGCCCTATCTAAAAAATATAGGGGACGGCGCGAGGCTTCGCCTCCCCCTCGCGAAAAAAGGGGCTCCTCGGAGCCCTATCTAAAAAATATGGAGGACGGCGCGAGGCTTCGCCTCCCCCTCGCGAAAAAGGGGCTCCTCGGAGCCCTATCTAAAAAATATATGGGGGACGGTGCCCATAGAGCCCCATCCAGCGGCACGACTAAAACGGGTCATTCGCAACACAATCACAACATTTTTTTATTAAACTCAGCATAGCATACACATCTCACAACGCCTCGGCTCGAACAACGAATACGAAAATAATAACATTGTACATACAAATTACAGGTTGGTCACGGCAAGACCGCTGTCACCATCACAAGACCAAGTGAGCGAAGTCCCACTCCTCCTTGCGCATCGCCCACTCCAGCAGTTCCTCGTCGGACGCTCCGGCAGCCAACAACTCCTCATATTCCCTCCGTGCGACCACATCTTCGGGCGTGTCGGACGAGCTCATCGAGGCTTCCAGGGATGTGGCGGGTGGCAGCGGTCCCCCGAACGCACTGGCAACCCCCCAACGCTCCCAGAAGGCCCGCATCTCCTCCCGCGCCTTCGCGGCCGCGCGCGCGGATACGGAAGAACGTTTTCATAGAACCAGTTGGGTTAGCTGACTTCCACCAACGCCATGGCATAGGACTCTACGGTAATAAATCCTCAGCTGCCACCTCAGAAGAACCTCACGCTCCTCCTTCAGCGCCCGCGTTGCAACAGTAGTCTTGGTTACATGCCCCATGAGCGGGCGAGGACCCCTCTCCGCGGCACATTTCAATAAGCGTCATTCCCCTTGTATAGACCATGAAGCACAGCCTCAAATAACGATCGAAGCTGGGCGCAGCACCCGGCCAAATCAAAAGCATTTCATTTAACCAGGAGGACATTACACAAAAAAGGGTTTTTCCTCCCCGGGACCCCAGCAGAACAACAAAGTACAGAGTGAGGCCCTACGCTACGCTACGCTACGCTACAAGTTTGAGCTGCTTCTGGCAAGTGGAGGGTCACACCTCGCCTTCGTGAGTGGACCCCCGCTTGCCCCCTTCCAAGCCTTCGTCCTAGCCAGTCACACGTGCCTTCCCTTTGGCCTGCCGTGCCTGCACTGCCCGAAACGACGTGGTCGCATCCTCGTGGCCGCGCCGCACCCAGTTGTCCTCCAACAGGACCCTGCTGGCCCGGCGTATTCGACGCTCCGCGCTCGCCAACTCTTCGGCAGTAGCCACGGCTACCGCGTGGGTGGCGAGAGCATCAATATGCGCGCACCCCGCCTTGTGAAGCAAGGCCAAGGTCGTGCACTAGGCCACCATCGCACAATGGTCTCCGTATGAGCGCACCGCCGGCATGCACACCCTCCCAACGTTTTTAAGGCGTTTGAGGGTGATGTCCGTCTCCGCGGGACGATGAATCCTCGGGGGGGGGGCCGCGCCGAGCTGCGTCACGGCATCCTCAAGGGTCTCCAAAGCCTCAAAAGCAGCGAGCCCCATGCTGTTTCAACCTCCTCCTCAGCAAGCGTCCGCGCTTTCCGCGAAGCCTCCAGCTCATCCCGAAGGACCGACACTTGCTCCTCCAAATACTTTTACCCTCACCGGGAATCGCGCCACCATCGAGGGTCTCGTTCTTGGCGTGCTCCTTGTCCAAATTTTGCTCTGAATCTTGCCAAGCATCGGAGATATCATCATCCAACGCCATGAAAGCATCATAGTCTGCAAGAAGACACCTTAGCAATGGCCAAATAAGACGAATGAAGGTGCCGAGAGGAACTTACGAACCTTCATGGCATTCGCCTCCACACTCTGGAGCATGTCCTTCACGGCCATTTTCTTGAAGAAATGCTTGAGATGGGGCGAGTGCACGAAGTCTCCAACCACCTCGCACACTTTGGCGGTGCTGGGGCTAACCATGAAATCCTTGTTACACATGGGGAGCACGTCCACGGGGCCCGCAACCGCTCTAGCAGGCATCGAGGGGCGCGGGACCCTCGACCCCGCCGAGCCAGCCGTGGCATTCTCGCCCGCGCCGTCCCCATTGCGTCCGGGCTCCGCGTCATCTGCCCTCTGCGCGACATCACTCGCATCTGCATCGACGAGCAAGTATCAGACACGCGCAACCACACACAAGGACCAAAATTCATTACCTTGGGGCGACCGCGGAGTAGGAGGATCGTCGGCGGCGACATCAGCACGCCCCGGAGTAGGCGGGGTGGCCAACAAAACCTCGACATCGACATCCGCGCCATAAACACGCGACGGAGTGTCTTCACTCGAAGACTCGGCAAAAACAACGCTCGTCAGCCCGATCGCGCTTGTTGCCCTGGCCACCTCCGCCGCGGGGCGCCCCATCGCATCCCTCGACGCGTCTTCATCGGCCGAGTCGACGCGCTCGCTGGACGAGGAGCCGCTCGAGGCGGAGGACTCCACCTGTTCCACGGCCCCTGCCAACTTCTTGGCAGGTCAGTTTGCGTCCTCCGCCACCTCCGCAGGGTTGTTTGCATCACGAAGAGCGGCAGCGCGCAGTGGCACCGCCGCAACCGGCTTCAGCCCATCGGCCTCGGTGGCACAAGCGCGTTTCCTTTTTCCGGCGTCCGGGTCCGGACGCTCGGAGAGGTGAACTGACGGAGCGTACGCCCGGTTAAGCCGACTCTCTCGTACCACTATGACGCGCTTTGAATGTTCCTCGCCTGTGTAAGGGTCCAGAAGCACCTCCGCCGCGCGAGTGGCTTTGGTAATGGGCAAGACTGCGAAACAATCACCAATACAACCGTGAGAGGCCGTGCCAAAAACGAGCAACACATACAGAAATAGAGAAAATTAAAGCCGCCGAGACCCGTACCCTCCCGTCCCTTCACAGTAAGGATCGGGCGCCCGGTCTTCGAACCCCCGATCTCAACGCTCCAATCCTAGGCCAGGGGCCAGATCTCGAAGGCACAGAACTCCTCCACCAGGTCACGGGTGGAGAAGCGCTTCGTGACATCCAATAGAAGCTAAAGGAGGGCCACATCCCTCGCGCTGAGATCAATCTCGGGGCTAGCGATGAGTCGTATCGGCTCGCCCCGAGATTGCAGACCATCCTCCGGCGGCAACTTGTGGTAGAACCACCGCCGAGTCCAAATTCGGTCCCAATGATTCTGTTACGCTGCCGAGTAGGAAGATACATCCGCACCAGGTCCTCTACCGAAGTTCGCCGCCAAAGTTTAGCGTCTCGCTAGTGTTCTTCTTCTTCTTCGCCGGCAAATACCGTCGTGAAGATGGGCAACAGACGCCCGCCGCGGCCCCCGCACCAAGCATCCATTCAAGACCCGGCACCACGATGGAGTTGGCGTCGGGCAATAACTCCACCTCCATACAGCCAGAGCGCGTCCCTAACCAGCGCGACGCATGGCAAGCGGAGGCCAGCATCAAAGAAGGCAACAAAGACCACCGCCTCGTCCAGACAGGGCGCCGGCGTAGTCTCCTTGCCCGAAGCGCGGACCTTTTCAAGGCTTTCCAGCTTGCCCTCGTCGACAAGAGTGACGGGGACAAGATCGGTCACGGTGGACATCCCCAACTCGCTCGTGTACATCGCCTCCCCCGCGCTCTCCTTCGCACGCTTTGGCATACGTGAAGCAGTAAGATGGACCCTCGCCAGCAAAGCCAAGCACCGCAGCAGGAACGAAGTGCAAAGCAGGAGGCTAGAAAACCGGAAATGAATACCAATAGGGAGGAGCGGGGTGCATATATATAGGCGGCCGAAACCTGCAGGGTTGGAAACGAGGCATCGCACGCCAATCCGCGCGCGCCACGTGCACAAACCTTGCAGCACGCGTGGAATCCCAAGAGGCAGCGGCGCCATTTATGGCCCACAACAACCTAGGCCGCGCTCCATCCCATGACGCACGGGAACCCAGGAGTCAGCGAACGCCACCAGCAACCCGTCTTCGCTGGCTCTTCCAAGGATACGCTTCGCCAAGCCCGAGGGGACGGTGTGCCTGGACCCTCTAGGAGAACAGCGTGGTTTCGGCCATGGCGAAGCAGGACCTCGACCGCGAGGGGCTTGTCGTAGGGGCGGCCCACCGGCCCCACGGCACAGGTGGTGCGACAAAGGGTCCCCCGAGGGACCCGGCAGCGCTTCAGGGGGCTCCGAATGCGACCCCGAAGCCGCCCTCCCGAAGGTGCCTCGAAGTACCTGGAGACACTTCCAGAAGCTCCGAGGACGGCACTAAAGGCGACCTCTGGAGGGGCCCCGAGGGCTCCGAAGGCACTCCCTAAGCCTCCGGAGGGTTTCTGAGGGCCCCCAAGGCCGGCTCCAAGGATGCCTCGCAGGGACCATGGCATGGCGTCCTGGAAGGCCGGAGGGCCTCGCAACCATAAGCGAGGTGCAACAAAGGTGGACCAAGCTCACTGTCCCGGTAGACCAGGACCAGGGGAGTCTACCATGCGCCGAGACCTACCCTTAGGCTAGGAAAAGCCCCTGCTACCCCTAGGGTAGTTGTACTTTCATAAGGGTATGTATGTAACTTCTTGTACCAAACAAAGGAGGCTATAAATAGCCTCCTTCCCCTATCATCAAAAGGGGAGGAAAAATGAGAAATATTTTCTGAGTAAAATACAAGTACCACTCCAGCTGATATCTCACTCTTGGGACCCTCTGGCCCCCTGCTCGGAAGCCAAGGGTCCCTCTCACTCTACTGTCTGGTCTTTCTTCTACGACAAGTTTTAGGCTTATTCGGATGCTACTTGGGCCAGCGATCCATCTGATCGCCGGTCTATCTCTGCTTACTGTGTTTTTCTTGGTGGTTCGCTCATTGCCTGGAAGACGAAGAAACAGATTGCAGTGTCCCGTTCGAGTGTAGAGGCTAAGTTGCGAGCTATGGCTCTCTTGACAGCAGAGATTACTTGGCTACGGTGGCTACTTGAGGATTTTGGTGTTTCTGTTACTACACCAACTCCTCTCTTATCAGACAGTATAGGTGCTATCAGTATTGCCGGTGACCCTATGAAGCATGAGCTCACCAAGCATATTGGTGTTGATGCTTTCTTCATGAGGTCTTGTGTGCATGATCAGGTGATTGCTCTTCAGTATGTGCCTTCAGAGCTTCAGATAGCGGATTTCTTCACGAAGGCCCAGACTCGAGCACAGCACAGCTTCTACCTCTCCAAACTCAGTGTTGTTGATCCACCATGAGTTTGAGAGGGGTGTTAGAAATATATGTATAGTGTGTTATTCCCTATTGTTATGAGGGGTTATTTGCATATTCACTATCTATACTTTGTGTATATATATTGGCCCATTAGTCTCATATTGAATACAAGCGCTATTCATAACATCGGCAATGTCTACAAGGTAATAAGAAGTCTTTCCTTGTAGAAATGGTGGCATTTCAGTCTTGCTTGATCTGAAAAATATGTCATTATGCAAGGGACACTAGAAGATGGCAAAAAATTGTCGTGAAAAGACTTAGTAAGGGTTACGCCGGGGTGGATTAGAGTTCATAAATTAAGTAGTTCTCATTGCTTGTTGCAACACGAAGCCTAGTTAGACTTCTCGGTTGTTGCATTCACGAGATGAGAAACTATTGGTTTATGAATACTTACCTAACAAAAGCTTGGATGCATTCCTTTTCAAGATGTACTAATCACATTACACAATAAATCAAGAACTAATCAACGGAACATGCATGACTCACGTTTCATTTGATGCTATGCATGGCGAGTGCTACGTAAAATCGAGTGCTTGATTGGACAACAAGATTCAAGATAATTAAAGGGGTAGCTAGAGAACTTCTTTATCTTCATCAAGATTCAAGATTGACAATAATTCATAGGGATCTCAAAGCAAGCAACATATTATTGGATCTTCGAGATGAACCCTAAAATATCGATTTTGGAATGGCAAGGATCTTTGGCAAACAACGAGAACAGGCAAACAAGAATCGAGTTGTTGGAACATAGTGAGTAATTTCATACATGAAGACACTTAAAATATGGTATTCTTGTGCTTAAACAAAAATTAATTATGCATACTTGATTGGGAGTTTCAAACAGCGGGTACATGTCGCCTGAATATGCATTGGAAGGTGCCTTCTCTGTCAAGTCTGATGTTTACAGCTTTGGGGTTTTACTTTTAGAGATTGTGAGTGGCTCAAGGATCAGCTCTACGCACTTTGTCGCAGACTTTCTCAACCTTATAGCTTTTGTAAGTATTGTGAAATATTCAAATTTCTGCGACTCATAGGAATAGAGAGAGCTGTCAAATCAAACCGAAGAGGAATAGATAGAAACATGACGATGCAGATCGAAGCCCAAGATAGCGGTGGCACAGTGTAAAAGAAGCGCGGCGGCCTTAGAAGCTCGGGGCGGCGGCTCAGAGACAAGCGACAGTATCATAATGACTTCTACGATCTGCAGCGGCTCGGAGAAAAGAGCGGCAACTGCTGCCATGCGAAAGGGAAGGCGTGAGCCAGGAAGCAATCGGCTAACTGACAAGAAATTTGTGGACTCGCACGGCTTAGACGAACTCAAAGATAGAGTGTTATGGACTTGGATGGATGCTACGAAAAAAATGACACAAAGAAAAAAAGACTCAATGATAACTAGCAGCAGATACTAGCAACAGCCGTTAGAAGCCAGAGTGGGAGAAGCCGAAGCAGAAGTACTAGAGGAGAAGCTGGAGCTGATTGAGAATCAGGAGCTGGAGAAGCCGGAGCAGCTCACCAGATCAACTCTATACTCCCCCCACCTCCTCTTCTTCTCATCTCTCCCTCTCTCCCTCTATCTTCCTCTCAAGCCGAAGGTCGTGGCGCCGTCTGTGGGAAACAAACCCAAACGAACCCACGACCACATGGCGAAGGCGCTGCTCCTCCCCAAAGACGAAGCGAAGCCGTGATTAAGACCAGCGCGACCGAGGCGACGCGGGCGCGGCCGGATCCGGCCGCCTTGATCGTCTGGGCGTCGCAGATGGCACCTGAAGCGAGGAGGAGGCAAGGCCGACTTGAGCGGCGGCAATCCGGAGCGGCGGCGGCGGCCCGGGCATCGGGGCAGCTTGAAGAACCTCCCCCTCTGCATGGATCCGGCCAGATCCATGCTAGAGAAGGCCAGGCGACGACAGATCCGTCGAGATCGAGGAGACTTTCTTCAGTAGCGGCGGCGGCTCGGGGTAGAAGAGGTTCGAGTCTAACGCATCCGGATCCGTTCGCCACACTGAGGAGGGAGCCGGAGGTGGCGACGCAGACCCCGACGCGACAGATCTGGCTGGAGCCGATGGTCGACGACGTCGACGACGAGGAAGAGGAAACCTGGAGCAGACAGAGTGCTTCTTCTTCTGCTGCTGCTAGAAGGAGGCCACCCCCGCGAGTGGAGATTGCTCCTCCCGGGGGCAGCGGCAGCGGAGGACGAGTGGAGAGAACCTAGTGCGGCGGCGGCGGCAACAACAAACCCTAACTCTAACCTCACTCTGATACCATGTTATGAATATTGTGTGTGTATTCAAGAAACCCAATGGGCAATATATATAGAGTACAAAGGGGACACAAGACTAAACCATAGTACAAGGGAAATACCAAAAATACCCTTAACAAAGACAACCCAAATGCACGGCCACACATGTCATCAGTTGTGTCTATTTTGGAGAATGGAGCTATAGCACTTCCACTCCCAAAACAACCTCTATATTTTGCACAGAGGAATTATAGAACTGATGGAGGTGGAGAAAAATATTGAGAACTCTGAGAATAAAATTAGTTTTACAGCACTAGAGGGACGCTAGCAGCCTGCTCCATATGTTCATTTGTAACTTCTAGTTTCTTTAGAATTATATAGTATATTAGGAACTGCTCCTGTATCAAACAGGAGAAAGTTACATGTTCTCAGTACAGGTCCTTACTATGTAGATGCTTAAAAAAAAAAGCTAATATAACCGATTAAATTTACAAGCTTTTAAGCGATACAATCTATTATGAAATAGGAAATTTCAAGCCAACACAGTATTACATGATTTTGCATCTAGACCCTTTTTTGTCATTGATTGGGTTCATGTTTTTTAAATGTGCATAATTTATTGGAATTTGCATGTATTCTATCCCCTCAGTAACTACTGGGCAACTTTCTTTAGTTGCAATCTGAAGGTACAAAGAGCAATTCTCAGTCAGATACCCAGTATGAATCAACGTCAGGAAAACATGGATTTTTCTTGATATTTCAAGAAGCCCTTCCAGGTGACATATAAGTAAAGTGTTTCATCTTTTGTTTTTGTATTTTAGATTAGCAATTTTTTGACCCCAGCTAAACTTGAGAGAGTATTGCCACTGTTGTTGTTTTTTCTTTACATATCTTAAGATGAATTTCAGAAATTACAGTTAATCCTTTGCATTTCTGCTATCCTCTGCATTTGTGCAAAAGCATTTCCGAACTACCTTATGTAATATATACTGACTTTGCAAAATGCTATGACATACTGGATGGTCCTTAACTAAAGCAAAGACATGCTGGCTGGAATGATAAGTTGAATATGCACTATGTTCATAATTTATCTCTTATTAATTTAGTTAAAAATCGTTTAGTTCCTCTGATCCACAATGGATTTCTTAAGAGAGAAAAAACTGCAATCCCGCAATGCGAACTTATTTCATTTTGTTTTAGGGAGAAACGATGAATGATTAATTTGTGAAAATAAATCAATCACTAATTTCCTTCTTGCAGGCATTTTCACGAACATGCTGTGCGCACACTGTCATACGTATTCTCCGTACTACAATCGTGACCTCGTAACCGCACGAACGTTAGCAGAGTCGCAGAACAAAATTGTAAGCAACACCCGTGAAGAAATCAAGATCGCACAAGTATAGCGAGAAGCAGTGGCGAATCTAGGATTTTGTCTAAGGGTATGCCATCCAAAAATTTTCATATACAATTCGGTAAATTCATTTTAGTAAATCGGTAATAATTGTAAAATTGACAACATGATTCGGTATATATGCACTGAATAACACAATAAGGGCTTAAATTCATGGATTAAGTTCAAACCATCCGCTAAGTATACTATAAATAATTCAAAAGCCACACCGATAATTGAAATAAGGCATAAAAGAGAACCGAAGACTTACAATGCTATTTTTGTGAATATTTTACTCGACGCTTTCGAAGGGACATAAATGTCTTGATTATATCATCTTCATCAACTTCAAAGAAAATATCCCGCTCAATGAAAGTGACTAGACAATCATCCAAAAGACTATCTGCCATCTTATTTCGGTTTTGTTTTCACAAAACCATTCTAAAAATACCCTTTCAACACTTGCCGTTGTTGCGGTAGAAGCAATACCAATTTGAGGAGCTCATAAACCATATCATACACTTTGTGTCTCTTTGTTTCAACAAGCTTAACTGAGAGATCAACAATATTGTCTAGACCTTTGAAGCTATCATCCTATCTCATGTCATCAATATAATTTTGTAGCTGTAATTCGAGTCTGAGCAAATTATTATTTGAGAACTCCTTTGGGTAGAACTCAGCTAGTTTACGTAGCTTCTGTGCATCAAAAGAAGCAAATGACCTAGAAGGATTGAAGGCCGACATACAAGACAACAACTCCATATTAATCTCATCAAACCGATTATCAAGTTCTTGACTTATTTGATCAATGACACCAATATATACTTCTCTTCTGAAGTGGTCATCATTGGTTTGCTTTCGGGCACGAGCTTTCCTTGCTGATTTTCCAAAAGGAACATAATCACCATCCATAGTAGGAACTTTGACACCATGTTTATCACAAAATGAAGTGACCTTCTCAAGAAAATTATCCCAACCATCAGACCTCAATTCTTGCATTCTTTTCTTTGCCACATTAACAAGTGATATTGCATTAAGAATATCTTGGTCTCTTCTTTGCAAACACTCGGATAACTCATTTGTATATCCAAGAACAATATACATTAAGTGTGCAAAGAAAACAAACTCAAAGTTCTCAAATGCTCCGATCACAAAATCTATTTTGGTCCAATCATCCTTTAATGCAGATCATCCCCAAGATCAACCAATTACATCATGGATTGCTTCATACATAGTAATGATGTTGCATATAGTTTTATAATGAGATCCCCATCGAGTATCTCGTGCCTAGGCAAACCCATCTCTTGATGTAATCCAGTTCTGATTCAATTTCACCACAATCAAGTGCTTTCTTCACATTCTCAAGCCTAGCATTTCTAAGCATGTCATGACGCTTACAAGAAACTCCAACAATATTCAACAAGATAGATATTTGATCAAAAAGTCTTGCAATCAAGATTTCCTTTGCAACAAACAACAAGAACCAATTGGAGTTGATGAGCAAAACAATGAATATAATAAGCGAAGGTGATTCTTGCATGATCAATGTTTTCAACCCTTTAATATCTCCTTTCATGTTGCTAGCCCCATCATATCCTTGACCACGGTTTGAGTCATAGTCAAGCCATGACTAACAAGTAAAGCTTCAATTGCATCCTTAAGTGATAAAGAGATAGTATCATCTACATGAACAACTCCAATAAAACGCTCACATGGCCTTCCCAATTTATCAACATAACGCAAGCAAAGAGCTAGTTGTTCTTTATGTGATATATCACTAGACTCATCACTAAAATTGCATAGGGCTCATCACCAAGCTCTTCAATTATTTTCTTTCTAGTTTCTAAGGCACAACAAATGAATAATTTGCTTTTGTATGTCCGGGCTAGTTAAGGTCTGATTACGGAGCATTGTCCAAAACATATTTGTTCACTTCTTCACTATTTCGGCAAGAAATTTCAAAAGTTCAATGAAGTTCCCTCTGTTGCTAGATTCTTCACTTTCATCATGTCCACGAAACGCCAACCCTTGATGCAAAAGAAACTTGATACACCTAAGTGAATAAGTCAACCTTTTTGTATAAAGACGAAGATCCTCATCACTCCACTTCTCAATATTATAATCAATTGCTGCCTTGGGATTTATAAAGCCAATGTATCTCTCTTCAGAGTACTGCAATATGTGACTTAGAACCCATATGCTTGCGCAGTGCTTTCTCTCCTATATTCCAATTCTTCCAGCCATCAATAGTAAATGTGTCTGACCCAGTACCCTTCTTGAACAAATAGCATATGAAGCAAAACACAGCATCCTTCTTAATACTATACTCAATCCAATCATGATTGTACATCCAACAATAGTTGAATCCCCGATCCCTATCAGAAATCTTTCTTTTTGGAAAATCATGTGCAAAAGGTTTGAATGGACCTTTAGTAATATATGCTCTTCGAATTGCATCTTGATCATTAACATGATATTTTAGAATAGGACGTCTTTCACCGGATCATGTGGAAGGCGATTGATGTCATAAACGGTGGTAGTGAAGACGGTTGTGGCGGCGGCGGCGACATAGGATTTAAATTTCTCAACTACTCTCTCATGAGTTTGCTCTTCCACCACAGGTTCAACCGGATCGGGAACGATTAGAAGTAATAGCATTGCACGCTTGCTTTCTTCTTCTTCATGCTTCGAAAAAGAGATGCAATGTCCCCGCTTCTCTTCATAAGCTATTTGAATCGCATAAATATTACAAACAACACATTGCCAAATAATTAAATAAATTACGCTTGCACGATTGAACTGTCACATATCACATATGCGATTATGGATCACTCACATGATACGGAGTGCTGAACAAAAGATCAATCTGTGATGTTGCGAAAAAATCCTCCGCCTCGCTGCGTGATAGATGATTCTATAATTTTAGCGTTAAGCAAAGCAATTAGCAATTAAAGTACACACGAATTGGCAGAACAAAGAATCTGATAAAAAAATTAACCTAGATCACGAGGACGAGGACGACTGCACAACGATGGGCAGGCAACAGCCGACTGCCGACGGCATGAACGATCAGTATTGGCGATTTGGCACCGGCGTCAGGCAGGGCGAAGACTCGAAGTCGAAGTGTCAGAACCGATGGGCTTCCAGGTTCCTCGATCCGTATTGCGGTATTGAGTTATTGACCGCCGGCGGCAATACAAAATTAGTGAATGTGCTTGAGAGTTGAGATAAATCGGTATTTTACTTGGAAATCCTGATGCCTCAAGAGAATGTAGAAATCCTGATGCCTCAAGAGAATGTAGCTCTTCCTTGGAAATCAAGTGACCAAGATCTGGATATGCCTGAGCCTGACAACATGTACATGATAACTTGATTAGTTGAGAGCTCAGAGGCGTCAGAGCTCACATAGAAATCGAAGGGTTGTAAAAAGACAGAAATTGAAGGCCATCTGAAGTAGGAAAGAAAAAGAACATGCAGAAAATTACCTTAAATTCACAGCTAACACCTGCACTTCGCAAAAATGGTGGGCCAACTTGGCTTCGCCGCTGGAGCCTGGAGCAAAAGTGCGAGATTGACAGGAGCAGTGTCGCGATCGCTGATCGGGTTTCGTCAATCGTCTCGGTTGTTCGGCGGCTAAGAGCCTGAGACTCTTGAAGTCTCGATGTGTTCATGCGTTTGTGAACCCGCATGGCCCGATGGCCTAGCCGCATGCCCGCATCGCGATTGGCGCCCGCCTCGGCTCTTACCGCGCACGCGCCGCCACCAAGACGACAGATCGCGGCCTACGCCGCCAGACGCGCGCTGTTCATTTACTGGGCGCTCGCTGCCGCCTCATTGGCAGCGCGGTCTCTCCCTCGGTTGGGCTGGCGCGAAAAATACGATATATATCTTGTCATCTTGAATCGTACATGGAATTGCGAGGTATGCGGTGCATACCCGCATACCGTAGCTCCGCCTGGCGAGACGGAGAACATGGTTTCGTTCAGCATCTCAAGCAAGCACGCACCTTTTGATGCTCAAGCGCCGCTCTCACGCCGCCCGTGCCACTCGGCGGACGGCGGCGTCTCATCGGCTTAGAGCGCTTCGCCGTCCACCACCTGCCTTGCCTTGCCTGCCCCAGATACCCGCCCTGCATTGGCTATTGGGAGGACGGGAAGGAGAGGAAGACTGGCGTTTCCTCTGGAGGATTTTTTATTTATTTATTTTTGCACTACCATTTGCCCGTTAGCTATGTCCTCTATATATTTTCGCGCTATCCGCAAAACTACATAACTTTCGATCTAAAATTTAAATCACTTGAGATTTAAGACATAACTTAACAAGAAAGTTATGAACCTATTTCAATAGAAGATCGAGACAATCATAGCCAAGGTTATACATATTTCTTCATTGATGGCAAGAAGGCACAAAACCAAGTGAAACCCTATACGTAATCTAAAGGTTTGTTTGTGGATGAAAGATGATCAAGATGACATTAAATCAGATCGCACAAGTTCTAACAAGCTAGACCATAATAAAAGACCAAGATAAAACCCTTCGGACATAGCAACCCCAAAATTACAAAAAGAGAGAGCATGAATTAGAGAGAACTCATCTTTAATCTAATATGGTTGGATTGAATGTTAAAAGCCACTCCACCTTAGAGGACAAAAGCTCACTTATGAGCACTCAATCCCACAATTTTTCTCTAAATACAACTATCTCAAACCCTAGCATCCTCTATTCTCTTCAGTTTTCCCGAAACACAAATTAGAGTTTCTAGACTTGCTTGGATGGATGTGCAAATTCTGCACCATCTCCTTTTACGGTGGAGGCTAGGACTAAGAGAGAAATAATAACATGGAACTATATTGAAAATGCTTGGATGGATGTGCAAATTCTTACCCCTCCAGACTGCCTCTCGATCCTTATATACTCCCCCAAACCACAAGCTGGCCGGTGGGGACACTAGAATAAGTAAAGCAATCTTCAAGTAAGCCACTCCGCCCTAGGATATCGCTCGGACGGTCGTCTGTTGCGCTTACTCGTTTCACCTCCTTGCAGATCAGCAACGCTAGCCTGTTCACGGTCCGACACTCTGACCGGCACCGTGACACTTTGTCCCATCAAACCGAGTGGGAAGCTAGGGAATTGGAGACTCACACAAATCTTCCCACCGATAAAATACCGGGATTAGTTTGTCGTGTATGGAGGATTACAAATCTATGCCAATCTGGAGATTGTGCCGTGCCGCGCCGTGTATGGAGGATTACGAATCTGTGGCTATCTGGCACGTCCTTCAGCGTAAAATCGGATAGTAGTAGGCTGCATTAACCCTTCGAATAGATTGACAAAGACGCAACGAAATGGCTGTTCCAGCATTAACCCTTCGAATAGATTGACAAAGACGCAACGAAATAGCTGTTCCACTCCTTGTAATCAAGAGGCGTGTTCTTCACAGGCACGACAAGAAGAGTAGAAGACTCATGGATTTTCTTCCCATCTACAGCATCCTCTTGCTGGTTAGTTGGTCGTCCAACTCATTGTTTTGTGCATCTCGAACCTCCTCGTCCCGGGCAAGCCACTCTCTGTTGGCAAGACTCTCATCTCGACAACCGTGTCTTTGCCTCAGGCTTCTTCTCCCCGTCCAACTCCACCACAAAACATTACTACGTTGGCATATGGTACAACAACATCCTACCGTGGACTGCTGGATATCACACCTATTTTCCATTTTCATGTCATTTTCCTTGAGAAGTATGGATCAAAATGACCATCCTCACTTCGGTTTGTTTGTAAAGTGAGTAGCTATGCATCCGATTTCTTGTATTTACATTTTAGGTTCTATGTTTTTTTGTGTGCAGTGCATGAGAAATGCTTATTGTAACATCCCATTTTTCAGACGGGAATAGTGTTTACCGTTTCGGTTTTCGTTCTTCGCCGTAATTCAAATTATCAAGTAATTGTGAAAACTTTCTTTCCTTTTCGGTTTGTGTTTCAAATGTAATGTTCGTAACATTTGAAATTCAAATTCACGAGTTGAAGTTTCCCCTCTCTTTTGTCCCTCGGGCCATTTTGAGTTGGGCCCCTCTCTCTTTCGGGCTCAGCCCCTTTCTCTTCTCGGGCCAAGCCCATTCCCACCCTTTGGTTTCCTTTCCCAAGCCGATTCAGCCCACCCTTTTTCCTATGCCGAGCGCGCGCTGGGCCTTCTTCTTCTCCTCACGTGGCGCCGCCTTGCCCTTGCGCCGCTCGCTTTCGCCTCCTCGGCGCGCCGCACCACGCACGCGCGTCGTCGCCGCCTTCTCGCCGCTTCTGGAGCTCCGTGTCGCGCACCGCAGACTCAAGACTCGCTCCTCGCCTGTCTTGTCGCCCGCAGATCACAGACGTCGTCGTCGTCGCAACTCCGCCCGTCTTGCGTCTTGGCGCTCAAGAATAAAGCAAGGACACTGAGCCGCCCTCGTCCTCGCGGCGCCTCCCCACTCCTCGCCTGTCTCCCCTCGTGCAAGCGCGTGTGTAAATCGCCGCCTCGGGACCGCGCAGCTCCATGGGTCTTCCTCCCGTTGGCCCCCCTTGCTCCCGCGCCTTTGGCCGCCTATTTAAAGCTCCCCTGTGCCCTTGCTCACCTTCACGCCACCCCCCGAGCTCCCGGGTAAGCCACAAGCAGAGCATCGCCGCCGTGCTCCCTTCTTGGCCGCGCCGCCTCCCCACTCCCTTGCCGCTCTGATGAGCCTCCGCCTCCGGCAACCGCGTCACCACGAGCCTCAAGGCCCAAGGAAGCCAACCCCCTCCTCCCTTCGTCTTCCCCGTCACCGAGATGTGCCGCCATGTGGCTTCCCCCTTCGCCCATGGCGTGTCGCCGAACCTCCACGGCCGCCCCGAGCCACCCCGACTCCACCTCCGGGTTCCCAGAGCCACCACATGCCGGTCAAGGCCGCTGCCCTCCGTGCCACTCCATCACGGTGTGCCGCCAAGATAGCCCTTAATCTAAAGGTGACCTACTAATGCAGAAGCAATGGCTATTCTCTTCTCCGAGAAATGCTAACCCATAGTCCAGATGGCGACTCTAACAAAATATGTATAATACCTATGGAGTTGACATTTGTCGATCAACGAGTCAGCCTATTCCCAATCAAAATATGTACTCGACGATCGATCGAAGGTTTTGAGGCTGGTAAGTAACTGTGTATAAGGTAAATCAGGGTGAACTTTTACAGGTCTTAAGGCTTCTTTGGCAATCTTTTCATAGCATAAGACGATTTTTCGCCATTTTTGTTTTCGTAGATGACGGCACACACGCATCCCATTCCCACCTACTGACATCTAAGCCCAGCGCCGGTATTGTGTAGCGTGCCAACAACTACTACGGCTATGATTTTCCATCCTTTGATTCAATATGTCACTAGTACATCTGGCGGAAAAGCAAAGGGGATGCGATCAAATTAGTCCAAAGTAAAGTCTGAATATTCTCTGCCAATTTAGATGGATTTCTGAACAGCTCAAATGGCATCTCTTGCTACTAGTACAAAGCATGGACTTCAACACGAAGCCATCCTCTTCACGTGTCTATGTTTGCTTCCTTTTGCCTTCAAAGTCGGCTATTCGTATGGACCCTGCAAACAATCGAGACGTCCGAGGCAAGTAAATCACTGATGGCAATGTATCATGTTGATGATTGACCTTTGGCTTCGTTGCTTTCCCCCATCCAAAGTCACTGCGAAAACAAGCTAACGTGGACTGCTGGATATCACACCTATTTTCCATTTTCATGTCATTTTCCTTGAGAAGTATGGATCAAAATGACCATCCTCACTTCGGTTTGTTTGTAAAGTGAGTAGCTATGCATCCGATTTATTGTATTTACTGTGATGTAGGTTTTGGCTTGAGCAAAAACAGAGAGGGCAGTGGGGATGTGTTACCTTATTTGTATTTGGGTGGGGTTGCAGGTGGGATGGCAGTGGTGTGTTGGTTGCGATCGTAGTGGCGATGTCGGCTGTGTAGTCGCGGTGGTGGTGTTTCCCCTGTTCCCTTATGTGTGCTTCTGGTCTTGATGTCTGTCCTGGTGTCTTTGCCGGTTCGAGGCCGTCGTTGATGCTCCTCGGCTTCCCTTCTCCTTTGCTCCTCTCCTCCTTCTACTTCTTCTTTGTGGGTTGCTTGATGGCAATGATGGTGTAGGCACTGAGCTGGTTTTGGGGGCTGTTGCTTGGTGGCTGTGGGATGTGTAAGTGTTGGGGAAGCTCTTACCTTTGCTCCTCCTGTCTTTTAGCTGTGAAGTGTGGTTTGGTGGGTTGGGAGTGAGAAGAGCCTTGGCTAGATGGGGGCTTAAGAGGGAGGCTTCGGCTACCCTTATCCCCTACCTGTGCAAGATTTTTCTAGGGGTTGCTCTTATCCCTCAGCACTGTGCATTTCCTCTTTTACCATTCCTATTCCTTTTTACCATGATCCTATCTCTTTCTTGCCCTCCACTGTGAACTGGAAGTTTGAAATGCTTGTGTTAGCTTGGCTTGCCTTTGTTCCGAAGGATGGTAGTGGGATGAACTGGGAAGGCTTTGTGAGCATTTGTGTTGTGTGTGGCTTTGTAAATGAGGGCTTGAGGCTAAGGGGAGCCTTTGGTTGGGTATGAAATGGCTTTGTGGG
Organism: Phyllostachys edulis; assembly: GCA_036346405.1. Lineage (NCBI taxonomy): Eukaryota > Viridiplantae > Streptophyta > Magnoliopsida > Poales > Poaceae > Phyllostachys > Phyllostachys edulis. Next base: position 63,794,549 of record CM070561.1, on the reverse strand, counting down.
GAAGCTACTTGTGAGACCCTGTGATGCTCCGACTGAGGGTAGGGTTTAATGGGATGTGCATTGTGGGATTTACTGCGGTTGCGGCAATTGCAAATAGTGGGTGCTGGATTCTAATATTGCTGGATGAGGAGACACACGGAAGTGACGGATACCGAACGACCTCGAGTAGTCTGGATATCGTGACGATCAAGGGCCGACTAACTCCGGTTGGTCTGGGTATCTTGATGGTCAAGGGACCGACGGCTCAGGTTGTTCTGGGTATCCTACTACACTTTGGGGAAATCTGATGGCTACTTTCCAAATTCTAATACTCACCTATAAAAGTTGCTCTTGGTTGTACTAATCGCTTTTCTGTGTTTTTGGTCATCTATAGAGGTGTGGATCGGGAAGGGTGGGAGATAATTGGATGAAAAGGCAAGGAGGGCTTCAGCAAGATGAATGCAAGCATTTAGATTGTATTTTATATTGTGATCTGTTGTAAATCATTCTTGTAAGTAATTCAGAGATTGTATAACGACTAGCGCAGCTGGTAACTTTCACCTTTTTGGTGTCCCTTCCAAGCCGGAGTATCTCCGCCACTTGTATGTTCTTCGACCCCCTCCAGTGAGATGACTTTCAGGGTTCAATAACTTTACTAAGCCAAGTTGCACTTTGCAGACTTGTGGTTGTACTTGTTTAACACGGGAGGTCGTGACAAGATTAAATCCTTAGGGTTATCTGGGCGGTTCATTCCACAAACCAACCATCCTTGTGCTCCCCGAGCATCCACCACCTCACCATCCGCCCAGATAGAACTAACAATTGGGGTTTTGAGGAGTAAACCAAATTATTTTCACACCTTTTAGCCAATGGACCACCAATGACTACCCAATTCATTTTATGTTTAAGGAAATGATGATTGGGGTATTTAATACCCCGGTACTTAAGCAAGACTAACATGTTGCTTAAGTACAACATATAACTAGTATTACCATAAAGTTACTAGGGTGACAAGGATTAATGGATTCAATTTATCAAGGATGGCATATTAAATTAATTAATCAACAAGTGGGTATTTAACTACCTTAAGCTTTAACATACAGTTGATAAAGAAATAAAGCATGCAATTTTGCTAATTTAAACGAATATAATTTGCATAAAATGTAGGATCAATATGGTCAAAGTATTGACTCGCCTTGGTTAAAGGCAAGGGGTTCTTGATACCCTTGGTCTTGATCAACTTGAGGATCTCCGGCGTCTTCAAATCCTAATCGGGCGACAATACCGGAAAAAGGTACAACGGCAAAGAGAGCAAATAAATACACAAGAATACACAAATGAACTCCAAATTAATCAAGTCCTATGCCATTAGCAAGATCTTGATTTAACAAATTTTTAGAAATTTATTTCATAATTTTTGGAGTTAAAACGAAGGAGAAATGAATTTACGAAGGTTAATTGAATTGAAAGAGAGAGAGAGAGAGAGCTGCGGTCCACAAAGACAGTGTAGACTGGTTTTTATGCTGACAAATTTCTTGGTCCACAAAGACTGATCGCAATGAGGCCCTTGGCAGTGAGGGCAAGGGGAAGGGCTGCGGTTTACTGCGCAAACGGGCCCACAAGTCAGTGAGTAAAAGGGGAGGGTTAGGACACCATTAATAGTTAATGATTTACTTAAAGCTTTTAAGTGCTGTCATTAACACTAATGATGGGCGGTCGGAACACGCCACGCACAAGCACGTAGCTTGTAGCCTTGGGGCAGGCTGCCGTCGCCGCGAGCTAGGGCGCGACGGCAGCGCAAGGTGGCGAACGAGGAGCTAGCGAGAGGTGGTCTTGACGGGCGGCGGTGAGAGGAGGGCGTGGCCCGTGGTGGCGTAAAAGCAGCAGAGGCGGCTCGGTGATGGCGAGGTGGCTCGGTGGCGCCGGGGGGAGAGGGAGCATGGGGTGGGGCTCGGCGGCGGTCCTACCGGTCGGGAGGAGGACCGAGGATGACGGCAACCCGTGGGCGAAGAAGAAACTGGCCGAGGCGAGAAGACGGCCAATCCGCGGCCGGTGGCGGATCTTCAAGAAGACTTGGGGGGAAAGCTTCCTAGTGGCGAGTGGCACACGGTGACGGGGTCGGGGTGGCCGGAGAGTGGCCGGAGCGCTAGACGCCGGTGGTATGGTTCGCCGAAATGGAGAAAAGGGGTGGCTTTGGGTGGCTTACCAAAGCGACAGGCGTGGGGAGCTCAGCGAGGTGGAGGGGCTTTATAGGGGCTCAGGGCGCGGGAGCAAGAAGTCTGGTCCTTGGGCGGTGCAGTGCACGAGAGGAGACAGAGCGAGGAGGCGGAGAAAGCGCTGCGAGGACGAGCGGCTCGGTGTCCTCATGATGCATGGCGGCGTGTGAAACCTGTGTGGCACCTGACACTGAGTGACGAGGATGGCGGCGACGTGTGGCGGGCGGCGACAACGTCTTTCTGGCGGCGACAAGACAAAGGCGAGGAGGCACGGCCGGGTCTCAAGGCGCTGGTCCTCCAGTATCCTCGAAGATCAGAATATGTGACGTCATGGTATGTAGACGAGGAGACGAGTGGAAGCAAGTGTGCGCTGCTCACGGGGAAAAGGAGGAAGAAGGAGATGACCCAGGTGCGGCGCGGCTGAAAGAAAAAGAAGGGGCCGGTTGGGCTGGGCCAAAAGAAAAGAGAGGGGAAGAAAAGAGGCCAGGCTGGAGTGGGCTTGGCCCAAAGGGAAATGGGCCGAGCCCAGGAAAAAAGTAAATTTGAGCGAGAAGAAAGAGGGGCCCGACTCAAGGTGGCCTGGGAAAATCGAAAGAGAAGAGAAACTCCACTTTGCGGAAATGAATTTCAAATGTTACGGATATTACATTTGAAACACACACCGAGAAACAGAGGAAATTTTCAGAATTAGCTTGGTAGTTTGAATTACGGCGAAGAACGAAATTAGAACAATAATTACTATTTATCGTCCGAAAACGGACGTTACATGCTTATATCCTCTTGATGATGTAATTAATTCGATGATTGAATTATTGTTTTATTTCCGCTTATAACGAATTTTTATAAATAAACTTGAGTTGTGATAATTTACTTTCGTTTGTAAAGAATTCTTGTATGTCAACCAATGTAGAGAATTACTATTATTTAATTTCGAGTTTGTCTTTAATGTTTCACCTTTGATTGCAATGGATTTCATAATTGATTTGAGTTATACTCGATGTTATATGCTTGACTTAATAATTCAGATTGCAATATATGTTGATGAACTCCGGATAGTATTATTTAATAGGAACTTTGTTTGGCAAGGCGATTAATATTAATATGATATTATGCTTTGTTTGCGTTTAGAAAATTTTAATTTACTACTAAATGACGATTAACATTGTTTTAGATTAATCTGATTTTCCAGGTTATCACAATTAGTTTGTCGAGTATGGAGGATTACAAATTTGTGCCTATCTGGCACGTTACCGCATGGGCAGAGATTGTGCCGTGCCGTGCCGTGCCGTGTATGGAGGATTACAAATCTGTGGCTATCTGGCACGTCCTTTAGCGTAAAATCAGACAGTAGTGGGCTGCATCAACCCTTCGAATAGATTGACAAAGACGCAACGAAATGGCTGTTGCCCTCCTTGTAATCAAGAGGCAACCTTATCCAGTCCATTCCCGTGTTCTTCACAGGCACGACAAGAAGAGTAGAGTACTCATGGATTTTCTTCCCATCTACAGCGTCCTCTTGCTGGTTAGTTGGTCGTTCAACTCATTTTTTGTGCATCTCAGAACCTCCTCGTCCCAGGCAAGCCACTCTACGCTGGCAGCACTCTCATCTCTGACAACCGTGTCTTTGCCCTGGGCTTCTTCTCCCCGTCCAACACAACAACATCTACCGTGGACTGCTGGATATCACACCTATTTTCCATTTTCATGTCATTTTCCTTGAGAAGTATGGATCAAAATGACCATCCTCACTACGGTTTGTTTGTGAAGTGAGTAGCTATGCATCCGATTTCTTGTATTTACATTTTAGGCTCTATGTTTTTTTTTTGCAGTGCATGAGAAATGATTATTTTCCTACATTCCGGAATCCAAATCTTCAAGGTGACCTACTAATGCAGAAGCAATGGCTATTCTCTTCTCCGAGACATGCTAGCCCATAGTCCAGATGGCGACTCTAACAAACTACTTCCTAGAAATGTTGTTCCCTGACTCCTTCCAAAGTTCCCAGATGATTCCTGTAGGCAAAGGTGGAAAGCGCGCTACACAATCAAAATGATTGACTAATTCTTCCACTCCATGGAGTTCAGCTGTCCAAGGCAACCTCGTCCACGTTTTTGCTTATATATCCCCCTTCCCATACACACAATCTTGTTCTTGGTCTGTTGGTCACTTGGTTTAGTGCATTTCTGTGCGTCAGACAGCCGCCTTCTTCCCAACAAGCCACTTTCCCCCGGCAACACCCTCATCTCCGATGATGGCACTTTTGCCCTGGGCTTCTTCTCCCTGACCAACTCCACCACAAAACATTACTACGTTGGCATATGGTACAACAAAACCCTACCGCGCACCGTCGTGTGGGTTGCCAACCGCGGGATCCCGATCATGGATACTACAACCGCAAAGCTCACCTTGACCAGTGACTCTGATCTTGTCTTGTCAAATACTGACGGCCACGTTCTTTGGACAACAAACACCAGTGGGAAATCCTTGCCTACCACTGGAGCAAATGCCATTCTTGAAAACACCGGAAACTTCATCCTCCGATCCTCAATAGATGACACGGTCTTATGGCAGAGCTTCGATTACCCAACAGATACTCTCCTCCCTGGCCAGGATCTCAGGATCAGCCACGAGACACATGCGCTGCAACACCTCACTCCTTGGAAGGACCCCCAAGACCCGTCCCCTGGCAACTTCTCCTTCGGTGCAGACCCGAATAGCATTTTCCAGCGCTTTGTCTGGAATGGCTCAAGGCCATACCGGCGAGCCCCAATATGGCCTAGCTACATGGCCGTCGGGCGTTACCTGGAGATTCTCAACTCCACCCTTTATTTGTCGGTTCATCGCCGCGACGATGAGATCTACATATCATTTGGGATGTCTAGTGGCTCCATGTCTGTACTACTCAAATTGGACTACTCGGGACTGCTCAAATTGCTTATCTGGGACAGCAAGATGTCAAAATGGATAGCCCGGGTGACAGAGCCTGCCCGTCCGTGCAACACATATGGCTACTGTGGACCGTCTGGTTATTGCGACAACACGGAGACTATCCCAACATGCAAGTGCCTCAATGGGTTTGAGCCAAATAGCAAGGAAGAGTGGACCAGTGGCAAGTTTTCGCAGGGATGCATTCGAAAGGAGCCGATAAGCTGTGGCCATAGGGATGGTTTCTTGCCCTTGACAGGCATGAAGCTTCCCGACAGGTTCTTTTATGTCAGGGATAGAAGCTTTGATGAATGTGTAGCAGAGTGTAGCAGCAACTGCTCCTGTGTGGCGTATTCTTACGCCAACATGGGCACCAAGGCTATATATGGGGATGACACAAGGTGCCTGATATGGATGGGAGAGTTGATCGACACAGAGAAACTCACTGATCAGCAAGGCCAGGACCTATATGTTCGGCTTAATGGATTAAGCGGTACAATTTCTTACTTTCGTTTTCTATTTCCCTGAATAGGTCGATCTATGAAATAAAATTTCGTTAGGTTAAAGGCCAAATTTAGATTAGCATGAGCGCATTCATGGTTTATCTTGTATTCTTAGGCAGGCCAAAAATTTCGTTAGGTTAAAGGCCAAATTTAAATATTCCTTCTCATATCATCATAGCCAAATCTGCAACATGAAATGAACAGGAGAACTGACTTTCTATCCATTAAGAGAGAAAACGATAAGGTTTAGTAAGGCCAAATTTTCACCAACAACTAAACAAAATTTCAATGCCCAAGAAAATAATTTCGTTTTTAACCACTAACCAGCCCAACGGTGCTCTTTCAAAACAGGGAAAACCGACACTATCTCTACATAAATATCAATAGCGCAAGAACACCTTGCTCTTGAGCGTTCCAAACTAAAACAATGCGGAGATCAAAAGTTCAAGCAGTAGTAGTAGAAAATATATTATCATCTGAGCCACGCATGAACACCTCGCATGAGGAGCTAGCAAACACTAATGTCCTGAATATTGGCGGAAGCCGGCCAATGCACACGGCAACAGCGTTGCACAGCACAGAGCGCTGAATATTGTTCTTAAAAAATGATCAAGTACGTAGGTGTCCGGAATATTGTTCTTAAAAAATGTCCTGAATATCCGTAGTTCACGTACTAAGCTACTTCACTTCACACTGCTTGAACAGCAAAAACAGCCAAGTAGTAACCTTAAATTTGCATTAGTTTGGCAGCAATGGTGGGCGTGTTAGAATAGTAAATTTGTCATGCTAAATGTCTATAATATAAGAAATGATTGATGTTTATGTTAAAAAATAAATGTTTAATTTTAAAATTTAGTATAGCACATATTTTGGAAGCATGATTCTCTTCATGAATTTGATTTGTGCAGGAAGCAAGAGAAAGAGCAATGTACTAAAAATTGTACTGCTTGTTCCGGCAAGCTTGCTGACACTCGTATGCATATGTTTTGTCTGGATTCGCACATGCAGAGGTCGAACAGGAGTTTTTTTCCCTTCCTTTTTTCTGTTTCTTTTGTTTCATATATTTCATCATCCTCCTTGACTGCCAAGCGTAATTATGTTTAGTATTGTTAAGACACTGTACTGCTATTCTTGTCAGGCAAACGAAGAATCAAGAAATTTTGGGAAAGAAAGATGCAAGGGGATTTGAGCGTTTCTGATGAACTTGGGGATGGAAAACTAGAATTTCCTTTTCTTAGATTTAGAGAAATTGCTGTTGCAACAAACAATTTTGCTGACTCCAACATGCTTGGGCGAGGAGGTTTTGGTAATGTTTATAAGGTAATAAGATGTCTTTTTTAAAATATTTGCAGTAGTAGAAACTTATGTTATTTCTTTTCCTCAAGTAACTTATGGCAGGTCTATCTTATCTGATTGAATGATTATGAAATTCTGCAGGGAATGTTAGAAGGTGGTACTGAAATTGCTGTTAAAAGGCTTAGTAAGAGTTCTGGTCAAGGAATAGTGGAGTTCAGGAATGAAGTAATTCTAATTGCTAAGTTGCAACACATAAGCCTTGTGAAACTTCTTGGTTTCTGCATTCATGGAGATGAAAAGCTATTGATTTATGAGTATTTGCCTAACAAAAGTTTGGATGCCTTCCTTTTCAGTATGTTCTGAATTCCGTTGAAGTCTTGCAATATGTTTTATTGGAGCAGTGTTTTTACAAACTATAGTGTTTTTTAGAGAACACTTTTACAGACTATAGTCATCTAGAAAGAAAGTTGAACATAATAGTCTAAATAACTTATCTGCTTAGTTGTAATTTATTATCTCTAAAATTTATGCAGATTTCTTTTTGGAGAGTATAAAAGCTCTTCCAACGAAGTATTAATTGAGGAGCATGCTTGACTAACACCGTGTTTCATTTGATGCTATCCTTGGCAGATAATGCAAGGAAATCAGTTCTTGATTGGCCAACAAGGTTCAAGATAATAGAAGGGGTCGCTAGAGGACTTCTTTATCTCCACCAAGACTCAAGATTGAGAATAATTCACAGGGATCTAAAAGCAAGCAACATATTGTTGGATGCTGACATGAGCCCCAAAATATCTGATTTTGGTATGGCAAGGATTTTTGGAAGTGGCCAACAGCATGCAAATACCAATCGAGTTGTCGGAACATAGTGAGTAATTCATAAATAAAGATACTTCAATGTGATATTTATGTAGCTAAACTAATTTCAATTTTGTGCTATTTGTTTGGGAAATGGTACAAATAGCGGCTACATGTCACCTGAATATGCACTGGAAGGCGCCTTTTCTGTCAAGTCTGATGTCTACAGCTTCGGGGTGTTGCTTTTGGAAATTGTGAGTGGCATAAAGATCAGCTCTACACACCAGCTGTTTACTGACTGTCCCAACCTTAAAGCTCATGTAAGTATCATGAAGTGCTCAAGATTTCTTCAGACCATACGAAATACACAACTAATCAATGATCCGACTTTGTGACTCAGGCATGGAGCATATGGGATGAGGGGAACCCAAAGCATTTAGTTGACTCATTAATTCTGGAGAGCTGTTCACTTGATGAAGTTGTGCGATGTATCCATGTAGGACTTTTGTGTGTTCAGGATGACCCGAATGATCGGCCTCTCATGTCATCGGTTGTGTCCGTTTTGGAGAATGGAGCCACGGCGCTTCCAGCCCCAAAACAGCCTATATATTATGCGCCGAGGAATCATGACAGTGAAAAAGTTGGGAGGAACATTGAGCACACTGTAAATGACATGAGCCTTACACCTCCAGAGGGACGCTAGAAACCCAACTTTTTTTTGTTTCCATGACTGTATAATACCCATGGAGTTGTCATTTGTCGATCAACGAGTCAGCCTATTCCCAATCAAAATATGTACTCGACGATCGATCGAAGGTTTTGAGGCTTGTAAGTAACTGTGTACAAGGTAAATCAGGGTGAACTTTTACAGGTCTTAAGGCTTCTTTGGCAATCTTTTCATAGCAAAAGACAAGCATAACACTTAAGTCTAAAGACAATTTTTCGCCATTTTTGTTTTCGTAGATGACGGCACACACGCATCCCACCTGCTGACATCTCAGCCCATGAAAACATCTGGCGGAAAACAGTGACAGGATGCGATCAAATTAGTCCAAAGTAAAGTCTGAATATCCTCTGCCAATTTAGATGGATTTCTGAACAGCTCAAATGGCATCTGTTGCTACTAGTACAAAGCATGGACTTCAATACGAAGCCATCTGTCACCACCGTGGTAGCAGCCATGGCTACGACAGAGGGAGGTCAAGCTGAGAAGGGAACGAGAACACAAGTGAAGCCGGCAGCAAAGTAAAGAACCGGGACGACTTAGCTTAGTCGACTTAAAGTAACTTAACTAATGTATTGGCTGTCATGTGGGGACCCAGTTGTCGGGTGTGTTGAGGCTTAAGAGAACACGCACTTTGGCTGTAAGGTCTTGTCGATGAAAAAATGGAATAGTTCTCTCTCTCTCTCTTCTCCTGGCACTTTCCCATTCTGTTACAGCTGTTCTTCCTCCCTACCTCCAGATTCTACTGCAAATCACGAACTCGTTCCCATCCAATCTCTTGTGAATGCACCACAAGATGGGACATAACATTATGGTATCAGAGCTTTATCGATCCCTCGTTGATTTCTCTTGCTCTCTCGGCTTCGATCGGTAAAATTTCCGGGAGGGGGGTACCGACCGCCCTCTGGGCTTGATCGGTGTAAGACCTGCTCCTGGTTCGATTGGCTTGGAGGAGAAATCACAACGGCACCGACAAAGCGTGGCATTCATGTTGTACAAGTGGTGGAGGCGATGGAAGCAATGGAGAAGAGATTGAATGAGCTCTTGTCTCAGATGAAAACGGAACTACTGGATGAGGTGAAGAGGGCGACTGGGGAGCAGTCTGGCACTTATCATTTCTTAGGCACATCTCTCATCTCTTGGTCTTCTAGGAAGCTGTCCTCTGTTGCACAATCCACTGCCGAGGCAGAGTATGTAGCTGCGCCAGTAGTTGCTCTCAGGTTCTCTAGATCTTATCTACTCTGCGGGACTATGGGTTGCTTTTGGATAGTGTTTCTCGTTTTTGTGACAACACTAGTGCCATAAACATTGCCAAAAACCCAGTGCAGCACTCTAGGACCAAGCACATTGATATTCGATATCATATCCTTAGAGACCATGTAGAGAAGGGTGATGTTGTGCTTCACTTTGTAGAGTCTGAGCAGCAGGTTGTGGATATTTTCACTAAGGCTCTTGATTCTTCTCGTTTTGCTTCTTTGCGGGGAGAGTTGGGGGTTATTAGTCCTCTTGGCCTGTTTTGAGGGGGAGTTTGATCTTTTGCATTCATTGTACCATATTACATTTTAAAATCAGTATCTTGCATTGTAATATAAGATCACGGAGCCTTGATTATTATCCTTGTGTGACATGATTTTATGCTTTATACATTACCATGTCTTGTGTTAGTTTGCTAGATTTATCATGACTTTCCATGTGTAGCTTAGCTTTTGCCATGCTAGCTCTATTAAATGTGAAAAACTTGAATTAAAACATGACTTGTTGGATCTTGTGACTAGTTTTGCCATAGTGATCCTCTCATGATTCATGCCATGTCAAATAGGCTAAGTTGAGTCTTCAATCTAATTTGAGTTTTAGATTGAGCTATGCTAGTTCCTAAGTCAAGAAAATGAAAAATGATTTCTTCTGTGCGAAAAAACTGATCTCACCAATTCTTTCTCATGAGACGGCTTGCCATTGCACTAGGCATGAACTCAGGGGGAGTTTTGGATGACCTAGACCACTCTCTTAAGCTTCTTGCTTGGGATGGTCGCGGCACGGCTTGAGATCTAGCACAAGGCTAAGAAAACAAATTGTGAGAATTGGTTGAAGCTTAGGAGGTAGTTGTGGATGGCTCCTAGTCCAGGACTTGCTTTGCTAAGATAAAACCAAAAATAAATTTTAGCAAGTGCTAAATGTGATAAATTTCAAAGTGCTTGAACAAATTGATTCAACATTGAACTCATAGCGCTCTAAATTGACTCTTTTATAGCTTCTTGGTTCTATTTAGTTTATTGACATGACTTGACTCATTTTTGGATACCTTTGGCTAAACTATGATCTTGAACACCTTGTCATACTAAACGATCATTTAATCTCAGATTATTGCTCATTTGGCGTTAGCTTTGCTATATATGATTTGCCATGATATGAAATAGCTACTTCATATGGTTTGGTGTAATACTTGTAGAGTCCTCTTGGATAATTTTCATAGCTCCCTTTGCTAAAAATGAATAAATTGCAGCCATTCCATGTCATTAATGCTCTATCTTCTTCTATGCATCTTGATGAATCCATTGTTAAAGGGGGGAGAAATGGTAAAAATAAAGAAATAGGGAGAAAACAAAATTTCAGAGTGATCATAGTGAGGGGGAGTTTTTAATTTGCATTCTTTTGATCTTATTGCCATTTTTGATCTTGAAATGCAATTCTTGGAACCTCTCAATGATCAAAGGTCAATTTGAACAATTGTTCTTTCACATGGACCTTAAGTGAGAATTTTGAATTCTTTCTGGAATTTGAAGATTTCTTGCTTTATTTTGCCTTATCTCACTTGCCTATGATATTCTGAAGCCAACTTGGTTATTTCCATTGCTTTCTCTTTCATTTGGACCAAGTTGTGCCTTTGCGTGAAAACGTCGAGTATTTTTCTTTTCAAACCTCAAAACTTACATTTTTGGGAAATTACCAATGTGTTCATCAAGGAGGAGATTGTGGATATCATGGAGATATTCTCACGATCTTAGGATGATGATACAATTGGCAATGGCATTGAAGGTTTGTCGATTCATGCATTTTCGGCGAAGTTCAAATTCTTTGTCGAGTCTCGGTGGTCGACCGCCAATGTGTGACAGTCGAGGCGATCGACCAGGCGATCAGGCCAAGCCACATTGGCGGTCAGACCGGCTAGGCCTCAACTCAGGCTCTAGCTAAGTGACTGTGATCAGACCGGCCTTTGGGTGGCAGTCTGACCGGTCAACAAAGTTTTTGGAATTTGGAGCTGGGCCAAAAATAGAGGGCGTAGGCAAGAGAGGAGTTTCTACTACACTTTGTCTCATATTTTTTGAGCTTCCAAGGAACAGATCTATTCATTTGAAAATTCCAGAGAGGTTTCGGTTTTCAAATAGGAAATTTGACTAAGTCCCAGATGGGCGGTCAGACCGGCCAATAGGTGGCGGTCAGACCGGCCAGGGGGGCGGTCAGACCGGCTAGAGTGGTGGTCTGACCGGTTTTGACTTGTTCATCGGCCAACTCGGTGGCAATGATTGTTTGGATAGGTCATATCCATGGGTTTCAGTACATATGTGTTTCATGATGCATGTTTTCACTATCGTGGGTTAAGTTGTGAAGAACTTGTTCCCGGAAACAATTTCTTGGTCTATTGCTGTGCAGATTGCTTGGAGGTTAACAGTGAGGACGATCGGGACTAAGCTTGGAGAGCTGAGGTTCAGAACGATCGAGGATGCCGGGTGAGGTCAATGGACTCAAGCATGGCGCAGAATGGATATGGATGGTGAGCAGGCGGTTCGGTCGGATGGTTGGATCAAGCGGTGGGGTGCAAGTGCCATGGAAGTTTCGGTGGGACCCGAACGGGAGAGACTTGCCGATGTGATGAGAGCCATTGATCAACCTACACGTGGCGAAGCATGGAAGTGCTTCACAAAGATGGGACTCAGTCTTTGCAAAAAGATCGAGAAGGGGTATTTTGGTAATTTCACCTAAATACCGCCTTGGTGACTTTTGGCTAAACCGTGGCACAAGATGACGCAAGGAGAAACGGTTTAGGTCAAGTGAAGTTGAAGACGACACTTTGAAATGCGTACGTGTGTGAAACCCGTTTGTATGTGGGCTTAATGGGTGCCCAATAGAGAAACTCTTCTAGAAGGATTAGCCCCCACTATAAATAGAGGAGGGAGGTGGCTGCACCCCCTCAACCCTTTTGTCATTTCTAAACCCTAGTTTTGGTGTTAGGGGCTTAGAGAGGAAAGTGGAGATTTAGGGTTCTAGAGAGTTTTGGATTGATTGTGTGCTCATGGATTGAGCTCTTGTCCTCCTGGATGGAGTGGCTGTAAACCCTTAATAATCTCAAATCAATCTATGCATGATTCCTCAAAGATGAGTCTCTTTGTGTTCTTACTCTCTATTTCGTGATTTTGAGGCTTTCTTTGATCCTTTGATTTTCTGTTGGTTTCTTGCCCCTATCTAGCTTGCTGTGACATGTGAGAATACATCTAGGATCATCTTGATCATCAATCACCCACGAGCAAGTGTTTGGATCAAGTTTTCGTTTTTGCTCGGTTTTAGAGCATCCTTCACTCAAATGGAAAAAGATTGGAACTTTGACATGGATCTACACGATCCTTGATTGGAATAGGTTCCTGACATCCTTAAGAAGGTGTGTCTCAAGTTTGGTCAAGTTTAGAGTCGTAGATCAAAAGATAGACCGATTTGTGTTTTAGTTTTCGGGCTGATTTCACCGTTCATTGTGCTGCCGGTCAGATCGCCAATTTGAGAGGTCTAACCGCTAGGCCAAAAAGTCGACCCGCTAATTTCAGAGGTCTGACCATCCAACTATATTGGTTTCTAGTTTTTGGTGATTTTGGTCTTCTCTCTTCGGGGTTTTGTTTGGGTTCAATACAAGTCTTCCACTGTGCTTGTATATTGAACTTCATAGCTTCCATAGCTATTGGAGTGAAATTAGTATTGAATCCAATTTAGGAGAAAAAGTGATCGTGCTCCTATTCACCCCCTCTAGTCGCCGTTCCGGCCCGACAATAACTTTGGTTGGGGTGGACATGTCTGAACAGAACAAATCACCAGTTTTCGTTTTGCAGGTACAACTTTGGTTGGGGTGCACGTCTGAATAGAACAAATCCCCAGTTTCCATTCTGGTATGTTATTCTTGATGTTCACAATGAATTTCTTTACTCGTACGTGTAGATTACGCAGTACACAATAAGCACAATGGAGGCACATAAGAAGCACAACGGAGGCGCAGTGCAGAAGAAGCGCGGCGCAATGCACAAGAAGCACAACAGAGACGCAGTGCGAAAGAAGCGCGACAGCCTTAAAAGTTTGGGGCGACGGATCTACAGCGGCTCGAAGAAAAGAACAACGGTTGCTGCCATGTAAAGAAATTCCTATGCTTTTATGACTGACAATAAATTTGTAAACTCGTATGGCTCAGACGAACTCAAAAATAAAGTTTTACAGACTTGGATGGACGCAGCGGAACAAAAATGACACGAAGATAACTAGCAGCAGCATGTAATCACACCCAAATAGCATAGCTAATCCATTAATCTAACAACTCTACTAGAAGTAAGACTCCAACCAGACTAAAGCACCCAACCCCCAATGTCAACAGTAGTCGAAGATACTAGCAAAGCTCGTCTAATCACAAGGCGCCAAGAAATCAATCTCTACCGACAGCAGAGTAAAAGCTGCTATTAAAGGGTGGCGCTGGAAGAAACCCTCAAGACGCGCGCCAAGATCCGCTGTGGTGGCGCCCGGAGCCGACCTCGGCGGAGCAGCGCATGGGAGAAGTCTTTGAAGCGCGCCTACCAGACGCGCATGGCGGATACACCCGGGAGACGTGGGATCCCAGCAGTAGACAAGGTCGTCGCCGAAGGGGATGAGCTCGATCTGGCAGCAGCCGCTGAAGGGGAAGAGCTTGACGGGCACGACGCCGGTGCATCTAAGGCGAAGTCAAGCACCAAGGAGGCCACCCCGGGAATGTAGATAGCTCCTCCCGGGGGTGGCGGCGGTAGAGGACGAGCGGCGGCTAGGAAGCGGCGCAGATAAGAAACCTCAGAGGTCCAATGTGCAATATATATAAAGTGTACAAGTATATACAGATAAGGCAATACAAAAGAGATTCCTATCTCTAATATATCTCTAATAGTACCAACTAGCACCTTCAAACAAGAAAACCCAGGAGTCACACCTAAAAGAAGTAAATCACTAGTGATTACAACAAGCTAACGTGGACTGCTGGATATCACACCTATTTTCCATTTTCATGTCATTTTCCTTGAGAAGTATGGATCAAAATGACCATCGTCACTTCGGTATGTTTGTAAAGTGAGTACCTATGCATCCGATTTCTTGTATTTACATTTTAGGTTCTATGTTTTTCTTTTGCAGTGCATGAGAAATGCTTATTTTCCTACATTCCGGACTACAAATCTTCAAGGTGACCTACTACTGTAGAAGCAATGGCTATTCTCTTCTCCGAGACATGCTAGTCCATAGTCCAGATGGCGACTCTAACAAACTACTTCTTAGAAATGTTGTTCCCTGACTCCTTCCGAAGTTCCTAGATGATTCCTATAGGCAAAGGTGGAAAGCGCGCTACACAATCAAAATGATTGACTAATTCTTCCACTCCATGTCTCCATGGAGTTCAGCTGTCAAGGCAACCTCATCCACATTTTTGCTTATATATCCCAATTCCATGGTCGCATTCTCGTTTTGTTCCATAATAGGACAAGAACACCAATGGATTTCCTTCCCATACACACGATCTTCTTCTTGGTCTGTGTCGGACCCAGATTCTGAGAATCCAAATCCTCTGTGAAAACACTGTGCTATTTTCTAGATCAGTAGATAGCACTCACAGGCACATTGCTGAATCAATCATACAAGTCGTGAACTAACACAAATATATTACAACACAGAGTAACATAGACCTCATCGGGTCGAATTTTACAAAAGGGGCCGCACAAGGCCAACTTGATTATATTACATGAAGATAATGAAATCTACAGTGGAAGCAAAAGGGGAGGTAGGGCCCATCTCACACAGGCAAGCGACTAGGGTGACCCGTGTACTTTTCTTAATTTTTAGAAATAAGACCCAAGTCCTTAAGGCAATCGACCAATCTAACTAGGGGTTCCACAGTCGTATGCTCTGATACCAGCTCTGTCGGACCTGGATTTTGAGAATCCAAATCCTCTGTGAAAACACTGTGCTATTCCCTGGATCAGTAGATAGCACTCACAAGCACATTGCTGAATCAATCATACAAGTCGTGAACTAACACAAATATATTAAAACACAGAGTAACATAGACCTCATCGGGTCGAGTTTTACGAAAGGGGCCGCACAATTCCAACTTGATTACATTACATGAAGATAACGAAATCTACAGCGGAAGCAAAAGGGGAGGTAGGGCTCATCTCACACAGGCAAGCGACTGGGGTGACCCGTGTATGACGGATATTAACCAGGAGCTAGATAATATCGGTTGTACGCGAGTACCAACAAGTCTACTTAGACTGGGCGAGACCTAAACTACAGAACTAAATTACTCTTTGTCATTTACTTTTCCATCATCTTCTGGGCCTTCGTAGAAAGCGTAGTCTCCTTCATCTTCATTATTTGAAGGGTTTGGGGAGAGGAGCGAGAATGAGCACTACTACCGTGCTCGCAAGCCAACACACAATGCAATAATATACATGCAAGGTTAAACAAGGATGGCTCGGTTCTTTTATTTGCGAAAGCAAGCTTTTCAAATATCATACTAACAAAGTCCTATCACTTAGCATTTTAACAAATTGCACTTTAATAAAGAGAGTAATGTGCAATAATTAATAACAGTGGAGGTTCCATCCGTCGGAACTCTACACATGCATCTTTTCAATTGGAGCTGCCTCCAATTACCACACCCACTGAGCTCGAAGACTCAGGGAAAATCCAACATAGGGCTAGGTGAGCCCTTCCACCATTTTCATACCACCCACAAAGTTTTGAAATAGAACTAACTCAAGTTATGATTCCCATGTCCGCCTTTGACCGTAGGCACCGCTGTTTAAACAGTTTTAGACTCTGCAAAGGTTGCACATTTTACCATAAGAGATGGTCATACCCGTTACCCCACATGATCCCGTAGTCATGTAGTTGGGCTACCGTCACAGTAACCTTTTAAACTACCTTGCCCTTTCCGTAATCTCACCCATATGGGGTTGCGCCCATATGTTGCGCGGGATTGTTGTACACGCAGTGTTGGGTGTAGATTTGGACTGTCCACAGCGTTGGCAACCTCACCCATTCAAGCTGGATGTACCGCACGCTTGCGCATTTTTCCCTTCTCCACCGTGTCAGACACATTCAGGGTGTAATAATTTTACTAAGCCAAGTTACACTTTACAGACTTGTGGTTGTACTTGTTTAACACGGGAGGTCGTGACAAGATTAAGCCCTTAGGGTTATCTGGGCGGTTCATTCCACAAACCAATCATCCTCGTGCTCCCTGAGCACCCACCGCCTCACCATTCGCCCAGATAGAACTAGCAATTAGGGTTTTTGAGGAGTAAAATCCACCAATTACACCATCTCAGTCATTTCCCCACAATGACTGCCCAAAACCATTTCCATGTTTTTAAAGGATGATGATTGAGACATTTAATACCCCGATACTTAAGCAAGACTAGCATGTCACTTAAGTACAACCAATAACTAGTATTACCATATAGTTACTAGGGTGACAAGGATTAATGGATTCAAATTATCAAGGATGGCATATTAATTAATTAATTAATCATCAAATGGGTATTTAATTACCTTAAGCTTTAACATACATTTGATTAAAGAATTAAAGCATGCAATTTTGATAATTTAAATAAATATAATTTGCATAAAATGTAGGCTCAATATGATCAAAGTATTGACTCACCTTGGATTAAAGATAAGGGAATCTTGATAATCTTGTGCTTCATTGAATTGGAGATCCTCCGCGTGTGCGAATCCTAATCGGATGATCGTACTGGAAAAAGACACAATAAGCAAAAGAAAACACATAAATACACACGAATAAACAAATGAACTTCAAATTAATCAAGACCTATGCCATTAGCAAGATCTTGAATTAACAAATTTTTAGAAATTTATTTCAAAATTTTTGGAGCTATAACGGAGGAGAACGAAATTTACGAAGATTGAACTGGAATTAAATTGGGAAAAGAGAGGGGTGCACGGCTACAGTGCATGGACCGGTTCATGCGCACAGGGCGCCGGTCCACCGGAACAGGAAAAGGGGCCCCACATGGCAGCCAAAGTGGGGGGGGCTCAAGCATATGACAGGTGGGGCCCTTGGCCATTTTCATCCCCAAATCCACTTGGTTCTTCCAAGAAGAACAGGGGAGCAGAGGCAAGCGCTCGGGCCGGCTTGAAGGCATGGCGGTGCCAGTGTGTGGGGTGGCCGGTGGGTGGGCGGAGCGGAGCCTCTAGAAGGCGGCGGACCTAGGGGAGGTGGCGGCGGCTCCAGAGAGGGGCGGAAGTGGCAGCGGCGGAGCAAGGAGGCGGCGGCGGCTCTACTGGCTTGTGCGGCGTCGGCGAAGCGGCGACACAATGAGGAGGGCGGCGCGCGCATGGGCTGCGCGGTAGCGAGGGGAAGCCGGTGGGATGACTCGGATGGCCTGGGGATGGCCGAATCGGGCCGGCGGCGGTGGCCATGGACGGAGGGGAAGGAAGCACGGCGGCGGCATGTCTTGGCGACGGGGAGGGAGCATGGAGGAGGGGGATGGAATCCTTGCGTCGCGGGGCATCTCATGACGCGGTTGGCCGGGACGGAGGCTCATCGGCACGACGGTGCGGCGGCGAGGCGGCATGGCCGACACGGGAGTGGGCGCGGCGGCTTTGGCTCTGGCGTCGCTTGGGAAGAAGAAGAAGGAAGCAAGAACGCTGGTGGTAAGGTAGAAGGAGTACAGGGACCATCTTATAGCCGGCGAAGAGGGATGGCCGTTGAGGCCTCGCGCGGTCCCGAGGGATGGCATGGGCGAGCTCTGACACGGGCGTGCGCTGCGCACGTCGTGGACCGACCAAGGACGGGCATGGGGGCGCGGCGGCGGCGGCTGGGCGCCCACGCTAAGCGTGATGCGTCGCAGCGTCTTGCGCCACTTGGTCGGCGAGCTCCTGTGCGGAGAGACGGCGAGGATAAGCGTGACATGGGCGCTGTCGGCAGAGAGGACATGGCGAGGCGGTGGGCTCCAGAGGCGTGGCTATCAGCGGAGCTCGCGGTGGCGACAGAGGGGCATGGTCGCAGGCGGCGGCGACCAAGAGAGAGAGGGAGGCGGCCTGTGCGGTTGACCCGGGGGGAAGAGAAGAAGATGGCCACGGGCGGCTCGGGCCAGGAAAAGGAGGGGGCCGAGAATGGCTTGGGCCGGGGCAGGCCGAAAAGAAAGAATGGGCCAGGCGAGATGGCTAGGCTGAGAGGGAGAAAGAGGGCCGGGTGGAGATGGGCTTGGCCCAAGGGGAGGAATGGGCTGAGCCCGAAATAGAAAGGAGGCCCAACTTGGAAATGGCGGAAAATCTAAGGAGAGGGGAAACTCCAACCTGGTATTTAAATTTCAAATGTTACGGATATTACATTTGAAACACACACCGGAGAGAAAAGAAAAGAAGTTTTTGAAATTAGTTTGGTAATTTGAATTATGGTGAAGAACGAAAACCAGAACGGTAAATACTATGCGTCGACCGAAAACGGGACGCTACAGTCTGTTGGTCACTTGGTTTAGTGCCTTTCTGTGCGTCAGACAGCTGCCTTCTTCCCAACAAGCCACTTTCCGCCGGCAACACCCTCATCTCCGATGATGGCACTTTTGCCCTGGGCTTCTTCTCCCCATCTAACTCCACCACAAAACACTACTATGTTGGTATCTGGTACAACAACATTCCCGGGGACAACGTCATGTGGGTTGCCAACCGCGCTAGACAGATCACCGATCCTTCTTCCGCGACACTGGCCTTGACCAACAGATCCAACCTTGTTGTGTCTGATACCAGTGGCCAGATTCTTTGGATGAGCAACAGCACTGCAAGCAATTCATCGTCAGAGACCACCGGTGGAGAAGCCACGCTTGACAACAATAGAGATTTTATCCTTCGCTCATCACAGGGCGTCATCTTATGGCAAAGCTTTGATTTTAGCCGACCGACACCCTCCTCCCCGGCATGAACTTTAGAGTCACCCACAAGACACGCACTACAACGGCTGATTTCTTGGAAGGACCCCCAAGACCCATCCCCAGGCAACTTCTCCTATGCTGCAGATCCTGGTAATTCTCTGCAGCGATTCTACTGGAATGGCTCACGGCCATACCGGCGAAGTCCGGTATGGAGTGGCTACTTGGTAATTGGGCCATACGTTGAGGTCCACTATCTAGATGACAGTTCGCCGTATTGACGACGAGATCTACGATTCCTTTACCATGCCGGGTGGCTCCTCAACGGTGCAGATCAAGATGGACTACTCAGGCAAGGTAAAGGTCCAGGTCTGGAATAGCAACATGTCGGAATGGAGTGTCCTGAAGACAGAGCCTAGCCATGAGTGCAATACATATGGATATTGTGGTCACGAAGACGGCTGGGCGGCGACGGCTTGAAGGGGAAAGGACTTTAGAGGAAGAAGATAGACATAGACGGGGATGAACTATTGTTTCTTTGTTCTTCTTGCTTTTTTGATAATGGATACATGTGATCCTTTTTATAGAGATGACCCGACTTGACCCCTAAGAAATAATCTCTAAGGAAACCTATCTCTAACAATCCAATCTAATAATAACTTGTCTAACTAATAGATAACATCAAACACCTAATAGATAGATTCCTAAATAGTAAACTCTCCTAACAATCGCGGGTAGTACTATTCATGTATGAATAGTACCACCGTGTGACCAGTACCGGTTAGTGACCGCTACTCCCCTCCTTTCGCGACAGCTCGTCCTCGAGATGTGGTAGCGGCCATGACTGAAGCCCTAGGTGACCCATGTTGACGAGAGGTTGCGATAGCCACACAAGTCCTTGAAGATCATTGCCTCCACGCGTGGTTGCGGCAAACTCACCGGTCGCTGCGGCAGGCATGGCAGCAACCCTAACAACGCCACGGTGACCATGACGGACTTCGGTAGGGCTACAGTGGGCTCAGGCAGCGTCACGGTAAGACGTGGAAGTGCGCCAGCTGCCGCAGTTGTTGGAGGTAGCTCCGCCACCAGCGTGGAAGGCATCACCACCTCTGCAGAAGGCATCGTCGTCGCTGTGGAAGGCTTTACTGTCGTCGCCATGATCATCTTCTCCAAAGTGGCATGCATGTCGAGGAAAATGACCGCCATCTTCTTGTCGTTGTCGTTGGTACTCATGATCATCTTGTTGGCGTTAGCTTTTATCATAGCCAATGACTTGACGGCAGGTCTGATGGTTTGATCTATCACCATAACCATGATAGCAGAAGTCGTGAAAAGGGATCGACTGCTCTGATACCAAATGTAATGAAACTTAGTTCATAACAGGGTAAACATCGCCGAGAGGATAGCCGGACGGCGACAGCTTGAAGGGGGAAGGACTTTAGAGGAAGAAGATGGATATAGACGGGGATGAACTATTGTTTCTTTGTTCTTCTTGCTTTTTTGATAATGGATACATGTGATCCTTTTTATAGGGATGACCCGACTTGACCCCTAAAAAATAATCTCTAAGCAAATCTATCTCTAACAATTCAATCTAATAATAACTTGTCTAATTAATAGATAATATCAAACACATAATAGATAGATTTCAAAATAGTAAACTCTCCTAACAATCGCGGGTAGTACTGTTCACGCATGAACAGTATGACCGTGTGAACAGTAAACCGGTCCGTGACAGGTTACTGTGCCAATACAGAGCCTATTGTGACATGCAAGTGTCTCGATGGTTTCGAGCCAAACACAATAAAGACTGGAGCAATGGCAGGTTTTCGGATGGATGCCACCGGAAGGAGACACTAAGATGTGTACGAGAAGATTGTTTCTTAACTTTGACAACCATGAAGATTCCCGACATGCTTTTCAATGTGAAGAATAGAAACTTTGAAGAATGCATGGCAGAATGCACTAGCAACTGCTCCTGCACGGCATATGCTCATTCCAATATGAGCACCAAGGCAATAAATGGTGATGAAACAAGGTGCCTATTATGGTTTGGGGATTTGATAGACACAGAGAAGCTTACCGACGAAGGAGAGGTAGGGGGGAACCTTTATATCAGGATCAACAGATTAAGCGGTACAATTCTTGCCTCCCTGTCTCTGCCTGAAGATTATCTTTTTTGCAGGCCCAAATGTCTAGAATTTATCATAGAAGATTCAAACTTCATGTCCAAATTTCATTCTAAAATTTCATGTATTAGGGCCTAGGGATGTTAGGAACAGCAAACTCACCCAAACTGAAAGTGCAAGATATACAAAAGAAAAACATTTTGGCTTAAAATACATTTCACCGGCCTTTATGCTGATTATTCGATTTCCCATGGTAAGAAGTAAGTTGGTCGTAGTACATGTTTGATAGGAACCGGAGCTCCTCTCGATGAAGAACGAAGATGATATGGATGAGAAGCCTGAACTAGATAGAAAGAAAGAAGAACTTGGAAGAAGCTACTTTGTATTGATTCATAATTGGTTGTCTCAATTACAAGCCTCCAGACTCTTTATATATTACTAGAGTCCATATGAGATTGAGACTAAGGCAGACCTATTTGTATACAACTCTAATTGAACTCTTTCTATTCTTTAACTTTCTATATTTGAACTTGCCGGCTTCAAACTGTCTTTCTTCCTGCGCTGGAATTGAATACCAACAAAGCTATCCGTAACACTCCCCCCCTCCTTTTGAAATAGCTTGTCCTCAAGCTTATAATATGGAAATTTGCGTTGAAATTCCTCGCGGGCAACCCATGTTTCTTCCACTTCGGACGTAGGACTGGGCTTCCACTAAACACGTAATTCCCACTTATCACGATTAAGCTGAGCTCGGACAATACCAATAGGTTGCAATTGTACATGACCATAGTGTAAGGGAGGTAACTCCGAAACATGACCAGGAGGAGTGCCAAAAAATGGTTTGAGATTGTGAGATTGGATACATGAAAAACATTGTGTATACCTGCCTGCTCAGGAAGCTCTAAACGATACGCAACTTGCCCAATTTTAGAAACAATTTAATATGGACCGAAAAAACGAGGGCGTAATTTGCTATTGAGGCCCGGAATGAACGAAGTAAGTTGCCTCTGATGTAATCTGAGCCAAACCCAATCACCTTCTTGAAATTGAAGTTCACGGCATTGATTATCAGCCAAACTCTTCATGTGTTGTTGAGATTGAAGTAATCGTAAACGAATTTCCTGAAGGAATTCATCACGTTCGGCCAATAACTTCTGAACCTCAGGAGCTTCTGGTGTACCTTCCTGTCGGTGGATCAATGAGGGAGGATACCGCCCATAGACAACTTCGAACGGTGTGGATTTAAGAGCTGAATGAAATGATGTATTGTAGCAGAATTCAGCCCAAGTCAACCATTACGGCCATGATCGCACACGATCTCCACATAAACAACGAAGATACATTTCAGTTGTCCGATTAACTACCTCAGTTTGTCTATCCGACTGCGGATGATAAGCTATGCTCATGTGTAATTTGATGCCGGCTAACCGAAAAAGAGCTGTCCAGAAATGACTGGTGAAAATCTTATCACGATCACTGACAATTGATTCCGGAAACCCATGTAATTTCATAATGTCGTCAAAAAAAACTTGCACAACAGACTGAGCTGTATTTGGATGACTCAAAGTAAGAAAATGAGCATACTTTGAAAATCGGTCAACTACTGTCATGATGACTGTCTTGTTGGCCACCTTGGGCAAACCATCGATAAAATCCATGCTTATATCCGCCCAAACACGATGTGGCATCGGTAAAGGTTGAAGTAATCCGGCTGGAAGTAAATTTGACGATTTGTGCTTCTGGCAAGTGACACAAGAACAAATAAACTCGTGAAACAAACGTCGTCCTCCAGGAATATGAAAGCTGGCCTGGATGCGATGCAGAGTTTTGGTGATACCTTCATGACCTACTGAATGTGCAACCGAAAAAATTTGTTGGAGTCCCAGAAAGTCAGCTGGAACAAATATACATTTGCGAAACAACAAGAGACCATCCTGAAATTCCCATTCAGTTGACAACTCTCCGGAACTCCATTCAGTGTGCTTGTCGGTCCAAGAAGCATGAGATTTGAGTTGACAACGGAGATCATCATAATATGCAAACTCATTAGTCGACAAGGCATGCAAAGAAACATCCTCATATTGGCGGGAAAGTGCGTCGGCCACGACGTTTTCCTTGCCTGGTTTGAATTCGATGGTAAAATCATAGCCTAGGAGCTTTGGAATCCACTGATGTTGCGGCACTGTTGTCAACTATTGATCCAATAAATGTTTCAGGCTATAATGATCGGTCCGAATACGAAACTTGCAACCCCAAATGTAAGGCCGCCAATGTCTGACAGCGAAAACGAGCCCAATAAGTTCTCTTTCATAAGCTGGAAGTTGAGCTTGATGACGAGCTACTGCTTTGCTAAAAAAATGTGATGGGACGACCACCTTGATGCAAGACGGCGCCAAACCCGGACCCAGAAGCATCACAATCAATGACAAAGTCCTTCGCGAAATCCGGAAGCTGAAGTACAGGTGCCAACGCAATAGTCTGCTTTAGCGTCTCAAAGGCGGTGGACGCCTCCTCCGACCACCTGAAACTTTCTTTGCAAAGTAGTTTGGTAAGTGGTGCCGCAATATGGCCAAAATCTTGTATAAATTTGCGATAATAGCCGGCCAGACCCAAAAATCCACGTAAGCATATGATGTTGCGGGGACGCAGCCAATAAAGAATGGCAGACACTTTCGCCTGATCCATAGCAACCCCAACAGCGGAAATGACATGACCCAGGTAAGATATTTGCTGCTGTCCAAATGTGCACTTCTTGTTCAGAAAGAGCTGATGATTAGTGAGTGTCTGCAACACTTGACGAACATGATTAAGATGCTCTGGCCATGTTTTGCTGTAAATGAGAATATCGTCGAAAAATACAAGCACAAACTGACGAAGGAACGACTGAAGTATGGAGTTCATCATTGCCTGAAAGGTAGAGGGAGCATTGCATACGCCAAAAGGAAGTACAAAGAATTCAAAATGGCTATGGTGAGTACGGAATGTTGTTTTCAACACATCCTCAGGGAACATGCGAATTTGGTGATAGCCGGACCTTAAGTCCAACTTGGTGAAATAACAGACGCCCTCCAGTTCGTCCAACAATTTGTCGACATGTGGGATCGGAAATTTATCCTTGATAGTGTGTTCATTGAGTGCCCGGTAGTCGACACAAAAACGCCAAGAATTATCTTTCTTTCGGACCAGAAGAACAGGAGATGAGAATTGTGATGAACTCGGACGAATGATACCTTGGGCCAGCATTGCAGAGCATTGCCGTTCAATTTCATCCTTCTGGATGTGACCATACCGGTAAGGTCGCACCGAGATGTTAGGTGCGTTGGGGACGAGGCGGATGCAATGATCGCACGAGCGTGCGGGTGGAAGTTTCGTAGGTGTAGCAAAGCGATGGTCAAAGTTAGCCAGAAGTATTGCCAAGGGGTCTTCGCCAACTACAGCATGTGACAGCGCTGCTGATACTGGTGGATGTTGCAGCCCTGTCCATGTGATCTGTGTATCGTTCGCCCAATAGGAGAACTGCATTTGTGCAAAATTCCACAATACTGATCCCAACGTGCAGAGCCAGTGCATCCCTAGGATGACATCAAATCCGGACAGTGGAATGATGAAGAAGTCGACAGCAAATTGAGATGGGGCAATCGTCATCGGCGTATTTTTGCACATGCCAATGCAGTCCAACCTATCGTCGTTGGCCACCTTGACCCGAAGCCCGCTGTGGGGTTGGATGGTGAGGTTGACAGCGGCCACACAAGCTTGGTTCAGAAAATTGTGAGTAGAACCTGTGTCGAACAACGCAATTCCCTTGAAGGCGCCGATACGTACCTTCAATTGCATGGTCTGTGCCGTGCAAAGACCCGTGATGGCAAGTAATGAAATTTCTGGTTCCCTCTCGTCGGTAATCGGATCATCCGACCTATCCTCAGGAAGGATGTCACCCTCGGGTTCCAACCAAAATAATCGTTTGCATCGATGCCCTTTCACGAACTGTTTGTCACAATTAAAGCATAAGCCGCTTTGACGGCGGTCAGTCATCTCAACCATGGACAGGCGGCGGAACACTACCGTGTGTGTTTCTGTGGGTGCCGTGGCCGGGGGTGGCGTTGGTAGTAATGCTGGTACCGGCAGAGCTAGTGCGACGTGAGGTGGTAGCCAGGCGCGAGGCATCATCCGAGTGGCCACAGGCTGTCGGCTTGCTGTTGCCGGATGGGTAACAGTAGGATGGAGCCATCCAGACTTTATCATCTTCAAGGATTTGATAGGCACGGAATTATTGATCGCATTTAGTCAGCCAGGTGATAGGATCTACGGAGCCATCATAGAGTGGAAGTTCCAAGCGGGGTAGCCTTGGCCGATCCAGCTGTGTGCGAGGGACCTCTGGGCGTGTTCGGTATCCTTGGTGGTCCAAAATGTCGTCACCGGTGTCACGGCGGTGCTCAAAGCCACCCTGGGTTCGGTGCGTGTCGATCCTGTTGGTTGGTGGAAACCGATTGTCGGACAACGTCCCGGAGGCGTCATCGGGCGCGGAAGGAAATGGCAGCACGCCTGCTCTGTTTGGCACGGAAGGAAACGGGACAGGTGGGTTAGCTGGGACTGGTGCCGTCGGTGCTAGGCGCAAGGTCTCAAACATCTGCCGCATCTCCTTGGCCAAGCTGTCGAGACGCTGATCTGAGGCAAGTTGTTGTGCGCGAAGACTTTGTTCGTTCGTAGCCTATAGCTTGATCAGTGCCTGGAGTATTGCGGATTGAGCTTGTTCCAATCCATCAAGCCGAGCGTCAGCCGATGAATCAATCTTGGGTGGCATGGTGGGTGGGACCGGTGCCTCTGATACCAATTTGATAGGAACCGGAGTTCCTCTCGATGAAGAACGAAGATGATATGGATGAGAAGCCTGAACTAGATAGAAAGAAAGAAGAACTTGGAAGAAGCTACTTTGTATTGATTCATAATTGGTTGTCTCAATTACAAGCCTCCAGACTCTTTATATATTACTAGAGTCCGTATGAGATTGAGACTAAGGCAGTCCTATTTGTATACAACTCTAATTGAACTCTTTCTATTCTTTAACTTTCTATATTTGAACTTGCCGGCTTCAAACTGTCTTTCTTCCTGCGCTGGAATTGAATACCAACAAAGCTATCTATAACAATGTTCACATAAATTCATACTTGTAAAACATATTTGATATATCAAGTCTAAAATAGCATAAATTCTTAAAGCATGATTCTCTTGATGGATTAAATATCGCAGGCAACATGAGAAAGGGCAGCATAGTAAAAATTGTACTACCAGTTGCGGCAAGTTTGCTGATAATGATATGCACATGGCTTGTTTGGATCAGCAGCTGCAGAGGTAGAATACAAGTTTCATTTTTTTTCTTTATGAATTTTCCTCGAGCATTTTTGCATATGCCAATTCACTGCTATTAATTACGTGTTCTATAGTACTATTAAGAATTTATTGATATTCCTGTCAGGGAAACGGCGAAACAAGAAAATATGGAAGAAACCGATGCTAGGAGTTTTGAGCACTTCTGATGAACTTGGGGATGGGAAACTAAAATATCCATTTATTAACTTCCGAGAAATTACTGCTGCAACAAACAATCTCTAACTCCAACATGCTTGGCCACGGGTGTTTCGGCAATGTCTACAAGGTAATAAGAAGTCTTTCCTTGTAGAAATGGTGGCATTTCAGTCTTGCTTGATCTGAAAAATATGTCATTATGCAGGGGACACTAGAAGACGGCAAAAAAATTGCTGTGAAAAGACTTAGTAAGGGTTCTGGCCAGGGCGGAGTAGAGTTCATAAATGAAGTAGTTCTCATTGCTAAGTTGCAACACAGAAATCTAGTTAGACCTCTCGGTTGCTGCATTCACGGAGATGAGAAACTATTGATTTATGAATACTTACCTAACAAAAGCTTGGATGCATTCCTTTTCAGTATGTACTAATCACATTACACAATAATTCAAGAACTAATCAACGGAACATGCATGACTCACGTTTCATTTGATGCTATGCATGGCAGGTGCTACCAGAAAATCAGTGCTTGATTGGACAACAAGATTCAAGATAATTAAAGGGGTAGCTAGAGAACTTCTTTATCTTCATCAAGATTCAAGATTGACAATAATTCATAGGGATCTCCAAGCAAGCAACATATTATTGGATGCTGAGATGAACCCTAAAATATCTGATTTTGGAATGGCAAGGATCTTTGGCAGCAACCAGGGACGGGCAAACAAGAATCGAGTTGTTGGAACATAGTGAGTAATTTCATACATGAAGAAACTTAAAATATGGTATTCTTGTGCTTAAACAGAAATTAATTATGCATACTTGATTGGGAGTTTCAAACAGCGGGTACATGTCGCCTGAATATGCATTGGAAGGTGCCTTCTCTGTCAAGTCTGATGTTTACAGCTTTGGGGTTTTACTTTTGGGAAAATTGGCTACAGGGCACTGCACATTTCACTTATTGCCAACAGACATCTAAAAAACGTGGTGCGGCCAGAAGACACTGCAAAAAGATGTAATTTTGTCGTAGAACACTGAGGGCACTATTTTATTATTTTGAATCGAGTGAGAGAGAAAGCACGTGAATTGTCTATTTTGCCCTTTCTCCTTACGCCTCCTCTTCTTCTTCCTTTTCCTCTTTCTTCCACAGTCGCGTCGTC